>CM019065.1:68831951-70298474 GCA_009667805.1 Leptobrachium leishanense
TCAGTTCATGGGGGACAACCAATGATTCGCACTCCAACAGGGTTATTCAAAGTGATCCGAATTGTGGCCGAAAGGTAACCGAACAGTGAAATTCAGCGTACGGTTACCTTTCCTGCCATTCGTCTATCCAGAGAGCAGGCAGTTCGCCAAATGTTGGTGAATTGCCTGCACATACGGTGCCTGTTCGTTGCCTGTTCAGAGGCAGTGAAATCCCATAGAGAAGCAATGCTTCATCTTTTTCAGAAAACAAAAACCAGCAGTGAAAAGTTGCCGAATTTCCCTACTGTTCGTTGCTTCATTCGACAGGTTTATTCAGGACCATTCCATAGGCTTCAATGTTAAAAATATTCCTGTTTTAATTCAACATCTAATAAACCGTTGATTATAATATTCTGCAGTAAAAAGTCTCTTTATGTATAGATTTTTTAGGATCTTTTAGGCATTTTTAAATATTTTTTTCTGTAACAGACCTTTTTATTATCATTCATTGGATCTTATATGTAAATTCCAGACATTTTTGTTCTGTTCTTTCTTTGGAAACAGCATTTCACTTTTCAAACATTCAAGCGCACATTTTTTTTTACCCCACTCCATTCGTCTGCGGTATTGGCTTTTTCCGGCGGCTGCTTTGCGCTGTGATCGGCGGCTGCTCGGGTTTCTTCGGCGTGTTCGGCGGGGTTAATCCAGATGTTTTTGCTGGTTTCTGTGAACGTTCGCCAGGTTTTACGGTGAGTGTTCGGCAGGTTTGCGGCGGCTTTTCCCTGCACTACAACGGCCCTGCGGTGGCTGCTGAATACCCGCAGGTCGCTGAAATGGGATCGCAAATCACACCTAATTGAAGGGAACGAAAAGCCACTGAACGTGCGGTGACTTTTCGATCTCTTTGAATAACCTGCAAGTGATCTGCACATTGCAGGACGGAAAAGTGCCAAGCGGTTCCATGGTGCCAGAGTTAAGGTTTTTTAAACATACCTTAAGGTATAAATGGGGGGCCATCATTTGCGTGGAAATACGGTGTACTCATTGTTTTTTTTGGATGCAACTTAGCAGAGTGCAAAACAACGCTCCTTTTACTTTTAGGGTTAACTTTAGCAATATGGTTAGGGTTTATATTTAGCTATAAGGTTAGCATTTGTGATTGTTTTAGGGTTAGAGTTACTTTTCGGGTTAGATTTAATCCTAACCAACAGATTGTGCTCCATTTTCAGGCAACAGATCTGCTCTTTTATTTTTTTTCTTTTATTACTTTTTTTCTGGCTTATAAATGTAGCGCTCACTCCCGGAGGAGCCGCTGAAAATGAACCACGGGTCAGTCTCCCCGCACTAGGGAATAAATATACTCCAACACAGTTGTGGTTTTTTATCATTTAAATAGTTTACTAAAATATTTGGCAGATGTTGAGATACGGTATTCACAGATATTATTACAGTACTTTCGTATTGCGATAAAACGCGTAGCGGAAAGAAACGAAACACGAGGCTTCGTATTTCGGAAAATAAAATATTCGTAACCGAACATAAAAGAAAATGCAATTGCACGAATATTCGGAAAAGGGACACGTAGCGGAACCCCAGAATATACAATCACTTCGTATCACGGTAAACGCGCAGCGGAAAAGAGAAAAAATATATTCGGAACGTATCTTTAACCCCCGTTCCGATTCGTAACAAAAATGAGTCCTGCACAGGTTAAGTCCCGGAATGTAAAAGGTGTGTATGTGTGTAAGGTACCCGGGTACTGTTCAACTGGCCAGTGAATTTACTTAAGAATGTCTTCGACTAGAGTTCCCCCTGTGGACTTTAAAGAGAAAACAGCAGCGTGCTCTTTGTATTATAAACGGCCTTGGAGGCCTCTCACCCATCCGCCGGTTGCTTTAGGCTCCGCTGACCCAGGACGTCTCTCCGCTGGATTTTGACTGGGGATACTAGCGGCCGGATCCGTTGTCTGACTTCCCGTAGCTTGTCCACGACTTTTCCTCAGCTCACCGCCTGCTCTCTGTACCCGATCCAACTTGCGGTGACTCCTTACTCGAGGTCTTCGGTTGGTTCCCTCTGCAGCAACTCTGGAACTTGGAGGGCTCCTTCTCCTTGAGGACTGAATGACCCGGTAACCGAACTGACAGGTCTCACTTGCTTCCGCCCTAGGCCCTCTCACAAAGTATGGCACTGCGTCTGCTCTCTCTCGTTCCCTGGCGCGCTCTGGCGCGTTCTCCACGAGGCAGAGGATGTAAGTGTCCAGTCCCCACCCACTTCCTGTCTTCTTGCAAAGCATGCCGGGCATTGTAGTCCCAATGTCCAGTGTCTCTGATCGCGATAGTCTCCATCTTGTGGCCAAAAATAGGTACTGCCACAGCAAGATTTTAACACAGCGCTACACTCTCCCCCTCCTAGAACTCTTGGGTCTCTCCAAGGAGGTACAACAGTTACATTACATTTCCACAATATTTGAATACAGTTTACATAACATGTACAGGTTCAGCAGCATACATGCAGTGGGTTAGGAACACTTCCTCAAGTTGACTCATATTTTGGGCTACCTCAGCTAGCATAGCAGACACTTCGGGCAACCTCCGCACCGTGGTGATGGCCTCTTCAGTGCTATGTCCTGGTGAGTCGTAGGTGAGTCGTTGGGGCGGTCGAACAGAGCGTTTTGGTTCTGGCTCAATCAGTTCCTCTTCAGGTGGAAGTACTATAGGCGTTGGCTCAATCCTTCTCTCTACCACTGGAGCAGACGTTTCTTCAGAGTATGATCCCTCCAGCGAAGGCATAGAACTATAATCACCTGAGTAAGCTTCCGGAGCTACCGGGATCCCCACAGCCTCAGGGACTTCCAACTGAAATTCAAGAGGCTCAGGGATATCAACAGTCTCAGGGACTTCCAACAAGAATTCAGGAGCTTCAGGCCTCAAATTACTCTCCCATCATTCAGGAACTGAGATAATCTCTTCAGGCTCCGGTGAACGCATCCAGTCCAGACAGAAACTCACTGTCCCTTTCGCTCTCTTCGACAACCCGGGTCTGTTGAGACCGAGTAACAGGAGGCAAACATGGAACAGGCGGATTTGGCAGAGGCGGTTCGTCCCCAACTGGCATCCTTACAGCCTCTCTCAAAGGTAACAAATGATTTCGGTGCCAGTTCTTAATAGGCCCAGCCTTTCCATCGGGCGAATCTGATACACTGGTAACCCGGCAGTTGTTTGCAGACAATGTAAACCTGGGAACTCCACCTATCCGCCAACTTGTGTCTCGCAGCAGCACCCAAGTTCTTCAATAGAACCCTATCACCGGGTTGTAGATCTTGTATTCGGACTTTCAAGTCATAGTTCCTTTTGTTTCTTTGCTCCCTGTTTCCTGAGGTCAACCGGGCCTGTTCAAATGCAGAAGCCAAATTCTTTCGAAGTCTATCCACGTAGTTTCTATGGGAAGCTACTGATGTCTGGTCTAGAGATAACCCAAATGCCAAATCAACCGGCAGTCGAGCCTCTCTTCCGAACATAAGACGGTACGGTGAGTATCCAGTTGCATCACTCTCCGTACTGTTATATGCATGCACCAGAGTAGCTATGTGCCGACTCCAACTCTGCTTCTCCACATTCGACAAGGTCCCCAGCATGTTTAGCAGTGTGCGATTAAACCTTTCAGGCTGAGCATCACCTTGAGGGTGATATATGGTGTAGTTCGGGTCTTTTGGATTCCCAACAGCTCTAACAATTGCCCCACCAGTCTGCTTTCAAAGTCTCTACCCTGATCAGAGTGTATCCTCCTTGGCAGTCCGTAATGAACAAAGAACTTTTCCATCAACACCTTGGCCACTGTCGGAGCGCGTTGATCTTTTGTGGAGAATGCTTGGGCGTAACGGTGAAATGATCAGTCACTATTAGAATGTTCCCTTGCCCACTAGCATCCGGCTCTAAGCACAAGAAGTCAATGCACACCAAATCCATGGGTCCCTGGCTCTGCAGATGGCTCATTGGAGCAGTTCGGGTCGGTAGAGTCTTCCTCTGAATACACCTTAGACAGGAGTGACAATAGCTTTCCACTTCAGCTCTCATGCAAGGCCAATAGAACCTATCTCGCACCAGCTTAAAAGTTCTTTCAGCACCCAAATGTCCATGCTCATCATGTAGTGATCGCAACACACTCTCCCTATGTTTAGTAGGGAGGAATAACTGTTGAATCTCTTCAGCGCTAGTTGAGGGGCCCCTTCGGTAGACCACCCATCCCACAACTTTAACCGCTCCCACTCTTTGTAGACCAATCTGGCTCCACTCGGGGAGTTGGTTAACAAAATCTCTCGCTGGTTTGCAGACAGGGCCTTTATGGTCAAGGCAATTAAAGGGTCTCTGGCCTGATCCGCTTTCAGGTCCTGTCTCGAAAAGGTAGGTAAACTTTCATCCCTTAACTGCGTAGGGTTACAGTAGAACTCAGGAACAGCCGCAGCCATAACTCCTATGGCCTCCGCTTCAATCCCTCCTTTGACCCGGCGCTCTGTTCCTTGACACAAAGCTTGCACCCCGTCTGGAGTCAACTGAATTCTGTAGTGTAGGGTCTTCTCGACAATGCATCAGCATCTCGATTATTCACCCCAGGGCGATACTTCAGGCTGAACCGAAACCCTGACAGAGCGGCCAACCACCGATGTCCCGTTGCGTCCAGTTTTGCGGTAGTAAGGATATAGGTAAGAGGATTGTTATCCGTCTTGATCACAAACTCGGCTCCATACAGATAGTCTTTTAACTTGTCTACCACTGCCCACTTCAAGGCTAGGAACTCCAGCTTGTGAGTAGGATAGTTCTTCTCTGAAGGCGTAAGGCTCCGGCTCACGTACGCTACAGGCCTCAGCAATCCACCATACTCCTGATATAGGACTCCTCCCAGACCTTCTCGCTGGCATCCACATGTAGTTCATACGGCTTGTGAGGGTCCGCATAGGCCAAAACAGGAGCTCGGGTTAGACTCTCTTTCAGCTTTACGAAAGCTCCTTCACATTGACTGGTCCATTCACCTTGTATAGACTCTCGAGCTTTCCTTGGCCCGGAGCTGACGGGTTTTTGTCAGAGACCTTGCAGCCTTCTTCGGTGGTTTCCTTCTGCAGGAGTTTGTTCAGTGGTTGAGCTATTTTTGCGAATCCTCCCACAAATCTTCGATAGTATGAACAGAATCCCAAGAAAGATCTAAGCTCAGTGACGTTTCGGGGTCTAGGCCAAGAAGCTACGGCCTCCAACTTCCGAGGATCTGTCGAAACACCTTCTGCTGAGACCACATGTCCTAGATACGTAACAGACGGTAGACAGAATTGGCATTTCTCCAGAGACAGTTTCAACCCCTCTTCATGGAGCCTCTTCAAGACCTTCTCCAGACGTTGTTCATGTTCTTCCAGAGTCTTCCCAAACACAATTATGTCATCCAGGTACACTAATACTTCGATTAAATTCATATCCCCGACTGTCTTCTCCATCAACCGTTGGAACGTAGCTGGAGCCCCCGTAAGGCCTTGAGGCATTCTGTTGAATTCAAAGAACCCTAGTGGACAGATGAACGCAGTTTTCTCCTTATCTTCAGGATGCATGGGTATCTGGTGATATCCGCTTCGCAGGTCTAGTACACTAAACCACTTTGCTCCAGACAAACACTGTAGGGCATCTTCTATCCGAGGAGTGGCATATTGATCGGGGATGGTTCTCCGGTTCAATGTGCGGTAGTCTATACATAGGCGGACAGAACCATTTTTCTTCCGGACCAACACTATGGGAGATGCATATGGACTCCTGGACTCTTGAATCACCTTGGTTCTTTGCAATTCATTCAGTTGCTCTCGCAGATCATCCAAGTCTCCCAGCGGAACTCGCCTTGATCTTTCACGAAACGGCTTGTCTTCTTGTAACCGAATGCGGTGCTCAGTACTCTTAGCTAGGCCCACATCGAACTCATCTTTCGAGAACAATTCCTTCCACTTTAGGACTTGAGACTGAAGACGTTTCTTCCACTCAGGTGAAATGGGAGCGTCTTTGGGGTAGAATCTTTCATCTGGAATCTCTTTATCCACTCCCCCTCCTAAATCGGTAGAGAGGGGTGTAGCAGACTCTACTTGCCCGATAGGCATTCGTGCTTTAAGGACTACTGGAGAATCTGTCACATTGCACACACTGACCGAGACTCTTCCTCGTGTTCTCTTCAGGGCTTTGGTGGAGATTATTTCAGGAATTACTTCGACTCCGGTTTCACTCCCATGATTAAAATCGGTTCCCAGCACCACATAGGGACCGGGTTGCGATCCGTTCAACTTGACTGAAGCCGGAAGCTCGCTACTTCTCCTGCTTGCAGAACCTTCTCTGTTCCACCCAGTCTCCACAGTCTTCCCACCTCGGCAGGTGCCTTTCGTTCTTCGACCATCCTCTGATAGACCGGACGTAACATTGGGTGCACTCCTTGAGTTGAACCTTCTTCCAACACGATAGGCGTCAGGAGACGCCGCACTAGGTCAGTATTCGTCCCCACTATCAGGGAGCTTCTGTTCGCACCCGAGGGTCGAGGACACACAATAGCCAATGCATCACAACCCCCAGACTGCCCGATGACTTCAGATCCGATCTCCAACTTCACTTGCAGGTACCCGTCATAAGGGAGTTTCTCAGTGCCGATACCCCATATTTCCAAATCCTTCAATTCTTGCAGAGGAATGTGCTTTAAGTGTTTCTCATAGAAGTCTCTGTAGATCAATGTCACTTGAGCCCCTGAATCTAACAGGGCTTTGGTGTAGACTCCTTCCACTTGGATTGGCACAATAGGAGAAGGACCTATCAGTTGGTCAGGAAACTTGTGGCGGCATCCGGACACTTAGACCCAGTTTGCTGTACCCTGGCCTTTTTCTTGGCCCGTGCAGGTTTTGGGTGTGCATTGCTTCCCCATGACGTAGACCCGGATGCTAAGGGAGTGACTCTTTCAGTCCTGGCAGGCTCAGCAGTTGGCTCGGCTTTGGGCCTTCCCGCCCTCTTAGTCTTGACTTGGTTTCTGGAGCGGGGTTCAACCTTCGGGCACTTAGGTTGCTCCTTCACTTGTGCCCTCTGGCGTTTCCCGCCGGTGAGGTAGATAACAGTCCTTCTAGGGCTTTCAACAGTCCCTCGACTCTATCCTTCTCAGACTTTTGGCCTTTGCACTGTGCGCGGAAATGGCCCATTTCTCCACAACCAAAACATCTCTTCTTAGAGAGCGGAGACGTAGTTGCTTGTTGGGATTTTGTTAAAGGACTTGGACCAGACGCCACAGCGGCTCCCGTCGTCTGCATGTCTGTGAGGAATTTCTGCATTTCTGCCTGCATTTCGGTCACCTTCATCAACACTCGGCACAATTCCGCGTGCGCTTGTTGCAATTCAGCTTGAGCTTCCTGTACTTTCTTGACGGTCTTGGACAATTCACCACGTTCAGAGGGGTTCGATTCTTTGGCAGCCCTCTCTGTAGATTTAAAAACGACTAGGTGCTCTTGTTCGTCCTCGTCCGATCCATAAGTATCTAGGGAGTCGCTTTCAGGCTGCAGACCGTCGCTATGTCTCACAGGTTGTGCATAAGCCCTTTCCCCCGCCTGAAGGATTTCTCTTCCAGTAAAGCCTCTTCTTCTCGTACAACTCGGATCAGTTCCAGGTACTTCAATTCTTGGTTACCTGCTCTGCTTCTCAGCTGCATCATTACTGGATCTAGAGGTTGAGAGCCCCTCAGGATCTGTTTTATTCGGATCTTATCTACTTCGGCCGGTTCGGCCCCTTTCTTGAGGAGTATCTGGTGTAGAATCTTATCTAGGCGCCTCATGTACTCGGTCATCCTTTCACCTCTTCTCTGATAGGTGTGTTCGTACTGATGTATACCAGTTCGGCCGCCTTTTCGGTTCGCCCAAAAACTTCTTCAAGAACGTTTAAGTAATCTAAAGCAGTACAATCTTTTCTGCTCAGTTTTAGGTTTCTCACCGCTTCTGACGCAGGTCCCTTTAAACTCTCGGTGATCCTTTGCTTTTTCTGGGCCTCAGGGACGTCCCACTCATCCAGAGCCTGCATCGCCTGTTCCACCCATTCTTCAAAGGTTTCTTCTCCCGCCGGAGTTGGTACGTTTCCTGTAAAATTTCTTAACCGTCGTCGAAACGAAATTAGTGTGAGGAGGGCTTGTTTTCTGACATTTAGCCAGTAGATCTCCAATAGCCACGATAAATTCCGGCCCGATCATGGCCAACGGACTAGGCGCGGGAACACTTGCGGATTCACCACGTGGCGCACTTGGCTGAATTAGTTGGACTTCCACCTCATCGGCCAGTTTCACGCTCGCGCCTCGCGACCAACAGGTGGAACACCCTTTCTCCACTCGAGAAGAACATACGTGTGAGAAGTATCTGGGTTTTTCTTAATGTCCAGTATTAACCCCCGATGATCTGGTGCTAGCGTGGCCACGGCCTGGCGGATCTGCTCTTCGGCCCAAGTGTCTGCGGGAATATCCATGACTATACAACATTCTAACTGACTACTGTGCTCCTCACACCATTCGGCAACAGTGTCTGGATCCATATTTAACCCTTTAGATGCGGTTTTTCCAGAGACTGAATCCCGAAACGAGCCCCCACGTGTAGCGCTCACTCCCGAGGAGCCGCTGAAAATGAACCACGGGTCAGTCTCCCCGCACTAGGGAATAAATATACTCCAACACAGTTGTGGGTTTTTATCATTTAAATAGTTTACTAAAATATTTGGCAGATGTTGAGATACGGTATTCACAGATATGATTACAGTACTTTCGTATTGCGATAAAACGCGTAGCGGAAAAGAAACGAAACACGAGGCTTCGTATTTCGGAAAATAAAATATTCGTAACCGAACATAAGAAAATGCAATTGCACGAATATTCGGAAAAGGGGCACGTAGCGGAACCCCAGAATATACAATCACTTCGTATCACGGTAAACGCGCAGCGGAAAAGAGGAAAATATATATTCGGAACGTATCTTTAACCCCCGTTCCGATTCGTAACAAAATGAGTCCTGCACAGGTTAAGTCCCGGAATGTAAAAGGTGTGTATGTGTGTAAGGTACCCGGGTACTGTTCAACTGGCCAGTGAATTTACTTAAGAAATGTCTTCGACTAGTCAAGTTGGGGCCCTGTGGACTTTAAAGAGAAAACAGCAGCGTGCTCTTTGTATTATAAACGGCCTTGGAGGCCTCTCACCCATCCGCCGGTTGCTTTAGGCTCCGCTGACCCAGGACGTCTCTCCGCTGGATTTTGACTGGGGATACTAGCGGCCGGATCCGTTGTCTGACTTCCCGTAGCTTGTCCACGACTTTTCCTCAGCTCACCGCCTGCTCTCTGTACCCGATCAACTTGCGGTGACTCCTTACTCGAGGTCTTCGGTTGGTTCCCTCTGCAGCAACTCTGGAACTTGGAGGGCTCCTTCTCCTTGAGGACTGAATGACCCGGTAACCGAACTGACAGGTCTCACTTGCTTTCCGCCCTAGGCCCTCTCACAAAGTATGGCACTGCGTCTGCTCTCTCTCGTTCCCTGGCGCGCTCTGGCGCGTTCTCCACGAGGCAGAGGATGTAAGCGTCCAGTCCCCACCCACTTCCTGTCTTCTTGCAAAGCATGCCGGGCATTGTAGTCCCAATGTCCAGTGTCTCTGATCGCGATAGTCTCCATCTTGTGACCAAAAATAGGTACTGCCACAGCAAGATTTTAACACAGCGCTACATAAACATACAGGACTTTTTTCAAGTGGCAACTATTTGGACGTTTTCATCCTTGTCTATAAAGTGGTGACTTTTGTATAGGACCTGCTTTCCAACCCCTGTCCACAGGTCCCCCTAGCAGGCCAGGTTTGCCAGATATGTGAAGCACAGCACAGGTGTATGATTTGCTGCTCAGTGACTGCAGGATTCAGTCTGTATTTCCCCAAGGTAACCCTTAAAATATGGCCTGTTAGGAGGACTTGAAGACGAGGGTTGGGAACCACTGGTATAGGATATCACGATTATCCTCCAGGCAAGGCCCTTTGTTCCTTTTGCAATGTTTTGTCTTTCGTGTGCGTTACCCAGTTGTAAAGCGATGCTGCTTATGCTGATGGTATATAAACACTGAACAATGATTAGAATTACTCTTAATTCTTTGTTTGCTTTGCGCATTCCCTTCCAATTCATAGTTTTGCGAATTAACCCCCCCATGAGGGTCATCTTTTCCTGAATTTGGTGTCACACAATAACATGATCATCAACATAAGTGTTTTATCTGGATTATTTTCAGTAGCGTTTTATTTACAGCTTTGAAAAAGGCACAAACCCATTATATGCAAAGAATTTACAAATATTTACATGTGAACATCTCCAACCTGAATCTGAATGCAGAGTGAACCACACTGGTGTAAGATACACACAGGTCAATGTGCAAAACCGCACAATGGAAGTACCAAACGTTGTGTATACACCATATGCAGCACAGTGCTCCTCCGACAGCTTTCAACACAATCAGTTTGCTTATTTCCAGCTACACTTTGGCTTTTTAAAGAATAAATGTTATTACATATAAAATAAGTAATCCATTATCGACCGTGATAATGTAGGGTGGAGGCGTAGAGTTTTCATCTTCCGTTGCACTTTAATGCTCTTGTTTTCCAGCTGTGTTAGTTCGGGTGGTAGTATCTGGGGTGTTTAGAGGGTGGACTGAGACCCTGAATCTGTGACAAGCTTTTATTCTAAATCCAAGAAAGGTGTGAAAAATTCCACCGAGACCACATGGCATTTCATTATCTGTGCATGTGGATGCAGAACTACAGAATAAACATGTCTTCTAGCAACATCAAGGCTTTCTCTCTAACTCTCTATACTTGACTACATATAGAGGTGACAGCAGCCCATATCATTGTCATGCCATGATAAATATTCTGACAATTTTGCATGCCTTTCCTTCTATTTACTTGCACGTTGTGATAGATGTGCATCTTATTAATCAATAGTATGACATGCCTATTTCAAACATATTGATTTGTGTTTATATGTGATATATGTGATATCTGTGCTTATTACCTATATGAATATCATTTTCTACCTTTCAACCCTGGTATAACACTGGTAGTAATCAGGGCTGTCATCAGGGGTGAGAGCCCATGACATGTCCAGGGGCCCCCGAGTCTCCAGAGAGCCCTAGCCCTTGCCCAACCCTGTGTACCCTGTTGAAGTTCCACAGATGTAAAGGTCCCTCCATGGCACCCTATGACGGGCCCACAAGACAAGAATAAATGTCCTGGCGTGCCGCAGCATCTGGGGCGGGTAAGAGTGCTCTGACTCATCACTGAGGGAGCGATTACTATGGTCTGCACCAGGTAGAGGTGCAGAACAAACAGAGAACACATTTTATCCTCTCGCTGGACTCCCATGGATTTAACCCACTCCCTGTAAAAGCCTGTGAGCAGAAGAAGAGGAAAATGCTTTATTTTAAAATGGTTTATTAAAATGGGCAGCTGAGGGAAGGGGTCTTAGTAAGGGGCCCCAAGATTTCTGATGGCAGCCCTGGTAGTAACCCCCTACTTCCAAATTTGGATTCAGTCTCTTTTCTATAATGTGTGATATGCTTCTTCAAACCGTTTCCCTTCCACCCATCTCAGCCTTTACTGTGCCATGTTTCCCCATCCTCCCCATACTGTGAAATGCAGTGTTTCACTATCAAAATACACTCGTGATGCGTAGTCAAGGACACCCTGCACTCCTTTTTTTGATGCTCTTCTGCCAGTCCACCCTGTGTCAACATGCCTAGAGTCTTCACTTCAGACACTGTGCCTCCGGTTGTTAATCATGGTCATTATGTGTGTCAGATCCAAGCTTTTCATCATAACATCCATAAATTCCTCATCTTTACGAGCACCTTCAACAAATTCTTCGAGTGACAATTCCCCTGTGGAAGAAGCATAAATGATGAGTTTTTGTGATTTTCATCATTCTTTCAGACAATGAAAACTATGATATAACAAGACAGGGGTATTGAACTCCGGCCCCCCAAATGTTGTTGGTCTACAATTCCCAGAACATTTTGGCTGCAACAGATGGCCAGGAGATCATGGCAGTTGTAGTTTGGTAACATCTGACAGCCCTGTAATAGAGCCACAGGTTCGAATCCCAGCAAGAGCACCTCTCCAGTAAGTGTCCTTGGGCAAGACACCTAACGGTACATACTCGCCACCCAGGACATACTTGAAGACGAGAGAAATCTCAATGTATCCTTCCTGCTAAAATACTTTCTCAAAAAAAAAATAGGGTATCCCAATGAAAAGTTAAAGTTCCTAAGCTCGGATGCTGAATACTGGCAATCCCCTAATAGCCCAAACACCTTTAAAATTACAGAAAACAATGGCACATCAATGTACAATAATTACAATATAAGTACAATTATATTATGTATCATCGAGAGCCATTATTGTGGATCCACTTTATACACACAGCATGTCACCTGTGTCAAAATTCTACAAAGTAATTACAACATGAATAAAGTGTAAGTTCGCCAGCAGCAAACGCAGAAAGAAAAAACACTTCTGGTCAGTAGTGATACCTCTCAAAAAAGTTGAGGAGGGAGGGGGGACTCCATACAGCCTGACTACCTTAATAAGCTATACAGGGTTATTCAGAGAGCGTGAAAAGCAGGACAATGACTGGAGAATGACTGGAAAATGAGAAATTCTAGGTCAAAATAGCCAAACCAGAAAAATTCTCCCTTTCATCTCACTTTCCAAATCGGCTATTTTGACCTAGAATTTTTCATTCTCCAGTCATTCTCCTGCTTTTCACGCTCTCTGAATAACCCTGATAGTGATCAGGGTGTCCCTTTAAGGCTGGGGTCAGACGAGTGTAGTGTTAACGTCCGTGATTGCACCTAAAAGTACGTCCGTGATAGCATGACAGAAAGTCCATTGGAGCCCGTTACACGAAGTATGTCCGCATTGAACTGCGGACGCACAACGGCCGCGGCCCACGGACGCAAGGCAGGCAAGAACGTACAACTCCTAGAACGGCCGCACAAAGTGCGCTGCGTCCGCAACGTCTGCATAGCTTTGTGTGTGAGTGATGGAACGTGGTCAGACAGACTGCATTTATACGTCCAGCATTTTTTCACGGACAAAATGGTTTTGCTTTTTATTTTCTCTCCTACATCCGTCAAAATATACGTCAGTGATAAACGGACTGTGTGGCCACTACTGCGTCTTCCGTACTGACGTACGTCCGTGTACACGGACGTACAGTCCATAGAAATCACGCTCATCTGACCCTAGCCTAAGCAGAAAACAGTAATGTGTGGGGAAACTCTTCTTCTTTAACAGGCAACACAATGCATTACAACAGATCCTAGTTAATACAACTATTGAAGGGTTTGTGGAGCTTACCATCGCCATTGATATCAATTGTGTCAAACACCCGATTGGTAAATTCTTCAGGTGAAGTGTCATGATCGCATCCATTAATTGCTCGCACTGCCTGAAAAACACATTTGCCACAGTAATGTTAATGCCATAGTAATTGTATTGCCACAGTATTGGTAAACGTAAAACTGACACATTATATAGTTACACAGGAACATGAATTTCGCTAATATAATTAACATGTATTCCTTACTTCCTATTGTAAGTGCTATGTAATACCAAAAATAATATCATCTGCTAAAAGTTTCCTCCACGTCATAAAAAATTCATGATAGAACAATCAAGTGTTGTATCATGAATTTTTTAAGTCAGAGTGCAGGGCAGGGGTCAGCAAACTTGGTCATCCAGATCTTTTGGAACTACATCTCCCATAATGCTCACCCACAGATCTGAGACTCTTGGGAAATGTAGATCCAAAACATCTGGAGGGCCAAGGTGGCTGAAACCTGGTGTAGGGATTGGTCAATTCAGGCAGGGCTAACATGGTAGGAAATCAATGAGCCACGTCCTAAAGGAAATCCTGTCATTCCTCTGCTCACGAGTTCCAGAAGCATCTAATTAAGAATGCCATAATGTATCTGGACACAACACAAGCAAAGTGATAGGATTTGGCATAACAGGAGATAATATGGTGAAAGCACAATGGGAGTTCAAAGGACAAAAGACACAATAGGGATGACAGAGATGGGGCAGAGGCACAGTGGTGGTGATCGTGATAGGGCAGAGAAACATTGTACTCATCACTTCCAGGTCCATGCAGCTCATAATTCTGCATTGTTGAGGCACAGGACTTAATTGCATTAGACCATTCATATAATAATATAAAATAAAATTATTAATAATATTAATAATAAAATCTAACCACATGGATTGTCAGTTTGTTTAAGCTGCATATTAATAATAATGATAATAATTAATGAAGTATTTTTATTTATTATTACAGGTTTGCCTGATGGACAATTTGTCACATTTTCCCTGGTTTCGAACGCGCCCCCTGGTGGTGAGGGGCCTCCATGTCTGTTTTCCCCTGTGGTGGGTTTGGCTGTGCTGTCTGGGGCTGATTTGGGGTTCTGTTGTGATCTCCTGGTCTGGGGTCACATGGCCCAATCACAAAGACCCACTCCCTATATATATCCCAGCAGCACAGAGCCTCATTGACGATTTGTGGAGTTTCATGGTGGTTGTGTCCAGTTCATGTTCCCAGCGTTGCTGCAAAGCATTCCTGTCCAAGTTTATTCTGGTTTTGACCTCGGCTGTATTTCCTGACGATCCTTTTCTGCCTACTCCTGGTTTCTCTGTATGCTGATCTGGTGCCAACCTTTGCCTGTATGACCATTCTTATGTTTCATGTTTCATGTACCTTGTTTGTCTTAGTTTAGAATATACCCAGAGGCCACATACAAGGACCTCTTTAGTGCAGTCTTTCTGAATGTCTTGTTAACCCTCGCTCTTGTTTCTCTAGCTCTGTAGATCTTTGTGAGGGTTTCTTAGATAGAAATCATTTCCAGCATAGGGATCCCTTTAGTTTTCTCCCTGGTCCTCCTGTCCCTTGTGTCTCAGTCTGGTTCCTGCATAGCCCTGCATTCTGTATTATTTGATCTGTCCTGAGGCAATTCAGCAGCTCACCTGCCTAAAGGGCTACACTCTGTGTTCCAAGCCACCACGATGGCCTAAGCGGGTGGCAATCGTTACACAATTTACTCATTGTATTGATTTGCTTAATAGAATTCGATACATGAATGATAAGATAGATGCCATAGGTATCAGATCTTCATGTTACACAATATGAACATCATCTACAGTAACTCATCGCATCTCTTCAGATTAGCATACCACATTACTGATGCGAACACATCCCTCTCCTCTCCTACCCCGTGCTGCTTGAGAGATGTCATTTCCACCCATTCACTATTTCTGTGACACGAGTGTTAGTGATCCTGATGACCAATAAAACTCCTCTTATCTTCCTCCACCCCAACTCCTCTAGACTGTAAGCTCCTGTGAGCAAGGCTCCCTACACCTCTTGTTTCTGTTCCTATGTTTGTTTGAAATTTTGTCTCATTCCCTATTGGTTATTGTAAAGTGCTGCAGAAACTGTTGGTGCTATATAAATCCTTTTTTTTTTTGGGGTTTTACAAAGTTTATTTGAACTGACAGATCATCTGTTTTAGAACTTATGGAACTGCTTCTTGGTTCCCGCAGCTTTTGTCACCTTCAGGACGTTGAATCAGACTGTTTCGCTAAGACACCTGCTGACAGTCACAATATCTCCGATCTGGACATCTCTGAAGCACGGAGTGAGGTGGACAGACATGTTCTTGTGACCCTTCTCAAAACGGATGTATTTGCAGATGTAAAGCAGGTAGTCCCTGCAGATGACGATGGTGCGCTGCATCTTCATCTTGGTCACCACACCTGACAGGATGCGGCCTCTGATGGACACGTTACCGGTGACGGGGCATTTCTTTTCAATGTAGGTTCCATCAATAGCCTCTCGGGGGGTCTTGAACCCCAGCACAATGTTCTTGTAGTAGCAAGGGAGCTTCTCCTTGCCGGTTTCTCCCAGAAGGACCCTCTTTTTGTTCTGGAAGATGGTCGGCAGCTTCCAATAAGCCATCTCAGTCTGTATGACTGCCATATTCTAAGGCCGGCATCGGAAGAACGCGCTATGTAAATCATGATAATAATAATAATGATCTTGTAGCGCTGTGTTAAAAATCTTGCTGTGGCAGTACCTATTTTTGGCCACAAGATGGAGACTATCGCGATCAGAGATACTGGACATTGGGACTACAATGCCCGGCATGCTTTGCAAGAAGACAGGAAGTGGGTGGGGACTGGAGGCTTATATCCTCTGCCTCGTGGAGAAAGTTCCAGAGCGCGCCAGGGAAGGGGAGAGAGCAGACGCATCGAAGAGATCACGAGAGGGCCTAGGCCAGAGACCAAGAGAGACCAGAGAGACCAAGAGACCTGTTAGTCCAGAGAGGATCACCCAAGCTGAAGAGAAGAAGACCCGCCGGAATCCAGGCGTTACTGCAGACCGGAGGAATCGAACGGAGAGCAGGCGGTGAGCTGGAAAAGCTGTGTGGAGTCAGACAACGGATCGGGCCGCTAGTATCCCCAGTCAAAATCGGGTGGAGAGACGTCCTGGGTCAGCGGAGCCTAAAGAAATCGTCGGATGGGTGAGAGGCCTCCAAGGCTGTTTTATGATTAAAGGACGCTCTGCTGTTTTCTCTTTAAAGTCCACAGGGCCCCAACTGACTAGTCGAAGACCTTTCTTTAATAAACTCACTGGCCAGTTGAACAGTACCCGGGTACCACACACACACATATACACCTTTCACATTCTGGGACTTAACTTGTGCAGGACTCATTTCCTTCTATGAATCGGAACAAGGGGTTAAAAGATAAAGATACGTTCCGAATATATTTTTCTCTTTTCCGCTGCGCGTTTTCCGTAATACGAAGGGATTGTATGTTTGGGGTTTTGCTACGTGTCCCCTTTTTCTGAACTATCGGGAAATTGCATTGCTTTTATGTTCGGTTGCGAATATTTTATTTTCCGAAATACGAAGCCTCGTGTTCGTTTCTTTTCCGCTACGCGTTTTACCGATATACGAAATACTGTAAAAATACTTGTGAATACCGTGTTTCAACATCTGCTCAAATATTTTAGTAAACTATTTAAATGATAAAAACTCACAACTGTGTTGGAGTATATTTATTCCCTAGTGCGGGGAGACTGACCCGTGGTTCATTTTCAGCGGCTCCTCCGGGAGTGAGCGCTACAATCTCAGTCCTAGACAATAAATGGAGTCCTAGAGCTTGGTACCTGGACAATTTATTGTCCTTTTAAATTCTGGTCCACCTTACAAAAATCTGGCAAGATGGTATTAATTTCAAGGATGTTCTAGGCAGCCGACAAAGCCTTTTAATGACTAATGTCACAGCCAGATGTGTACTGTGTGCTTAATATTCTGTTTAATCCTCTTGGTGTGAGCATCTTTCTTAGGGATTATCATCCTGTGACCCATGTCTTGTGCCTCTTCCCATAATATTTTTTATTTATACTCTGTCAAACCACTATATCCCAAGTATAAAATGAGTATTTATAGTTATTATTATTCTTTTATTATTCTTTATTTATAAAATGCCGTCATATTCCGCAGCACTGTACAGTGGGCACAATATAGACAGGGTTACAATAAATTGCACAACATTTGACAAACCAGTACAGGAGGAAACGAGGGCCCTATTCCCGTGGGAACTCACAATCTAGAAGGGTTGGGGATGGAAACAGGGGGAGAGGGCTGCAAGGTGGGAGTGATGGACTGTAAGGTGGGAGTGATGGACTGCAAGGTGGGAGTGATGGACTGGTTGGGGCAGTGAGGTGTATCAGTGAGTCGGGTGGTAGGCTTCCATAAATAGGAAAGTCTTAAGGCAGCGTTTGAAGGAAGAGAAACTAGGGGAATGTCTGACCGTACGTAGTTCATACAAAACCTTCTGCAAAGTTCCAACAAACCTCTGTACTGGCACAGGATCAAATTCTAGGCACACACATACTCTGCCTGGTGACCATGCAATTGGCCACAGTGTATTGATAGTGCATATCATACCTTGAAAATATATATAGCTAATATTTATGGCATATCTTGCTATTGTTTTGTGAAATATAATATTAATATCATTAATGTCCTCATTAAGCTTAGTAAGTGTCTAGAGTAGTGGTTCCCAACACTGGTCCTCAGGACCCCTTAACAGGTCAGGTTTTCCAGATATGTGAAGCACAGCACAGGTGATAGGATTTGCTGCTCAGTGATTGCAGGATTCAGCCTGCATTTCCCCAAGGGAATCCTTAAAATCTGGCCTGTTAGGGAGGACCTGAACACCAGGGTTGGGAACCACAGAGTGATGCATGTTTGTGTTTATGTATGTTTTTTCTATATTGGGTTATTGGGTCACGACTTGCATAATCCCCCCCCCTCCTCTCCATCCTCAATCTCTCAGCCGATTAACTCCCTCTTAATAGGAACGGATTAATTGTAACCACTTCCAAATCCTGTTAAGGTGGCAGGAGAGCTCAACAGTCACCTTGAGAATGTCTGAATATTAATAAAGCATTGAGAAGGTGATACATACATAATCTGATGACATACACGTGCAATAATGTTGGCGAATTGGGTTATGTTTAGATTAGTGAAATGCACAGGAGGACCTTAAGTCTGACTATTATTAAATTCTGATTTTAACCCTTTCTGGTCCATGAAATGGAAATTAGAAAATTAAGATTACATTTTTATATAAATCTATATCTAAAGACATGACACACACTAATATCATTTGGAAACGTACAGTGGCTTCAATCTAAAAATGTGGTCTCAAACCACAGGGCCTAAATGGAAATATACCATTTAATAACATTTATTTTATACAGTGGCAGGATAGCCGAGGCTTTGGCTTTAAAAAAAAACATACAGATGTATTGTATTCAAAATCAGATGTGCTTTATTCAGCCTACAGGCACTTACAAC
Source organism: Leptobrachium leishanense (assembly GCA_009667805.1). Taxonomy (NCBI): domain Eukaryota; kingdom Metazoa; phylum Chordata; class Amphibia; order Anura; family Megophryidae; genus Leptobrachium; species Leptobrachium leishanense. Next base: position 68,850,909 of record CM019065.1, read on the forward strand.
ATAACAAATGTATCAAAAACCATGCAAAACAAAATCAAACTGCTCTCTGGAGACGTGTAAATCCTATACTATCCTGCTGGGCAGCTAAGCCGTAACCAGTAGGTTAAACAGCAGCAAAAACAAACATTTCCAAATAGCTTGTATTTTTGTAGCTTCCTAAAACTGCTGTGAGAGCAACTTGAAATGTAACCCCTTGTTACTGAGGGACCCCCCCCTTAGAGTTTCCCTTTAGAACTAATGTACCTGTTTTCTATGAGCCTGTTATAATCCCATGTAATGACGTTAACTAATGAAACTTTCAACTGATTTTATTGATAGAATGTAAAATTACAAGTGCTACATAGATACACATACATCCAAACTCTCTCACAGACACACTACAAAAGGTCTTACACTCACACATATATACTTGGAGACACTTGCAAACATATCAAACATTCTCAGGACACTTATTAACTCACGCCAACAACCGCAGACACCTTGACAAATTTTCAAACATTCAGGACACACATCTAGAGAAATGCACACGATCAGACACTCTCATGCACATGATCAGACACACGTGCACACTATCAGACACTCTCAGGCACAAACGCACACTCTCAGGCACACGTGCACACTCTCAGGCACACGTGCACACTCTCAGGCACACATGCACATGATGCTTGAGAAACGACTTTCTAGACCAAAACATTGCATGGTCTTTTTCCATAAATAAAGGTCATTGAAGTGCTATACAGTTCTTTTCTTTCAACAAATGCACATTATCAGACACTCTCATACACACTATCCGACACTATTACACACACTCAAAGGAGCCCATGCACACTATGTGACACTCTTACACATACTTTCAGACACAAAGGCGCACTGTCAGACACTATAAGAACGCACATGCACATTTTCCATGTTGTCAGACTCTCTCAGATACACATACACATTTTCAGACACCTGCTCAGACACACATGCACATTGTCAGACACATGCACATTTTCTGACACTCTTTGTTCTTTAAGATTATGGAAGTCAGGGAACAGCTCTGATAAAAGTAATACGAAGTCAGATACCCCGTGCAAAATCTAGACAAGATACTAAGGCTAAAGTCAGACGATCGCAGTCTGAGCGCACTCTGCGTGCGTGCATAACGGACGGACGTACTGACGGAAGATACTGTAGACACCACACGGTCCGTTTTTTTTTCCATGACCACAATGGTTGTCTCTAGTAACCATACCCTGCCAGTCAGGGCCGGTGCTAGACTGTTTTGCGCCCTAGGCAAGATCAGCTATTTGCAACCCCCCCTTGAAAAAAATTGTTAACGGTGGACATGCGGGGGAAACACACACACTGCACGGGGTCCGCACACAGTCGTTGGGTGCCCATCTTACCCATCCACTGGTCAGCCTGGGATTTGTCTTTGCCTCTTTCTTTCCTCTGCCTCTTTTTTTTTTCTTTCTCTTTCTTTCGTGCCTTTCTCTCTTTCTTCTGTGCCTTTCTATATCGTCTTTTTTTCCTTTAGTCTGCCTCTGGTGACACACATCTAGTGGCGCCTGCGCATCACCATAAGACACCCGCCTTCTGCGTTGCTAGCAGGGGTCTGCGAGCCAACAATTTCAGCTTTGCTTGACGCACAATGAGGAACGGGTATAATAATGTAACACAGGTTGGTACCAGCTGCGCCCCTAGTTGGCAGTGCGCCCTAGGCGGTTGCCTAGCTTGCCTAGTGGGAGCACCGGCCCTGCTGCCAGTTCGACCACCATGTGCAAGCAGGCGATGGCCAGCACACCACCAGCACCTTGGGACTGACAGGTACACCCCTGCTTTTGAGCGCTGTAATTTGGGGGAATGCATTGCTACTGATCACTCTGTATTGTTATGATGATATTCATATCTGTATAAGCAGTTCTAAGGATACCAGTGCTTGTTCTGACTTTCGCTCCCAGCACTCCACTGAGACCAAGGTGACTAATGATTTAGTGGCTGCTAAAATAAAAGGTCACTTCTCCTGCTTATTCTCTTTGACCTTTCCGCTGCATTCAACACTATCGACCACACTCTCCTGCTCCTCACGCTGCATCAACTTGGACTCAGTGGCACCGCTCTCCCCTGATTCTTTCCTATCTCTCTCTTCACTCCTTCAGTGCCTCCTTCCCTGGTGCCTCTGCACCCCCGGTTCCTCTCTCAGTTGGGGTACCTCAAGGCTCTGTTCAGAATCCCCTACTCTTCTCAATCTATACCGCCTCTCTTGGCAACCTCCTCTCTTCCTATGGTTTCCAATATCATCTCTATGCTGACGACACACAAATCTACTTTTCCTCTCCTGATTTCTCTTCTCCTGTGTTGGACCGTGTTAACACTTGCCTGTCAGCTGCCTCTGACTGGATGACTTCCCGTTTCCTAAAGTTCAACCTCTTCAAAACTGAACTTCTTGTCTTCCCTCCCTCTAAAACCTCCGTTCCTGCACCCATTTCCCTTCAGGTGAATGGTGCCACTATTACTTCTACCTCACAGGCTCGTTGCCTCAGTGTCTTCTTGGACTCTGATCTCTCCTTCACTCCTCACATTCAGTCACTAACCAAATCCTGCTACTTCCACCTAAAAAACATTGCACGCGTCCTTCCGTGTCTTAATAACGACTCTGCTAAATGCTGATCCAAGCTTTCATTATCTCCCATCTTGACTATTGCAACCTCCTTCTCTCTGGCCTTAAGAGATCCCAGAATCTCCCTCTGCAGTCTGTTATGAATGCCTGTGCCAGACTCATCCACCTCACCTCCCACATCTCCCACACCTCACCCCTCTGTCAATCTCTACACTGGCTCCTTGTTTCCTTTAGAATCCATTTTTCAAAATATTGGTGCTCTTGAACAAAGCAATCCATTACCGCGCCCCTGCCTACATCTCCTCCCTTATTAGCAGGCAGTGATGTCGTGAGTATCCAGGAGGGTAGCGCTGCACTCCCCCATAAATGGGTCTGATATTGGCTCAAAACTTGAAACACCAGACTGGAGTCCAGGACCATCAATATACATATTTCTGACATTGAGATTTAATCCGTCCGGCATGCTGGACATATTTTCACCTGTACAGTGTCCATCTTAAGAGTACGGTAGATTTCCCTCCTAAATAATTATTTTTAATTAAATTTACAGCAGCTTTATTACTGGTAATTGGACAGGTGGGAAACGCACAACTATCACAGTCTTTTCAGCTGAGATCAGTGCCTATTTACTGGTTGCATTTCAGAAACCAGTTCCCCTGATAAAATAACCAATTTCCACAAACATTCTTGCCTCTGCGGAATCAGTTTTCACCAGTTGAACCCCCGCCCCAAAAAAAAAACAACAACCAGATACTCATCTCTCATCCCGTGGTGCGACCGGTGGCCCTATCCACCACTTTTGGCTGCGGAGAGCAGAGTGAAACTGGGGACAAGAAGTCCCCAGTCTCCCTGCGCGATTCAATCCGTGGACCTGGCAGCACAGCCCTCCATGGAGTCCTATAGATCCCAGGAGGTGATACTTGCGACGACGCGTTAGCGATGCTGCAAGTATCCAGGAGCTTAGCGCTGCATTATGGGCCAGGCTGCTGAATCAGCGCCTGTCTTGTAATATGGTACTAAAACAGGGATGCTAAAGGGAAACCTGCAGATGCAGGTTTTCCACCTTAGCGTCCCCGTTTTAGCAGGAACTATGTAATAATGCCTGTTATATGCAATATATGGGATTATAAAGTGAAATTACCATTGCCATTAGAGCTGGGGTCAGCAACCTTGCCCCCCCCAGATGTTTTGGAACTACATTACCTTCAGCCAATCTAAAAAGTCATTGAGCATCATGTGAGATGCAGTTTGACAACATCTGGAGGGCCAAACTTTATTTATTTATTTATTTAGAAAGTATTTTACCAGGAAGGATACATTGAGATTTCTCCCGTTTTCAAGTATGTCCTGGGTTTCTGACCTCTGGCTTAGATTTGACCTTATTTGAGTAAAACCCCTTTCATAGATTCACATACTGTATATGTTTGTCATTTTTGCTATTTATATTTAAATGTAATTTAAAGCAAAGAGGAACTGTATCTCTGGCGCCACCTTGAAGTGGTTTCAATAACCAAGAATAAGAAAGTGTGATGTATATAAAAATAGAAGATAATCAATACCACAATCGTGGTGAAAATACACAAAGTTTAACATTGTGGATATGAATTCAAGTCCTTTGAGTGAATCAGCAGCTATCTCTCTCCATTTGTTGGTATATCCAAAACCCACCGAAAATTTATAGAAAAAAAGGGGAACAGATGGTAGAATCAGCGCTTCCTTCAATTGTAGTTCCTTTCTAGTTCTTTTTATCTTCTTTCATCATACACTTGTATGTACCTCAAATGAGACAGAAAGGTACCATAGTGTAGCAAATTAGGTTACATATATATGGTTAAAGAAAAAGAAAGGATACACTCATATTTCTCGGTGTCTCGAATCAGACACCATATGTAATCAGCAACCGGTGATATTATGGGGGGCACCAGATCTCCCATACAGTCATGTATATCCTTTTTGCTCGGTACAAAACCAGGATGCAAGGAAATAAAATTAAGGCTATTTTATTAAGTAAAATGATTAAAATAAATGGGCAGAACACCCAAACGCGTTTCGCAAATGATATCGCTTCCTCAGTAGGTGTGTAGTGCGTCAGAGAACCCAAAAATGTATTTAAATCTGTGACTTATTGTTACAAATCATTTTTTTTTATACCAATTAATTTCATGCCGACTTAGTAACCTATTTTATTCACCCCCTTGCTCTCACCTTGATGATATTCAACAGTTCATGGCGGTCAATGCATCCATTCCCATCCACATCATAAAGCTTGAAGTACCAGCGTAGCTTTTGTTCGATCTTCCCACGGAGAACCAGACTGAGAGCGGCAACATACTCCATGAAATCAATGTAACCGTCCTGTGGTAAACGGGGATAATAATGGAAAAATATATCATTCCTAGAGGGACACTGACAACCAGTGGCAGATTACATTGATATTGGGATTTATTGACGGAATGTCATTTGGAACTTTTACAGAAGAAGATAACAAATAATAAATATGATAAATGACTTTCACAGTAATAATTAATGAGCTGGATTTGATGGATGATGACGAAAATGACAGAAAAGATTATCTGCAACTGGTCATGCCTGCCTCCTGCTGATGAGGGTTCAACAAACCCGAAACAGCACTGTCCTAGAAGTGGTTTTGACCAGTTGCATAAACCTTATCTCTGCTACAAAGCCACGGTGTGGCATAGCATTGATTTTAGGGTTCTGTGTAATAACAGATCCAGGATGCATAAAGGTGAGACAGAGGTCATTTGCATATCCTACCCAGAGTTCCTTGCTGCATATGGGGAATGTGGCACAGGAGCTCTGGGATGCAATTCATCGAATTTCTATGATGTGCAAGTGGCTTCTGCAATAATAAACACACTTATTATAGTTTGGAGGCTTTTTATCTCACTTTTAGTCCTTCACCACAACTCTTGTAGACTATATATATATATATATATATATTTTACACACACATAATCTCAATAGGGAATATAAGAAGAAATCACCAATAGAGAATACATAGTTGGAAAATATAGGAAATACAAACATAACAAAGTGTCTCACAATCAAATATGTATAAACTATAAAATCTGTACCTGTATCCACAAGAAGGACCGCTCCCACTATTTTAGAATCGGTTTCTGTGTAATTTCAGGTAATTTCTAGTCGGTTCGGCAAGGGGAGAGTTAGTTCCACCTCTCTGTTCCAGAGCTTACCATATTTGCACTTTTTGCACAGATGTTATAGTTTGTGCATGTTTGTTTGTTTGTTTGTTTGTGCATGCTTTGACTATTTTAACCATTTATCTTGTCATTTAATAAACAGTCCACACTATGCTTTTTCTGTTAGTATTTCCTTTATTTTCCAGCCCGTCTGTTGAGGATTATTTCTTATATTCCCATTTGAGATTATTATATACTGTACAGTATATTGTACTGCCAGGTCTGTGTATTTTTGTGTTTTAGTCTTGTAAGATGATGACACAATTATGGTATTTGCATTTAAAAACAAGGGACCTGAATCCAACCAAGATGATATCAGTGAGACGCTATGTGTGAGCTGTCAACCATAAGCGTCTCACCTCTGTCGTCTGTATTACAATCGAGCCGTTATGTTGGCAGCTCAAGTCATAGTGTTTCTGAGCCGCTGGTGGACAATGTGAACACAGAATCCGTTTACACCAGGGTTTAGAAGCCATTATTCAATGCTGAAAAACGACTGGTGGAAATGAAGAACGGGCAAGGTTGAGGGCAGTTGAGGAGTCCTCATTGAAGGTGAGCATCCTTTGTTGTTTATTTTTCTATTGTTGTATTAATATGGAATAGCTCATTCGTCATCTGCTAGCGCCCCGTTAACGGCTCCTATGTAAAATACATAAAATATATGAGCCATTAATGGACTGTAAGGAGTCGCGATGTCTGAACCGTAAGCTAAGCTTGCATCTTGGTTGGAACAGGATGAGGTAAAATTAAGCTAAATTCTCGAGCCGTTATTTTGCACGGCTGCAGCACTTAGCTTATAGTCAACATTGGAATAGGGCCCAAGGTTAGCCAGCCATCACTGGTATATGTGACTTATGCTCCAACATTCAGCCTGCTACTTCTCTACATTATATATGAATAAATTCCATCAACAATTCCACCCCATCTCCATCAATATAGCGTCTTTTCACCATCCCACAATCTGCTGTGCCCTGTTACCTCTATTTTAAATTATAAAGATTTTCATGAAATGGATTTAGTTCTTGTCAAATTTTCTATATTTCAAATTTTTAAGTGTTCTATAAGTCTTATGTTTGCTGATTGCAACTGCCCAATACATAAGCATTGGCAGAGATAGGAAAGGTTTTTCAACTTCAAGAACAATGGAACTGCAATGTAGAAGAAATACTACAAACAATACATGCGAGGAATGAGAATGTCCGAGCATAACTTGTTACATTTAACCCTTTCACTGTATAAAATGAATGGACTAAACTTTGTACCATGAAGAGATGCTCTGATACTGCATATTTATATCATGATATTATAGATCATGCGCATACCATGGCTCAATAGTTCATACAGTACATCTTGGCTCATGAACCAGAATTTGATCCCATGAGATCTTCAGCATCCAAACGTTCTAGCAGGTATTTTAAATAAATCAGAACTGCTAACAAACTTTGGTTTACCATAGGGCATAGGGAAAATGTTTTCACACTGACTTCTAATAGTCCTCAACCAGAAGCAGTCGTTTGGCTGTGTACCTACTAGCCACTTACATAATGATTGTGTTCAGCTGGCCATCTGGTTTCCTCCTGTTGCTTCACTAACATGTGGGGCCAAATTACAATCTTCACGCAAAAACGCACACGCCATTGTAATAGGGCCCAAAGTTGGAAAGCCGTGTGTGGACAGGATGGGGTTCTAATATTTAACCTCTTCTATTTCTTTTAATTATAGAAATTTGAAATATGGTCAAAAAAGGTAGTCTCCAGCTAAACTACAACCCATATGATGCCATGATAGCCATAAGCCCAATAAAGCATCATGGTGGCATCTTTAGCTTATTAGGTTTCAGTGGGTTTTGTTCCTGATTACTATATTCTAGTTGTAAGAACTCTGTGCTCACTGATTGTATCTGGTTTAGAATATTCAACTTTTTTTCCAGACATCCTTCTGACCAACCACCCTGTGGAATAGTTGCCTACACAGTAGAGCGTAGAATGGTGTGTCCATTCCTTTAATTGCTTCTGCAGTTTAACTACTGCTGACCAAATCTACACTTCTTAGGTATTTCTTACTTGGTCCATGAAAAAGAACATGAAATTTAAAAGTCTGTGATTATTTGCAGTTTTCAAGTAATACATGTATCATGTGTGCACACCATATAACAGGGGTCTGCAACCTTGGCCCTTCAGGTGTTTTGAAACTTTATTTACCACAAGGCTCAGCCAATTAATCTAATGAGTAGCTGAGCACATCATGGGAGATGTTGTTCAAAAACATCTGGAGGACCAAGATTTCTGACCCCTACCTCATAACATGAGCTGGACATTCCTATGACCCCAACATTACAAGCCATGACACCAAACATAATTGTTATTGAGGACCAGTTCCATTATGTTATTGGGAATCTTGGTGGGTTCCCATAATATTTTGGGGGGGATTTTCCCTTTGGCAAGCATGAACAGCAATACCTTCAAACTGTAGTCCTGGTCTACCCCATGGCATAAAATGAGGCTATGTCTCGCTCCGCCCTGCAATTTGTTATCCTCCACTGTATCACATCTGCATCTGAGATAATTTTAATTGACGAATAAACACACATACACATAATTCTTAGTGATAATAACCACATCATGCATGCACACTGTGATATATGGGCTGTGTGCACCAATGGCTGCCCTCTTGATTGACTGAGAAGGTGTATCTTACCTTGTTCATGTCGAAGGTGCGGAACATTTGCTCTATGTAGCTATTGGCGTCTCCGCTTAGTCCTCGTAGGCCAAAGAATTGTTTGAACTCATGCAGAGTGAGCTGTCCTGAGGGACATTCTGTCATGAACTTCTTGTACCAGTGATGGATTTCCACCGCCTGCAGGTCATCCACAGTCGAGCTGCTTGTGTTACCCATCGCAGAGCTTACCAAGTTTTCCTACCCAAAGACGGTTTGCTAAGGCTGTTTTCAAGTTTGCAGGTAAAGGCTGTGAATCTCTGCCTAGACGTACTGAAGAGATACCCCAAAGAAGTTTTCTCCTGCGATTTTTTAATAAAGTGTTGTAATCTTTTTCCTGTTCGAACTCACTGAGCTGAAACTATATTGGCTTCCTTTTAAGGGTCTCTTTCCGTCTTTAAGAGATACACCTTGAAAATACAGAAAAAGTAAAACGTTGATACAAGTGTTTTCGCTCAGAAAATGACTTTGAAAAGGGAACTGTGTATGCTGGGGCCTCTCCGTTGATGGCAGTCCCCTCAGCACAGATCCCTTACTAACTTCTCCTTCTCACGGTAAAGGGCCTTTTATTGTGACCCCCAGTCCGGTGGCAGTCACAAGGTGTGTAATCTGTTCTTATGCTTTCTTAAGAAGGACAGTATTCATGACCAGGGACAGTTGAGTGTCAAGGTTAATCTGAGACTTGAGGAGATTATGGATATCATATCAAAGCTCTGACTCTGCTTGTTTGTCTTCCTTTTCATTCCTAGACTGTTTTATAATCTAAAACATAACATAAGGCAAGAAACCCTTGCTGGACATGATTATTTTCCTTACAGTCATTGTTGTTGCTGTATCCTATGAATTGCCATATATTCCTGTATTTTGTCTGGGCATTTGGATCTCCAGTCCTCTCCATTGTTCATATTGTCAGTTCATTGGTTCAAAAAAAAAAAAGTGTTTTAAATGTGAACATGTACTGCCCAGGTGCACAATGGGTTCGAGATCCCATCAAGGGATGGATATTGCATTAGTCGTTCAGATCAATGTGAAATCTCATTCCTTGACATGATATTGCTGTTTGGTCTCACCACGATGCAGCTTTGGGCGCTGCCATGTTTCCCCCTCTTTGAGCAGAGCCAGCTGGATGCAGCGATGCATGATTGTCCCTCTGCGGTGACTTTGGCACAGAGACTTTCCAGTCAGGGCGCCAATAGTCAATGGAGTACACGGACTGACCAGTGGGCAATTCATGTAGGTTATCTCTCCTACATGGATTATCTCTCCCCATGCTCAATGTCTGTTGATCTCTCTCCTCCGCGTAAATTAAATATTCCCAAACCTCCACTTTTTATTTCCTATACAGTCATTCTCATTTCACACACATTATATTTCTCTTGACATTATCTATAGTTGATGGAGTCAAGAAGCATAAAATGTTGTAAACTGACAGGTAACTCACAGAGATGAACAAAGTTCTTAAAACCACTAGATGGTGCCAATGGCATAGATCCAAATGGGCCTAACCCACCTATGTTACAAACCAAAAACAAAAATAGAGCACCTATGCATCCACAATGGTGCTCACAAAAGTAAAGGATCTATGTCCCCAGTGTATACACAATTGTACATCTTTATTAATACATACAAATTGACAAGTAGACAAATAAAATCACAAAAATATTGTATAATGAGTAGTCAGAGTACCTGGTTCATATCTTTATGGTAGGGGGAACAATGCCACACATGTGTGGTGTATGAATTTGAGGAGTTCAAACCAGCATCATGGGTATGTTTGTCCCATAACAGTTGCAATGCATTTGCCTAAAGGAATGGGTTAAGAGGCATTGCCATCCCATATCAGCCATCCAGGGATAAATTCAATGTTTTGAGCGGATAAGCAATTCGTTTCCAATACATTCCTTATAGAAACCTCTGTCCAGTATTACTAATCCTCAATATCCCTGCAATGTCAGCGTAAAAACAAACTGTCTATAAGGGCCCCATGGTATAGATCACAATACCTGGTGATTATTAGGGATGAGCTGTTCGGTTCGGAGTATGATTCGAACATCGCCCGTTCGCAAACTACGAACATTTCCGCGTGTTCGCCGCATGTTCGCCCACAATGCACTTTTCCACTGGCCTGAAGCTTGTAATTGGCTACAGCCTTGCACCTGACCACAGGTCAGGTGCAAGACAGGTTCAAGACTATGCCATTCACGGCTCAGAGTCCTGATTGGGCAAATCTTGCCCAATCATGGGCTCACAGAGCTAAGTCCCGCAGCACACTATATAAGGCTTCACACAGCGCTTCAGCACGTGTTTTTTGAGAGGAGATTGTTCTGTTAGTGTGTGTTCTCACTGCCAGTCTGCCATTGGGGGGTCTCATTTCTACAAAATATCTGGGAATTGTGGTAATCTTTGTGTTCTCACTACCACCAAGTATTTTGGGGGTCAGTCATTTCTACAAAATATCTGGGAATTGTGGTAATCTGTGTGTTCTCACTGCCACCAAGTATTTTGGGGGTCTCATTTCTACAAAATAACTGGGAATTGTTCTAATCTTTGTGTTCTCACTGCCACCCAGCAGGGGGTCTCACTGATTTATAGGAGGATTCTGGGAATTGTAATCTGTGTCTTCTCACTGCCAGCTATCAGGGGGTCCCACATACTTCTATCAGATTTCTGCGAATTGTAATCTGTGTCTTGTCACTGTTGCCAGCTATCAGGGGGTCTCACTGATTTATAGGAGGTTGTGGGAATTGTAATCTGTGTCTTGTCACTGGCTGCCAGCTATCAGGGTGTCTCACTGAGTTATACCAGAGTTCTGGAAATCTTTAATCTTTATACCAGAGTTGAATCAGAGTTCTGCAGCATAGCTCCAATTTTTATAACAGAGTTGAATCAGAGTTCTGTATATATTTAATCTATATATCACTCACCATGTCAGAAAGACCAAAAAGGACAGGCAGACGCTCCCAGGCACAGATAAGAGGGCAAGCAGCCCCTGTGTCGGGAGGATGTGCCTCTGGTCGTCGTGGACGTGGTGCATCTTCTGTAGGGGCACGCTTGTCCTTTCTAACTGGTGCTGGCCGTCTTAAGCAGCAGCAACATACAGAGGATTTGGTGGATTGGCTAACCAGGCCTTCCTCATCCTCCGAGTCCTCTGCCAGCCAGGTTTGTAGTGCTTTACAGTCTACCTCAGCTGCCAAAGCATCTAATGCAGCCTCCATGTCCACAGCTACTCCTGCTGTACCCTCACTATCACACACAGAGGAGTCAGTTGAATTGTTTAACTACAATGACAGTGACCTGCTGCTTGAGGATGCGCAGCAAGTACAGTGCTCTGATTCAATCTCTGAGGTTGAGGAAGGGAGTATAATCAACCTAGAGGAAGGGGGTGTCATTGATGACACAAATAACTGGCACTCATGTTGCCCCAGCAGCTGCAGCATACTGCCAAGTTGGCTCCAGTGACGAGGAGATAGGGGGTGATGACAATGATGATGAGGTCACTGACTCCACCTGGGTGCCTGATCGAACAGAGGAGTCAAGTGAGGAGGAGGAGGCACAACAAACACGAGGCACAACATCCTCTATGACCAACCGTAGCACTAGCCAGTCCAAGGCATCAGATGTCAGAGCTGCTCAGGTGCATAGCGCTGTTGTCTCAAAGCACACATCCAGGAACTCTGCTGTCTGGGAGTTCTTTAAGAAATGTGCAGCAGACCCCACCGTTGCTATTTGTAATCTATGTCAGATGAGGCTCAAGCGTGGGAAAGATACCGGACGCTTGGGTACCATGTGCTTGAGGCGACATGTGACCACCTGCCACGCATCCCGTTGGCACAAACCTTTGCATAGGTCATCCTCACCTGTCTCTACCCCCACATATTGTCCTGCCATGTCATTGACTCCAACCTCCACTGACAGGGATGATGCTACAGTAATGGATGTACCAGGTCCTTCCTCAGAATGTGACATCATTCCATCAGCTGAAGATTTACGCAGTCAGATTACGTTGCCCCAGCTGCTGCAGCGTAAGAAAAAATATAGTCCCAACCATCCCCAAGCACAGCGTCTAAATGCTAGCTTAGCAAAATTACTTGCATTGCAGCTGCTGCCTTTCCAGCTGGTGGACTCTGCTTCCTTTCGTGAATTTGCTGAATGTGCTGTACCACAGTGGCAGGTTCCAAAATGCCATTTCTTTTCACGGAAGGCCATTCCAGCACTATACCAGCACGTGGAAGACAATATTATGAAGTCATTGGGAAAGGCAGTCAGCAGCAAGGTGCACATGACTTTAGACACGTGGTCCAGCAAGCATGGACAGGGCCGTTACATTTCCTTCACGGCACACTGGGTAACTGTCACGGTTCCCGGATCCCACCACGCAGTCCTTAAAGCCCAACACTCCACAGAGCCCAAAAGCCACCAACAGGGTAGCCGTAGAAGAATCCCTAACTGTCTGGTCCTTAGAATTGGCCAGGTATACTAGCTAGACAGAAAAAGTTAATCGAAGACAATGTCGTACTACAAAACCAGGTCAGCAACACAGGGGTAGTCAGACGATCCAGAATCAGGAATACAGAGTATAGAATAGTCAAATGGAATAGCCGAGTCGATATCAGTGCAGAAGCGTAGTACAAGGAAATAGTCTAGGGCAACGGAAGGCAGAATAGTCAGAAAACAAGCAGAGGTCAATAACAAGTTAAATCACGAGAGAATTCAGGTACAAGGAGCTCAGGTATGGATAACCACAATCTGGCACTGCTTAGAAGGAACTGTTGGTTTTAAAAGACCTTCACCAGACCGCGCCCCCCTCTCAAGCCACACCTCATGCAGCCACCTCCCTGCTTGTTTCAATTTAAACCGGGCGTTGGTGAGCAAGCAGCATCAAACATGCTGCCGTCAAGCACACCGGAAAGGCTGGAAGCCCCCAACTTTACAGTACCCCCCTCTCCACGGGAGGCCACCGGACGACCAACAGGACAAGTGGCAGGACGACCACCGGGGCGAGTGGCAGGACGACCACCAGGGCGATCGGGGTGCGAGGCATGGAACGCCCTGACCAACCTAGAGGCAGACATGTTGGAAGCCGGAATCCAGGACTGGTCCTCCGGACCATAACCCACCCAATCGAACAGGTACTGCAGAGCACCCCTGAACAGCCTAGAATCCAGAACTTTCCTAACCTCATACTCCGTCTCTCCATCAACCTGAACAGGTGGAGGAGGAGGAATGACCCGTGTGTGCCTGTTACACAACAAAGGCTTCAGTAGGGAGGTGTGGAAGACGTTGTGCAAGCGAAGATGTCTAGGAAGGGCAAGAGCATAAGCCACAGGGTTAGCGCGGCGAATGATCTTGTATGGACCGATAAACTGAGGTGCCATTTTCATAGAAGGCACCCGCAACTTCACATTCCTAGTGGACAACCAAACTCTATCCCCCACATTGTAGGAAGGAGCTTGTAACCTATGCCTGTCAGCCTTGCATTTCTGGACAGCAACATTGCGCTCCATGTTTTCGCGAATCTCTCTCCAAATATCCTGTAGTTGTGTGAGATGTTCATCGAGAGCCGGGATGGCCTGTTCAGCAAACTGAAGCGGTAGAGCCGGAGGGAAAAAACCATAGATAGCAGAAAAAGGAGAGTCGCCAGTGGTCTCGTTAATGGCGTTATTACGTGCATACTCAGCCCAGGGCAACAACTCCGACCAATTGTCTTGTTGTTGTGTAGTAAAGCAACGTATGTACTGCTCGAGACCCTGATTTGCCCTCTCTGCTGTCCCATTGGTTTGTGGATGATATGCTGAAGGCCAATCGCACCCCCATCTCCGCACAGAAATCCCTCCAGAAACGAGAGACGAACTGAGCTCCTCTGTCAGAGACTAATTCAGACGGAACCCCATGTATTCGTACAATCTCTCTAGCAAAGACGACCGCCAGTTCTTTGGCTGTAGGAAGCTTAGGTAAAGGAATAAAATGAGCCATTTTGGAGAAGCGGTCTACAACTGTCAGAACCACAGTATGACCCTTGGACTTCGGCAAGTCCACAATACAAATCCATGGATAGATGAGACCAAGGCCTATTAGGAATGGGTAAAGGCTGCAATAGGCAAGGTTTTACTGGTTTTGCTTCTGGCACAGACTTGACAAGCCAAAACAAACAGACGTACGTCCTGTCGCATGGTGGGCCACCAGAACTGTCTGGAGATACTGGTAAGAGTCTTAGTAATACCAGGATGACCTGCTGGTTTTGAATCATGAAACCTTATGAGTAATTCTTGTCTTTCCTTTTCAGGCACAAACAACATATCTGAAGGCTTGTTAGGTGGAGCCCCCATTTGAGCTGCTTGGAGGCGTTCCAGAAAAGGCAAGGAAACAGACAAGACCGTGGAAGCCACAATACGTTCAGGAGGAACTATAGGATTGTGGTCTTGTGTATTTGATTCATACGGGTCATATTGACGAGATAAGGCATCAGCCTTTACATTGCGGTCACCTGGTCTGTAAGTCAACACAAAATTAAACCGAGACAGTAGTAATGACCACCTGGCCTGTCTCGAGTTCAGACGTTTAGCATCCCCGATGTACGTAAGGTTCTTATGATCAGTGATTATCAAGAAAGGGTCAAGAGTACCTTCCAACAAATGTCTCCACTCTGACCGGGGAGACACAATAGCAAGCAATTCTCTGTTACCGATATCATAATTGCGTTCTGCTGGTGATAATTTTCTTGAAAAGAACCCACAAGGATGTAGAGGCTTCCCTGGAGACTCTCTTTGAGATAGGACAGCCCCAATGCCTATCTCGGAAGCATCAACCTCAAGAACAAATGGAATTCTGGGATCAGGATGCCGTAACACGGGAGCAGAAGTGAAAGCCTGTTTGAGAGCTTCGAATGCCTGTTTGGATTGTGAAGACCAGACCTGGTTCTTCAGACCTTTACGTGCCATATTAATGATAGGAGAAGCTACAGCAGAATAATTCTTGATAAATCTCCTATAATAGTTGGAAAACCCCAGAAACCTCTTTATGGCTTTGAGGCTTTGAGGGAGAGGCCATTCTGAGATGGCCGTGAGTTTGGAAGGATCCATCTCAAAACCTTCTGGAGTGATAATGTACCCAAGAAATTTTACAGTAGTAATGTCGAATGAACACTTCTCCAGTTTGCAATAAAGACCATTGTCTAGTAATTTTGCTAATACCTGTCTGACATGTTCATGGTGAGTTTTCAGATCGGGAGAGTAAACCAGTATATCGTCTAAGTATACGATAACAAAGGATTGTAAAAAATCTCTGAGCACATCATGAAATCTTGGAATACAGCTGGAGCATTACAGAGACCGAACAGCATGACCTGATATTCATAATGCCCACTCCTGGTGTTAAATGCTGTTTTCCACTCATGCCCATCTTTTATACGTATCATGTTGTAAGCCCCTCTCAAATCGAGTTTTGTGTATACTGCTGATCCCCTTAACCTGTCGAACAGTTCTGATATAAGAGGGATAGGGTACACATTCTTGATGGTGATCTTGTTAAACCCCCTAAAATCGATACACGGGCGTAAATCTCCCTCTTTTTTAGATACAAAAAAGAACTCTGCCCCTGCTGGAGAAGAGGAACGCCTGATAAAACCTCTCTCCAAATTCTCCTTTATGTATTCCTCCATGATTTGGTTCTCTTTTATGGATAACGGATATACTTTGCCTCGAGGAGGCATGGTACCTGGTTGAATATCTATGGCGCAATAATACGGTCTATGTGGAGGTAGTTTCTCTGCCTCTCTTTTATCGAATACAGCCCTGAGGTTGGCATACCAGTCAGGAACCTCTGTAGACAATGGAGGAGCTGTAGGTGTGTTCAGAGCACCAATATGCTGAATGGGTATTAAGTCCCAAAACAAGCAGAACTCCAAGACAGTATCTCTCCCTTAGCCCAATCAATAACAGGATTATGTTCCACCAACCAAGGGAAACCAAGCACAACAGGATTGGAAGGTGAACGGATAACCTGAAATATGATCTCTTCTTTATGCAAGAGACCAGTGGTAAGAACCACTGTAACAGTATCGTGAGTAATTCTGGGGCAGGATAACGGCCTACCGTCTATGGCTTTTATGGCCAAGGGTGTCTCTCTTACAACCAGAGGGAGAGAAATGGAGGAAGCATATTCAACATCAATGAAATTACCAGCAGCCCCAGAGTCATCAAAAGCGGTAGTATGCGTGGTCTTGGTCTCCCAAGCCACGGATACTGGTAACAAGAGTCTAGTGTCTTTGACAGGAGACATGAACGTCACACCCAAGGTCGGTCTCCTCAGCTGCCTTAAGTGCGGTAGTTTTCCGACTTATCATGCATTCTAGGGCGAGTGGGACATTGAAGTCGTAAAAGTAGAAGTCCTTTTATACCACGATACAGGCATGATCCCTCACGAAGACGCCTTGTTCGCTCTTCCTCTGTAAGCCTAGTATGGCCTAGTTGCATAGGCTCAGATGGAGGGGATAACTCACTTGGAGTTCTTCTGTCCCTTACCTGATCATCCAGATCTATACAATAATCTATAAATTCACTCAACACATCAGGTAATTTACGAGGGGCCAACTCATGCATCAATGACTCTGATAAATACTCCAGAAAAGCCAGAACCAGAGCTTCATTAGTCCAGTTCACGTCAGAAACCAACATTTTAAATTCTATAGCATAATCAGATACAGTCCTGTTCCCTTGACGTATGCGGAACAAGGATTTGCCAACTACCTTGGCCTTTCTGGTAGGATTAAACGTATGTTTTAACTCGGCTATGAATTCTTTATAGTTCAGTACGATAGGTTTCTCTGCCTCCCATAAAGGATTCGCCAATGTCAACGCTCTGCCAGAGAGATGGTTAATAATGAACCCCACATTGGCTATGTCAGTGATAAACATTTGTGGATTTATTTTAAAATGAATATCCACCTGGACCAAAAATCCCCGGCACTCCGAGGGAGTACCGTCACACCTCATAGGAGCGGTCATGTGTACCTGGGATGTCTGAACAACAGGGGACACAGGTATAGCAGGCGGAGGTGCAACCGCAGCTGGTTCCAGGTGAGCCGTACGAGTCAGGATAGTTTGTAAGGTGAGAGCAAACTGATCCATCCTATGGTCCTATTGTCTGGATACAAAGTTACTCAAATGCTGTGTTAAGTCTGCGGGAGCAATTTGGCCAGATGGTAATGTCACGGTTCCCCGGATCCCACCACGCAGTCCTTAAAGCCCAACACTCCACAGAGCCCAAAAGCCATTCTAGCCGTAGAAGAATCCTGTCTGGTCCTTAGAAAGGGTTAATCAAAGACAATGTCGTAATACAAAACCAGGTCAGCAACACGGGGGTAGTCAGACGAGCCAGAATCAGGAATACAGAGTATAGTATAGTCAAATGGAATAGCCGGGTCGATATCAGTGCAGAAGCGTATGTGATAGGAAGCAGGGCTTGGTATTGAATGGGAGATACCTGAGACCAGGCCTGGTACACTGCATTTAAAAGAACCCCAGGGAGACTGTTTGTTTTTTGGAGCAACCTAGCTCCCAGGAAAGTGTGTTATGGGTCCCTGGGGTTGGGGTAGTGGAGTGAAGGGCGGGCCACTATCCCAACAACCTGGATCACTTCCAGACCAGGTATTAGCAGGGTCAGCTAGGACTGTAGGTGTGGTCCACCAGTAAGGGTTTAAAAAGAAACCAAAGGAAGCTGATACGGCAGAGAGAGAGAAAGAAAAGGGTGGGCGAGCACCCACCAGAGTGAACTGCCGTATCGCTGTATCTGCTGAATTGCTAACTCACAGAATTGCTGTGTTGCTGTGAATTGCTGTGTTGCTGAGCTGCCACTGTTTGCTGTGCACCTTTCTGAAGGTAAAAAGAATAAACTTCACTGTTTACAAAAGACCTGCTGTCTCGCTACAATTACTGCCCTAGAAGACGTGGTTGACGGAGGACTCTTGCCACACATGGTGCCCTGTGTGAGGACCAACCGCACTAGTCTGAGGGCAGTATAAACCACAAACAGCATGGAGGACGTTGTGAAAGCTCTGGTCCAATCTACCGCTGCTCAGCAGGAAGCGAATAGGAGGACTACCGAGACCCGGGAAACCCTGCAGCAGCTGATATTAGCCCAGGCAGAGAATGCTATGGCTATGGCTAAAGCTCAGAAAGAAACTACAGAGACTCTGGTACAGCAAATCTTGATAGCTCAAATGGAGGCCATTGGCAAGGTCCGTGAGGAACAGTTGTCTGCCACGCATGCTCTGCACAAAGAGATTCGGGCTGTGTCAGACAAGCTGGAGTCTGATCCGGCAGGCGGCCACCAAGGCCCTAAGGTAATCCGGGCCAGCCATTATCTACAAAAAATGTCTACAGCGGATGATGTGGAGGCGTACCTGTTGGCCTTTGAGCGTACTGCATCGAGAGAAGGGTGGCCGGCGGCTGAGTGGGCGAGTATACTTGCCCCTTTTCTGAGTGGAGAACCTCAAAAGGCCTACTATGACTTAGAGCCAGCACAGGCCAGTGACTATGTGGAGCTTAAAGCTGAGATCATGGCGCGCCTGGGGGTGACCACAGCAGTACGGGCACAAAGATTTCATTCCTGGGCGTACTCTCCTAACCAAGCTGCACGGTCCCAGATGTTTGACCTAATACATCTTGCCAGGAAGTGGCTACAACCGGAGGTCAACTCTGCTACGAAGATAGTAGAAAACCTGGTCATGGATCGCTTTCAGCGTGGATTGCCAACCCCTCTGCGACGCTGGGTAAACCAAGGTGACCCCCAAACCGCCGACCAGTTGATTGCGTTGGTGGAAAGGTTTATAGCTTCTGGAGAAGTTCTGCATCCGCCGTCAGCGACCCAAGCCCGCAACCCTAAGACCCAGAATGCCACACGCACTGGTAAGACTGTACCGAGGGTGCGGGGGGTGGAGGAACCTGGATACGCAGAAAACAGCAGAGACATTTCTCCCAGGGTGCAGAGAGCACCTCAGTATAACCAGATGAATAGGTGCTTTAAATGCAATAGGGTGGGCCATATAGCCAGAGACTGCGTGAACGATGAGCCTATGGACTGTAATGATGCACATTCATTGTTGTCTGGCTATGACCACGCTGGTAATGACTATGATCCCCACTTTTGTACTGTAAAGGTTAATGGCAGATTGCGTAGAGCCTTGCTAGACTCCGGTAGTATGGTCACCCTGGTGACTAAATCCATAGTACCTGGGGTTGTGTTCAATCATATGGAGAAATTGGGGATTGTCTGTGTGCATGGTGATAAACGAGAGTACCCCACAGCTGAAGTGGATATTGAAACCCAGTGTGGGAATGTGAAGTATCGTGTGGGGGTGGTACCTAACCTGGCCCATGAAGTTGTCATAGGGAGAGACTTTCCTTATTTCCTGGAACTATGGAAAGCCCCTGAACTGAGGCCAGTAGAGGAGGTTTATGTCTTTCCTTTTTCTGATGCTGATCTGGAAGATGGAGTCACTGGAAAGCACATGACATGTGGTCCTATCCCGGTATTAGTAGGCAATCAAACATCTCAAAGTAAAGAGCCAGGAATCAATGTTGGTCAGGCGGAAGAGTTATTAGAACTGGCGGGTGGCCCTGGTAACTTTAAAAGAGCCCAATGGGAGGACCCAACCCTGTTGGAAGCCAGGAATAACGTTCAAGTTATGGATGGGATTATGACCCAGGCCGGGAAGATATTGCCTTATCCCCATTTTGAAGTGGCTAGCAAACTGCTCTATCGCGTAGAAAAGAGAGGTACTGACTTTATTAAGCAATTATTGGTACCACAGAATTTTAGGAACACTGTCTTAAGCCTTGCACATAACCATGTACTGGGGGGACACTTGGGAGTGGATAAAACAAAGGAGAGGGTCCTCAGGAGATTCTATTGGCCGGGAGTACTTGCTGCCATAAAGAATTTTTGTACCTCCTGCCCTAAATGCCAACTTACTGCTCCGACTCCAGGTTTCCGGGGTCCATTGGTACCCTTGCCTATCCTTGACATCCCGTTTGAGCGAATTGCTATGGACTTGGTAGGTCCCCTGGTTAAATCTGCTAGGGGGCACCAGTATATACTGGTCGTTCTTGATTACGCGACACGATACCCGGAAGCGATGCCCCTGCGTAATAGCTCTGCCAAGTCAATAGCCAAAGAGCTCGTGCTGATGTTTAGCAGGGTGGGGATACCAAAGGAGATACTAACAGACCAGGGGACCCCATTTATGTCCAGAGTTATGAGGGAATTATGTAAGGTAATGGGCATTAAACAACTAAGGACCTCGGTATATCACCCGCAAACTGATGGGTTAGTGGAGCGGTTTAACAAGACCCTTAAGAGTATGCTGAGAAAGGTCATTGATAAAGATGGCAGGAATTGGGACCTTTTACTACCCTATTTAATGTTCTCTATCCGCGAGGTTCCCCAGGCCTCTACAGGCTTCTCCCCGTTCGAGTTATTATATGGCCGACATCCCAGAGGTCTGCTGGATGTTGTTAAAGAGACCTGGGAACAGGAGACGACACCCTACCGCAGTGTCGTTGAACATATATCTCAGATGCAGGAGCGCATGGAAGCGGTCATACCCCTGGTTAGAGAACATATGAGAAAGGCCCAAGAAGCCCAAAGGTACAGTTACAATAAGAATGCCCGGCTCAGAGTATTTCAACCTGGTGATAGGGTATTGGTCCTGGTCCCCACTGTAGAAAATAAATTTTTGGCTACCTGGCAGGGCCCCTATGAAATAATTGACAAAGTGGGTGATGTTACTTATAAAGTGAGCCAACCTGGAAGGAGAAAGCCTGAGCAGATTTATCATTTAAACCTGTTAAAACCGTGGAAGGATAGAGAGGTCTTAGTGGCCATGAGGCCTTCAGACCTCCCTCTCACTAAGCCTGAGGTAAACCTTTCTGACACCTCTCTGTGCATCAGAAGGCAGAAGTTAACGAGTTTCTCAGAAGGAACCGGGAGGTGTTCTCGGCGATACCAGGGAGGACCAAAATAATGACACACGATATTATAACCGAGCCAGGGAAGAAAGCCTGCCTGAAACCCTACAGGGTTCCGGAGGCCCGTAGACAAGCTATAGAGAGAGAGGTGGAAAAAATGCTAAAACTAGGGGTGATAGAGGAGTCTCATAGTGAGTGGAACAGTCCCATTGTGCTTGTCCCCAAACGGGATGGGTCAATAAGATTTTGTAATGATTTCCGTAAGTTAAACAGTATTTCTAAATTTGACACCTATCCGATGCCTAGGGTTGATGAGCTGATTGAGAGGCTGGGTTATCTCACAACCAATGACTTGACGAAGGGATATTGGCAGGTGCCACTCACTGAGCAAGCAAAGGAAAAAAACGCCTTTTCAACCCCCCAGGGCTTGTTTCAATATACGGTGTTGCCATTCGGTTTGCACGGGGCCCCAGCCACGTTTCAGAGGCTGATGGATAAGATTCTGAGACCCCATGCCCGCTACGCTGCTGCATACTTAGATGATGTGGTAGTTTTTAGTACGGATTGGGAAACCCACCTTCCGAAAGTTCAGAGGGTACTTGATGCTGTGCGGGCTGCTGGCCTGGTGGCCAACCCTGCAAAAAGTACCATTGGTCTGGAGGAAGCGAAGTACTTGGGCTATACCATCGGTAAGGGATTGGTCAAGCCTCAAACCACTAAGGTTGAGGCCATACAAAACTGGCCGCAGCCATTGACGAAAAAACAGGTGAGGGCATTTCTTGGGTTGACCGGCTACTACAGGAGGTTCATACCGAACTTTGCTGCGATAGCTGCGCCCCTGACAGATCTCACGAAAGCGAGAGCCCCCATAATGGTGAAATGGTCTCCTGAGACGGAAATCGCTTTTGCTGGTTTGAAGGAGGCCCTATGTGCCTATCCCGTCTTGGTGTCCCCTGA
This sequence comes from Leptobrachium leishanense, assembly GCA_009667805.1. NCBI lineage: Eukaryota > Metazoa > Chordata > Amphibia > Anura > Megophryidae > Leptobrachium > Leptobrachium leishanense. The sequence continues at coordinate 68,873,369 of CM019065.1, forward strand.
TTTTACTAAGGATTTCGTGGTGCAGACTGATGCCTCCGAGGCTGGATTGGGGGCGGTCCTCTCCCAGGAATATCAGGGTGAGGAGCACCCTGTTCTTTTCCTCAGCAGAAAGCTGTTGCCGAGGGAAAAGAACTATTCTGTCGTGGAGAAGGAGTGCCTTGCCATTAAGTGGGCTTTGGAGACCCTGAAGTACTACCTGTTGGGGAGGAGGTTCAGGCTGGTCACTGACCATGCTCCCCTCACATGGATGAGTCAGAACAGGGAGACGAATGCGAGGTCACTAGGTGGTTCCTCAGCCTGCAGCCTTTCAACTTTACTGTGGAGCACAGGGCTGGCCTGCTACAGGGTAACGTTGATGGGCTGTCTCGAGTACATGCGTTGCTGTCTGTGGTCGCTCCTCCCGATGGTTCTGAGCTGAGGGGGAGGGTGTGTGATAGGAAGCAGGGCTTGGTATTGAATGGGAGATACCTGAGACCAGGCCTGGTACACTGCATTTAAAAGAACCCCAGGGAGACTGTTTTTTTTTTGGAGCAACCTAGCTCCCAGGAAAGTGTGTTATGGGTCCCTGGGGTTGGGGTAGTGGAGTGAAGGGCGGGCCACTATCCCAACAACCTGGATCACTTCCAGACCAGGTATTAGCAGGGTCAGCTAGGACTGTAGGTGTGGTCCACCAGTAAGGGTTTAAAAAGAAACCAAAGGAAGCTGATACGGCAGAGAGAGAGAAAGAAAAGGGTGGGCGAGCACCCACCAGAGTGAACTGCCGTATCGCTGTATCTGCTGAATTGCTAACTCACAGAATTGCTGTGTTGCTGTGAATTGCTGTGTTGCTGAGCTGCCACTGTTTGCTGTGCACCTTTCTGAAGGTAAAAAGAATAAACTTCACTGTTTACAAAAGACCTGCTGTCTCGCTACAATTACTGCCCTAGAAGACGTGGTTGACGGAGGACTCTTGCCACACGTAGTACAAGGAAATAGTCTAGGGCAACGGAAGGCAGAATAGTCAGAAAACAAGCAGAGGTCAATAACAGGTTAAATCACGAGAGAATTCAGGTACAAGGAGCTCAGGTATGGATAACCACGATCTGGCACTGCTTAGAAGGAACTGTTGGTTTTTAAAAGACCTTCACCAGACCGCGCCCCCCTCTCAAGCCGCACCTCATGCAGCCACCTCCCTGCCTGTTTCAATTTAAACTGGGCGTTGGTGTGCGAACAGCATCAGACATGCTGCTGTCAAGCACACCAGAAAGGCTGGAAGCCCCCAACGTTACAGTAACTCTGATTGCAGCTGGGAGGGATCCAAGACGGGGCTCTGTGCTGGAGCTTGTTCATCCACCACACCTCCAGAAAGCTGCTTGTATGAGGTCTGTCTGCTCCACCACCCCCTCTCCCTCTTCCTCCGTCTCTGTCTCTGGCGAAGTGGCAGTTAAACCGACACGTGACAGGGGCTATGCAATGGCTCAAGCAAAAAGATGCCATACTGTGCTTGAGCTGGTTTGTTTAGGGGACAGGAGCCGCACCGGGCCAGAAATTCTGTCAGTTCTGCAGGGGCAGAGATGGTTAACACCATGCCAGCTTCAGCTGGGAATGGTCATCTGTGATAATGGCAGCAACCTTCTCTCCACCCTACGCCTGGGTCAGTTGACGCATGTACCGTGCCTAGCACACGTCCTAAATCTGGTGGTACAGCGTTTCCTAACCAGGTACCCAGGGCTGGCAGAGCTTCTCAGTCAGGCCAGAAAAGTCTGCAGCCACTTCAGATGGTCATTTCCAGCAAGTGTTCGCCTGGCAGAAATTCAAAGAGAATTCCACCTTCCCACAAACCGTCTGATCTGTTACATGCCCACCAGGTGCAACTCGACATTAGCAATGCTGCAGCGTCTGCACAAGCAGCAGAGGGCCATCAACGAGTACCTGTGTGAGTATGGCACAAGGACAGATTCAGGTCAGTTTGTTTCCCCCCCCCGCAGTGGCTGATGATCAAGGATGCATGCACTGTACTGTCTCCATTTGAGGAGGCAACGAGGATGGTGAGCAGGGACAGTGCATGCATCAGTGACACAATTCCTTTAGTGTTCCTGCTGGAGTACACTCTGCAGGGAATTATAGATGTTGCTCTAGAGGAAGAGCAGTGGGAGGAAGAGGAGGCCTTCCCTAGCTCTGAAGGCCCCAGTCTTTCTGCAAACAGCATTCCAGTGAGTCCTCCTCAGATCAGACAGGTGGAGGATGAGGAGGAGGAATATTTAAGTAGTGGGGGCATTGAAGGTGGGGATTTCTCAAGGGAGGGTTTTGTGTGCCCAGAAACACAAGGACTAGTACGTGGCTGGGAGGAGGAAGTGCACGATGGGGTCATCCTCATTGACCAGGAAGATCCGGAAGCTAATGCCACCTCCAACCTACGCTGCATGGGCTCCCTTATCCTGCAAAGCCTGGTAAAGGACCCCAGGATTCGTGCTATCAAGGAGAGGGATCATTACTGGTTGGCAAGCCTTCTTGATCCACGATACAAGGGTAAAGTTGCAGAGCTCATCCTGCCCGCACAGAGGGGGGACAGGATGAAAAAACTTGAGGACGCTCTAAAGCGACACTTGTGTAACACCTTTCCAGGCACTGGTAGGTTACAAACTGATGACACAGGTGCTTCTGAGGCCGCTGTTTATCAGAGGAAGAGCGGTGAAGGGGACTGCTTGACTGATGCCTTTTCCAATTTTTTTAGTCCACGACACCCAGGGACGTCAAATGTAGGCACCCATTGCCAATGTCTTCACCATATGGTGCAGGACTACCTAGGGGCAAGGGCAGACCTGGATACCTTTACAGCAGATGATTCACTGGCTTACAGGGTGTTGAGATTGGATCACTGACCAGAATTTAGCCAATATGCTATGGAGCTACTAGGTTGCCCTTCATCCAGCGTGATTTCTGAAAGGACGTTCAGTGCCGCTGGAGGTTTTGTCACAGACAAAAGAGTGCGTCTGTCCACCGACTCTGTAGACCAGCTGACATTTATAAAAATGAATCAGTCCTGGATCAGCAGCTATCAATCCCCTGATGCTGACGTAACGGAATAGATCAGGGATGTCTTCTGCATTCACAAAACCTCCACCACTGAACTCTTCCACAACACCACAAAAGGGTTACAGTGTGAAGGCACTTGCTGCCATGAAAGGCACAATATTTGGCTGCACTGATGCCTGTACCAGATTTATATCATTTACATTTTTTGGAACGCAGGGTCCAACCCTGCACTCTTCCACAATACCGCAGAGGGGTTACGGTGTGACGGCACTGTTGCCGACAATAAAGGCCCAATTTTAAAGTACCTACTTATATCATCCAAAGCCTGTATAAGTTTCACCATAATTTAGCCAAAAAAATCACTAAACTTGTTCTGCGTGTCCTAAAAGGTCTCCTCTTTTAATACAGACTGCCGCCCCAAGCAGTTGTTTATGAATAGATTAAAGGAAAACCGTTTACCGTAATTTGAAACGTCATTTTTTTGTTTTTAAATGTTTCTATACATCCTACAAATCCGCCACTTCACGGGCAGGTTATGGGGACCTCCTAGGCACGATATTTGATGGAATTTTTCGTTTTTATTTTTAACCCTCATTTCATTGAAAACTCACTGTCCCTTTAAAAACTTTTTTTTACTTTTTGTCCTTGTTTCCTGTCCCCCAGGGCACTACCCGGACCCCCATACACCTTTTATGGCAAATATCTTGCATATATGCCCTCTTGCAGGGCACTCTAAAAACCGAACTTTTGAGTCCCATTGACTTGCATTGAGTTCAGTTCGTGTTCGAACTCGAACTTTTGAAATTTTTCGAGTGCGAACCGAACACGGGGTGTTCAGCTCATCCCTAGTGATTAACCAGACTCATCTGCATTATATTGAAAAAACACCCATTGACCACCCTGCCAATCCAGCTAACTCTTTCAAAAATTCATATAACTGTTAAAAACACAAACACCCAACTAGTTTCGCCTGTATAGCAGGCTTTATCAAGATAGTTGCGATCCCATATTCATGAATAAACCCAGGAGAAGATTCGGTAAACTTTAAAACAACAAAAAACATCGGGACACACATGCGAAAGAAAGTGAAAGTTAAGAAATATGGAAAGATCACTAACAGGCTCGAGTAACACATGAGACATCGCGGTGAAGTTCCAGAGAGGAGATCACGGATGAAAGTGAAGGAGACATTACGCGAGGGACCGGATGTGAGATCGAGGGTTGAACCGGAAATGACGCTGCAGGCAGGGGCGGATCCAGAGACAAGTTTCGGGGGGGGGGGGCAGTCTACCAGTTTTGGCTAAGAGCTGGTGTTGGGTTCGCAGTGACAGGCAGAGATGCGCCTAATCTGAGGCTTTGCTTGTCACTCTCCCTAGAACATGGTCTCACAGGGTCTGTCCTCATGCGGCTCAAGTGACACCTGACTGACACCACACAGCAATGCACTGCATGTGCTCTGTCACTTAAAATAAAGCACCACCAGCAATAACACAACACTGACTGGATATATTGAGGAGTTTCTAAAATGAGGAGCATTACACACAAAAAAAAAAAAGCGGGAAAAGGGGATTTGGGGCCAAAATTGGGACTGTCCCTCAAGAACAGGGACGTTAGGGAAATACGAGGCCAGGTACAAACCGGAAGAAAGAACGTTAGGGATTTTTGCAGGCATCCAATAAGATCCGACCATGGGAATAAACATCGGAGCGGATTGGGACTTGGAATAGAGACTCATGGGAACAACAATGGAGTCTATAACTTCTGACCATATTTAGGAATATGTAATTGTTCCCAACATAAGAACATACCAAAGATGAGTAAATCTTTCTCTATAATTCAACTTTGACACATGGTGTGAGTGATTTGGTAAAGGTTTTTGTGCCCTCCCTGATATACATTCTCTGTATTTCTGCTTCTTACATATAATGAAAAACTTGTGGAGACAATAAAAGGAATGATGGGAATTTTATATGTCATATCATTTTATTTGATGCACTATGTATTATCTTTGCCCTTGAAAAAGTCTATTTCGTAGATGAAACGCATTGGGCCTTGTACCTATTTATATTTTATTTTGGAATAAAAGTTTTATTAAACCTATACCCATTATTTCTTTTTGTTGGCGATTCCAGTACCCTTGGTTTGTTAGATAGACCAACGGGGACCTCATCAGACGCTGAAGTTCCCATATTTTTTCCTATTGAGGTAGGGTGGTAGCTTCCCAGAAAAGCTCTTAAACACCAGGTTGGAAAGGTGAAGGGTGCGTCTAGATTCCGGCGACGGCCTGCCCTGTAATCTACAGGTAAGGCTGGGGTCAGACCAGTGCACTTTTAACGTGCGTTCTGGCGCACTTAATCACTAGCAGCAAATGACGGGCAATGACGGCTAATATACGAAGTACGGTCGCACGAAAGTCCGGCTGCGCAACGCAAGTGGAAAATGAACGCATTTTATCAAGAACGCAGAACCGCTAGTACGGACGTACAGAGTGCGCTGCGTCCGCTAGCGGTGTGTGTGATTTGGAGACGTCAGACCCTGCTCGTGTCCGGCCAACATAACGTTCAGACACCCAAAGTTTCCTGGTTTGGATCCGTAAAAAATCACGCACAAAAATGCCCATCGTATGACTGTTTTCGCGTATTCCGTGAAAAAATACGTCAATGCGTTCGGACGCCCTTTTTTACGTTCGCGTGTAAAAATGCTTTCGTTTGACCCTAGCCTTAAATGGGACACTAATTTTTCCCCTTAGCGCCCCGTTTTAGCTGTAGGCAGCTGATAGGGCCCTATATATCTACACAGCTATACACCGGGCAACCTGGCAATATATCTGCCCATCTGTGGGCCCTATTCCCTCGTTCGCAGTAACATGTGGACGCTAACGGGGGAAAATCTGCACATAGGGATTTTCCTAAAAAAAATGACAATTTAAAACGTTGTACCTCTGGAACTTTAAATGGTAGAGGGTCATATGAGATATCGCTGGAAAGGGCAGGGTGTGACCTTTCCAGTGATACCAATCATGAACAGGTTTTATATAATATAATGTAACAAGTAAAATAGAATTATTTTTTTAACGCAGAAATATTGCTCACTTTTCCAGTACATAGTGTATACAGTATATAGTGACCAGTGACGCTGCCCTTAATCACCATCTCATTTCCCACGCTGCCAGCAAGTGTGAAGGTGATAGCACAACGATTATATATATATACACTGTATATATAACCCTATCTGCAAGGCTGTATATACATGATTCTCCGCGGTTATATAAAACCAGTTTTGAATTACAGTATTCCCTAAACAGACCCATAAAGATCTGAATCCAGCCAGGCAGTAACGCGCAGTGTGTATGAGTGTCAGAGAGCTCCACAGCAATAAGTCTCAGCAATAACAGGCTGCTGCTTGCTTTGCTGTGTTTCTTTATTTGTATTTATTTCATTATTAATACAGCACGCTCCTTTTCTGCTGTTGTGGAAATATCACTCAATAATATTGAGATTAACGAGTCCTCCATATCTCCCGAGACTGACCAGTTTTACGGTCATGTGGATAGCACGTGAAAAGTGTTGCCTCTACTGCCGCCTCCACCCACCCTACAGAGTTAAATGATAAGGGTGCCTGGAAGTGGGCATAGAAACGGACCACAAAGCACGCATGCGCAATAACTTCACTTCCTCTGTAGAGGAGTGGGAGGGGCTCAATGCTGTGGGTGATACGATTGGTCAGATATTGCTAGGGCCTTCGTGGTTTTATTTGTTTGATTTCTGTACCGGTGTTCTCATTGGTCAGCACGATTAAGATTAGGAGGGACCTTTTTTCAACGCAAGAAATGATTGGCTGAGATCGGAGACGTTGTGGGCGGTACCCCTAGGGTTGAAGCTGCGAGTTCGCAATGCCGATTGGGTTCAGCTTCACCGAGTGGGCGTGGATCGCCGTAATCCGGAAGTACCGTGTTGCTGATGTGGCCGGAGGAGGAGCTGGTCGAACGAGAACACAGGGAAAGGTAACGAGGAACCGGAATATTTACCGATAAACTAAAGAAAGCCCCGCTCTGACAGAGCTCCGGGGAAAGGTAAGCACGGCCCGGGCTGGACAGCAAGCACAGTCTAGCGCCAGGCACTGTGTGAGCTTCCTGTCCTGCTCTCACCCCTGTCCCCCCCCCCCCCCTTCAGCTCCTGCAGCCACAGATCCAGGTCCCCCAGCTCCAGGTACGAAACACTGAATAAGAGCACACTGCCTGGGCTTCCTGGATTGAGTCCCCCCCCCCCCCGTGAAATGCCCCAGGACCTCGCAAGGAATGTGACTTCTCCAGGTTTATGGGTTGGGGCGCATTTGCTGCAAGGGGCACATTTTTTCATGACAACTTCTTCCTGATGTCTCCCTGTCACCCGGTGCCCCTGGGCTCACAAAATATACATGTGTCCGTTCAGGACCCTGGTCTTATACCCACTGGTGTCCGTCTACCACCAAGAACTACACCTTGTCACTGCGGGTGCTTTGACGTGGGTTATCCCAGTAATGTTGGCATTGCCTGTCCTCCTTTTGTGTGGGGTGACGTTGGCATTGCCCGTCCTCCTTTTGTGTGGGGTGGCGTTGGCATTGCCCGTCGTCCTCCTGCGTTTGGTGACGTTGGCGTTGCCCGTCCTCCTCCTGCGTGGGGTGACGTTGCCCGTCCTCCTCCTGCGTGGGGTGGCGTTGCCCGTCCTCCTCCTGCGTGGGGTGACGTTGGCGTTGCCCGTCCTCCTCCTGCGTGGGGTGACGTTGGCGTTGCCCGTCCTCCTCCTGCGTGGGGTGACGTTGGCGTTGCCCGTCCTCCTCCTGCGTGGGGTGACGTTGGCGTTGCCCGTCCTCCTCCTGCGTGGGGTGACGTTGGCGTTGCCCGTCCTCCTCCTGCGTGGGGTGACGTTGGCGTTGCCGTCCTCCTCCTGCGTGGGGTGACGTTGGCGTTGCCCGTCCTCCTCCTGCGTGGGGTGACGTTGGCGTTGCCCGTCCTCCTCCTGCGTGGGGTGACGTTGGCGTTGCCCGTCCTCCTCCTGCGTGGGGTGACGTTGGCGTTGCCCGTCCTCCTCCTGCGTGGGGTGACGTTGGCGTTGCCCGTCCTCCTCTGCGTGGGGTGACGTTGGCGTTGCCCGTCCTCCTCCTGCGTGGGGTGACGTTGGCGTTGCCCGTCCTCCTCCTGCGTGGGGTGAGGTTGGCGTTGCCCGTCCTCCTGCGTGGGGGTGAGGTTGGCGTTGCCCGTCCTCCTCCTGCGTGGGGGTGAGGTTGGCGTTGCCCGTCCTCCTCCTACGTGGGGTGAGGTTGGCGTTGCCCGTCCTCCTCCTGCGTGGGGTGAGGTTGGCGTTGCCCGTCCTCCTCCTGCGTGGGGTGAGGTTGGCGTTGCCCGTCCTCCTCCTGCGTGGGGTGAGGTTGGCGTTGCCCGTCCTCCTCCTGCGTGGGGTGAGGTTGGCGTTGCCCGTCCTCCTCCTGCGTGGGGTGAGGTTGGCGTTGCCCGTCCTCCTCCTGCGTGGGGTGAGGTTGGCGTTGCCCGTCCCCTCCTCCTGCGTGGGGTGAGGTTGGCGTTGCCCGTCCTCCTCCTGCGTGGGGTGAGGTTGGCGTTGCCCGTCCTCCTCCTGCGTGGGGTGAGGTTGGCGTTGCCCGTCCTCCTCCTGCGTGGGGTGAGGTTGGCGTTGCCCGTCCTCCTCCTGCGTGGGGTGAGGTTGGCGTTGCCCGTCCTCCTCCTGCGTGGGGTGACGTTGGCGTTGCCCGTCCTCCTCCTGCGTGGGGTGAGGTTGGCGTTGCCCGTCCTCCTCCTGCGTGGGGTGAGGTTGGCGTTGCCCGTCCTCCTCCTGCGTGGGGTGAGGTTGGCGTTGCCCGTCCTCCTCCTGCGTGGGGTGACGTTGGCGTTGCCCGTCCTCCTCCTGCGTGGGGTGACGTTGTCGTTGCCCGTCCTCCTCCTGCGTGGGGTGACGTTGTCGTTGCCCAACCTCCTCCTGCGTGGGGTGACGGCGGCGTTGCCCGTCCTCCTCCTGCGTGGGGTGACGGCGGCGTTGCCCGTCCTCCTCCTGCGTGGGGTGACGGCGGCGTTGCCCGTCCTCCTCCTGCGTGGGGTGACGGCGGCGTTGCCCGTCCTCCTCCTGCGTGGGGTGACGGCGGCGTTGCCCGTCCTCCTCCTGCGTGGGGTGACGGCGGCGTTGCCCGTCCTCCTCCTGCGTGGGGTGACGTTACCCGTCCTCCTCCTGCGTGGGGTGACGTTACCCGTCCTCCTCCTGCGTGGGGTGACGTTACCCGTCCTCCTCCTGCGTGGGGTGACGTTACCCGTCCTCCTCCTGCGTGGGGTGACGTTACCCGTCCTCCTCCTGCGTGGGGTGACGTTACCGTCCTCCCCCCTGCGTGGGGTGACGTTACCCCCGTCCTCCCCGCGTGGGGTGACGTTACCCGTCCTCCTCCTGCGTGGGGTGACGTTACCCGTCCTCCTCCTGCGTGGGTGACGTTCCCGTCCTCCTGCGTGGGGTGACGTTACCCGTCCTCCTCCTGCGTGGGGTGACGTTACCCGTCCTCCTCCTGCGTGGGGTGACGTTACCCGTCCTCCTCCTGCGTGGGGTGACGTTGCCCGTCCTCCTCCTGCGTGGGGTGACGTTGCCCGTCCTCCTCCTGCGTGGGGTGACGTTGCCCGTCCTCCTCCTGCGTGGGGTGACGTTGCCCGTCCTCCTGCGTGGGGTGACGTTGCCCGTCCTCCTCCTGCGTGGGGTGACGTTGCCCGTCCTCCTCCTGCGTGGGGTGACGTTGCCCGTCCTCCTCCTGCGTGGGGTGACGTTGCCCGTCCTCCTCCTGCGTGGGGTGACGTTGCCCGTCCTCCTCCTGCGTGGGGTGACGTTGCCCGTCCTCCTCCTGCGTGGGGTGACGTTGCCCGTCCTCCTCCTGCGTGGGGTGACGTTGCCCGTCCTCCTCCTGCGTGGGGTGACGTTGCCCGTCCTCCTCCTGCGTGGGGTGACGTTGCCCGTCCTCCTCCTGCGTGGGGTGACGTTGCCCGTCCTCTCTCCGTGCGTGGGGTGACGTTGCCCGTCCTCCTCCTGCGTGGGGTGACGTTGCCCGTCCTCCTCCTGCGTGGGGTGACGTTGCCCGTCCTCCTCCTGCGTGGGGTGACGTTGCCCGTCCTCCTCTGCGTGGGGTGACGTTGCCCGTCCTCCTCCTGCGTGGGGTGACGTTGCCCGTCCTCCTCCTGCGTGGGGTGACGTTGCCCGTCCTCCTCCTGCGTGGGGTGACGTTGCCCGTCCTCCTCCTGCGTGGGGTGACGTTGCCCGTCCTCCTCCTGCGTGGGGTGACGTTGCCCGTCCTCCTCCTGCGTGGGGTGACGTTGCCCGTCCTCCTCCTGCGTGGGGTGACGTTGCCCGTCCTCCTCCTGCGTGGGGTGACGTTGCCCGTCCTCCTCCTGCGTGGGGTGACGTTGCCCGTCCTCCTCCTGCGTGGGGTGACGTTGGCGTTGCCCGTCCTCCTCCTGCGTGAGGTGACGTTGGCGTTGCCCGTCCTCCTCCTGCGTGAGGTGACGTTGGCGTTGCCCGTCCCTCCTGCGTGAGGTGACGTTGGCGTTGCCCGTCCTCCTCCTGCGTGAGGTGACGTTGGCGTTGCCCGTCCTCCTCCTGCGTGAGGTGACGTTGGCGTTGCCCGTCCTCCTCCTGCGTGGGGTGAAGTTGGCGTTGCCCGTCGTCCTCCTTTTGCGTGGGGTGGCGTTGCAATTGAATTTGACGTTGAATTTTTTTTTTTTTTTTGTCTGGATGTGGCGACACTGGTGCAGAGCCTCTCTTTTTTGCATGAAGACATTGGCCAAGCTGTCCTTTTGTCTTGTTTGGCGACATAAGTGATTGCCAGCCTTCTTTGCATTTGGAGACCATAGCAATTCCTGTCCTCCTTCATGCATGCTGAGTTGCTGACAATTGGGATGGACGTTGGTCAAGCCCTTCCTTATTTGTGTTTGGTGACACTGACGATGGTCATCCTTTTCCGCATGCTGACATTGATGGTGTTGGTTCTAGTTTGTGTATGGTGGCATCGTAGATGGGGAGTGGGCATGGTCACTCCGAAGAACCCGCCCTTCACCACAATTACATTCAGCACGTTTGTTATGTAGATGTTTCGGAAAAGCTTGAGTCGATCACATGTTTCTGCTGCTGATCCAAACATTTATATCCCAACTTTAAGTGATTTGTTTCACTAGAAGAGGTGGCAGGTATCTTAATCCAGACTCTAATTCTGTTCTGCTTCCAGTAACAATGTTCATTGGTAAATCCCATTACTAGGTGCCATCTTTATGGCATAACCGTATCTCTTGCCCCTTGCCTTTTGTGGCATGTAGACAACAAAGTGCAGATGTGTTAGAAAATGCCACACGGCCCGTATTGGGCTACACTAGCAGATTGGCTACATCAAGCTCTTGAACGGCCGGTGGAGATCAACCCATGGACATTCCTCCTATCCCGTCCTGTAGAAGGGCTCCTACGATGCGAAAACAAACTTATCGCTCGAGTCACCTTAATCGCTCGCAGAGCCCTGGCAAGGCACTGGAATCAACCAACGCTCCCTTCCTACCTGGAACTGCTCGGAATGTTCACAGAGGCACGAATGATGGAGCAACTCACGGCTCAGATTCACGACACTCCACACCTCTATCTGAAGATCTGGTCCGCGTGGCTTGCGTGCCCGGTGCTGCCATAAGACACGGGACCGTGGTACAGACTCCTTCTCGCAGAGGCAGATACTCCTTCCTACCCTTACCCCCCCTCCCTTTCTTTCCTCTCTTTTCCTTTTTATATATATTTTATTTTCCTTATTTTTACTTTACTTAATTTTTATTTTCCTTTTTTTTATTTTTCATAATGCTCATCAATATAATACATTTGTGTTTCATTTGATCTATGCATTGTATTACTTCTAATGTCATATTATAAAAATTAATAAAACACAGAATTTCAAAAAAGGAAAATGCCACACGGTGCCTTTTACTATTGGTTTTTGTTTTATATTTGTAGGCCGGGTCCAGGTCGGGATGTTCAGCCGTCTTTCTGGTCTTGCAAACACAGTCTTGCATGAACTCTCTGGTGATGGGGAGTCAACTGGATCTACGGGTGTTTCGGTGAGTTATACCAACCCGGGAAATTAGATATCTCTATCTCATACCAATGAATCCGTTGCTGCAGTTCTTTTTTTTTTTTTTTTTTCTTCTCCCCTGATAGTTATACACAGGGTTATTCAGAGAAAAGTGAAACTCCTTTATAACTTTTGGAGAAGTGAAAATTCTAGGTCAAATTACTCTATTTTAAAAGAACGTGTGATAAATGGGAGAATTTTTCTGGTTTGGCTATTTTGACCTAGAATTTTCACTTCTCTAAAAGTTCTCCAGAGTTTCACCTTTCTCTGAATAACCCTGATAGTTTTTGTTGACAAACAATTGGGTTGACTACCTCATGTCCCTTTTTAATTAATCATGATCTGAAGAGAACCCAAACAATGGGAGTCTTTTTCCATTTGTGACAAAAAGAAAAGTTTGCGGGTACAACAAAATTTCTTTCAAGACCCTCAGCCACCTTTTAACCACTGATTTTCCTTAATGTCTAAGATGCTCATCGTTTACCATCATAGGAGGCCAAAGCCCGCTCTGTGATCTGATAATTTTTTTAAAGAATTTCCATGAAAACCAACACTGTAATGTAACATTCCTGCCTTTCTGAAGTGATCCTATTCATGCATGGATTTCACAATCAAGTCCTGTAAAGTGTCTTTCAAGATTTTCATTCTGGGGTCTCTTTCTTCGATTCTACACGTTTTCTAGGTTTGGGACTTGCATACAGTAGTGATTTGTCGGGTCACATGCATTGAGGGTCTCTTGCCTGGGCAGTCTGTGCTGCCGCTGCATACACAGGTCCATAACAAACCATTGAATGAATACTCCAGGTCATTTATCATGTTGCGCCCCCCCCCCCCCCCCTGTCGCCACTGGTTGACGCAGCAAAGGTTTGGCATTAGTCAGCCTTCAAGGGATTATGGTTCCTTAAAGGGTGGTGGAATAATAGATCCGTCGACTTTTAATATTGCAGCTCTTCTATTTACTTACAGAAATAGCATATGGGACGGTCACCTGTATCCAGTTTGCATTTTAACCATTTCACTACTAAGTGGTTTTCCATAAAACCTCTTGAAAGACACTGATCTATTACTACTCCCCCCCCCCCCGTTTACATTAACTTCACAGTTAAAATTCATTTGTAGTGTCTTTACCATGCAATTTCACTGTTCCTAAGCTGTGTGACAGGCAGAGGGCACCATCTGCTGGCCAAAGAGGCCTACTGCAACTGTGTATCAGCCAGGGCTCTCTGTTTCAGACACTGGAGTCTCGGCTGTTCAAACAGTTCCAGCACATTGGCTACCATGTCCAAGGTTCTGAAACTGTAGGGGGCCATTCTGAAGCCCATTTGTAAAGGAATGTAGTGTGCAATACACAAAATTCCTTTGCAATGCTCCAGAACAGTGGCTCCTAACCGCAGTCCTCAGGTCCCCCTAACAGGTCCGGTTTGCCAGATATCTGAAGCACAGCACAGGTGTTATGATTTGCTGCTCAGTGATTGCAGGATTCAGTCTGCATTTCCCCAAGGTAATCCTTAAAACCTGGCTTGTTAGGGGTACTTGAGGACCGCTGTTGGGAACCACTGCTCCCAGAATTAGACCAGAGGTAAATCGATTTTATTTTTTTTTGGGCTGTTGCAGCTTATAAAGGTTGAGTCAATTTGATCGTGGTAGTTAATGGGTTAAGAATCTAAGTAATAGGATGACTTACTGGTTTGTTACAGGAACCCGCAGCAGCGGATACTTCTGTGGAAGATATGTCAGAGGATCAAAGGGAACAACGCTCTCACTATGAACAGCTAGTGGTCCATCTGAAGGTGCTGATCCAGCAGAAGGATGAAGAAATTAAACAGAGAGACTCTCAGCTTAAGGTACAATATTCACTGGGCCTGCATCACATACATTTATCATTTTTGGAGGTTTTGGCTTGCTAACATGTTTTACTATGATTCATCATTTCGTTATTTTTATAAATACGACCATAACCCTGGATATCATGTGTTAGGTTACCATGTACTGCTGGGTTTCTGTTCCTTTTATTCTTATTTAATCATACTTGTAGCAGTGTGCCTTGTCCTGGTCCATTCACTGGCTTCCGTTGCACATGTCGACACTTGATTTGGGAATTTGCTGTGGTATTTTGTGAGCGATCTTGATCAGCAATCTCATAAATAGATTTAAAGGGACATTCTACACAGTGTGACCATGCAATCTTATCTGGTCACACTGCTGATCTCCCTCTCCCACCTCTGAGGGGCTGAATCAGCCCATTTTGTCCTGGGGTTTAGGCTGGGGTCAGATGAGTGCACTTTTTGCGTCCTTCTGACCGCACTGTTTGCTGTCCGTCGTAGCTTTTCAAAGGAGTTAATAGAGAACAACAAAGGAAGCATTTGTGCACTTTTTCACGCGTGCGCAACGCATGTTGCAACGGACGCCAAAAAGGCATCAACATGAAAAAGCTACACGGACGTAGAGAAATCCCGGCATACAGCTTTTTTTTTTTTCTCTACAATGTAACCACAATCTCATTTGTTTATATAGTGCATCTGTTACTGTGCGTAATCAGCGCGCTCGTCTGACCCCAGCCTTAGTCCTGCCCAGAACTCCGGTTCTGGGACTTCGAGATCTTTGAGAACTAGGTCCCGCCAATAGCTCTCAGTGCACTCCTGTATGGACAGCTACTGGATTGGCTAGAGTGTCCAGCCACCCTGCGGCCACATGACATGGCATGTCCTGCAGGGATCAGAGGGTGACCAGCACTGGATTGAGGGGAGTTAAAAAAAAAAAATTTGGCTAAAGGGTTAATTTAAAAAACCAATGGGGAGGGGTTCATGTTTATCCAGGATGAGTTAATGTTTTGCTGCTACATTTCCTCGCCCTCCCGTTTTAACCCTATAGTAACCTCCTTGCAGAAGCTGTAGATTTCCCTCACCGTATCAGCATACGCTTGGAGGCTAAATGTGCTGTGGTTTTCACAGCTTCTGGTGCCCCATTAACTTCACTGCTTAGTTTGCATCCCCCCCCCCCCCCATTACGTTTTGGGCACGTTAGTCCATTTTTACCATGTGTTTGCTGATGCAGGCCAGTGCTCTGTGCGTAACAGCTCAGGAAATGATTCAGCCATTTCAAAGCAGATCGGTCTGTATTTGGAGTTTTCTTCATAAAAATTGCCTTTGTACCTCATGTTTGTGCAATTGTAAGTGACCTGCAAGCTTCGTATCATTCCCCACCATCTTTTTCATTGAAGAAAACACCTGTGTGCTTTGCATCATATATATACATATACAGTTGTGTTCAAAATTATTCAACCCCCACTGAAATTGAGTGTTTTGGCCAGTTTGACATTGATTTTGATCATTCAGTCATCTTGCTTACAATTAAATCAAAGCGGCACGTGTAGGTCAGACAAATATAACATAACATTTATAATGAAATAACCACAAATGTCTTTTCTGTGCTCACATCGTTATCAGTTTTATTCAACCCCCAAGTGACATTCAATCTTAGTACTTAGTACAACATCCTTTTACAGTTATAACAGCTTTTAAACGTGAAGCCTAGCTTGACACAAGTGTCTTGCAGCGATCTACGGGTATCTTCGCCTATTTGTCATGGGCAAAAGCCTCCAGTTCAGTCACATTCTTAGGCTTGCGCACTGCAACTGCTTTCTTTAAGTCCCACCAGAGGTTCTCAATCGGATTTAAGCCAGGTGACTGCGATGGCCACTCCAAAATGTTCCAGCCTTTAATCTGCAACCATGCTCTAGTGGACTTGGAGGTATGCTTGGGATCATTGTCCTGTTGAAAGGTCCAACGTCTCCCAAGCCTCAGGTTTGTGACGGACTGCATCACATTGTCATCCAATATCTCCTGGTACTGAAGAGAATTCATGGTACCTTGCACACGCTGAAGCTTCCCTGTACCTGCAGAAGCAAAACAGCCCCAAAGCATGATTGACCCCCCCGCCATGCTTCACAGTAGGCAAGGTGTTCTTTTCTTCATAGGCCTTGTTCTTCCTCCTCCAAACATAGCGTTGATCCATGGGCCCAAACAGTTCTAATTTTGTTTCATCAGTCCACAGAACACTATCCCAAAACTTCTGTGGTTTGTCCACATGACTTTTGGCATACTGCAGTCGACTCTTCTTATTCTTTGGAGACAGCAAGGGGGTGCACCTGGGAGTTCTGGCATGGAGGCCTTCATTACGCAGTGTGCGCCGTATTGTCTGAGCTGAAACTTCAGTACCCACATCTGACAAATCTTTTCTCAGTTCCTCAGCAGTCACACAGGGACTTTTCTCCACTCTACGCTTCAGGTAGCGCACAGCAGTCGAAGTCAGCATCTTCTTTCTGCCACGACCAGGTAGCGTTTCAACAGTGCCCTTTGCCTTGAATTTGCAAATGATGCTTCCTATGGTCTCTCTTGGTATGTTTAACATCTTTGCAATCTTCTTATAGCCATTGCCCTTCCTGTGAAGAGTAATCACCTCTTCTCTTGTCTTCCTGGACCATTCTCTTGACTTCACCATGTTTGTAACCACACCAGTAAATGTCTAGAAGGAGCTGAGTATCACAGTCATTTTAAAGCTGCCTAATTGGTGCTTATTATGCTTTATTGCTGCTCCCGTGACATCCACAGGTGTTTTCAATACCGGATTGAAAACACTTGAATGAACCTCTGTTCTTCAGAGTGGTAGTCTTTAAGGGGTTGAATAATTATGTCAATGAAGAATTCACAAAAGAAACATTTACTACTGTATTACAAAACCAATTGATGTCATTTTAGTTGCATATGGTTCTTTAAAAAGTCCTTGTAGGATTTCATTCTGAATACAATTACAAATGTACACTAAATTCCCTAAAACCCTTTACAGCATTGGGGGTTGAATAATTTTTAACACAACTGTGAAATCTATATATATATATATATATATATATATATATATAATTTTGTGGTTATAGCCACTGGACACAAGTCCGTGCCTCCGTATTTTTCTTTATTTGGGCAGTCACCGCACATGCAGAGTAGTCGTTTTAACAAAAAATATAACAAATTTGTATTAACGCCTACTCCTCATGTGGAGTCTAACTATAGTATTGGGCGGCTAAGACTCTTGCCAATAATGCAGAACAAAACAGGGTTATTCAGAGAGAGGTCAAAATAGCCAAACCAGAAAATTTCTCCCATTTGTTCTGAATTTTTCTCTTCTCCTGCCAATTCTCCAGGTTTTCACCTCTTTGAATAACCCTGAGAATATAATTAACTTCAGGTCTTTCCTCCTTCCCTACAGCACCCAGCACAAAGACTGTTTTAGAGGGAACCACAGTTCCTATAAGAGCAGGGGAGACCTAATCAGGCGTCAGCTGACAATTAACCCTATGTGGGGAAAAAAGTGCTTTTTCCATCTGCCTGCTAATATAAATTTTATATATATATATATATATATAATATATATATATATAATTTTTTTATTTCACCACTGTGTACGTGCAGGATTTGTTTAAGCATGACGGAAGATTAGTAGGTGCAAATGACATATCAAGCCGGTGATCACGGAGAGAGATTCAATCCCAGCATGTGGTTTACTCGTTAGGTGTCTTTTTTGAGTTTATGTATCATTTTGTGTATTTGGAAATCTTGCAGCGTTAGATGTTGGAGGTGAAATTGTTGGTTCTCGGTGCGTTTCCTTGATGGATACATTTTCTGGTCAGCAACCTTGGCTTTCTAGATGTTTTGCAATGTCATTTCCTTATGTGGCTCGTCTAACATAATGCTTGGCAAAGGATCATGGGAGATGCGGTTTAAAAAAACCTATATGGCCAAGGTTGGAGGCCCATGTTAAATTAAAACAAAAGTATTACTGTGGGGTTGTTTTTTTTTGTTTTGTTCTTCTTCTTCTCCTTCTTCTTCTCCTCCTTCTTCTCCTTCTTCTTCTCCTTAGTGCTAAACAGTATTTTATCCAACCAATTAGGAAAGAAAAGAAGGAAATGTTACAAATTTAAGAAGTCTGAGATGAGGGCTGTAGTGAGCCCTTCTCCTAGGATCTTAAAATCTATCACTATAGGCCTATTGCATGGGAGATAGAACAATCTGCCAGTGCGCCGCATGTTACACAGAGGTTCTAAACTGGAAAATATGTCATTAGTCATGGCTGAAATTGTTGGCACCCCAGACATTTTTCCAGAAAATCAAGTAACACATGTTTTGCTCTACACGTTTATTCCCTTTGTGTGTATTGGAACAAAACAAAAAAGGAAGGAAAAAAAGCGAATTGGACATAATGTCACACAAAACTCCAAAAATGGGCTGGACAAAATTCTTGGCACCCTTTCAAAATTGTGGATAAATAAGATTGTTTCAAGCCTGTAATGCTCCTGTAAACTCACCTGGGGCAAGTAACAGGTGTGGGCAATATAAAATCACACCTGAAAGCAGATAAAAAGGAGAGAAGTTCACACACACAGGGTTATTCAGAGAGCGGTGAAAAGCAGCAGAATGACTGCAGAACTGAAAATTCTAGGTTAAAATAGCCAAACCAGAAAAATTCTCCCATTCATCTCACTTTCCGAATTGGCTATTTTTGACCTAGAATTTTCAGTTCTCCAGTCATTCTCCTGCTTTTCATCGCTCTCTGAATAACCCTGACAGTCTTTGCATTGTGTGTGTGTGTGTGCCACACTAAGCATGGACAACAGAAAGAGAAGAGCACTGTCTGATGACTTTAGAACCAAAATTGTGGAAAAATATCAACAATCTCAAGGTTACAAGTCCATCTCCAGAGATCTAGATTTGCGTGGGTGGACGGAAGAGAAAAATTGAAAGGTTGCAACGCAGGATAGTCCGGATGGTGGATAAGCAGACCCAAACAAGTTCCAAAGAAATTCAAGCTGTCCTGCAGGCTCAGGGAGCATCAGTGTCAGCGCGAACTATCCGTCGACATTTAAATGAAAAGAAATGAAACGCTATGGCAGGAGACCCAGGAGGACCCCTCTGCTGACACAGACATAAAAAAAGCAAGACTACAGTTTGCCAAAATGTACTTGAGTAAGCCAAAATCCTTCTGGGAAAAAGTCTTGTCGACAGATGAGACCAAGATGGAGCTTTTTGGTAAAGCACATCATTCTACTGTTTACTGAAAATGGAATGAGGCCTACAAAGAAAAGAACACAGTACCTATAGTGAAATATGGTGGAGGTTCAATGATGTTTTGGGGTTATTTTGCTGCCTCTGGCACTGTGTGCCTTGAATGTGTGCAAGGCATCATGAAATCTGAGGATTACCAAAGGATTTTGGGTCGCACTGTAGAGCCCAGTGTCAGAAAGCTGGGTTAGCATCCGAGATCTTGGGTCTTCCAGCAGGACAATGACCCCAAACATACATCAAAAAGCACCCAGAAATGGATGGCAACAAAGCGCTGGAGAGTTCTGAAGTGGCCAGCAATGAGTCCAGATCTAAATCCCATTGAACACCTGTGGAGAGATCTTAAAATTGCTGTTGGGAAAAGGCGCCCTTCCAATAAGAGAGACCTGGAGCAGTTTGCCAAGGAAAAGTGGTCCAAAATTCTGGGTGAGAGGTGTAAGAAGCTTATTGATGGTTATAGGAAGCGACTGATTTCAGTTATTTTTTTACAAAGGGTGTGCAACCAAATATTAAGCTAAGGGTGCCAAGAATTGACATGAGATGGATATTCTGCCCCAGCTCCTCTCATGGATATACTGTCCCAGCAACCGGATGCTCATGGATACTGCCCCCAGGCCCCAACTCACCTCCTGCCGCCGCTGCGTTTTTCGGCTCCCTCTGAGCGTCCGGCAGCATGGAGCTTGGGCACTCGCCTGGGGAGCCATGTGACCAGCGAGAACTCTGCTGGTGACGTGGTTCCCCCAGGCGAGCGCCGAAGCTCCATAGCTTCGGACGCTCGCAGGGAGCGAACACTGCAACGCGCAGTATTCGCTCCATAAGACGCACCCACTTTCCCCCCCACTTGTTTTGGGGGAAAAGTGCGTCTTATGGAGCGAAAAATACGGTACTTGATTTTCTGGAAAAATCTCCGGGTTGCCAACAATTTCGGCCATGACTGTATATGCCAAGTGATGTACACAGATAACATATACTTAATCCTGTTGGTTATCTGCTTTCGCTTCACCAAGCGTTTGTCAATTCTTTAAATTTACTGCATTAAAACCATGTATATGGGTGAAAATGGCTCATTTAAATTGGATACCTACTCAAATTTTCCTAAAGAAACTTCTGATATTGTGCTTTGGTAATTAAGGTGGGTAACCAACTATTTAAGAATTGAAGTGTTTGCATGTCCCGTTCCCCCCCCCCCCCCCCCATCCAGGGCTCGCTCTTTCAGCTGCATTTCCAGCTCTGCACGAACATCCTTTGTGCGATATTTGCATATCCTGGAGAACATGAGTTCACTGCATATACATTGTTTGTCCCTTGTCTGCTTTGTTTGGTTAAAAACTAAAGGGCATTTTTGTTTATACAGGTTAGTATTAAACTGCTGGCATGTCTACATGAAAAGAGCAGGTTTACTCTGTGTAAAACCTATTTATCTCTGAGAAGCTACATGGCATTCTCAATCTTCTCTTAATACATTTCTTCTCAATTTCAATAATCTAAAATTGACATTTCAGCTCTGAGCCTGTAATTAAGAGTTGATAAATGTATACAACATATTCAAAATTGTAATTTCCTAAGTTACTCTTCACTCTTGATCTCAAGTGTTCAACAAATTGCGCAGTTGCAAAGGGCCATATTTCCACCAGCCCTTCTTATCACACTCCCCGAGGCCCGAGCGAGGGGGCAAATGGAATTTTTCACGCCCCCCCCCTATACAATAAAAAAAATGGGGCTGAAACAACCATTCTCATAAATCGATGTGTCAGTTTGTCGATGTCTGTGTACAGCACACAATGCTTAGAGTCAGACGATATTAAACGTTAATAACCTCAGACTCGGTCAGAGCTGATTGCAGAAGATGTGTCAGCTACTTTACACCGTATGATTTTAGTTCTAGGACTAGGTCACACACAACCAGTTTTGGAGCTGGAGTCCTGTGCCACCATCCCACACTCCCTGCCTCTCTCCGGCCAGTCTGGTCCGTCAAACTCCCTCTCAAACTCGGTCCCTTGCCTAAACTCAATCCCTCCCACCTCCAGCCCCTCCCCTCGCTTTGTTAATGAATTAATTTTAACAGGACACTACACACCCTGACCACTTTAGCTTAAAAAAAATGGTCAGGCTGCACGTCGCTTTGTGTGCTGACGCCCGTAGTCGCGTTGGTGGAGAAACCCAAGATATGGACTAGAGCAACGCACGCAGCATCAATCTATCATTCTGACCAGGCGTTTGCGTACCTGCAGAAAGTAAGCAAGTTACATGAGGGACACGATTTGCATACAGTATGTACGAAGGTTATTTACACGTGCAAATTGAACACTGTAAAAATCAGCTCCCCCCCCCCCCCTCCCCATTTATTTTCTTATGAAATCGAATAAGTAAATGTTTTTCTTGATTGTGAAAATACTTTTAGGGCTGCAATTAACAAGAAATGATTTTAAGAACGATCCGAGGATGCCTTGTAAGTGTAAAGAGCAGCAGGGCAAGGAATTGCCATTTGGGTTTTGGAGCAGCAAGTACCTATAGTTTAGGGGGGAGGTGGTGTATACCATGGCTTGACAAATTTGCTTTGACTCTAGGAGCCAACTACAAAGGTTGCACAGGAGCCAGGTTTTTCTTCAGACTAACAAAGCTTTACTTTCAACAACTAAAGATACTACTTCCGGGTACTCACCAATAAGTTTTAAAGTCATGCGACTGGTTTCCAATAAATAATTTAGGATTTTGCTGGAAGCCTGGCTGACACCGCATTTCAGGGTGTGGCCACAGGCAAAAGATTGTAAAGCTTGCTGGGTCCTCCAGCCACACTATTTTGACCTTGAAGATCTCACGAGAGCAGGGCTGGAGGACCTAGTAAGCACTCGCCTTTTATAACCTTTGCCAGCGGTCGCTCGCTGGAATGCAGCGTCAGCCCCCACATATTGCCAAACAAGCTAGCCCAGTTCTGGCTTCCGGTGTGGGGATTTGGATCCAAACCCGGATGCCAGGACATTCTAGTCAACATGGCGACCTGGCACCTGGGTTTTGTCGCGCCTTGGTGCACTTAACCTCACCTAGTGTGTCTCCCCTCTCCTCTTCGATTGTAAGGTCTTGAGCAAGGTCCCCTCTCCTACTGTTCTGTGTGTTTAACTTGTATGTATATTTGCTCTGTTTTCCCATTGTAACTTGTTGGCGCAATACATGTAACTGTAACTATACACACAGAAAAGTGAACTAGTTTTAGAACGTAATTTGATGTTAACTCCATATACACTTTTTTTTTTTCCCCTAAGTATTTCCACTGCAGCTTAAAAGCAACAACAAAAATAATCTTATTTGATTTTATTTTGTTTTATTAAAAGTCTCCCACGTAATGTAATTTTATCTGAAAGTCATTGATCAAAGCAGCTTGTTTGTGGGGGGGCGGGGGGGCTAAACCCTCCCCTCGTTTTATTTTCATATTTTGCTTGATGAGGAATGTAATATTGTTTATATTGGCCTCCTTTTAAGCATTGCATCATTTACTCGTAATTTCTCCAATACTGTAGAAGTCAAATCCTTTGCTTTATAAATCTCCATTCTCGAACCTTAATGTCTCGAGTTACTTGTTTTCTAAGTGATATATTTTTACATTAATTCCGCAATTAGAATAATTTTGCATTCCCCTGTGCCCCCCCAGATTTTATAATTATTTAACCCAATAAATAACTCCGTACACGATCCTTGTGACAGAGATCCCATATTACCGTCTATCGCTGTATATAGTACACAGTCAGCATGCTTACACTTTGTGCTAGATGTCGCAGCTATTCTGAATTAAAATGTTGTTGTGTTGTAGGTGGAGAGAGAATCCGCGGACGCCAAACTGGCCAAACTTAAGCTTCAGGCAAAGGCAAAAGTGGTCAATCTGAACAAGCAGATCGAGGAACTGAAGAAAGCAGCCGGCAGTCCGGTAAATACACCTGTCATGGAACCAGATTCATTATTTGTTTTTCCAACTATGCTTTTACTTAGTCCATTTTAACTCCCATAGTTAGGCCCAGCCCTACCTCCTCTTTAGCAAAGCCGGCCTTCCTGTCAGTATACCACAGAGGCAGTCTGTTTTTACCTTCTCCCCATAACAAAGCATACAGAGAGAATCCCGCTCTACCCAAAGACACCTTTTATTTGCTGTTACTTTCTCAGCAAAGTGAAGAAAATACAAAGAACTTTGTGTCCTTTCAAAAGGGGATGAGTTAAAGCTTTCTGACTGCAATCCTCCTGCATGTGACATTCACTTCACGCCTATGACCCTGGGGTTCTAGAGTAATACCCATTTAATCAATAAAATGATTAAATCCGTGATCAGCAATCATCTTCTATGACGCTCAGCCACTAGGGCCTGTTTAACATAGGGGCTATTCAAGCTGGAGCTCCAGGCAAACGGCTTGAAATAGGCCCATGACAGGCTGCGAGAGGCCCTGCAATACAAATACTAGATGCCATACAGACAGGTGACTGACATAGCGCTTGCTCTCCTGGGGCCACATGCTCATTTTAGGCCGTGGCGTACGTGTGACCACCCCCCATCCGTGCTCCCGTCGCTGCATTCTTACAGCTCGACAGGGAGGGCCACACTGAGTAAAGTGTGCAATAGTATCGCATGTTACACTGGATGTGTTTGAAACTCTCCCTGTCGACGCTACGACGGACGTTTAGATATGCCTACAAAGCACGATCGTCCTTAGGAGGCCCGCACTTTCTAGGGCTGAGTGCGCTCAGCGATGAGGCCACACGGGCGTCCGAGTGAAGAGAACGTCCGCTCTCACTGTTCGGTCCCTCTGCGCTCTTGTGACCGCGGCCTTTTCGAGTAAGCCACCTGCACGAGGCCAGCGATCCATACACATGTTGTTCAGACTTAAACCGCTTCAGGGCCTTTTGCTTTCTAGATGCCTGTAGTGGAAGCTGGGGGTGGAGGAGTTTTTTTCATCTAATAAACATATTAAAATTTTGTGTATTACAAGTTGTGTATAACGTACATATGTGTAATAAAAGATGTATATGTTGTTCACATGTTATACAAGGTGTACGTATTCTATATGTGTATTACCTATATGTAATGTCAGTATATAAAGTGTATGGATATGTGCAATATGAAGTGTATTTACTATTTCTTGTATGTATCTAGTGTAAAATGTGAAACCTATATAGATATCTAGATCTGTTAATCTTCTCTACACAGCTATACACCGGGCAACGTTTATTTTTTTGATGGATTATATACCGGGCCGGATTTATAATGGGGCAAAGTTAGCATGTGCTTACAGACTGAAAAGATGTGACTGGGTGCTGGTGATTTGTAATTAAAAATGGATATCCACTAAAAATAGTCTTGTGTAACTCCGATCTATAGGAGAGAACAAAATCGAATTTTTTTTTTTTTTTTTTTTTTTTTAATATAATTTGGTGGCCAGAGGAGAATTGGGGGTTAACCCTCAATGTAGGTCAATGGTCCACCAGATGGCCCACAGTTTCTACCCATAACAGAAGTAAAACATGTCTTTTATTCAAACTCAAGTGTTATGATCATGGCCATATTTTTAGGTTTTAATAATATACACACACGAACATAACACCTCACATCCTAAAAAGGTTCTACTGTGTATTTAACAATCCACAACTCACTTGGTATGGCAGTGATAAATTATTTATCAGTGCCATACCAAAGGAGCGGCGGCTAAATTCAGAATTCCTGTCTGACGTATTGGGCGGCTGAGCTGCTTACCAATCGGTGAAAATAAAATCAAATATGCTTTCCTTCTGTGTTGAATTGCGTTCCTTCCCTGCTGCATCCTGCTCCAAGTTTGGGCTCTCAAAGGGAACCACATCTCCTATAAGGACAGGGCAGTCCCAATTAGGCATCGGCTGTGAGTTAACCCTATAGGGGGGAAAAGGAGTTCTCCATACGTGTGCTTATTAAACTTGTGGTCTACCACCCTGCCCTTAATCACACTATATATATATAGTCCTTCAAAGATCCTGTCCAATGAGGAATATTCAGAAGATCTCGAAAGACAAAAAGAGAGCCAATGGTACAATATCGTTATGTGTTGTTGCCCTTTTTTCACATATGTATCTTCTGTGCTAAGCACTCACGTGATTCAGAGTCTTGGTATCCCGGCTCTGGTTGTAAGTGTATTCACAGTCCTATTCAGTTGGAAGGTCACAGTGTCCTCAAAATCAGAAGGTTGGAAACTACGCTCCCATCATTCTCAAAGACAGAAGAGTGGAGACTGGTCTCCCATGGTGCTTCCGTCATCACACCATATATAAATAGTAATAAGAAAACCACTCACCAAAGGTAGAGCCTCTCATAATTTGGGTTCAGCAATGACTGCATCATTGTATAGGTAGGTGTCAGACCATGCAGATCCTAATTTTTTTTTTTTTTTTGTTCCCATACTCTTTGAAAAAGAGACTGGTGTATTTATTTATGCAGTATGGACTTAATAAATTCACCAAGGGACAGAGAATAACTTTACCTTTATTTTTTTTTTATATATTATTCCTAAATCAGAAGATAATAAAGTGTAAAAAAAATACACTTTTAAAAGACCACCTACTAAAGATCTATATATAAAAATGTGAAACCTACTGGCAGAGTGAACTGCATATAAGGGTAATGGCTTAATATACAAAAGTCCACCTGTCCTATTTCTTTAATTTTTTTTTTGGGGCAGGAAATCCACCGTTTTGGCACTTATTTGGGGGGGGGGGCCTGGTTATATACAACCCTATCTACACAGCTGTATATACACAATTCTGTGCGGTTGTATAAAACGATTTTACGCAATTACAATAATAGGCCCACCAAAATCTTCAGCTCCAGGTCCGTAAAGCTCTTAACCTCCCTGGTGGTTTTCCCGAGTGTGGCTCTGGGTTAACTCTCATTGCCGAAAGCAGTAACACTGAGCCACACGCGGGCAGGATACATTACCTGTACCTGCGTTCCCTCGCTGACCTCTGCGATCGCAAGAAGGAAACCAGGAAGTAGGACGTCGCGATCGCCAGAGGAGAATGGGGACAGCGAGAGAGGACAGGTAATGTATCCATATCCAGCTGCAGTCCGAGTGTGGCTCGGTTACCGCTTTCCGTAATGAAATTAACCCCGAGCCACACTCGCTATACTGCTAGGGGGCTGAATAAATTGTTCCGATTCTGACATAAAATATGTCCGCGTCGGAACGCAACATATTAGTTTAGGCTGCGCATTGTGGGAGATGTAGTTCCAAAACCTCTGGAGGGCCATGGTTGCCAACTCTTGAATTAAACAGTGTTGTAGGTCGATGAGACGTCTCATAATTTAACTTTTTGAGCTTTTCCTTTGCTGCTCTATATAGGTATGATAAATTATAATTTTAGAAAGTGTCCTTTCTTGTTCGTTTATAGTTTGTTTTTGTGCCAGAGAATGTCTGTGCGAAATATATAACGTCATAGTACTGTAAATGCAGCAAACCACTTAAATATAGCTTTAGGAAAAGGCTTATTTCTGTGGACAGTCAGTCTGTGATGATGCAGGTGTGTTCTGCTATAATAAAGGTGTATATAGCGATGGTCGGGGAAGGTGTGTCACATTGACGTCGTGGCAGGCTTATGCAATGCATGATCTTAGCTGTAACCAAGCCCTCACCTGTTTTAAAGGCTGTCAGGTTTTCTAAAAACTAAAAAGCTATTTTTATGTTGTAAGAACGAATTCTTGCAACCGTATACAAACACACACTTATATATCTCTCCAAGGGGAGAGCACTCCATTAAACAAACTAAAGCTCCTAAAATTTAAAGACTGTCAAGGTTTTCAATCTTGCGTAATAAATGATGAGAATGTAGTAGTGATGTACCGAACTGGAAATTCTGGGCCGAAACCAAAAAAATAAAATAAAATTAAATAAATATATATATTCGTAGCAACCCCAGCTTATTATTACACTGTATATTAAAGGGCCCTGCATGAGGGCGAGACTGGAAAACGCTGCTACCTTGCTATGATTGACTTTCATAGTAAATAAAACTCTAAGGGAACCGAGCAGCAGGATTACAAGACCTTTATACATTTCTCCGTATATAGCATAGAATGGAATCAATACCTGCGATATATAATCCATATTCAATGGAGGGATTACTTGCTACAAATGGGTTAATAATGTTTACTATGGAGTCAGCAGATCTGTATAGTAATGGGTTAATTAGATATGTATAGCAATAGGTTAATAAGCTTTGTATAGTAATAGGTCGATAAGGTCTGTGTAGTAATGGGTTAATAAGGTCTGTAGCAATGCGTTCATAAGGTCTGTGCAGTAAGGGGATAATAAGTGACGGGCTCTGTATAGTAATGGGTTAATGAGGTCTGTGTAGTAAGGGGATAATAAGTGAAGGGCTCTGTATAGTAATGGGTTAATAGGGGATAATAAGTGAAGGGCTCTGTATAGTAATAGGTTAAGACACACTCGCCTGCAGAAACCAATGAGCTTCCTCAAATTCAGACCCTCTTATACAGTTGTGTTAAAAATTATTCAACCCCCAATGCTGTAAAGGGTTTTAGGGAATTTAGTATACATTTGTAATTGTATTCAGAATGAAATCCTACAAGGACTTTTTAAAGAACCATATGCAACTAAAATGACATCAATTGGTTTTGTAATACAGTAGTAAATGTTTCTTTTGTGAATTCTTCATTGACACAATTATTCAACCCCTTAAAGACTACCACTCTGAAGAACAGAGGTTCATTCAAGTGTTTTCAATCCGGTATTGAAAACACCTGTGGATGTCACGGAGCAGCAATAAAGCATAATAAGCACCAATTAGGCAGCTTTAAAATGACTGTGATACTCAGCTCCTTCTAGACATTTACTGGTGTGGTTACAAACATGGTGAAGTCAAGAGAATGGTCCAGGAAGACAAGAGAAGAGGTGATTACTCTTCACAGGAAGGGCAATGGCTATAAGAAGATTGCAAAGATGTTAAACATACCAAGAGAGACCATAGGAAGCATCATTCGCAAATTCAAGGCAAAGGGCACTGTTGAAACGCTACCTGGTCGTGGCAGAAAGAAGATGCTGACTTCGACTGCTGTGCGCTACCTGAAGCGTAGAGTGGAGAAATGCCCCCGTGTGACTGCTGAGGAACTGAGAAAAGATTTGTCAGATGTGGGTACTGATGTTTCAGCTCAGACAATACGGCGCACACTGCGTAATGAAGGCCTCCATGCCAGAACTCCCAGGCGCACCCCCTTGCTGTCTCCAAAGAATAAGAAGAGTCGACTGCAGTATGCCAAAAGTCATGTGGACAAACCACAGAAGTTTTGGGATAGTGTTCTGTGGACTGATGAAACAAAATTAGAACTGTTTGGGCCCATGGATCAATGCTATGTTTGGAGGAGGAAGAACAAGGCCTATGAAGAAAAGAACACCTTGCCTACTGTGAAGCATGGCGGGGGGTCGATCATGCTTTGGGGCTGTTTTGCTTCTGCAGGTACAGGGAAGCTTCAGCGTGTGCAAGGTACCATGAATTCTCTTCAGTACCAGGAGATATTAGAGGACAATGTGATGCAGTCCGTCACAAACCTGAGGCTTGGGAGACGTTGGACCTTTCAACAGGACAATGATCCCAAGCATACCTCCAAGTCCACTAGGGCATGGTTGCAGATTAAAGGCTGGAACATTTTGGAGTGGCCATCGCAGTCACCTGACTTAAATCCGATTGAGAACCTCTGGTGGGACTTAAAGAAAGCAGTTGCAGTGCGCAAGCCTAAGAATGTGACTGAACTGGAGGCTTTTGCCCATGACGAATGGGTGAAGATACCCGTAGATCGCTGCAAGACACTTGTGTCAAGCTATGCTTCACGTTTAAAAGCTGTTAGTACAACATATTTTTACAGTTATAAGTACTAAGATTGAATGTCACTTGGGGGTTGAATAAAACTGATAATGATGTGAGCACAGAAAAGACATTTGTGGTTATTTCATTATAAATGTTATGTTATATTTGTCTGACCTACACGTGCCTCTTTGATTTAATTGTAAGCAAGATGACTGAATGATCAAAATCAATGTCAAACTGGCCAAAACACTCAATTTCAGTGGGGGTTGAATAATTTTGAACACAACTGTAGCTGTAGTGTAGAGTCTCTTGAACTCCCTCTGTCCCTCTCTTGTTACACCCTGTCTCACTGTAGCAGCTGGGGGTGAAGTGGTTAAATGGTTCTGTGTGTGCTCTTTTCTTATCTCTGGAGGGAGCACAGAGCCAGCACACATTTCCCTGGTATTGTCTGTTTTTTTTTCTCCCTCCTGAGAACTGAATGGCTGGAGATGAATCTTTACAATGACAGGAAAAAAACAGCAGTAGTTTACTTTCATCAAGGCAGCGCCGGGCTCTGGTACTGTCGCAGCACCACCTGGAGGCTCCAGCGATTTATTACATGTCACAATTCATTTGGCCAACATATGAAAATGCCATTTTCGGCTGACCTGTTTCGGTGGCCAAAATTTTGGTGCATCTGTTGGATGTAGTTCCCAAAATATGGTCATGATTTTGCTCAACCCTTTCATGTCTGAGCAGGTGGTGCCCGGTGGGAGGGCTTTAACACTGGCTTGGGCATTTTAGAACGCCCCACTAGCCAGCTGCTGTGGTGGGCTCTCCTTCAGCCCACCCACGCAGCGGACGCGCGTCATTGGCTGCTGAGGGACAGCCTGATCGGTCTCGTAGTAGCAAGCGGTGTGTGCCAATTTGAAGTCAACGGGGTGTACTAGTATGCCTGCTGTTTCAAGGCCCACCCCCACAGGGATGACATAGGCTTTACCCTTTCCCGTGGCAGGGCATACTATAACAACGTCAACGTATCCCATCATTTATTATGTGAGCTAAGTTGTGGAAAATCTGGGGGGGAAAGAAATAAACTCTTGTCAACTCTATGAAACCCTTGAATGTCTTTAAATTTTGTGATGGTGTAATGGAGTGCTCTCCCCTTGGTTTGTTGTGTCTGTCACGAGAAAAAAAAGACACAATATTCCAGCATATCATTCACCATGTGGGTTTATTAACAAAGTCCCGGTAGGGTCGAAACGTTGTTGTATCCTGCGATATGGAATAAACCCACATGGTGGATGATATGATGGAATATTTTGTCGTCTTATTCTGATTCCATGGGACCTTGAGAGTGGATCCCACCCAGCTTCATTGGTGATCATTATTGGAGCACATTGGATTGCTTTTATTTTTCACGAGAAGCACTCGCCCGATATGCTTGGTAAAGGTTTTGAGTGCTCCCTCCCTGCTCCCTGGTTGCTGTAAATTAAAATAAGTCTGTATATATTGACATTCCTGTCAGCCCTTCCATCTCTTAATAGAGTTATTATATTCTGCGCACTCATTACCTTATCGTATAACATAATGCTATTCTTTCTGAACTGCTTTTAAAAATAATAGTAAAACCATAATACCTAGTTCAAAAAGTCCATTTTATTCTTCTTCTTGGCTTATCCTCCTATAGTTTAATGCTGTGCTTGATTGGTGCCCTCTTGTTGCCATCTGCAGCACTTTTTTAATTAAATCACACTCAGTGACTTGTTTCTGATTGCCTGCCATTGTCCTTGTTCTTTATTATTTTATTACCCTCCTTGATGTCCACGAGTGTGTCCAGGGTTTTTCTTTTTATTATTTCTTCCTCTCTGGGATCGTGATTTTCATGGCTGGTTGGTGACTGTCCATCCCTGCCTCCATACAGGTCAACCAAAGCGTGAGTGACGACTCATTCAGTCAGGAACAGCGCGAACCCCAACAGCACAGTGATGACGAGGAGAGACGGAGACTGCTGGATAATGTCTCTGAACTTACATGCCAACTCCAGGAGAGAGACGAGAGCATCATCACGCTTACAAAACAGCTTCAGGAGAGCCAATCAAGTGTAACCGAGCTCCTGAGACAGCTTGAGGACAGTCAGCAAAGTGTTACTGAGCTCACGAGAGAGCTCCACAACAGCCAGGAAACACTGAGTGAGCTCCATGCAACTCGAGAGAAGCACGAGACCGAGGTAAGTCTGATTACCATAAACAGAAATAAATGTCCAGTATTCAGAGCATCTTGTGTATAGTGGCATGACGTGTGAACTACTCCTGGCTGAATATATATATGCACATATACAGGGTTATTCAGAGAAAGGGGAAACTCTGGAGAAGTGAAAATTCTTGGTCAAAATAGTCGATTTGGAAAGTGAGATAAATGGGAGAATTTTTCTGGTTTGGCTATTTTGACCTAGAATTTTCACTTCTCCAAAGGTTCTCCAGAGTTTCACCTTTCTCTGAATAACCCTGATAGTCTAAATATCCGTAGAATAAAGGTGTTGCAGGGAATCTTTTTTGTTTGCAGTGTCCAGAGCTGACTTATCGAACAGCAAATTAATAAGAAAATAAAAATATATATTCTATCTCTATTGCTGTGTTCTATTTTTATCATATTTTTTATATTTATTTACACATCATTGTATTGCTGTGCAAATGTTTGATCTTATCCTGGTGAGAATAGATCTTTTTATCTTACGTGACTCTTCCTCAGGGTATTCCCTTCATATGCATAGACACGAATGGAAAGAGAAAAAGGACAAAAAGTACAAAGTAGCAGAAAGTATTCCGTGGGAAACCTCTTGTCTGGCTCCGAGCCTTTCTCAGTACTAGTAATTAGAATTTTGGATCTGAAACGGATCTTTCTTTCTTTTTCTCTTTTTCTCTTTTTCTCTTTTTCTCTTTTTTTCTCTCTCTCGTATATGGGATTTTCATTCAATATTTCAGGCAAAGGTGGGAGCAAAAGGACTTCTCATTACATTGAAATATGTTGCTATTCTGTGCTTCACGAGAGCAATATGGTGTCACACTCACTGGCACCAGAACCTTTGGGACGTTGGGGTCCGTATTAACCATTTTGTGAAATGAGATGTTTTTTCTTTTGCCTCATCCTTTGTCTGAGGTACCGGATCAAAATTTTATTAAAGGGGGGAGGGGGGGGGGTTATAATACAACAGAGGAAGAAGCGTGCCTGCTAGCTTGCATAACACAATGTATTGCGGTCATGTAACTTGTACAAATCTTTTTTTTCTGTGTCTGGGCAAACTGATTAAAACAACCGAGTCACTGATTAACTCGTGGGAAGTTATCATGAGTCATTGATATTTATAATGTCTACAATAGGATGCTCCCCTGCGACTTTGAAACACAACCATAGATGCCAGAGCCTTGTACCTGTATGAGACCATAAGGTGGAGGACACCATACATTATCTCTTTATCTCTTTCCTCCAAGTTAACCCCTGTATTGCTTTGATATTTTCCCACTTGCGTTCCATGATGTCACACATGTATCCTTTTTATTCATGGTTCTGGCTGGTCATGAAATTGTTGGTTTTTCTTCACTGTTCTAGATCAAACACTTGCAAAGAAATCTGGAGGAACATGTTGAATCTCTGCTATCGCGAACCCAAGTGGTGGAAATGTTGGAGCAGGAACTCCAAAGCGCAGAGGTTCAAAAACAGGTAACATTATAGGGTGTGTGTGTGTGTGTTTAACAGTAAGAAAGTTTAAAAGTTAGCCATAAGGTTAAAATTGTAGGGAGGGGAGAAACTGAGTGGTTAAACATGAACCTAGTCTGCGATTACCCCCCCCCCCCCACTCATATTTGGACACATTAGCTTCCTTTAAAACTCACCTTAACCTCCCTGGTTGTCTAATTCTTGGGAAAAAACGCGTCTAAAAGCGGTCTATTTCCCCCCCCCCCCCAGCGGTATTCCCGAGTGTGGCTCGGGGTTAAATTCCTATGTTGGAAGCGGTAACCCCGAGCAACATTCGGGATGCCGCTGGATACATCACCTCTCCCTGCGCCCCCTCGATGTCCCCAGCTGCCTCCTCTGGCGATCGCGACCTCATTACTTCCTGGTTTCCTCCTCGTGAGAAGGAATCCAGGAAGTAAAACGCCGCGATCGCCGGAGGAGACTGCAGAGATCGAGGGAGTGCACGGAGAGGTGATGTGATGGATACGCGTGTGTCTCGGGGTTACCGCTCTCATCGGTAAAATTTAACCCCGAGACACACTCGGGAACACCTCCAGGGAGGTTAATCCAGCGCTTGTCTCCCACTATCAGTCATAGCATGCCACATGAAGGAAGGGGGCTAGATGCTCCAGCCAGTCCAGTGGCTCTCAATACTGGAAGTCATCGAGAACCATTGGCTGGAACTGGTTCCCGATGCCCCAGAACCTGAGCTCAGGATCTGATCACGACTAAGCTCCTGCACAAAGAGGACTGAATCGCCCCCTGAAACCCCTCAAAGGTGGGAGCAGGGAGTTCACATGAGATAACATTAAGTGGTCACACTGTAGAGTGCCCCTTTAAACTACATATACCTAGTCAGTTGATCTTCTTTTTGCAAATGGTATCTGTAACCCTGTTAATCTCCACCCATTGCAAAATCCACTAAAATCACTCCAACTCTCTAGCTAAATGCATTATTTGTTGTTTGTATCATGTTTTAAAGATATGTTTCGGCGTCTGAGTGCTCACAGACCTGACCCTAAAGTAACCCTATGTTTGTACATCTAACACTCTCTCCACAGGTTCTGACTGAGCAATACCGGCATATGGAGAAAGAGCTGCATTCTCTAACGGAGACTCTTGATGCGACACAGAAAGAAAATTTGTCACAGTCTGCTGTCACCAAGGACCACCTTCAAGAGAAAAATCTGCTCTGTCAAAGACTGCAGGAAGAACTGGAGCAGGAGAGAACAGCTAAGGAAAAGTTCCAGGCCTTAAATGAAGAGCTCAAAAATGCACATGGCATGCAGGATGAGCTGAACCAGCTGAAAGAGGACACTGAGAGAGAGAAGAGTGCACATGACGTCCTGGAGCAATTAAGAGGAGAGCTTGAAAGCGTGAAGGGGGCACAGGATGAGTTGCAAAGAATAAAGAATGCGTTGGAGGTTGAAAGACAAGCTCAGGAAATTCTTGCACAGTATAGAGAGGAGCTAGAGAGAGTGAAAGGGACTGAGGAAATGTTGGAAACCACAAAACGTGAGCTAGAGAGTGAAAAAGCTGCTCAGGACATGTTGGGTCAAGTAAGAGAAGAGCTTGTGAGGGTGAAAGGAGCCCGGGATGAGTTACAAGCTATGAGAGAGGAGCTGGAGCATTCAAGAGAAGCCCAAGAGACGCTCGTGGTGGAGTTGGAGACGGCAAGAAACGTTCACAAAGAGTTTGACTCCGTCAAAGAAGAGATGGTCAGGGTGACTGCAGTTCGGAACGAATTGGAAAGAATGAAAGAAGAACTGGAGAGAGAAAACAGAGCTTGTGCAGACCTGGAAAGGGTTCAAAATGAGCTTGAGCATGGAAGAGGGGTTCAAGAGAAACTGGAACAGTTGAGAGAGGAGTTGAAAAGGCAACAAGAAGCCCAGGCTGAACTGGTGAGAGTTGGAGAGGAGTTAGAAAGAATAAGGAGTGCTCAGGAGGAGATGAACAGGGAGAAGGAGGAACTGAAGGTACATGCTCAATCTCTGACTGAAAAGGAGAGCACGCAAAAAGTACTTGAAGGAGAAGATGGTGTTGAAAATGTGTTAATGATGGATGAACACCAAGCTGAAAGAGTAGATCACGATCTGCTGGACAGAGACAAAGACGTTCAGGAAAAAGCCATGGCCATTGAAGATGTTCTAATTGAGGTAGCGGTTCAAGGTCACCTTGGAAGTGGACCAGGGTTTAATGTTGCACTGAAAGAGGTCAATGAAGAGAAAGCAGGTCTGGAAAGTGAGATTAGCCTTTGTCAAGTCTCCAACACTACCGCAGAGTTGAAGGCTGTTTGTGAGGAACTTCAGTTGACGTCAAGTGTAAACTCTGCTGTGGACTCTCGAGAAAGCATATCTGGTAAATATGTTCATTATTCTGCAGGTTCTCCATGCAAGACTATATTCCTGTATAGCGTGTTTGTGATTATTCATAATTTAAGGACCTAGGAGTCTGAGGCTACCTGCTCCGCAATTTGAGAAGTCATACACTAAAAATGGTACAAAGTGTTATCAGTTAGGGTTTTTAAAATGCGGTGATTTTGATACCTTTCCATGAATTGGCTCAATGAGGTAGCAGATAACTGAAAAGCTTCCTTAATGAGGCACCAAAAAGCTCCTCTTTTTATATCCTTAGGTTATTTTGTGTGTGTTTTACAAGATTGATTACTTGCAGCTTAATTTGTTTACTTACGTTGGAGGGGTTATTCGCCCGAATTGCACCGTACGGTGAATTTCACATTAGGTGGAATTTCAGCTATTCACAAGCTGTCATTTCGTCAAATACAGGTGAACTGACAGCGAAATACAGTGCAATTTGACGTCACCGAAATTGTCCCATTGAGAACGATCGATTTAGTCTATTCACAATCCACCAAATTCCGCTGAAATTTCACGGAATGACCTGATTTTCAGTGTTTCAATTCGACAGGTTTAATCCAAAGACCATTTATTTTATTTATTGTGGCAAAAACTCTTTATTATTATTTGGTAGCAGACCTGTCTATTATTTTTTTTTTTTTAAGGGCTGTTCTCATTATTTGGACATGTTTACTACATTTTTGTTGCTTCTGTTAGGAGAATAGGAGTATTTTTTTTTTTTTTTTTTTTTTTTTTTAAAGTTCAATTCAGACGTTTTCACCAATGTTCGATATCTGCTTTGGTAACTCAATTTTCTGCAAAATCGGATGACCTTTCAAAAAATAGTGAATTCAACGAATTGGTGAAATGGGCTGACATACAAAGCATCGAAATTGCACAATATTTTGGTGCTTTGTGAATAGACACCCTAGGTGTCACATTATGTCTCTAATAGTGGAGAATTGCAACTCTACCTGAGCTTGTTTCCCATCCGTTGTTAATAAGATTTATTCTCTTGTTTTTCTTGCAGTGATGTCACTTGTATCTCATCTCACTTCATCTACTGAGAGTCACCAAGACCTAGTAGAAGAACAGTCTGTACAGGTAAGGGCAAATGTGTGTGTGTGTGATGAGTTTGTGCATGATGGCCCCTTTTTGGCCTTTATTATTTAAAAGTTGTTACTGTTGTTTAGGCTAGCAATACTGTGTCTGCTTGGTTTTTTTTGTATTGTTTTTCTGAAGGGCTCGATTTAATTCAGCCTCATGGATGAAATTGAGACTTTTTTCTTTTCTTTCCATGTGCCATTTTTCAGTTCAGTAGATTCAAATGCAAGTATACCAGCATTTTGATTCCCAACAAGAATCTGTTTAAATACAGTTGTGTTCAAAATTATTCAACCCCCACTGAAATTGAGTGTTTTGGCCAGTTTGACATTGATTTTGATCATTCAGTCATCTTGCTTACAATTAAATCAAAGAGGCACGTGTAGGTCAGACAAATATAACATAACATAACATTTATAATGAAATAACCACAAATGTCTTTTCTGTGCTCACATCATTATCAGTTTTATTCAACCCCCAATGACATTCAATCTTAGTACTTAGTACAACATCCTTTTACAGTTATAACAGCTTTTAAACGTGAAGCATAGCTTGACACAAGTGTCTTGCAGCGATCTACGGGTATCTTCGCCCATTCGTCATGGGCAAAAGCCTCCAGTTCAGTCACATTCTTAGGCTTGCGCACTGCAACTGCTTTCTTTAAGTCCCACCAGAGGTTCTCAATCGGATTTAAGTCAGGTGACTGCGATGGCCACTCCAAAATGTTCCAGCCTTTAATCTGCAACCATGCTCTAGTGGACTTGGAGGTATGCTTGGGATCATTGTCCTGTTGAAAGGTCCAACTTCTCCCAAGCCTCAGGTTTGTGACGGACTGCATCACATTGTCATCCAATATCTCCTGGTACTGAAGAGAATTCATGGTACCTTGCACACGCTGAAGCTTCCCTGTACCTGCAGAAGCAAAACAGCCCCAAAGCATGATTGACCCCCCGCCATGCTTCACAGTAGGCAAGGTGTTCTTTTCTTCTTGTTCTTCCTCCTCCAAACATAGCGTTGATCCATGGGCCCAAACAGTTCTAATTTTGTTTCATCAGTCCACAGAACACTATCCCAAAACTTCTGTGGTTTGTCCACATGACTTTTGGCATACTGCAGTCGACTCTTCTTATTCTTTGGAGACAGCAAGGGGGTGCACCTGGGAGTTCTGGCATGGAGGCCTTCATTACGCAGTGTCGCCGTATTGTCTGAGCTGAAACTTCAGTACCCACATCTGACAAATCTTTTCTCAGTTCCTCAGCAGTCACACGGGGACTTAGAAACATAGAAAAATGTTGGCAGATAAGAACCTTTCGGCCCATCTAGTCTGCCCAATTACATGGATACTTTACCTGGATTTATCTTTTGTTTAGGATAGCCTTATGCCTATCCCATGCTTGCTTAAATTCAATTACTGTTTTGGCCTCTACCACTTCTACTGGAAGACTGTTCCATGTATCCACCACCCTCTCAGTAAAATAATGCTTCCTGATGTTACTTTTAAACCTTTGCCCCTCTAATCTAAGACTATGTCCTCTTGTTTTGCTATTTTTTGTTTCCTTTTAAATATACTCCCTTCCTCTACCTTGTGGATTCCCTTTACGTATTTAAATGTTTCTATCATATCTCCTCT
This sequence comes from Leptobrachium leishanense, assembly GCA_009667805.1. NCBI lineage: Eukaryota > Metazoa > Chordata > Amphibia > Anura > Megophryidae > Leptobrachium > Leptobrachium leishanense. The sequence goes on from CM019065.1 coordinate 68,911,246, forward strand.
GTCTCGTCTTTTTTCCAAGCTGTACATGTTAAGATCATTAAGCCTTTCCTGGTAACTTTTCTCCTTCAAGCCGTACACCATTTTAGTAGCCCTTCTCTGAACTTTCTCTAAGATGTCTATATCCTTCTGGAGATACGGCCTCCAGTACTGCACACAGTACTCCAAGTGAGGTCTCACCAGTGCTCTGTACAGTGGCATGAGCACTTCCCTTTTCCTACTGCTAATACCTCTCCCTACACAACCAAGCATTCTGCTAGCATTTCCTGCTGCTCTATTACATTGACTACTTACCCTTAGATCCTCTGAAATAATGACCCCTAAATCCCTTTCCTCAGATGTTGAGGTTAGGACTGTATCAAATGTTCTATATTCAGCCCTTGGGTTTTTACGTCCCAGGTGCATTATCTTGCACTTATCCACATTAAAACTCAATTGCCACAGCTCCCAACATTTTTTTAGTTTACCTAAATCATTTGTCATTTGGCTGATCCCTCCAGGAACGTCAACCCTGTTGCAAATCTTTGTGTCATCAGCAAAAAGACATACTTTTCCATTAATACCTTCTGCAATATCACTAATAAAAATATTAAAGAGAATGGGTCCAAGTACTGACCCCTGAGGTACCCCACTGGTAACAAGACCTTGCGCCGAATAAACTCCATTTACCACAACCCTCTGTTGTCTGTCACTCAGCCACTGCCTAATCCATTCAACAATATTGGAATCCAAGCTCAAAGATTGCAATTTATTGATAAGCCTTCTATACGGAACAGTATCAAAAGCCTTACTGAAATCTAAATAAGCAATGTCTACTGCACCACCTGTGTCTATTATTTTTGTTACCCAATCAAAAAAATCAATAAGATTAGTTTGGCATGATCTCCCTGAGGTAAACCCATGTTGTTTCTGATCCTGTAATCTGTGTTTTTAGATGTTCAACAATCCTTTCCTTTAACATGGTTTCCATTAATTTCCCCACTACTGACGTAAGACTAACTGGCCTATAGTTCCCCGATTCCTCCCTACTACCCTTCTTGTAAATGGGCACAACATTTACTAATTTCCAGTCTTCTGGGACGACTCCCGTTAACAGATTTATTTAACCAATCCTTGTTAACGGTTTTGCTATTACATCACTGAGCTCTTTTAATAATTTAGGGTGGATCCCATCAGGCCCCATTGACTTATTTGTCTTTACTTTAGACAGCTGCTGTAGAACCTCCTCCTCTGTAAACTCATATGTAAATGTCTCTTTAGTGTTCTCTCCTAACTGAGGTCCCTTTCCTTCCTTTTCTTCTGCAAAGACTGAACAAAAATATTCATTGAGGCAGTCAGCGAGACTTTTATCCTCTTCTACATACCTTTCTTCCTTTGTTTTTAATCTAACTAATCCTTGTTTTACTTTTCTTTTCTCGTTTATGTATCTAAAAAATGTTTTGTCCCCCTTTTTTACTGACTGAGCTATTTTCTCTTCTGCATGTGCTTTGGAAGCCCTTATAAATTGCTTTGCCTCTTTCTGCCTAATCTTATAGGTTTGCTTGAGTTTTTTTATAATTATTGAATGCTGTCTTTTTGTTCTTCACTATTTTGGCCACTTCTGCAGAGTACCACAGTGGTTTCTTCCCTTTTTTGTTTTTGCTAACAAGCCGAATGCAATTTCCTGTGGCCTTCAATAATGCTTCCTTTAAATAATCCCATTTCTCCTGGACTCCCTTTAAACTCCTCCAGTCTGATAATGACTCCTTCACACAAAATCTCATTTTAGAAAAATCTGTTTTTTTAAAGTCTAAAACTTTTGTTTTTGTGTGGTTCTTATATTATATTAAACCACACTGACTGGTGATCACTAGATCCCAAATTTTCACCTACAACAACGTCCGATACCAAACCTCCATTTGTGAGTATTAAATCCAATATGGCCTCTTTACGGGTCGGCTCCTCAACTACTTGTGTTAGAGATAATCCCAGTAAGGAGTTTAGAATATTGTACTCCTGGTGCACCCAGCTATTTTGATTTTCCAGTTTACATCAGGAAGACTTTTCTCCACTCTACGCTTCAGGTAGCGCACAGCAGTCGAAGTCAGCATCTTCTTCTTCTGCCACGACCAGGTAGCGTTTCAACAGTGCCCTTTGCCTTGAATTTGCGAATGATGCTTCCTATGGTCTCTCTTGGTATGTTTAACATCTTTGCAATCTTCTTATAGCCATTGCCCTTCCTGTGAAGAGTAATCACCTCTTCTCTTGTCTTCCTGGACCATTCTCTTGACGTCACCATGTTTGTAACCACACCAGTAAATGTCTAGAAGGAGCTGAGTATCACAGTCATTTTAAAGCTGCTTTATTGCTGCTCCGTGACATCCACAGGTGTTTTCAATACCTGATTGAAAACACTTGAATGAACCTCTGTTCTTCAGAGTGGTAGTCTTTAAGGGGTTGAATAATTGTGTCAATGAAGAATTCACAAAAGAAACATTTACTACTGTATTACAAAACCAATTGATGTCATTTTAGTTGCATATGGTTCTTTAAAAAGTCCTTGTAGGATTTCATTCTGAATACAATTACAAATGTACACTAAATTCCCTAAAACCCTTTACAGCATTGGGGGTTGAATAATTTTGAACACAACTGTATATGCTGTCGCGGCTATAATTCTTAATGGCAATAACAGCTGTATCCATTCAATCCTAATATCTTGGCGAGCCGATTTCCGAAACCTGTCAAATACAGAAAAGTGTGGATAAATGGGATGTTCAGGCAGGGAAATAGAGGGAATTAGGCTGCGGTCACGCGAGCGCACTGATTGCACTTGGTTCGTTCTTTGAAACAGATGCACTTTATTACGGATGAGATTGTGGTTATATTGTATCCGTTAGTTATGACTGACGTTGAGATGGGGAAAAAAACTGTATAGTATAGGTTAGTTTTGACTGTCGTTGAGAAAAAGAAAAAACTGTATGCGGGATTTCTCTACGTTCGTTGTAGCTTTTTCACGTCATTGTCATTTTGGCAAACGTTGCAACACGCATTGCCTGTGCGTGAAAAAGTGTGCACGTGCTTAGTGTGCTGTTCTCTATGGACTCCTTTGCTGTCCGTTGGAGCTTTTCAAACAGTGTGGTCAGATGGACGCAAAAAGTGCGCTTGTGTGACCACATCCTTAGTATTTCTAATAGTCCTGCTTAACCTCCCTGACAGTTTTCCCAAGTGTGGCTCGGGGTTTACTTTTTGTACCGAAAGCGGTATCCCCGAGCCACACTCGGGCTGGATACTTACATCTCCTGCGCTCCCTCGCTGATCCCCCGCATTCTCCTCCAGCCGCTCGCAATGTCACACTGCCTGGGTCTCATCTCACGAGGAGTGAAACCAGGAAGTGTGACGTCGCGATCGGCTGCAGTGTGACTGCGGGGACAGCGAGGGAGCGCAGGAAATGTAAGTATCGGCCCGAGTGTGGCTCGGGGATACCGCTTTCAGTATTGAAAGTTATCCCTGAGCCACACTTATACCGCTAGGGGGCCAGAATAATTGGACCGATTCTGACTTATAAAATATGTCAAAATCGGACCGCCAGGGAGGTTAAAGGCTCAAATCTGTATCATGATGACTGAAAATAAGCTTTATGGGACGGCCACCTTTTTTACCATCTGTTAGTTTTTTTTCCTGATATTGGCTCCAGCTGAATTCCCCCCCCCCCCAACAAATCATCTTCTTATTTTTTTAATATGGGCCGCAAGCAGCTAATGTTTTTTCCGAAAAGAAAAAAAACAAATTTCACATAATTAAATCAAAGTCTAACTGTCTAGTCTGCACCATGCACCAGTATATTTCCGTTTGGTAACTTTCCAGAGCCTTGAGATATTTGCATTTTAGTTGAGTATTGATATTATAGTTCCCAAAAAACTATTTCTGGAACAACTCCGTGTACTGATTTTTATAAATCTCTTGCTGCAGGTGCTGACGTCTGACATCACCAAGGAGTTTACAATAACAATGGAAGGTGTGAGGGAGAAGCAGCTGTCCATTCTTATGGTGGATATCAATGATGCTCGGGAGGAGATGGAGAAGTTGAAAGGGCGGATGGCTGAAGAGAATGAACCCGACTTTCACAAAAAGTCAGCCCAGACCATGGAGAAAAGCGAACAATTAATAGAAGTGTCCAGTGAAGAAAGGACCATATTCACAGAAGTAGTCCAAGAAACAATTTCTACCACAATCACTAAAGTTCAAAAAGAGGTGCACAAGGAGGAGCTTGGCTCCAGCACTACCATTTCAATTGAGTTGACTCAGGGACACGAGGAGCTAACAAACATTGTGCCTGAAACAGATGTGATTATCAATAGTATTCAGGAATGTCAAGAAGATAATTCTGAAAATAATTGTAAGGATGTCAGGGCATCTCTTTGTGCTGTATGTAATGATTGTGACCGAGAATCGGAGGTCCTTTTGCTGAAAAAGATGGCCGCTGACCTAAAAACCAAAGTGGAAGCTCTCTCCTTTGAAAGAGAGGTCTTGACCGCAAAGCTCCAGAACGTGACCGAGGAGCTTGGGTTCACGCAGGGATTACAAAGCAGCAGCGGAAGAAATCTAAAAGACCTAGAAGAGCTTCAGATTGCCAATTATGAGAGTCAGAACATGTTGAAGGAACAATTAAACAGTTTGGAAAATGAATCAAAGTCCAAAGATCTGAAAATTTCTGCCTTGCAGAAGGACTTGGATCACCTGCATCTTCTGTTCTCTGAGCAGGAATCGCTTGCCAAAACGAAGACGCAGCAACTGGACGAGGAGGAGAGCCGAGTGAAGAAAATGGATGAGATGCTGAACCACAGCCAGAGCAAAGAGGAGAGACTTTCCGAGGCACTGGCTGCTAATGAACGAGAAATGGTTTCGCTCCAAGAGCTGCTTTCTGAGAAAAATACACAGGTCGAAAATCTGCAGTTGTCCTTGGCGGAGAAGGATCAGCAGGTGGCAGAGATAAGCCATAGCTTTTCTGATAAGGTGGTCCTCTTAAATGAAGAGAAGCATACAATGGATAAAGAGATCAGGACCCTGAGGGAACAGCTGAATTTATGTGCCAAAGAGCAGAACGGAGAAATGGAGGGGCTAACTGATGAACTGAAGCAAGAAAAGACTAAGCTACACAATCTACTAGAAGAATTTAATAAAGAGAAATTGCATTTACAGGAGAATCTTGAGTTAAAGCAGAAAGAGAAGGAGGAACTTCACACAGAGCTTGAATCTTTAAGAAGCAAAAATTTACAGGACCAGGAAACGCTGAAGTCTGGTGATGATGAACGAACAATGTTGCAGGTTCAACTCCAAGAATACCTGCAGAAACAGAAAGAGCATGAAGAGTTATTACTTGAGGTAGAATCCCTGCGACATGCTCATAGCCTCCAGCAAGATCTGTTACAGAGAACTCCAGTGGAACCGGAGCAGTCCTTCAGTAAGGCCAAGGATGGAGAAAAAGAATCTAAATCCAAAGCGGTCAGTGGGCTGCAAAAACAACTGGAACGGCAACAGAAAGACAATGAGCAGCTCAAGAAAAAGCTGCAGGCTGCCCTTGCCAATAGAAAAGACCTGATGAAGAAAGTGTCAGAATTGGAAAAAGGGCTACGAAGAGGTACGGTGAAGCTAGAGGTCGCATCCACTTGCAGTAATGACAACACTGAAGTTGGGTCAGATCTCACCAAGGTGCAAGAGAAAGACACGGCCAACGAATATTTGAAGCAGCAGCTTTCTGAACGAGAGGCTGAACTGGAGAATGTAAAAAGGGAACTGGTTGAAAGAAGCGCTGAGACGGAGTCCCTTCAGTCGCGTATCGAACAAATGACATTAGAACTGCATGAGAAGACCACCACCATCGACTTGCTAAATACGGAGAAGGTGGAAAGCCTGTTTCTCATACAGTCGCTGATGGCGGCGCCTGCTCATACAGAGATTGTAGGCCTTACTCAGTCTGTAGACCATGAAAATGCTTCTAAGATGGAGAACCTTGAAAACAGAATAGCGGATCTGGAACTAGAAAAAGAGACTCTTCAGAAGAAGATTCAAGACTCGCTGAACTCTCGCAGAGACACCATTAAGAAGGCAAAAGAAAAAGACAGACACCATCGTGAACAGCTTAAGCAACAGAAAGAAGAGTTCAACTCCTTACAAGAGAAGTATGAAGCACTACAAAAGAACCAAACCGTTGTACTGGAACCACAAGAGTCTAGGTCTAACCATGGAAGAGAAACCATGTCTGTGAGTCAACAAACCTCCGTTGAGCTGGGCCAAGAGGAGCACCCAAGTAAAGAATCAGAAACACAGTTTCCAGGCGTTGCTTTTTCAGAGAAAGATACTCCTGATTCTGGTTGGGGAAGTGATTGGGTTGATTTTTCGAGTACAGATATTAAAGACACTCTTGTTGATGGAGCTTCAAGCAATGAACCAATGCTGGAGAGCTACAAAGCGCAGGTAGATACTTTCAAAACTCAGAAAGAAGAGCTTGAATTAAGGACATCACAAATAGAAGAGCAACTTGCTCAGCGTTTGGAGGAGGTTTCACATCTGCAAGATAATGTGGAACAATTAAGTAGACTTTTAGACACTGAGAAGGAAAAGTACGAAGATTGTAAGATGCAAGCTACGATTTTAAAGGCTGAGCTGGAAAGCAAATTACTAGAAACCACCCATCAGCTGGAATCTGAAATGCAGCTAATTAGGGAAGAACTGAACGTCAAGAGGGAAGAAATCTTAAATCTGAACTTAACTGTGGAGGAAAGGAATCGGGAGCTTCAAAATGTACAGATATCTCTTTCGGATAATGAGCATTTAATTGCAGCTCTTAAACTACAGCTCGAGAATCAGACTAGAGAATTTCAGGAACATAGCGGCAAGCTGGAACTGCAGGTTCTGGAAGTACAGCAGAAACAAGAGGAGGAGGTCGAGGAAGAATCAAAAGGCAAACAGCAGCTTCAGAGGAAATTACAGGCTGCTTTAATCTCCCGGAAAGAAGCGCTCAAGGAAAACAAGACTCAGAAAACTCAGCTGGAGACGATGAAGGCACATCAAGAGGCGGTCTCTCAAAAGTTGTATGCAGCAGAGAGTTCAGTGAAGCAATTGCATTCAGAAAAGGGCCAATTGCTTGAAAAGTTAACGATCCAAAAGGAAGAGCGAGACAAGCTCATTGCTGAAGTTGACAAGTGTCTAATGGGAAACCAAAACTTGGAAGCTTCTTGTGAAAGCTTAAAGGTTGCTCTGACCGGCATCACGAGTGATAAGGAGGCTTTGGAAAAAGAACTTCATTCACTGAGACTGTCACAGGTTTCACAAAACTCGGAGTGGCAGGAAAAGCTTGCAGAGCAACAGAAGGAGTACGAGACACTGCTGCAATCTTATGAGAATGTCAGTGATGAGACTGATAGGATGAAGAGGTCTGTGGAGGCTGTGAAGCTGGAGAAGCAAGAGGTCTTGAGCAAATTGAGGAGCATGGAGGCAGCAAAGCGTGAAGTTGAGGTCAATCTGGAAGAGGCTGAACAGCAATTAGAAGGCATGAAGGAAAAGATGAGGAAGTTTGCAAAGTCAAAGCAACAAAAGATCCTTGAACTAGAAGAGGAAAATGAAAGGCTTACAGGAGACCTACAGCCAAACAGCGATGCTCACAAAAAACTGTATGATGCAGCACTGTCAGAAAACAACGAGCTAAAGGCAGAACTGAAGAAGGTGCACCTGGAAAAGAAGGATCTGACTGCTCAACTGGAAGTGGTCAAGTCCGAAAAAGCTACTTTGGAACAACAGGAGGACAAAATAAGGTTCCAGTTGGAGGGTGTTACAGAAAGCATTACATTACAGAAAGCTCAGGAATCCTCAAAAGATCATATACAAAACGATGTTTGCATGCAGGAAGCAGTGACTTTGAACAGCTCACCACCCATTATGACTGAAGAACAAGGTACAGAAGCATTGTTACCTGCTGTCAAGGACACCGAGTTTGAGAAAAAACAGGAAAATGAGAACATGCAGAAAATCCATCATCTGGAGAGACTTGTAGAGGAACTTGGCAACAATGCAGAGAAGAAGGAAGAAATGGTGGAGGCAATGAGACGAGATTTAATTGTCTTAAAAGAGGAAAAGATAAGTGTTGAGGGGCAGTTGGCGATCACCCAAGATCAGGTGAGCGTGCTACAGGAACAGATAATGGAGTTCGAAAATAATTACCGCAACGTGAAAGGAGAAATGGTGGAGCTGCAAAATCTGAATCGGAAATCTAAAACTGATTTTGAAGAAATATTAAGGCAGAAGGAGATGCTGGAGTTTGAGAAAGATGAGTTGGAAGAGCGTCTTATGAATCAGCTTGCTGAACTCAACGGCAGCATTGGCAATTACCAACAGGATGCCATGGATTTACAGGTGAAGAATGATCACGTGCAAGGAGAGTTACAGAATGTCAGGCTACAACTGGAAGAGGAGAAAAGACAACTAGAGAGGCAGAAACTCGAAGCTTTGTCACAGGTGCAGAAAGAATATGTAGAGAAATTGAAATCTGTGCACGATGGGGAGAAAGGCAGGAAGAGTCAAACTAAGGAGCTTCAGGAATTGCTGAAAGAGAAACAACAGGAAGTACGACACCTACAGAAAGACTGCATACATTACCAAGAGACCATCAGTGGGCTGGAGAGGGCCATCAAGGCTCTTGAGTTTGCACATTCTGAATATGAGAAGGAAAAACTGTCTGCGACCGAAAGTTTGTCTAAAGCCTCTGAAGATACCAGACAGGCAAAAGCTGACATCACCTCTCTTCGTATTCTCCTGGATGACAGCCAAAGCGAGACTGCAAGGGTCGCAGCCGAGAACCAGAAACTAAAAGAGAACCTCCACGCGACCGGAGAGGAGATCACTTTAAAACTGAAAAGGAAAGATGAAGATCTGGAAATTAAACTACAACAGGAGAGGGATAAACACTCGAAAGAGATGTTGAATGCGCAGGAGAAACTAAAAATGTTGCAACTTGAAAAAGAGCAGTTGCAGGAATCCATCAACTCCCTGCAGAGCGACCTGGGAGGGAAGGGCTTGGAGCTGAGAGAGATGCAAGATAACCTGAATCAAAATGTGGCGAAGCTTGCAGCCTTCACCCGTAGCATGTGCTCGTTGCAGAATGACAGAGATCGTATCATCGAGGAGTCCAAGAAATGGAATAAGACGTTCGATGACACCATGAAGAGAAAGGATGATGAAATCAGCGAGAAAGAGAAGACATGTGTCGCTCTTAATGATGAAATGAAACAGGTTTCTTCCAGGGTCGAAGAGCTTCAGGTTCAATTAAACAGGTATTACAGCTCTGAATACTTATCACTTAAAAACTTCCAAGTTAGGATCCCTTTTTTATTTTGAAGTATAGAGTCACCCAATCACCCTGTGATGATTTAATGGAGGTTTTGCTTCCAACTGGCCATTAATTTCTTCATTTGTGAGCGAGCCTGCACAGCAGGGGTCAGCAACCATTGCCCCAAGTTGTTTTGGAACTACATCTCCATTGATGCGGAGTCACTCATTAGGTTGGCTGAGCCTCATGGGAAATGTAGTTTCAAACCATCTGGAGGGCCAAGGTTGTTGACCCTGCTGTACAGACTACACTTAATCCATACAATATTAGTATTTCAACCTTGAGTGAAGCTGCATGGCTAAGATAATGTCATGTGTTTGTATTCCCCTGTGTATGTAGTACATTTATTTATTTTTATTTATAAAGGATTATACCAGGAAGGATACATTGAGATTTCTCTCGTTTTCAAAAATGTCCTGGGTTCAAGAACGTTGAGTGGTTACAGAAATACATGTACTTTATATTTAAGTAGATTTATAAATCTATAGGAAAGGTATATTTGGATTTACGTGTAACACCACATAATGGGTAGACTAATCTCAAAGTGAAACAAAATGTATTACACAGGGTTTATGGAAAAGATTCTTGGGCGTAAAGTGATGCTTCATTATGTGCATTGTGTGACATTTGTATTCATAATGTTGCTCAACCCGTTTACCAAGTGATATTTTTTTTTCTACAAGATTGCAGCCGGGACCCAGTGCTGCCTTTTTTTCCTTATTTTTTCCTATTTGAAAATCACTTTTCAATAATTATATAGTAAAACTATATACAGTAAATATCATTGGGAATATTCAAAGTTTTAAAAAAAAAATTATGGTAGTATCCCTATTTGACAGGCAGATGTCTCCATCTGCTGGTCAAAAAGCTCTATCGCAGCAAGGCTCAGTGCTGAAAGAGCTTGCTCTCTGTGTTTTTAGATGCAGAGTCCCAACTGTTCAAACTGTTTCAGCACCTCAGCTGTCATGCCCAAGGTACTAAAACTTTTGGGGCACTATCTGGGGCCCATTTGCAAGCCATTTTTGCGTGCAATAAATACAATTTAATTGCATTGCTCCAGAATTGGACCTATTCTAGTATACTCAATATCAGGGCACCACCAGGTGCTCTGAAGGTCAAGTATACTCGATCTTGGAAGTGCAGTTTGGCCTATTTTTTTTTTTTTTTTTTTAGAGTAAGCTTCACAATGTTTGCCACAACCAAGTCCAAATGATGGATCAGTTCTCATCCATGTACGAAGATCTTTCTAGGTTTTAATGGAGGTCTGCTTGGAATTTGTTGGTGTCCTTTTAGTTCATCAGGAATTTAATATATACCAGGGAGTTACAAATTTGCATCAAACATTGCATTTATTATTCTTACTCCTGACGCTCCACCTAATGGCAAGGTTCTGTCATACATACGGACCTGTGAACTGCAGGCGTAGTCATATGGTTTCATTAGTGCTGTGAGAATTCAGGAAAAGTGGATGGAACTGCTCTTGGAGGCCAAATTATGGATGTTTCAAACTCCTGATGGGCAGGTTTAAAGAGAATCTGCTCGACCTCCAGCTTGACAACTGCTTTTCTGACCCACGTCTTGATCTGGGCAGGGCTTCTTCTGTTTTTTGGATGTGTTTTTTTGGATCCGTTAAATACTTTTTTATTAACCTGGAGGTGACTTCATACCTGAAAGTCAGTTCCGATTATTGACAATCAGTTGGACCATTTGTCAATCGTGTGTTTAGTCCTTTATGTGATGACCAGCTTGGCCTTGAGCAAACGATTCTGTCTATGTAATAAGTTTCTTTTTTGTTTACAGGCTCGAACTACAGAATCAAGAGCTCTCTACAAGTCTGAAAACCGAGACTGAAACCAGTCTCAAAACAAGGGACACTTTGGTGGAGGAGAAGACCACACTTTCTTCTCGCCTGGAGGAGGAGCAGAAACTTCATAACAGCTGTCGGGAAGAGCTGCGGTTGAGGAGTTCTGAGGCTGCAGAAAGGCTCGACCAGCTGCAGGCTTTGGAATTCCAACTGAAGCAGCTTAAGTCTGAGAAGGAAGACCTCTTGGGAGAAACCAAGAGACTGGAGGCTGAGGTCCAAGACTGGAAACTTAGTAGTGAGCAAGTTCAGAGTGACTTGCAAGCATCAAAAACTCTGACAGAACAGTTGCACCGAGAATTGGAACAGAAAGAACAGGATGTTGTCAGGCTACTGAGTGCTCGAGATGAAGCGGTGAGCACCGCTGTCGGGGAACTGCATGAGTTACATGCAGCCGAAAGTCGAGCTCTGCAAGAAAGACTGGCTGAGAGTGAGAGTGAGTGCAGGCAACTCCAAGAAAAGTCAGAGTCGGTCACTTCCCAGCTACGTTCCACTCAGGAGGAGTCCGGTCGCAGTAAAGCTCATTTGGATGCAATTGCTAAGTCCATGTGCTCTTTACAAGAAGAACGGGAACGCATTCTAAGCGACTACCAACAGCTGGAACAGCGACACATAAATGCCATCCTCGCCAAGGATGAGTTGATCCAGGAAGCTGCTAGAGAAGGCAACGAGCTCCGAGAAGAGCTAAGGTACCAGAGGAGTCACGCCGATGACCTAAACGCTCAAAATGCCAAGTTAAATGCAGAGCTCACTCGCTATCGGGAGGATTTGAAGGAGATCATTTTGCTGAAAGATTCCCAATTGAAACAGCTTTTGGGAGAAAAGGTGCAAGAAATTGATCGTATGCGACAAGAGCAGAATGTCAGCGAGCAGCAGCTGAAAGAAGACGAAGAGCACTTGGAGTTGCTTGAGAAAGGGCTAGAGGAGGTTACGCTGGAGAAAGAGAAGATGCAGTCTGACATTGATCACTTGACACAGTATGTTTCACAACTGCAGAGTGAAATGGAATCGAGTGAGATCAGACTCGTAGACCAGGAGGAAGAGTTAAAGAGACTCGAAGAAGCGTTGTCCAAGCGGCAGAAAGAATCGGATGGATTGAAAGAAGAGTGCTCTCGGGTTAAAGCAGAAGCTGAACAGAGAGTACAGAGTGCTGAGGAGGAGGTTAGCAAGAAGCTGAGGAGTATCCAACACGACACCGGCATCTTGCGCAACGAGACCGAAACCGCAGAGGCGAGAGTTGCAGAGCTCGCCAGGGATCTGATGGATGCAGAACAGCATCTGCTTCGTGCCAAAGAAGAAAACTCTGCTCTAAGAGCCCAGCGCAGTGCATTCGAAGGATCTATGAGATCTCTGCAGGACAGCCATGACTTCGCTCAGGAGGAAATTCAGCGATTGCGCGACCAACTAAAGACCACGCCTAGTCCTCAGGAAGACTTGAGGACATTGACCGCAGAGAGGGACAGGTTAAAAGACCTGCTATCACAGAACAGCGAGGAGCAACTCAAAATGCAAGCTCAGTTGGAGGAGCACGCTCAGAGGTTGCAGGCCAGAGAGGCAGAGATTGGCAGAATGAACTCTGAACTTCAGGCTTCACAGAAGAAGCATGAGACACTGACCCAAACCGTGGGCAATGTGCAGGAAAAACGTGAGCACCTGCAAGGAGATTTGAGGAGACCTTATATGGAGGTGGAAAGGACTTTAAAGAATGCAGATCTCGACGTCGGGAAGGTGCATACCCAATGTATTTTTTTAAAAAAAAAATCCATGTAGCTCAATTTTTGTTTGTCGTGTCACTGACGAAGTTCCCTTTCCACAGGTCTCTGATACGACTGGAAACAATCCTCTGCTTGCAGAGCTTCAAAGCACTAAAGGGGAGCTACAGAATCTCCATGCTCAGATCACCGATGCCCTGGCACAAGTGCACCACAAAGATCTGCGAATACAGCAACTGAGTGGCAAGGTGAGATTGCTCTGCGTGACTTTTGGTCTTCAGAGCGTGGGTGTGTCTGTATGTATCACCGCGCCTGTCATAATGTTTATTTCCATTAGCGTTTTTACAACTCTGTGCAATATACCACGTTCTATGTACATGCTTCAAAGATTAACCTTTTGCCCTTAACGATAAACACAGCTTTAATGGGGAGAAAAAACATACGACATCAAAGGGGTTAACTATTGATCCATGCTGACTCAAACACCATGGGTCCACACCAAGGTTCTCATAGTTCTCACCTCTTCCTTCACCTTGGCCGTGTAACTACAAATTGGCTAGGCTAGATACCAGGACATAACAATCAGCGTGTGTGCTATGCTACTAGCACACGCATGCAGCCATTCTGGTGTCTTGCAATGCAGACGTAATACAAGGAGTTTGACACCTTTCACGACAATTTTGTCTCAAAAGAAAACCCTTATTTGTTATACCCTGTGCAGAGCTGTTGGTGGGCTTCCTGATTTCCACCTGTTTTTATTTGGTGTAATCTCCACTTGCATTTGTTTATTTCATTGGATCATTCTACCAGGTGCTTTTGTTGTAAAAATGTCATTGCGTTTTCTTTTACAGCTGTCGCACATATTTGAGGAGAAGAATGCTTTGTCTCTGCAGCTCAGAGGGAGCAGCCAGAACCTGAGAGATGCTCTAAACAGAAATGCATCACTTGAGAGGCAACTACAGGATCTCCAGCCTGTGACTCAGGTACCTGACACGCAGGACACACATGGGACAGTCCAGGGAGGATTAAATCGGCCTGAGATTAAATTTGTCAAAATTTTTTGTTTTCTCTAGTAATGTTAATGCTATACTGAAGCACTGTCTCATCACCTCTTGGTGCTCTTTTGACTTCCACTAAAGCGACACAGAATTTATCAACAATCTCCTTAAAGGAACACTTTACTGAAAAGTAGTGTCGCCTTTTCTTCTTAAATTTTGCCCAATTTTACGCAGCTCCTCCTCTTCGGCTCAGGGACTCCTGAACCCGGAAGTCCCTGAGGCTTTTTTGTGCAATTTGTGCTCCTGTGCTACTTGCGTAGTGTAGGGAACACAAATTGCGCACCACAATGGGGCTTGCAAACTTTACATATGCATGTTCCGTTGTGACTGCGCAGAACGATGGATCAGAGCTCTACAAATGTACAGCTCTGATCCATTGCGGCCTCTCCAAGATTGATCACTAAAATGATTGGTCTCAGATAATGATGTGAGCGCGCTCCCTTCGTGCCGACGTCAGTAGCTCGTGAGTGCTGCAGCAGACTGAGACACCCGCTGGAAGACTCTAGGGCAGCCCCAGCATGTGACATGCTGCACAGAGTGTTGCTGACTCTGCATTTCTGCAGCGTAACCACACAAAGCGCTGCCAGCTTGTGTACCCGTCAGAAGCTGCAGCATTAAGGAGATCGCGGCTCTCCCGATTCTGAAACATTGGATTCTCCAGGATCCCAAGCATTCCGGATAACAGGTGCCCGACCTGTATTATGTTTGAAAATCCCATTGGACTCTGCAATGTGTGTGTTTTCTGTTTGTGCTACAGGAAGTGTTGCTGACCAATTCTGCTGTTGTTGTATCAAGAGAGAAAAAAGACTATCAGACTGGACGAGGACGGGAATTTATGGAGCTGCAACAGCGGTGAGGTTTTCTAATATGTCCTTTTGGTTTAAAAGGTTCTGCCTTGGGAGAGGGGAGTTTAAGGATTCTTGACTTGTCAAGCTCTGCAAATTCTCAAGAAAAATGCATCTCCCATCTGACATTCGGAAATGGTCATGGTAGCTGTGCCTTTGGCTTTTAGTGAGATTGTGGGCTACCGGAGGAGCTGCTTTGTGATTTCTTTAGGTTACAGTTGCATAGGAAGTGTGCGGTTATGCCAATGAAAATACAAGGAATCTTGTACTTTACCACTGATGGCAGAATACTCAACCTTTGTCCTTCAGATCTGTTATAACAAAATTTTCCATACATCGAGTGGCAGTACCATTAGGTTCTTCTTCCTCTTCCTTATTTGGACAGAAAGAAAATAAAGGTTCTGTCTACATCATAATTCTTGGCTGAGCATCATGGGAGATGTAGTTCCAGAACATCTGGAGGGCCTATGTTGTGCACCCCTAACTGATAGTGAAATCTCTCTGCGGGGGGGGGGGGCGGGTTGTAATAACCTGGAATGGTGCAAAATCCCTTAAATGAAAACACTGAAAATGCAGGTTACGACCTAATGAAAGTAAAATATAACACCTTTTAATAATGCTTCTCAAATTGCACTTGTACACAATCGAAAAATAATGTAAGACCTCTCTGTGGTATGTCACAATTCATCTACGTCTGTTGTGTGGCAAGGGAAGCCAATCATTGCATGGTGGCAGCCTTCCAACTGAACAGTGCTGCCGATGCTAAATAAAGGATCTTCACCCAGGAAGGAATGTCTTGCACAGACAGCAGCAGTCTGTGGTTCACATTACATTGAAAAATTATCTTCATTGTATGGAAACCAAAATGTAATTCCCATTGGAGGCTCATCCATAGGGTCAGATGGGGCAGTTTCCTACCATATTTTATTGGAATAAGAAAAAACTGTAATTCTGTTTGTTTTTTTTTTCTGTCATTTCAAATGTGCCTGATGGATAAAATGTGTTGGGCCCTATTACAATCTTTGCACAAACGTCAGCGCGTGCGCAAAAGCGCATTAACGCGAGGGGCAAAACCCTTTGCGTAGAACGCCGTATTACAATGTCAGCGCAAAAAAATGCACGTATACGTCTACCGCGGGTGAACTTGCGCGAACGCGTTGCGTGTGCGTTTTTGCGTGAAAGAATGTAATAGGGCCCATTATGTTTCTTTTTTAAGCAGAGTCACTGACTCCTCAACTGTTGCTGGGCAGAGTAAAAGAAAAAAAAGCGTATGTGACTGATAAGCGCTTCTAGCTAATTGAGCTCGGCCTGGCGTCAAAGAAAGCTCACAAAGTGAGCTCTTCTAGGAGACATGGATGCTGATTTTTTTTTTTTTTTTTTTTTTTTTTTCCTTCTACACATACAATGTGCCTGTCTTAACCCCTTAATGCCAGGAAATGCACCCAACATTTGCCTTAATGTGCTAAGTACAAATAAAAAACAAATGTGCATTCGTAAATAGGATTTCTTTCACACGCTGAGGTTTTTGTATATTCAGTTATTTGTAGCAAATAATAAGATCAGTCTTTTCATTTTTAGATTTTTTTTATATTGAATATTGTTTTATTTTCACGGAACTCTGTCCCTCAACTGGGTACTTCCGCTTAAAACCGTGCTCCTTCAGCCCGAGATGGCACTCAGGAACTCCACCAACCATGAACAGCAGATAAACAAATGGAGAAAGGTGTTGATTATAGCGTGTTACCCAAAGCACTAGACAGGACCAGTGTTGAGGTGAAACCGGATCTCTTTATTGTGGGTTTTTCATCTGCTTATATTCACTTCCAGGGTTTACTTTTCCTCCCCAGGGAGAGATTAGTGAACAATACCAGGCGTACTGCTATATCTGTGCGGACCTGATGGGAGACTGATGGAATTTTAATTTTGTGATTGAATTGAACAGCAATATAAACCAAGAAATAAAATACATAACAGTAAATACACATCCGAAAGACGAAACCTAACACCCCACACAATGACCTCTGTAGCCCCACTCCCGTGACAGTCATGTAAAATAGACTTTCAATAAACCGCTACAGGCATCCCCAGAACCCCCCCCCCCAACAGTTTTCCACAGTGGGATTGTCCACATATTTTGGTAGGTAGTATTGCCATATAAATATATTCCTATCGATGATTTAAACCATTCATGTTTGCAGTCTGGTGCCCCACCAACTTGAAGTGTCACCAGCCGCCACTGTAATTCACATGTAACGAGCCCTAATGCATTCCACAGCGCTGCTCTGTGCGCATCATGTATCGTGATGATATACTGGCAAGGATAGTGAATCGGATGGTCAGATCTCCTGCTTATGGGGGTTTGTAGTGATCACAATGCGATTATCAGCAAAGCAGCTTCCAAAAATAGCAATAGAATATAAAAATAATATCTGTATGTGGCAGAATGCCTGTATATGGAAATTACAGTAACACCTTGTATCTGTACTGTACAGAGATTTTCAGTCATCATAACCCCCTGAATTTTATCCCTGTACAACAGTGAGTCACCCCAGAGCTCTCCCTGTATTCTGCCCTCTCCCTGGGTTTTGTAATGTAGCAGGAAAGGTTGTTGCAATTTTTTTTTGTACAGTCGGGGGGGGGGCTGCTCTTTGTAGCTTTTTTACACTAATACACGGTGACAGACGTGAGATCTATATGTGAATCTGCATAGATTACATGTTTAGCCCACTAAGGGCCCTATTACAATCTTCACGTTAAAACTCTCGCGCAACGTGTGAATTTGTGTGCCAAGTGTTAAACGTTAACGCGCGTAAATCAACGCTGGAATTACAATCCTCGTGCATTTTTTTCATCCGTCGAGCAATAACGCACGTAAAACGGACGCGCACAAATGCGTGCGCAGCAACGTTGCGTGCAGAAATCAGTGTGCGGACTGTTTTTTTCACGCGATTCAGCCAATCAGAATTAAGAACCACGATTATCTCACGTTAAGTTTTTGCGCCTGTCAAAGTCAATCTGAGCATATATGCTGAAGCAATAATAAATGCACACACAACTTCTCCCTTTTATTGGTTTGGTATAAGTAGAATATGTAACTATACTTTGCTGTGGTTTTTTTTTTTTGGCTGGTGTATTTGGTTTCGGCCAGGTCGGTCAGATTTGCCGTCACCACCAGCTTTTAGGAGTTGCTAAAATTATGCGCGCAATGGCTATGCGTTAAATCCTGCGCATAGATTGTAATACCATCCGCGTACCAGCGTTCATTCACGTTTGCGCTCACAATGTTACGTATAGGACGCGCGCAGTAAAGTACGCTCCACAGGGTTCGCGCAGGTTCACCCGCAGTAGACTATTACGCGCGTTTGTTGCGCTGACATTGTAATACGACGTTAAACGCGTTAATGCGTTTTTGCGCGGGCGCAAACATTTGCGCGAAGATTGTAATAGGGCCCTAAATATATTCTCTGTACTATTCTTCTGAGTTGTCTCCAGTCCTTTATGACATGAAGAGAACTTCCCTATGAGCAATTTGTTGCATGTTATTTTTATGTAGTTCTCCATTCGCAGATCTATTTTCTCCCCTTTTTATGTACATTGCTGGTTGTTTTTATTTTATCGCTTGTTTTGCATGTGCCACACACGTGACCTGTCTTATATGAAGTTTATTACTTTCTGTCCTGTTCGTAAAGGACACAAAGACAGGATTGCCGTCGGTTCTGCTATTCTTTCAGATTTAGTTGTGTATTGTGTCGCACCGACAATTCTATTTTAATGCGAGCTTTTGCGCCCAGGTACGTGGAAATGGAACAGATGAACAATGAGGCAGAACATGCCAGGATGGAGCTGGAACAGCAGCTCAGGGAGGAACGCAGAAGAGCAGAGGAACGAGAACAAGAAATAGAGGGCATGCAAAGGTAAATCTTGAGGGAGGGTTTTAGTCCCCCGTTCCCTTCTAGTTAGTATTTTTGTTTTTGGTGTTTTTTTGCCTGGATCTTGCAAACCCTTCAGTTCTCTAACATTTCCTCTTTATTGACCATTGTGAGTAATACATGTAGGGTAGAAGAATTTGATATAATGTGTGCGTGTGTGTCCACCAGCATTAATAATCTCCTGATAGTTCTGTATTTTTACACGTGTTAAAAGAATCTAGTTTATTTTATAGTTTATATATTTTTTTTGTTTTATGGGCCAGAAAGGACAAATACTGAGCAACCAAATTGAGCTGTGCAGCAGCCTTTCACATTACAAGACACGCATAAAAACAATCCTGCACTTATGATATCATTTTAAAGTCCTTTTATATGTATTGGTAGTAGCGAATGACAGGTCTAAGACCGGTGTCAGACAAGCACACTGCGTGCGTGCGTCCCTACGTCTGTCGCAGCGTTGTGAGGTTTCAATGGAGCGGGTCACACGAGTTGAGCGCGCTACAACAGACCTGCTGAAATCCTCCCTGTCAAAATGCTACTATATGAGTTTGACGGGGCTGCAAAGCGCGATTCTCCATAGGAGTATAGAGCTTTGCAGCGCTGAGCGCACTAACTGCGCTCAGCGAGGTGGCCACATTGGCGTCAGAGTGGAAGGCATGTCCACTCTCACGAACGTTCCTTCCACTTTGAAGTGCGCTCGTCTGACACCGGCCTAAGAGCAATAAAAACTGACAAGATTTTTTTTTTATCTGGTTTCAAAAAACCAAACTTTTTTTTATTGATGGAGATTAAACTGGTTACTTAATCTCTCTGCAAAGCACATAGAGAATTCTAAAAAATGTGAGTAAACCGTGCCAAAAGTGGAAGGAGCTGGCAGTGCATACAGGCCTGTTTTCATCACAGGTTTTGTTTTCCAGGCTAAGGCCACACGACTGGTCCATCTCTCAGGATCCCGATGGAGCCAGCGATTTGTCTTTGCTGATAGAACCAGAGGATGTCATGAATGGCACAATAAGCAAGGTAAACATAATATATATATATATATATATATATATAATGCAAAATATTAACTTTCCCTTTGTATTCACGATTTATGTGATCCGTGGTGCTCTCTAAAGTAGATCCAGTCTGTTCAACTTCTTTCTGACCGCTTCTCTTCTCCTTCCTTCCACTCTCACTGCTGCACTTTACACATTATTTTTTGTCATTGCTTGCTTTGTCCCACACCATGCCTGCCTCTGCTGTGTCACTCCCGCTGCTCCGCACAGTGATTTATTGTGTGTTTCTCTTTTTCTTATTCCCAGACTCGCGGCTCATCCCTGCGCAGACGGTTACAAAGTACCTTCTTTTCTCGCACACGGACTCCGGCGCTGGCTGCACTTTACATTTTAGTTATCCATGTTCTGCTGCTGCTCTGCTTCACCGGGCACCTGTAATGGCATGTGTGTCATCCCAAAATACTCCTGTGGGCGGCCAAGGGGTGGCATTTTGAAGGAATCCTGTAAGTGGACGCACTAACGTCATTGCCATGTTTTGAATTGGGACCAAACAAAGCCAAGAAGTGACAACCGCAGCGACTGGTGGCCAAAAAGAATATCTAGCTCGTGATAAAGCCGATTACCCGGGGACCCCCGCAGCTTCAGGAAAAGGTGTTGCTGGAGGACTCTGAAGAATTCCCTGCAGCCGCTCACTGGGTCTCTTGTAGAACTGTAACCTCTTTGATCCTCCTGTGTCCCAACTCACCTTTGTTGCCTTTTCCACGACCCAAAGTCAGATTCTTACAACAACAAAAAAACACACAAACCTTTTGTGATCTATACTGTAACTTTTATTCTTCAGACTGTCCTGTGATCCTCTGCTTCCCATTCGCTTGTGATCCTTGGTTTTAAGGCACTACATGACGTATAACCGTATCAGTGTGTAAATATTATATATAGTATGAATTCCAGATTTATGTGGAGAGGGTCATCATATTATGGGATCGATGCGGCACAACCATGTTAATGGAATATATAAACACCTTTTGGATATTCCATCTCCTCAGGTAATATGGGTTGAAAGGGACTATATTTTAATTGTTATCCAATCGGCTCTCTTGCTTTTCATCAGTATACTGTATGTTTAATATATTGTTTTATATGTATTATGTCTTTTATGTTTGTCACAGACCTAGGACTAAATCACATTTCTTAAAATGGTATGTGTATATAGATGTGTGTGTGTGTGTGTGTGTGTATATATATATATATATATATATATATATATATATATACACACTATTAAAATGAAGGCAGTGAATAAAAGTGAGATTAGAGGCCTCCATATCACCATTTAAAAGAAATAATAAAAATAATTGAAAAATGCCTACACTCCCTTCTCTCAAAATACACTCAAATCAATTCTGATTTGCTCGGACATGTAGATTTATTTTTTTTGGCGTATGTGTTCTATATTGTGTGTGTATATAATTACATGTATTTGCAAAAATATCTACATGTCCATGCAAGTCAGAGAATCACTTGGATGTGCAGGTGTTTTGCAATTATTACCGTAGATACTCGAGTATAGTGTGACCCGAATATAACGCGATGGATAAAGATTTATTATGGAAATGAGAGAATACTCAAGACTCAAATATAACGCGAGGAGCAAAATTCTAAAAGTATACTGTACCAGTAAACTGTTAAAATCCTTAGATTTTTGCCTTACAGTCAGGCTCCCTCTTAGGCCAGGGTGCTCTTCTCTACAATGATTGTAGTTGTTACGAAGTATGACACCGCCGTCCACCCATCTTCTTTACTTGCGATAAGATGGCCGGCGGAGCGAGGTAACCAACGCAGGGAATCATTCACCAATTGCCAGCACGGAGGGATGTATCGTTTTCTGACCTCCAGCAGGCAGGCTCATCCACCGTGTCGTCTGCCGATAGGAGCTCATTAGGGGGGGCTGGCTAACGTCACTGCAGAGGCACTGCGCGATTCTACTCACATTCAGAATGTGAGGAGAATTGTGCGGTGTGTCTGCAGTGACGTCAGGACGGGGCACCAACGGGGTAGGGCTGGCTATTGGTGGACGACACAGTGGAAGAGCCTGCCTGCTGGAGCCGGAGGTCAGAAAACGACACCTCCTGCCGTGCTGCGTGGAGCAAGGGTGCATGCTCAATCTTGAAAGATTGGCTTAAACCGAGTGTGCCCTCTGGCCGTGATGGATCCCACCTCCCCCGAATCCGGGAGTTCCTGAAGTGTTTGCGTCAGGGAGACTTGGGATCCCTGAGCAAGTCAAGTTTTTTTTACACGCAATGCAGATGTCTCGACTATAACACGACCCCTCCAATTTCAAAGGTAAATTTTTGTCACCAAATTCTAGCGGTATACTCGAGTATCTACTTGTATCTATTTGTTATTTGCAGTGTGGAGGATTTTAATCTCATTTTTTAATAAAGTGTATGTATATATATATATTTAGTTAACTATGATTTTGGCATTATAACTGTAGTGTAACTACAGTTCCTACAATATCATAAGGCTGTCACAAGGTATTCCTTGTCAGATTTATTTTGCGTGTGTTTAGCACTCTATGCCCAAATAAGGAATCTGACAGCCTTCCTCTAAGCTCTATAAAGTAACTAGAAATGAGCTGCATGCCAACTGTAAAATGACTAGGAAGAGCTTGTGCCTCATTTCTGACTTCTGTATGAATTGTTTTGTATTCACACCTATCCGTATAACATTTATACCCAATCGATTCCATCTTCGCTCTCTATATTGGACTTTTCCCATTTTGAAATCTAGTTAAAAGGTATTAAAGTAATACAGAAAATAATTGGAGGTGGAGAGAGATCAGAGACATTTAATATATTGCATTAGTTATAAGCACATTTGTAATCTTTTAAAGTGTAATTTTGGAGAATTAATAATTTTTATTTAAATATTTTGATATTTTTCTTTTTAAACAATTTGTTTTTTTTTTTTTTAGTTCTCTGTACTCATCCCACATACCTTTTTGTCTTCTGTCTAAAGTGCCACGACTTTAACCTAAATTAATCAAAATACACATTTTTCTAACCGTTTTATACATCATGAGTGTTAATAGGCCTTCTGCTATTCTGATCTGGTTTGTTCATCTTTCCTCCCTTGTTTGCGCCACGGACTCTATAGATTTGAGTATGTATATGATTAATTTCTCGTTGCGGCATGTCTTTTGTTCACACAGTTGTGCGTCCATGTAAACCATTTAAAACTAGTCGTGCATGCATGCTTCCACATCTATATACACAATATGTCTGTGTTTCATATTTAACCCCTTCACTCCCAGAGTTATCACGTTCACAAAATCTATCCATAGCATATCAAACTTTCACACCTTTTTAAAGCTTTTAAAGTTGTGAAAGAACAAAAACCACAAATCTGACTTAAAGCCATTAACTGAATGTGTTTAATAAAATGTAACCAATATGGCTGTGTCCAGACTCTGGCCTTTGCAATGGTCAGCAACCTTGGTCCTCCAGATGTTTTGGAATTTTATCTGCCATGATGCTCAGCTATTCCTTAGGTTTTTAGAGCCTCATAGGAAATGTAGTTCAAAAATATCTGGAGGGCCAAGGTTGATGACCTCTGCTGTAGGAAATAGGTACCAGAAATACACGAGACCAATAGACCCCTATATCTCCTGTATAGGGAATTCCCTGTCAGATGGGAGGGAAGCCCAGCTTCTTTTGTCATCCTGCTCATGTGCAATACTGTCAGTGGGCAGGGGAATTTCTACAGTGAGGGCTGGCCGCCTACTGTGGGGAAGTGCCGGATCGGTACTGTCCTGTGGGACCTCGCGGGTCATGGCTGCAGTGAACCAACTTGTCCAATTATCAGCAATATCGGGAAAATAAAAGGCCAATACCAATATCAGTAATTTGTTGAATATCGGCCACCGATAATCGACGAAGCTGATAATTTGTATATCCCCAGTTATGACAGAAACTACCTGTACAGCACAGATACAAGGGGTTACTGTAATTCACATATATAGGCATTATGCGAAATACAGATATTATCATTTATATAGGGCCAACAGATTCCGCAGCGCTTTACAATAACCAAAAGTAAACAAGATACAGATAAATGGACATAGGATGGAAACAAGATGTGTGGGGAGGGCCTTGCTTATTTATTTTTATATTGTACTGGTATTTGTTTCTGCATTGCTAATAATTTCATGGTGATCATTATAAATTCCCCTAAACAGAATATCTGAACATTTTTATTTCTTTATCACAGTTACAGTATTTGACACAAAGGCCGTTTCTGCCTGTATGCTGATAATGCAGACCTCGTGTCACATTGTGCGAGATAATGGACACCATCTTGTGCTCAGAATCTTTCATTCCAGTATTATTTCTGAAATGGATAAACGAATACATGAAAAAATTTAAAAATGAGCAAATTTTATATATATATATATATATATATTTTTAACTATCTTCGAACAACAATCTCTGCAAATGTTCCAATTTACCCGCTGTTCAATTGGTAACTTTGCATCCCATGTTTCAAATAAATGCTATGGTTAAAAAAAAAATAAAATAATCGCTTGGTAGTGAAGGGGTTAAGGGAATATCCTTAACCTCCACAAACAAGGGAGAAGAGGGTTACCCTGTTGTGTTTTTTTTTGTGTGTGTGTGTGTATATTTAAAAAGAAAACCCGCTAGCAACATTTTGCTGATCAGATCCCTGGAAGGCTGTCCAGTCTGGGCTAACTGCAGGGAAGCCCTTGCCATTGGAGGGCTGTTACAGCCCACTGCGATACCTGAGCGGGTAGAGCGGACACTCGGCTCACCATGACCAATTACGTACATGTAATGATGGCTGGTGTATCCTGCAGGCGCTTGTGTTGTGATGCGTTCACACTCTTCACTAGATAAATGTTATGTTTTCCAATTGATTGCATTTTAAAGTGGACCAGTGACATAGAAATTTTATATGTGGGGAAAAAATGATGCAGAATTTAATACATTTTAGGTACATTTTGCGAATTATGGATTCTAGAAGGATACATTTATGTTAAGGAGCCTTATGTTTGACCAGAAGGAGCTTCTCACAGAGATGGTATGTGCAAGATGGACACTAAAACATAAACATTTTTTAGATTTGAAGGGATGATTGAACTCATGAACGCGTTTCTATAGATGTTTTAATTGGTATTGCACATATCTTATTTTTCTGATGATGACCGGTTGACAGGAACGAGTGCAGCTTCTATAATCCTGTGATTTTGTTTATTAAATTTCTCCTGTCATACTTGCCCACAGAGCGCCGTCATCTTGGTGATCGCCATGGCACAGCAATCTAACATCCAATCAGAGTTGGCAATGTTTATTTTCAGGATCTTCTCCCAAGAACCGGACTGTAGGAAACCAAC
Source organism: Leptobrachium leishanense (assembly GCA_009667805.1). NCBI lineage: Eukaryota > Metazoa > Chordata > Amphibia > Anura > Megophryidae > Leptobrachium > Leptobrachium leishanense. The sequence continues at coordinate 68,936,423 of CM019065.1, forward strand.
AAAGGTGGCGTCCGGTGGGTACAAGTGCATTTTAGTTGTGGCAGTGATTTTGGGGAAAAATTTTACTTTTAAATCAGTACATGACGAGAGCAATTACTTTTTAATGTGTAAATAAAATGGTATGGCTATAGAAGCTGCACTTGTTCCTTTTCGGAGTTGTCTTTTTTTATTACTGTTATTCTATAAAAATAATTTTTGCAGTTCATGCTTTGTTGAAATCCGGGGCATTGAATTTATAAAAAAGGTGACACTAATTCAACAAATGTAACAGAAATTCAGAGCAGACCTGACCAGGTTAACGTGGGTTTTATAATTCTCCTATCACTGTGTACGCCAGTATTTTTGAGATTATTTAATTATGTCGCTGGGAGATGGAATGGACAGGGTGTCTGCACATCCGAGTGATCACAGGACAATCTCGTTCAGATTTTAATTATCAAATAAAATTTATTTTTCCAAATGAAATGCGTGTGGATTAATGAGAACAAAGACTCCTGGATGTTTCCTTCCTTTTATAGGTCATATTTAATCTTTTATGTATTTTCTCTGTCCATGAAGAAGACTCTTAACAAGATATGTCTCGGGGTTTGGTCTAGATCAGTGATGGTGAACCTCGGCATCCCAGATGTTTCAGGACTACATGTCCCATGATGCCTAGCTAGCCTTAATGCTGATGGAGCATCATGAGACCTGTAGTTTCAAAACATCTGGGGTGCCGAGGTTCACCATCACTGGTGTAGAATAACTGGAGTCTGGATATGGGTAAAAGCAGGGCTGGATTAAGAGTATCATGGGCCTGGTGCTGAAGATTATAGTGGGCCTTTTTATAGATCATGAGGTAACAATTGGTCCACGCTGCTTTCTCGTTTGGAGAGTCAGGTGACGCATTGTCACGCTATGCCAACGTCAGAGTGACTGGGAAACCAGACTGGTGACTCTGATGTGCTATGATGCACAGCATGACTTACAGTTCGCCAGGCCTCCTCCAGACATGGCCAATAGGCACTGGTGGGGCGTGCTATACCGTGCTGCGGCGTTTAGACACACTGCGGGGATGGCATAGTACACAGAAAAATAAGCTTAAAATAAACAAAACTCACAGTAATGTGCGGTGTGCATGAGCGAATCAGAGCTCCACAGCAATTAAACCTCACAGTAAGGGGCAGTGCACATGAGCGTACACAGGATCCACAGCAATAAAACTCACAGTAATGGGCAGCTAGTATGAGCATACACAGGATCCATAGTAATAAAACTAATGGTAACGGGCAGCGAGTATGAGTGTATACAGGATCTACAGCATTTTTTTCAAATACTTGCAATCCTCTGAAGTTTGGGGCTGGTTCTGTGTGTGATGGGGCACTCCCTGGGCCTGTTCAGATCTCCAGGGTGCTGCAGGGGTGGGCGGCCAGCTGGCGACATTGCTGGAATCATTCCTCATTTGGCTCGGGCATGGATCTCACTGATCCACCGAGCGTTGCAGGCAGCTTGTTGTGAACATGTCACTGTAAGTGCCCGCGTGGCTCTCACTCTCGACCACACTCACATTATTTCATGTGACCCAGCTCTAGTATTTACAGGGTCATGTGCAAGGTAAAATGCGGGCCCCTTTTTCTTTGAAAGTTTTCTGAATTTGGTATTCAAAAGGTTATTAAATCAGTGTATATATACAACACACAGCATCTGCCCAATTCTTTTTAATTTGGGTGAAAATAATCTAAAACACAACGTTTTGGTTCAGGGCTTCTGAAACGCAGAGTCCCAGCACATTTTTATGCAATTTGCATACCGTACGCAACTTGTACTGGATATGTTGCACAAATTTCACACTTCTTGGAATTTGCGGGCTTTTGTACACACGTTCCCCAATGCCTGCACAGTGCTGGATCGGCGATGTGTACAAACGTGCAGAACCAATTCATCGGCTCCTGTTTTACAGAACGCTCGCTGCAGTGAGCGTTCGGATGCCGGATGCATGTTGACATTATCGGTGACCAGCACACAAGATCCTCATTTTCCTACAAAGCACCACAATTATGGAATAACCTTCCAGACACCATCAAATCTTCCCCCAGTCTTAAGTCACTCGAGCTCCTTACTAACATACCTCAATACAGAATGCACCTGTAAACATGTAACACAGTGACTATATACAGAATGCACCTGTAGACATGTAACATAATGACTATTTCCTACATATTTATTTTCTGTTAGTCTGTATATTTGTGTTGTTTTTTTTAATATCTTGCATTGTATTACTTTGTATTTCTGTAACACTTCAATGTTCTTGAACCCAGGACATACTTGAAAACGAGAGAAATCTCAATGTATCCTTCCTGGTAAAATCCTTTATAAATAAATAAATATTCAAATCCCATTTCCGTGCTGACACGTCGGTGGAAGAAATTCCATTTCACACAGCATTTGGTAAACAGGACTTAAGGACGTGGAGATGGGGGGGCGGACGCCACACAGACTGACTGACCACTGGTGTGTAAAGTGTCCATTCAAATTACATCAGTCATCAGCATAACTAATGAGCACCTAGATCTAAAGATACATACAATATTATGTTCCTTCTGTATATATGTTTAGTGATATTTGGCACATACAATGCTCCAGAACCCTGTGTATCTCCACTTTTCTCTCTCTCCTCTTTAACCCTTTAAGGACCAAGGGTCTTTAAAGTCAATGCACTTAAGTCTGAACAGTTCTGTCATTGGTCCTTAAGGGGTTAAAGCCCCTTTGTAAGTTTCCAGCCCTGCTCTGTATCTCCATTCTTCCTACTCCTCTGTTTATCCTCTTGTACCTCGCTTCTCTCTGTCTCCATCATTCCCCTGCACGTCTGCATTACTTTTTCTCAGTTCCCTCTGTTTCTCGCCAACCCTACCCCTTCTCTGTGTCCTGCTCATTCCCATAATAACCATTCTCCTCTCCCTCTGAATCTCTCACCTACTCCATGTGACTCTGCTGCCCCCAGGTTTCTCTCACCAGGCCCTCTCCTGCCTTGTGTGCTCCCCTGGATATCTAGAAGGGGAGAAGGAACTGAGAGTTTGGGGATTTCTCTCCTCAACCAATAGTCTGGCTGAATCATGGATTTTCATTTGACTGCTGCCCCAGAGCTGAGTCCTCCTGTGCCCCTGGAGATCACACAGGTCAGTAGCTGTTTAGCTGCTGCCACACACAAACACACTGTGTGTGCCTAGTGCATGTGAGGGCCATTGTCCTGCTCTTCTGCGTTAACCCTTTCACTACCAAAACCTTGTGTACTTTATGTTGCATTTACTCACGTTACAAGCATGTATATAGTGCTAACAAGTTCGGCGGTGCTTTATAAGAATTAGATGACACACAAGAGAAATACCGATACAAAGGGAACGAGGCTGTGCTCCTGGGACAATATGGCAAATACAGCCTTAGTACAAACACAGTGACAAAAGAACACTGTCATATAAGATACAATGTGTTACTGTAATTTCCATACACAGGCATTAGAACACATACAGATATTGTTTTTATATTCTGTGTAAACTGCATTGCTAATAATCTCATTGTGATCACTGCAAATCCTAACAAGCAGGAGATGATCTGAGCATTTTATTAACTTTATCCCATATTAACTTGGTTCTTTGTGCCACAAAGGCCATTTCTGCATGTGTGACATTGCATAATATAAGGGACACCATCTAGAGATTAGAACCTTTCATCCCAGCAATATCTCACTGAAGTGTAAATGAATACACAAAATACTAGAAAATCTGTTTTAATATTTTAACAATCTTTAACCCTTTCACTGCAGTCGACGATTGGGGGGGGTGTCCTCATGTGTCACTGCTGTGTGCGGAAGAGGTCCCCCACACGTCTGGTCTCGCAACCCTTCCTCCTTATACTTACCTCTCTGTCCAGGGTCCCGCGGTGGACCCCTCTCCCTCCCGATCGGGAAAAGTTATAGAAAAAAGACGCATCACTGGCATAGTCAGTCTGACCTTTCCAGCGATGGCTCTCTTTAACCCCTTAGGTGCCTGTCCACGATCTAGCACCTATCAGTGTTGAATCTTGGACTTCTCCTGGAGGTGGCTGACATCTTGAATGTCAGCTAAGTCTCTGGGGCCTCCCCCGTCCACTGACATCATCGCGCATTTTATTAAGGCAGCAATATTGTTCACTTATCAAGTCCAACAAATTCTGGTTTGACAATAAGCGCATTTGCACATTTTGTAGCTGTGCCACCTCTCTTATGCGGGTGCTTTTATTATTATTTATTTTTGTTGGAAATTAGTATATTGCATGATTTTCTGTCCAGTCTTTAGATGTTATCCACTAATCACCGAATCTTGCCACCGTGATTTTCACAATTCGGTGCAATTTCGGGGCAGTTTGTCTATTCAATAAACTGTGAATTTCGCCGCATTTCTGCAGTCTTTAGCGGCAACAAAATTCTTCCATAGAGAAATAATGGTTAATCTATTCACAGAACAAACTGCACCAAAGTGTCGGCGAAATTACCTGATTTTAGGTGTTTCAGTTCAATAGGTTTAAACAGGCGAATCCCATAGATTTCAATATAAAAAAGTAAAATCATTTTAAAAAATAAGTTTATTCTTTTCTTTTTCAGCAAAAAAAGACTTTTTAGTTTCTTCTTTAGAACACTTTTTTGTATTTTTTTTTGTTTTTGATGAAATTTGTTTCCCAATTTTTTTAAAATGTTTTTTTAAAGTTCTGTAATAGACCTTATTATAATTTTTTAACACCTTTACAGCATGGGGCTGTATTGCCATACCAGCTCTTTATCCTCCGCTTCTAGAGAGTGAATATTCTGCACACTCAATATAACAGACAACTGCTAGTTGTTGCTACGTGTCCTGTCCCTCTGCTCCAAAATTATTGTTTAGCTGCCTCCTGCAGCAACCCACCACTTACCGCAGACCCCTGTATTGGTGCATCACCGCATCCCCGGCTCAGTATCATGCCACCTTGGTACAACCCTGTACGATCCCTGACAATAGTTGACAACTATTTTAGTTATTGATTAATTGGTTGTATGATTAATCGGCCTGTGTACACCACGTGCTATTAAGAGTAAGATGTTAATAATCTCAGGCACTACATCACATTTGATTGGAGAAGATGTGCCGGCTCCTTTAGTCTGTATGACTTAATTCTAGGGCTATGTCAGACAAAACCGGGTTGTTTTTATTTCATCTACAAAAGTTGCAGAACTACAGAACAGATCCTGAGGTGCTGCCACTGGGTGGAGGAGCTGTACCGAGGCTGTTTTCTCCTTACTTGGAGCTGGAGTCCTGCACCACCACCCGGCCCTACCTTTCTCTGGTCCCAAGCTGCCATTCCTCCCTTTGGTCCAGCCCTTCCCCCAACCTCCCTTTCATGCTCAGTCCCTTGCCCAAACTCACTCCATCCCACCTCTGGTCCCTCTCCTCACTCAGATTGTTCATGAAACTATTTTGAAAGGACAAAGTGGTCAGGCTGAGTGGAGTGACCCCCCAGTCACCCCACTTTGCATGTTGACATCATCATGTCTATCCAAGCGCTTGTAGCAGTGTTCATTCGGGGAGAAAGCAGATATGAGTTTGAGCTGCGCAGGCAGCATCAATTGATCCCTCTGACCAGGCGCTCGTTTACCTTTAGTGCAAAAAATACGCAAGTTATGTGAGATACTCAATTTATATATGTATGTATGAAAGTTATGAAGATAATCGTTAGTTGCGGCCCTAGTTTTCACCGTAAAAACTATAGGCGTTCTGAGAATATACTTTGTTATATTAAAGTGGTGATTTTCATTGATGTTACAAAATGATACATTGAGAGCAGCCATAGCTTTATGCTTTTCTCATAAGAATAATGGTGTCACCTTAGTTCATCGTTGTTCATTGTGATTCTCAGCAAGATCCCAAGGCAAGACTATACATAGATCTGGGATAAAAAAACATATGACAAAGTATGTGCAGAACGATGTAAAGTGCAAACACAGAATGATGTTACTGACGCATTATTTATTCATGTAGAAAAGGCAAACCGGAATCTATAATAAAACATGTCAGTAATTATCCTTATTATCTGACAGACAGGATAATATTCATTGGATAATAGACATGGTATTGGTTTTTCCATGGGGTCGCAATGAACACCCCTTCCACGCGCCATGACTTGAGCTTTTCTGAGCTTTCAGCGACAGCTTTGAGACCTGGAAATATAAAAAAGCTGTTATCACAACGACAGGTTTTAGATCCTGAATGTAGAATTGGGGGATGGGGGGGAATTGATCAGTCCATGAAAACGTTACTTACTTATTCAGAGAGTTGATGTGTCGTTTAAGAGGTAATGTCTAATACTTCCTTTTTCCCAAGACAACATCTGAATATAGAGATACATAGAGAGAATGGGTTAATGCAGAGTAATGGATGGATTTTGGAGGAAAAAAAGTGCAAATGATCAAATTCTCTGGGATTTCGGCATCCAGTGCTGCCTGCTTAGGTACGTCTGCTGTGTATTGGCAGCTGTGATCCAAACTCAGAAGAATGAATCCCACTGATTGTGTATGGCCAACTCCACGTATTCAAGCCCCGTGCGCACTCCTCTCCGCCATACAGACACACACGGGTAAATCCAGGAATTAAAAGAAAACTGACAGACGGAAACGTAAAAATAACATTGTGTGACTCACCTCTTTCTCCAGTTTGTATGATGGTATCACAGCAAATTCAAACCTCGACCGAGAGTGAAGTGCTGAGCCGACCTGTGGGAGAAAGGGACATCAGTGAAAGAGCCAGGAGGATACGACATGCAAGCAGTGTGTATTGACATCGATAAAACCCCCAAAAAGGAAAAACATGTCGATTACAGATTAAAACTGTTCATTCGACACGTAACTGAATATATTTTATTGCTAATAGTGTTCAATTAGAAGGATTAAATTAACATTGAGTTAACCCATTCTGTGCCCCAATGGCCTGTCTGCTTCTGGACTGAAAATTACCAATTGAAACAATAACTTATATATTCACTGGAATAGTTTCTAGAAAACATTAAAGAGCAAAAGATAATAAAGCTTTTATATTTGGTTACTCACTATGTCCTTGGATAGTTCACAGGTATCAGGTGGGATCTGGTGCCGCCATGCTGGGTTTTCCTTCTTCGGTGGATACATTGTGTTAAAGATTCCTGGTTTACCTATAGACACTGAATGCCGGGCGCTTCATGGCTCGATGCCCTGTGCGTTCCCCTGGCTGTTGTCTATCATAGTCTCAAAGTCTATGTCTGAAAGCTCAGTTTTGCAAGCTTCCACATCCACATTGTCGTCTTCACGCATCCTCATTTCTCTCCGAGCGAAAATGTATTCGGACGTTGACATTCCGATACAGTAAAGGTGGATGTGGAAAATGATCAAAGTTCCTAGAACGGCGAACACCAACGTGTAGATAAATGCTGAAACGGAGGCGATGGCAAATATCACGATCGCTGCCAATTCCCCAGGAAGTAGTGGAAGGGATTCGCCTCTGGCCTCTAAAAACATTGTCGCTATCTCTGCCATTGTGTCAGCGCCCCGTGCGTATGGCAGTATGTAATACACAGAGAGGATGTACCAGGCCATGACCGATATCTGTAACGCGATCAGGAAGCCGCTTACTATGGTGTTGAAAAAGAAGCGGTAGTTCCTTCCTCCGATGCAGGTATTCAGCCATTCGCAGTGATGGTCATGATGCTCCACCAGTTTGTTGCAGGATTTACAAAATAAATTTAGACCTCTGTCGCTTTCATGACATCCAACACAGCAGCAACGCGTTTCGGAATCCCAGACGCACTTCACCGGATTCCACATGCTGTTTTGTTCCCCACCTGATGAAGGGTTAATGGATACGGCAAGGACATAGCTTATAAAACCCCAGACGTACAGGACGGTTAGACATGTGTAACCGACTGTCTGCCAGGGTCCGGGAATGACGGGGAGGAAGATGCCGAACCCAGCGACCGCACCGAACACAAATATGACCAAGAGGATAATCTGTGCTGGGCTCAGCGGTCGCTGCCAGCCATTCTTCCTCTGCCATTGCTTCGGCACATTGAGGGCCATGTTGGACCTCCAACACAGGAAAGGTTTAACTAGATGGACTTAAACCTAGAATTAAAAGGAAAAAACTGGGATTAATAAAAGACCAGTGTCTAAAAGGGCATAACCCTAGGATAGCTAAAAACAAAACCTATAATTACCTGTAAGCCGATGTAAAAATGTCTGAAGAATCGTCGAATAATCGCAGATAAAGCAAGAGCAGTAGATTTATCAGCCTGAGCGTGATATCTCCAACCAGAATGTGACCGGTGAGGGCACTGACATCACTTAAAAGGTAAACAGACATTTGTGATGTCACACTACCTGGTTGCTAGGCGACCTCTGAACAATATGCTTTTAAAGTCACAGTGATGCAGCGGAACCCAAACCAGGATGAAATGATTCACTTCCCTCATAACCAGGAAAAGGACTTTAAACACCACTGATCTGTTCACCAAAGCAAATAATGCATTAGGATCATTCATTATTGGTAGATTAATGATTTTATTTTTCAAATTAAAGTTATTTCATGCTGTGCACAGCAATTTGAAGACAGGTTCCCCCTGAATCTAAATCCTTCTTAACCGCTGACCCCCCCCCCCCTATAACTAAGTGATTCTCCTTGTTAAAGATAAAACAATCAACAGCTAAATCTAAAAATCAGTTGTAAAAAAAATCACCATTACCCAATACAAAATATATTTAACCAGAAAGTACATAGAAATACTTATATATTGTATACTATATAAATATATAGAATATAAACCTATTTTAAAAGACACTAAGCAGAAAATGTGTTGTTAATAAATATATATGGTTTACAATACAATATATATATATATATATATATATATAACAAAATGTACACTGAAAATTATTTTATAATATAGATACATATATCTATAAAATCTAAATATTTTAAAATAAATTTGAGCAGAATATACAGTATATACTCTTAATAAATATATATTTATGTAGATATTTGACAAAACAAAATTTATATAAAACAAATACAGGGTTATTCAAAGAGAATCGAAAAGTCACCGCACGTTCGGTGATTTTTCTTTGTCTTCAATTCCTTGCGATTCGGCGATCCCATTTCGGCGACCCTGCGGTGTATTCAGTTAGTACAACAGGGCCGTCGAAAGTGCAGGGAAAAGATGCCACAAACCTAACGAACACTCACCGCAAAACCTGGCGAATGCACTCCGAAAACCCACAAAAACATCTGGATTAACCCCGCCGAACACGACGGAGAAACCCGAGCAGGAGTCGGTCAGAGCGCAGAGCAGCCGCCGGAAAAATCCAACACCGCAGACGAATGGAGTGAAAAAAAAAAAACTTGAATGTTTGAAAAGTGAAACGCTGTTTGCAAAGAAACTACTGAGCGAAAATATCTGAAATTTACATATGAGGTCCAGGGAATGATAATAAAAAGGGCTGATACAGAAAAAAGAACAAACGTTAAAAAGATTTTTAAAAAAAAATCGGCAAACGTTTTTGAGCAGAAAAATCCCCAAAAATTCTTAAAAGATCCTAAAAAATCTAACAATAAAGAATCTTTTTACTGCAGAATATTATAATAAACGGTTTATTAGATATTGAATTAAAACGGGAATATTTTTAACATTGAAGCCTATGGGATTCGCCTGATAAATCTGCTGCATGAAACCACCGAACAGCAGGGCAATTTGGCAACTTTTCACTGCTGGTTTTTGTTATTTATTTATTTATTTATTTATTTATAAAGGATTTTACCAGGAAGGATACATTGAGATTTCTCTCGTTTTCAAGCATGTCCTGGGTTCAAGAACATTGTTCTCTGAATAGACGAAGCTATGGGGATTTTACTGCACACGAACAGGCACCATATGTGCATGCAATTTGCCAACGATAACCCACTTGAATTACACTGTTTATTGCCAATGCTGCTCATCTATGCTCCTTCCTTAACCCTTTCGCTGCTGAGGCGTTTCACGCCCCTGTGCTGAGGTCATTTTTACCGGTTTTGCTCATCATGTTTAAACGTGTTTTGAAGGCTTATTTTAGTATATGACCCAGACATATTATATATCGTTCTTTCCGTCAGACTCGGTAGATTCATAATATGTCATTATTATATGTATACGTTATGTCATGTCTGTATATTATAACAAAAAATGCAATAAAATATGTATTTTCAATAATTTACAATGTGTAAAGTGTTTTTTTTTCACATTTTAACATGCGAGCAATTGCGGTTATATTTTGTATGGGGTGCGCTTGTTAAAAAAATTAGAGATGGGGTCTCGTTACATTTTTTTTGGGGAAAATTACACTATTTTTAACAAACGCACCGCATACAAAAATCGTTAGTGCAGCATCATTGTTCACATTATAATTTTGCATTAACAAACCAAAAAAAAAAAAAAAAGTGTTTATTTTTTTTTTTATAATTTTTTTTTTAATTTTTTTTTATTTTTATTTTTCATTTTCTTTTTTTTTGACAAACTTTTTCACTTTCATGTTTGGTATCGTTGGAACGGCCATGCTCTGGCCGATCCAACCATACCAAACATTAACCCCTAACTGCCACGGATCGGGAGATAGGGAGTTCCAATGAACTCCCTATCTCCACAGTTGGTGGCAGTTAGGGGTTAAGTCCAAGACTGGCTACGCACGATGACGCCAGACCTCAGGGGGAGTTCCCGGAGGCTTGGCCGACATCCAAGATGTCGGCCAGCTCCGGGAAAGGATCGCGAACCGGCGCTTTTCAGCGCCGATTCGCGATCCAGCTCCCCAGGGGTTAATGCCAGGCACCATTTGGAAGGGCAGGCTGTGCCCTTCCAAATGATGCCTGGGTTAACCCCCGCATAGCCCCGATCGGGAGAGAGAGAGGTCCGAAGGACTTCCCCCCCTCCCTTTCAGGCGCCTCCTCCGCACATGCGGGGGGCGCCTGAATTAGGTGTCATCGCGCTGCCGCGATGACACCTAACTCCAGCGGCTGCGGTCCCGGATGCCGGGCTGACATCGAGGATGTCAGCCCGCACCGGGGGGGCCAGCGATCGGCCGGAACCCGGCTGAACGCTGACCCCAATGGGAGGACGCGCTCAGCGCGTCCTCCGCATACCAGCGGGAATGCTGAGAACGCGCTCAGCGCGTCCTCAGCATTGAAGTGGTTAAATCCTTGATTAAATTGGCCAAATGTGCATAGAATACAAAGCACAAGGGTGAAGCGCCCACCAGAAACGAGTGCCCCGACCACCCGCTGAATGTTGTATATGGGGGTTCCTTTAAGCAACTGAAGAACAATAGAATACAATACCACAACACAGCGCTCATGGATAAAAATCCATAAGAAGATGGAATAGTCACTCTATCAGGGATATCCAAAGAGATCCGAATTGCTGGAGAAAGGTAACCGAACGCTGAAAATCAGCGTTTGGTTACCTTTCTTGGCCATTCGGCTATCCAGAGAGCAGGCGATTCGCCAAATCCTGACGAATTGCCTGCACATACGGTGCCTGTTCGGTGCCTGTTCGAGGGCAGTGAATCCCCATAGAGAAGCAATGCTTCGACTATTCAGAGAACACAAACCAGCAGTGAAAAGTTCCCGGAATGCCCTGCCATTCGGTGGTTTAATTCGTCAGGTTTAGGCTAGGGTCAGACGAACGCATTTTCACGTTGTCTGTGAAAAAGTGCGTTCGAACGAGTGGACGCATTTTTTCACGGAGTACGCGATAGCGGTCATACTATGCGCATTTTTCGTCCGTGATTTTGTACGGATCATCAATAAAACACTTTGTGCATCTGGACGTTATGTTGGCCGGACATTAGCAGCGTCTGACGTCTCCTAATCACACACACACACCGCTAGCGGGCGCAGCGCACTCTGTACAACCGTACTAGCGGTTTTACGTTCTTGAAAAAATGCGTTCATTTTCCACTTGCGTTGCGCAGCCGGACTTTCGTGCGACCGTACTTCGTATATTGGCCGTCATTGCCCGTCATTTGCTGCTAGTGCGGCCGTGATTATGTGCGCCTGCACGCGTGTTCGCACTGCCTCAGTCTGACCCTAGCCTTATTCAGGTGAATCCCATAGGCTTCAATTATAAAAATATTCCCGTTTTAATTCAATATCTAATAAACCATTCATTATAAAATTCTGCAGTAAAGACTCTCTTTAGTTATAGATTTTTTAGGATATTTTAAGCATTTTTCTGGATTTAATTTTTTTTTAAAAAAATCTGTTTTTTTTTAAGTTTACTTATTTTTTTGTTTTTTCCATATGGAAAAAATTATATAAAAGATTTTTATTGGAGTTCACACAAAAATTGGTACATACATTCGAATGACAGAAACCATCAAAAGGAAGGAGCATAGATGAGCAGCATTGGCAATAAACAGTGTAATTCAAGTGGGTTATCGTTGTAAACTGAAAAGGGGGTCAATTGTGCGGACTCCAGTTTCCAATAACATATAAATTCCTAAACTAACATAAAACAGAAAACATAAAACATGGCAGCACTACAATCTTACATGTCGAAATATCTTATATCAAAGTTCCAGATTCGACAAACACCCTCCATCCCTCCCACGTATCATAAAGTAGGCACATAGAATTATTCGCGGTGTGGAACATTTCCTCATAATTAAAAACATTTTCCAGGGCACCCATAACCTCCTTCATAGAGGGACATACGGAGGATCGCCAATGTCTAGCTATAACAATTTTAGCTGTCCCAAGTACCATGGAAATAAACCTCCTATGACGGGTCTGAATAGTAACGGGTATAAGGTGTAAGAGGTACATTTTCGAGCAGAGTCGGAGTTTAAGTGAAGTACAATGGGAGATCAGGCTGTTTATTTTTTCCAAATATCCCCCCAGTGTGGGACAGAGCCAGAATGTGTGCAATAAGGAGCCAGTGCCGGTAAGACATCTCCAACAGAGGCCTGAGTTTCCTGAGATATGGGCCAACCGGGTGGGTGTTAAATACCATCTACACAGCAGTTTGATATGGGCTTCTCGTAAACTGGTGCTTCTAGAATATTTATATATTGTTTCCATGGCATATGACCAATCCTCTATGGAAATTGTTAAAGCTAAGTCTTTTTCCCATTTAACCATATAGGGTAGTTTTTTAGGCGAGGTCGGAGTTAGGAGGCTGTTGTAACAAAGGGACAGCGGTTTCATTTGACATTTTCGTCCCATACACAATTTATGAAAAGCTGAGAGGTTCGCATCAGTGAAAGAGGTGAGGCCTTTCTGGGTCAACGCATGTTTCACACGAAGATATGTGAAACATTCGTTTGATGGGATGGCGAACTCCTGTACCAGATCGGGGAAGGTTTACAGGGAGCGGGACGTGAAGAGCTGCCACACATGAGTCAAGCCTCGCCTGAACCAAGAGTCTAAGGTTAAGTCGGGGATAAAGCGACACAAAACCCTTAGGGGAGCGAGGCATAGTAAACCATAAGGCTTTACCAAGTGGCGACCCCACAGGCGCCATGCCATGAGGGAAAGCATCGATACGGGCAACAGACCCGTGGTGCTATTCCTCGGCAGAAACGTAAGCCACATCAGGTCATGAAGTCTATATGGGAAAATCATGGCATTCTCCAGCTGCAACCATAGTGGTGGTTCTTTTTGATGCATTGATGACAACAGTTGGGCTAGTAAGGCTGCTTTGTAATAAGATTGTAGATCCAGAAAACCCAACCCACCATTACGTCGCGGCATTGTAACCGTGGAGGCCGACACTCGAGGAGGTTTCCCCTTCCAAATGTGTGCATGGAGTAGTTTTTGCAGCCGGAGCAATAAATGCGCCGGGATAAAAACAGGGATATTCCTGAAATAATATAAAATTTGGGGTAAGATACACATCATTATGGCCGCCATACGGCCCAACCAAGAGGAGTCGTTTGTGCTCCATTTAGAGAGCTGCGTCTCTATAGAGGTTAATAATGGCGTAAAATTTTCCTTAAGGATGGTACCTCGCGATTTAGAGAGGGAGATACCCAGATATTTTAAAGAGGTAGAACGCCAATCAAAAGGGTATTTGCTACGCATAAAGCTGAGGGATGAAGCAGCAATATTTATGGGGAGAGCTTGCGTTTTACTCATGTTATTTTTATAATAGTATATCGCGCCAAAATTATCGAGGAGATTAAACAGGGGAGGGAGCGAGGTCTCCGGTGTGGTCAGAAAAAGCAGTATGTCGTCCGCAAACAGTGCCAACTTATGTTCCCCATTCGGTGTTGGTAAACCCTTAATTGCCAGAGCGGTTTTAATCTGCAGCGCTAGGGGTTCTAAGGCCAGAATGAATATTAGCGGGGATAGTGGACAACCCTGACGGGTGCCATTGGTTATATGGAAAGCGGAGGATAAAAACCCCGAAGCCAATACTTTCGCCGACGGCGCTGAGTAGAGGGTCATAACACTGTTTATAAATTGTTCTAGGAAACCAAACTTTAGTAACACGGTCCGCATATATCCCCAGTGCAGGTGATCAAATGCCTTTTCAGCATCCAATGCCAGCAAAAGTCCAGAGGTATTAGTCCTATGGGCCAAGTCGAGTATGTCGTAAAAACGTCGGGTATTGTCACACGTTTGGCGGCCCGGGACAAAGCCAGTTTGTTCATTCGCGATCAAGGAAGGAAGTAAAGGAGCCAATCTATTAGCTAGTAATTTAGCATACAATTTTGCATCTACATTCAACAGGGAGATGGGACGGAAATTGGCACAATGTGTCGGGGGTTTACTGGGTTTAGGCAGGGTGACTATTGTTGCTTGCAGCATCTCCGGGGGAATAATGCCGGTATCCTTAATACCATTAAAAACCAGGGTAAGAATCGGGACTAGAGAGGAAGCAACTTTCTGGTAATACAGATTCGTAAAACCATCAGGGCCTGGAGCTTTATTTTTCGGAAGTGCATTAATAACCTTATGTACCTCCTCCTCTGTAAACGCAGCAAGCAAACCTGTAGCCTGAGAGGGAGATATAGAAGGGAGACTAGCCGCCTGGAGAAAGAGCTCTATGTCGTCTGGGGCAGGGGTCGGCACGGTGTTGTTTAGTCCCAGGTTGTACAAGGAGGCATAATAGCGTGCAAATTCATCAGTGATAAGGGCTGGATTATAAATCTTCATGCTATTAGCATCCAAAAGGAATGGTATGTTAGTTTGCATTCTTTTCCCTTTCAATTTAGACGCCAGCAATTTCCCCGGTTTATTCCCTTGGGTATAATGAGCGTAATTAAGCTGTCTAACTGAACGCGCCGTGACCTGGAGCATAAGGTGTTCTAACTCGCAGCGCTGTAAAGTCAACTGAGCGGTAATATGTGGGCAGGAGAAGTTTTATTCTGGGACTCTAATACAGTGATTCGTCGTAGTAGAGCAGTCGTCTGAGCATTAAAATGTCTCTTACGATGCGCTCCTTTATGTATAAAATGTCCTCGCAGAACAGCTTTGTGGGCCAACCAAACCGACGATGTCGCAACATCCTCAGTCATGTTCGCCGTGAAATACTCCTGAAGGAGTTGTATGGTATTTGTCACGTCATCCCTATTCACAATAAGCGAGTCATTGAGTCTCCAGTTCCCCATACCCCTTGGCGGAAAAGCCGCCTCAAAGGTAAGCGTAAGTGGAGCATGGTCAGACCACGTAATTATGCCGATGGTCGCCTCTATTAGGCGAGACAGAGCGGAGCTATGTATCAAACACAAGTCAATTCTACTATATGAGGAATGAACATGAGAAAAAAAGTGTAATCGCGCGTATCAGGGTGACATATCCTCCAAGTATCATATAGTTCAAACGAATGCATAAATTCCCGTAATTGTTTACTAGAGGATGGGGAGGAGCGGGCTTGGGAGCGGGGTTGGCTTGATTGGGTGTCAACGTCAGGGTCAGGAGTGCAATTAAAATCCCCACATAAAAACAATGTACCACTAGACATTTTCCTCACTCTACCATAAGCTTTCCGTAGATAAGAAATTGGGTTGTCATTAGGAAGATATAAATTGGCTATAGTGATTGGTAATTCGTTCAGCGTGCCCACAAGAATCACAAGGCGGCCCAACGGATCAACATACTGAGCAGAACACACAAAGGTCCAGTCTCTATGGCAGGGGTCTCAAACTCAAATTACCTGAGGGCCACTGGACAAGTTTTCATATTCCATGGGGGCCGCATGCAAAATTTGAAACTTGTTTTTATTTTATTTATTTTTATTAAACTGTTTTCTTTTACAGCAAAGTGTTTTTATTTCATCTTCTTGTATTTTTGGTACTCTTCTGGTGAATTTTTTTTTTATTTCCTTAAGGTGTTTTTATTTTATTTTGTAACACACCTTTTCCCTTTCTCTCCATTTTCCTGTCCCTCCGTCCTTCTGTGTCTCTCCCTCTGTCACTCTTTGTCTCCATCCACCAGCCCCTGTCTCTCTCTGTCTCCATCAGTTCGTGTCTCTGTCTCCATCAGTTCGTGTCTCTCTCTGTCTCCATCAGTTCGTGTCTCTCTCTGTCTCCATCAGTTCATGTGTGTCTCTCTCTCTCTCTGTTTCCATCAGTTCGTGTCTCTCTCTGTCTCCATCAGTTCGTGTCTCTCTCTGTCTCCATCAGTTCGTGTCTCTCTCTGTCTCCATCAGTTCGTGTCTCTCTAACTCCATCAGTTCGTGTCTCTCTCTGTCTCCATCAGTTCGTGTCTCTCTCTGTCTCCATCAGTTCGTGTCTCTCTGTCTCCATCAGTTCGTGTCTCTCTGTCTCCATCAGTTCGTGTCTCTCTCTCTGTCTCCATCAGTTCGTGTCTGTCTCTCTCTCTGTCTCCATCAGTTCGTGTCTCTCTATGTCTCCATCAGTTCGTGTCTGTCTCCATCAGTTCGTGTCCCACTCTCTGTCTTGTTTCCATCAGTTAATTTCTGTCTCCAGTCTATGTCACCCTGTCTCCAGTCTATGTCACCCTGTGTCCAGTCCGTTACTCTCCACCTCTCTCTCCATCAGTCCCAGTCACTCTCCCTCTCTGTCTCCATCAGTTCAAGTCTCTGTCTCCAGTCCATGTCACCCTGTTTCCAGTCCATGTCACTCTCCCTCTCTCTCTCTCTGTCTCCATTAGTTCATGTCTCTCTGTATCCAGTCTCTGTCACTCTGTCACCCTCCCTCTCTCTATCCATCAGTCCCAGTCACTGTCTGTGTCTCCACCTTCTCTTTTTTTCTGTTTTTTCCCTCCTCTGTGTTCTGCTATATCCTAAACCCCCTAATCAGCCTTTCCTCCCCCCCCCACATCACTCTACTCACCCAGGTTTCCCATCGCCTTCCCTTCCAGATTTCACTGCGGCCCGCACAGACAGCCGCAGCAGTGGACCGTACAAGGGTCCCTCACGGACACCTTGCTGATCCATGTATTCTGCGGGCCATTTGTAACCAGTCCGCGGGCAAAAAATGGCCAGCGGGCCGGTACTTTGAGACCCCTGCTCTATGGAACAGGATCAAGACACCTTTAGACTTCGTCTGAGCAGTGGAATGATATGCATCAGTATACATTTGCGATTTTAGAAACGGCGGGCGCCTCTTACAAAAATGAGTCTCTTGCAAACATACAATAGCTGGTTGAGACTTGTGCAGGTCACGAAATAAAGCATGGCGTTTATACGGAGTATTCAAGCCTCGAACATTTAAGGAGTAAATTTGGAATTGAGGTTTACTCATCGTCAATTGCGCCCATCCCTCTAGAACTCACAGCGGATATGACATACAATCTCCGTGGGAGGATGGAGGGATTCCTCTGCTCACAATAGTACCTAGAATGATATATCACAGTGCGTACCAATGAGACAAACAATACATACAGGACAAACATAAGTCGAACCCGAAAAAGAAGAAAAAGGAAAAAGAAAAGAAAAAAAAGAAAAGAAAAGAAAAACATAAAAAACCTAAACAAACCAAAAACAGAAAAAAACTGCACTCCATAAATGCAGTTGAGTGGAGTCAATCAACACAGCAGATTGATATAAATGGGAAAAGAACACGTTCAAGAAAAAACTCCAGTAGGGGAAAAACAACAGTCCCAACTTCAGCTGTGAAGGTGACTGCGCCAATATACAGGCCATTAAAAGGCCTCGGGGCTAGCCGATTGAAGGAACAGAACCCCAGAAAGCGCCACCCATAGGACGAATCAAGAGGGGTGAGTCCTGCAACCACGATAGAACACCTGGCGGAATAAAAGAACCACGCCCGGAAGCGAGAAAATGCCGGACCATATCATCTCACTTAGGCCGGACCCGGTGCCACTCCGGAGAAACTTTCAGCGGCGAAGACGATTCCTCACGAGGGGGAGGAAACTCAGACACCACCTTCCATTCTGTCAGCAAACGCATGCCAGTGAGGGGCTCAGGGGTGACGTGCAGGACTCCCTCCCGCCATAACAAGATCTTTGTGGGAAATCCCCAGCGATACGCCATGTTGTGGTCACGTAAAATTTTGGTGAAGGACGAAAATTCCCGTCGTTTAGACATAGTAGCTGTTGACAGGTCCGCATAGAAAGAAACTTCGGCATATGGAGAAGGCAGAGGCATAGATTTCCGTGACGCTCTCATTAACGCTTCTTTAACGTGAAAAAAGTGCACCCGGACTAAAACATCTCTAGAGGCTGAGGGCGGCAGGTTTTATGCACGCGGCAATCAGTGTGCCCGATCCATCAGGAAATCCTGCGGCGCATATGTAGGTGCCAAGATCTGGAAAAGTTCCATAATATAAGGCTGAAGATCAGCAGAGCCCACTGCCTCCGGAATGCCCCGGATCCGTACATTATTACGCCGTGAGCGGTCTTCCATGTCGGCTAATTTCATTGCCATGGTGTCATGTGCTGTTTGCAAAGCTATGTGACGATCCACCAGGTCATTATGGGCTAAGCATAAGTCGTCTGTCTTAGATTCTAAAGAGTCAGTCCTCTCACCCAGGTCTTGTACATCGCGCCTCAGCTCCTGCAGCGCCTCTTTAAGATCCATTTGAATGGTAGATCTGAGTTCTTGCAGCATGGCATGAAGTCTGCTTTCCGACGGTGGTGATGTGTCAGACATGCAGGGTGGGCCTGCGGCAGCTGCCTCCAGCGTGAGAGAGGAAACAGACGAGGGAGATCCGCCATCTTGGGCCTCACGGACCCGATCTTTTTTTGCCGATTTTATCGGATCCAGCGCCCGCTGCGCCTTAGGTGGTACCATCTGGGGCTAGGAGGTATCACCCACCTGTGGGTGAAGTTTCAGCCCCGAGGTTGCTGTATGGAAGACGTTAGAATTAAAAACTCAACGCCGGTCACAGGAGCTCTCTCTACATGCGACCACGCGCTGCAACGTCCGGCCACGCCCCCTACTTATTTTTTTGTAACAGCCCTTTTTATTACCATTCCCTGGACCTCATATGTAAATTTCAGACATTTTCGCTCAGTAGTTTCTTTGCAAACAGCGTTTCACTTTTCAAACATTCAAGCAAACTGTTTTGCTAATTTATTCACTGCCTTCGTCTGCGTTGTTGGCTTTTTCCGACGGCTTCTCTGCATGTGATCGGCTCCTGCCCGGCTTTTTCCTGCATTTTCGACAGATTAATCCAGATGTTTTGGTCGGTTTTCGGCGTGCATTCGCTGGGTTTTGCGGTTAGTTTTCGTTGGGTTTGCGGCGGCCTTTCCCTGCAATTCGGGGACCCTGTGGTGCTTGCTGAATACACTGCAGGGTCGCCGAAATGGGATCAGCAAAACGAACCGAATTGAAGAGAACGAAAAGTCACCGAACGTGCGGTGACTTTTCAATTCTCTTTGAATTACCCTGTATACAGTCAGGTCCAGAAATATTGGGGTGGCTCTATACACCACCACAATGGAGTTGGAATGAAACAAACACGATGTGCTTTAACTGCAGACTGTCAGCTTTAATTTGAGAGTATATATAACCTTAAAAAACAACTGTTTGGAACATTCTCAAAAAGAAGGAACGCACCAGTGAGCTCAGCAACACCAAAAGACCCGGGAGACCACGGAAAACAACTGTGGTGGATGACCGAAGAATTCTTTCCCTGGTAAAGAAAACACCCTTCACAACAGCTGGCCAGATCAAGCACACGCTCCAGGAGGTAGGTGTGTGTGTGTCAAAGTCAACAATCAAGAGAAGACTTCACCAGAGTGAATACAGAGGGTTCACCACAAGATGTAAACCATTGGTGAGCCTCAAAAACAGGAAGGCCAGATTAGAGTTTGCCAAACAACACCTAACAAAGCCTTCACAGTTCTGAAACAAGATCCTATGGACAGATGAGACCAACTTCAACTTGTACCAGAGTGATGGGAAGAGAAGAGTATGGAGAAGGAAAGGAACTGCTCATGATCCTAAGCATACCACCTCCTCAGTGAAGCATGGTGGTGGTAGTGTCATGGCGTGGGCATGTATGGCTGCCAATGTAACTGCTTCTCTTGTATTTATTGCTGATGTGACTGCTGACAAAAGCAGCAGGATGAATTCTGAAGTGTTTCGGGCAATATTATCTGCTCACATTCAGCCAAATGCTGCAGAACTCATTGGACGGCGCTTTACAGTGCAGATGGACAATGACCCAAAGCATACTGCAAAAGCAACCAAAGAGTTTTTGAAGGGACAGAAGTGGAATGTTATGCAATGGCCAAGTCAATCACCTGACCTGAATCCCATTGAGCATGCATTTCACTTGCTGAAGACAAAACTGAAGGGAAAATGCCCCAAGAACAAGCAGGAACTGAAGACAGTTGCAGTAGAGGCCTGGCAGAGCATCACCAGGGATGAAACCCAGCGTCTGGTGATGTCTATGCGTTCCAGACTTCAGGCTGTGATTGACTGCAAAGGATTTGCAACCAAGTATTAAGAAGGGAAAGTTTGATTTATGATTATTATTCTGTCCCATTACCTTTGGTCCCTTAACAAGTGGGAGGCACATCTGCAAACTGCTGTAAGTCCTACACCGTTCACCTGAGTTGGATGTACATACCCTCAAATTAAAGCTGACAGTCTGCAGTTAAAGCACATTGTGTTTGTTTCATTCCAACTCCATTGTGGTGGTGTATAGAGCCAAAGATATTAGAATTGTGTCGATGTCCCAATATTTCTGGACCTGACTGTATGTCCATAAATGTAGTTTTCTTGATTTTCAAACAGTAGATTTCTTTATGATGTGGATGATGCAACAAATACTGTGGAAGAGAGGAAAGAGGACCGGAATTGCGCAGTATGTCAGCTTCAAGCAGAAATTATATATCTCTTTTGTATCAAACTCACATTCGGAGGAGCCCTCTACCGGCTCTGGGGAAAACAGCGTGCAGGGACTTTAATCATTCAGGTGAAGTTTCGCAGGACGCGTTTCGCCAGAATGGCTTCCTCAGCTGGATATTGTCTAATCTCCAGCTGAGGAAGCCATTCTGGCGGAACGCGTCCTGCAAAACTTCAGCGGAATTGGAGGAACTAATAGAGGGTATATGGGCACCTGAATGATTAAAGTCCCTGCACGCTGTTTTCCCCAGAGCCGGTAGAGGGCGCCTCCGAATGTGAGTTTGATACAAAAGAGATATATAATTTCTGCTTGAAGCTGACATACTGCGCAAATCCGGTCCTCTTTCCTCTCTTCCACAGTATTTGTTGCATCATCCACATCATAAAGAAATCTACTGTTTGAAAATCAAGAAAACTACATTTATGGACATATAGAGTGACTATTCCATTTTCTTTTGGATTTTTATCCATGAGCGCTGTGCTGTGGTATTGTATTCAAATGTGCATAGAGCCTAGAGCCTGGTCATACCTTTTGGCTCATTAAAATGTGAGTGTACCTTTTATATTTACATTTGTTCCCACTAGGTATAAAGACCCTACACTATTGTGCCTTTCTCTTTTTGTCTATATCTTTGAGAGTCCGGCTGGAACAGAAGCTGAGATACGGACACCCTCACCTCTACTCTTCTCACGAGCTGGACTAATACATATCAAAAGTGGACTATATATGCATAATTTCTCTTGTTACTTATTGTATACAGTAAGGGACATCATATTCCCAATTATGGGCTCTATGTATTGATGCACATGTATGTGGAATAGAAATTGATTTACTTTGCGCCATCTGGATCTATATACTATTTCTTCTCTTAATTATTATGGCTATGGATGTAATGTAGGGGTCAGCAACCTTGGCTCTCCAGATGTATTGGAACTACATATCCCATGATGCTCAGCTACTCATTAGACTGGCAGAGACTGCAACGCATTTCAAAACCATCTGGCAGGCCAAGGATGCTGTCCCCTTATGCAGTATTTTTATCCCCCAGATGTCTTTGCCAGAATGCTGTGTAGCGCTCACTCCTGGAGGAGCCGCTGAATTTAAACCTCGGGTCAGTCTCCCCGCACTAGGGAATAAATATACTCCAGCACCGTTGTGGATTTTATAAATTATATAGTTTACTGAATAAACTGGCATATAAAGAGTAACACGGTATACGTATATATATTTACAGTAGTTCGTAATGCGAGAAACGCGTAGCGGAAAAGGAATTTTAACCCCTTCGTGGTTGGAGTGTGAGTCCCGTACAGGTTGTGTCCCAAGAAAGTGTAGGTGTATGCGTGTATTGGTTCCCGGGTACAATATTCAACTGGCCAGTGAATGATTTCAGGTGTATCTTCGACTAGTCACGTTGGGGCCCTGTAGGTTTGGACAAAACTGCAGCGTGCTTTATTATTTTACGGTGGCCGGGAAGGCCTCTCACCCATCCGCCAGATACTCTGCGCTCCGCTCGACCCAGGACGTCTCTCCGCTCGATTTTGACTGGGATTCTGTGCCACCGGAACTGCTGTCTTGCTTGTCTGTGTCTGCCACAAGATGTCCAGCTCACCGCCTGCACTCCCTGTTAGATCGTCTGCGGTCTCCTAACTCGGGGTCCTTCAGCTTACTCTGTATCTGTGTAGGGTTACTAGCGGTGGATCACTAGGTCTTCGACCAGTAAAAGGGGAAACCGATCTCCAGCTCTGCTAGGCCACACCTGCGCTCTGGCCTGGTCGCGATCGCTATCTCCGTCACTTGCGTCTTGCTCTTCTCACTCCTCGGCGCGCTCTGCCGGTTCTCTCCACGAGGCTGCGGATGTCAGTCTCTCTTTTTCACACCCACTTCCTGTTCCCGCCCACAAAGCATGCTGGAAAATGTAGTCCCAATGTCCAATGTCTTACATCGCGCCTGTCTCCCTCTGGTGGCCAAAAGCGAGTAATACAACGACAGTGAATTAAAACCAGCGCTACACTCTCCCCCTCCTAGAACTCTTGGGTCTCTCCAAGGAGGTATAACAGTTGCATTACATTTCAACATAACCTTAAGCAACATATACAGGCTCAGCAGGAAGCATACAATGGGTTAGATACACTTCCTCAAGTTGACTCATGCTTTTGACTACCTCAGCTAACATAGCAGACACTTTGGGCAACCTTCGCACTGTGATGACAGCCTCTTCAGTGCTATGTCCTGGTGAGTCGTAGGTGAGTCTCCGAGGCGGTCGAATAGATCGTTTTGGTTCTGGCTCAATCAGTTCCTCTTCCTCTTCAGGTACTATAGGTGCGGGTTCAGTTCTTCTTTCCACAACTGGAACAGACATTTCTTCGGAGTATGATCCTTCCAGTGAAGGCATAGAACTGTAGTCATAAGACTCGGCTTCAGGAACTACAGGGATTTCAATAGTCTCGGGGACTTCTAACTGAAATTCAGGAGCCTCAGGCCTCAAATTACTTTCCCACCGTTCAGAAACTGGAATGACCTCTTCAGGCTCTGGTGAGCGCATCCAATCCAGACAAAAACTTTCTTCCTCACTGTCCCTTCCACTCTTTTCGGTAGCCCGGGTCTGCTGAGACCGAGTAACGGGAGTCAAACGTGGAGCAGGCAGGTTCGGCAGAGAAAGTTCGTCTCCAACTGGTATCCTCACAGCCTCTCTCAAAGGTAATAGATGATTCCGGTGCCAGTTCTTAAGAGGCCAAGCCTTTCCATCCGGCCGGATTTGGTACACTGGCAGACCCGGCAGTTTCTTGCAGACAATGTAGACCTGAGAACTCCATCTATCCGCTAACTTGTGCCTTGCAGCAGCACCCAAGTTCTTCAGTAAAACCCTATCACCGGGTTGTAGATCCTGTATCCGAACTTTTAAGTCATAGTTCCGCTTATTCCTTTGTTCCCTGTTTCCTGAGGTCAAACGGGCCTGTTCAAATGCAGAGGCCAAGTTCTTTCGAAGTCTATCCACATAATTTCTATGGGAAGCTACCGACGTCTGATCCAGAGATAGCCCAAACGCCAAATCAACCAGCAGTCGAGCTTCTCTTCCGAACATAAGACAGTACGGTGAGTATCCAGTAGCGTCACTCTCCGTACTGTTATATGCATGTACTAGCGTAGCTATGTGACGACTCCAGCTCTGCTTCTCTCTTTTTGACAGTGTCCCCAGCATATTTAGCAGCGTGCGATTGAACCTTTCGGGTTGAGCATCACCTTGAGGGTGATATGGTGTAGTTCGGGTCTTTTGAATTCCCAGCAGTTCCAGTAATTGCCCAACAAGCCGGCTTTCAAAGTCTCTACCCTGATCAGAGTGTATTCTCCTTGGTAGGCCATAGTGAACGAAAAACTTTTCCATCAGAACCTTCGCCACCGTAGGAGCACGTTGGTCTCTCGTAGAGAAGGCTTGGGCGTAACGTGTGAAATGATCAGTCACTACTACAATATTTTCCTGCCCACTAGCATCCGGCTCTAAGCACAGGAAATCAATGCACACCAAATCCATGGGTCCTTGACTTTGCAGATGGCTCATTGGAGCGGTTCGGGTCGGTAGGGTCTTCCTTTGGATACACCTCAGACAGGAATGGCAGTAACTTTCCACTTCAGCTCTCATGCAAGGCCAATAGAATCTGTCTCGCACCAGCTTCAAAGTCCTTTCTGCACCCAAATGTCCATGTTCATCATGTAGCGACCACAGTACACTCTCTCTATGTTTAATGGGAAGGAACAACTGTTGGATCTCTTCAGCATTGGTTGAGGGGCCCCTTCGGTAGACCACCCCATCCAACATCTTCAACTGTTCCCACTCTTTGTATACCAATCGGGCTCCATCTGGGGAATTGGTCAGCAGAATTTCCCATTGGTTCGCATTTAGGGCCTTTATGGTTAACGCAATTAAAGGGTCTCTAGCCTGATCAGCTCTCAGGTCCTGTTTTGAAAAAGTAGGCAGACTTTCATCCCTCAACTGCGTAGGGTTACAGTAGAACTCCGGAACAGCCGCAGCCATAACCCCTATGGCTTCCGCTTCAATCCCTCCCTTGACCCGGCGCTCTGCTCCTTGACACAAAGCTTGTACCCTGTCTGGGGTTAACTGAGCCCATTCTGTAGTGTAGGGTCTTCTCGACAAAGCATCAGCATCTCGATTATTCACCCAGGGCGATACTTCAGGCTGAACCGAAACCCTGACAGAGCGGCCAACCACCGATGTCCTGTTGCGTCCAGCTTCGCAGTGGTAAGGACGTTGGTAAGAGGATTGTTATCCGTCTTTATCACAAACTCGGCTCCATACAGCTAGTCCTTTAGCTTGTCTACCACCGCCCACTTCAAGACTAGGAACTCCAACTTGTGGGTAGGATAGTTCTTTTCAGAAGGCGTAAGGCTCCGGCTCATACGCTACAGGCCTCAGCAATCCACCATACTCTTGGTACAGGACTCCCCCTAGACCTTCTCTGCTGGCATCCACATGTAGTTCGTACGGCTTGTGAGGGTCCGCATAGGCCAAAACAGGAGCTCGGGTTAGACTCTCTTTCAACTTTACAAAAGCTCCTTCACATTGACTGGTCCATTCACCTTGTATAGACTCTCGAGCTTTCCTTGGCCCCGGAGCTGACGGGTTTTTGTCAGAGACCTTGCAGCCTTCTTCTGTGGTTTCCTTCTGCAGGAGTTTGTTCAGTGGTTGAGCTATTTTCGCAAATCCTCCTACAAATCTTCGATAATAGGAGCAGAACCCCAAGAAAGATCTAAGTTCAGTAACGTTTCGGGGTCTAGGCCAGGAAGCTACGGCCTCCAACTTCCGAGGATCTGTCGAAACGCCTTCTGCTGAGACCACATGTCCCAAATACGTAACAGACGGTAAACAGAATTGACATTTCTCCAGAGACAGTGTCAATCCCTCTTCATGGAGCCTCTTCAAGACCTTCTCCAACCGTTGTTCATGTTCTTCCAGTGTCTTCCCGAACACAATTATGTCATCCAGATACACTAATACTTCGATCAGGTTCATGTCCCCGACTGTCTTCTCCATTAACCATTGGAATGTGGCTGGAGCTCCCGTAAGGCCTTGAGGCATTCTGTTGAACTCAAAGAACCCCAATGGGCAGATGAACGCAGTCTTCTCTTTGTCTTCAGGATGCATTGGTATCTGGTGATACCCACTTCGCAGGTCTAGTACACTAAACCATTTTGCTCCAGACAAACACTGTAAGGCATCTTCTATCCGAGGAATAGCATATTGATCTGGGATGGTTCTCCGATTCAGCGTGCGATAGTCTATGCATAGACGGACAGAACCATTCATCTTCCGGACCATTACTATTGGAGATGCATATGGGCTCCTGGACTCTTGAATCACCTTGGTTCTTTGCAGTTCATTCAGCTGTTCTCGTAGATCATCCAAGTCTCCCAACGGAACTCGTCTTGACCTTTCACGAAACGGCTTGTCTTCTTGTAATCGAATGCGGTGCTCAGTACTTTTAGCTAGGCCCACGTCAAACTCATCTTTTGAGAACAAGTCCCTCCAGTTTAGGACCTGGGACTGAAGACGTTTCTTCCATTCAGGTGAGATGAGAGCGTCCTTGGGGTAGAACCTTTCATCTGGAATCTCTTTATCCACTCCCCCTCCTAAATCGGTAGGAGAGAGAGGCGTAGCAGACGCTACTTGCCCGATAGGCATTCGTGCTTTTAGGACTACTGGAGAATCAGACACATTACATACACTGACAGAGACTCTTCCTCGTGTTCTTTTCAAAGCTTTAGTGGAGATTATTTCAGGGATTACTTCTACTCCGGCTTCACTCCCATGATTAAAATCGGTTTCCAGTACCACATAGGGGCCTGGTTGCGATCAGTTCAACTTGACTGAAGCCCGGAAACTCGTTACTTCTCCTGATTGCAGAACCTTCTCTGTTCCTTCCAATCTCCACAGGCGCCCCACTTCAGCAGGTGCCTTCTGTTCTTCGACCATTCTCTGATAGACTGGACGTAACATTGGGTGTACTCCTTTTGTAGAACCTTCTTCCAGTACGATAGGTGTCAGGAGACGTCGCACCAAATCAGTATTCGTCCCCACTATCATGGAACTCCTGTTTGCCCCTGAAGGCCGAGGACACAATGGCCAATGCATCACAACCTCCGGACTGTCCGATGACTTCGGATCCGATCTCCAACTTCACCTGTAGATACCCGTCATAGGGGAGTTTCTCAGTTCCGATACCCCAGATTTCCAGATCCTTCAATTTCTGTACAGGTATGTGCTTCAAGTGTTTCTCATAGAAATCTCTGTAAATCAATGTCACTTGAGCCCCTGAGTCAACACAGCTTTAGTGTAGACTCCCTCCACTTGGATTGGCACAATAGGGGAAGGACCTATCAGCTGGTCAGGAAACTTGGTGGCGGCAACAGGACATTTAGACCCAGTTTGTTGTACCCTGGCCTTCTTCTTGGCCCGTGTAGACTTTGGGTGTGCATTGCTTCCCCATGACGTAGGACCGGATGCTAAGGGAGTGACTCTTTCAGTCCTGGCAGGCTCAGCAGTTGGCCAGACTTTGGGCCATCTCGCCCTCTTAGTCCTGGCTTGATTTTTGGAGTGGGTTTCAGCCTTTGGGCACCTAGGTTGCTCCTTCACTTGTGCCCTCTGGCGTTTCCCGCCGGTGAGGTAGATAACAGCCCTTCCAAGGCTTTCAAGAACTCTTCTACTCTATTTCCTTCAGGCTTTTGGCTTTTGCATTGTGCGCGGAAATGGCCCATTTCCCCACAACTGAAACATCTCTTCCTTGAAGACGGAGACGCATTCACTTGCTGTGATTCGGTTGAAGGACCCTGGCCAGACACCACAGCAACTCCAGTTGTCTGCATGTCTGTAAGGAACTTCTGCAACTCGGTCTGTGTCTCTGTCACCTTCAACAATACTCGGCACAGTTCAGCGTGCGCCTGTTGCAATTCAGCTTGAGCTTCTTGTACCTTCTTAACAGTTTTGTGCAACTCACCATGTGCAGAGAGGTTTAATTCTTTTGCAGCCTTCTCTGTGGATTTAAAAGCGATCAGATGCTCTTGTTCGTCCACTTCGGATCCATAGGTGTCTAACGAGTCACTTTCAGGCTGCAAGCGTTCGTTATGCCTCACAGGTTGCGCGTAAGCTCTTTCTCCTCTCCTGAAGGATTTTTCTTCCAGTAAAGCCTCTTCCTCTCTGACAGCTCGGATCAGTTCCAGGTACTTCAATTCTCGATTACCTTCCCTGCTTCTCAGCTGTAGCATCACTGGATCTAGAGGTTGAGCGCCCCTCAGGATCTGCTGTATTCGGATCTTATCTACTTCGGCCCCTTTCTTGAGGAGTATCTGGTGCAGAATCTTATCTAGGTGCCTCATATATTCCGTCATTCTCTCACATTTTCACTGGTAGGCGTGTTCATACTGATACACGAGCTCTGCAGTCTTTTCCGTTCGCCCAAAGACTTCCTCCAAAACATTTAGATAATCTAAAGCAGTGCAGTTTTGCTTACTCAACTTTAGGTTTCTTACAGCCTCTGACGCAGGTCCCTTTAAGCTCTCAGTAATCCTTTGCTTTTTCTGCGCTTCAGGGATGTCCCACTCATCCAGAGCCTGCATCGCCTGTTCTACCCATTCTTCAAAGGTTTCTTCTCCCGCCGGAGTTGGTACGTTTCCTGTAAAATTTCTCAACCGTCGATAACCAAAGTTAGTGTGCGGAGGGCTTGTTCTTTGACATTTAGCCAGCAAATCTCCAATAGCCACTATAAATTCAGGCCCGATCATGGCCAGCGGACTGGGCGCGGTGTCAGACCTTTTCAGATATGAAATTTCTATATTTCACAGCAATTGATTCACACAGACAACTCGTCGGCGTGGTTAATATATAACAAGAATCTGCGTTCTAAAAACATTTTCCATTGCTCAAAGAAGGTCTAATGGACTCTGGTAAATAAAATAAACAAACAGATGTTAGATCAAATGGTTTAAAAGTAAGGGAACACAATGACAGCTGATCTTACCCTAAGATAGATATCTCAGTATTGTGTTTATTTGATCAGATCGAAACTCTGAAAGCCACGTAAACATGGAACAATGAGTTGCCCAATAAAGGAAAAAACCCCAGAGAAGGTCAAATGGCTTGGATAAACCAGCTTGTAATGCTATGCTATTCGGCGATATGATCTAACACTATATGGTATTTGAATATTTAATTTATGTGGTCAGTTAGAATAAATAACCTTGGCATCTTATAAAAACAGAGGCCCTACCACATTCAGTTGATTATTACAAATGTCTGGTGTACTAACCCGCATGAAGCCGATTAAGTCGGGTAAAGTGTGAATGTTAAAGACGATACCACGAATGAATGAATGTATGAAACGCACGCACGCCGTGGCGAAGTATGCCGGCGATTCAACAATAGAAATACTATTGATATTGTTAATAAAATCTATGGAGTCCCGGGATATAGGAATAAAAGACCCCAAACCAGTAAAAGATTGGCCAAACACATAAATTAATTCCTGCAGAAGGTTGATGGATGATCTGAAAGCGCCATCTGCTGGCCAGGTAATATAACACCTGGACAGACCCCTGGAGTTGATGAATATATATATCCTCCAATCAAATGAAGCCACATAGTGATGGGCTAGATCTAAAACTGGGCGGAAGACCACTATATAGGGGGGACAATCCAGAGCAGAAGGATCAACACACTGAGGAAAGCTTGGGGAGAGACCTGAGGGACGCTTGGAGGGGAGAAAGGCAATTATCATCAGCCGCCCCCTTTAAGACGCGACCACACCCTAATCTTCCACCACTCTATCTTCACTAACCAGATGGTAAAGTATGCCTGAATAACTTGATATCTATTTTCTAATTGCATAGTCCTTACTTTAGATGTCCATCACAAACTAAAGGAATATAAATTAATTATTTTGCTGTTTGAGCTTACTCGGTAGAATAGTAATTCAACCTTCCAGTCCCCTGCAGAGGATTGCTAGGAAGAAACTATTCCCGGCTGAATACTGTCACGTTCCCACGTTCCAACCCTGTCTTCCTGCCCTCTGTATTTGTATATTGTGTTTTTTCCCTTGTGTTTCTGTTGCTGCCAATTCCTGGGTGGCCTCCCAGGGGTTAATTGGTGTTCTGTGTGCTGCTCACCTGTTGACCCTTGCCTTGATTCCCCTGCCTATATTAGAGCAATGTACCTATAGGACATTGCTGGGTCATTTTTCTTTGCCTGGTCTCCTTGCCACTTGTGTCCTGAGAGCTCCTTGCTGTGTTCCTGATATCCTCCGTTTGTTCATCCTTGTTCAGTTTTGTCTCTATTATTTCTGTTCCAGTTTATGTCAGTTCCTTCTGTGTATTCAGTTCTGTCTATTGCTGTATTTTGTTTTGCTGTTTATGTTCCATTCAGATTCCCCGGTTACTGATTTTGGCTTGGCTGACTTCCCTTCTGGTTCCTATTCCTATATTCTGTATGACGTACTCTCTCTGGTTATGACCTTTGGCTTTCCTCTTTATGACTACTCTATTGATTATTCCTTGTCTGTACCGTTTCCAGGAAACCCTGTCATCTGTATACAACAAAAGACTCTGTACGGCTTCAAGGTAATACTTTCCTTTAGATTAGATCCGGCTATCCTAAAGACCGGTCTTTCAGTGCAGGGAATCTTTGGTATTGCCGTACAGAGGTCTTTTGTTAACCCTTTGCTTTCACCTGTCCTTGCAGTTTACCCTGCATCTCTGCATATAGGGGCTTCTCTCAGGAACCAAGGCCTCACCTTCCTGCGAGTTATATTCATAGGGATATATATACAGACCGACCACTTCCAAGGATCGGAGGGCAAGTATAGGGTGGTGCGTGCCTGGTGGTACTGCCACCGTGACAAATACTTGAGCCATAATTTAGTGAAATTATTTGTATTCCAAGAATACTGGTTGTGGACATCTAAAGATCAATTATATACCTATAGTGAGATACGCTGGGACCGTGAAATAGCTTTTATATGTCAAGTGCCGTCAGTCCCATTCGTAAAACTAGCATAACTCCTTCCATATCCATCTTGCAGCCCTTTCGATTGAATGAAGTACTGTGATTGATCTGTGGAAGAGATAGTCTACCTATCGAGTGTGTTATGTATCTCCCTGAAGGAAGTTGCATTTAGTGAATAGGCCCCCACAATAATAAATTTTGCTGCAGGTGATGCCCTGAAAACACACTGGAACACCCTTTCTCCACTCAAAAAGAACATACGTGTGAGAGGTATCTGGGTTCTTTTTAATGTCCAGGATTAACCCCCGATGATCTGGTGTCAGCGTGGCCACGGCCTGGCAAATCTGATCTTCGGCCCAAGTGTCTGCAGGAATATCCATGACTATACACAATTCTATCTGACTACTGTGCTCCTCACACCATTTGGCAGCAGTGTCTGGATCCATATTTAACCCTTTAAATGCGGTTTTCCCAGAGACTGGATCCTAGACGAGCCCCCACG
This sequence comes from Leptobrachium leishanense, assembly GCA_009667805.1. Lineage (NCBI taxonomy): Eukaryota > Metazoa > Chordata > Amphibia > Anura > Megophryidae > Leptobrachium > Leptobrachium leishanense. The sequence continues at coordinate 68,968,250 of CM019065.1, forward strand.
TGTAGCGCTCACTCCCGGAGGAGCCGCTGAATTTAAACCTCGGGTCAGTCTCCCCGCACTAGGGAATAAATATACTCCAGCACCGTTGTGGATTTTATAAATTATATAGTTTACTGAATAAACTGGCATATAAAGAGTAACACGGTATACGTATATATATTTACAGTAGTTCGTAATGCGAGAAACGCGTAGCGGAAAAGGAATTTTAACCCCTTCGTGGTTGGAGTGTGAGTCCCGTACAGGTTGTGTCCCAAGAAAGTGTAGGTGTATGCGTGTATTGGTACCCGGGTACAATATTCAACTGGCCAGTGAATGATTTCAGGTGTATCTTCGACTAGTCACGTTGGGGCCCCGTAGTTTTGGAAAAAACTGCAGCGTGCTTTATTATTTTACGGTGGCCGGGAAGGCCTCTCACCCATCCGCCAGATACTCTGCGCTCCGCTCGACCCAGGACGTCTCTCCACTCAATTTTGACTGGGATTCTGTGCCACCGGATCCGCTGTCTTGCTTGTCTGTGTCTGCCACAAGATGTCCAGCTCACCGCCTGCACTCCCAGTTAGATCGTCTGCGGTCTCCTTACTCTGGGTCCTTCAGCTTACTCTGTATCTGTGTAGGGTTACTAGCGGTGGATCACTAGGTCTTCGACCAGTAAAAGGGGAAACCGATCTCCAGCTCTGCTAGGCCACACCTGCGCTCTGGCCTGGTCGCGATCGCTATCTCCGTCACTTGCGTCTTGCTCTTCTCACTCCTCGGCGCGCTCTGCCGGTTCTCTCCACGAGGCTGCGGATGCCAGTCTCTCTTTTTCCCACCCACTTCCTGTTCCCGCCCGCAAAGCATGCTGGAAAATGTAGTCCCAATGTCCAATGTCTTACATCGCGCCTGTCTCCCTTTGGTGGCCAAAAGCGAGTACTACAACGACAGTGAATTAAAACCAGCGCTACAGCTGCTTTTGAAGTGAGTGGAGTCCAAAAGCTGAACTTCCGCAGGAAGACCAGAAATTATTTTAACTTCACCAAGACATTGCACTAAACCAAGATGTAAGAAATAGTCCTTCGCTATTAATTTTTAAAGCTGAGCTACGTTTTGAAATCCTCTGGCTAAATCCGAAAACCTGATCTATTGTAAAAACCAAATTCAATTTATTTTAGCTCTCCCCTCCCCAAGATGTGCAACATTGATGCCCATTTATGTTCTGCACTGAAAACCAGCCAATGGCAATGGTTCCTCATGGAGTTCTGATAGAGGTGCCTTTTTTGTTGCCTTGGCAAAACGTCTAAGGCGAAATTATTTCGAATGAAACATTGTTGCTATTTGAAGTCATGAAAACACATGATCGACTGGTGTAGGATCATACATATTAGCTTCTTTAACTCTTCACATGCTTACCAGAACAACCCTCTTGGTCCTCTTCATTGTCCGTGCTCTTTGTAGTCTACATCAGGGGTCAGCATCCGTGGCCCTCCAGATGTTTTGGAACTGCATATTTCATAATGTTTACCGTAAACTAATCATGAAAAACAAAAAAACAAAAAAGAAACCTCCACTAGGGAGGAACGCAATCACCCCACCCCAAAAGTAACAGTTCACTCCGGGTATGGACACTCCTACGTAGGATTAAACCTGATAAATATTGAGAACAAGGGGAAGAGGGATAAACCCTCAAAAGGACAAAGGAGTGCTAACTTAAAACGTAACTTTTATTAATTACAATGCAACATACAGTAAACCAGAGGTAATTAAAAACATAAACACAAACGCGATGAGAGACAGTACGGTGAAGATACAAATTGAATAGCCGATTGGCAGCCCTAGGGTACAAATTAGGTAAATTTGCCAAAAAATACCAGATGTCAAAACTGAACGGTGTCATTAAATGAATACTGCGTTGGAGTGCAGCATTGACAACATTGGGTTAGTATAATTCCCCAAATGTGCTACTGCAGACACAGAAAAATAGGCATGTACGCATAAATTGCTAATTGTGAAGCAAAAAACACCAAAGCAGTAAATTGCAGGGTACTTTGAAGCCAAAAAATGAACATAAATGTAAACGCATACCTTGGCTACCTTGTATTACCAGGATTGATATCTGCGTTATAGTCTAGAATTGACAAGATGGATAAACAGATTCCCAAGGGAGGTACTGTACATTAATGAGGTATAAATTGCTGAATTGCGGATAGAGACGCCAAATGCAGAAAATTATTGGTTACAGTTTAATAATGCAGGGTAACTAATGCCAGAATATTGAAACAATGTAGAGTATTCATTTGACCTGGCAACCCTATACTAACAAAATGAAGACTGCAGGCTTACAATGCCGCGAAAAAACAGCCACTCAATCGTGAGAACGTCAAACCTCACCCCAAACGGCAGAGGAAATAAACCACCGGAGCATATAATTGCAAAAAATGGCAACCAAGGCAAGAAATCAAGACATTCACCTGTCCCTAGAAGGCTAGATCGATTCTAACATCACCCTACCGAGTCACACCACATTAACAATTTTAAAATAAACAGGACTCGACACGTGTTTCGCCGGTACTAGACCGGCTTCATCGGGAGTCTACACCAATTGTGAATGATAGCGGTACCGTATGTAGGTAAGACTGGTTATATAGCCCCTCAATGATTACGTCACAAGGGGGCTGGGGCATCCTCATTACTTCAATTGGAGATCATGGGAACCCTCTTAGTATCAAAGGCGGCTAGCACTGAGATGGAAGAAAGGACAGATTGTTCATTGGTCCCAAAAATCATGTGATCATTATACAGCCAATCAATATCCTGGTACTCTGTGCAAAAAAGTTATTCTATAGATATGATAAGGGGCATTACGTCACAAGGGGGCTGGGGCATCCTCATAACTTGAATTGAAGATCATGGGAACCCTCTTGATGTGAAAGACGGCTAGCACTATGATGGAAGGAAGGACAGATTATTCATTGGTCCCAAAAATCATGTGATCATTAAACAGCCAATCAGTATCCTGGTACTCTGTGTGTACAAAGGCTTAACCGCTCGAATAGTACTACAAGAAAAAAGAGGGGGGGCAGTACTTGGGCGAGTATACCACATGGCTACGTAGGGCCAATGAGAGCAGTGACATACCACATAACCCGCTGCAATAAAAGTATATACTAGAAGAGGGCCAAATATACACAACAAAAGAGTTATTCCATAGATATGATAAGGGGCATATTATTGATATGCAAACATTATTGACTACATCAAACTATAGGATTTGCTGTTTCGCGTGTGCACATACTTTATTAGTTTGATCTGGTTGCTCTTAGTGTTTGCATATCAATAATATGCCCCTTATCATATCTATGGAATAACTCTTTTGTTGTGTATATTTGGCCCTCTTCTAGTATATACTTTTATTGCAGCGGGTTATGTGGTATGTCACTGCTCTCATTGGCCCTACGTAGCCATGTGGTATACTCGCCCAAGTACTGCCCCCCCTCTTTTTTCTTGTAGTACTATTCGAGCGGTTAAGCCTTTGTACACACAGAGTACCAGGATACTGATTGGCTGTTTAATGATCACATGATTTTTGGGACCAATGAATAATCTGTCCTTCCTTCCATCATAGTGCTAGCCGTCTTTCACATCAAGAGGGTTCCCATGATCTTCAATTCAAGTTATGAGGATGCCCCAGCCCCCTTGTGACGTAATGCCCCTTATCATATCTATAGAATAACTTTTTTGCACAGAGTACCAGGATATTGATTGGCTGTATAATGATCACATGATTTTTGGGACCAATGAACAATCTGTCCTTTCTTCCATCTCAGTGCTAGCCGCCTTTGATACTAAGAGGGTTCCCATGATCTCCAATTGAAGTAATGAGGATGCCCCAGCCCCCTTGTGACGTAATCATTGAGGGGCTATATAACCAGTCTTACCTACATACGGTACCGCTTCATTCACAATTGGTGTAGACTCCCGATGAAGCCGGTCTAGTACCGGCGAAACACGTGTCGAGTCCTGTTTATTTTAAAATTGTTAATGTGGTGTGACTCGGTAGGGTGATGTTAGAATCGATCTAGCCTTCTAGGGACAGGTGAATGTCTTGATTTCTTGCCTTGGTTGCCATTTTTTGCAATTATATGCTCCGGTGGTTTATTTCCTCTGCCGTTTGGGGTGAGGTTTGACGTTCTCACGATTGAGTGGCTGTTTTTTCGCGGCATTGTAAGCCTGCAGTCTTCATTTTGTTAGTATAGGGTTGCCAGGTCAAATGAATACTCTACATTGTTTCAATATTCTGGCATTAGTTACCCTGCATTATTAAACTGTAACCAATAATTTTCTACATTTGGCGTCTCTATCCGCAATTCAGCAATTTATACCTCATTAATGTACAGTACCTCCCTTGGGAATCTGTTTATCCATCTTGTCAATTCTAGACTATAACGCAGATATCAATCCTGGTAATACAAGGTAGCCAAGGTATGCGTTTACATTTATGTTCATTTTTTGGCTTCAAAGTACCCTGCAATTTACTGCTTTGGTGTTTTTTGCTTCACAATTAGCAATTTATGCGTACATGCCTATTTTTCTGTGTCTGCAGTAGCACATTTGGGGAATTATACTAACCCAATGTTGTCAATGCTGCACTCCAACGCAGTATTCATTTAATGACACCGTTCAGTTTTGACATCTGGTATTTTTTGGCAAATTTACCTAATTTGTACCCTAGGGCTGCCAATCGGCTATTCAATTTGTATCTTCACCGTACTGTCTCTCATCGCGTTTGTGTTTATGTTTTTAATTACCTCTGGTTTACTGTATGTTGCATTGTAATTAATAAAAGTTACGTTTTAAGTTAGCACTCCTTTGTCCTTTTGAGGGTTTATCCCTCTTCCTAATGTTTACCGTAGCCTAGAGCTCAAAATTTCCACTCGCCTACTAGCATTTGGCGAGTGGAAATTAAGTGAGGGCGAGTGGAAATGCACAGGCAGGCAGCACAATAAATTATTTTGTGCTGCGCATTCCAGCAGTGCCAATGTGCAGCCCCTCTTCCCCAGGCTGCAAGGTGGCAGGGATCAGCTGCCTAACCTGACCCAGCTCGTCTCTGTCACTGGCAGGGGGTGGAGAGGAGCTTCCTTGCCTCCTCACTCTGTTCACACTGGACTATGATCGCTAGGTATACATGTATCTGGGGTCTGATGTCTAGGTATTAATGTTACTTTTGTAACTTTATTCTAAATAAAACCTTTAACAGTGTAATTTCATAAGATAATATAAGGGGGTGTGTTTAGGGGCAGAGTTAAGGGCTGGGTAGGGGTTAGGTGGAGCAACTGGTGGCGAGTAACTCTTATGGCCTGGTTAGTAGCTTGGGACTTGACATTTTGAGCCCTGCCGTAGCCATTCGCTAGGTTGGATGAGCATTATGGAAGATTTTGTTCCAAAACATCTGGAGGGTCAAGGTTGCTGACCCCTGGACTGTATAAAGCAAGAGATCAGCAGAACTATATGAAAACAGAAATGTTAAAATTGAGAGATTTTGCTTTTGGGACAACAGAATCCCACAATCTGAGTCACTGCGCGTATAGTTAGACTGAGAGAGACCACAGAAGAGGAAGTGTTTTAGCAGAGACGTGAAATGAAAGAGAGGAACTTATTGCAGCAGGAAATTGGTAGAGAGACGGTGACACTTTGCAAAGACGCACAGTGCACAAAAGACGCCGGAATCCATAATATAAAGGCAGTTCGGTTATTGAAGAGCCAAAAACACTACGAAAGGTAAGACAGAGACGAGGCTTTCTTTGATCTTGGATCATTTCAAGTGTGTTTGAAAGGTCATTTTTAGATAATGGCCTCTAAGACGTCCGTCATATAGCTGTGTTTTCGCTGTGGCAACATGAGATGTCAATGGATTTGCCAATATCCTTTGCCAGAAAATTTCAGTCGCAGAAGATTTGCACATGAGATATACTTGTCTACAAAGGTGCAAATCAGGTGGACATCTTTTCTGGAGGTGATCCCTTGATGCTCTTTGAATTACAAATTAGTGCTAAAAAAAGTGAAAATGAAAAAACACGTAATTAACCAGTAAAATTGTACCACTAAGGGTCCTTAAAGTTTAGGAATATAACCAAAAACAGTACCAAGGGCATAACCCCACAGAAGACAAAACATTCTGACAATACAGACCAATAATAATGACGACCATGAAGCTAATAAAAACTATAAGACTCACAGGAAAGTGAATCTGGATCATTGGAAGATGTGTCTTGGTTTCCCTGAATAACATTCGGCTTTCTGTTTTAGTAGCTTTATAGTAGTCGCTGTGCTGCATTATTATTTGTTTTTATTTCCTGGGCATTTTTTTCCATTTTAATGTAAGAATTCATGGTGAGCTGTTTCCTGGTGAAAGTCACACATTCCTCATTGCTAGAAGCCTGGACAGATCTCTTTTTGGGTTCAACTGTGCAACTTTCTTGACTCATCATTTTTTTTTAAATCGACACTTATGTTTCAGTTTACCCGTCGTTGTATTGTCCCTTCCACGCAGCTCCCTTATACCCCATCATGTACCCAATCTCCTCTCTGCCCTGACTTCAGCCCTCCGGTTATCCTCATTCTATGAATATTTCACCACAAGCTCTGACGTAATACCCCCCATCACCTGCCATTTTGTTGTACTTTTTGTGCCCTTGGCTCGTTTTCAGCTTCCTCTAAATATCGAGATTTCAGGCAGTCTAAATAAGGAGAAATGCTGATGGTTAGGCTTGTCTCCTCCTACATGCGTCTGCAAATGTGCTTCAGTTTATGTAATTAAGTGTACACTCTAAAGAAATATACGCTTTATACATTGTTTAGCACTCTTTTACACTGACAAATACATGCAAAACAGAGATTCCAAGAAAAAGTCAAATGCTCTGTTGGTTTATTACATCTTTTTTATGCCTGTCATATACCCTCCATCGTGATTACATTTTAATTTAATAAGTGGTGTTGCTAATGTATTTTGCATGTATTCTTTCTCACATAAACTCATGCACACAGACATACATAACACAAGTTATGTTAAGACCTGGCTGGTTTTAAACATTGAAGAGGGTGGGACAGACACCCACGGGAGCTATGGAGGATCTCTGCATTTTGAAAATTTGCTTTTAGCATCTTGATAAATGTTGAGCTGTTATATTCAGCAAGTTCTTTTTTCTTAACGATGCATTTCCTTAAAAAGTGAGATTTGTTGCCAAAATGCTTTTTATCTACAACTTTACAAACCACTAGAATGACACCTTAAATATCGATTTGAGTAATTTCAGCAAGTCCAGTATTGTTAATTGTAATACGTAAATGTCTGGTGAACCAAACTACTGGAGCATTTAGGCCGGGGTCAGACGAGCGCACTATGTGCGCCCATACTGATGTGTGTCCGTTGCAGAGTTGTGGCGCTTCGATGGGGCTGGCCATACGTTATAGCACGCGCACGAATTGCGCGGGCGTGCTGCGGATGTTCTGAAAGCCTCCCCGTCGAAAGGTGCTACAATGCACGTTCGATGGAGCTGCAAAGCACGATCCTCCATAGAGGGATCGAGCCTTGCAGTGTTGAGTTCACTAACTGCGCTCAGAGAGGTGGCCAGACGGGCGTCAGAGTAGAGGGAACATCCACTCTCACGGATGTTCCTTCCGCTCTGCAAAACATTGTCTGACCCCAGCCTTACCCTGATAAATAGAATCGCATTGCAATACCTTTATTTATTTATTTATAAAGTATTTTACCAGGAAGGATACATTGAGATTTCTCTAGTTTTCAAGTATGTCCTGGGTTCAAGAACAATGAAATGTTACAGCTGTTACAGAAATACAAAGTAATAAAATGCAAGATATTAAAAAAAAACAGCACAAATATACATATTAACAGAAAATAAATATATTCACTTTGTTACATGTTTACAGGTGCATTCTGTATTGAGGTATGTTAACAGGGATATCTTAAGGGACTTTAGACTGGGGGAAGATTTGATGGCGTCTGGGAGGTTATTTCATAATTGCGGTGCTCTGTAGGAAAATATATTTATTTATTTATTTGCAAAGTATTTTACCAGGAAGGATACATTGAGATTTCTCTCATTTTCAAGTATGTCCTGGGTTCAAGAACATTGAAATTTTACAGTTGTTACAGAAATACAAAGTAATAAATGCATTGTATTGTGGTATTGTAAGTAAGGTGCATTTCCTGAGGTTATAGGAGGAGGGAACTGCTGGGGGAAGCAGTCTATTCAGGTAGGGTGGTAGCTTCCCAGAAAAGCTCTTAAACACCAGGTTGGAAAGGTGAAGGGTGTGTCTAGATTCCAGCGACAGCCAGTTTAGCTCTTTTAACATGTCACAATGGTGGGTCATGTAGTTACATTGTAGCACAAAGCAGCAGAATGAGTTATACAATGTGGTAAGTTTCTTGAGGTGTGTTTGCGGGGCAGCTGCATACACTACATCTCTGTATTCAATAGCCGGCATCAGCATTTGTTGTACAATCTGCTTTCTTACTGCGGGGCTAAGGCAGGATTTGTTTCTGTACAGGGCACCTAGTTTGGGGTAAAGTTTAGATGAGAGTTTTTCGATGTGGGGGCCAATGGATAGATTTGGGTCTAACCACATACCTAGATATTTGAGAGAAGTGACTGTGGTCAACGTGTCATTTGATTTTGTCCTGACACATAGGTGGGGAGTTTGCAATTTATGTAGTTTAGGTGCTGTTCCAAAGAGCATTGTTACCGTTTTGTCAGAATTTAAAAAAAGTTTGTTGTGTTTGATCCACTTTTCTACCTCTGTGAATTGTTCTTGCAGCACGGCCTCCAGCTGCGGGAGATTAAGTTTGCTGGTATATCTATACAGTGTCATCTGCGTACATGTGTGTACAGTTGAGGCTTTGCAGATGTTAGGCAGATCATTTATGAATATCGTGAATAGCAGGGGGCCGAGTATCGAGCCTTGGGGTACACTGCATGTGACTGGTAGGGGGAGGGAGGAGCTGCCAGAAATGGACACATATTGCGATCGGTCGGATACATACAATTGAAATCAGGTTAGCGTGCGATCACCAATACCAGAGTTTTTAAGATTTTGTAACAAGATGCCATGGTCTACTGTGTCAAAGGCCTTGGCAAAATCAAGGAAGATGGCTCCAGTTAGGTTTCCTTGTTCCATGCCAGCTTGGATATCATTGCAGACTTTTAAAAGGGCGGTTGTAGTTGAGTGATTTGTACGAAAGCCGGATTGATCTGAGGTTGAATAGTTCCAATATTGATAATAATCACGTAATTGCGTTTAGACACATTTTTCCAAAATTTTTGACATTACAGGGAGCAATGATATCAGACGGTAGTTGGATACCAAAGTACTGTCACCACTTTTATGGATATGTACCACTCTCGCAGTCTTCCAGAGTTTGGGTATGTATCCAGTCGCCAGTGATTCATTGATTAGGGTTGCGACACGATTTGCAATTGCCAGCGCACTGATTTTCAGCAGCATTGCTGGAATTTGATCAGGTCCAGACTGGTATTTCATTTTTTGGTTACAGAGAAGTTTAATAATGACACTGACAGGCACTGGTCTAAAACTGAATTCATTCTGATACAGGGTCTTTGCACAGTTTGAGGGGCCGGATCTGCGAGCGGCCTTTCTGATTGCTTGTCGTTTGCTAGTTTAGCAATCAGGGTGGTGGCGCATCCAACAAAATAATTATTAAAGGCATTTGCTACATCTAGGAGGTGTTGCAGGGTTTGGTTGTTTACTTTGACAGCAGCCGGCTGGGAGTGGACAGGGGGTGCTTGTATGTTACTTATGATTTTCCCAAAATTTCTAGAGTTTGATATTTTATTGTTTAACTTTTCATTGAAGTAGTGGACTTTAGCCATTTTTGTTTGTTTTGTGCGTGCATTCCGGCATTTTCAGTATTCACAGTGATCATTCATGGAACCAGTACTCTTGAACTTTGACCACAGTGAATCTCTAAGCTGGTACATTTGAGTAAGATCAGCTGTAACCCAGGGGAAATGGGCCCCTTTTACTCACACTTTACGCAGTGGGGCATGGGAATTCCAGACTTGCAGGAGCTCAGACTGAAAGTATTCAATTGCCCAGTCCAGGTCTGGGATTAGGTTTAGTCTGTATGGGAGCTGTTTGAAATCACTTAGGAAGGATTCTAGATTCAATTTCTTGAAGGATTTGGTGATTATTACCTTTGGGGGAGATTTTGTGGCCTTTATTTTGCGCTCACAGTACACTAGAGAGTGGTCACTGAAGCTATTAGCGAGAACACCTGCCTCCAGTATTCTATCAGGACACGAGGAGTGTAACGAGATGCCCAAGTCAAATATGTTCCCTCGGCCGTCTCGAGCAGTTCACCCTCGCCAGTTCCCAGATTCTCCCCTCCGCCCGCAGCGCTGGATCAATGTCAGATCTTAATTTCTCCCAATAAAGCAGACGACACTCTTCAGATTGGGTTAAGCAGACTCTCTCTGGCCATTTCACATGGCTTGCTTTTATTTGGTTCAGAATCAGATAACAACAGTTAACATTCCCGCCCCCAGATATTTCAGCACCGCCATTCAGCCTGTTCCCCATCTGGTCCTCTCAGAGTGCAAGCTCTTGAGCAGGGGCTTCTCTGGTACTGTTCTATGTGTTTAACTTGTATGTATATTGGTTATCCTGTCTTTCCCATTGTACAGTGCTACGGTATTTGGATTCCAGGGGAGCAGCAGCAATCCAGGGGTACCATTTGATAGCTCAGGCCCCTAGGGTGTCACAGTCCAAAAAGTGCCCAGATCTGGTGGCAGGGGCACGGATGGCCGCATATAGAATTTATTTCGAGCTGATGCTGCGTGTTCACTGCTGCCTGAGCTCCTGGGGTCAAGAAAGGCTCAGCAACGTGGGTTCCCAATGGAGCTCCCTCCTGAAAATCACCACAACGGTAGCTCGCATGAGGAGTACCCCAACCCCAAAAAGCACGCTGCTGGATCAAATGCATTTCATGGTACAGAGGTTTAGAGTCTCTGCAGAGGGCTCTCTGTCAATGCAGTGCAGTCTTGGAATGGGATTGGTTGGCCTGTCTAGCTTCTTGGATGGTGATTGGCTGGGGTTTCAAACCCAGCTCATGCTTTCAATCCCAGGCTAACCCTGGTGTCTGATAACACAGTGAGCATAAAGGACAGGCTTAAAGGCATTTTGATTACGTGCTGATAGAGGGGAAAAGTCACAAACACGTCCCAAAAACACCACTTTAAACATTAAAACATAAACAGACAAATAGCTTAAATGAGGGAAATAGCAGAGGAGCGAGGTTTTAGTACAGTCCACAGTTTCTTAGCAAGGGGTTTCCGCGACAAGGAGAGAATCCAGTCCAGTAAGGTATAGTTAGGGCTTGTAGTCCCGGTCTGGCCCTGCTGTCTGCTATCCTCCATAATATTGCGTCTCCACCTGAGATACTTTTAACCCCTTCACTACTAAGCATTTTTTGTTAAAAAAATTAATTAAACCATTTGTTTGGAAAATGAGATGCTAAGTTAACTGTTACGTTCTCCCAGCCAGGCCCACTAGTGCTGAGAGCTCTTCTCAGCCCTCATGGTTTTTAGGGTTAATCTGTTTGGCTCTCTGCCCCGGAGTCTCAGTGTCTGATCAGACCTATGGTCAGATGACCTGCACTGCCCTATTTAAATGGCCAACAGTGCAATAGTTCCTGGATCCAATATAGATCTTCTTTGCTGAGTTCCTGAATTCTGTATATTGCTTATTGACTTCCTGGTTTTTGACTTCTAGCTTTGTATTCTGACTAATCTCCTGCTTATGTCCATTATGTGTTGTCTGAGCAGTTTTGGTTTTCATGTTCATGTTTTCTTGGTTTTCATGCTCAGGTTTTTCTTGATTTTAATGCACATGTTTTCTTATTCTGGTGTGAGACCTATTTGCTAGGTATCCAGTTGTTTGTGCTGGTCGCAGCATAACCTCAAGTTCTATATGAGTCCTGCCCTGCATGTTGCTGACTATATTTCTGTCAAGTCTGTTTTTCTGGTTTATGTTGTGTGTATCTAGTGCAGCAGCTCATTGTTCTAGTATATAGAGACCACCTCAAGGATCTCTTTCTTGTTCAGTTGTTGCTTGATATTCCTTCCTGTCAAGTCTAGTTGAACCCTGTTGTTTCATTGTGTATATTTTCCGACCCTGTACTCTGTATAGTCAGAAGGCCATTCAGGGACCTTACCCCAGTACAGGGCTTTCCTCGTGTGTGCATACTGTCTTGTCTTGTCTGGTTCTGTTGTATCCTGTGTCCAGGGTTCTGCATAATGCAGAAAGACAAATACCTGCCTAAAGGGCTTAATAAACACAGCAGCAAGGATTCCCCCTTTGGCTCCTGAGGGGGCCACCATAACATTATACTGGATCCACCCAAGCCTGCTGGTATGTGTTCTTTGTTAAATTCTATGCTGCACATGGTGTTTAATATGCTTATAGAACTACATAAGGTAATGGAGTCTCTGGGCTTATCACCTGCAGTGGTTAATCAATTAGCACCACCCAGCAGCACATGTATTCCCATGTCACAGAAAGAAAGGCGCAGGCTTTATAATCTCTGTTTCTATTGTGCCAGTTTGCTGCACTCCATTAATGACTGCCCGCTAAAGCCAGTGCGCCCTGTGGCTGGCAAGGAGCCAGTGCGCCCTGAGGCTGGCAAGGTATCCACTGTGCCCATATCTCACAGTCAGGCCACCAAAGCCAGACCTTGTATTGGGTCAGATGATGCCAGACCCCGTTCTTGGTCAGATGGCACCAGGCCTCGTTACGAATTCACTTTTGTCAGAACCCCTCTACCATCCAGGTCTAGGAGAACCCTTCCTAGGGTAACCAGGCATGTGGAGGGGGCAACTGACGCTCCAGAACCAGCCGAGCTTTCTGCTTCTAATCTCGGAACAAATGGAGTAGGACTCCTTCTCGGCCATGGGGTCAGAGGATGAGGCCATTGAGATTGCCCCGCTAATGGTGGTCCAGGGCGTCATATAGTTTCAGGTTGTATTACCTGCGGTGCTGTTTGCCTATCCGTATCACCCACCGCAATACTGAAGTCTGGCGGCGAGGTCACAATCCTCGAGTCTGGCGGCGAGGCCTCAATCCTCGAGTCTGGCGGCGAGGCCTCAATCCTCGAGTCTGGCGGCGAGGCCTCAATCCTCGAGTCTGGCGGCGAGGCCTCAATCCTCGAGTCTGGCGGCGAGGCCTCAATCCTCGAGTCTGGCGGCGAGGCCTCAATCTCGAGTCTGGCGGCGAGGCCTCAATCCTCGAGTCTGGCGGCGAGGCCTCAATCCTCGAGTCTGGCGGCGAGGCCTCAATCCTCGAGTCTGGCGGCGAGGCCTCAATCCTCGAGTCTGGCGGCGAGGCCTCAATCCTCGAGTCTGGCGGCGAGGCCTCAATCCTCGAGTCTGGCGGCGAGGCCTCAATCCTCGAGTCTGGCGGCGAGGCCTCAATCCTCGAGTCTGGCGGCGAGGCCTCAATCCTCGAGTCTGGCGGCGAGGCCTCAATCCTCGAGTCTGGCTGCTCAGTCTGGCCCTGGCAATATGCCAGTAACGTCTGGTTTTGGGAATGTGCCACCCATGATGCCCGATGCTGGCAATGTGCCACTCATGATGCCCGATGGTGGCATTGGGACACCCATGATGCCCGATGCTGGCAATGGGACACCCATGATGCCCGATGCTGGCAATGTGCCACCCGTGATGCCAAATGCTGGCAATGTGCCACCCGTGATGCCCGATGTTGGTAATATGCCACCCGTGATGCCCGATGTTGGTAATATGCCACCCATGCTGGTGCGGTGCCAGTGATACCTGAACCTGGCACAGTGCCAGTGGTAAGTCAAGCTATGTGTCAGCAGTAACCAAGTCAAGCTGTGTGTCAGCAGTGCCAGCAATGTCCAATCCTGGTGTGATGCCTAAACCTGGTGCGGTGCCAGTGATGCCCGAACCTGGCAGTATGCCAGTTGTCATGTCTGTTCCTGGCGGGATGCCAGTTGTCATGTCCGTTCCTGGCAGGATGCCAGTTGTCATGTCCATTCCTGGCAGGATGCCAGTCATGAGTTCTACTGGCGAGATGCCAGTATTGTCTGGTTCTAGTAACGAGAGGTCAATAATATCTGATCCTGTCAAGTTGCCTTCCATGTTGAGCTGCAAGGCAGCTGTACCCACAGTTTCTACTCCCAAGACCACTGTGCCTATGTCCCACAGTGGGTCCACTGAAGTCCAACCCAGTAGTAAGGCACATATGGATAAGTCTGGTAGTGCCTCCACCAGTGCCATGTCATGTAGTATGGTCATTTCCTCCAAGTCTCGTTCCAAGAGGAGACATAAAAGGGTGACCATCTCTAGTTGGGTCCGGGGTTGTCACGCTCAGTTCTGGGTCCAAGGATACCCTGCACCATGATGGTGCAACATCCGGTCTGACCGATGCTGAAACCCCGATACCCCGTCATGTCCCCGAGGGCTATATACGGTCGCCCTTTGGTTTATTGTTCAGAAGGGAGCACTGGGCTAGGGTCGAGAAGAACCCTCATAGACAGAGGCGTTTCAAGGAGGATTTTGATGACTACGATTCTGATGGGGACCGGTTTTACTGATTTTCATGTCTCATGTCCTGTCTTCCTGGGGCTTGTTTGTTGTTATTTATGGGTGCCAGGGGTCACCATTTTGACGAGGGGATACTGTTACATTCTCCCAGCCAGGCCCACTGGTGCTGAGAGCTCTTCTCATCCCTCATGGTTTTTAGGGTTAATCTGTTTGGCTCTCTGCCCCTGGAGTCTCAGTGTGTGATCAGACCTGTGGTCACATGACCTGCACTGCCCTATTTAAATGGCCAACAGTGCAATAGTTCCCTGATCCAGTATAGATCTTCCTTGCTGAGTTCCTGAATTCTGTATATTGCTTATTGACTTCCTGGTTTTTGACTTCTAGCTTTGTATTCTGACTAATCTCCTGCTTATGTCCATTGTGTGTTGTCTGAGCAGTTTTGGTTTTCATGTTCATGTTTTCTTGGTTTTCATGCACATGTTTTCTTATTCTGATGTGAGACCTATTTGCTAGGTATCCAGTTGTTTGTGCTGGTCGAAGCATAACCTCAAGTTCTATGTGAGCCCTGCCCTGCATGTTGCCGACTATAGTTCTGTCAAGTCTGTTTTTCTGTTTTTTGTTGTGTGTATCTAGTGCAGCAGCTCATTGTTCTAGTATATAGAGACCACCTCAAGGATCTCTTTCTTGTTCAGTTGTTGCTAGATATTCCTTCCTGTCAAGTCTTGTTGAAACCTGTTGTTTCATTGTGTATATTTTCCCACCCTGTACTCTGTATAGTCAGAAGGTCATTCAAAGACCTTACCCCAGTACAGGGCTCTCCTCGTGTGTGCATACTGTCTTGTCTGGTTCTGTTGTATCCTGTGTCCAGGGTTCTGCATAATGCAGAAAGACACATACCTGCCTAAAGGGCTTAATAAACGCAGCAGCAAGGACCCCCCCTATGGCTCCTGAGGGGGCCACCGTAAAATTAACTAAATCCTGTGTGTGTTATTCTGAGATAGTTACAAGATTAAAATAATATTAATTTGCTCGTGTTTAATTTTTATTGCATTGGCTCATCCTTTACAGAAATGTTGCTGGAATTAAAGGTTCTAACTAGCTCCAGATGGTGTCCCTTATCTGACAAAATGTCACACGGGCTCTTGAGTTATCGTGCAGACAGAAATGGCCTTTGTGTTAGATCCAGAAATTGTGATGCAGACGGATAATAAAACGGTCATATCTCCTGCTTATGGGGATTTGTAGCGATCGTAATGAGATTATTAGCAACGCAGCTTTCACAAAATACCAATAGAATATAAAAATAATATCTATATGTGACATAATGCCTGTTTATGGAAATTACAGGAACACTTTGTATCTGTACTGTACAGGGATTTTCAATCATTATAACCCCGTGAATCTTATCCATGTACAGCATTGAGTGACCCCAGAGCTCTCCCTGTATTCTGCCCTCTCCATGGCTTCTGGAATCCACAGTAAAGCTTGTTGAGCTTTTTGTTATAGTGAGGGTCGGGCTGCCCCATGTAACTTCTTTACAGTAAGATAGGTGAAAATGAGAGAGATAAGACAATGGATTTAATTTCTCCACAGGGAGCACACTAATCTTTCTTTAAAAACAGGTGAAAATAGGGGTTTGATATTCCTATTGCTTTTCATTGCATTTCAATGCAAAATCGAGTTCTCAATTTTGGGAGTGAAGGGGTTAATTGATACATAAGCATATATTTATATAATAGTCACTCATACAAAAACATCAACCATAGGTAAGCGTGCATCCAATTCACAGACTAACTAGGTTAGAGGGGGCAACATTTTTGTAATTTTTGTTGAGTGAGACAAAAAGCAATTAGTTAGAGTGACAAAAAACAAAATGCTGCACTCCTATATTTTTTTTCCACAATGTCCCTTTAGACGACTGATATAGCTAAGGTGTGCCATTGTATAGCAGATCAAAAATTTACATAAAAGACTACTATGAAAACCAAACAAAAGCAGATGACTTTAGATTCCATCAGGGTTATTCAAAGAGATCCGAATGGCTGCCGAAAGGTAACCGAACACTGAAAATCAGCGTTCGGTTACCTTTCTTGGCCGTTCGGCTATCCAGAGAGCAGACAATTCACCAAATCCTGGCAAATTGCCTGCACATACAGTGCCTGTTCGAGGGCAGTGAATCCCCATAGAGAAGCAATGCTTCGTCTATTCAGAGAACACAAAACAGCAGTGAAAAGTTGCCGAATTGCCCTGCCATACGATGGCTTCATGCAGCAGATTTATTCAGGCGAATCCCATAGGCTTCAATGTAAAAAATATTCCCGTTTTAATTCAATATCTAATAAACCATTGATTATAATATTCTGCAGTAAAAAGTCTCCTTATTTATAGATTTTTTTTTGGGATATTTTAAGAATTTTTCGGGATTTTTTTGCCCAAAAGTTGTTTTTCCGAATTTTTTTTTTAAACATTTTCTTTTTTCTGTAACAGCCCTTTTATTATCATTCATTGGACCTCATATGTAAATATCAGACCTTTTCGCATTGTAGTTTCTTTGCAAACAGCGTTGCACTTTTCAAACATTCAAGCAAACTGTTTTTTTCTTTTTTTTTACTCCATTCGTCTGCGGTGTCGGGTTTTTCCAGCGGCTGCGCTGCGTGTGATCGGCTCCTGCTGGGGTTTTTCCGTCATTTTTGGTAGGGTTAATCCAGATGTTTTTGCGAGTTTTCTGCGTGCCTTCGCCAGGTTTTGCGGTGAGTTTTCGTCAGGTTTGCGGTAGCTTTTCCCTGCAATTCGGGGACCCTGTGGTGCTTGCTGAATACACCGCAGGGTCACCGAAATGGTATCACCAAATTGAACCGAATTGAGGAGAACAAAAAGTCACCAAACATGCAGTGACTTTTCGATTCTATTTGCATAACCCTGCATGTAGTTGTTTTTATGTACTTTTTGATCCTGGAAGCACAGGTACACCTTGGAGAGATACAATTTGGAAATGTTAATTGACCTAACGTTTTCTGATTTGAACAAAACGTTCAATGTCATTGATTTTCTAAATGTGGGGTTTCATTTTTTGATTTTGAAATAAATTATGTTCTCTGGCATTTTCACCATGTCTGGAAGCCGTGATCATTTATTTTAAACATTATCAGGGTTATTCAAAGAGATTCGAAAAGTCACCGCACGTTCGGTGACTTTTCGTTCTCTTCAATTCGGTTCCTTTTGCCGATCCCATTTCGGTGACCCTGCGGTGTATTCAGCAAACACCGCAGGGACCCGAATTGCAGGGAAAGGCTACCGCAAACCTGACGAAAACTAACCGCAAAACCCACCGAATGCACGCAGAAAAGCCACAAAAACATCTGGATTAACCTGCCGAAAACCAAGCCCGAGCAGGAGCCGAACACAGCCGAAGCAGCTGAGACCGCAGATGAGGGAAGTGAATAAATTAGCAAAACAGTTTGTATGAATCTGTGAAAATGAAACACTGTTTGCAAAGAAACTACTGAGCGAAAATGTCTGAAATTTGCATATGAGGTCCAGGGAATGATAATAAAAAGGGCTGTTACAGAAAAAATAATAAAACTTAAAAAGAAATAAAAAAAACAAATCGGACTTTTAAAAAAATTAAGAAAAATGCTTAAAATATCCTAAAAATCTATAAATAAAGACTCTTTACTGCAGAATTTTATAATGAACGGTTTATTAGATATTGAATTAAAACTGGAATATTTTTAACATTGAAGCCTATGGGATTCTCTTGAACAAACTTGCCGAATGGCAGGGCATTAGGGGAACCTTTCACTGCTGGTTTTTGTTCTCTGAATAGCCGAAGCAGTGTTTTTTCATGGGGATTTCACTGCCCTCGAACAGGCACCGTATGTTCAGGCAATTCGCTAGGATTTGGCGAATTGCCTGCTCTCTGGATAGCCGAATGGCCAGGAAAGGTAACTGAACCTGATTTTCAGCGTTCGGTTACCTTTCTCAAGCAATTCGGATCTCTTTGAATAACCCTGTATATTTCAGGATTAACTTAAAAAATAAAACACTCCTCTCCTTTTAAATATTGGACTCTGGGCCGAAGGACTTTATTCTCTGATTTTTAAGCTCAAAAAAGGAAATGAAAAATACATTTTTATAATTTTTTGTTGCATGTTTGTTTTTTTGCCAATTTGTTACATAATTTGGCATTTTTTTTCCTTTTTTTCCCAGATGTGGAAGGCTGCGGCGGGACGCAACATCAAAGTGGCCGAAAGTGAAGGAGACGACTGGGAGACAGACCCGGACTTTGTGGTGAGTTCTCCACTGGTATTTTTCCTTTTTGATTTTATTATTATCCTTTGTTTATGTAGCGCCACATATTCTGCAGCGTTTTTCAAGATAAGTGTACAAGGTATTGATACATTAGAATACCACACACACGGATGATGACCAGATTCAGGTGGTCCCTGTTCAAGGGAATTTATAATCTATGGAATGTACAAGTATTTTGTGATATACAAAAGATTTACTCACATACTTGATTAGGTCCACTGCTGGAGGAGATCCTCACTCCAAGGCCTCAAGACAGCAAAATATTGAAGAAATCCAGCACAACGTGGTATATTAGAAATAGACATTTCGACCTCACATATGTCTTTGTCAAGTATGAATCACCGTTGTTCCCCTCTCATTAAATAGTCTCACATATCAAGAGGTCATCAATTTAGCCACTAATTAAACACAACTATTGAACACAGGTGATCCCGCATACACGCTCTATAAAATGTACATGAACATGAAATAAACACCGGCAGCGTTTAGCTAACGTGGGCAGAATAACCACACAATCGATAGCCACGGTGACCCTAAAATGGTAAAGGATTTCTATCCTTTCCCTAAGGCCTATGCATGTCAAAGGGGGGTGATCAATATAGGTATATACCCATACAACTGCATAAATTATACATTTGTATATTGTGACGCCATATACTCCCTAAACCAGCATACCTTGTGCAAAAGAGGCTGTAGAAGGAAATTGCAAAAAACAAAGGTCCAGCAGAAGTAAAGGGGTGATAACTCCAAATCGCTGGCCCTAAAATAAATATGATTTCTGCATTCTCCCTTGAATTAAGTCCTCATATATGCACACAAAGGATGGGCAATCAATATATCAGTGCTCGATGACAGGAGCTTAAAAAGTAGCTATGTACACCCCAGCCGCAATACACTACAAGTTAACACCAAACCGTGAATCATTGTGAACTGCTAAAAACAATCTATCGTACAGCACCTGGCACGCGTTTTGCCGCAACTAGTACAACTTTATCAAAGGCAATGTGATGTGTCAAGGTCTTATATATATAATCGGCATACCTGGTAAGGCCACCAATGAGAGGGGTGGTTGGAAAACGGCCATTCAGCATCGCATAGCCTGTTCTTCATCTGGTCACATGACCGGGTCTGGCCAATCAATGAGCACAGCATTGCTTACACAGTATACGCGGGTATCATAGCCAGATTATGTTTGTTAAACATTGTAACATGCTTTAAAGAGCCAATTGCTTGCTCCTAGATGATATTGAATGCAGATTTTAAAATAATCGCAACACCCTACAGAGGAAGAGTCTATTATAATGACATCCGCAATCGGCAGATAATCAAAGCCTCCTCATGTAATGTCCACAGACTGTGATGCGCCAATAAAAGATGATCATGTCAATTGAGTATCAGTGGACTAAGTTTCTATCTCATTATTCATAACCCCATCATATGAATGCTAATTACGCTCTCCTCCTAGCCGCAACCAATGGTTAGTAATACATATAAAGACACCTAAACAAAAGTGTCAACAAATACGTGATATTGAATGGATACACTAAACATGTATGTACATATATAAAACAACAAACTCATGTATTATTGCTACAATACATAGCTGCCCAGTAAGGAAATTTAAGGACCGATATAGGGGGAGGATAAATCCTTAAAGTGTAAATCCAAAAACTCTCTCTGTGTTGCAACCTGAGGTCAAAATCTCCCTTTCTTTGGTGAGTCTTAACCTTTTCAATACTCAACTTCATTTTGTATGTATCTCCTTTTTGGCATTCCCGCATATGTCTCGCTACCGACTAGGCTTGTGCACCGATATTTTTTTTTTTATTTTTTTTTTCGGTTCGATTTTTCGGATTTTTAAACTTTTCGATTCGGCTGGTTTCGACCGATTTCTGTTTCGATTCGGTTCGGCTCGACTCGTTTTTCGTGTACATAATTTTTTCGGAATATCGACCATTTTTTGTATCACTTTGCTCGGTTTTTGTATCGACTTTTCATAATTTCGGAAATTTTCGTTTTTCGTATTTTTGTGTCACTTTGCTCGTTTTTGTATCGAATTTTCGTTTTTCGGAATTATACATGTTTTCGGAATATCGACCGTTTTTCGTATTTTCGCGTCACTTTGCTCGTTTTTTTGTATCGACTTTTCGTAATTTCGGAAATTTTCGTTTTTTCGGAACGTCTGTTCTCCTCGTTTTCAAAGCAATAAATTTCGATTTGACACATTTCAAGTCCATTCGAAAATTCCGAAAATATTTAGTTTCGGCTCGGAAAACTTTTCGGATCTGCCATTTTCGGATCTAAAAATTTTCGGAAATTCGGCCGCATCCGAAAACACGAATCGGGAAATTTCGTGAAAATTCCGAAATTCCGAAACGCACATCCCTACTACCGACACATCTAAATAGTTTCCCACCGAAGGCACATGTTCCCTTATCCTTTGCTTCGAAGGGCGAAGAGTTTTTACCGCATATTTTTTTACCGCATGCACAGGTAAGTAAATATCCCAAGCCTGCGTTCTTACAGTTAAAGAATGATCTTATAACAAAGGATTTCGTTCCTCTACTATCCTACACTTTGTTGGAGTCTTTTAAAATGGATTCACAGCTGTACACACTGTAGGTGCCCTTCAGATTAGTCGGTAACCAACCCCCAGCTGTTGATTTAGTAGGGTGGTAATGGCTGGTCACCAGGAGATCCTTTAAATTCCTACAATGCCTAGATGTCATAGCGGCATGATCTATAATGTGATTTTTTATTTTTTTTAACTGTGGTTCTAATGGCAGTAGAGACCAATATCTGTGTGGAATCTCTTTAACCGCATGCCAACCTGTATCAAAGTTGTCTATGCATCTAATGGATGAGGCATCATTCCTAGGTGTCAAGGTAACTTTTGGAGACGTAAAGTATAACAGCTCTAGGATGTATAATAACATCAAGAGGGGAACAGGGCCCAAAGTGTTTGGAAATCCAAGTCAGAAATGTTGTATCAAGTATCCACAAGTGAAGACTACATCTCATCACCTAGAGATTGGGGTCAGCAACCTTGGCCCTACAGATGCTTTGGAACTACATCTCCCACAAATCTCTGCCAACCTATACAGTGACTGACACCCAGGGGGATATAATTATAAAACATATGAAGGGGGAAGGTTGCTGACCCCTGACCTATTGAATACTCATCTTTAAAAACTCAGTGACCAGCAAGGAAAAAAACAAATAAGCTGCCATTTAATTGGCAGTATTGAAGGAGATAGGTCAGTGGATGAGATTGGGGTAAGTGCGCACCAGTCAACAAATCCAAGAGCTTGGCATCAAACAGATCTGTATGGACGGGGGCAAGAAAGAAATCATTATTTGAGCCAGCCACAGGAAAGTTCACCTGTAATTCGCAGCAAAAAAACCCATTAAATTGCTTTTGACTGTGATGTGAGACTATCAGGGTTATCCAAAGAGATTCGAAAAGTCACTGCACGTTCGGTGACTTTTCGTTCTCTTCAATTCGGTTCCTTTTGCCGATCCCATTTCGGTGACCCTGCGGTGTATTCAGCAAACACCACAGCGTCCCCGAATTGCAGGGAAAAGCTGCCGCAAACCCGACGAAAACTAACCGCAAAACCCAGCGAATGCACGCCGAAAACCCTCAAAAACATCTGGATTAACCTGCCAAAAACCACGGAAAAACCCGAGCAGGAGCCGAGCCAATCGCACACAGCCGAAGCAGCCGAGACGCAGACAAGGGAGGTGAGTAAATTAGCAAAACAGTTTGTATGAATCTGTGAAAATGAAACGCTGTTTGCAAAGAAACTACTGAGCGAAAATGTCTGAAATTTACACAGGAGGTCCAGGGAATGATAATAAAAAGGGCTGTTACAGAAAAAATAAGTAAACTTAAAAAAAAAAAATCGGACTTTTAAAAAAAAAAAAAAAAATTAAGACAAATGCTTAAAATATCCTAAAAAATCTATAAATAAAGAGACTTTTTGCTGCAGAATTTTATAATGAACGGTTTATTAGATATTGAATTAAAACGGGAATATTTTTAACATTGAAGCCTATGGGATTCGCCTGAATAAATTTGCCGAATTAAACCACCGAATGGCAGGGCATTAGGGAACCTTTCACTGCTGGTTTGTGTTCTCTGAATAGCCGAAGCAGTGCTTTTTCATGGGGATTTCACTGCCCTCGAACAGGGACCGAACAGGCACCGTATGTTCAGGCAATTCGCTAGGATTTGGCGAATTGCCTGCTCTCTGGATAGCCGAATGGCCAGGAAAGGTAACCGAACGCTGATTTTCAGCGTTCGGTTACCTTTCTCAAGCAATTCGGATCTCTTTGGATAACCCTGTATGTTCTACGGTGAGATCTGACCACAGCAGATGTTTGTGGCTAAACTGCAAACCAATATGTGAGGTGCGAAAAGGTTTACTGCTCATTAAACACGGGCATTCAGTTTCAGATGAGTTGGTATTTGTCCAAAATCTTGGGGCGATTTATTTTCAGCACTCAACGAATGAACTGAAAAATGGATCATATGGAAATGGTTTGAATTTGCGCAGGGCAATTCAGGGCAGTATGGCAGGGTAACCTTTTTTCAGTCTGATATACAGGGCTGGGTTAAGAGTATCATGGGCCTGGTGCTGAAGATTTTATTGGGCCTTTTTATAGATAATGAGGTAACAATTGGTCCACGATGCTTTCTCGTTTGGAGAGGCAGGTGACGCACTGTCACGCTATGCCAACGTCAGAGCGACTGGGAAACCAGACTGGTGACTCTGATGTGCTATGACACACAGCATGACTTACAGTTCGCCAGGCCTCCTCCAGACATGGCCAATAGGCACTGGTGGGGCATGCTATACCGTCCTGCGGCGTTTAGACACACTGTGGGGATGGCATAGTACCAGGGGTCAAGTCCTGGGGAAAAAAAGTGAGGGAACTCACCCACGAATTCCACAACCCCCATTACCTGAAGAAAATATATATATATATATCACGAGTATAGCAGTGCGTGCCGGTGATACCATTTTTATTGGGTTAGCATTACATTTAAAAGACAAGCTTTCAAGAGTGTAAACTGGAAAC
Source organism: Leptobrachium leishanense (assembly GCA_009667805.1). Lineage (NCBI taxonomy): Eukaryota > Metazoa > Chordata > Amphibia > Anura > Megophryidae > Leptobrachium > Leptobrachium leishanense. The sequence goes on from CM019065.1 coordinate 68,992,219, forward strand.
TATCCTGATCAGTGAAAGGTATCACTACGTACAGGTATACTCGTGATTGTGGCAACTGGACTAACGCATTTTATATATAATATATATATATCCAGGCACAGACCTCCAGAATAATATACACAACACTGTGCCCCCAGAATAATATACACAGCACTGAGCCCCCAGAATAATATACACAACACTGAACCCCCAGAATAATATACAACACTGAACCCCCAGAATAACATACACAGCACTGAGCCCCCAGAATAATATGCACAGCACTGAGCCCCCAGAATAACATACACAGCACTGAGCCCCCAGAATAACATACACAGCACTGAACCCCAATAATAATATACACAGCACTGAGCCCCCAGAATAATATACACAGCACTGAACCCCAAGAATAATATACACAGCACTGGTTATATGGATATATTTTCCCCAGTTCACATGGATATAATTGCCCCCAGTTCACTTGGATATAATTGCCCCAGCTCATATGGGTATATATTGCCCCAGCTCTCATGGATAATGCCCCCCCGGCTCTCATGGATAATGCCCCCAGGTCTCATGGATATGCCCCCAGGTCTCATGGATAATGCCCCCAGCTCTCATGGATATGCCTCAGGTCTCATGGATAATGCCCCCAGCTCTCATGGATACTGCCCCCAGCTCTCATGGATATTGCCCCCAGGTCTCATGGATATTGCCCCCAGGTTTCATGGATATTGCCCCCAGGTTTCATGGATATTGCCCCCAGGTCTCATGGATATGCCCCAGGTCTCATGGATAATGCCCCCAGCTCTCATGGATATGCCGCAGGTCTCATGGATACTGCCCCCAGGTCTCATGGATATTGCCCCCAGGTCTCATGGATATGCCCCCAGGTATCATGGATACTGCCCCCAGGTCTCATGGATACTGCCCCCAGGTCTCATGGATATGCCCCAGGTCTCATGGATAATGCCCCCAGGTCTCATGGATAAGGCCCCTGGTCTCATGGATAATGCCCCCAGGTCTCATGGATAATGCCCCCAGGTCTCATGGATAATGCCCCCAGGTCTCATGGATAATGCCCCCAGGTCTCATGGATATGCCCCAGGTCTCATGGATACTCCCCAGGTCTCATGGATAATGCCCCAGCTCTCATGGATACTGCCCCCAGGTCTCATGGATATGCCCCAGGTCTCTTGGATATATGCCCCAGGTCTCTTGGATATATGCCCCAGGTCTCTTGGATATGCCCCCAGGTCTCATGGATATGCCCCAGCTCTCATGGATATGCCCCAGGTCTCATTGATATTGCCCCCAGGTCTCATGGATATGCCCCAGGTCTCATGGATATTGCCCCCCCAGGTCTCATGGATATTGCCCCCCCAGGTCTCATGGATAATGCCCCCAGGTCTCATGGATAATGCCCCCAGGTCTCATGGATACTGCCCCAGGTCTCATGGATATGCCCCAGGTCTCATGGATAATGCCCCAGCTCTCATGGATACTGCCCCCAGCTCTCATGGATACTGCCCCCAGGTCTCATGGATATGCCCCAGATCTCTTGGATATATGCCCCAGGTCTCTTGGATATATGCCCCAGGTCTCATGGATATGCCCCCAGGTCTCATGGATATGCCCCAGCTCTCATGCATATGCCCCAGGTCTCATGGATATTGCCCCCCAGGTCTCATGGATATTGCCCCCCCAGGTCTCATGGATATTGCCCCCCCAGGTCTCATGGATATGCCCCCCCTGGTCTCATGGATACTGCCCCCAGCCCAGCTCACCTCTGCTGATCCTGCCGCACATTGCCGGCGGCCGCGTGCTTCCTGCTTCAGCGGCCGCTGACAGGAAGTGCAGCCGCTCGCCTGGGATCTATGAAACAGCCAGGCGAGCGGCTCCACTTCCTGTCACCGGCCATTCAAACAGGAAGCACGCGGCTGCCGGCAATGTGCGGCGGCGTTCGGGCTCGGGCCACAGCAGGAACGCTGCGTTCCCGCAGCGTTCCCGCTGTGGGAGAAGTGCGGGAACGCCGTTCCTGCGCGTTCCCGCTCGACTCGAGCCCTGCATAGTACAGCCGAAGTACAAGACACAGTGAGAAAAGAACACTGTCATATAAGATACAATGTGTTACTGTAATTTCCATACACAGCCATTAGAACACATACAGATATTGTTTTTATATTCTGTGTAAACTGCATTGCTAATAATCTCATTGTGATCACTGCAAATCCCAACAAGCAGGAGATCTGAACATTTTATTAACTTTATCCCATATTAACTTTATTCTTTGTGCCACAAAGGCCATTTCTGCATGTGTGACATTGCATAAGATAAGGGACACCATCTAGAGTTTAGAACCTTTCATCCCAGCAATATCTCACTGAAGTGTAAATGGATACACAAAATACTAGAAAATCTGTTTTAATATTTTAACAATCTTTAACCCTTTACTGCGTTCGGCGTGTGGGGGGTGTCCTCATGTGTCACTGCTGTTTGCGAAAGACATCCCTCACACGTTGTCTGGTCTCGCAACCCTCCCTCCTTATACTTACCTCTCTGTCCAGAGTCCTGCGGTGGTCCTTTGGACCCCTCTTCCTCTCGATCGGGAGAAGTTAGAGAAAAAAAGAGGCATCACTGGGAAAGTCAGTCTGACCTTTCCAGCGATGTCTCTTTTTGACCCCTTAGGTGCCAGTCTGTGATCCATCGCCAATCAGCGTTGAATCTTGGAGGTGGCTGACATCTTGAATGTCAGCTAAGTCTCTGGGGCCTCCCCCGGCCACTGACATCATCGCGAATTTTATTAAGGCAGCACTATTGTTCACTTATCAATTCTAACAAATTCTGGTGTGACAATAAACGCATTTGCACATTTTGTAGCTGTGCCACCTCTCTTATGCGGGTGTTTTTATTATTATTTATTGTTGTTGTAAATTAGTATATTGCATGATTTTCTGTCCAGTCTTTAGATGTTATCTACTAATCACTGAATCTTCCCACCGTGATTTTCACAATTCGGTGCAATTTCGGGGCAGTTTGTCTATTCAATAAACTGTGAATTTGCCAAATACAAGCGAACTGAATGTCAAATTGAGGTGCAGTTCGCCGCATTTCTGCAGTCTTCAGCGGCAGCAAAATTTTTCCATAGAGAAATAACGGTTAATCTATTCACAGAACAAACTGCACCAAAGTGTCGGCAAAATTACCTGATTTTTAGGGGTTTCAGTTCAATAGGTTTAAACAGGCGAATCCCATAGATTTCAGTGTAAAAAGTAAAATCATTTTAAAAAAATTAAAAAATAAGTTTTTTCCTGAAAAAGAAAAGAATAAGACTTTTCAGTTTATTTTTTAGAACACTTTTTTGTATTTTTTTTCTTTTTGACAAAATTTTTGTTTCCCAATTTTTTTAAAATTTTTTTTTTAAAGTTCTGTAACAGACCTTATTATAATTGTTTAACACCCTTTACAGCATGGGGCTGTATTGCTGTACCCACTCTTTATCCTCAGCTTCTAGAGAGTGAATATTCTGCACACTCAATGTAACAGACAACTGCTAGTTGTTGCTACGTGTCCTGTCCCTCTGCTCCAAAATTGTTTTGCTGCCTCCTGCAGCAACCCACCACTTACCGCAGACCCCTGTATTGGTGCATCACCGCTTCCCGGGCTCAGTATCATGCCACCTTGGTACCACCCTGTACGATCCCTGACAATAGTTGACAACTATTTTATTTATTGATTAATTGGTTGTATGATTAATCGGCCTGTGTACACCACGCGCTATTAAGAGTAAGATGTTAATAATCTCAGGCGCTACATCACATTTGATTGGAGAAGATGTGCCGGCTCGTTTAGTCTGTATGACTTAATTCTAGGGCTATGTCGGACAAAACCGGTTTGTTTATATTTCATCTACAAAAGTTGCAGAACTACAGAACAGATCCTGAGGTGCTGCCACTGGGTGGAGGAGCTGTACCGCGACTGTTTTCTCCTTACTTGGAGCTGGAGTCCTGCACCACCACTCAACCCTACCTTTCTCTGGTCCCAAGCTGCCATTCCTCCCTTTGGTCCAGCCCTTCCCCCAACCTCCCTTTCATGCTCAGTCTCTTGCCCAAACTCACTCCATCCCACGTCTGGTCCCTCTCCTCACTCAGATTGTCCTTTCAAAATAGTTTCATGAACAAAGTGGTCTGGCTGAGTGGAGTGACACCCCCCCCCAGTCACCCCACGTTGCATGTTGACATCATCATGTCAAATCCAAGCGCTTGTAGCAGTGTTCATTCGGGGAGAAAGCAGATATGAGTTTGAGCTGCGCAGGCAGCATCAATTGATCCCTCTGACCAGGCGCTCGTTTACCTTTAGTGCAAAAAATACGCAAGTTATGTGAGATCCTCAATTTATATATATATGTATGAAAGTTATGAAGATAATCGTTAGTCGCGGCCCTAGTTTTCACCGTAAAAACTATAGGCGTTCTGTGAATATACTTTGGTTACAGTTGTGTTCAAAATTATTCAACCCCCACTGAAATTGAGTGTTTTGGCCAGTTTGACATTGATTTTGATCATTCAGTCATCTTGCTTACAATTAAATCAAAGAGGCACGTGTAGGTCAGACAAATATAACATAACATTTATAATGAAATAACCACAAATGTCTTTTCTGTGCTCACATCATTATCAGTTTTATTCAACCCCCAAGTGACATTCAATCTTAGTACTTAGTACAACATCCTTTTACAGTTATAACAGCTTTTAAACGTGAAGCATAGCTTGACACAAGTGTCTTGCAGCGATGTACGGGTATCTTCGCCAATTCGTCATGGGCAAAAGCCTCCAGTTCAGTCACATTCTAAGGCTTGCGCACTGCAACTGCTTTCTTTAAGTCCCACCAGAGGTTCTCAATCGGATTTAAGTCAGGTGACTGCGATGGCCACTCCAAAATGTTCCAGCCTTTAATCTGCAACCATGCTCTAGTGGACTTGGAGGTATGCTTGGGATCATTGTCCGGTTGAAAGGTCCAACGTCTCCCAAGCCTCAGGTTTGTGACGGACTGCATCACATTGTCCTCCAATATCTCCTGGTACTGAAGAGAATTCATGGTACCTTGCACACGCTGAAGCTTCCCTGTACCTGCAGAAGCAAAACAGCCCCAAAGCATGATTTGACCCCCCGCCATGCTTCACAGTAGGCAAGGTGTTCTTTTCTTCATAGGCCTTGTTCTTCCTCCTCCAAACATAGCGTTGATCCATGGGCCCAAACAGTTCTAATTTAGTTTCATCAGTCCACAGAACACTATCCCAAAACTTCTGTGGTTTGTCCACATGACTTTTGGCATACTGCAGTCGACTCTTCTTATTCTTTGGAGACAGCAAGGGGGTGCGCCTGGGAGTTCTGGCATGGAGGCCTTCATTACGCAGTGTGCACCGTATTGTCTGAGCTGAAACTTCAGTACCCACATCTGACAAATCTTTTCTCAGCAGTCACACGGGGGATTTTCTCCACTCTACGCTTCAGGTAGCGCACAGCAGTCAAAGTCAGCATCTTCTTTCTGCCACGACCAGGTAGCGTTTCAACAGTGCCCTTTGCCTTGAATTTGCGAATGATGCTTCCTATGGTCTCTCTTGGTATGTTTAACATCTTTGCAATCTTCTTATAGCCATTGCCCTTCCTGTGAAGAGTAATCACCTCTTCTCTTGTCTTCCTGGACCATTCTCTTGACTTCACCATGTTTGTAACCACACCAGTAAATGTCTAGAAGGAGCTGAGTATCACAGTCATTTTTAAAGCTGCCTAATTGGTGCTTATTATGCTTTATTGCTGCTCCTTGACATCCACAGGTGTTTTCAATACCTGATTGAAAACACTTGAATGAACCTCTGTTCTTCAGAGTGGTAGTCTTTAAGGGGTTGAATAATTGTGTCAATGAAGAATTCACAAAAGAAACATTTACTACTGTATTACAAAACCAATTGATGTCATTTTAGTTGCATATGGTTCTTTAAAAAGTGCTTGTAGGATTTCATTCTGAATACAAATGTACACTAACAGGGTTATCCAAAGAGATTCGAAAAGTCACCGCACGTTCGGTGACTTTTCGTTCTCTTTAATTCGGTTCCTTTTGCCGATTGCTGAATACACCGCAGGGTCACCGAAATGCAAACAGCACAGGGTCCCCGAATTGCAGGGAAAAGCTGCCGAAAACCTGACGAAAACTAACCGAATGCACGCTGAAAACAAGTGTAGCACTGTGTTAAAATCTTGCTGCTGGCAGTACCTATTTTTGGCCACAAGATGGAGACAATCGCGATTAGAGACACTGGACATTGGGACTACATTTCCCGGCGTGCTTTGCAAAAGGACAGGAAGTGGGTGGGACCCAACGGACTTACATCCTCCACCTCGTGGAGAACGCGCCAGAGCGCGCCAGGGAACGAGAGAAAGCAGACGCACTGAAGAGATCGTGAGAGGGCCTAGGCCAGAGCCTGAGTGAGACCTGTCAGTCCTTATTGGGTCACTCAACCTGAGGAAAAGGAGACTTGCCAGAATCCAGGAATTGCTGCAGACCGGAGGAACCGAAGACCTCGAGTGAGGAGTCACCGCGAGTTGATCGGGTACGGAGAGCAGGCGGTGAGCTGGACAAGCTGCATAAAGTCAGACAACGGATCCGGCCGCTAGTATCCCCAGTCAAAATCGAGCGGAGAGACGTCCTGGGTCAGCGGAGCCTAAAGCAATCGTCGGATGGGTGAGAGGCCTCCAAGGCTGTTTTGTGATTAAAGGACACGCTGCGGTTTTCTCTTTAAAGTCCACAGGGCCCCAACTTGACTAGTCGAAGACATTCCTTAAGTAAATTCACTGGCCAGTTGAACAGTACCCGGGTACCATACACCCATACACACCTTTTACATTCCGGGACTTAACCTGTGCAGGACTCATTCTGTTACGAATCGGAACGGGGGTTAAGGATACGTTCCGAATACATATTTTTCTCTTTTCCGCTGCGCGTTTATCGTAATACGAAGAGATTGTATTTTGGGGTTCGCTACGTGTCTCTGTTTTTCCGAACTATTGAGTAATTGCATATATTTTTCTGTTCGGTTGCGAATATTTTATTCTTCCGAAATACGAAGCCTCGTGTTTCGTTTCTTTTCCGCTACGCGTTTTACCGCAATACGAAAGTACTGTAATAATATCTGTGAATACCGTGTCTCAACATCTGCCTATTATTTTAGTAAACTATTTAAATGATAAAAACTCACAGCGGTGTTGGAGTATATTTATTCCCTAGTGCGGGGAGACTGACCCGTGGTTCATTTTCAGCGGCTCCTCCGGGAGTGAGCGCTACACAAGCAAAAACATCTGGATTAACCTTCGAAGAAGCCGAACAGGAGCCGAATCACACAGAGCCAAAGCAGCTGTGACGTAGAAGAGGCAGTGAATAAATTAGCAAAACCATTTGTATGAATCTGGGAAAATGAAACGCTGTTTGCAAAGAAACTACTGAGCGAAAATGTCTGAAATTTTCACAGGAGGTCCAAGGAATGATAATAAAGAGGGCTGTTACAAAAAAAATAAGTAAACTGGAAAAAAATAAATAAAAAAAAAAATTGAAAAATGCTTAAAGTATCCTAAAAAATCTATAAATAAAGAGACTTTTTGCTGCAGAATTTTATAATGAACGGTTTATTAGATATTGAATTTAAAACGGGAATATTTTTAACATTGAAGCCTATGGGATTCTCCTGAATAAACTTGCCGAATTAAACCACCGAATGGCAGGGCATTAGGGGAACCTTTCACTGCTGGTTTGTGTTCTCTGAATAGCCGAAGCAGTGCTTTTTCATGGGGTTTTCACTGCCCTCGAACAGGCACCGTATGTTCAGGCAATTCGCCAGGATTTGGCGAATTGCCTGCTCTCTGGATAGCGAATGGTCAGGAAAGGTAACAGAACGCTGATTTTCAGCGTTCGGTTACCTTTCTCAAGCAATTCAGATCTCTTTGGATAACCCTGTAAATTCCCTAAAACCCTTTACAGCATTGGGGGTTTAATAATTTTGAACACAACTATATATATATATTCTATCTACATCTATATCACACACATATACAGTGATATTACAATGTAAACATAATATACATCAAGAGAAAAGGCATTAAGCTATGTCAGATCACCTTCAGTGAATGAAGTTTCTAAGCAAGATGCCTCATTGTGGTGAGTCCTGCTGGATGAGGATGATTTAGCTTCTCTCTGCCAGGGCCAGGTAGAGAGACTGACTGATCTGCTGCCTCATCTTGCCACAAGCGGAAAGTCACTGAACATAAAGAGTTCCCAGTGTATTTCTATTGACCTACAGAAAGAGATGTAAGGACAAATGGCGCTATGGACCGTAACTAAATAATACTCCACACTGCCCGAGGGATATGTTTGACACCAAAAACACGAGAATTAGTTATTGTAGCGCTGTGTTAAAAATCATCTTGCTGTGGCAGTACCTATTTTTGGCCACAAGATGGAGACTATCGCGATCAGACACTGGACATTGGGACTACAATGCCCGGCATGCTTTGCAAGAAGACAGGAAGTGGGTGGGGACTGGACACTTACATCCTCTGCCTCGTGGAGAAAGTTCGGGGGGGCGCCAGGGAAGCAGAGAAAGCAGACGCACCGAGGAGATCGCGGGAGAATCTAGGCCTAAAGCCTGAGGGAGACCTGTTGTTCCGGTTTGGGTCACCTAGCCTGAGGAGAAGGAGACTCGCCAGAGCCCAGACACTGCTGCAGACCGGCGGAATCGAACGGAGAGCAGGCGGTGAGCTGGACAAGCGGCATAAAGTGAGACAACGGATCTGGCCGCTAGTATCCCCAGTCAAAATCCGGAGGAGAGACGTCCTGGGTCAGCGGAGCCTAAAGCCTGCGTCGGATGGGTGAGAGGCCTCCAAGGCTGTTTGTGATTAAACAGAAGACAGCAGCTTGACCTTTAAAGTCCACAGGGCCCCAACTGACTAGTCGAAGACTTTCTTTAAATAAACTCACTGGCCAGTTGAACAGTACCCGGGTACCACACACACATATACACCTTTCACCTCCTGGGACTTAACTTGTGCAGGACTCATTTTCTTTTAGGAATCGGAATAGGGGTTGAAAATAAAGATACGTTCCGAATATATATTTTTCCTCTTTTTCCGTTGCGCGTTTGCTGTAATACGAAGGGATTGTATGTTCGGGGTTTTGCTACGTGTTTTCTTTTTCTGAACCATCGGGAAATTGCATTGCTTTTATGTTCGGTTGCGAATATTTTATTTTCCGAAATACGAAGCCTCGTGTTTCGTTTCTTTTCCGCTACGCGTTTTACCGTGATACGAAAATACTGTAATAATACTTGTGAATACCGTGTTTCAACATCTGCTCAAATATTTTAGTAAACTATATAAATATAAAAACTCACAACTGTGTTGGAGTATATTTATTCCCTAGTGCGGGGAGACTGACCCGTGGTTCATTTTCAGCGGCTCCTTCGGGAGTGAGCGCTACATTATAAAAGAGTAACCCTTTAGGCGTGTGGAGTACACATTTATATCAGGTTCACAATAAAATATTTTGCAAAAAAAATTCCCATGTGTATTTTGTAGCGCTGTGTTAAAATCTTGCTGTGGCAGTACCTATTTTTGGCCACAAGATGGAGACTATCGCGATCAGAGACACTGGACATTGGGACTACAATGCCCGGCATGCTTTGCAAGAAGACAGGAAGTGGGTGGGGACTGGACACTTACATCCTCTGCCTCGTGGAGAACGCGCCAGGGAACGAGAGAGAGCAGACGCAGTGCCATACTTTGTGAGAGGACCTAGGGCGGAGAGCAAGTGAGACCTGTCAGTTCTGTCACCGGGTGATTCAGTCGCAAGAGAAGGAGCCCTCCAAGTTCCAGAGTTGCTGCAAAAGGGAACCAACCGAAGACCTCGAGTAAAGAGTCACCGCAAGCGGATCGGGGACAGAGAGCAGGCGGTGAGCTGAGGAAAAGTCGTGGACAAGCTACGGGAAGTCAGATAACGGATCCGGCCGCCAGTATCCCCAGTCAAAATCCAGCGGAGAGACGTCCTGGGTCAGCGGAGCCTAAAGCAACCGGCGGATGGGTGAGAGGCCTCCAAGGCCGTTTATAATACAAAGAGCACGCTGCTGTTTTCTCTTTAAAGTCCACAGGGCCCCAACTTGACTAGTCGAAGACCTTTCTTAAGTAATTTCACTGGCCAGTTGAACAGTACCCGGGTACCTTACACACATACACACCTTTTACATTCCGGGACTTAACCTGTGCAGGACTCATTTTGGAACGGGGGTTAAAGATACGTTCCGAATATATTTTTCTCTTTTCCGCTGCGCGTTTAGCGTGATACGAAGTGATTGTATATTCTGGGTTCCGCTACGTGTCCCTTTTCTGAATATTCGTGCAATTGCATTTTCTTTTATGTTCGGTTACGAATATTTTATTTTCCGAAATACGAAGCCTCGTGTTTCGTTTCTTTTCCGCTACGCGGTTTATCGCAATACGAAAGTACTGTAATAATATCTGTGAATACCGTATCTCAATATCTGCCAAATATTTTAGTAAACTATTTAAATGATAAAAACCCACAACTGTGTTGGAGTATATTTATTCCCTAGTGCGGGGAGACTGACCCGTGGTTCATTTTCAGCGGCTCCTCCGGGAGTGAGCGCTACAATTTAATATATAGTCTGTGTATATGTTAAGACTTCTAGTTCCGTAGAGTTCAAATTCACTTATAGTTACGTATTGAGTCTACTCCTTGAAAGTCAAAACGGATGTAGCAAGTTGGCAGACAACTTGTTATTCCCCGAATTTTCTATGGGTGGAATCTTCCACGAACAACAACCTCAGTGGAGTCCCTGGGTTTCAAGGTTCAGAGCCCCTCTCCTGGCTCTGAGGGGGTCTCGCTTGTAGGGTATTTTATAGCAACCCTTAGCCCTCTTGGAAATTCTCTGCCAACCCAGTCAGGTCATCAGTGGGTAAAAGGGAAAAATAAAAAGTCCACCCTCTGATGGGTTTTAAAAGCAAGAATTTATTCTTCAATAAAATAAAATAGAACAAAAGCACTTATAGTGCCGCTGAGACGCGTTTCGCCGAATATTTGGCTTCATCAGTCAGTGACACTGACTCTACGGAACTAGAAGTCTTAACATATACACAGACTATATATTAAATACACATGGTAAATTTTTTTGCAAAATATTTTATTGTGAACCTGATATGCATGTACTAATATACTGTTAAAACCATTGGCAGACAAGCCGATGCACCACACAGAAATGTGTACTCCATGTGCCTAAAGGGTTACTCTTTTATTTCTATTGACCTGCTTACAAGAGCTCGCACAGGGCTCATGCAAGTCATATGGACTCCAGTAGAGGATACTAGCAGCGGTGAACTGCACCATTGTCATTATGTGCTAGCGACACCCTAAGGCTGCGGTCAGACGAGCGCACTAAGTGTGCGCGTACTGACCCGCCTCCCGACGTCCGTCGCAGCAGTGTAATGCTTCAACGGGGAGGGCCAGACTGCGTAGCATATGCAATAGTTGCGCGAGCTACACAGGACATGCTGAAACCCTCCCCATCAAAAAGCTACAGCACGTTTGATGGGGCTACAACGCGTGATCCTCCATAGGAGGCTTGTACTTTCTACAGCTGAGCGCACTAACTGCGCTCAGCGAGGTGACCACACAGGGTCAGAGTGGAAGGAACGTCCATTATCACGGACGTTCCTTCCGCACTCAAGTACACTCTTGTGACATTGGCTTATTATTACGAGTCAAGCTGCCAAAATAGCAGCTCACTCGTGACATGGCCAGTAATAGGGACCAACTAAGGTTAATGGCTTGCAACAATGTTTTCCTTCTGCGGCTCCTTATTTTAGTAAGGCTCAAGAGTAATAGAAACATAGAATAATGTCGGCAGATAAGAACCTTTCGGCCCATCTAGTCTGCCCAATTACATGGATACTTAACCTGGATTTATCTTTTGTTTAGGATAGCCTTATGCCTATCCCATGCTTGCTTAAATGTGTCAGTTTATGGTGTGCTCAGAAACTAAGATCCCATGATGCTGTAATGAGGGGTTAGTGGACTTGCCCTAACAATAAAACAGTAACTAAACTGCATAATACATAATAGAAAACACAAAAAGAGAAACAAAATAATACAACGTGCTTTTTGGACTCATAACATTGATATACATTGTGACTTTCCTATAGAATGACGTCACAGAAGAGGAGCAGCGATGGGGAGCGAAAACTATAGAGGGTTCAGGACGTCCTCAGCATATAGAGTGAGTATAATATGTGAGCAACTCTGTACCTCTGTAAAGATACTTTTGGTAGTGTTGCTCAGTTTGTATAATAGATGTAGAGCTCCGGTAGGAACTTTGGTATTTATGAAACATATATATATATAAATTAAATAATTATGTATTTTAAATAAGACATGCACCGTTCACTGCATATGTTAGTGACCAAAGTAAATGTGGTGGTGGTGGCTTGACCTGAAAAAACACTCCTACAGTTGTTTTTTTAGACAGGTAGATACATGATGGATAGCTGGAAAGACTGGTGGTTACATAGATGGATGGATAGAAAGACATGCATACATATATACATGGATGGATGGGTGGAAAGACAGGTAGTTACATAGATAGATGATGGAAAGATGGGTGATTACATAGATAGAAGGTTGGATGGATGGACAGAGTAGCATTATATCCGCACTGTTTTCCTGTTTTCTTTTGATGTTTTGGTCACTCCCTCACTTTTTTTGTTCTATAAAGTATAAGCAGTCTCAGAAGCAATGTATCAAAAGAACATGAGCATCTGAAGAAAAAAGAGCTTCAGGATGGCCCCCAAGCATCTTATGGATATGGTGGACAGTTCGGAACAGAGAAGGACAGGATGGACAAGGTGAATATTAGAATCGGTAATACATATGAGAAAAAGTCAGAGGATTACCTCTAACAAGAGCACAAGAGTTGCCATTTTAACATAATCAGATGATAAAGACACTGGGGACAGTATACTTAGGAATTCTTCCACACAGCACCCATGTATTCCTCTCTGTCGTGACTAAGAGCGTAGTGTGAGGTAAGAAAAAGTACCAAAGCTGGAAAATAAATTATTTCCACTCTTTTTCTCTAACATAGTTATTTTTCTACCTAAATTATAAACATTTATCTTTAAGAAACAGACATTTGTCCCAAAGCATCAGGATACGTCATATTAGACAGGTTTCACTCTTTGAATATTATTTAAACTGGTTGTCCCTTTGCTGTATGGCCCTGTATAGACTTATGAGAAGTAATCAGTGTTTGCTTCTTCCATTCCCAGAGTGCTTTGGGTCATGATTACAAGGCCGACACAGAGATGCATTCTTCCCAGACGGATGCTGCTAAAGGTTTTGGTGGAAGGTATGGCGTGCAGAAGGACAGAGTTGACAAGGTAAGACACCATAAATGTGCAACTAATCCCATAATTCCAGATGAATTTTACAAATTAATGGGGGTATCATTAAAAATAATAACACCTGTCACATATCTGGCCATGTCTCACAGCAGTATAGTGACCACAGAAATAAGTGTAACGGGTTTTTGCGTAGTCCCACAAATACCCCTGTGGTCTTTTACCTCAGTTACCTTCAAGCGCTCTGCAAGCCGATCCTGAGCCTCCGCTACCTGGGAGTTGGGGTACATGATTGCGGCAGTGCCTCCACCCAGGGCCGGCGCTAATGTAAGGCAGCTCAGGCGGCTTCCTTACTGTCCTGGTGCCAAACTAGGGGGTGCCACAATCTAGTTCCCTGGCCACTGCTGGCCGGGGGTTTCTAGTGCCGCCCATTAGGAAAAGTATCCTCCTCCTCCTCCTCCTCCTTGTGACTGGAGCAGCTCCTTTACTTCCGGGCTGATGAGGGGGAGGGCGCTCCCGAGTCGCAGCAGAGCTGTGGGCCAAGTGCTGCCTCGTGCTGCAGTGGTGCTCCTCTTCCAGCTGACAAGTGAGGAGGTGTGACCAGCCCTGCCCCGCAGCAGAGATCCCCCCCAGGGCAGGAGGTGAGTGATCCCACTTCCTGCTCTCCCTCCCTCTGCCCCGAGATTGTGGCACTCCCCCTCCTCTATACACACACACAATTTCTCCTGCTGTGAAGGAGAAGCTTGTGTTTTTAATTCATGTTGGACCAGGTATCTGAGCTGAGCACCACACTGCAATGTGCTTCAGCTGTGCTTTTTAATGTGGAGCTCAAATACCTGGTCCAGCAAGAGTTAAAAACACAACTTCTCCTTCACAGCAGGGGAGATCTCTTATATCATTGTTACTGCCCCCACTGGGAGGCTATTCCATGTATCTACTACCCTTTCTATATCACTGTTACTGCCCCCACTGGGAGACTATTCCATGTAACAGTAATATTGAAAGGGCAGTATATAGATGGAATAGCCTCCCAGTGGGGGCAGTAACAGTGATGGAGGCTATTCCATGTATCTACTACCCTTTCTATATCACTGTTACTGCCCCTCTGGGTGGCTATTCCATGTAACAGTGATATAGAAAGGGTAGTAGATACATGGAATAGCCTCCCAGTGGGAGCAGTAACAGTGATATAGAAAGGGTAGTAGATACTGCCCCCACTGGGAGGCTATTCCATGTATCTACTACCCTTTCTATATCACTGTTACATGGAATAACCTCCCAGTGGGTGCAGTAACAGTGATATAGAAAGGGTAGTAGATACATGGAATAACCTCCCAGTGGGTGCAGTAACAGTGATATAGAAAGGGTAGTAGATACATGGAATAGCCTCCCAGTGGGGGCAGTATCTACTACCCTTTCTATAGCACTGTTACATGGAATAGGCTCCCAGTGGGAGCAGTAACAGTGATATAGTGTCAGTATCGGGTAACCCCGCTTGCAGACTGTAAGCCAACAGACCCTGACCAACCGGTCCTTAGAAATGGCCGGGTTATGGTCAGTAATACTGAGAATGATGAACACAAATAAAGTGGTGGAGTGCAAAGAAAAACAACCTGCGGAATAAAGTAACCCACAATGCTCTAGCTAGCCGGTCCTTAATAATGGCCGGGTTAAGCAGGGCAAACCAACAAAACACACATAGGCAGGGGTTAAGGAAATAGAGGTCCGTTATACTATGCCAGAAATCAGGGAAGTCGAGACAAGCCGGGATCGTATAAACCAGGAAATCAGTCAGAATAGGAATTAAGAAATAACAACAAGGCACTGGGAGTAACAGGAACCACGCTAGGGCAACTTGCTAAGAGAAAGGAAGCCCTTTAAATAGAGGAGACGCCCTGCTCTGCTATAGGATAGCTGGTCATGTGCTGCGATTGGTTGTCCTTCCTGCATGTTGCATCTGATTCGCGGGCAGCACCATTCCCTGTCCTGTAGTACACAGTATCCTGGAATAAGGCTTTCTGGATATCAGCTGCTGTGACAGCCGCAACATTTCCCCGAACATGGGGCGAAGGTGCAACATTTCCCCAGACATGGGGCGAAGGTGCAACATTTCCCCAGACATGGGGCGAAGGTGCAACATTTCCCCAGACATGGGGCGAAGGTGCAACATTTCCCCAGACATGGGGCGAAGGTGCAACATTTCCCCAGACATGGGGCGAAGGTGCAACATTTCCCCAGACATGGGGCGAAGGTGCAACATTTCCCCAGACATGGGGCGAAGGTGCAACATTTCCCCAGACATGGGGCGAAGGTGCAACATTTCCCCAGACATGGGGCGAAGGTGCAACATTTCCCCAGACATGGGGCGAAGGTGCAACATTTCCCCAGACATGGGGCGAAGGTGCAACATTTCCCCAGACATGGGGTGAAGGTGCAACATTTCCCCAGACATGGGGTGAAGGTGCAACATTTCCCCAGACATGGGCCACCGTGATATATAGAAAGGATAGTAGATACATGGAATAGCCTCCCAGTGGGGGCAGTATCTACTACCCTTTCTATATCACTGTTACTGCTCCCACTGGGAGGCTATTCCATGAAACAGTGATATAGAATGGGTAGTAGATACCTGGAATAGCCTCCCAGTGGGAGCAGGAACAGTGATATAGAAAGGGTAGTAGATACTGCTCCCACTGGGAGGCTATTCCATGTAACAGTGATATAGAAAGGGTAGTAGGTACATGGAATAGCCTCCCAGTGGGAGCAGTAACAGTGATATAGAAAGGGTAGTAGATACTGCTCCCACTGGAGGCTATTCCATGTATCTACTACTCTTTCTATATCACTGTTACTGCTCCCACTGGGAGGCTATTCCATGTACCTACTACCCTTTCTATATCACTGTTACATGGAATAGCCTCCCAGTGGGAGCAGTATCTACTACCCTTTCTATATCACTGTTACTGCTCCCACTGGGAGGCTATTCCAGGTATCTACTACCCATTCTATATCACTGTTTCATGGAATAGCCTCCCAGTGGGAGCAGTAACAGTGATATAGAAAGGGTAGTAGATACATGGAATGTCCTCCCAGTGGGGGCAGTAATAGTGATATAGAAAGGGTAGTAGATACATGGAATGTCCTCCCAGTGGGGGCAGTAACAGGGATATAGAATGGGTAGTAGATACTGCTCCCACTGGGAGGCTATTCCATGTATCTACTACCCTTTCTATATCACTGTTAATGCCCCACTGGGAGGCTATTCCAGGTATCTATTACCCTTTCTATATCACTGTTACTGCTCCCACTGGGAGGCTATTCCAGGTATCTACTACCCATTCTATATCACTGTTACTGCCGCCACTGGGAGGCTATTCGAGGTATCTACTACCCTTTCTATATCACTGTTTCATGGAATAGCCTCCCAGTGGGAGCAGTAACAGTGATATAGAAAGGGTAGTAGATACATGGAATGTCCTCCCAGTGGGGGCAGTAATAGTGATATAGAAAGGGTAGTAGATACATGGAATATCCTCCCAGTGGGGGCAGTAACAGTGATATAGAATGGGTAGTAGATACTGCTCCCACTGGGAGGCTATTCCATGTATCTACTACCCTTTCTATATTACTGTTACTGCTCCCACTGGGAGGCTATTCCATGTAACAGTTGTAGCGCTCACTCCCGGAGGAGCCGCTGAAAATGAACCACGGGTCAGTCTCCCCGCACTAGGGAATAAATATACTCCAACACAGTTGTAAGTTTTTATATTATATAGTTTACTAAAATATTTGAGCAGATGTTGAGACACGGTATTCACAAGTATTATTACAGTATTTTCGTATCCCGGTAAAACGCGTAGCGGAAAAGAAACGAAACACGAGGCTTCGTATTTCGGAAATAAAATATTCGCAACCGAACATAAAAGCAATGCAATTTCCCGATAGTTCAGAAAAAGGGACCCGTAGCGAAACCCCAAACATACAATCCCTTCGTATTACGGCAAACGCGCAGCGGAAAAAGAGAAAAATGTATTCGGAACGTATCTTTGTCTTTTAACCCCCGTTCCGATTCGTAAAAGGAAATGAGTCCTGTACAGGTTAAGTTCCAGAATGTAAGAAGCGTATCTGTGTGTGGTACCCGGGTACTGTTCAACTGGCCAGTGAATTTATTAAAGGAAAGTCTTCGACTAGTCAGTTGGGGCCCTGTAAACTTAAAAGAGAAAAACAGCAGAGCGTCCTTTAATCATACAAACAGCCTCGGAGGCCTCTCACCCATCTGATGACTGCTTTAGGCTCCGCTGACCCAGGACGTCTCTCCACCCGATTTTGACTGGGGATACTAGCGGCCGGATCCGTTGTCTACCTTCATGCAGCTTGTCCAGCTCCCCGCCTGCTCTCCGTTCGATTCCGCCGGTCTGCAGCTGTTGTCTGGGTACTGGCAAGTCTCCTTCTCCTCAGGTTGAGTGACCCAAATAGGAATTACAGGTCTCTCTCGGGCTTTGGCCTAGCTCCTCCAGCGATCTCCTCAGTGCGTCTGCTTTCCCTCATCCCCTGGCGCTCTGGAACTTTCTCCACGAGGCAGAGGATGTAAGACTCCAGTCTCCACCCACTTCCTGAGGCCTGTTCAATACCTCAGCCGCTGCAAGTGCTAAGTTAGCAACTTGCATTGAACGCCGTTCAACCGCTCAGCGCTCAGCAGTGCTAACCTAGCACTTGCAGCGACCCGAGGAGATGCTTCGTGTGACGTATTAAAGATGGCCGCCGCATGAAGCAAGTAACAATGCCCTACAGCAAGATGGCCGCCGCCTCGAAGCAAGTAATAATTCCCTACAGCAATGTTAATTTTGAGGTTTTTGTTCACCAAAGCACAAAATATTTATTTATTATTTCCCCCTGCACATAGACATATATTACAGTTCAATTTATATATTGTTTCAGAAGTAAACATAACATTTATTCATTAAAAATCATTTGTGGTTGTGCAAACAAAACGGAATTGTGCTGACTGCTTCTCTTTATTATTTTTTGTCCGAGTGATCCGAAAAACAATCTGAATTTCATTAAGAAATTGTCGGCCATTTTGGATTCAAAATTCGCACCCAAAGCGTTCAACGACACTGCTGCAGCAAACTGAATTGCTGCGCTGCAGCAATTCAGCAGCTGCTGAGGTATTGAACAGGCCTCTGGCTTCTTGCAAAGCATGCCAGTTATTGTAGTCCCAAAGTCCAGCATCTCTGATTGCGATAGTCTCCATCTTGTGGCCAAAAATAGGTACTGCCACAGCAAGATTTTTAGCACAGTGCTACACAGTGATATAGAAAGGGTAGTAGATACATGGAATAGCCTCCCAGTGGGGGCAGTAATAGTGATATAGAAAGGGTAGTAGATACATGGAATAGCCTCCCAGTGGGAGCAGTATCTACTACCCTTTCTATATCACTGTTATTGCCCCACTGGGAGGCTATTCCATGTATCTACTACCCATTCTATATCACTGTTACTGCCCCCACTGGGAGATTATTCCATGTATCTACTACTTTCTATATCACTGTTACATGGAATAGCCTCCAGTGGGAGCAGGAACAGTGATATAGAATGGGTAGTAGATACATGGAATATCCTCCCAGTGGGGGCAGTAACAGTGATATATAGAATGGGTAGTAGATACTGCTCCACTGGGAGGCTATTCCATGTATCTACTACCCTTTCTATATCACTATTACTGCCCCCACTGGGAGGCTATTCCATGTATCTACTACCTTTCTATATCACTGTTACATGGAATAGCTCCCAGTGGGAGCAGGAACAGTGATATAGAATGGGTAGTAGATACATGGAATATCCTCCCAGTGGGGGCAGTAACAGGGATATAGAATGGGTAGTAGATACTGCTCCCACTGGGAGGCTATTCCATGTATCTACTACCCTTTCTATATCACTATTACTGCCCCCACTGGGAGGCTATTCCATGTATCTACTACCCTTTCTATATCACTGTTACAATGGAATAGCCTCCCAGTGGGAGCAGGAACAGTGATATAGAATGGGTAGTAGATACATGGAATATCTCCCAGTGGGGGCATAACAGGGATATAGAATGGGTAGTAGATACTGCTCCCACTGGGAGGCTATTCCATGTATCTACTACCCTTTCTATATCACTATTACTGCCCCCACTGGGAGTACAGTACACTGGGAGTACAGTGTGCTTTGATACAGAGTCTGCTGGGAACCTTTATGCAGGATGCTTCAGCACTGGACACAATACCACAAATCTCAGCCACCATCATCTTCCAGCTTCCTCTCTTGCAGTCCTGTCTTGGACCTCGTCTCTGTTTCACTGCCATTGTGTACTTCTCTTATCCTGACCACGGCTTCTCTGACTATTCTAGATGAAAATCTAGTATTAAAAGAGAACACATATATTAAGTGTAGAGTAAGGTTGAAAGGAATAAAGCCTTCAATGTACAGTTTTAAAGACATGTCCATTTTTTTCAACATAATAATAGTGCTACTAAGTAAAATATATGGACTTTTCGTGGTTGGTATCACACACAGAGCCGTTTTAGTCTGAGTGCTAACTGTATAAAAATTTCACTTTTTATTAATAGTTTTTTTTGTTATTTCAGTCTGCAGTTGGATTTGGCTATAAGGCTGAGGTACAACAGCACGCTTCCCAGCAAGGTGACACATATTGCTCTCTTTAGTTCCTATTTAAATGTCTGCCTTCACTGTTATATATGACTCTTGAATGGTGCCTATAATAGTATTGAATTCCCATAGAGGGCCAGTATATTAGCAAACATCAGAAATGTGGGGAAAAAAACCATCGTAATACTCTCTATTTGTACAAAAAATGTCTACCAGCTGGG
This sequence comes from Leptobrachium leishanense, assembly GCA_009667805.1. Classification (NCBI taxonomy): domain Eukaryota; kingdom Metazoa; phylum Chordata; class Amphibia; order Anura; family Megophryidae; genus Leptobrachium; species Leptobrachium leishanense. The sequence goes on from CM019065.1 coordinate 69,012,524, forward strand.
TGGAGTAGAGGTAACATCACTGCTCTGCGTGGAGAGAGCCTGTGGAGACCTGGGTTCGATCCCAGTGAGCAACCTCTCCAGTAAGTGTCCTTGGGCAAGACACCTAACGGTACATACTCACCACCCAGGACATACCTGAAAACGAGAGAAATCTCAATGTATCCTTCCTGGTAAAATACTTTCTCAAAATAAAAAATTAGTGTAGCTCAAAAGGCTCATTAAAATAATCAGGGAAGATCAACCCAAAATACCAATAATGACTTCATTAACCAAATATTTAAATTTAGAATGAAAAGATGTCGCTTTGCTTCTCAATTATGACCTCCACCTGCTACTAACGTTTACAGTACAAACCCCTACACATCTTTCTCAGTGCAAAAAGTAGGATCCCCAAAATTCTATTATAACCAGAGGAAAGCCAAGGCAAGATTTATTTATTTATAAAGGATTTTACCAGGAAGGATACTTTGAGATTTCTCTCGTTTTCAAGTATGTCCTGGGTTCAAGAACATTGAAGTGTTACAGTTACAGAAATACAAAGTAATACAAGATGAAGGGTAAAACCTCTTACTACTTAAGGGGTAATAATACTGATTGAACTCCCCAGTAACCCAAATCAACCTAGTGATTTACATTTCATCTCTCCAAAAGGGAGCATACCTGATAGCACAGAGGAGAAAAATCAGGAATGGTCGGCTAAATCTGGGACTGGTGGAGGGAAATGGTGATATACACCAAATAAAATGCATGCGGGTTATTCCAGGAGTGAGAACGCATGACACGATTCTGCTCTCATCTGACATATTATCGAGATAAAGCCCGAGGAATATTCATAAGCAGGTCTACAGTGTTATTCACTAATGTGAATCCATGTAATGCATAAATAAAGGAAAATTGCCCAAATAATTCCTTCTTCTTTAGTTCATCTTATTTATTATATTATACGTTGTTGATGTTATAGTGGTGATGTTTTTGTTGCCATTTATTTCATAATGTTACATAATAGATACATTACACTGCTCAGTGCATCAAATGCTCTGTTGTAATTGTTCTTATCTATCTTTCAAATCAAATTAGTTCTTGCTGGATTTCTCTCTTTTCTCTGCAGATTACGCCAAAGGTTTCGGAGGTCGTTATGGAGTACAGAGAGACCGCGTGGATAAGGTGATAAATGCACAAAGGAGTAAATGTTTATTATTGGGCGAAGAATGAGAAAGAGCGAGACATGTTCCATATTATAGCCTAACGTTTACTCACCCTTACTCTATGGGATCCTTTTGAAAAAAACATGATGCTCTATAGACATAAAGGGAAATGATAGTTTAGTAAGGATCTTGTTTGGGGCAAGATTTTCTTTGGGAACAGCTATGGGTGACAGGAACGCACTGAGAATACCCTCAAGTTGTTCCAGTCAGCCATTGTTGTCCCCAAATAAAATATTGGAAAGTTTTGTTCTGCTCTGACTGCAGTTTATGATTCTTGATTCTCTTTTTTGGTTTTCAGTCAGCTGTTGGGTTTGAGTACAAGGCTGAGCTAGAGCAGCATTCCTCTCAGCAGGGTAAGCACACCACCTTTTTGTATTGTATGTAGCAGCAGAGTACCATGTATAACATCCCCCCACACTTTCGTCCTGGAACCCACCCATTATACATCCTTTGAAACACCCAACACTTAATTTACCATCCTTATTCAACAATCCAGTGACTCCTAACATATTATGTCGGGGCATCAGAAAATAAGTTTGAAAATAGGTATTTGTATAATGTGATGTCTTATCAAGTGGATTTGTGTAAGTTCATACAAGTTGCATCACATTTTGGGCTACATGCCAAGGTTTCATAGAACTGTCTTCTTTAATTAGGGGGACAATCAGGCTTCCAAACGAAAGCCATGCATTAAAACATAAACTTATAATACTGGCTTAAATTCTGATCTAAAGTATTAACTTAACAAAGATTCTAAAAAATATATATATAAAAAGGAAAATCTTACAACTATGTACTCACTCTAAAAACCTCTTGCATGCTGTACTGAGTACTGAGGAGTACTGAGGTACTGAGGAGAGGCTTGTCCTTTTTATGTCTGACATCCCTTAATATTGCTACCTTTCAAGTAATAAACTTGGAATGTAGAGTAACAAAACTAGCTTCCTTCATTCAATATTCCTTTTTTTTCCTTAATCATTGTGTGTTTTGTCCTTTTATGATACCGTTCCTTTCCTTCCTTATAAAAAGATACACATTTCCACCTATTCAGGAAGTCTTCTCTCTGTGTTGTTAGTATATCTGCCCTTGGTTTTCAACTTAGTGTCTCTCATTCACTTCTTTTGGTCAACTGTTGCTTGGTTGTATCTCACGTTCTCCAGTAAAATTAACCATATTGTCCTCTGAGTCTTTCCCTAACTCTTGAGTGTCTATTTCCCTTTCATGAGTCTGTAACTGTTCCTCACGGTACACATTAGCTACTAGTTCACCAAGAAAACCGTTGTGTGGGTCACTCGGGCTTCTCATTATTGTTCCATTTCACCTCAGATCACTCCAAAGGATTCGGAGGTAAATTCGGTGTCCAGAAAGATCGTCAAGATAAATCTGCTCACAGCTGGAGTCACAAAGAAGAAGTAAAACCTCATGAATCGCAGACTGGTAATATTCCCTCAGCACCATGTCCAACAGAAAATAAAAGACAACCTACATTTTATGTGTACAATGATCACTCTACAGCAGTGATTCCCAGTCATGGGCCTCAGGTCCCCCTAACAGGTCAGGTTTCCAGATATGTGAAGCACAGCACAGGCGATATGATTTGCTGCTCAGTGATTGCAGTATTCAGTCTGCATTTCCACAAGGTGATCCTTAAATTTTGGTCTGTTAGGGGGGAGAACCAAGGTTGGGAAACACTGATCTTCAGCCTTCCAGTACAATAACTGTTGATACTCATGTACAGTGGCAAGAAAAAGTATGTGAACCCTTTGGGATTACGTGGAGTTTTGCATGAATTGGTCATAAAATGTGCTCTAATCTTCATCTAAGTCACAACAATTTGAAAAACACAGTCTGCTTAAAATAATACAACACAAACATATGTTTTCATGTGTTTATTGAACATAACATGTAAACATTCACAGTGCAGAGTGGAAAAAGTATGTGAACCTTTGGACTTAATAACTGGTTGACCCTCCTTTGGCAGCAATAACCTCAACCAAATGTTTCCTGTAGTTGCAGATCAGACCTGCACAACGATCTGGAGTAATTTTGGACCACTCCTCTTCACAAAACTGTTTCAGTGTAGCAATATTCTTGGGATGTCTGGTGTGAATCGCTCTCTTAAGGTCATGCAACAGCATTTCAATCGGGTTGAGGTCGTATTGAAGGCGTATTTTGTTTTGCTGAAGCCATTCTTTTGTTGAATTACTTTTATGCTTTGGGTCATTGTCCTGTTGCATCACCCATCCTCTGCGGAGCTTCAGTTGGCACACAGATGGTCTTACGTTTTCCTACAAAATGTCTTGATAAAACTCTGAAATTCATTTTTCCATCAATGACAACAATCCGTCCAGGCCCTGAGGCAGCAAAGCAGCCCCAAACCATGATGCTCCCTCCGCCATGTTTTACAGTGGGGATGAGGTTTTGATGTTGGTGTGCTGTGCCTTTTTTTCTCCACACATAGTGTTGTGTGTTTTTCCAAACAACTCAATTTTGGTTTCATCTGTTCACAGAATATTTTGCCAGTATTGCTGTGGAACATCCAGGTGCTCTTTTGCAAACTTCAAACGTGCTGCAATATTCTTTTTGGACCACAATGGCTTCCTCCGTAGTGTCCTCCCATGTACTCCATTCTTGTTTAATGTTTTCCTTATTGTAGAGGTGTCAACAAAAATATTAGCATGTGCCAGAGATTTCTGTAAGTCTTTAGCTGACACTCTAGGATTCTTCTTTACCTCATTAAGCATTCTGCGCTGTGCTCTTGCAGTCATCTTTACAGGACGACCACGCCTAGGGAGAGTAGCAACAGTGCTGAACTTTCTCCATTTTTAGACAGTCTGTCTTACCGTGGACACAGGAACATCAAGGCTTTTGGAGATACTTTTGTAACCCTTTCCAGCTTCATGCAAGTCAGCAATTCTTGAACATAGGTCTTCTGAGAGCTCTTTTCTGCGAGGCATGGTTCACATCAGGCAGTGCTTCTTGAAACCAGTAAACCCAAAACTGGTGTGTGTTTTTAAAGGGCAGGACAGCTTTCAGCAACACATCCAATAATATCACACTGATTGGACTCAAGGTTGGCTCACTCCTGGCTCCAATTAGCTCTTGGAGAAGTCATTAGGCTAGGGGTTCTCATACTTTTTCTACCCTGCACTGTGAATGTTTACATGTTATGTTCAATAAACACATGAAAACATACTGTATAATGTTTGTGTTGTATTATTTTAAACAGACTGTGTTTTTCAAATTGTTGTGACTTAGATGAAGATCAGAGCACATTTTATGACCAATTCATGCAAAACTCCACGTAATCCCAAAGGGTTCACATACTTTTTCTTGCCACTGTATTACACTTTTACTGATGTTACATTGTCAAAACCAATTTGTGCAACAAACTGATCGTCTTACATAGGTGATCAAATTGACATAGACAGTGATCAGTAAGGAGATTTCATAAATCTGGGAACTATAGGCCAGTTAGTCTTACGTCAGTAGTGGGGAAATTAATGGAAACCATGTTAAAGGAAAGGATTGTTGAACATCTAAAAACACATAGATTACAGGATCAGAAACAACATGGGTTTACCTCAGGGAGATCATGCCAAACTAATCTTATTGATTTTTTTGATTGGGTAACAAAAATAATAGACACAGGTGGTGCAGTAGACATTGCTTATTTAGATTTCAGTAAGGCTTTTGATACTGTTCCGCATAGAAGGCTTATCAATAAATTGCAATCTTTGAGCTTGGATTCCAATATTGTTGAATGGATTAGGCAGTGGCTGAGTGACAGACAACAGAGGGTTGTGGTAAATGGAGTATATTCGGCGCAAGGTCTTGTTACCAGTGGGGTACATCAGGGGTCAGTACTTGGACCCATTCTATTTAATATTAGTGATATTGCAGAAGGTAGGTATTAATGGAAAAGTATGTCTTTTTGCTGATGACACAAAGATTTGCAACAGGGTTGATGTTCCTGGAGGGATCAGCCAAATGACAAATGATTTAGCTAAACTAAAAAATGGTCGGAGCTGTGGCAATTGAGTTTTAATGTGGATAAGTGCAAGATAATGCTCCTGGGACGTAAAAACCCAAGGGCTGAATATAGAATATTTGATACAGTCCTAACCTCAACATCTGAGGAAAGGGATTTAGGAGTTATTATTTCAGAGGATCTAAGGGTAAGTAGTCAATGTAATAGAGCAGCAGGAAATGCTAGCAGAATGCTTGGTTGTGTAGGGAGAGGTATTAGCAGTAGGAAAAGGGAAGTGCTCATGCCACTGTACAGAGCACTGGTGAGACCTCACTTGGAGTACTGTGTGCAGTACTGGAGACCGTATCTCCAGAAGGATATAGACATCTTAGAGAGAGTTCAGAGAAGGGCTACTAAAATGGTGTACGGCTTGAAGGAGAAAAGTTACCAGGAAAGGCTTAATGATCTTAACATGTACAGCTTGGAAAAAAGACGAGACAGAGGAGATATGATAGAAACATTTAAATACGTAAAGGGAATCCACAAGGTAGAGGAAGGGAGTATATTTAAAAGGAAACAAAGTAGCAAAACAAGAGGACATAGTCTTAGATTAGAGGGGCAAAGGTTTAAAAGTAACATCAGGAAGCATTATTTTACTGAGAGGGTGGTGGATACATGGAACAGTCTTCCAGTTGAAGTGGTAGAGGCCAAAACAGTAATTGAATTTAAGCAAGCATGGGATAGGCATAAGGCTATCCTAAACAAAAGATAAATCCAGGTAAAGTATCCATGTAATTGGGCAGACTAGATGGGCCGAAAGGTTCTTATCTGCCGACATTTTTCTATGTTTCTATGTTTCTACATTGATAATATAACTTGTTCTCCTGAATATACTCAATGAAGCTCCTATCTAGCCACTCAGAGATATCATTTCTTTCCCCAGACCATTCACAAGGATTCGGAGGTAAATTCGGTGTCCAGAAAGATCGTCAGGATAAATCTGCTCACAGCTGGAGTCACAAAGAAGACGTAAAACCTCACGAATCGCAGACGGGTAAATGCAAAGAACCAAACAGAGAGATCACCCCACACAGGAGAAAATGTCTATTCATTTAGTAATTTGTAGCAGTAACTTTACAGCTCAAAGATATATTTTAAATAACCAGAAATAACAAAACACTGAGAAATTCCTGGCACAGAATTGCTGAGGATTGTTTGTGATCCCAAACGCCATGTGATATATGGTTAATATCTATACATTGTTGTTGAATATCTTGGCCTGGAAAGACCAACTGCAGCCCATGTGAGCCTGATAGGCATTTCATGATTGTAGGCAGGCTGCCATAATTTATTTTGGGGCCCCTTCCTGAACTTCTGGTCGGGGCCTCCTTTCCTTCATCCACCAATTTCGGTAAGCTAATCAAAAATAAAACATTGCCTCCTCTTCCACTTATCTTATTTAACAGGGAGTTGTCTGTGTCCCTGGTGGTCCAGAAAGGGGATAATATGTGTTCGTTGGTGGGAGAGCATATGTACCATTACCTGGTGCAGACCGTACTAATTGCTTCTTCAGTAAGGAGGGAGAGTGTTCTTTCTGGCTTCGAACGCTGCAGCCCACCCAGAAATTTGCTGGTATCTTGGTGGACCAGTTCTGGGTGGTATGGGGTCACCCTAACGTTTGTGGCTTTTAGCCAAGTTGTGCAAGGTTTAACAAGGGGCAGACCCCCCTGCAGCCATTGGGCCCCTGAACATAGCATTGGCTTGCACCCCCTGATAGCTGCCCTGATTGTAGGATAAAATATGATGTTTCTTTATCCTTTGTACTGAACATAGGACTTGATAAAGAGGTACACTGAAATCTGTGTTACTGTAAATAATACTTTTATTTGGCTCTTGCTCTAGTAGACATGGAGAAAAGTAACTCTTTTTTCTAGGTGACCCGCTGCCTCCCATTTAGGTTAGTGATCGGCCAAAATCTTTTGAACACTAGGGCCAGAGAAGGGTGTGCTGTCTTACTGTCTGAATTCATACTGTATACATGGGGAATAATCCTGCTAGGACACTAGTGAGGACCTTGGCCTTATACCTTTGGCATATGTAAGGGTATATACTTAACTTAGTGTGGCAGCTATTTTACCGTTAGTACAGCCCTGACACTATTCACTGATACTATTCTGAGCGATTGATATGGCCAAGGAATTTACATAGGTACCAATAGAGTTCCTTGCACTTTTTCACTTTGTGTTGTTTCACTTTATTTGTAGTCCTTCCACTTTTGCATCATTTATTCATACATACTCCTTTTAGTTTTTATGATACACAGATATTCATTTTTGTATTGTTGCCTACAATATTTGTTCTATTTTAGAATTATTAGTAAAGTATGTATTTTGTTTTCTTTGCTACACCCCCTTGTAGTGGTTTCTAGTTAAACCACTTATAGTATGATATTGTCACTGTGGCCCATGTCTGGGGAAATGTTGCACCTTCGCCCCATGTCCAGGGAAATGTTGCACCTTCGCCCCATGTCTGGGGAAATGTTGCACCTTCGCCCCATGTCTGGGGAATGTTGCACCTTCGCCCCATGTCCAGGGAAATGTTGCGGCCGTCACAGCAGCTGATATCCAGAAAGCCTTATTCCAGGGTACTGTTTACTACAGGACAGGGAATGGTGCTGCCCGCGAATCAGATGCAACATGCAGGAAGGACAACCAATCGCAGCACATGACCAGCTATCCTATAGCAGAGCAGGGCGTCTCCTCTGAGCACCAATAGGTAGTGCTGTGGCTCTATTTAAAGGGCTTCCTTTCTCTTAGCAAGTTGCCCTAGCGTGGTTCCTGTTACTCCTAGTGCCTTGTTGTTATTTCTTGATTCCTATTCTGACTGATTTCCTGGTTTATACGATCCCGGCTTGTCTCGACTTCCCTGATTTCTGGCATAGTATAACGGACCTCTATTTCCTTAACCCCTGCCTATGTGTGTTTTGTTGGTTTGCCCTGCTTAACCCGGCCATTATTAAGGACCGGCTAGCTAGAGCATTGTGGGTTACTTTATTCCGCAGGTTGTTTTTCTTTGCACTCCACCACTTTATTTGTGTTCATCATTCTCAGTATTACTGACCATAACCCGGCCATTTCTAAGGACCGGTTGGTCAGGGTCTGTTGGCTTACAGTCTGCAAGCGGGGTTACCCGATCCTGACAGATATGGACAGGGTTACAATACATTGAGACTGAACAACATTTGATAAACTGATACATGAGGAAACGAGAGCCCTATTCCCGTGGGAACTCACAATCTAGAAGGGTTGGGGGTGGAAACAAGAGGAGGGGACTGCGATGTGAGAGTGATGGACTGGTTGAGGCAGTGATGTGTATTAGTGAGTTGGGTGGCAGACTTCCCTGTATAGAAATGTCTTATATGAGAGGGAGAGATGTAGATAATGGAGGGGTTGGTGGTACAGAGGCAGGAGTTCAATTTTAGGATGAATGCAGAGTAAAAGCGTAGAAGAGACAGGGAGCGCATTGTGCAGCAGTGTGTGGACCTTGCACTTCCCTAATTCCAGCAGAGGGGAGGGGGAGCTGGTGGCCAGAACAACACTGCAGAGCCTGCATGGGAGAGACCAGAAGCCTGGGATTATTAAGAGTAATTAGAGAGAAGTGGAGACAGCTGGAAAGGATGCCTGAAGTTAGAGGCCGGTCCTGGATGGGGAGGGAGGGTGGGACTGATCAGTGTTGAAATGAAATTTGTCCCATGTGTTTCTGTGTGAAAGAAGGAAATTAGTTCAGGTAAATGTCTAGGTGTCAGAGGCCTTTGTAATGGGGGGGGGGCACTAGTGAATGACTAGCTACATATTCTATCTAAAAATGCCCAATACTAATACTATTACAATTATTTATAAAGCGACCAACATCAGCACTGCACAAACATGAATTAATTAAACAAGATTGACACACAGAAGCTAGAGGCATCTAGCAGATCTAGTGTCCTGGTCAGATGTTTTCAGTCTGTTTAAATAATTCATGTTACTCATAAGCCGGTGCACAGGGGGAGCAGAGCAGCTGGGGTGGATTGCTCCCGCTCGCCCACCTTGCACGTGTATCAGTAGCTACTGGACGACTGTGAAGTGAAAGATCATGCTTACAATAACCACTTTACAGTCTTCCAGTTACACAGTTTTACTGATGCTATTTCCAGTGCTTAATTTGTAAATCTGAAGGTTTCGGAACACAAAGCAGCGCTACGGAACTTGCTGGTGCTGTATAAATACTTGTAAGTATAAGTTTAACAAAGTGAATATGACAGCTGAGTGCCACAAGGCGGGTGCAGATTGCAAAATGTGTACAGAACACGGTGCTGAAAACAACATACTATGGACTCAAATGCCCTTTACTAATAATTTGCATGATATCAATATAGTAGCAGTACTTTATGCCATATGAGGTACCGGATCTACCGAAATAGGGGCTCTATTACATTCTCCGCACAAAAGCGCACATGCAGCGTTAAACCTTAACACGCGTAAATTACCGCTGGTATTACGATCCGAGCGCATCTTTTCATCCGTCCGAAAATATTGCGCGTAAAAAATACGCGCGCATTAACGTTGCGCGCAGAAATCGGTGGGCAGACTGTTTTTTCACGCGATTCAGCCAATCAGAATTAAGAACCACAATTGTCTCCCGTTCAGTTTTTGCGCCTGTCAAAATCAATCTGAGTATATATGCTGCAGCAATAATAAAAACACGCCAACCTCTCAATTTTATTGTTTGGGTATGTGTAGAATGTGTAAATACTGTGCTGTATTTTTATTTTCGTGCTGGTGTATTTGGTTTCGGCCAGAACGTTCAGATTTGCCGTTACCACCAGCTTTTCAAAGACATTAAAATTATGCGGGCAAAAGTCGTTCGTAAAAATTTGCGCATCGATTGTAATACCATAGGCGTACCAGCGCACGAACGCATTTGCGCTCACAATGTTAAGTATTGGATGCGCGCACGAACTTTCACTCGCGTAGGGTTCGCGCAGGGTAACTCGCGTCAGACGTTAACGCTCATTTTGTGCGCGAACGTCGTAATACGACGATCGGCGCAAAGGGTTTTTCCCCTCGCGTTAATGCGTTTTAGCGCACGTGCAAAATTGTGCGCGAGGAGTGTAATAGGGCCCTAGGTCATGAAACACAGACAGGTAAAAAAGCAAGGTCGCGGATCCTCCAGGATCTGCCACAAATTAAACCCTGGCGATATTGTTCTCATGCAACAAGCTGATCATGTTACATAGATGATCAAACTGACATAAGAAAGTATTAGTAAGGAGATTTTGTAAACACGTGTAATACAACTTTTTTGCGTTATATAAATTATTTCAGAAACTATACATTGTTATTTCTTATCTTAACACTAAGTTAATCTTGATATTACAAGATAACGCTTCATCAAGGTTTTAAATCAATTTACATATTATTGATGACCAGACGGTTCACATGGGACACGTGTATTTCACTCCTCTGCTCATCCTTTCATTTTTTTAATTCTCCCCTACTGAGATTTTTCTCTGTTTCCTAATCTGTTCTCTTCGTGTTTATCTTTTTGATATCTTTGTCTTGTTCCCCTTAATATATCTCAATGAAGCTCCTATCTAGCCACTCAGACATATCATTTCTTTTCCCAGACCATTCACAAGGATTCGGAGGTAAATTCGGTGTGCAGAAAGATCGTCAGGATAAATCTGCTCACAGCTGGAGCCACAAAGAAGACGTAAAACCTCACGAATCGCAGACGGGTAAATGCAAAGAACCAAACCGAGAGATTTTTCACACAGGAGAAACCATAAAATCATTTAAAAGTTTGTTAGAAGAAAACTACAACTCAAAGATCTATTTAAACCCTATCACTACTGAGCACGTGTGGGGAACGTCCTCATTGACTCCTAAGGAAAGATAGGGGTGGAGATAGGGGGTTCATTTGAACCCCAATATCTCCCGAGTGTTGGCAGCTAGCAGGGTCATGTTTGGTATCATTAGAAAGTCCAGAATATGGCCTTTCCCATGATACCAAATATGACCATGTTTAAAGTAAACAAAAAAAGTAATTAAAAAAAAATTGGGTTTTTTAAGACGTGAAATGGCTCAGCGGTGAAGGGGTTAAAATAACCATAAATAAGAGAATTGCTGAGGATCGATTGTGAGCTGAGGCCACTGACGAGCCCTGTGCGATATATTGAGAATATTGACAGATTGTTGATGATCCTCCAATTTGGAAATCCTACGTCCATTCCTCTTCAAGTTTAATAGGCATTTCACTGCCGTAGGATGAAATCTGATGTTTTTCTACCCCAAGTAATACAGTAAGACAAAATAAAGAGGATTGACATTTACAGGGTTATTCAAAGAGCACCGAAATTCCACCACTCTTTCGTTCCCTGCACTTCGGCAGTTAAATTCGCAGACCCTGCGGTGAATTAAGCATTCTCCGCAGGGTGCCCGAAGTACAGGGAACAAGCCTCTGAACGCATCCAAAAAACTGCCAAATTGAACGGAAATACTGCTGCAAAACCGCTGAATTGATCAGCAAAAGTGTCAAAAAACATTGGATCAATCCAATAAACTGCCGAAAAAATGCTGATCCTCCTCAAAACCGCCGAACGCATCCGAAAAAAGCAGACGACCCTCTGAACAGAGCGCCGAACAGCCGCTGGAAAAAGCCGACAAGCCAACGAACAAGATAAAAATAAAAAAAACTAACTTTTAAAACACGTTTGCAAAAAAACTAGTGGACGAAAATACCTGGAAATAATATATAAGGTCCTATGAATAATGATAATAAAAAGCTTTGTTACATAAAAAAATAAACCCTATTCTAAAAAAAATTGCCGAAAAAATCCTGAGAAATGCCTAAAAAAAAATCATAAAAAATTAGTTAATGAGACATTTTGCTGCAAGTGAAAAGAATAAACGGTTGAATAAATATTTAATAAAAACGGCAATATTTTTTTACGTTGAATCCTATAGGATTCACCTGATTAAACCTGCCAAATGAAACCACTGAAAATCTGGGCATTTCACTGACATTTCAGTGCTGTTCGGTGTTCTCTGAATAGATTAACCATTGCTTCTCTACTGTATGGTGATTTCATTGTTGCCGAACAGTAATGTATTTCGCTGGCAATTCACCAATATTTGGCGAACAGTCTGCTTTTTGAGTAGCCGAATGGCTCCGAAATTGGACCGCACGGGGAAATTTATCGTCCGGTGCAATTTTGCAGCCAATTCGGCTCTCTTTGAATAACCCCTTAAGTCTTTTTTCCACGACTATCTAATACTATTACAATTACATTTATTTATAAAGTGTCAACATGTCCTGCATCAAAACGTGACTAAAGATGCATTTTTCTAGAATTGATTTGTTTGATATTAAATTAATTTATTTTAATTTATATACGTTTTCTACCACCTGAACACCAAATGAAGATTACGCCAAGGGTTTCGGAGGCCGCTATGGTGTACAGACTGACAGAGTGGACAAGGTATAAATTCACAATAATGGACTGCTCTAGGTTGAAATGGAATAATATAATGTGGCACTAGAAGTGATTGCAGGTTAAATATTGGAAGATAAAAGTAAATATATTTATCATATAGTAACTGAGTGACAACAAATATAATAGAAGTATCCTGCCCCCAGGAATGAATGTTATGGATACATGTAGGATGGCTAAACGTTCCGCACATCTTAATGGACCTCTTTATTGTCTTTCTTTGTTTCCTCAGTGTGCATCCGGCTTTGCTGAAATTGAATCTCCAAGCTCTGTTTACCAGAAAACTCAGCCTCTGGAAGCCAGTAATTTATTCTTATTATTGTTATTTTGCTTTTTTCGTCAGCATTTGTTTTGTCACTGTTATGCACAACGGTATTCTGTCCGCTTAATGGCGGACAATGTTACTTGTGGGGTTTAGTACAAATAATATTGCAGTGCACGCTGGTTTATAATCCACAATCTTAGGCCTGTGTCAGACGAACGCAGTGATCACGTCCGTGTTGCCGCACAGTTTAACGTCCGTCGTAGCATAGAATCATGAGCAATAGAGACCCACACACGAAAGTGCGACCGCACCAAACTGCGCACGCACAATGCACGTGAAAAACGGACGCAAGTTAGGCAAGAACATAAAACCGCTAAAACGTAAAGCGTAGTGTTCTGCGTGCGTGATGAGAGACGTCAGACGCAGCGCATTTGCATCGTACAGCACCTTGACGCACAAAATGCCTTTTCATATCCTTTCTCATTAATTTTGTTTCCCGTATTTCCTTTTTTTTTTCTACGTCCGTCATAAAAAACCGGACTGTGTGGTGTCTACAGTATCTTCCGTCAGAACGTCCGTCCATTGTGCACGCACGCAGAGTGCGCTCAGACTGCGTTCGTCTGACCCTAGCCTTATGGCTGCACTTCCTAAATAGAGGCTTCCCCAAATTGCCTCAAAAATATTATAATACAACAAAGAAATCGAGGAAATGCTCTCTTAATGAAATAAAATAATCAAACTTTATTCAAGCAATATAAAATAACACAATATTACTCACAGTGTATACACACCATTCAATAGTCACTCTTTAATCTAGAAACGGGAAAGGTCAATTGGGTGCACTAGTAAATCACACAGAAAAATCCTCAAATACTGAATCAATAGATACTGTGACCGACTGAAAATACTGACCAAAACAAAACAAAAATACCAAAAAATAATAAGCAAATCCATAAATCAATCTAATCATATATCCACAGTACTCAGAGCACTGATGGAGGACACAGTAGCAAAAAACAACGTTTCAGCTCCTAGGCCTTTACCAAGGGTTACTTGTAGGGTTTAGCGCATATCAGTGTTTCGTTGCAATTTTTTTCCTGCTTACATTGTATGCCAAGCAATTCTAGTACCGACACAGTATTTCCCAGCCTGTCAGAGCATGTAATATAACAGAAAAGAACCTGATCACATATGTACTTATGTGCAGGGGCACCCAGAGGCATGGGCAAGTAGCAATCAGGCTCCAGGCAGCAGGGTCCAAACCCTTGGAAAATCAATTGTAATTTAAACATTCAGTTCATGAGTGAATTGATATAATTTTTTACCCTGTTAGCTCATTGTTTCACTGCTACAAATGTTAGGGATTGCATTCCCTGGTGCACATGTCTAGTGCAAAAGGTGTGCACAACCCATGAAGGGGTAGAGCATTTCCTTCCGCTACTATGTTTGCAGAGATAACAGTGTTCCCTCTCTGCCCACACTGTCTGATGCTTTTATTTAGGTTCAATCGTATGTTTCTTTGCCAAGTATTTAAAATATGATGTTGTTATTATCATAATAATCCAATAAAATGCAGTATATGTATAAAATTAATTTCACATTTGGGTGTTGGGAGGTTGATTAAATGCGAGATATTTTGTAGAGTTCCTACACTTATTTTTATAGCACTTGACCCCTAGTGATAATGAGGGCCTTGAGGCTTTCACCCAACAAGAATGTAGGTTGGCCCTGAACATATTACCTATTTTAAGCTGATACCCAAAGTACACGTGAATGTGACTGTACAGTGCAAGGTGGATAATGCCAGCATGAGGTCTGGTGTGAGACTTGGAAATTGTTGTTTTCCTAAAAGCCACAGGTCCTCCACAGCCAGTTAGAGGATGAAATTATATAAAATTGAAATTCAACATCACAGAGACATGAAAGATATTGGAAGAGTGGCTGATTATGTTTTGTCGTCTTTTGGGAGTGGAGAGTGAACTGTGGCACTAGGGTCAACCTCCTAGGAGGTCTCACTCTTGGTATAATATTCTATGGGTTCACTGAATCGGTGGTCTGGTCTGTTACCGGCTGGTGGAAGAGAGTACTACAAGGTTCCTCTTCATGTTGTAGTGACCACACAAACACTTTTTGCCCAAAGGTCACTGGTCAACTGAGCATTTTGATAGGTGCAAATAACTGATATTTACTGTAATTCAAACAATGTGTTGGTGGGAGATATTGCAGTGTTGGAAACTATGCTAATGTGATCGCCTAGGTGTTGTTGAACTGTATCTTCCATGTATTTTTTAAACTATTTGTGGATTTTGGGAAATGTAGGTCAAAAACATGTTGCATAAACCACATAGTAATCACGTTCTTCGACATTAAGAGTGGGGTAAGTGTCCTCACCAACATGTATAAATTAATCAACTGCCATTAATTTCAGTGACGAGTGGGGCCAGTAATCTCAGATCTCGCTTTGAGAACATCGCCCGGACCACAGAAGAGGAAAACCGTCAGCGAGCAGAGGAGGAGAAACTGAGGAGGCAGAAGCGAGACAAAATAGAGAGAGGACATGAAAAGAAAGAAGAGAGAGAAACAGGCACAGAAGAACGAAAGGTAAAAAGAAAAAAATAAGGGATGAAGGACTGGTGAATGGTTTGAACCTGAAGGAGTCAGGAGGAGGCATTTCGTCACATTATTTAGATCCTCCTCAGTGATTGGGAGGATATGATGCATCAGTTGAGGTTTTTACGAAAAGTTGCTTCTCTTGCAGGTTCATCACTTGTGCTGTGTTTACCTTACAGGCAATCTCCTAACAACACAAAATACCACCAGAGAGGACAGGCAAGAAACACAGGAGATCAGTGACAGGTGTTATAACAACAGAATACACAATCAGGGTTAATCAAAGAGATCCGAATTGCTTGAGAAAGGTAACCGAACGCTGAAAATTAGCGTTCGGTTACCTTTCTTGGCCATTCGGCTATCCAGAGAGCAGGCAATTCGCTAAATCCTGGCGAATTGCCTGACCATACGGTGCCTGTTCGGTGCCTGTTCGAGGGCAGTGAAAACCCCATAAAAAAGCACTGCTTCGTCTATTCAGAGAACACAAACCAGCAGTGAAAGGTTCCCGAAATGTCCTGCCATTCGGTGGTTTAATTCGGCAAGTTTATTCAGGAGAATCCCATAGGCTTCAATGTTAAAAATATTCAATATCTAATAAACCGTTCATTATGAAATTATGCAGTAAAGAGTCTCTTTATTTATAGAATTTTTTAGGATATTTTAAGCATTTTTCAGAATTTTTTTTTTTTTTTAAGTTTACTTATTTTTTCTGTAACAGCCCTCATCATTCCCTGGACCTCATATGTAAATTTCAGACATTTTCGCTCATTAGTTTCTTTGCAAACAGTGTTTCACTTTTCAAACATTCATACAAACTGTTTTCCTAATTTATTCACTTCGCTCTATCTGCGGTCTCGGCTTTCTCGGCTTTTTCTGGCGTGTGATCGGCTCCTGCTCGGGTTTTTCTGTGGTTTTCAGCAGGTTAATCCAGATGTTTTTGAGGGTTTTCGGCGTGCATTCGCTGGGTTTTGCGGTTTGTTTTCGTCGGGTTTGCGGCAGCTTTTCCCTGCAATTCGGGGACCCTTGACCTTGGTGTTTGCTGAATACACCGCAGGGTCACCGAAATGGGATCGCGAAAGGAACCAAATTGAAGAGAACGAAAAGTCACCGAACGTGCGGTGACTTTTCGAATCTCTTTGAATAACCCTGAATGTGTAATCCAATTCCATTAGCAAGACACAATGGCCCCCATTAAATTCAGTCCAATAGCCGAAATTGGGACCTTTATTGGACATGTTTCAGTTCTTTAGATTCAAATGTGGGTTTACCAGTAGTTTTTGATTCCCGAAAAAAATCACATTGAATATCATCAGTCACGGCTAAACTTTTCAATGGAAATATCGCTTTATCAATTCAATTCGAGTTTATCAGTATGACAATTTCCGTACAAATTACAGATGTTAAAGGTGCTGATAAATGGATTTTCAGGTAGAAAAATAGAGGGAATAAAACTGAAAACCTTCGGAGTTTAATGAAAGCCATGTTTAAAAGCAAAAATCTGTAATACTGTACAATAGTGGGCAAAAATAAGCTTGTTTTACAAACCAATTTTTTTTTTCGAGCCAGCGGCATTTTTAGAATATTTCCTCTTTGCAGAATTTTTTCAAATGAATCATATTTAAAAAAAATATGGGCCGAAGGCAGCAGATATTTGTTTCGAAAAGTCGGCCGGTAGAATTAAATGGCTGAAGTAGCTGGAAATAATGATCAAGGAGAAGGTAAAAGAAAGTGGAAGTCAAAGAAAACCATAGTTCTTAATAAACAGATTAGAAATAGTCAAATTTAACCTGTTAATAACAGGAAACGTGAGTTACACTTCTAAAAGGATGCACGATAAGGCGATTAGGGAGGATCGGGGTGACTAACCCTTGTACTGTCATGATAAGCATACATAACATGAAAGGTGTGAAATTTAGTTCTACTTTCTGAGTTAAAGTTTTTTTTACCATCCATAGATCGATTCGGAATACGGGTCCTAAGCACCCACAAATGTAACTTTTTTTCACTCGACTTTTATGTATATTTTTATTTTACTGGTATGGAATCTTGGGAAGACCGTAGATCAGCGATCTCTAACTCTGGCCCCCCCAGATGTTGATGCCTACAATTCCCAGAATTCTTTGAATGTAATAGATGACTAGAGAATTATGGGAGTTGTAGTTCAGAAACACCTTGGGGAGGGGGTAGATTTTCAGATTTCTTGTAACATGTGTACTCTGTGAGTGCTAGTTGTATGTTCATTTTTTAGATACCTCAAAACACAGACAAAGATAATGAGTCGCCTCCCGAGATTCCTGTGCCCGTACCTCGCATTTCCACCGCACCTCCGCCTGTGGAAAGAGTAGTAAGTGCATCCTTCATGGATCTCAGTAATTCCAAACAAGCTTTTTGTTTACATTTAATATTCTTATTCTCAGGTCATCCTAGACCCAGAATATGAGGAACCCCCTCCTCTTCCTCCAAGACTCCTTGAGACTGAGAGAGAGTTTGCGGCACCCCCACCTGAAATATGCGATACTGAGGACACGGACACGTATGAAGATATTTCTGCTCCTCCCCCCAGCGAAGAGGAAGAGTATGAGGCGATCCCAGACCCTCCACCGAGACTACAAGAGGAATATGAAGAAGAATACGACTGTATCGTAGAACCTGGTGGTCAAAGTGAAAGTGGCTTGTATGAGGAGTTGCCAAAAGATGACCATACGTTTGGTGAATATGAAAAATTTCCTTTATATCCCTTATCTGATCCTTCTTCCCGACGCTGACTATTTAATTTTTCATGATTTGTCCCCAAAATATTGCCCAAAGCTGTTTGATTCCATTGACTGAAAATAGAAATGACAACCCAAATAAACTGTACATTAACCCCTTCACTGCTGAGCCATTTCACGTCTTAATAAAAACACACACATTTGTTTTTTCTTTACTTTTAACATGTTTGGTATCATTGGAAAGGCCATGCTCTGGCCTTTCTAATGATACCAATCAGGAGATATCAGGGTTTAAAGGAACCTCCTATCTTTCCTTGGGAGTCAATGAGGACGTTCCCCACACAGCAGTGAAAGGGTTAAAAGAACTCTACATACGAAGAGCGCTGCAACCAAATTTCTAAAAAAAGATCATGTCCCATCAGTATGTACAATTCGAAATAAATATGTAGTCTGCTTGTTATCAGAGTCTGTATAACCACTGGGGTGATACCAAGAACGAGTATACTTGATCTTCAAAAGCACCTACTGGTGGCCCAATACAGGTTATACTCAGTTTGAGCTAATTCTGGAGCTTTACAAAGGAATTACATTTCTTGCAAACAAAATTAGTTTGTACATTAGTTCCAGAATGTGCTCACGAAGATTATGCGCCTCAGGCATGACAGCCGAGGTGCTACCACGGTTTGAACATCTGTGTCTCTGTGTTGAAAACACGTATCCCGAGCTGCTTCCACGCAGAAAGCCAGCTTTTTAGCCAGCAGATGGTGACATCTGCCTGTGAAATAGGGCTACTACAGTGGGATTTTCCCCCCAAAAAAACTGGTTCCTGACAGTAGTATTATGGAAAATAACTTTTTAGTAAAGGGTTTAATAATAATGGCTAAAAAAATGAAAAATTTCCGTTACAGAATTTTGAAATAGAAAATGTATTCCCTGTACAACCACACTCCTCCCTCTATAACTCTATGCAGTGTTTCTCAAACCTGTCCTCGGGACCCGGCCCCAACCAGGCCAGGTTTGCAGGATATGTGAAGCACAGCACAGGTGATATGATTTGCTGCTCAGTGATTGCAGGATTCAGTCTGCATTTCCCCAAGGTGATCTGTAAAATCTGGCCTGGTTGGGGGTCTTCAGATTTCCTCCAAAATTAGATAATGCAGGAAAAAAAGGTGAGGACCGACAAAGAGATAAATGATATAATAGACAGGCATTTTATAAGAGATATATTAATATTTATAGCAATTACTGTTAGTGATGTGCACTGCGTGGCCAAAAAAAAGTCAACGCCTGGATTTAGCTAATCTAATAGGTGTGAGCCTTCCATTGGATAATTACTGCAGTGATTACCGTATTTTTCGCTCCATAAGACGCACCTGACCATAAGACGCACCTAGTTTTTAGAGGAGGAAAACAGAAAAATAAATATTCTGAAATCAAATAGTGTAATAATGGATATTGCCCCAGCTCCTCTCATGGATATACTGCCCCAGCTCATGGATACTGCCCCCAGCTCATGGATACTGTCCCCCAGCTCATGGGTACTGTCCCCCAGCTCATGGATACTGTCCCCCAGCTCATGGATACTGTCCCCCAGCTCATGGATACTGTCCCCCAGCTCATGGATACTGTCCCCCAGCTCATGGATACTGCCCCCAGCTCATGGATACTGTCCCCCAGCTCATGGATACTGTCCCCCAGCTCATGGATACCGTCCCCCAGCTCATGGATACCGTCCCCCAGCTCATGGATACCGTCCCCCAGCTCATGGATACCGTCCCCCAGCTCATGGATACTGCCCCCAGCTCATGGATATGCCCCCGTTTATGGATATGCCCCAGTTTATGGATATGCCCCAGCACATGGATTTGCCCCCCAATTTATGGATATGCCCCCCAACTTAATGGATATGCCTCAGCACATGGATATTGCCCCAGCACATGGATATGCCCCAGCTCACTCATGGATATGCCCCAGCTCACACATGGATTTGCCCCAGCTCACTCATGGATTTGCCCCAGCTCACTCATGGATTTGCCCCAGCTCGCTCATGGATATGCCCCAGCTCGCTCATGGATATGCCCCAGCTCGCTCATGGATATGCCCCAGCTCGCTCATGGATATGCCCCAGCTCGCTCATGGATATGCCCCAGCTCGCTCATGGATATGCCCCAGCTCGCTCATGGATATGCCTCAGCAGCTCATGGATATACCTCAGCTCACCTGCCGCCGCCACCGCCGCGTTCGTCTCCCTCTGAGCGTGCGTCACGTGGCTCCCCCAGGCGAGTGCCCAAGCTCGTTGCCGCCGGACGCACGCTCAGAGGGAGCCGAACGCGGCGGCGGCAGGTGACCTGGGGCATATCCTCATGGGGCATTCGCTCCATAAGACGCACCCACTTTTCCCCCCACTTTTTGGGGGGAGAAAAGTGCGTCTTATGGAGCGAAAAATACGGTAATATGTTTCAGCTGCAATAAATTAGCAGGGTTATTCAGAGAAAGGTGAAACTCTGGAGAACTTTTGGAGAAGTGAAAATTCTAGGTCAAAATAGCTGATTTGGAAAGTGAGATAAATGAGAGAATTTTTCTGGTTTCGCTCTTTTAACCTAGAATTTTCACTTTTCCAAAAGTTCTCCCGAATTTCAACTTTCTCTGAATAACCCTGTAGGTCATGTGACTTATTTTCCTGAATATACTGAATGAGCAGGTATTCCCATCAATGGGTTTTTTCTTCCCTGATGGCACAGCGGGCATATTCCAAGATGGCAACGCCAGGCTTTATCCGGCTCAAATTGTGCAAGAGTGGTTCAGGGAGCATGAGACATCATTTTCACACATGGATTGGCCACCACACAGTCCAGACCTTAACCCCATTGAGAATCTTTGGGATAACGTGCTGGAGAAGACTTTACGCAGCGTCCGATTCTCCCATCATCAATACAAGATCTTGGCGACAATTTAATGCAACTCTGGATGGAAATAAATGCTGTGACATCACACGAGCTTATCGACACGACGCCACAGCGAATGGGTGCCGGAATCACAGCAAAAGGGGGTCTAATGAAATATTAGAGTGTGTGACTTTTTTTGGCCAGCCATTGAATAAAAGACAAAAGCTATTACAAGTTCTTGTCTGTAGAGGTCATCATTTACCTTAATTCTTCGGCGGATACACAGTGTTTTCAGCGGCGATAGTACAGTAGTTTTATTGCTGTTTCCACTATAGCTGATGTTGTTAACTAGTAATTATTAACGGTGTTTTGTCTTTCAGGGTCATCACAAGCTGCGGGAATCAATGCTGTTGCTGTTTATGATTATGAAGGAGGTGTGTTATCAGTTTTTGTGCTTGAAATATGCTGAATTTAGTCACCACAGTCTGGAATTGTTTATATAAATGTAGGGCTCTATTACATTCTTCACACAAACGTTAACGCGTGCGCAAAAACGCATTAACGCGAGGGGAAAAACCCTTTGCGCAGAACGTCGTATTACAATGTCCGCGCAAAAAATGCGCATTAACGTCTACCGCGGGTGAACCTGCGCGAATCCTTTGTGAGCTTA
This sequence comes from Leptobrachium leishanense, assembly GCA_009667805.1. Classification (NCBI taxonomy): domain Eukaryota; kingdom Metazoa; phylum Chordata; class Amphibia; order Anura; family Megophryidae; genus Leptobrachium; species Leptobrachium leishanense. The sequence continues at coordinate 69,034,374 of CM019065.1, forward strand.
CTGTACATTGCGCATCCTATACTTAACATTGTGAGCGCAAATATGTTTGTGCGCTGGTATGCGGATGGTATTACAATCTATACGCAAATTTTAACGAACAACGTTTGCGCGCATAATTTTAATGTCTTTTAAAAGCTGGTGTTAATGGCAAATCTGAACGTCCTGGCCGAACCCAAATACATCAGCCCAAAAAAAACAATACAGCAAAGTATAGTTACACATTCTACACATACCCAAACAATAAAATAGAGAGGTTGTGTGTGTTTTTATTATTGCTGCAGCATGTATACTCAGATTGATTGTGACAGGCACAAAAACTGAACGGGAGACAATTGTGGTTCTTAATTCAGATTGTCTGAATCGCGTGAAAAAACAGTCCGCCCACCAATTTCTGCGCGCAGCGTTAATGCAAGCGCGTTTTTGCGAGTCTTTTTTACGCGTGTTATTTTTTGACGGATGAAAAAATGTGCTTCGATTGTAATACAAGCGTTAATTTACGTGCGTTAACGTTTAACGCTGCGCGCAAAAAGAATAGAGCTGCGCGTTCGCTTTTGTGAGAGAGAGTTAATAGAGCCCATAATGTTTTCACACACACTGGGGATTATTTATTGGTAGCTGTAGTTGCTAGATTGCAAGCTGCTAAGGATCGATCAGATAGTTCTTCATTCAATGTAAATATACAGGGTTATCCAAAGAGATCCGAATTGCTTGAGAAAGGTAACCGAATGCTGAAATTCAGCGTTCGGTTACCTTTCCTGGCCATTCGGCTATTCAGAGAGCAGGCAATTCGCCAAATCCTGGCGAATTGCCTGCACATACGGTGCCTGTTCGAGGGCAGTGAAATCCCCATGAAAAAGCACTGCTTCGGCTATTCAGAGAACACAAACCAGCAGTGAAAGGTTCCCGAAATGCCCTGCCATTCGGTGGTTTAATTCGGCAAGTTAATTCAGGAGAATCCCATAGGCTTCAATGTTAAAAATATTCCCGTTTTAATTCAATATCTAATAAACCGTTCATTATAAAATTCTGCAGTGAAGAGTCTCTTTATTTACATATTTTTTAGGATATTTTAAGCATTTTTTCTTAATTTTTTTTTTTAAAAGTCAGATTTTTTTATTTTTTTTAAGTTTACTTATTTTTTCTGTAACAGCCCTTTTTATTATCATTCATTGGACCTCATATGCAAATTTCAGACATTTTCACTCTTTGCAAACAGCGTTTCATTTTCACAGATTCACACAAACTATTTTGCTAATTTATTCACCTCCCTCATCTGCGGTCTCGGCTGCTTCGGCTGTGTTCGGCTCCTGCTCGGGCTTGGTTTTCGGCAGTTTAATCCAGATGTTTTTGAGGGTTTTCGGCGTGCATTCGCCGGGTTTTGCGGTTAGTTTTTGAGGGTTTGCGGCAGCGTTTCCCTGCAATTCGGGGACCCTGTGGTGTTTGCTGAATACACCGCAGGGTCACCGAAATGGGATCGGCAAAAGTAACCGAATTGAAGAGAACGAAAAGTCACCGAACGTGCGGTGACTTTTCGAATCTCTTTGAATTAGCCTGATAGATCCTCGGAGTAATTTTACCATTTCTGCGTCTTCTTTAATTTTACGATTGGAACTGTTCGATCCCCAGCACTTTGCAGTTTAGTCGATGATGTTAGTGGCCCCTATGATCATCCGTAAATTACTTTTATCAGACTTTTCCTTGAATCCAGAACAGGACTTTAAAGTACCGTTGTGATAAAAAATGTTTTAATTAAATCAGGTGTGCTGTTTTCGCTGTTTGCCTCTTGTATAAGGCATAAAGGAAATTATCTGTACAGTAAAATACAATTTCTGGGTTATAACAGCGACTTTGAACGTACACGTGGATGATATTTGCACTGTCAAAAAAAAATGTTTGGATCCTGACAGGATCTGCGAATCGTTCGTCCGGCATAAAGCTAATATTTTCATGCTGTGGTGGTCACCGATTAAGAAAGTAGTCCAATGAACTCCCGCAATCAAGCACTCTCTATGGATACACGGCCTGTCTGTAGTGTACGGGTATCATTCTGCTGGGAGGCTGGGCCCGTCTGGAATGTGATTGGGGCTTTTCCATTTCACCCTTCGGGATATAAATTGACCCATCGCAAGTGACCTAGGTGAGGAATAGCACAGACCAAAGGATAACAACCACGGCCCTCCAGATATTTGTTTTTTTTTTTCAATCAAAAAGTTTATTGAGACAGAAACACAGTGACACACAGGGTTATTCAATGAGCTCCAAATTGCTGGCGAAAGGTAACTGAACGCTGAAATTCAGCGTTCGGTTACCTTTCCTGGCCATTCGGCTATTCAGAGAGCAGGCAGTTCGCCAAATGTTGGCAAATTGCCTGCACATACGGTGCCTGTTCGGTGCCTGTTCGAGGGCAGTGAAATCCCCATAAAAAGCACTGCTTCGGCTATTCAGAGAACACAAACCAGCAGTGAAAGGTTCCCCTAATGCCCTGCCATTCGGTGGTTTAATTCGGCAGATTTATTCAGGCGAATACCATAGGCTTCAATGTTAAAAATATTCCCGTTTTAATTCAATATCTAATAAACCGTTCATTATAATATTCTGCAGTAAAAGGTATCTTTATTTTTAGATGTTTTTGCGATATTTTAAGCATTTTTCGTGATTTTTTTTGCCAAAAACATTTTGCAGATTTTTTTTAAACGTTTTTTCTTTTTTCGGTAACAGCCCTTTTTATTATCATTCCCTGGACTTCATATGTAAATTTCAGACATTTTCGCTCAGTAGTTTCTTTGCAAACAGCGTTTCATTTTTCAAACATTCAAGCGTACTGTTTTTTTTTTCTTCGCCTCCTTCTCCTGCGGTGTTGGGTTTTTCCGGCGGCTGCGCTGCGTGTGATCGGCTACTGCTCGGGTTTTTTCGGCGGGTTAATCCAGATGTTTATGCGGGGTTCGGTGTGCGTTCGCCCTCGATTTGCGGTGAGTATTCGGCGGGTTTGCGAAATGGGATCCGAAATGGGATGGCCAAATCACACCGAATTGAAGAGAACGAAAAGTCACCGAACGTGCAGTGACTTTTCGATTCTCTTTGAATAACCCTGATAGTCTTCAACAATAAACAGCCAGTGGGGTGGTATATAGACGTTACATACAGTAATGCCGGACATTTCAGAAGAGCATCATCCAGAACCTGAGACGAATCAATCAGGTGCAGGGCATTAGTGATAAAAACGTGCTGTAGGTTGGTGACGATGTTCGTTCACCAACCTACATTAGAAGGCTTCCGAGTCCATATCCACTGGGCAGAATTAGATGGAAATAAGCTGTTTGGCCGACAGGTAGAGAGCTGTGAAAGAAGGAACAGGATTAAAAAAGGAGAGAATCGTAGGTCAGTAAGGGAGAGGGAAAGATAACAGGAAAGCCGAAAGAGAGAAGCAGCAACAGCAGGGAGAGAGGAAGAAAGGGGGGAAAAAAGGGTGGGTGGGAAGTGGAGCGAGTTTGAAGAGGGGTGGGTTCGCGCCGAGCTAATGGTCAACAGCATAGAAAATCAAGAGTGGATCCATTCACAACCAAGGGGTTAATGCGAGAGCTCTGGACACATAGGCGGACATGTCGGTCCTCTCCCGAGCCCTAACTCGGACAACCAGTGCATGAAAGGTGGGGAAGATAGAAAGGCACCCCAGTGGAACCATGTAGCAGTGTGTTCTTCTGCCCATTGTTCCAGGGGAAAAGTCACTGTTTCAGTGGATCTGATGGATTAGACCTTTGCGACCAGGTCTCGAGGGGATGGTACTGTGGACAAGTTCCAGTGGATCGTTGTGATCGCAAGGGCAGCCATCAAAATCCTGAGGAGTACAGATGTCTTCAGCGATTTAATGGCCATGGCCATCTGGCCGAGACTCCAGATGTTTTTGAACTAATCTTCGGATGAGTCTCCGCCGAACTAATGAGTGGCTGAGCATCATGGGAGATGTAGTTGCAAAACATGTGGAAGACCAAGGTCGCTGACCCATAGCATTAATCAAGAAGTCAAGTGACGAGAACTTGTTGTAGGCCAGACCCACCAAATGTCAGTTGATGGGAAGTGATGCACACTGTGCGCCACAGTTTGCCACCCTGCTGTTTTATTAGAAATTACACTGCTTCCTATGGTGTGGTGGAACACAATGAACCTATCTTGATAACATTTCCAATTATTGAAGTGACACTTTGACAACTTGAGTGAATAATCAGTGACAGCTTTTCTGTCACGGGGTGCTTTCTGTCAAGGGGTGGGATATGTTAGGAGCAAGTGAACTTCTTTAATTTCATGTCTTGGAAGCAGGAAAAATGGGCAAAAAGATCTGAGTGAATTTGACAAGGGCCAAATAGTGAGGGCTAGACGACTGGGTCAGAGCATCAACAGTACAGAGTCTTGTTGGGATGTTCCCAGTATGCAGTGGTTAGTAACTACCTACTAAAGTGATGCAAGGAAGGACAACTGGTGATCCGGTGTCAGGGTTATGGGTGCTCAAGGCTGATTAATGCATGTGAAGCGGAAAGATTAGTCTGTCTGGTCTGAACACGACCTCTGCTACAATTACTAATACACCTAGTGTAGCTCAGTTTGCTGAGAAACCTCATGCTGGTCATGATAGAGGTGACAGGACACACTTGACATGTACCAGTTACTTAGAGATTGTTGCTGAACATGTACACCCCTTCATGGCCATAGTGTTCCCTGGCAGGAGTGGCCTCTTTCATCCGCCCTGCCACTGTAAAAACTGTTCAGGAAAGTTTGAGGAACTTGAAAAAGATTTCAAGTTATGGCCATGGCCTCAAAATTCCCCAGATCTCAAATCAATCCCATTGAGCATCTTTGGGATGTGCTGGAACAAATCCGATCCATGGAGTGTCAGATACCACAGGCACGTTCAGAGAGGTCTTGTGGATGCCATGCCTCAATGTACCAGAGCTGTTTTGGCAGCAAGAGGGGGACCTACACGATATTAGAAACCTAGAAACATAGAAAAATGTCGGCAGATAAGAACCTTTCGGCCCATCTAGTCTGCCCAATTACATGGATACTTTACCTGGATTAATCTTTTGTTTAGGATAGCCTTATGCCTATCCCATGCCTGCTTAAATTCAATTACTGTTTTGGCCTCTACCACTTCAACTGGAAGGCTGTTCCATGTATCCACCACCCTCTCAGTAAAATAATGCTTCCTGATGTTACTTTTAAACCTTTGCCCCTCTAATCTAAGACTATGTCCTCTTGTTTTGCTATTTTGTTTCCTTTTAAATATACTCCCTTCCTCTACCTTGTGGATTCCCTTTACGTATTTAAATGTTTCTATCATATCTCCTCTGTCTCGTCTTTTTTCCAAGCTGTACATGTTAAGATCATTAATAAATAAATATTTATTTATTTATTTATAAAGGATTTTACCAGGAAGGATACATTGAGATTTCTCTCGTTTTCAAGTATGTCCTGGGTTCGAGAACATAAAAAGCAGGCAGTATTAATGTTATAACTGATCAGTGTGTATATGCGAACATGGAAACACTCAGAGGAAACTCTTCTACATTCATAATGAAATTATATACAGTATATGTACATTTGAAATCAAAACCATTTAAATGGCAGGTGTGATCTTGATAGAAAGAGGATCCATCCTCCTAAGCACAATGTAGCAGAGAATGGAATGTAGTGTAGTCATTATATTATTTAGGCATGCTCACCGATACTCTAAATTGCTGTTTTTTGGTTTCTATCTGTATATCCCATAAAAAATGATAATAACGTTAATCCTGCCACCTCTGCCCTTCCGTTTTAAAATGTTTTTCTCTGTCTTGATTGCCGTTGCCGGTGTACAGAACCATTACTGCTGGTGATGTAGGCGTCAATTTTTTTTAGCGGTATGCACTGTAATCCCTTTAAAAGGCCAGATGGTGAGTGCAGATCTGTTCCTGTGGAGATGGCCTTATCATAACCAATCAGCTTAAAAATACAGATCTGAGTTTGTGCTGAGAAAAATAACATTTTTTGTTTAAGTGCTATTTATACTAATGGAAGTGACAAATTCTTCAAATCAATTTTCCTGAGTCATAGAGGCAGCCACGATGGATACATCAGTGAAATAGCAGCTATACTAATTAGTGTCCTAACAAATGGGGATATATATATATATATATATTTAAGTTGTGGTGGAGGGTAAAAAGTGAGATTAAAAGCCTCCACACTGCAAATAATAAAGTTTAATATTGCAGAAGACATTTACACATCCCAGCAATTCAGAGAACTGCTTCACAGAGCTCATGAAGCTACATTCCCCATATGCAACAAGGAACTGTGGGTAGGGCATGCAAATGAAGTCTCCACGTTCTCACTTTTTTGCATCTTGGGTCTGTTTTAACACAGACCCTTCCTTGCCAGTGCCATGCCATACTAGATGGCTTTTAAGCAAAGGTCATGTTAAGCAACGAGTCACAGTCACTCCTGTACAGCTGTTTAAGACTTTTTATGCCCTCAACAGCAGGAGATATTAATTCTTTAGATTATGTTATGAAATAGCATATTCCACAGCGCTGTACAGTAGGCACAATATATACAGGGTTACAATACATTGAACAACAATTGACAAACCGGTACAGCGGGAAACGAGGGCCCTATTCCCGTGGGAACTCACAATCTAGAAGGGTTGGGGGTGGAAACAGGAGGAGAGAACTGCAAGGTGAGAGTAATGGACTGCAAGATAAGAGTGATGGACTGCAAGGTGAGAGTGATGGACTGCAAGGTGAGAGTGATGGACTGCAAGGTGGGAGTGATGGACTGCAAGGTGGGAGTGATGGACTGCAAGGTGGGAGTGATGGACTGCAAGGTGAGAGTGATGGACTGCAAGGTGAGAGTGATGGACTGCAAGGTGGGAGTGATGGACTGCAAGGTGGGAGTGATGGACTGCAAGGTAAGAGTGATGAACTGCTAGGTGAGAGTGATGGACTGCAAGGTGAGAGTGAAGGACTGGTTGCGTCACTAAGTCAGGGGTAGGCTTCCCTAAATAGGAAAGTATTAAAGGAGCGTTTGAAGGAAGGGAAACTAGGGGATAGTCTGACGGTACGAGGGAGAGCGCTCCAGAGGAAGGGGCTGCGTGTGAGAAATCCTGCAGTCTATCATGGTGTTGGAGATTATTGACTTCTTTAATAGGTCAGGGATATATTAATTATGACGCATATTTTTCTTATTGTTGATATACATAGATATATATATATATTATTGACAGTGCCTCCAATACCAGTGGTATAAATTGGTATTTAACCCCTAACATAGGGATTAATAACCAATCAATGAATATACGTCTTAACAAATATATGGCGCGTTATCCCGAGTTCTTTTGATGCTCTCTAGATATTTTTAAACACAATAAAATCAATAAAGATATGAGACTGCGTAACGGTAAAACAGTTCAAACCAAAATTTATTCACACGTCAAGTTTCATACAATCGTATGTTATCAACGGATTAGCAAACTACAATGTACAAGTGATTATAGATTGTGATTAGTAGCGATACTGCGACACGTAATAATCTAATGGACAGATATTTTAGGTTTATAGACCGCACCACAGATATACACGCCTCAATTCTTAAACACCAAACTCTATTCTATTCACTTAAACCTTTCCCATTATAAACCAATCCTCCACCTGGCTAAGATAAACACTCAGTTACTGGGCATCACCTGCAGCACAATTTATTATTGTGGGGGCCTATTCACTAAATGCAACTTCCTTCAGGGAGATACATAACACACTCGATAGGGAGACTATCTCTTCCACAGATCAATCACAGCACTTCACTCGATATACGTTAACCTAACGCTTCTTAATGACTTACAGTGCATGCATTCATTCGGAAGGGCTGCAAGATGGATATGGAAGGAGTTATGCTAGGTTACGAATGGGGCGGACAGTACTTGACATATAAAAGCTATTTCACGGTCCCAGCGTATCTCACGATAGGTATATAATTGATCTTTAGATGTCCACAAACAGTATTCTTGGAATATAAATAATTTCACTAAATTATGGCTCAAGTATGCAGCCGGGAACAGCTTTCCTCCTTAGTAGTCCTCTGCAGTGAACTGTAAAGGCAGAATTCTTATTCTACTGATTATTAGGCTCAAACAGCAAAATAATTTATTTATATTCCTTTAGTTTGTGATGGACATCTAAAGTCAGGACTATGCAATTAGAAAATAGATATCATATTATTCAGGTATACTTTACCATCTGGTTAGTGAAGATAGAGTGGTGGAAGATTAGGGTGTGGTCAGTCTTAAAGGGGCGGCCGATGGTGATTGCCTTTCTTCCCTCCAAGCGTCCCTCAGGTCTCTCTCCAAGCTTTTCTCAGTGTCTCCTCTTTTTTGCTCTGGAGTGTCCCCTCTATATAGTGGTCTTCCGCCCAGTTTTAGATCTAGCCCATCACTATGTGGCCTCATTTGATTGGAGGATATATATTCATCAACTCCAGGGGTCTGTCCAGGTGTTATGTTACCTGGCCAGCAGATGGCGCTCTCAGATCAACCATCAACCTTCTGCAGGAATTACTTTATGGGCTTGGCCAATCTTTTACTGGTTTGGGGTCGTTTTATTCCTATATCCCGGGACTCCATAGATTTTATTAACAAATTAAAATTTATTTCTATTGTGGCATCGCCAGCATACTTCGCCACGGCGTGTGTGCCCCCTTTACTTATATCCACAGGGATGTGTATGTGAGGGGATATCCATTCATTGATTCGTGGTATCGTTTTTAACATTCACACGTTACCCGACTTAATTGGCTTCATGCGGATTAGTACACCAGACATTTGTGATGATCAACTAAATGTGGTAGGGCCTCTGTTTTTATAAGATGCTAAAATCATCAGTTCTAACTAATAAATATTCTCATACCATATAGTACATATTGCCGAATAGCAAGCTGGTTTACCCAAGCCATTTAACCTTCTTTGGTTTTTTTTTCTTTATTGGGCAACCTATTGTTCCATGTTTACGTGGTCTTTCAGAGTTTCGATGTGACGAAATAAACACAATACTGAGATATCTATCTTAGTTGTCATTGTGTTCCCTTACTTTTAAACCATTTGATCTAAACCCTGTTTGGTTGTAACAAATAAATAAAATAAACAGAGTCCATTAGACTGTCTTTGATCAATGTTAAATGTCCTTTCTTGTATGCGTAACACTAACGAGTTTAGCTTATCTCTTGTTCTTGTTATATATTAACGACGCAGACAAGTTGTTCGTGTGGTGCAATTCCTGGCCCCAAATTTAAACATTCCTGCGTTATAGAAATTTTATATCTAAAAAGGTCTGACAATGGGAAGAGGTAATGCGGTGAGAAGCTAGGCACAGGTCACTGTTTGACCTTAGGGAGCGGGCTGGGGTGTATTTGGTGATTAATGTAGTGGGGAGCTGAGTTAGTGAGAGCTTTGTAGGTCAGGGTAAGGATTTTGAATTGAATTCTGCAGTGGATGGGGAGCCAGTGAAGGGACTCACATATGAGCATATGACTATGAATGTAAAAAAAAAAAAGTATATTATTTTATAACTTGTCTCATCTTTTCATGTATCACTTTAATTGTTCCTCTCAGTTCCTAATAGAATGTGGCCAAAATATAGCAAGGGACACGTGATAAGTTCTTGTCTTTTCAGTTAAGTCTAAAATCAGGGATTTCAAACACTCATCCCCCAGATATTTATTGCCTACAATTCCCAGAACTCCTTGAAAGCAACAGATAGTCAGAGAATCAAAGGGTATTGTAGTTCAGAAACATCTGGGGGGCCAGAGTTTGTGATCTATATCTTAAAGGTCCAGAAGTTGACCTCTGTTAGACTACTAATACTTAAATACTGCAGCCGAGCCTCAAAATGCCTTCAGAAAAAGACGTCTGTGATGTGATACAGCCATAAAAGTGGAAAAAATATATAATACACAATTATACAGTTACAAGCATTTATATAGCGCCAACAGGTTCCGTAGCGCTGTACAATGGGAGAGACAGAATATTATATTATATATTGTAAAATAAAATGTATAAACAATGTCTCCTACGTTCATTATCTATGATAACCCTTTTCTTCTTTATCCGTGCCTTACAGCTGGAGATGATGAGATTTCCTTTGAACCCCAGGACCTGATCACAGACATTGAGATGCTGGATGAGGGCTGGTGGACCGGGACCTGTAGGGGGCGCCGCGGTCTTTTTCCAGCCAACTATGTAAAGCTTGCGCACAAATAAGCCACATGTTACATCATAATTAACAATTTTATATCCTCTCCTTTCTGAACAAAATATGGTTAATAAAGCAGCTTTCCAGGTTGTAACATGAACAGATGAGGAGCTTTATTTTCCATATTACATGCTGTCACTAATAAATAATGTGCAGATATGATGGTATAGATTGATGTGTTAGCACCCCACGCTTTGTTTTCTTTGTCTTATTCCTGCATGACTATCCCTCCTGAATAATAAAGGACGATTATATATTTTAATGAGTGTGTACATTATGTGAAAGGTTTGGTGCGTTTTTGTGAGCTGTTCATTACTTTTATCATTTTATTGATTATAAAATAATATACTAATGCAATACTTAAGCTGGCAATTATTATTTGATGTACCTGTGTTTTAAACAAGATACCCAGAAATCACAAATGGTGCAAATCGGCGTCGATTTTATTGTGTCACAGGTGTACACACAAAAAAAGGAAAAAATATATAGCATATTGTTATACCTGATCACAACACATTTTCAGGGTTATTCATAGAGAATCGAAAAGTCACCGCACGTTCGGTGACTTTTCGTTCTCTTCAATTCGGTGTGAGTTGGTGATCCCATTTCGGCGACCCTGCGGTGTATTCAGCAAGCACCACAGGACTGTCGTAGTGCAGGGGAAAGCCAACGCAAACCGCCAAACACTCGCCGCAAAACCCGGCGAACGCACACCGAAACCCGCAAAAATGTCTGGATTAACCCCGCCGAACACGCCGGAGAGACCAGAGCAGCTGTGTATCACAGTACAGAGCAGCCGCCAAAAAAAGCCAACACCGCAGACGAATGGACTGAAAAAAGCAAAAACAGTACACTTGAGGCTAGGGTCAGACTAACGCAGTATTAACGTGCGTTTAGCAGCACTAAATCACGGCCGTGCTAGCAGCAAATGACGTCCAATGCCGGGCAGCATACGAAGAACGGCCGCATGAAAGTGCGGCAACGCAAGTGGCAAACAAACGCATTTTTGCAAGAAAGTAGAACCGCTAGTACGGACGTACAGAGTGCGCTGCATCCGCTAGCGGCGTGTGTGCGTGATTAGGAGACGTCAAACACTGCTAATGTCCGGCCAACATAACGTCCAGACACAAAAAGTGTTTTATTGATGATCCGTGCAAAATCACGGACGAAAATGCGCATCGTATGACCGCTATCGCGTATTCCGTGAAAAAATGCGTCCATTCGTTCAAACGCACTTTTTCACGGACAACGCGAAAATGCGTTCGTCTGACCCTAGCCTGAATGTTTGAAAAGTGAAACTCTGTTTGCAAAGAAACTACAGAACGAAAAAGTCTGAAATTTACATATAAGGTCCATTGAATGATAATAAAAAGGGCTGTTACAGAAAAAAGAAAAAACGATTTAAAAAAGAAATCACGAAAAATGCCTAAAACACCCATAAATAAATGCCCACTGCAGGGTGGGGAAATTTGATTCCCAGAAGTGCCGCGAACGAGAGAGCACCGAAATGTCGGCGACAATTCGGTGCTCTCTGAATAATAACCCCATAAGTCTGCATGCAGCAGTATTTATTATTTAATCACCCGTGTGGAGAAAAATATCCCAACAGTGTCTATACATTTTGGCAGTGAAAAGGTTAATGCATCCATGGACAATACACCAATACCGTCATGTGTAAGGCTAGGGTCAGACTAACGCATTTTTCACGTTGTCCGTGAAAATGTGCGTTCGAAGAATGGACGTATTTTTTCACGGAATACGCTTTAGCGGTCATACGATGCGCAGTTTCATCCGTGATTTTGTACGGATCATCAATAAAACCCTTTGTGCATCTGGACGTTATGTTGGCCGGACATTAGCAGCGTCTGACATCTCCTAATCACGCACACACGCCTCTAGCCGACGCAGCGCACTCTGTACGTCAGTACTAGTGGTTTAACGTTCTCGAAAAAATGCGTTCATTTTCCACTTGCGTTGCGCAGCCGGACTTTTGTGCGACCGTACATCGTATATTGGCCGTCATTGCCTGTCATTTGCTGCTAGTGCGGCCGTGATTAAGTGCGCCTGCACGCGCGTTCGCACTGCCTCAGTCTGACCCTAGCCTTAATGCTATTACATCATCTACTGAAGTGAGATATGCAAGACATATATCCAACTGCAGCACCTCTACTTCTTTGTCCTTGGACGTCTTTCTTCATCTTTCATACCAATTTCCTTGAACCTCTCTCGAAATCTGGCGATACATCCTCACATTAATTGCTGGGCATTAAGGGGTTACCATCCTTTAAATATAAATGCGATATAATAACACAACCTCCAGTTTGTTACTTTTAGCAAGCTGTAATAATGGGGAAACATTTGAGAGGTGACAGAAATCAAAAAGAGTTCTGGGTTGGTGGCTCCATTGCAACGTGAGGTCAGCTCTCACACCGCGAGTAACATATGGCCGGAATGCCAGAGAGTGTGAGAACACGTGAATGCCTGAGAGATATTGATTTGGGGTTACTGATTATATCATTAATCTGGAAACGCTGCGCTTATCTGCTTCAGCATGAATGTTTCTGTTTGCTTCCTTCGAATCAATAAATCCATGGGTAGAAGAGCAAAACCCAGGGGAAGCGTTAGCTGGTCTGAAGACACGTGGCACATCATTACTCGTCTGCATGTGTCAAAACTCATTACATAACATTATAGTCATTATATAAGGCTATAACAGCTAATTCTTGCGTTACAGAACCCGTATCCTTCAATAATCGAGGATATAGAAGTAGGGTTGCCAGATCGGCCATGTTTTCCCGAACACATATAATTTATTCATGCTGATGGGCAGTGCATGAAGAATGTGACCCTGCAGCTTGTAGAATCCATACGATGCAGATCAAAAATCAGAGAGGAATCTCGATGACCTGTCTTGATTTCCTTCTTGCAGCATGTGAATTATACATGTTGCAGGGCAGCATTTTCCCCTGTTCTCCCCTCTGCATGAAATAGTAACATGTGTCCAGGAAAACATGGCCGATCTGGCATCCCTATATAGAATACGCATTCGTGCCATGCAGTAAAAAATGAGACCGATAGAAAGACTCTAAAAAAAGGAGATGTTTGAAGGGGTATCTGTTTATGTGAAAAATCAGACGTGTCGTATCATTTTCGGACAAATTAACAGGGTTATCCAAAGAGATTCGAAAAGTCACCGCAGGTTCAGTGACTTTTCGTTCTCTTCAAATCGGTTCGTGTTGCCGATCCCATTTCGCTGACCCTGCGGTGTATTCAGCAAACACCACAGGGTCCCCGAATTGCAGGGAAAAGCTGCCGCAAACCTGCCGAAAACGAACTGCAAAATCCAGCGAATGCACGCCAAAAACACGCAAAAACATCTGGATTAACCCGTCGAAGATGCTGGAAAAACCCGAGCAGGAGCCGATTACACTCAGCGAAGCCGGAAAAACCCGAGAAAGCCGACACCGCAGACAGAGGGAGGTGAATAAATTAGGAAAACAGTTTGTAAGAATGTGAAAGTGAAACGCTGTTTGCAAAGACACTACTGAGTGAAAATGTCTGAAATTTACATATGATGTCCAGGGAATGATAATAAAAAGGGCTGTTACAGATAAAAGAAAAAACGATTTAAAACAGAAATCACGAAAAATGCCTAAAAGATCTTAAAAAATCTATAAATAAATGCCCACTGCAGGGTGGGGAAATTTGATTCCCTGAAGCGCAGGGAAGTGCGGGGAACGCACTGACAATTCGGTGCTCTTTGAATAATAACCCCATAAGTCTGCATGCAGCAGTATTTATTATTTAACCACTTCCATGCGGAGGACGCGCTCAGCGCGTCCTCCGCATGGCTCCTGCTGTGCGGAGGACGCGCTGAGCGCGTCCTCCCTTTGGGGTCAGCGTTCGGCCGAGTTCCGGCCGATCGCTGGCCCCCCCCGGTGCGGGCTGACATCCTCGATGTCAGCCCAGCATCCGGAACCGCCGCCGATGAAATTAGATGTCATCGCGGCAGCGCGATGACACCTAATTCAGGCGCCCCCCCCGCATGTGCGGAGGAGGCGCCTGAAAGGGAGGAGGGAGGTCATTCGGACCTCTCTCCCTCCCGATCGGCGGCGTTGCGGGGGTTAACCCAGGCACCATTTGGAAGGGCACAGCCTGCCCTTCCAAATGGTGCCTGGCATTAACCCCTGGGGAGCTGGATCGCGAATCGGCGCTGAAAAGCGCCGGTTCGTGATCCTTTCCCGGAGCTGGCCGACATCTTGGATGTCGGCCAAGCCTCCGGGAACTCCCCCTGAGGACTGGCGTCATCGTGCATAGCATGATGACGCCAGTCCTAGAGTTAACCCCTAACTGCCACCAACGGTGGAGATAGGGAGTTCCAATGAACTCCCTATCTCCCGATCCGTGGCAGCTAGGGGTTAAAGTTTGGTATGGTTGGATCGGCAAGAGCATGGCCGTTCCAACGATACCAAACACTACTGTGAAAAAAGTTTTTTAAAAAAATAAAAATTAAAAATAAAAATATATTTAAAAAAAATTATAAAAAAAAAATAAACATTTTTTTTTTCTTTTTTTTGGTTCGTTAATGCAGCAATATTGTTCCCATTTCAATTATAATGTGAACAATGATGCTGCACTAACGATTTTTGTATGCGGTGCGTTTGTTAAAAATCGTGTAATTTTCCCCAAAAAAAAATGTAACGAGACCCCATCTCTAATTTTTTTAACAAGCGCACCCCATACAAAATATAACCGCAATTGCTCGCATGTTAAAATGTGAAAAAAAACCACTTTACACGTTGTAAATTATTGAAAATACATATTTTATTGCATTTTTTGTTATAATATACAGACATGACATAACGTATACATATAATAATGACATATTATGAATCTACCGAGTCTGACGGAAAGAACGATATATATAATATGTCTGGGTCATATACTAAAATAAGCCTTCAAAACACGTTTAAACATGATGAGCAAAACTGGTAAAAATGACCTCAGCACAGAGGTGTGAAAAGCCTCAGCAGCAAAAGGGTTAATCACCCGTGTGAGGAAAAAAGTAAACTTAAAAAAAAAAAAAATTAAGAAAAATGCTTAAAGTATCCTAAAAAAATCTATAAATAAAGAGACTCTTTACTGGCGAATTTTATAATGAACGGTTTATTAGATATTGAATTAAAACGGGAATATTTTTAACATTGAAGACTAAGGGATTCTCCTGAATAAATTTGCCGCATGAAACCACCGAATGGCAGGGCATTAGGGGAACCTTTCACTGCTGGTTTGTGCTCTCTGAATAGCCGAAGCAGTGCTTTTTCATGGGGATTTCACTGCCCTCGAACAGGAACCGAACAGGCACCGTATGTGCAGGCAATTCGCCAGGATTTGGCAAACTGCCTGCTCTCTGAATAGCCGAATGGCCAGGAAAGGTGACCGAACGCTGAATTTCAGCGTTCGGTTACCTTTCTCCAGTCATTCGGATCTCTTTGGATAACCCTGTAAGATTTTGGGCACCTGTCTGGTTCATCTGAGACGCAGATCAGTGAAAGAACACCTTGAAAAATTAACCAAGAAATGAAGCGCACAGGAAAGAATTTGGTTTAAGCGATTTTTCGATGGCTCATGTCAGCAAGATTAGGGATGCAATCCCTGATTTTGAATTTAAAGTGGGTGGGTTGCTTGGCCGTCCTCCATTTCTGACCTCCATGCCTCGCTAGTGGGTGAGTGGAGGGTTAAATCAGAGCAGGTGGACTGTTTAACCTCCTCTGAGGTAACCTCCCAACTGCTGGCCATAGGTTGAGGGTGTAGGGCAGGGCTTTTCAACCTTGGCCCCTCCAGACGATTTGGAATTACATTTTCCACAAGGCTCTGCCAAACGAATGAGTAGCTGGGCATCATGGGAGATGTAGTTCTAAAACATCAAGAAGGCCAAGGCTGAGCATCTCTGGCATAAGGGGGATAGGAGTCCGACAAACTGCAGGGATAAAATGTTCAGAAAAATGATGAATCAGGCCGGCGTCAGACAAATGCGGTGATCACGTCCGTGTCGGCGCACAGTTTAACGTCCGTCGTAGCATAGAATCATGATCAATAGAGACCCAGAAACAAAGTACGTGCGCACCGAACTGCGCACGCACAACGCACGTGGCAAACGAACGCAAGTTAGTCAAGATCGTGAAACCGCAAGACGGACGCGCAGAATGCGCCACGTACGCGTAGCATTGTGTGTGAGTGATGAGGAGATGTCAGATGCAGCGCATTTGCGACGTCCAGCACCTTGACGCACACAACGGCTTTTCATATCCTTTTCACATTTTTATCATTTTTCATATTAATTTTGTTTCCCATAATTCCCTTTTTTTTCTGCGTCCGTCAACAAAAACGGACTGTGTGGTGTCTACAGTATTTTCCGTCAGAACGTCTGTCCATTGTGCATGCATGCAGAGTGCGCTCAGACTGCGTTCGTCTGACATTAGCCTCAAACTGTTTTGCCCCTGTACATGTCCATTAGAAATTATTTATTCTTACTGTTATTGCAGGACACAGATGTAAAAAATGTGAAATTTTAAATCTGTCATCTCATCTAGGAAAATGGTAAGGGGGGTATGCAGTGGCTATCAGGGTTATTCAAAGAGATTCGAAAAGTCATCGCACGTTCGGTGACTTTTCATTCTCTTCAATTCGGTTCCTTTTGCCGATCCCATTTCGGTGACCCTGCAGTGTATTCAGCAAACACCACGGGGTCCCTGAATTGCAGGGAAAGGCTGCCGCAAACCCGACGAAAACGAACCGCAACACCCAGCGAATGCACGCCGAAAACCCTCAAAAACATCTGGATTAACCTGCCGAAAACCACAGAAAAACCCGAACAGGAGCCGATCGCAGCCTCCGACACCGCAGAAGAAGGCAGTGAATAAATTCGGAAAACAGTTTGCATGAATGATTGAAGAGTGAAACTCTGTTTGCAAAGAAACTACTGAGCGAAAATGTCTGAAATTTACATATAAGGTCCAGGGAATGATAATAAAAAGGGCTGTTACAGAAAAACAGAAAAAACAAATCGGCCTTTTAAAAAAAAAAAATTAATAAAAATGCTTTAAATATCCTAAAAAATCTATAAATAAAGAGACCCTTTACTGCAGAATTTTATAATGAACGGTTTATTAGATATTGAATTAAAACGGGAATATTTTTAACATTGAAGTCTATGGGATTCTCCTGAATAAATTTGCCGAATTAAACCACCGAATGGCAGGGCATTAGGGGAACCTTTCACTGCTGGTTTGTGTTCTCTGAATAGCCGAAGCAGTGCTTTTTTATGGGGATTTCACTACCCTCGAACAGGCACCGTATGTGCAGACAATTCGCCAGGATTTGGCGAATTGCCTGCTCTCTGGATAGCCGAATGGCCGGGAAAGGTAACCGAACGCTGATTTTCAGCGTTCGGTTACCTTTCTCAAGCAATTCGGAGCTCTTTGAATAACCCTGTATGTTTGTTCACCATGACTGTGTCCGCCGCGTCCCATCACACCCTAATACTGGGAGAATTGCCCTGGCTCTCCCTCATTTGGGTCAAAGGGCTCAATTTAATTGGATTAAAGTCTGAACTCCGGACATTTTGTGGCCGATTTTCAGCCATTTTTTCGGTTTGGGAGATTCAAATGGCTGGTTCAGCAGCATTTTGATTCCACTAAAAAATTCATAATCCATGTCGGCTCTCGTGGCTTTACTTTTCAATACAAATGTTGGCTTTTGTCGATTCAATTTGAATTTATCAGTATGGCGACTTCTAAAAAAATCCAAGTGCTTAAAGGTGTCCATAAATGGATTTTCAGGCAGGGAAATAGACGCAATTAGACTGAAATCTTGTTTTATTAATTTGAGTTTATCTAATAGTCATGTTTAAGGCTGGGGTCAGACGAGCGCACTATGTGCGCCCGTACTGACGTGCCTTCTGGCGTCCGTCGCAGCAACAGCGGCCGTGCAGCGTCCATGCAGCAGCCCTCTCCGTCAAAGCGATAGGACGCGTGATGACGCTGCTGCAAAGCGTGATTCTCCATAGGAGATGGCCAGACGGGCGTCAAGTGGAAGGAACTTCCACTCTCACGGACGTTCCTTCCGCTCTTCAAATACGCTCGTTTGACGCCAGCCTAAAAAGGCACAAATCTGTGTGATGCAGGCTGAAAGTAAGCAGTTTAATCATTTTTTTTTTTTTTAAAATGGCCGATAGAATTAGATTGAGTCCTATGCTTTTCGCATAGTGATTATCTATCTAGATCTAGAGGGAACATTAAATGTGGCATCATCATCCAGGGGAAAGAAAAAGAGTTCAGTGCTTCTAATATTTAAAGACACACTCTATGCATCCTGACCACGTCATACTTTTAAAGTGGTCAGTAGGTGAGGAGTGCCCCTCCTTCTACCCCCTTCTCTCCAGCTTCTCCAATCTGGGTTTAGCAAAAGAGTTTCCTCCACCCACCCTGTGTCTGTCACGAACAGCCGGGATTTTGAATTTCCTGGCTGCTGGGCACCAGATTTATTGGAAAATGGTCAATAGTGACGTCAGCACAGAGAGCGCACCGGCGTCACCCTCTCTGATGCCAATTGTTGTAGTGTGCACAGGGCCGGTGCTAGACTATTTTGCACCCTAGACAAGACCAGCTACTTCCCCCCCAAAAAAATGGTTAACTGTCGATATGCGAGGGGGACACACACACACACACTGTGCACGTGGGGGACGACACACTGTGGGGGGGACACACACTATGCATGGGGACTGCACACGGTCATACAGTGCCCATCTTACACCCCTGCTGGTCGGGCCTGGAATCGTTCTGTGCCTCTTTCTTTCCTCTGCCCTCTGTGCCTCTTTCTTTCTTCTGTGCCTCTTTCTTTTCTTTCATCTGGCTCTTTTCTTTCTTTCTTCTGTGCCTTGTTTTTTCTTTATTTCTTCCTGTCTTCTGTGCCTCGTTTATTCTTTCTTTCTTCCTGTCTTCTGTGCCTCGTTTATTCTTTCTTTCTTCCTGTCTTCTGTGCCTTGTTTTTTCTTCCTTTCGTCTGTGCCTCATTTTTTCTTTCTCTCTTCTGTGCCTCATTTTTTTTCCTTGTTTCTTTATTCTGTGCCTCATTTTTTTTCTTTGTTTCTTTAATTCGTTCCCTTTCTTTCTTATGCCTTTTGTCTTTCATCTGCCTCTGGTGGTGCCTGCGCGTCATCATAAGACGCTTACCTTCTGCATCGATAGCTTGGGTCCGCGAGCCGACAATGTCAGCTTTGTGAGCCGCTACTGCCAGCTACACAAGCTGCACAATGAGTAACGGGTACAATAAAGGAACCCGGTTTAAGGCCAGCTGCGCCCCTAGCCGGCAGTGCGCCCTAGGCAGTTGCCTAGCGGGAGCACCGTCCCTGAGTGTGCATTCTCAGAGTGGCAGCAGATGAATTGGATCCATGCATGTGCACAGCTCCGATTCACCATTCTGCCCAGGCGCTACAGAAGCTGCATACATAAAGTGCTCAAGTCCCGTAGCGCAGCACAATCTGTGGTCCCTACTCTACACAAATTGCACAGAAAAGCTTTAGGGAGCTCCAGGTTCGGGTGTCCCTAAGCTGACAAGGAGAAGCTGCACGCGCAGAGGGAGAAATGGTGAGTTAAATCTCCCCCAAAGAAAAAAAGAAAATAAATAATTGGGCAGAGGCTGTCAGCATCCTCTGCTCTATTATTTAATGGCAAAAAAGGGAAATCTATTTAAACATTGTTCATTTATCATAAATTACCTGAAGACTGAAACACAAGTTACATAATGAAAAGATAGCTCAGAATTCTATATGAAACCAAGAACAAGGAGAAAAATAGAAAATATTATAAAATAAGTACGCTTGCATTATATCATGGATAAATTGGATAAATACAGAGTTTTAAGTACTATTCTGTCAATGCTATTGTATAATTAGAGCTAGAAGTTGGATCCTTCTGTAATCCTGATTGTGGCTATTTCTGGTACCAGAAAATGCTAAATCATTTAGTCGGGGCTCTCCCAATGTCTAATTAACACCCACTAACATACATCCTTCAGGGGAGACTGTATAACTAATTAGCATTAATTAATTTCACTCTGATGTTTTCACAGTTTATTAGTTCTCGTTTCTATAGCAGAAAATCTATTTTTAATAATGCGATTTATTGATGTTCATATCCTGTTGACTCACTTTGTGTTTTTTTCCCATTGATTCATGAAATGTGCCAGCTGTCGCCACACAGTGCGGCGCCTTTATTGTGACCTATGACAGGGCAGACCTCAGAGGCAGAAGTAAACAGTAACAGTATATTTTATGCTGTATAAAGAAAAACAGTAGCAGTATATTTTAATATCATCAACATCATTTATATAGCCAACAGTATCCATACCTTTCACAAAAAACAATCGTGGGTTGAACTTTCAGAACGAAAGACATAAGGATTAGAGGGCCCTGCTCTCAGGACGATCGCGAGGAGTTGGGGTGGAGGAAAACAAGAGGAGTTACCATCTTGTTATTGTTAACGCATGAATAATAATCGCCTTTTTGTCGGAAATGGTGATAGCCATGGTGGTAACGCAAACGATGAAACTTCTTATGGTGCGGGAAGGGGAGGTGAGGAGAGAGATTAGTCTGTAATTTGATATGCTAATCAGAAAAAAAATTGGCTTTGGGGAATTTTTTGATGGACAGGAGATTAGGGGAGAATCTGATAGGGTGACGTAGGTCATTTTACAAGCATCTCTTCAGATCTCTTGGAGACATTAGTTAGTGGCGCAAATAGAAACAGACCAGGCAGAGGTTGCCTCTATACATAAAAAATGGCGTCGCGCCCATACTCACCGGAGCGGCAGCAACTGCCAGGAGTAACAGCCCAGTTAATGTATAAAACATAACAAGGAAAAAAAGTGTCATCTGCGCTCGTTTCTATGTGTTCCATGTACAACAAAACTGAGGTTTTTGTTTGTTTCAATGGCCATTGCAACGCAAGCTCACTCGCCACTTCACGGCACCTCTTTACAGAGTAAGTACCTAACAAATGTACCAAAAGGCCGCTCTACTGAGCAGCTCCAAGCCCCTCCTGCTGCTTTTCAGCCAAGGAGAGGCAGAGATATGGTGGGTTTTATTTATACACGCACCAAACACTTCCCATTTGGGATTAAAAACAAAAACATGGAAAGAGGAACAGCTGCAGAACGACGGATTGGTGTTACAAGCATGATATACATAAATACAGAAAAAATGGCGTCGCGCCCATACTCACCGGAGCGGCAGCAACTGCCAGGAGTAACAGCCCAGTTAATGTATAAAACATAACAAGGAAAAAAAGTGTCATCTGCGCTCGTTTCTATGTGTTCCATGTACAACAAAACTGAGGTTCTTGTGTGTTTCAATGGCCATTGCAACGTAAGCTCACTCGCCACTTCAAGGCACCTCTTTACAGAGTGAGTACCTAACAAATGTACCAAAAGGCCGCTCTGCTGAGCAGCTCCAAGCCCCTCCTGCTGCTTTTCAGGTTGCCTCTAGCATGGAGTGATCTAGAAGGGGTCCACTCACGGAAGACAAGACATGTAAGAAGGGCTTAGGTTATCGTGGACTTTGACCATCTCCATCAGTATTCTAAATTGCATCCTAAAACTTGCAGGAAACCAATAGAGGGACCGGCAGCAGATTGCAAAGGGACAATGCAGGCAGTGGGAAGGCCAATAAGGAGTGAATTACAGTAATCAAACCTTGACACAACAAGCACATGAATGGGCACCATAGCCATATCAATATTTTTGAAAATTTCAGGATTTAGTGACTGCCTGATTAGAGAGGGAAAAGTATAAGCTTGGAGTTTGTTAGTATTCAGTTTGCAGCAGTGCTTTTTTTCTGGAAAAATAGGTGGGGGTACTCTCACGCCCAGGAAAAAACTGATTATTATGACGGTTTTTCGTGTCCTAATAAATACTTCTTTATTCACACATGAATATATTGCCCCAGCTCACACATGGATATATTGCCCCAGCTCACACATGGATATATTGCCCCAGCTCACACATGGATATATTGCCCCCAGCTCACACATGGATATATTGCCCCAGCTCACACATGGATATATTGCCCCCAGCTCACACATGGATATATTTGCCCCAGCTCACACATGGATATATTTGCCCCCAGCTCACACATGGATATATTTGCTCCCAGCTCACACATGGATATATTGCCCCAGCTCACACATGGATATATTTGCCCTCAGCTCACACAGGGATATATTGCCCCAGCTCACACATGGATATATTGCCCCAGACCAGCTCACATGGCTTTATTGCCCCAGGCCAGCTCACATGGATATATTGCCCCAGGCCAGCTCACATGGATTTATTGCCCCAGACCAGCTCACATGGATATATTGCTCCAGGCCAGCTCACATGGATATATTGCCCCCAGCTCACATGGATATATTGCCCCAGGCTCACACATGGATAAATTGCCCAGCTCACATGGATATATTGCCCCAGGTTCACACATGGATATATTGCCCCAGCTTACATGGATATATTGCCTCAGGCTCACATGGATATATTGCCCCAGGCTCACATGGATATATGGCCCCAGGCTCACACATGGATATATTACCCCAGGCTCACACATGGATATATTGCCCCAGGATCACACATGGATATATTGCCCCAGCTCACACATGGATATATTGCCCCCAGCTCACACATGGATATATATATTGCCCCAGCCCACCTCCAGGCACGTCCGAGGGGCGGATCCAGTGGCTGCCGCGTTCGTTCCTTCAACGAGTGGCCACCTGCATGAGTATCTGCCACTCGCCTGGGATCCACCCTCCAGACTGCCGCAATGTCACGAGATCGCAGAGTTCACGTGAACTCCGCGATCTCGATCGCGGCAGACTGGAGGATGGATCTCAGACGAGCGGCAGATACTCATGCAGGCAGCCAATCGTTGAAGGAACGAACACGGCGGCCGCTGGATCTGCCGTTGCACCGACGACACAGCTCCGGATTCGGACTCCGAGAGTCCGATACCGGAGCTGTAAAAAATTTAAGGGTGGCTGGCGATGAGGTGCCGGTACGGCGTACCAGCGCGTACCGCTTCAAAAAAAACCTGGTTTCCAGAAGCATGAAGCCATACCTTTAGAGACAGAGTTAAGGAAATTAGTGACACACCTCAGGGGAGCAGGACTGCGATAAGGAGATGAAACATATATTTGAGTGTCCATTAGCGTATAGATGATAATACGTTTATCTATAGATACTGTATAGATAGAAAAGATTAGTGGCCCGAGTACTGATCCTTTGGCCTCCTCTCAGCAGACAGACCAAGGGAGGAGGTAATAACAGAAAAGGACACACAGAATGATGGTTGTGATGGATAGCAAGTGAATAATTAAAGAGCAGTCCCGTGAAGACGAAAAAATCTTAAAGAGTTTGTAGAAGGAAAATTTGCATGACTGTCAAACCCAGATGTTTCTAAACTATAATTCCCATGATTCCTTGGCCATCTATTGCATTAAAGGAGGTCTGGGAATTGTAGGCAATCAACATCTGGGGCCGTGAGTTTAACAGCCCTGTAAGAGAGCATCAATCAAGTTAGGCCTTGGCAGACACTTCATTGCCAACGTATTCTTTAAGAAAATAAACAAGAAGAAAGCCAAGGTATAATCTCTTGTAGGAGACAAAAGAATAAAATCAATGTATCAGTCATCAGTGCTTACAACCCACAAGCAAGCGTGGGTTACATAATAGAAGAATAGATTACAAAAGTTTTAAACCTTTTCCAAAATAACACATTTATTCAGCAGAACTGTGATTAAGATTATAAAAATAAAGCACTGAGGGTGTATTCCTCTGTTATGTGGCCTACAAACAGCATATCATTTTGTACTGTTTTATGTAATTGTAAAACAACTACTTTATTTATAAAAAAATATTCAAAACATTCCAGTTCATATGGAATATATAATGGGCGAGCTGCAAGTCTTACCGTAAAGTGCACCTGCTCATGAATGATCAGCCATTGCTTGTCTTCTATAGGCCAGCTCTACTGATCTCACAAGACCATTAAATATCAGCGGCTTTGATTGGACCTCAGATTGTTGTACCAATAATACTAATACCAAGATGGTGATGTTGTATGTAGTCATGATAAGTGTGCTTTAAAGCATTGGTTCCCAACCCTGGTCCTCAGGGAGTACAAACAGGCCCAATTTTAAGGAATCCCTTAAGGAAATGCAGACTGAATCCTGCAATCACTGAGCAGCAAATCATATCACCTGTGCTGTGCTTCAGATTAGTGATGAGCCGAACACCCCCGTGTTCGGTTCGCATTCGAACTCGAACCATTGCAAAAGTTCGAGTTCGAACTTGAACACGAACCGAACTCAATGCAATTCAATGGGACTCGAAAGTTCGAATTTTAGAGTGCCCTCCAAGAGGGCATATATGCAAGATATTTGCCATAAAAGGTGTATGGGGTTCCGGGTAGTGCCCTGGGGGACAGGAGAAAAGGACAAAAAGTTAAAAAAAAAAGTTTTTAAAGGAACAGTGAGTTTTCCATGAAATAAAGGTTAAGAATAAAAACGAAAAATTCCTTCAAATATCGTGCCTAGGAGGTCCTCATAACCTGCCCATGAAGTGGCGGATTTGTAGGATGTATAGAAACATTTAAAAACAAAAAAATGACATTTCAAATGATGGTAAATGGTTTTCCTTTAATCTATTCATAAACAACTGCTTGGGGCGGTAGTCTGTATGAAAAGAGGAGACATTTTCGGACACGCAGAACAAGTTTAGTGATTTTTTTGGCTAGATTATGGTGAAACTTATGCAGGCTTTGGATGAAAGTAACAATAGGTGCTTTAAAATTGGGCCTTTAGTGTCGGCAACAGTGCCATCACACCGTAACCCCTCTGTGGTATTGTGGAAGAGTGCAGGGTTGAACCCTGCAGTCAAATATTAAAATGATATGAATCTGGTATAGACGTCAGTGGCAATGCACCCAAATATTGTGTCTTTAGTGGCAGCAAGTAACCCCTCTGTGGTATTGTGGAAGAGTGCAGTGGTGGAGGTTTTGGTAATGCAGAAGAGATCCCCGATCTATTCAGTTACATCAGCAGCTATAAAAAAAGGGGTCAACAATGTTTAGGCACTTGTACTGCACTACTGTATATGGTGAGAATTGGCGCACACCAGTAGCAACAGAAAGCAAACAGAACAGGCAGGGAATACACAGAGAGAATAGTCAAATAGCAGGCAAAGTCGGCAACAGATCGGGTCCTCAGAACAAGCAGGGTCAGTAACAAGTATACAAACTGATTCGGTAACCTAACGATGCGGGAATAAAGGCTGAGACACACTGAGTGTGTAGCGACGCACAGCGTAGCGAAGCGAAGAGAAGCAAACATTTTGCAGGCTTGACTTCACTCGGCTCCGCCTCGCAGCGTGTCTACACTACATTACGTTTGCTTCTCACCGCACTGGACAGGAAGCCACTAACTAAATTAAAATGTACACACAAAACTGTTTTATTTTCACAAAGCACATGTTATATAGGGGAAAGAAAAGTTTCTACTCAATAAAATACATCAAAAATTACTGTTAGTGTAGCGCTCACTCCCGGAGGAGCCGCTGAACTTGAACCTCGGGTCAGTCTCCCCGCACTAGGGAATAAATATACTCCAGCACCGTTGTGGATTTTATAAATTATATAGTTTACTAGAATAAATGGCATATAATGAATAACACGATGTTCGTAGATATCTTTACAGTACTTCGTAATGCGGGAAAAGCGCAGCGGAAAAGAAATACAAGGTTTCGTAATTCGAGAAACGCGCAGCGGAAAAGAAAACACAATGCTTCGTATTTCGAGGAAACGCGCAGCGGAAAATAAATGGAAAATTATCTTTAACCCCTTTGTGATTGGGGAGTGAGTCCCGCACAGGTTGTGTCCTGGAATGTAAGTGTGTGTGTGTTATGGTACCCGGGTACACTATTCAACTGGCCAGTGAATTTCTCAAGATGTATCTTCGACTAGTCAAGTTGGGGCCCTGTGGGTTTTAGAAACAAACAGCAGCGTGCTTTCTTGTTTTTTTACAACGGCCTAGAAGGCCTCTCACCCATCCGCCAGATACTTGAGGCTCCGCTGGACCCAGGACGTCTCTCCGCTCGATATTGACTGGGCTCTCTTGGCTTCTGGATCCGCTATCTGGCATTCTGCTCCTGCCGCGACTTGTCCAGCTTACCGCCTGCTCTCCCAGTCCGATCGACCTGCGGTACTCCTTACTCGGGGTCTTCTGGCTTCCTCAATAGCAGCTTGGGTAATCTTGTGGATCACTGGGTCTCCCTTTGCTAAGGCTGAGTAACCCGATCTGTAACTCCGTTAGGCCACACCTGCGCTCCGGTCTGGACACTCTTACATTCTGCAGCACTGTGTCTTGTCTCTCTCACTCCCTGGCGCGCTCTGCCAGCTCTCTCCACGAGGCTCAGGATGTAAGTCTCTGTGTCCCACCCACTTCCTGTGTCCGTTCCCAAAGCATGCCGGGAAATGTAGTCCCAATGTAATATTCAGTGTCTCACATTGCGCTTGTCTCCCTCCGGTGGCCAAAAATAGGTACTGCCACAATAAGGAATTAATCACAGCGCTACATTAGTTTAATAGGAATAGTATAAAAATATAAAAAAAGGTAACCCCATATCATATATATTATAGGGACACAGAGCGTCGTGTATAGAGTAGGGATGCATTGATACCACACACAGACATTTAGTATATGTCAACACTCAGACCTATATATACATATATATCAACACACAGATATATATACACCCACCCACAGACCTCAGACCATATATACACATACGCACATGGGGGGGTGGCATGTGGACAATCTCAAATAAATGTGCCCCCCCCATTTGGTTGAACCCTCCAGAAGAAATGTTGAACCCGATAGAGCAGAGAGTATATAAATTATTCTCTGCTCTATCGGGTTCAACATTTCTTCTGGAGGGATCAGCCAAATGGGGGGGGGGGCAATTAGTTGCCAAAATGTGTTTATAATACAAGTCTGGATATATATATTTATAAGAATATAGATATACATCTTATCTATATATATATCATACCTGCCCTTACCTTCCTCTATAAATTTGCTAAAAATATACACACAAAAAAAACAAACCACTGCCTGAGACCCTGCGCAGCCCACATGCCACCCCCCTGTACCTGGCTGAATGTATCTAATATATATAATTAAATACATTCAGCCAGGTAGAGAAAATAATTTTATGTTCCCTGGGACATTTAAAAATGTCCTCGGATTATTTATTTTTTTAGAAATGTGTCGCCTTACCTTAGCCTGGTGGTCAGTGGTGGCTCCCTGGATCCTGGTTGTGGGGGTGGGGGGGGGATCTGCCGTGGCCACAGGTGCAGTGGCTCCCTCCCTGCGCTGCCTTTCTCTGCCACATGCACCCGGACGGCTAGCCCGCACAGTCGCAGCTCTGTCATCTGGCGGCCGCATGCTCCTCAATGCTCCTCAAGGGGATCCTTGGGAGGCCTCTGCAGGCTGCCTTCTACAGTGCTTAATTAGAGAGCTGTGTCTGCCTGATGTTTTAGTAACAAGAATGTTTTATCCCATAGGCTTCAATGTTAAAAATATTCCCGTTTTAATTCAATATCTAATAAACCTTTGCTTATAATATTCTGCAGTAAAGAGTCTCTTTATTTCTCGATTTTTTTGTATTTAAGCATTTTTTATACTTTTTTCTAAAAAAAAATTCGAACTTTTGGCGAACGTCCCAAAAAGTTTGAAGTTCGCAAACTATCGAACGGCCGATGTTCGATGTGAACTCCGAACAGATCGAATCAAACAGCTCATCCCTACTTCAGATATCTGGCAAACCTGTCCTGGGGGACGTGAGGACCAGGGTTGGGGACCACGGCCTAAAAGGATCATTATTCTGAGTCAACATTACCTTATTCTAGCATATAACCTATTGTCTTAAACCAGATAACCCTGAGAGGTACCTTCAAGTTGTGAGATGTGATCTAGCCATTTGAACTATTAACCCCCCCCTCCCAATACTAATAAAGTGATGTAAACTGATTGTTTTAAAGTAAGGTTACAGTTTCAATTTAGTTAATGATATTAAAATGTAACAACATTTTGACTGAAACCTTGATTTCCGCAACAGAATGATCTCTTCCCAGAAAGTCTCTTTGCTTCACACTTGATTAACAGCTTTGTCTGACACTGTCAGCTCAGAAGATGTTTGGGTGAAGTTGTTAAAAATGATTGTAGCGGTGTAAATTTTATAAACCCATTTTCAATCGTTTAAATATGCAAAACAGGTTCTATATAAACATAACTCTGCCACAGGATCAGAAAAGGATATTCTATAGGCTTTCTGCTATATGTTCAAGTGGATTCTTGGTGTGCTTGGTAAATGTGTGTTTAGGAATCTTGCCGAGCTTATCAGTGGCATTTTGTGGCAGATGTTCAATGCATAACTCTTATCAGGGTGCGGGAGGAGAGGCAGAAACCTATGTGTGGTATCGTAGAATATGTCTGTTATTGCTGTCCCCCACCCAGGACATTAGCAAGAGCTGTCCATCGACTTACTCACCTTGAAGACCACTCCCAGGTTGTCTGTCCACCCATACTTGCTCTGTAGTATAAAGACTGCCATGAAAGAAACCAAAGGACACAGACAAGAAGAAAGACCCAAAAAAATCAGGACAGACCCAGCTCGACATCTTCTTTCTTAACATCAGGTGAACTATAGAGGATACACTATGATATCTGCTAGAGTAGCACTAATGACAATCATTGGATGTGTCTTCTTCACAGTGGACATTACAAATGGTGAGTAATGACCTAGTTTATTAAAAAAAGCCATAATGATATAAATGTTCATATTCATGATGACCTGTATTCCAAAGGGGACAACATGCTAAGTGGAGTAAAATTGCCAGACATAACAGATATAATTGTTTCAGTTAAAAACTAAGATTAGTCCTTCAGTTCTCAGTCTGCACATAAAATTATGGATTTGTGTTTCATTGTAACACCTCAAAATGATTTAAAGATGTAGAGCAGGCAGCTCAAACTATGGCCCCCCAGATGCTTCTGAAATACAGTTCCCATGATTCTATGGCCATCTTTTACATTCAGAGAATTCTGGGAATTGTAGGCCATCAACAATCAACATCTGCTGGGGGCTGGAGTTTGAGATCCGTGCTATAGAGGAATAAGGTCACAACTTAAATGGTCAGGCCTACTGAGAGTCACCATCGAAAACAAACATGGTTGGCATTGACTAATAGCTCGTGGTAATGAGAATGTGCATGAAACCAGGTGCAATCATAATAATATCACGTGATAATGATACAAAGTAATATTTATAAAGTCTTAGGGATTTCCATCATGTTCAGAATCAAAGGACTATCCTGAGTAACAACGACACGGAGAATCCGAGGACCTCGCAGGTGTCGATACTCAAGGAGTTATGCACTGACCATCAATAT
This sequence comes from Leptobrachium leishanense, assembly GCA_009667805.1. Lineage (NCBI taxonomy): Eukaryota > Metazoa > Chordata > Amphibia > Anura > Megophryidae > Leptobrachium > Leptobrachium leishanense. Next base: position 69,064,200 of record CM019065.1, read on the forward strand.
TTCATTGAAAGAACTAGTTTGGAAAACTGTAGTGGATCAAGTACAGTGAACTCACTAACGAAAGAACGGTAACCATAGTTTGCTGTACTTTTCACTGATCACCAGAGTCCCTGCCAAATTTGTGCAGTGTGGAATTCACTATACTATCAATTGAATTGTCTAGCTTTGGTTTTACCGATGTTTCTGTCGGCATTCAGTGATGGTCACCACTTTAAGGCTAGGGTCAGACTAACGCATTTTTCGCGTTGTCCGTGAAAATGTGCGTTCGAAGAATGGACGTATTTTTTCACGGAATACGCAATAGCGGTCATACGATGCGCAGTTTCATCCGTGATTTTGTACGGATCTTCAATAAAACACTTTGTGCATCTGGACGTTATGTTGGCCGGACATTAGCAGCGTCTGACGTCTCCAATTCACGCACACACGCCGCTAGTGGACGCAGCGCACTCTGTACGTCAGTACTAGTGGTTTAACGTTCTCGAAAAAATGCGTTCATTTTCCACTTGCGTTGCGCAGCCGGACTTTTGTGCGACCGTACTTCGTATATTGGCCGTCATTGCCCGGCATCTGCTGCTAGTGCGGCCGTGATTAAGTGCGCCAGAACGCGCGTTCGCACTGCCTCAGTCTGACCCTAGCCTAAAATCACCAAACTTATTCACCCTTGGAATGACGACGAATGAGAAACAGGTTGTACTGTTATGTACTTGCAGATTGCAGATACCGGACGAATACCCAAAGGTATTAACTTGCATACAGGGTTGTTCTCACAAGTATATTCAGAGATGCTTTCAGAAATAACATTAGGCAAAAATAAACAATCTTTCTTAATTGCGGTTTTCACATGAACAGGAAAATGAGCTGTACGTTGGGTAAAGGTACCTCGAAAGGTCACAAGCGATATCCCTAACCAAGCATAACGAGCAATAAACCCAGCGTCAGTGGCGTAACTAGAAACCTGAGGGCCCCGGTGCAAGAATTCATGAAGGGCCCCCCCAACCCCCCCAAAAAAAATCTATATTTTTACTTTTTTTTTCCTGCAATATAAAAAAGATAGTATTGCCCCAGCTGACACGGATATATACTGTATATTGCCCCCAGCTCACATGGATATATATATTGCCCCAGCTCACATGGACATATATATTGCCCCCAGCTCACATGGACATATATTGCCCCCAGGCCACACATGGATATATTGCCCCAGCTCATGGATATATTTGCCCCAGCTCATGGATATACTGCCCCAGCTCATGGATATACTGCCCCAGCACATGGATACTGCCCCAGCTCATGGATACTGCCCCAGCTCATGGATATACTGCCCCAGCTCATGGATATACTGCCCCAGCACATGGATACTGCCCCAGCTCATGGATATACTGCCCCAGCACATGGATACTGCCCCAGCTCATGGATATACTGCCCCAGCTCATGGATATACTGCCCCAGCACATGGATATATTGCCCCAGCTAATGGATAGATTTGCACCCAGCTCTTATGGGTATATAGGGCCCCCCAGCTCACCTCAGGCTCAGGCTCCTCTCTCCGTGGTGAGCGGCCGCTGAAAGCATGCAGCCTGGCCGCTCACCGGAAACCACCTGACCAGCCCAGCCGAGTTCTCGCGAGATCTCGTGCGCTGGTCAGCTAGTTCCCATCCCACGCGAGCGGCCAAGCTGCAAGCCAGCGGGCCGCTCGCAGGGAGGGGAACAGCCAGCGGTGCTGCTCCCAGATTCTGGCGCTTTTTGCCGGAATCTGGCGGCGGCGCTGGGCCCCCCTCCAGTGGCGGAATGCCAGGGCGCGGTCGCAGTTGCGACCGCTGCGACCCTGGTACTTCCGCCACTGCCCAGCGGCAAGCATGGGGTTAAATTACCAACTCTCATAGACAGCGATCTACAAACGAGCAGAGAGAATGGTCAAAGTACAAGCCGGGTCGAATAACAGGAGCAGGAATCACATACAGAAATGGGTCGTCAACAGGGAATAGTAATAGTCTCAGAATAGCGGTGCGGGAAATAAACTCCACGTCAGGGTGACGAGGAAACTCCTCGTGCCCTGTTTTAAAGCCGGTGGCTCCTTGTGACCACACCTGGTCCCGCCCCCTCAGACGCCAATCTGCCAGCAGGAAGTGCTGGCACCCTACCAACCAGCAGTACCCCCACCATACCCAGACCCCCCCAGAGAGCACAAGAGGGGCTGAGGATGTAATACACTCAGTGCAAAGTACCCTTTTATCAAGGCCCGATACCAGTCCTCAAAGTGGTTGGTCTTAGCAATTTTGAGGGCTGGGGGCGCTGGACCAGACCCAGTAACCAGTCCTTAGAATGGCTGGACTTGAAATGTGTCTGGCACATCAAACCTTATAGAGATACTCTCGGGGCAGATAGAAATAGACACTATCTAAGAGAAGTTCCGAATAGCACAAAGAGTAATCAAGATGGGCTGGGTCAATACACAGAAAGCCAGTCAGAGAGAATAGTTGAGGACGAGCCAGGATGGCACACATGGTTTCAGACAAGAGTATAGTCATGGACAAGCTGGGTCAAAGACAGAAAATACTCAACAACAAGGAACACACTATTGGGCTAACAACTATCCCCAAAAGAGCTTTGAACTAAACGCAAGCTGGAGTTTATATAGGATCTAACACCTTCTCTCATGCAGATTTCCTCTTTGTGCTCCAAAACGTATGTGTAGGATAGCACCGAAGTGACGCACTAGCGTCAATCATGTTGATGGGATGACACTCAGGCACAGCATAAAATATCCATAGTTTAATCGTGTTACGGAATAATATTGGTGCTATCGTCGATGTTCAATGTTGTTTGAAGCAACCTCTTCCACTGTTGTTAGACTTTCCTTCTGTGGGTAGCTGAAGTTCATCATAGTGATTTTTACCTTTGTTATCAACTACGGTTGACTGACCTCAGTGCCGTAACGCTGGTTAGTGAATAACCCCTTTAGTGATTATTTGCAATATCAATTCTGCTTGGCAACAAGACTATGCCTTTTAATTAATCATTCCTAGCTCTAATCTTATTCATGCTATTGTCTCTATTTCCAGATAATTCAGGACTGAAGAAGTCCTTAGTGTCTTGGGCCTTATTCTGAGAGAGCATCCAAGTATACCAGGTCACATCCTATCCCTGCCAAACCGCAAACGTTGCTGGAGGCTTGAGGGTTATGGCTGTCTATAGTAAATTATGACTTTCTAGTCTTTGTAAAATCTAATTTGCAGGCAGCTGCAGAATAGTAGGTGATTCCAAGGTTGCTCTTTATTCTTTCCTTCTTCATACAAAAAAAGAAGTACCAGCTGTCAGAATTTGCAAAAACACAGACACTAAATAAAAACACTGACACTAACCAGAGTTATTCAAAGAGAATCGAAAAGTCACCGCACGTTCGGTGACTTTTCGTTCTCTTCAATTCGGTGCGATTTGGCGATCCCATTTCGGTGACACTGCGGTGTATTCAGCAAGCACTACAAGGCCGTCGTAGTGCAGGGAAAAGACGCTGCAAACCCGACGAACACTCACCGCAAAACCCGGCGAACACACACCGAAACCCGCAAAAACATCTGGATTAACCCTGCCGAACACGCCGGAGAAACCCGAGCAGGAGCTGATCAGAGCGCAGAGCAGCTGCCGGAAAAACCCGACACCGCAGACGAATGGAGTGGGAAAAAAAAAGCAGTATGCGTGAATGTTTGAAAAGTGAAACGCTGATTGCAAAGAAACTACTGAACGAAAATGTCTGAAATTTACATATAAGATCCAATGAATGATAATAAAAAGGGCTGTTACAGAAAAAATAAAAAAATAAATAGAAAAAACCCGAAAAAATATTTTGCAAAAAAATCCTGAAAAATGCCTAAAAGATCCTAAAAAATATAAAAATAAAGAGACTTTTTACTGCAGAATAAAATAATAAATGGTTTATTAGATATTGGATTAAAACAGGAATATTTTTAACATTGAAGCCTATGGGATTCGCCTGAATAAATCTGTCGAATGAAACCACCAAATGGCAGGGCAATTCGGCAACCTTTCTCAGCTGTTTTGTGTTCTCTGAATAGACGAAGCATTGCTTCTCCATGGGGATTTCACTGCCCTCGAACAGGCACCGTATGTGCAGGCAATTCACCAACATTTGGTGAACTACCTGCTCTCTGAATAGCCGAATGGCCAGGAAAGGTAACCGTACGCTGAATTTCAGCATTCAGTTACCTTTCGACCCCCAATTCGGATCTCTTTGAATAATCCTGTAAGTAAAAAATCTATAGTACCGTCTAATCTCACAGTTCAGGGGACAGTGTGCTCCACCATGTCATCTCCCCGTTTCTAGAAGGAACCTGGGAGCAAATAGTTCTCAGCATCCTTCCATTGGACTTGCAAGATCACTTATATGCGATCTCATGCATGGTTCTCTATGGTCTCTGCATATATTACACAAGCTATGACTTCAGACACTGGCGCTGTTTTACCTGAAGTAACAAATCCCCCTTTTCCTTTCCATTTGCCTCTTGCATGATAATATAATATATTTATTTAAAGGATAGCTGGGTGTCTGAGTAGCCTTAATAATCATGATCAGAATGATATTACTACTTGTAGACATCTATTGCTCCAATTCTAGGTGCTTCGGTACGGATGTCATGCCCCCCTGGCTGGTTCTTTTACCGATCCCATTGCTACGCCGTGAGCAAGAACCCTGCATCTTGGGCCGATTCGGAGGTGAGTTGACTTTTTAACCCATGATCTAGCAAAACCTTATTATTTCACTATACTTTTACTACTGAATCTGGTTTACTATTTTTTTTATATCTTTAATTATGTCGCAGTGCTTAACAACAGACATGTTTTCCACTACGGAAAATACAAGACATTGTTGTCTTTGTTGCACCTCTTTTGTAATCATTTATGTTCCATTTGGCTGATAAACTTGTGTCTGAATGCCAGTAACAAGGTGACTTCTTTAATATTGGAAAACAATCACCAGAGAATTACTTCCATAATAGATGATGGGAGGCCTGTTACCCATTCCAATTTCATGATTATGATGGTGCCCTGATCTTTAACAACCACTATTAAATGACTTCTTCAGTTGGATTTATTATGCAGTATGCTCACTCACAGAAGGTATCGGCACCTCTGTTTCTCCTTTTTGCAGTATGATTGTGGCAGTTACGGTCATGGAGCTCACCTGGTCTCCATCATGGATGATTCTGAAGCTGCAATCATCGCCAGTCATGTATCGGCAAACCAAGACGCAGAGGGAGTGTGGATAGGACTGCATGATCCTGATAAGGTGAGTCAAAGAAGAAGAACAATGACCTGAAAGCAAAGGAAGAGATGTCCAGAATCAGACAGAGTACATCCAAAGGTACCAGTGGGGAACAGGGTCAATACATGTAGGAACTAACAGGGAACAGAACAAAAGAGGAAGGTAGAAAAAAGGCAGCACAGGAATCTTTAAGAGTACAAGTACAAGTACAAGTACAAGAAATTGAACTCTATGGAAAGACAAAGGGGGATTAAATTTAGAACCATTTACAGGCCAAACATCCACCAGTGTCTCCATGCTCTGTAATGAGATCAAGCTTGCAGTCTGTCTGATACTCAAATCCCCTGAACTTTAGCTTCTGTGACACTAAAGAGTGATTACCGTCCAAAGCAACTCATCACCAATCTGTGATATTTGTAATTGCCAAAACATTGGTCATACACCTCTCTTCTTATTATTATTATCAGAGCAAAAGGCCCATTACCTCAAAATAGACCCAGAAAAATAACTATTATAGCACAGTGATGGCTGGCCATTGACGCCAACAGCCTGTAATGGTAGCGGTATCGCTTCCCCATGAGTAGCGGAGTTGAGATCCTTAAGGGCAAAATATCTGCTGGACTAATAAAGGAGTTTCATAAAATACAGACTGTAACTCAAAAGCCAAGGAGTCCCAAGGACTGACTGAATTGCCTCTAGGCTCTGAAGGTTTCGTGAACGACAGGTAACCTAGGACACGCTCAGAAACACAAGACGTAGTTCGACAGTCTTTATAGTATTCAAGGTGCAGGACAGTCAACAGAAAAGCAGAAACAGGTTGTACTGTTATGTACTTGCAGATTGCAGATACCGGACGAATACCCAAAGGTATTAACTTGCATACAGGGTTGTTCTCACGAGTATATTCAGAGATGCTTTCAGAAATAACATTAGGCAAAAATAAACAATCTTTCTTAATTGCGGTTTTCACATGAACAGGAAAATGAGCTGTACGTTGGGTAAAGGTACCTCGAAAGGTCACAAGCGATATCCCTAACCAAGCATAACGAGTAATAAACCCAGCGGCAGTGGCGTAACTAGAAACCTGAGGGCCCCGGTGCAAGAATTCATGAAGGGCCCCCCCAACCCCCCCCAAAAAAATCTATATTTTTACTTTTTTTTTCCTGCAATATAAAAAAGATAGTATTGCCCCAGCTGACACGGATATATACTGTATATTGCCCCCAGCTCACATGGATATATATATTGCCCCAGCTCACATGGACATATATATTGCCCCCAGCTCACATGGACATATATTGCCCCCAGGCCACACATGGATATATTGCCCCAGCTCATGGATATATTTTCCCCAGCTCATGGATATACTGCCCCAGCTCATGGATATACTGCCCCAGCTCATGGATATACTGCCCCAGCACATGGATACTGCCCCAGCTCATGGATACTGCCCCAGCTCATGGATATACTGCCCCAACTCATGGATATACTGCCCCAGCACATGGATACTGCCCCAGCTCATGGATATACTGCCCCAGCACATGGATACTGCCCCAGCTCATGGATATACTGCCCCAGCTCATGGATATACTGCCCCAGCACATGGATACTGCCCCAGCTCATGGATATACTGCCCCAGCTCATGGATATATTTTCCCCAGCTCATGGATATATTTTCCCCAGCTCATGGATATACTGCCCCAGCTCATGGATACTGCCCCAGCTCATGGATACTGCCCCAGCTCATGGATACTGCCCCAGCTCATGGATACTGCCCCAGCTCATGGATACTGCCCCAGCTCATGGATACTGCCCCAGCTCATGGATACTGCCCCAGCTCATGGATATATTGCCCCAGCTAATGGATAGATTTGCGCCCAGCTCTTATGGTATATAGGGCCCCCCAGCTCACCTCAGGCTCAGGCTCCTCTCTCCGTGGTGAGCGGCCGCTGAAAGCATGCAGCCTGGCCGCTCACCGGAAACCACCTGACCAGCCCAGCCGAGTTCTCGCTAGATGTCGTGCGCTGGTCAGCTAGTTCCCATCCCACGCGAGCGGCCAAGCTGCAAGCCAGCGGGCCGCTCGCAGGGAGAGGAACAGCCGGCGGTGCTGCTCCCAGATTCTGGCGCTTTTTGCCGGAATCTGGCGGCGGCGCTGGGCTCCCCTCCAGTGGCGGAATGCCAGGGCCCGGTCGCAACTGCGACCGCTGCTACCCTGGTACTTCCGCCACTGCCCAGCGGCAAGCATTATTATTATTATTATTATTATTATTCTTTATTTATAAAGCGCCAGCATATTCCGCAGCGCTGTACAATAAGCACAGTATAGACAGGGTTACAATACATTGAACAACATTTGACAAACAGTACAGGAGGAGATGAGGGCCCTATTCCCGTAGGAACTCACAATCTAGGAGGGTTGGGGTTGGAAACAGGAGGAGAGGACTGTAAGGTGAGAGTGATTGATGGTTGCATCAGTGAGTTGGGTGGTAGGCTTCCCTAAATAGGAATGTTTTCAGGGAGCGTTTGAAGGAAGAGAAGTTAGGGGAAAGTCTGACAGCACGAGGGAGAGCGTGCCAGAGCCGGAATGCCAAGGCGACCTCCTCTACACAAAGAGATACAGGCAACCACTGCTACTGTCCTTCTCCGTTCTCTCAGAAACTTGTTTATTGCTCAAAAACCACAACCCGGTAAACACTTCAATATATCGCAGCAATCATAAACTTTTTCTAAAATCTTAAAGCTTTTAGAATCAACTTAGCAGAAAACAGTTTAGAAATACAAGAAGCATGGGGTTAAATTACCAACGCTCATAGACAGCGATCTACAAACGAGCAGAGAGAATGGTCAAAGTACAAGCCGGGTCGAATAACAGGAGCAGGAATCACATACAGAAATGGGTCGTCAACAGGGAATAGTAATAGTCTCAGAATAGCGGTGCGGGAAATAAACTCCACGTCAGGGTGACGAGGAAACTCCTCGTGCCCTGTTTTAAAGCCGGTGGCTCCTTGTGACCACACCTGGGCCCGCCCCCTCAGACGCCAATCTGCCAGCAGGAAGTGCTGGCAACCTACCAACCAGCGGTACCCCCACCATACCCAGACCCCCCAGAGAGCACAAGAGGGCTGAGGATCTAATACACTCAGTGCAAAGTACCCTTTTACCAAGGCCCGATACCAGTCCTCAAAGTGGTTGGTCTTAGCAATTTTGAGGGCTGGGGGCGCTGGACCAGACCCAGTTACCAGTCCTTAGAATGGCTGGACTTGAAATGTGTCTGGCACATCAAACCTTATAGAGATACTCTCGGGGCAGATAGAAATAGACACTATCTAAGAGAAGTTCCGAATAGCACAAAGAGTAATCAAGATGGGCTGGGTCAATACACAGAAAGCCAGTCAGAGAGAATAGTTGAGGACGAGCCAGGATGGCACACATGGTTTCAGACAAGAGTATAGTCATGGACAAGCTGGGTCAAAGACAGAAAATACTCAACAACAAGGAACACACTATTGGGCTAACAACTATCCCCAAAAGAGCTTTGAACTAAACGCAAGCTGGAGTTTATATAGGATCTAACACCTTCTCTCATGCGGATTTCCTCTTTGTGCTCCAAAACGTATGTGTAGGATAGCACCGAGGTGACGCACTAGCGTCAATCATGTTGATGGGATGACACTCAGGCACAGCATAAATATACGTGCTACTAGAGCATTCCACAACAAAACAACTGGCTGTGCCAAGTGGAGTGGCGCCCAGAGAATTTGTTTCTTATCAATTGATACATACGTTGACGCAAGAAAAACAGAGCAGCGGGCTCGGCTGGCCGCGGTAAGGCACGTGGAGGGTCTGTTGGAACAGTAAGACCTTACAAGCATCAACTGCTTCAAACCCAGTGGGTGAGAGGGGAAAGATAAGCCACGATAGGCTGAGACAGATGGGACAGATACACAATACTTTTCAAAGGGAAAGGTCAAAGGCAAAATGGAGATAAAAAGAATGAGGTGAAGAAACAAGGAGGGTAAGAGGGATGAGGCAGACACACAACGAGGTTGTAAGAAATGGGGCATAGTAACACAAAGTCTAAGCCTCCATTCCCACAAAGACCATAATCTTGCACGGCTTCTTACAACAACAGCAGTACTACAAGAATCGACTTTCGGCATACATCATGTTTCTGTTCTTTATACATTTTACAATCAAGGCATAGATGACATGCGATTCGCAACATGCCTGTTATCATAATATCTACCGGGAACATAATGAAGATTGTTTGTCCTTTTCTCCGCAGAATGGACGCTGGAAGTGGACAGATGGCTCCATGTTCAATTATGCAGCCTGGAAAGCGGGTGTACCTGACAACGCCAAAGGGAAAGAGTACTGTGTTGTGCTTATTAATGGCTCCAGTAAGTGATGAATTACATGTGGTGAAATAAAAAAACACAACAAAAGTATGTTTATAAGAACAATGACAATGGGCAACAGCCTGCCCTGTGGTGGGTCCCTGTTCAGGTCTCATAAGGTTTTAGCTTGATGGTGCCATTACAAAGAAGACTATTCCATATGCAAATCAGTCTGCTACCACCCAGAAATGGCGGCCAGAGCCGGAATGCCAAGGCGACCTCCTCTACACAAAGAGATACAGGCAACCACTGCTACTGTCCTTCTCCGTTCTCTCAGAAACTTGTTTATTGCTCAAAAACCACAACCCGGTAAACACTTCAATATATCGCAGCAATCATAAACTTTTTCTAAAATCTTAAAGCTTTTAGAATCAACTTAGCAGAAAACAGTTTAGAAATACAAGATAATTCCTTCATACAACTAAAAAGCATTGGTAATTAACATTGACGTCCAACATTAGGGGATAGCAGATACATATATGCAGTATAAAATTGCATTGATGTGCATATATGTATGCTGTTGAAGGATACATCAAAAAAGATGAAATAATATTCAATTATGCATAGGATGGAAGGAAGTAGTCCCTCTGTTCATTCTACTGTGTGTGAATTCAAGCGTGCCGCCCTAGACTGAGGCTTAAAAAGTGCCAAGGTAACTATCAGGGTTATTCAAAGAGATCCGAATTGCTGGCGAAAGGTAACTGAACACTGAAATTCAGCGTTCGGTTACCTTTCCTGGCCATTCGGTTATTCAGAGAGCAGGCAATTCGCCAAATGTTGCCGAATTGCCTGCACATACGGTGCCTGTTCGTTACCTGTTCGAGAGCAGTGAATTCCCCATAGAGAAGCAATGCTTCGTCTATTCAGAGAACAAAAACCAGCAGTGAAAAGTTGCCGAAATGCCATGCCATTCGGTGGCTTCATAAGGCAAGTTAATTCAGGAGAATCCCATAGGCTTCAATGATAAAAATATTCCCGTTTTAATTCAATATCTATTAAACCGTTGATTATAATATTCTGCAGTAAAAAGTTTCTTTATCTTTAGATTTTGTAGGATCTTTTAGGCATTTTTGGGATTTTTTTGCAAACATTTTTTTTCCATTTTTTTTTAAATCGTTTTTTCTTTTTTCTGTAACAGCCCTTTTTATTATCATTCATTGAACCTCATATGTAAATTCCAGACATTTTCGTTCAGTAGTTTCTTTGCAAACAGCGTTTTACTTTTCAAACATTCAAGCATACTTTTTTTTTTTCACTCCATTCGTCTGCGGTGTCGGCTTTCTCCAGTGGCTGCTCTGCGCTGTGATCGGCTCCTGCTCGGGTTTCTCCAGCGTGTTCGGCGGGGTTAATCCAGATGTTTTTGCGGGTTTCGGTGTGTGTTCGCCGGGTTTTGCGGTGAGTGTTCGTCGGGTTTGCGGCGACTTTTCCCTGCACTACGACGACCTTGTTGTGCTTGCTGAATACACCGCAGGGTTGCCGAAATGGGATCACCAAATCACACCGAAATGAAGAGAACGAAAAGTCACCGAACGTGCAGTGACTTTTCGATTCTCTTTGAATAACCCTGTATGTGTTTGCTAATGAGTGAGATTCATTAAGTGTTCAGAGGTGTCTATGTGTGTTAGTGTGTCTATGAGTGTGCCTAGGTCTGTGTAAGAATACAGGTAAATATGTTTGAGTCACTATCTACTGTATGTCTATATGTGCAAATGTCATTGGGTGTACCTAGGTGCAGGGTCGGGAACCACTGCCTTAATATATATGTAATAAGAAGAGACTAAGGCTAGGGTCAGACTGAGGCAGTGCGAACGCGCGTTCTGGCGCACTTAATCACGGCCGTGCTAGCAGCAGATGCCGGGCAATGACGGCCAATATACGAAGTACGGTCGCACAAAAGTCCGGCTGCGCAACGCAAGTGGAAAATGAACGCATTTTTTCGAGAACGTTAAACCACTAGTACTGACGTACAGAGTGCGCTGCGTCCGCTAGAGGCGTGTGTGCGTGAATTGGAGATGTCAGACGCTGCTAATGTCCGGCCAACATAACGTCCAGATGCAAGAAGTGTTTTATTGATGATCCGTACAAAATCACGGATGAAACTGCGCATCGTATGACCGCTATTGCGTATTCCATGAAAAAATACGTCCATTCTTCGAACGCACATTTTCACGGACAACGTGAAAAATGCGTTAGTCTGACCCTAGCCTAAGACAGCAGAGATGCAACCCAACATATTTGTCTCGATGTCAGGGGTAGATCAGTCTTTTATAAACCAAAGTCTCTTTAAAGCTTTGGGGCTCTATTACATTCTCTGCGCAAATTCGAACGTGCAGCGTTAAACGTTAAGACGCGTAAATTAACGCTGGTATTACAATCCGAGCGCATTTTTTCATCCGTCAAAAATTAACACGCGTAAAAAAGACGCGCGCATTAACGTTGCGTGCAGAAATCGGTGGGCAGACTGTTTTTTCACGCGATTCAGCCAATCTGAATTAAGATCCACAATTGTCTCCCATTCAGTTTTTGCGCCTGTCAAAATCAATCTGAGTATACATGCTGCAGCAATAATAAAAACACGCACAACCTCTCAATTTTATTGTTTGGGTATGTGTAGAATGTGTAACTATACGTTGCTGTATTTTTTTTTCGTGCTGGTGTATTTGGTTTCGGCCAGGACGTTCAGATTTGCCATTAACACCAGCTTTTCAAAGACGTTAAAATTATGCGCGCAAACGTCATTCTAAAAATTTGCGCATCGATTGTATACCATCCACGTACCAGCGCACAAACGCATTTGCGCTCACAATGTTAAGTATGGAATGCGCACACGAACTTTCGCTCGCGCAGGGTAACTCGCGTTAGACGTTAACGCGCATTTTGTGCGCGAATGTCGTAATACGACGTTCAGCGAGAAGGGTTTTTCCCCTCGCGTTAATGCGTTTTTGCGCGCACGCACATTTTTGCGCGGAGAATGAAATAGAGCCCTTGGTGTGTTGTACTCTAAAAGCATTTTACCCAGCCTGGTATACCCGCCGAATTTTAAAGCTATAAACAGACATTTTTTATTATATCACCATTCAGGAACCTTTTACTGCATGATCTCGTTCTACCTTTTCTCTGTCTGAACCAACACTGCTGCTTATGCTACTCGTTGAAAAGCTTTAATAACATGAAATAACAAAGTGCATTTTAATCTACAAAGTGACAAACTACCGAACATTTATTACTCCTAAATTAGCATTTAACAGCTAGATTCCCGAAGCGTTTGCTGCCATATTAATTCATGTCACGGGCGCATCGCTGACATATCTGTCACTTTGATCAAACGCTCTACAGAAAAGTCTTGCCATGATAGTGTGTACATGACTGTACGTCGAACTCCGCATCATTTATTTAAATTTTTTGTTTACAAAATGACATATCATGCTGTCTCTCTGTGCTTTCTTGCAGAGTATAAGAAATGGAACGATGTCGGGTGCGGAGCACTTCGGAACTATGTCTGTAAATTCAAACCCTGATACAAGGCAATTCTGTGTTTTCGAAACAAAGACAACTTGGGTTTTTGCTAAACAAATGAATTGGCGTTTCACTAAATTTTAAATATACATCACATGAGCCTGTGTCATATCTTACGTTTTAAAACCCGTGTGATTTATGTGGCAGAACAGTGGTAGAAACTCTAGATCAGGGCTGTCAAACTCAGCCCCCCCCCCCTCCCAGATGTTTGTGATCTACAACTCCCATGATTCTCTGGCCTGGTCATCTATTGCAAGAATTCTGGGAATTGTTGGCATCAACATCTGAGCGGTCGTGAGTTTGACAGTCCTGACCTAGAGCAACTTTCAGGTGTATTGAGAAGCACCCATCGTACATACATTATATGATGAAACTACAAACAAAAGAGAAGCAGGGTTATTCAGAGAGAGGTGAAAAGCAGGAGAATGACTGGAGAATGGAAAACTCTAGGTCAAAATAGTCGATTTGGAGAGTGAAATAAATGGGAGAATTTTTCTGGATTGGCTATTTTAACCTAGAATTTTCCATTCTCCAGTCATTCTCCTGCTTTTCACCGCTCTCTGAATAACCCTGAAGGAGTCCAGAGACCTTTTCAATAATGATCACAAATCATGGACAGAGAACCAGATGTAATAGTTATAATGATTAATAAGATACCATTACTTAGAATCAAAGATATCTGGAGAGGAATAAGAGAATGATATTGGAAAATCTAAAGTTTGTCGTCTAGAAGAGGGCTCAGCAACCATGGCCCTCTTGTTGTTTTGGAACTACTACATCTCCTATGATGCTCAGCTATTCATTAGGTTTCCTGAGCCTCATGGGAAATGTAGTTCCACAATATCCGGAGGGCCAAGGTTGTTGACGGACTCCTGCTCTAGAAGAATATCACTCCTCATCTCATTATTACAATGTGAAGGAGTGAACAGGTCAATGTCATTGCTCATACGTTCACTGAAGATCACCTGCACATCTACACCAGTGCATAAGCGCACACAGAAACCATACACGCCATATGCGCACCCCCACATTATACTGAGAAATGCAGATATTTGTACCCGGTTCAGTACAAAAATCCATTGTTTTCATTAATACCATTCTGTTCCATAGGAGAATGGATTCCAAACACAATCCTTGTACACACTGTATTCAGGGCCACGACTGGACTTTTTGGGGTCCGTTACTGAAATGCTGGTTGGGCACCCCTTACCCCAGCTGTCTATTTCAATAAACTTAAAAGTAAAATATTTTGCCTCCACTTCTGCGTCGTAGTGATTTGATGGAGAGGCTTTCTGAACAGTCGAAGCACGCCCGCTGTAGCGCACGCAATTCGTGGCCAGCCCCGTCGAAGCGTCACAACGCTGCCTCAGACGCCGGGCGGGCGGCACGTCAGTACGGGCGCACATAGTGATCTTGTCTGACATGGCCCTAAAAGCAGAGGATCCCTATACAATTAATGTAGGCTGTGAGCCCCTCTCCACAAATGATTGCCCCGGAATAGCTCTGGCATTTCTTCATATCAAATGATAAAACTAAAAATTCAGATTTTTTTTTTTCCTGATTGAATCCCCTGGGTTGCTTGTACTTGTGGAAGCAGAGGTGGAATAAGTGCATTTGTGATGTGGGATTAAATTCATCCTTGGACTCATTGAATTTTACTCCCCACCAGAGACTTTTCCGCGTATGCCCATTCTGACACACTAAATAGAAATAATTCTAGGAATGACTTATCCAGACCCGGCGTGTGTCCGTAATATACGCAGAAAGCTGGCGTTTCTTAGTTATCAGTACCCCTTCCTCCAGATGATTGCTTTACTTTGCCTTATCCTTTATTCCTCCCTTTCGCAAAACAGATTGTCACCTCAGAAACTAAAATATGTCATATTAATTATTAGGAGAGAACAGAAAGTGTGAACTAATACTGTATTTCTGAGAAGTTTCATTAACGACACGTCAGTAACAATCATTTGTCCATAAAACCACTAGCAGGACCCAGTGGTTTTATGGAAAATCACTTCCCATTAACTACACAGTAAATACTTTATATACAGTGGTATCACACTATATATGGTTATTGTAGGTAAACCCGTTAGAGCTCCCCCTGCTGACCAAAAAGTGCTACTACATGCACATTAATGCTTGGGCTTCGTGTTCCCGTGAAGAAAAATGGATCTCAACGCTTTTCAGACAATTTCAGCACATCGGCTGCCATGTCCAATGTTTTGAAATTTATGGGGAATCTTCTGGATCCCATTTGCAAATGAAATCTATCTACTCATAAAGCACCAAAATTGAACACAATTTTAGTGCTTTGCGTTTCGGATCAGTTCTCCTAAAATACGGTGAATTCACCATTTAGCAAATTGTCACCGTATTTTGCCAGAAATGGAGTTATCGGATGTCGACACACTGAAAACTGACAAATTGCGCCGAATACACCGACTGCAAAAAAAAGTAAAAGGAAGTCTCCTATTCTCCTAATTGTTGTTTAAACCAATAAATATGCATTAAAATGTGTCTAAATAATAAAAAGGTCCTTTAAAAAATAATAAAAAGGTCTGTTACAGAATAAAGAAAAGCGCCTTTTTTTAAAACATATTTTTATTCATCTTGGATCAGTACAAAAAGACAGGCGGAGAGACGTTGTAGCATACAGCAATCACAAACAATAGTGCAACGCAAACTCGTGGCATCTGAAATTTAACAAACAGGTTGCATCACTAATCATACAAAGCAAGGCAGGCAAAATCTGGTTACAAAGTTTTCAAGTACACATCCCCACCTTTTCCCGTGAGGGGTGGCGAGTCGACCAATAGTAGTGGGGGATAGGCGATGAGTGGGTGGCTGCGGTATCTGAAGGGGAGGAGGTCAGGAAACGGGTTAGGGAATGGTTAGGAGGGTCCTGCTGGATCGGTGGGATACCTCGTAGCATCTGTAAGGAGAACCAGGGAGCACAGAAAAAGGTGTGTCGGAGGGAATCCTTGGTTTCGCATGGAAGGGTTCGGATAAAGGGGTTCCATTTAGTATAGAAGCCTCAGTCCAGTCTGCCAGGAATATTGCATTGATTCTCTCATATACCATGTGAAAGGAGGGAGGGGAGGCGGAGATCCACCAGGACAGGATCGCTTTTTACCAGTCGCGACTGGGACACTGAGCCAAAACCAGTGGCACTTAGAAAAGGGTTGGGGGTGGGTGGGGTCAGTCGATTAAAGATGGCCCACTCCGGGGTGAAAGGGATTTCTAGTCGAAGAACCTGTAGACTGAATCGTCGTATAGTATCCCAAAATAGTTCTGCGAAGGGACAGGACCATAAGCAATGACAAAATCGGCTTGAGCGCCTTGATATTTCAGACAGTTTGCGTTTGGTAAAGTCCGGTGCGGGCCATCCTGTCGGATGCCATATATGCTCGGTGGAGTATTCTGGATGTTAAAGTGGCCCCTATCAAGTCATGTAGGGAGAGCTCAGGGAAGCTGACGGTCCAGCTGGATATTGCAGTCCAGGGGAGCGTGGTGGGTAGCGAGAGTTGCAGAAGCGCATAAATGGTAGAGGTAGAGGGGGGACAAAGGGCGTGTGAGCAGCTGTGTATCCAATGGATTAGCCAAGTCATTGGGGGATAATGCGTTCAGTTGGGTGAGGAGAAACTGCTTCAATTGCAAATATCCCGGGTGCATACCTAAGGGGGCAATAGCCGCTGAAAACCTGCCGAACGCTCACCACAAAACCCAGGCGAATGCACTGCAAAAAAATCCCAAAAAATGCTTAAAAGATCCTACAAAATATAAAAATAAAGAAACATTTTACTGCCGAATATTATAATAAACGGTTTATTAGATATTGAATTAAAACAGGAATATTTTTAACATTGAAGCCTATGGGAGTCGCCTGAATAAACCTGTCGAATGAAACCACCGAATGGCAGGGCAATTCAGCAACTTTTCACTGCTGGTTTATGTTCTCTGAATAGACGAAGCATTGTTTCTCTATGGGGATTTCACTGCCCTCGAACAGGCACCGAACAGCCACTGTATGTGCAGGCAATTCGACAACATTTGGCGAACTGCCTGCTCTCTGAATAGCCGAATGGCCAAGAAAGGTAACCGAACGCTGATTTTCAGCGTTCGGTTACCTTTCGGCAGCCATTCGGATTTCTTTGAATAACCCTGTCCGTCTATATAATGATGGAGATGGGTAAAAAAGCGCTGGACCAGGGTGTGAAAAATCAGGGCGGGGGATGCATTTTGGAAGTGAGGGTTGTAAAGCATGGGGGACCACAAAGACATCCTCCAGGTTAACTGAAGGCGCTTGCGAATCTTGACCCAAGCCAACTTCATAGCGGACAGTAATGGATTAGAGCATAGGATGGGAGGGGTGAACGGCGAGTGCTGATAGAGAAGATGAGGGAAGTAATGCTTGTTCGACCTGCAAGGGTACAAAGTGTGAAGCCACATAACGATACAGCGCTGCTAAATTATAATCGAGTATATTTGGGAAATAAATACCTCCCCTAGCTAGCGATTGTTGGAGAGTAGGAAGTGGTATGCGTGCGTGTTTACCTTGCCATATAAATGCCACATACATCCTATGCAGTATACGGAGATCTGTTGGTTTTAGCAGTAGGGGGGTAGAACCTGTAAGGGATAGAGTAATTTGGGGAAAAAACGTCATTTTTATGAGAGCGGCCCTTCCTAAATTGGACAGGGGAAGAGAACTCCAGGCGTCTAGGAGCAATTTAGCTTGGGTCAGATGGGGGTCAATATTAAGTCGATACAATTGAGAGAGATCGGCCGGGAGGAATATCCCTAGGTATTTAATGGAAGGTGTGGGTTCCCAGGAAAAGGGAAACTGTCTGAGCCAGGCGCCTTTTAAAAAAATTTGGAAACAAAAATTTTGTCTAAAAATTACAAAAAACACAAAAAGGTGTTCTAAAAAAATAAAAAGTTTTTTTTTTTCAGAAAATGAAAAGAATAAATGGTCTTTAAAAAACAATTAAAAATTATATTACATTTTTACATTGAATCCAATTGGATTCGTCTGTTTTAAACTTGTCGAACTGAAACACAGATAACACTGGTAGACAAAATCAAAAAAGAAAACTGTCACAGATGAACATGCGTGATTCTAGTTTTGTTTTTGTTGCGGACTCAGAGATCTTCTTAGATCTTGTTTACCACATTTTACAATCCAAACCCGTTTGCATTTGGTACCTTGTGCTTCTCAGCGCGAGGTTACTGTACTTTGTGCTCCCTATACTTAACATGGGGAGCGCAAAGTGTTAATCAGCGTTAGGATTACAAAGTCCCAGCACTGATTAACGTCTAGCTGCGGTTAACAAAAAGTTAACCACAGTCAGGACTTGGTGTTAACGGATTCCGCTTCTGCAGTATCCGTTAACACCAGCCAAAAAAATTAAAAAATGAATCAGATACTCACCTCCTGTCCCGTCTGGCGGGAGCAGGGAAAGACTGGGGGAAAAGTCCCCCCAGTCTCTCCCTGTGTATCACTATGTGGACCGGCCGGATCTCGCGAGGCAGAAAACTGCGGGGGCAGCTTTTCCTCCCTTGCGCCCGCGATTTAACACTCAGATTGTAATTTAGCACAATGTGTCCTAAAAGGTACTTGTATACGATTTTCTGCTGTATTGTGCATCAGGAACATTTCTCTTAAGGGTCCACCAATAGTCTGCAAGCATACTGGAGCTCCTCTTGCCCTGATACCTATTTTCTATCACCAAAATGTCCTGTTGAAACCGTTCCCCATGTTCATCGCTGACTGCTCCTAGATTTGCTGGGGAAAAATCCAGGTGTGAATCCAAGAATTGCGTTTTCAAAAACATGTTACATCCCAGTTTGTGGTAAGATTCCATTAGAGTATTCACTAATGCTGCGTATTTGTCTGCCTTGTTATTTCCCAAGAAGTCGCGGCAAACAGTCTTAAAGGACTCCCATGCAGCTCTTGTATGCTGTCAGATGAGCGCAGTCTGAGCGCACTGTGCGCCCGTGCACAACGGACAGACGTACTGACTGAAGATACTGCAGGCACCACACGATCTGTTTTTCTTGACGGACGTAGAAGAAAAAAGGGAACTATGAGAAATAAAATTAATATGAAAAATGATAATAATTTGAAAAGGATATGAAAAGCCATAGTGTGCGTCAAGGTGCTGGACGTCGCAAATGCGTTGCGTCTGACATCTCCTCATCACTCACACAGAATGCTATACGGATGTCGCGCACTCCACGCATCTGTTCTAGCGGTTTAATGTTCTGGCCTAACTTGCGTCCGTTTGCCACGTGCATTGTGCGTGCGCTGTTCGGTGCGGATGCACTTAGTGGGTCTCTATTGCTCATGATTCTATGCTACGACGGACGTTAAACTGTGCGGCAACACGGACGTGATCACTGCGCTCGTCTGACACGGGCCTCAGATTCATTCAACTGTCAAAGTTCTCATCTTTCATCAGTTTTCTAACTGTTAGGTCCTACGAAGAACCCTTCTTTGATCTTAACCTCACTGATCATTGGAAATATCTTTCTTATATATATATACATGCAAATCCAAGTCCACTTCTATCCATCGCTTTTACAAAGTTCTTCATAACCATGGAATTTTTCCTATTAGACCAATGTTGCACCTAAACAATTCTGCAATGGCTTATTTACAGTAATGTACAAACTTTACTAGAGCATAACTCCTGACATATGCGTCATAGAGAAATTCTGATACCATATCTGTGGGTCTGTGACAAAAAAATGCGTTGACCAGTGTATATCAAGACATTTTGCCGGCATTTTGGTGGAGTTCAGAGTTCCGTGAATAAAAAGTACCACGGTCTTCTATGGGGCAATTTCGGTGCCGTCAAATTGTGACAAACTACACTGTATTTTGCTGTCAATTCGCAGGTATTTGGCAAATTGGCAGCTCAGTGAATAGATGAATTGGCCCGAAATTGAAATTCACCGTTCGGGGCAAATCAGTGACAAATTCAGAGGTTTGTGAATAGACCCTTATGTATATGCAGAAGAAAAAACTAAAACTAAAAGCCAAAACAGAATTCTCAGGAATACAATGTATCACTGGAAAAGTAGACTATGAAAATCTAGCCCTAAATGGGTGACCTTAGCTGCTATAAATTGAGGAAAGGTTATACAAAGTCATACAATGTGCTCGCCTTGGTAAGCTCTGTTATCACCAGAAACGGACGAATAAACAATACAGCAGAAAACCAAATATGCACGGCTGGATAAAGGTGCTGCAAGAACTCCAACCCCAAGTGTGTAGGAGAAATAAACGGTTGTCCCAAGAACCATTGACTAACCAGAAGCAGGGTCTATGCAAGGAATTTTGTGCAGAACCCTCTACATATATCCCCAGAACTTGCCCCTTTATCGGTTTTGTGTTGTATGTACGCTGGGAGCGGCCTGATAAATGTTGGACATCGTTAAATATATTAAATCAGTGGTTCCCAACTCCAGTCCTCAGGTTCCTCTAACAGACCAGATTTTAAGGATTCCCTTGGGGAAAAGCAGACTGAATCCTGCAATCAATGAGCAGCAAATCATATCACCTGTGCTGTGCTTCAGATATTTGGAAAACCTGAACTGTCAGGGAGACCTGAGGACCAGAGTTGGGAACCACTGCTGTAACTTATTAAATGCAGAGGGGCGGCGTGATAAATAGAGTTTTGGTTGAGCCCTTAGAAAAGATCAAAGCAGCTGAAATATCTCCACATATTTCCTTTCTTATATCTTTTATATTTCTATATGATATCCCACCCATACGTCTCTTGTGCATTGAAAAACACATGGTAGTGACATCATCAGCCGGCGCCCGAACCAAGTGGGGGATGCCGACACACGTGGAGGGATCAAGATGGCGGCGGCTCCGTATGGACACAATGGAGAGCAGATTCACCCAGCTGCACTGCTGATTAGGGACTATTTAAGGTCTATTGCCCCAGGGGGGTCATACAGTTGAACATTTGCTCCTGAGGATGTCCGAACAGGACTAAACACGACGAGCATCACCACCAATACATACACATTGGAGTAGGACCCTGATAGGTCTAGTATTGATTCAATTTTTTGTTCCTTTTCGGGGTCCGGGAGGTTTTGTTCACAGTATATGACTGTATTCTTTTTATGTGTTTTTAGTTATACATTAACCTCCTTGACGGTATTCCCTAGTGTAGCTCGGGGTTAACTTTTTGTACCGAAAGCGGTATCCCCGAGCCACACTCAGGCTGGATACTTACATCTCCTGCGCTCCCTCACTGATCCCCGCATTCTCCTACAGCCGCTCGCAACGTCACACTGCCTGGATCTCTTCTCACGAGGAGTGAACCAGGAAGTGTGACGTCGCGATCGGCTGCAGTGTGACTGCGGGGACAGCGAGGGAGCGCAGGACATGTAAGTATCGGCCGAGTGTGGCTCGGGGATACCGCTTTCAGTATAGAAAGTTAACCCCCGAGCCACATGCTAGGGGGCCAGAATAAATAGGACCGATTCTGACATATAAAATATGGGAGGGAGGTTTGTCTTTGTGATTTTGTATCTCATTTGTTCTATTTATTATTTTTAATACCCATGCTATGCGCTGTGTGCTATTCGGGTGCTTGGAGGAGAGGTCTCCACCATACTAGGATCCATAGGGAGTGGCGGGTGCTGAATTAAATTCATATATGTGCAGCACTCACTCCCGGAGGAGCCGCTGAATTTAACCTCGGGTCAGTCTCCCCGCACTAGGGAATAAATATACACCAGCACTGTTGTGGATTTTATAAGTTATACAGTTTACTGGTCTCAAATAAACTGGCATATATAAAGCAAACAAGGTATATATATATATTTAGAGAAAAATAGATTTGCCAAGAAGGCGAAACAGGGAGCGCAAATAGGCAGACACTTAAAGCACTCACACCAGGTGCCAAAAATGGAGTGCGAAGAAAATACTCATCTTAGGTATAAACCAGTTGGAGAAGGCATAAACCTATAGAATGGAAAAGAACAAATTGCGCAATACCAGAGGGTAAAATATGAACATTGAAAAAGGATAGCAATTGCACACTCACAGAGGTGGAGCCTGTGAGGCTCTCTGTCAGCGCCTGTAAGCCACTTCAGGGGGGGGCTTCACCCACAATATACAATGATTCTTCTCTTACTTAGTTCTCTTATTTTCTCTCTCTCTTGTCCAGAAAGGTGGGGTAGGACAAATGAAACCTCGGACAGATAGAGAGTGTATAGCGTAATATTGTTATGCTTGTGAATATAAAACAAATATCATTGACACACTCACATGGTGTAGAGCCTCCTAGTGGGGTGGCTCAGTAGAAAAGGCCTCAGACCATATTCGGTAGGTCTCACCCTTCTTGAGTCTCAATGGATGCCGGAGTCGCAGGCTTCCTGAATCTCGGAGGTGATGGTTAGAGAAATGAATGGATGGAAAGTAAAGAGGAATAAAAATTTATTACAGATTAAGATCAATAAAATAAGATAAAAGGGGCATAACCAATCTGTTCATGGCACACTCGTCCTCTATAAACACTACATAGACGACATACTTATTATTTGGAAAGGCACGAAGGTACAACTTGAAGATTTTATTAGCCATCTTAACCATAACTCCCTAGGCATCAAACTTGAATACAACATCAGTTGTGAAGAAGTCAATTATCTAGATCTCAACCTCTATGTGAAGGAGGGTCACATCGAGACGAGTACCCATTTCAAAGACGTGAAAGCCAATGGTTTTATTGATGTTACAAGTCATCATTATCCCCCTTGGTTAAAAGCAGTCCCTAAGGGACAAATGACACGAATACGAAGGAATTGCACTGAGATGAACCTTTTTATGTCCCAATCCCAGAGATTAATTGAGGATTTCTCGGCCAAGGGATATGAAAGGAGCCAATTACTTTCTGTACGCAATGAAGTTTCAAAAATGGATAGAACTACACTCCTGGAATACAAACCACATCATAACAGTGAAACTAGATCTTTACCTTTTGTGTTAGACTACAATCTTAATAATAAGGCTATCTCACGATCAATAAGACGACATTGGCCAATTCTAAAACGTGACCCGTTACTAAATACTGTTTTACCCGACCAACCTACCGTTATTTATAGAGGGAGTAAGAGTTTTGGACGCCAGCTAACCAAGAATCATTTACGAACCCAAACCTTTACCAAAAATCCTTTTGGCCTAGATACGGGATTTTATGGCTGCGGGCAATGCATTACCTGTAGAAAAACAGGCAGTCGAAAAAGATTAGTTCGAACCATCAATACTCCATATAATCAAGCTAACTTCACAATTCGCCAAATCATTACCTGCCATAGTAAAAATGTCGTCTATTTACTTAAATGCCCTTGCGGTAAGCGATATGTGGGCCAGACTTCAAGGGCCCTATATATTAGGGTTAATGAACATCTCTGTAACATCACTCGAGGTTATGATAAACATAGCGTGTCGACACATTTTAAGGATACCCATTCCTGTAACCCTAAAGGTTTGGAGTTCCAGGGATTAGAAATAATCCCACGTGATTGGAGGGGTGATGATATGCACTATAAAATCATCAAGTCTGAGATGCGCTGGATTTATACCTTAGACACTCTTCTCCCTATGGGTCTTAATGCGGACTTTGAAATCTGCCATTTTCTATAGTTTTTCTTTTTCCTTTCTGGTATTTTTACATTTATTCTTATGATTTTAAGGTTTTATATGTTTAAAGTTGTAATAATACTTCATAGCGGTGCATATATATATTCTGAATATTTTTTGTTATCATATCAATTGTTGTTGTGGACTGAGATATACTGATGCAGCGATGCCCTTTCAACAGAGCTTAATGATGGAGGTGTGTGACTTTTTATTTTTTGGGCTGCTTTATGATGACCGCTGGACGTCAATTTCTGGGCAAAAAGATGCCCCTTTTGCTTATTCAGACGGGAGATTTTGGTGAACCTCCTTGTTTCGCATCAGGGCGAGATTCAGGTTGTGGGTTATCCGGAAAAGCATGCCTACATCCGCTATTGTGATACAAACAAAATATTTTTTTCTTTAATATTTTTATTAGTGATATTGCAGAAGGTATTAATGGAAAAGTATGTCTTTTTGCTGATAACACAAAGATTTGAAACAGGGTTGACGTTCCTGGAGGGATCAGCCAAATGACAAATGATTTAGGTAAACTAAAAAAATGGTCGGAGCTGTGGCAATTGAGTTTTAATGTGGATAAGTGCAAGATAATGCACCAGGGACGTAAAAACCCAAGGGCTGAATATAGAATATTTGATACAGTCCTAACCTCAACATCTGAGGAAAGGGATTTAGGGGTCATTATTTCAGAGGATCTAAGGGTAAGTAGTCAATGTAATAGAGCAGCAGGAAATGCTAGCAGAATGCTTGGTTGTGTAGGGAGAGGTATTAGCAGTAGGAAAAGGGAAGTGCTCATGCCACTGTACAGAGCACTGGTGAGACCTCACTTGGAGTACTGTGTGCAGTACTGGAGACCGTATCTCCAGAAGGATATAGACATCTTAGAGAGAGTTCAGAGAAGGGCTACTAAAATGGTGTATGGCTTGAAGGAGAAAAGTTACCAGGAAAGGCTTAATGATCTTAACATGTACAGCTTGGAAAAAAGACGAGACAGAGGAGATATGATAGAAACATTTAAATACGTAAAGGGAATCCACAAGGTAGAGGAAGGAAGTATATTTAAAAGGAAACAAAATAGCAAAACAAGAGGACATAGTCTTAGATTAGAGGGGCAAAGGTTTAAAAGTAACATCAGGAAGCATTATTTTACTGAGAGGGTGGTGGATACATGGTACAGCCTTCCAGTAGAAGTGGTAGAGGCCAAAACAGTAATTGAATTTAAGCAAGCATGGGATAGGCATAAGGCTATCCTAAACAAAAGATAAATCCAGGTCAAGTATCCATATAATTGGGCAGACTAGATGGGCCGAAAGGTTCTTATCTGCCGACATTTTTCTATGTCTATGTTTCTAACCGCAAGTTTCGATATGTGAGACGCAAACCGGAAACCAATATTTGATACGCAAGCCCACATCCGGCGTTTGAGACGCAAACCGGAAGTTCCGGAATCTGAGACGCACATCGATATCAGCGATGACCCGCACGCCAACACCATCAGGGTTATCCAAAGAGATTCGAAAAGTCACCGCACGTTCGGTGACTTTTCGTTCTCTTCAATTCGGTTCCTTTTGCCGATTGCATTTCGGTGACCCTGCGGTGTATTCAGCAAACACCACAGGGCCCCCGAATTGCAGGGAAAAGCTGCCGTAAACCTGACGAAAACTAACCGAATGCACGCTGAAAACAAGCAAAAACATCTGGATTAACCTTCGAAAAAGCCGAACAGGAGCCGAACAGGAGCCGAAAAGGAGCCGAATCACACAGAGCCGAAGCAGCTGTGAGGTAGAGGAGGCAGTGAATAAATTAGAAAAACTATTTGTATGAATCTGGGAAAATGAAACGCTGTTTGCAAAGAAACTACTGAGCGAAAATGTCTGAAATTTTCACAGGAGGTCCAGGGAATGATAATAAAGAGGGCTGTTACAAAAAAAATAAGCAAACTGAAAAAAAAAAAAAAAAATCGGATTTTTTTAAAAAAAAAAAAAAAAAAAGAAAAATGCTTAAAGTATCCTAAAAAATCTATAAATAAAGAGACTTTTTGCTGCAGAATTTTATAATGAACGGTTTATTAGATATTGAATTAAAACAGGAATATTTTTAACATTGAAGTCTATGGGATTCTCCTGAATAAATTTGCCGAATTAAACCACCGAATGGCAGGGCATTAGGGGAACCTTTCACTGCTGGTTTGTGTTCTCTGAATAGCCGAAGCAGTGCTTTTTCATGGGGATTTCACTGCCCTCGAACAGGCACCGAACAGGCACCGTATGTTCAGGCAATTCGCCAGGATTTGGCGAATTGCCTGCTCTCTGGATAGCCGAATGGCCAGGAAAGGTAACCGAACGCTGATTTTCAGCGTTCGGTTACCTTTCTCAAGCAATTCGGATCTCTTTGGATAACCCTGCATGCCTCCCTCTTCAATTTCTGGGGTACTATATAAGACTACATATGAACATTCAGGGGGCCAGAACCGACTGAGGAAGCCTGCAGGATAGCAGGAGAAACGCGTTTCGGTCTATTCCCCTTTTATCTTATTTTATTGATCTTAATCTGTAATAAATTTTTATTCCTCTTTACTTTCCATCCATTCATTTCTCTAACCATCACCTCCGAGATTCAGGAAGCCTGCGACTCCGGCATCCATTGAGACTCAAGAAGGGTGAGACCTACCGAATATGGTCTGAGGCCTTTTCTACTGAGCCACCCCACTAGGAGGCTCTACACCATGTGAGTGTGTCAATGATATTTGTTTTATATTCACAAGCATAACAATATTACGCTATACACTCTCTATCTGTCCGAGGTTTCATTTGTCCTACCCCACCTTTCTGGACAAGAGAGAGAGAAAATAAGAGAACTAAGTAAGAGAAGAATCATCGTATATTGTGGGTGAAGCCCCCCCCCTGAAGTGGCTTACAGGCGCTGACAGAGAGCCTCACAGGCTCCACCTCTGTGAGTGTGCAATTGCTATCCTTTTTCAGTGTTCATATTTTACCCTCTGGTATTGCGCAATTTGTTCTTTTCCATTCTATAGGTTTATGCCTTCTCCAACTGGTTTATACCTAAGATGAGTATTTTCTTCGCACTCCATTTCTGGCACCTGGTGTGAGTGCTTTAAGTGTCTGCCTATTTGCGCTCCCTGTTTCGCCTTCTTGGCAAATCTATTTTTCTCTACTGTATTTGTGGGTGAGGGATACACCCATTGGTGAGCTGCAATAATCCACCCTCATATCCAGATCCATTTTTTAGCGCCGTATAAACATCTTCTACCCATTCACCTGGGTTACCTTGTCTAGTTCCAGTATATATATATATTTACAGGAATTCGTAATGCGAGAAACACGCCGCGGTAAAAAAAAGGAAATTTTAACCCCTTCGGTGCCGGAGTGTAAGTCCCGTACAGGTTGTGTCCCAAGAAGGTTTGCGTGTATGTGTGTGTTGG
Organism: Leptobrachium leishanense; assembly: GCA_009667805.1. Lineage (NCBI taxonomy): Eukaryota > Metazoa > Chordata > Amphibia > Anura > Megophryidae > Leptobrachium > Leptobrachium leishanense. The sequence continues at coordinate 69,091,499 of CM019065.1, forward strand.
TACCCGGGTACTAGATTCGACTGGCCAGTGAATGGATTCAGTGTATCTTCGACTAGTCACGTTGGGGCCTTGTAGATTTAAGCAAACTGCAGCGTGCTTTGGTAACTTTACTGTGGCCTGGAAGGCCTCTCACCCATCCGCCAGACAAACTGCTCCCCTGCTTGACCAAGGACGTCTCTCCGCTCAATTTGGCTGGGACTCTGTGCCACCAGATCCGCTGTTCTTGCTTGTCCGTCTTTGCAACAAGATCTTTAGCTTACCGCCTGCGCTCCCATTAGATCATCGCGGTCTCCTAACTCGGGGTCCAATCTGCAGCTCTGCGTCTTTGTAAAGTACTCAGCGGTGGATACTAGGTCTCTGGCAAGCCACTGAAACCGATCTCCAGCGTCCGCAAGGCAGCACCTGCTCTCCGGCCTGATCGCAATCGTTCCCTGTCTCACGTGCGTCTTGCTCTCTTCACCCCTAGGCACGCTCTGCTCTCCTCCGCACGAGGCTGTGGATGTCTGTCTGTTCTCCCCACCCACTTCCTGTCTCTCTGCCCCAAAGCATGCTGGAAAACGTAGTCCCAATGTGTCCAGTATAGTTAACATTGCGCTTATCTCCCCCTGGTGGCCATAAATGGGTAATTACAGCAACAGAACTATAACAGCGCTACACATGCCCAGGACATACTTGAAAACAAGAGAAATCTCAATGTATCGTTCCTGGTAAAATCCTTTATAAATAAATAAATAAATAATACATGTGAGTGGCCAATTGTATTTATTCTGTACCTGGTGCTGTGGGATATTACCCAAATGCTGTCTTTTTCTTATGGTTGGACTCAAATCTAACTGCACCAAATAACTAAAACTGAGGTGTTAATAGGAGCAAAATAGGACTAGAACACCGAATAATTAAAGTCAGAGGCTCCTGGAAGGCTATACACCAGGAGGCCTGCATTATTTATTTATTTATAAAGTACTAGGTGGAAAGCCTGCCCAGAGGGCAGTCTATTGTTGTCGCCAGCTCAGAATTCACGTCCACATATTTTTTTTTCAATGTCCTATCCAAGAGTATCTCTCTATATAAATGAGTTTGTAACGCGTCCATCGCCATCCCATCCTCAACAGGAGGGCCAACTGAGCAGCTGTGATGGGCGCGCGCAGCTGACAGCGCATTACAAAGGCATTTATATATTAGAGCAGGTTCCTCTTCCCTCTTAGATTGTAAGCTCACAGGAACCGGACCCTCAGATTGTAAACTCGTGGGACCCCTTAGATTGTAGATTCATGGGGCCCCTTAGATTGTAAGCTCATGGGGCCCCTTAGATTGTAAGCTCATGGGGCCCCTTAGATTGTGTTGGGCTTGGGCGGGCATTTTTTTGTAGCGTATACATTATGCGGATATTTAATGGCACGTGGTATACATGGCATGGCAGCAGTGGCGTAACTAGAAACCTGAGGGCCCCGGTGCAAGAATCCATGAAGGGCCCCCAACCCCCCCCAAAAAAGATCCATATTTTTACCTTTTTTTTTCTGCAATATAAAAAAGATAGTATTGCCCCAGCTCACATGGACATATATTGCCCCCAGCTCACATGGACATATATTGCCCCAGCTCACATGGACATATATTGCCCCAAGACCACACATGGATATATTGCCCCCAGGCCACACATGGATATATTGCCCCAGCTCACACATGGATATTTTTGCCCCCAGCTCATGGAAATACTGCCCCAACACATGGATATACTGCCCCAGATCATGGATATACTGCCCCAGCTCATGGATATACTGCCCCAGCTCATGGATATACTGCCCCAGCACATGGATATACTGCCCCAGCACATGGATATACTGCCCCAGGTCATGGATATACTGCCCCAGCTCATGGATATACTGCCCCAACACATGGATATACTGCCCCAGCACATGGATATACTGCCCCAGCTCATGGATATACTGCCCCAGCTCATGGATATACTGCCCCAGCACATGGATATACTGCCCCAGCTCATGGATATACTGCCCCAGCTCTGCCCCCCAGCTCATGGATATATTGCCCCAGCTCTGCCCCAGCACATGGATATACTGCCCCAGCTCTGCCCCCCAGCTCATGGATATATTGCCCCAGCTCATGGATATACTGCCCCAGCTCATGGATATACTGCCCCAGCACATGGATATACTGCCCCAGCTCATGGATATACTGCCCCAGCTCTGCCCCCCAGCTCATGGATATATTGCCCCAGCTCTGCCCCAGCACATGGATATACTGCCCCAGCTCTGCCCCCCCCCAGCTCATGGATATATTGCCCCAGCTCATGGATATATTGCCCCAGCTCTGCCCCCCAGCTCATGGATATACTGCCCCAGCTCTGCCCCCCCAGCTCATGGATATGCCCCAGCTCTGCCCCCCAGCTCATGGATATACTGCCCCAGCCCAGCTCTTACCTGCTCAGGGGGGCCCCAGGCCCAGGGCAGGCTCCGCCGGCATCTTGTCCTCCTTGGCGAGCGGCCGCTGGAAACATCCAGCTTGGCCGCTCGCCGGAAACCACCTGATCAGCGCGAGGTCTCGTGCGCTGGTCAGGTGGTTTCTCTCCCACGTGAGCGGCCAAGCTGCATGTCAGCGGCCGCTCGCGTAGGGAGAGGGACGGCCAGCGCGCGGCTCCCAGATTCCGGCGCTTTTTGCCGGAATCTGGCGGCGGCGCTGGGCCCCCCTCCAGTGGCGGAATGCCAGGGCCCGGTCGCAACTGCGACCGCTGCGACCCTGGTACTTCCGCCACTGCATGGCAGGCTGGTGTTTAGGCACACTGGTATTATGAGACACTGGTATTATGCATGGCAGACTGGTAATATGGCTGGCAGACTGGTATTAGGCATGGCAGACTGGCATTGTGCATGGCAGACTGGTAATATGGCTGGTGAACTGGTAATATGGCTGGCAGACTGGTATTGTGCATGGCAGACTGGTAATGTGCATGGCAGACTGGTAATATGGCTGGCAGACTGGTAATATGGCTGGCGAACTGGTAATATGTCTGGCAGACTGGTATTGTATATGGCAGGCAGACTGGTAATATGGCTGGCAGACTGGTAATATGGCTGGCAGACTGGTATTGTGCATGGCAGACTGGTATTTTGCATGGTAGAATGGTATTGTGCATGGTAGAATGGTATTGTGCATGGCAGACTGGTATTAAGGCAGGCAGACTGGTATTGTGCATGGCAGACTGGTAATGTGCATGGCAGACTGGTATTGTGCATGGCAGACTGGTACTGTGCATGGCAATGTGCATGGCAGACTGGTATTGTGCATGGCAGACTGGTACTGTGCATGGCAATGTGCATGGCAGACTGGTACTGTGCATGGCAGACTGGTATTGTGCATGGCAGACTGGTAATGTGCATGGCAGACCGGTAATGTGCATGGAAGACTGGTATTGTGCATGGCAGACTGGTACTGTGCATGGCAATGTGCATGGCAGACTGGTATTGTGTATGGCAATGTGCATGGCAGACTGGTACTGTGCATGGCAGACTGGTACTGTGCATGACAGACTGGTATTGTGCATGGCAATGTGCATGGTAGACTGGTATTGTGCATGGCAGACTGGTATTGTGCATGGCAATGTGAATGGCAGACTGGTATTGTGCATGGCAGACTGGTAATGTGCATGGCAGACTGGTATTGTGCATGGCAATGTGCATGGCAAGACTGGTACTTGTGCATGGCAGACTGGTATTGTGCATGGCAGACTGTAATGTGCATGGCAGACCGGTAATGTGCATGGAAGACTGGTATGTGCATGGCAGACTGGTACTGTGCATGGCAATGTGCATGGCAGACTGGTATTGTGTATGGCAATGTGCATGGCAGACTGGTACTGTGCATGGCAGACTGGTACTGTGCATGACAGACTGGTATTGTGCATGGCAATGTGCATGGTAGACTGGTATTGTGCATGGCAGACTGGTATTGTGCATGGCAATGTGAATGGCAGACTGGTATTGTGCATGGCAGACTGGTAATGTGCATGGCAGACTGGTAATGTGCATGGAAGACTGGTGTTGTGCATGGCAGACTGGTACTGTGCATGGCAATGTGCATGGCAGACTGGTATTGTGCATGGCAGAATGGCAATGTGCATGGCAGACTGGTACTGTGCATGGCAGACTGGTATTGTGCATGGCAGACTGGTATTATGCATGGCAATGTGCATGGCAGACTGGTACTGTGCATGGCAGACTGGTATTGTGCATGGCAATGTGCATGGCAGACTGGTATTGTGCATGGCAGACTGGTATTGTGCATGGCAATGTGCATGGCAGACTGGTATAGTGCATGGCAGAATGGTACTGTGCATGGCAATGTGAATGGCAGACTGGTATTGTGCATGGCAGACTAGCACTGTGCATGGCAGACTGGTATTGTGCATGGCAATGTGCATGGCAGACTGGTACTGTGCATGGCAGACTGGTATTGTGCATGGCAGACTGGTACTGTGCATGGCAATGTGCATGGCAGACTGGTATTGTTCATGGCAGACTGGCACTGTGCATAGCAGACTGGTATTGTGCATGGCAATGTGCATGGCAGACTGGTACTGTGCATGGCAGACTGGTATTGTGCATGGCAATGTGCATGGCAGACTGGTATTGTGCATGGCAGACTGGTACTGTGCATGGCAATGTGAATGGCAGACTGGTATTGTGCATGGCAGACTGGCACTGTGCATGGCAGACTGGTATTGTGCATGGCAATGTGCATGGCAGACTGGTACTGTGCATGGCAGACTGGTATTGTACATGGCAATGTGCATGGCAGACTGGTATTGTGCATGGCAGACTGGTAACATGGCTGGCAGACCGGGCACTGAGGAGGTGGAGGCCGTGCTTGAGGAGATGGAGGCCGTGCTTCAGGAGATGGAGGCCGGGCTTCAGGAGATGGAGGCCGGGCACTGAGGAGATAAACAAATCCGATCCATTGGAGAGGCGCTGTGCTGTGCGCCTCTCCAATGGATCGGATTTGTTTTGTCCCTCGCGCACACCGGCTGTGCGCGTGCCGTGGCCGTTGGATGCGCGCGCAGCCAACCGCCGCTGGTTGCGTGCGCATGCGCAGTCCGTTTTTTGGGCGACGGACACGCCAGCCCTTATCGTTTTATGTTATAGAATTTACCAGGAAGGATATTTTGAGATTTCTCTCATTTTCAAGTATGTCCTGGGTACATAATAACGTATTCATTATGAAGCAGACAAATATATATATATACAGTATATACAGGTGTATCTCAATAAATTAGAATGTCGTGGAAAAGTTCATGTATTTCATTTATTCAACTAAAATGGTGAAACTTGTGTATTAAATAAATTCAATGCTCACAGACTGAAGTAGTTTAAGTCTTTGGTTCTTTTAATTGTGATGATTTGGCTCACATTTAACAAAAATCCACCAATTTACTCTCAACAAATTAGAATATGTTGACATGGACAATCAACTCCAAACACCTGCAACGGTTTCCTGAGCCTTGAAAATGGTCTCTCAGTTTGGTTCACTAGGCTACACAATCATGGGGAAGACTACGATCTGACAGTTGTCCAGCAGACAATCATTGACACCCTTCACAGGGAGGGTAAGCCACAAACATTCATTACCAAAGAAGCTGACTGTTCACAGAGTGCTGTATCCAAGCATGTTAACAGAAAGTCGAGTGGAAGGAAAAAGTGTGGAAGAAAAAGATGCACAACCAACCGAGAGAACGGCAGCCTTGAGAGACTTGCCAAACAAAATTGATTCAATAATTTGGGTGAACTTCACAAGGAATGGACTGAGGCTGGGGTCAAGGCATCAAGAGCCACCACACACAGACGGGTCAAAGAATTTGGCTACAGTCATCGTATTCCTCTTGTTAAGCCACTCCTGAACCACAGACAACCTCAGAGGCGTCTTACCTGGGCTAAGGAGAAGAAGAACTGGACTGTTGCCCAGTGGTCCAAAGACCTCTTTTCAGATGAGAGCAAGTTTTGTATTTCATTTGAAAACCAAGGTCCTGGAGTCTGGAGAAGCTCATAGCCCAAGTTGGTTGAAGTCCAGTGTTAAGTTTCCACAATCTGTGATGATTTGGGGTGCAATGTCATCTGCTGGTGTTGGTCCACTGTGTTTTTTGAAAAAAAAAGTCACTTCACCCGTTTACCAAGAAATTTTAGAGCGCTTCATGCTTCCTTCTGCTGACCAGCTTTTTAAAGATGCTGATTTCATTTTCCAGCAGGATTTGGCACCTGCCCACACTGCCCAAAGCACCAAAGGTTGGTTAATTGACCATGGTGTTGGTGTACGTGACTGGCCAGCAAACTCGCCAGACCTGAAACCCATAGAGAATCTATGGGGTATTGTCAAGAGGAAAATGAGAAACAAGAGACCAAAAAAATGCAGATGAGCTGAAGGCCACTGTCAAAGAGACCTGGGCTTCCATAGCACCTCAGCAGTGCCACAGACTGATCACCTCCATGCCACGTCGAATTGAGGCAGTAATTAAAGCAAAAGGAGCCCCTACCAAGTATTGAGTATATTTACAGTAAATGAACATACTTTCCAGAAGGCCAACGATCCACTAAAACGTTTTATTTAACTGGTCTTATGAAGTATTCTAATTTTTTGAGATAGTGAATTGGTGGGTTTTTGTTAAATGTGCGAAAAATCATCACAATTAAAAGAACCAAATACTTAAAGGGTTATTCAAAGAGAATCGAAAAGTCACCGCACGTTCGGTGACTTTTCGTTCTCTTCAATTCGGTGCAAATCAGCTTTCCCATTTCGGCGACCCTGCGGTGTATTCAGCAAGCACCACAGGGCTGTCGAAGTGCAGGGAAAAGCTGCCGAAAACCCGCCGAAAACCCGGCGAATGCACGGCGAAAACCCGTAAAAATATCTGGATTAACCCGTCAAAGACGCCGGAAAAACCCGAGCAGGAGCCGATCACACGCAGTGAAGCCACCGGAAAAAGCCGACACCGCAGAAGAAGGCAGTGAATAAATTAGAAAAACAGTTTGCATGAATGATTGAAAAGTGAAACGCTGTTTGCAAAGAAACTACTGAGCGAAAATGTCTGAAATTTGCATATGAGGTCCAGGGAATGATAATAAAAAGGGCTGTTACAGAAAAAATAAGTAAAGTTTAAAAAAAAGGAAAATCTGATCGGACAAAAAAAATCCAGAAAAATGCTTAAAATATCCTAAAAAAATCTATAAATAAAAAGACTCCTTACTGCAGAATTTCATAATGAATGGTTTATTAGATATTTAATTAAAACGGGAATATTTTTAACATTGAAGCCTTTGGGATTTGCCTGAATAAACCTGCCGAATTAAACCACCGAATGGCAGGGCATTTCGGGAACCTTTCACTGCTGGTTTGTGTTCTCTGAATAGCCGAAGCAGTGCTTTTTTATGGGGATTTCACTGCCCTCGATCAGGCACCGAACAGGCACCGAATGTGCAGGCAAAACGAAAGGATTTGGCGAATTGCCTGCTCTCTGAATAGCTGAATGGCCAAGAAAGGTAACCCAACGCTGATTTTCAGCATTCGGTTACCTTTCTCCAGCCATTCGGTTACCTTTCTCCAGCCATTCGGATCTCTTTGAATAACCCTGTTAAACTGCTTCAGTCTGTGAGCATTGAATTTATTTAATACTCAAGTTTCACAATTTGAGTTGAATTAATAAAATAAATTAACTTTTCCACGACATTCTAATTTATTGAGATGCACCTATATATACTGTGTATATATATATATATATATATATATATATATACACATACATACATATGTGTGTGTATTTGTATTATACAGTATGCAATATAATATTCTATACAGACAGCCATAATGCTCATCCTCAATTTATCTCTCACTTTCTGGGTGTGGAGAGTTAAACCCTCTAATACAGGTCAATAAAAGGATCCTTATTGCCCCTCCGGTCCATTCATCCTGCTCTCCATCTGTCTGTGTGTGACCGCTCCCGTCTTGGTTGCTATCACTTTCTGAGAGGGAGACCACGGTATAAAGTCACCTGCAATATCATTTCACTCAGCACAACCTCCAGACGACCCACATTCTGAACAAGGTAACGAAAAAGAAAACGTCTGGAATGCATCAATGGATGACGAAAATTCAAGGGGTTATTTCATAATCACTTTTCTTTCACTGAACGAATGATGGTTTGACTTCGGCAAACTATGGTGGAGCAAGTATGACCACTGCTAGATAGGGAACTGTCACCATCGTTCGCGCTACTTTTCACTGTTCTGTCCACTATAGTTTCTGGCGATGTTCTAAGTCTAGGTTTCAATGGGGTTTCTCCACCAGTGTTTCCACCATAATTCCTGCCAAGTAGTGTACTGTGGATTTCACTGTAGTTTCCACCGATGTTTCGCGTCGAAGTTGCCTAACATTATTTTAACTGTAGCTTGTGTGGGAGGTCTGTGATATCGCTATTTAAATTCACCCTTATGGCAAAAAAGGTGGAACAAAACTTAATGTAGGATAATGGTGGAGTCATTGTTTGCAGAAACCTGCCTGCCATTGTCGAATTTTCCTTCTGTGAAAAGTCAATGTTGACCACAGTCGCAACAACAATTACTCTTACAGTTGTTTTGCAATGACAGTGAACAATAATGGTTAGTGAATAACCTCTTACATTATTCTGGCAAAAAAAACAGGTTTACCAGATTTATGTCTATAGTAGAGCAGTTGCTCTCTCCAGGATCAGGGTGGGATGTAGATTAATGGTGTGGTGATTGGCTATTTGTGATGTATTTTTTATAAAGCTCCGGAACATCTGTTTTATACTCTTTTCCGCAGGATGTCCTCCTCACTTTTCTTGTGTATTGTCCTCGTGGGCTGTCTGATCCTCGGGGTACCAGTAACAGACGGTAAGTGGGGGTGAAGCAGGGTTCCACTTCACTACAGAGACCAGGGCAACATGTCTGACGCCGTACAGCACTGGAGAAGAGATGTACTGAGAAACGACACAGAAGGGCAATGGCTGTCAGCTTGGGTTTTATAAGACTGGGGCACATCAGGGAATATCTAGCTCAATGCGTCTTTATTTCCCCCTAATTTCCCTATAGTGAATTACCCATGGAATTATAATATTTTATCCTTAAAATACCAAATTCTAGAAACTCTAACCCATGCCATTAAATCCCAAATTCTATGACATCATTTCATATGTTGAACTTACTACGTAAAGTACAAGTTTCACAACTATTCCCTTGTTGGGAAGGATATTTAAATACAAATTAATTGATATGCTTATGGGTCCCAAATATTGTTGAGCGCCATGTTTTTTTGTTCCTTGAAGAGTGAAATATTACACAATGGGCCTGTCATACTTCACTGGTGGGCTTCATAGTCAAGCAATAACTGGAGCCACGAAACTACCTATTCCTCTAATTCAGGCACCTCAAACTCTGGCCTCCCAGATGTTTTTGAACTACGGCTCCCATGATTCTTTGGCCTTTTATTGCACTTATAGAATTCTGGGAAATGTAGGCAATAAACATCTGAGGGGCCAGAGTTTGAGATCTTGCTCGAAATGCTTCCGCAACATGGAGCATCAGTTCATTCAGTGGTTTTGTTCCACTTATAATAGCATTGCACTTCATTCAATTAAAGGCCACATCTTTGCATATTTTTTGTTATTGTATTGGTCCGATCTTTATACTTTGGGCATGCTTTTCTTTCCAGCGGCCCCTCGTTCCTCTTGTCCCCCAGGATGGTTTTTCTACAAGGCTAACTGCTACGGATATTTCCGATTCCGGCTGTCCTGGTCTGAAGCTGAGGTAAGAGTCTGGGAATCCAGGAGATGGAAACAATGGGAAAAAGAAAATAATTTATCCTACAAGGCGAATGTGACGTGGTGGAAGTGAAAGTTTAGAGCCACCTTAGAGGAGATGGTTCTCTGTATAGCTTCACTTGCTGTAAAGCTCAGCACAAAATGATGTGTATGTATCGTCGATGGCCTCGTTACATGTCAGTTAAGCCGGACATCAACCTTCAATCTACAAAAACAAAAAAATTGGAAATGGGCAGAACACTTTACCGCTTAGGCTTGTGACGAGCGGAAACGCTGACGTTGTACGTGCTGCCGATAAATCTGCCCTAAGGGGAAAAAGAGGTGTGCCAGTTCCCTTAATGTTCATATGCTGCTCGAGGTTGTCTCTTTGGGTTTGTGTTGGCACCCATGTGTCTTGATTCCAATTACTGAACTCTAATTGCTGTGGGAGAGCCCATTCTTCTTTGGATCTAGTAACTATATACTCAACGTTAATCCAGTCATAAAGAAATGGAGAATTGGAGAAACAGTGTCTTACTTTTTTATCAAGAAAAAAAAGATGTCATCTGCGCTCGTTTCTATACAATTCCATGTGCAACAAAACACAATTAGAGGTTTTAGTTTGCTTGAATGGCCATTGAAGTGTAAGCTCACTCGCCCCATCAAGGCACCTCTTTGTAGAGTGAGTACCTAACCAATGTAGCCAAAAACCACTCCTCTGAGCAGCTGCACGCTCTCTTACTGCTTTTCAGCCAAGAGGCAGAAAAATGGTGGGTTTTATTTATACATGCACCAAGCACTTCCCATTTGGGGTTGGAAAAAGGAACAGCAGCAAAAATGACTTAACTGGTGTTACAATATAATATACATACATACAGAAAAAATGGCATCGCGCCTGTAGTCACCAGAGTGGCTGCAACAACCAGGAGTAACAACCCAGTTCATGTATAAAACAACAAGAAAAAATTTCATCTGCTCTTGCTTCTATACAATTCCATGTGCAACAAAACACGATCCGAGGTTTTAGTTTGCTCAAATGGCCATTGAAATGTAAGCTCACTTGCACCATCAAGGCACCTCTTTGTAGAGTGAGTACCTAACTAATGTAACCAAAAGCCACTCCTCTGAGCAGTTGCATGCTCTCTTGCTGCTTTTCAGCCAAGAGGCAGAAAAATGGTGGGTTTTATTTATTTACGCACCAAGCACTTCCCATTTAGGGTTACATTGGTTAGGTACTCACTCTACCAAGAGGTGCCTTGATGGGGCGAGTGAGCTTACGCTTCAATGACCATTCAAGTAAACTAAAACCTCTAATTGTGTTTTGTTGCACATGGAATTGTATAGAAACGATCGCAGATGGCATCTTTTTTTCTTGTTATGTTTTATACATGAACTGGGCTGTTACTCCTGGCTGTTGCAGCCGCTCTGGTGAGTATGGATGTGACGCCATTTTTTCTGTATGTATGTATATTATGCTGTAACACCAGTTAAGTCATTTTTGCTGCTGTTCCTTTTTCCATGTTTTTGTTTTCAACCCCAAATGGGAAGTGCTTGGTGCGTGTATCAATAAAACCCACCATTTTTCTGCCTCTCCTTAGCCGAAAAGCAGCAGGAGGGCATGCAGCTGCTCAAAGGAGTGTTTTTTTGGTTACATTGGTTAGGTTAACCACTCTACAAAGAGGTGCATTGATGGGGGCGAGTGTGCTTATGCTTCATTCGAGCAAACTAAAACCTCTAATTGTGTTTTGTTGCATTTGAAACTGAGTAGAAACGAGTGCAGATGACATCTTTTTTTCTTGTTATGTTTTATACATGAACTGGGTTGTTAATCCTGGTTGTTGCAGCCACTCTGAGTATGGGTGCAACGCCATTTTTTCTGTATGAATATATGTATCTTATTATTTTCTCACCTAGTGAAGCTATCCCTTGAATTTGATTGGTTTGGGCTGCAATTTGATATCAGAATTCAACTCACTAGAGCAACATTAATGCTCACTGCCATAGCGGTTTTATATATTTTTTTAAAAGAAATAGGTTACTCAATGATATCTTGTCTTGAAGCCACAAAATTCTTTTTTTTATTTTAAATGTAACAAAGATGCAAACTTTCTTTTGCAGTTTGAGTGTGCCAGCTATGGACATGGCGCCCACCTGGCCTCTGTTATGGATGATTCAGAGGCTTCCATCATTGGAAGTCATGCTTTTGCTTATGCTGCCACTGTGGACATTTGGATTGGACTCCACGACCCTGAGCAGGTATGACAGTGATTTGGAAACTATGGGGGTTATTCAAAGAAATCCGAATTGTGGCCGAAAGGTAACCGAACAGTGAAATTCAGTGAGCAGACAGTTCGCCAAATCTTGGCGAATTGCCTGCATACGGTGCCTGTTCGAGGGCAGTGAATCCCCCATAGAGAAGCAATGCTTCTCCTATTCAGAGAACAAAAACCAGCAGTGAAAAGTTGCCGAAATGCCCTGCTGGTGGTTGGTGTCATTCAGCAAGTTTATTCAGGCGAATGCCAAAGGCTTCAATGTTAAAAACATTGGTTTAATTCAAAATCTAATAATAAACCATTTAATATTATATTCTGTAGTAAAAATTCTCTTTATCTATAGATATTTTAGGATCTCAGGCATTTTTTGGGCTAATTTTTTTTCCTTTTCTTTTTAAAACATTTTTTCTTTTTTTTCCTGTAACAGCCCTTTTTATTATCATTCATTGCATCATATATGTAAATTCCAGGCATTTTCGTTCAATCGTTTTTTTGAAAACAGCGTTTTAAATTTCAAACTTTCAAGCGTACATTTTTTTTGGGGGGGTGTTTCACCTCATTTGTCTGCGTGTTGGGTTTTTCCGATGGCTGCACTGCGCTGTGATCGGCGGCTAGTAGGCTTTCTCCGGCGGGGTTAATCCAGATGTTTCTGCGTGTTTCGGTGAGTGTTCGGCGGGTTTTGCAGTGAGTGTTGGTCGGGTTTGCAGCAGCTTTTCCCTGCAGTACGGCGGCACTGTGGTGCTTGCTGAATACACCACAGGGTCGCCGAAATAGGAGCGCCGAATCGCACCGAATTGAAGGGAACGAAAAGTCACCGAACGTGCGGTGACTTTTCGATTCTCTTTGAATAACCCTGTAAGTATTTTAAAGAATGGGCCAACATTATTAGGGCATGCCAGAGCTGAAACAAGTATTGACTTGCCTCGAAGAGCTCCATCATAACTCATGATAATCGCATACATATTTTATGCCACTGAGTTAGTTCTGGCACTTAGCCAAAATGTTCCTTATATAAAGGAGGACTGTCCTAAGGCTAGGGTCAGACTGAGGCAGTGCGAACGCGCGTTCTGGCGCACATAATCACGGCCGCACTAGCAGCAGATGACGGGCAATGACAGCCAATATACGAAGTACGGTCGCACAAAAGTCCGGCCGCGCAACGCAAGTGGAAAATGAACGCATTTTTTCGAGAACGTTAAACCGCTGGTACTGACGTACAGAGTGCGCTGCGGCCGCATAGCAGCGTGTGTGCGTGATTAGGAGATGTCAGACGCTGCTAGTGTGCGGCCAACATAACGTTCAAACAGCCGGATTTCCCTAGACTTCTTTTCACCCCACCGTCATGAAATACGTCCAGAATTGCGCATCGTCTGACCACTTAAGCGTATTCCGTGAAAAAATGCGTGCGCACGCATCGACGTACATTTTGACGGTGGCCGCAGAAAATGCGCTCATCTGTCCCTAGCCTAAGACAGCTCGCTTACACACGTATCAAAACCCATTAACAAGACTTCCCTAGGAGCTAATAAAAATTATTTCATATTACAAAGAAACAAACCAAACCTCAAAATATCTCTCTCTTCCATGAATTGAATAGATATTGGAGCAGAGACCTAACTCTAGGCTAGATTAGGAGTCCGGCGTGGACCTACTAAGGCTCTGCTAAATCTACCAACTCTATCAAACTGTATTAAAGTTCAATAAGCCTTTATTAAGTTTACCCATGACTTGAAATCTAAGGGGTTATTCAGAGAGCACCAAATTGCACCGACAGTGAATTTCCCCATATGGTGCAATTTCGTGGCCATTCGGCTGTTCAAAAAGCTGGCGATTCGCCAAATATTGGCAAATTGCCAGCAAAATATGGTGATCTTCAGTGGCAGTGAAATTGCCCATAGAGAAGATATGGTTAATCTATTCAGAGAACACCGAACTGCAAACAAGTGTCAGTGAATTGCCCTGATTTTTGGTTGTTTCATTCGACAGGTTTAATCAGGCGAATCTGAACGTTAAAAAAAAACCCTGTTTTTCTTAAATGTTTATGCTTTCCATTTGCAGCAAAAACTCTCTAATTTTTAGGATTTTTCTAGGCATTCTTCAGCAAAATATTTTTTTCCAAATTTTTTTTTCTTATATGGCTTTTTTTTCTGTATTATTTTATTTTATTATTATTATTATTATTTCCAGGCATTTCCATGTAGTAATTTTTTTTATTTTTTAAAAATGCCTATTAAAGACCGCGTCAGACGAGCGCACTTTTCGCGTCCGTCTGACCGCACTGTTTGCTGTCCGTCGTAGCTTTTCCAAGGAGTCAATAGAGAACAACACACAAAGTGCGCAATTTTTCACGCGGGGGCAACGCATGTTGCAACGGACGCCAACATGGCATCAACGTGAAAAAGTTAGATGTAGAGAAACCCCTGCATACAGCTTTTTTTTCTTTTTCTCAACATCAGTCTAAACTAACTGATACAACGTAATCGCAATCTCATCTGTTATAAAGTGCATCCGTTACTGTGCGCAGTGTGCTCGTCTGACCCCAGCCTAAAAGTTGCAGTGTTTTTTTTTTAAAAAATTATCCCTGGTCGGCAGCTGGTCCTTTTTTTTCGGATCGATTTGGCGGTCTGTTCGGCGAATGCATTAGTTGACTTTCCACCGGGTTATATGATCGATTCACGGTTTGAGGATGCACTCAGCGGTTTGACAATGCATTTAGGCAGGTCAATTTGCGGCAAGTAGGGGACCCTGCAGTGAATGCTGAATTCACCACAGGGTCGGCGAATTTAACTTGCCGAAGTGCAGCGAACGGGAGAGCACCGAAATGTCTTGACATTTCGGTGCTCTCTGAATAACCCCTCAAGTCCTCTACAATCAGAAACAAAGATCAGGTTGATTACAGTTTCTCAAAATTAGTCTTGAAGACCAAGAAGTGGAACTGAAGACAAAGTTCATATTTATTTATTTAACAGGCAACCCACGATTTGAGGGTTAAAGCAGAAAAATCAAGTTAAAAGGGTTGTCTTGTTCATTACCCCAGGTTCCTAATCATGACCTATCAATCATTGTTGTGTTGTTGACTTCATATTCCTTCCCACAGAACCGTCGCTGGAAGTGGAATGATGGCTCTATGTTCAACTACAGAGCATGGGAAAATGGCGAACCAAACAACCAGGCGAATGACGAGTACTGCGGAGAGTTGACTATAGGATCCAGTGAGTAGAGAGTAACGCCGTATATGTGGAGTGGGTGGAAATAGAACACATTTCATGGGGTTGTGACATGACCAAGAAGGACACTCACGCATTCTACCTTCGTTTTTACTTCTCTCCTCAGGGTATCATAAGTGGAATGATGCTCCTTGCCGCGTGCAAAACAACTTTGTGTGCAAATTCAAACCGTAAGAGCATGGCACATCCCAGGGAGACACCAGGCAGATGGGGCAGAATATTTAAATATCCGAACTGTGGAATTCTGAATAAATCTCTCTCTCCCAGAATAATTGGTTTTCAGTGATCAGTATGGTAACTGTGGGTATGGATTGGAAAGGGAGGGGTGGGATGATGGTAGAATTGGTGAATGGGCCAGCGTGATGTGATGCATAAGTATTATTCAGTAACATTGGCAATCAGGCTGTAGAAACGTATAATAAATTATGGACGGGTGGTATAAGCTATGTAACTGTCAAAAGGATCTCATTTACGGTGTTTGGCAGACAATAAACATTTATGATTACAGTGTCTGACAATTATATCAAGCTTCAAGTGCACAGAAAATAAAAACGCCATGTGATGAATCATATGATCTCCCAGCAGTGACTGGGTGGGAACATCAGCGCCGGAGAGGGTCAGTAAGGAGCTGGGCCAAATCCCGCATGGACTGACATATCCGCTGCCCAAAACGGTGAGAATTCTGGAGGAGGAAAGCAGAAAATCAGATACACGTGGTTTAAGTGATCAACTGTTTCATAGCAAGACAACCAGATAGCGCCCGCGCCCAACAAACCTAAGTCTAAAGCAGCTTACAAACGGAACGTAAAATGTTCCTACAATGTTAAGAGTTGATCAGTAAAAGCACACTGAATTACCTTGAGCATAGAGTGCCGAACCATATACAAAGTATGAATTCTACAAATAAGTATGGTTTCAGGGCAGATGAGACAATGGTCATTCTGCACAATGAAAACAATGTATGGTGGGATTGTGGATTCACTTTATGTGGAGGAGATAGTCTTGCACAGGGGTAACCTTGGGCCTCTAGATATTTTGGAATTACACTTCCGATGAAGCCCATTCGACCTAATTAGTGACTGAGCATCAAGGGAGATCCAAAACATCTGGAGGACCAAGATTGAAGACACATAGCCTAGATGAAGTGAGGAAGTGGTTGATGACATTTCATTTTTCTGTTTGGTCCATGAATATTGCAATGAGGAGGTAAATAAAAATCAAGCTCTAAACTGCCAATGGTGAGAATACATCACATGGCAACGGTGTCCTGTTGAGTTACCTCCTCGTTGCAATGTCCTCAGATGGCACAGCAAAATAATAAGTTTACAAGTGTATAGTGTATCGATATCCTATACTAAGTAAAGCGTATGCAGTTGCCATGAGATTTCAATTTAGTGTATTCTCTCCATAAGCAGCAAGTTCAGGATGATAACTTTATAAACATATAATCATCCTGAGAATATATTAATGAGAAACATTCATTCCTAATTTGAATTATAGATTTAACTTACACAGCAAATAGACCTGGGTGTAGCAAAATGATATGTAGCATGTTATTTGTCCTTCTATTCGGTGGCATAGTCTTTGTAGAGCAAAGCATCTGACTCCACCTGCTTCTCATCTGCTTCAGAACAGATCCCTCCGTCCTCTGCAGACTATGAAATGAACTGGTCCATGTTAGGAAACCAGGTCAAGAGCTAAAGTAACATGGCGACGACTAGGAAAAATAAATACTGCTATCTGCGCAGCATTTCAGTCTTCAGGGGTTTCTGATGATGCTTGCACATGAAGATCCATAATCAACGAATAATGGTCTATCAGGAAATGGCTACAAATCGAACAAAGTAATCTGTGGTGCAATATTTTACAGGGTATACCCGGCAATTAAAGGGAAAATATCCTCTAAAATGTGTTTCGTGGTTTGTTCTTAGACACCTATGATACAGAATATATACATTTTTATATTATGCAAATATCGCTCAGTGATCATTAGTTTGTAGAGGCCATTAGAATTTCTGGAGATTCTCCCACACATTTCCGTGTTTAGTGTAATAACATCTTCTAATCTTCCCACCTTGTAAAAGGAATAGTTTTTAATATTTATTTGATGATTAATTCAACATAAACATTGTCTAATACTGAAGACCAGTATAATAAGTATTACTGAAATACCTAATGACCGGACTAATGGCCGGTCTTTTGAAAAGCAGCACACAATGCCAGGAACATGCAGAGTAAAGGTAAAGGGCGAGATTACATACTGAACGCTAACTGTAACGCTAGGACTTTGTAAAAGAAAAGGAAAAAAAAGAAAAGGTGGGGGGGGAGATTCCCTCCAGCAGACAATTCCACCAAGGATCATGCAGACAACAAAACTCCCCAGTCCCAGTCGCAGAACAGCAACAATAGGAGAGGAAAGCAGAGAAAATGAAAAAAACGGGGTAGCAGGTCATTCAACCGTACTCCATAAGCAGTCCGGAAGGATCCCAGGGAGGTATCTCAAGTCCCAAATAAACAGCCAGTACAGTCCATGCCTCCTCCAAGGTCAAAAATTGGAGAGACAGCAACCGCTATCACCTGAAATTGGTGTTGCAGCCTGGAGCTCAGAAAGGCAGCGGCTGCTCTCCTCGGCGTCCAGACCACGTCCTAGAGTCTGGTCTTTCTAATGATACCAAACATGACCATCAGTGTTATTAAATGAGAATCAAAAAGTCACCGCACGTACGGTGATTTTTCGTTCTCTACAATTCGGTGCGATTTGGCGATCCCAGGGGTGTATTCAGCAAGCACCACAGGGCTGTCGTAGTGCAGGGAAAAGCCGCCGCAAACCCGATTGAACACTCACCGCAAAATCTGCAAAAACAGCTGGATTAACTCCACCGAACACGCCGGCGAAACCCGAGCAGCTGCCGATCACAGCGCAGAGCAGCCGCCGGAAAAACCCAACACCACAGACAAATGAAGTGAAAAGAAAAAAAAAAAAAACAGTACGCTGGAATGTTTGAAAAGTGAAACGCTGTTTGCAAAGAAACAGAACGAAAATGTCTGAAATTTACACATAAAATCCAATGAACGATAATAAAAAGGGCTGTTACAGAAAAAATAAATAACGATTAAGAAAAAAAAGGTTTGCAAAAAAATCCCAAAAAATACCTAACAGATCCTACAAAATCTATAAATAAAGATACTTTTTACTGCAAAATATTATAATAAACGGTTTATTAGATATTGGATTAAAACGGGAATATTTTTAACATTGAAGCCAATGGGATTCGCTTGAATAAACCTGCCGAATGAAACCACCAAACAGCAGGGCAATTCAGCAACTTTTCACTGCTGATTTTTGTTCTCAGAATAGACAAAGCATTGTTTCTCTATGGGGATTTCACTGCCCTCAAACAGGCACCGAACAGGCACCGTATGTGCAGGCAATTCGCCAATTTCAGCGTTCGGTTACCTTTCGCCAGCAATTCAGATCTCTTTGAATGTAAGAGAACAAAGAACAAGAAACACGCCCAGCCCTATATTTGGTTCAAAGCAAAGCATGCTTTGATATCCTATTGAAAAATTGCCGAAAATAAAGCAGCATCGAAAAATGAAGTTGTAAAAAAAGTCAAGTCTTGAAAAGATCTTCGGCTGCAGCCGTATTTTGACATCCAGAATTTTGTTTGCTCCGGGCCGAAATAGGGCTTAATTTTCCATAGCTTGGCTTAGAAATTAGGGTTAGGTTTCTATTTGACCTTGTTTAAAATTCTGCTCCATTTTTGATTCATTTTAAGTCCCTTTCTTTTGCTGTGAGTGAACAGAGAAACTGGTTTTCAGTTTTTTAAAATGTTATTTTTTTTTTTTTCGTTTTCCCAAAACAAACATTAAAAAAAAAGTAGTGCCGACATGTAAATCCGGTCCTGAAAACAGGACTGAATGTGTTCAGGCTCAGGTCCTTGTCCCAATTATTTAAGAAAAGAATTTTCATTTATTAGGCCCCAGATTAGTATTTTTCTGCAATGAATAATAAGGATGAAAACAGTTATTTCCAACCACTGCTCCATGGCAGACTGGTATGCCTTGAACGGTGGCCAGGTGCGTCTTGGGACTTTGCTGTGCAACAGTAGGATATGGTGTGAGTGAGAGCATCAGGACAGTGTCAAAAACTATACACATCCAATAAAAAAACATTGAGATATTAAAAAGGAGCGTAGAATATAGTGAGAAGGAATGCGGGATTTGATCTAGTGGCATTCTTCCTTTGTGCAGTCATTGTGGCTTAATCTTCTCCAAACGGGAGAACTGATACTTATTGAAATTCTGCATTTATTTCCATGTCTTATATATCATTTTTAAACAGCAAGACTCTAATAAAAAATATTTAAGGAATACAACAGCTTTACAAAGTATGTGAGTAGGGAACCATGACAGAATATAGACATTTTTTTTTTTTTTAGAAAGGATTTTACCAGGAAGGATACATTGAGATTTCTCTCGTTTTCAAGTATGTCCTGGGTGGCGAGTATGTACCGTTAGGTGTCTTGCCCAAGGACACTTACTGGAGAGGTGCTCTTGCCGGGATCGAACCCATGTCTCCACAGGCTCTCTCCATGCAGAGCAGTGATGTTGCCTCTACTCCACCCAGCTGATGGAGTAGACATGGAAAAGAGAGACTTAAAAGGGATATTTTTGCAGTTTTTAATTATCAGGACCGCCATTCCAGGGGTGAAAGAACATTATATCCTCAGGGACCCAGTGACTTCAGGGGGGCCAAGGTCATTGTCAAACCCTGTGCACCTTCTCCAAGTGCTAAAGTGCTGGGCCCCTCCATGCCACCCAGGACCAGGGCCGGATGGATGTAGGGGCGGATGGAGCGGCCACTCCAGGCCCCTACATGAAAATAGGCCCACAGCCAAGAGGATCACCAGCCGACAGGCTGCAGGCCGCTTCTGACATGGTCTGCTCTTCATGAGTGCACTTGGCCCCGCCCCCAGGTCAGCCCCGTGTCCTGATCACAGTGTGCTGCAGCCTCTGTCACTCTGCACACGGAGAAGCAAATGCCAGCACACTGGCTCCGCCCCCTCCTCACTGCACTGGCTGCCTATGCGATACAGAGGCACCAGGCAGGAAGAGGGCACAGGCAGCTCTCCAATCAAAAGGTATGCTTGGCTCCACCTGGTACTGTAAATCAGAGCCCCTATTATGTGGCCATGTCTGAAATGGGGTCTTGTAAATATGTTGAGGTTTTGCACAGCCATACTAGAGGGTCTATTTACAAAGCACAACATTCGGTGAAATTTCTGTGCTTTTCACGTTGGCCTGTTTCAGCAATTCCATTTTGCTGAATTCTTTGTGAATTCACTCTTTAGCGAATGGTCACCATAATGCATCAAAGATTGAGTCGCATGAAAAAGTTGAACGTCGCCGAAGACCACCAAAAAGTGCTGAAGTGGCCTTGGCGAAAGCCACCAAACTGGAACCCCCCCCCCAAAAAAAAGAAAAGGAACTTTCCTATTCTCCTAATAGGAGTTTAAACCAATAAAAATGTATTAAAATATGTCTAGATAATAAAAAGGTCCTTTAAAACAAAAACTTTAAAAAAAACACATTTAAGAACTTCATAAGGAACAGGTGGGGAAACTTTGCAGCAAGGATCAATTTAACCCCTTCACTACCGATATCAAGATATCTCGGGCTTGAAAGGCACCATCTGGTGCCCCGATATCGAGATATCTCGATCTGCTGATCTGCAGGCCAAAAGCAAATGCTTTTGGGCTGCAGAAGGTGCCCCCAAAGTTTTAGCCCTGTCGGCATAATGCCCAAAGAGTAAAATTAGCTGCTGAAAGCTCTGAAATATCAGGCTTTTAGCAGCCGATGCAGGGAGAAAAAGAAGAAAATAGAACAGCCACTCAAACCTCTAACTCAATTTGGCAGTACACGGCGCCATCTACTGGCCAAAAATAGGTTGTTATTTACAGAAAGAAATACAAGCTCAAATATTTGTTACTTTATAATTAAATTAATTAAACATAGGGGAACATGCATGCCATTGCAAATCTTATCACAATATATAGATGTAGCGCAGGCTACTTGAACTGTGTGTGTACTATTGTGTTTCGTTGTGTCCCAGGCTTGGACAGAGACATGCAGCCTGTCACAGCTGCGGAGTACTTTCCCCCTCCCTTTTTCCCTTCACTGGCAAAGGAAGTTGTTTAAGACAGGAAGATGCAAAGGATTCTAGAACATGTAGTTTCAATTCCAGAGGGCCTACGCAATTTGTCAGGAAGAGAACTGCACCTCCCAGCAGTGCCAAAGGGAAGGGGCGTTTTTCCAAGGGTGGAAGTGCACGTGCAGAGCAAGGAGAAGGGAGAGAGGGCAAGACTGTTGAGGTGAATGGTCTTGTGCTGCAGATTGTGCATGCAGCTGCCCTAGTGCGTTCAGCGAAGGAGAGATCCAGTTGCCCTCACGTGTCGCCAGTACCAGCGGATCGTGCGTCTGGCTGTCCTTGCGCATCCAGTTAAGAAGGGGTCCGCCTGCCTTCGCTTGTGTTCCAGTGACAGAGGGAGCGACCGGGTACGATCAGCGGAGAAGAAATCCAGCTGTCCTCGTGCATCCCGCGGTGAAGAAATCCGGCTGTCCTTGAGTAATTCCAGGGCTAAGAGATAGCGATCGAGCTACCGTCCAGCAAGGAAGGGGTGAGCGTATCAAACGGAGAGAGGTATTCGGCCATCCTGCGTGAGTTGATATTGCTAACTTTATTGTCTGGCCTAGTTCTACTGCCCGCGCAGTTGCAGCTAAAAGGAGGATCGCTGCAGTTACAAATCTTGTTGTTCTGTGACACTTTGCGAAGATTTCTTTCTCACTTTGTGGAATACAAATATGGTTTCATGTTAAAGGTACCCAAAGATAGAAGTCAAGGGCCCCAACGCTAGCAGTCTTGAACGCTTGTGTAATATCCACTGGCCAGTGGTTAGATAGAAGGTACAAGGTTTAGATAGGTTGTTGATATCGGTTATGTTGATTATTGTTGATAATCTAACTGCAATGAAGTATGGTAAAGATTGCCGTCTCGTTCATTCATTGTGTCGAAAAGTGATGCTGAATTAACTCTTTCAATACTGTTAGACTGTTGATTACTTTGTCCTACAAAGGGTTTGCTCGTTAGTCCTAATAAACCCCTTTTTTATTTAATGTAATCTTGTCCTGGTATTACTTGGCGCCGAAGGTGGAGGTGGGTAATCACTGGAGTGAGACAGAAGGCCCGTCAAATTCAGCGACTCTCGCAGGAGTAGCGCTACATAGAATATCACAATACATATAAAAAAATTATTTCTATGCACATTACGTTGCTATCACACTATCACTGCTTGTTTTACACACATATATATATATATATACACACACACACATATATAGCATTGTGAAATATATGTTAATATTTTATATAGTATAAAAAGATATATAATTATTCCTATAAATATTATGTTGAAGGCACACTATCAACATTTGTTATATATACTGTATCTATATATAATAAAATTAAAAGCACATATTTCTACTCAAAAATGTATTTAAAAAAATATGTATATAGTATATAAAATATAAACATATTAATAAAATGTTTCTAAGCACATTCTGTTGAAGGCATACTGTCACTATCAGGGTTATTCAAAGAGATCCGAATGGCTGCCGAAAGGTAACCGAACGCAGAAAATACACATTCGGTTACCTTTCTTGCCCATTCGGCTATTCAGAGAGCAGGCAATTCGCCAAATGTTGGCAAATTGCCTGCACATACGGTACCTGTTCGGTGCCTGTTCGTGTGCAGTAAAATCCCCATAGCTTTGTCTATTCAGAGAACAAAAACCAGCAGTGAAAAGTTGCCGAATTGCCCTGCTGTTCGGTGGTTTCATGCGGCAGATTTATTCAGGCGAATCCCATAGGCTTCAATGTTAAAAATATTCCCGTTTTAATTCAATATCTAATAAACCGTTTATTATAATATTCTGCAGTAAAAAGATCCTTTATTGTTAGATTTTTTTAGGATCTTTTAAGAAATTTTGGGGATTTTTTTTGCTCAAAAACCTTTGCCGATTTCTTTAAAAAAATTTTAACGTTTGCTCTTTTTTCTGTATCAGCCCTTTTTATTATCATTCGTTGGACCTCATATGTAAATTTCAGATATTTTCGCTCAGTAGTTTCTTTGCAAACAGCGTTTCACTTTTCAAACATTCAAGTTTTTTGTTTTTTTCACTCCATTCTTCTGCGGTGTCGGATTTTTCCAGCGGCTGCTCTGCTCTCTGATCGGCTCCTGCTCGGGTTTCTCCGTCGTGTTCGGCGGGGTTAATCCAGATGTTTTTGTGGAGTTTTTTTGTGGTTTTTTTGTGGTTTTTTTGTGATTTTCGGAGTGCATTCGCCAGGTTTTGCGGTGAGTGTTCGTCAGGTTTGTGGCAGCTTTTCCCTGCACTTTGACGGCCCTGTGGTGCTTGCTGAATACACCGCAGGGTCGCCGAAATGGGATCGCCAAAACGCAACGAATTGAAGACAACGAAACATCACCGAACGTGCGGTGACCTTTCGATTCTCTTTGAATAACCCTGTATTTGTTTTATATAAATTTTGTTTTGTCAAATATCTACATGAATATATATTTATTAAGAGTACATACTGTATATTCTGCTCAAATTTATTTTAAAATATTTAGATTTTATAGATATATGTATCTATATTATAAAATAATTTTCAGTGTACATTTTGTTTTACATATATATTGTATTGTAAACCATATATACAGTTGTGTTCAAAATTATTCAACCCCCACTGAAATTGAGTGTTTTGGCCAGTTTGACATTGATTTTGATCATTCAGTCATCTTGCTTACAATTAAATCAAAGAGGCACGTGTAGGTCAGACAAATATAACATAACATTTATAATGAAATAAC
Source organism: Leptobrachium leishanense (assembly GCA_009667805.1). Taxonomy (NCBI): domain Eukaryota; kingdom Metazoa; phylum Chordata; class Amphibia; order Anura; family Megophryidae; genus Leptobrachium; species Leptobrachium leishanense. The sequence continues at coordinate 69,115,745 of CM019065.1, forward strand.
CACAAATGTCTTTTCTGTGCTCACATCATTATCAGTTTTATTCAACCCCCAAGTGACATTCAATCTTAGTACTTAGTACAACATCCTTTTACAATTATAACAGCTTTTAAACGTGAAGCATAGCTTGACACAAGTGTCTTGCAGCGATCTACGGGTATCTTCGCCCATTCATCATGGGCAAAAGCCTCCAGTTCAGTCACATTCTTAGGCTTGCGCACTGCAACTGCTTTCTTTAAGTCCCACCAGAGGTTCTCAATCGGATTTAAGTCAGGTGACTGCGATGGCCACTCCAAAATGTTCCAGCCTTTAATCTGCAACCATGCTCTAGTGGACTTGGAGGTATGCTTGGGATCATTGTCCTGTTGAAAGGTCCAACGTCTCCCAAGCCTCAGGTTTGTGACGGACTGCATCACATTGTCATCCAATATCTCCTGCTACTGAAGAGAATTCATGGTACCTTGCACACGCTGATGCTTCCCTGTACCTGCAGAAGCAAAACAGCCCCAAAGCATGATTGACCCCCCGCCATGCTTCACAGTAGGCAAGGTGTTCTTTTCTTCATAGGCCTTGTTCTTCCTCCTCCAAACATAGCGTTGATCCATGGGCCCAAACAGTTCTAATTTTGTTTCATCAGTCCACAGAACACTATCCCAAAACTTCTGTGGTTTGTCCACATGACTTTTGGCATACTGCAGTCGACTCTTCTTATTCTTTGGAGACAGCAAGGGGGTGCGCCTGGGAGTTCTGGCATGGAGGCCTTCATTACGCAGTGTGCCCCGTATTGTCTGAGCTGAAACTTCAGTACCCACATCTGACAAATCTTTTCTCAGTTCCTCAGCAGTCACACGGGGACTTTCCTCCACTCTATGCTTCAGGTAGCGCACAGCAGTCAAAGTCCGCATCTTCTTTCTGCCACGACCAGGTAGCGTTTCAACAGTGCCCTTTGCCTTGAATTTGCGAATGATGCTTCCTATGGTCTCTCTTGGTATGTTTAACATCTTTGCAATCTTCTTATAGCCATTGCCCTTCCTGTGAAGAGTAATCACCTCTTCTCTTGTCTTCCTGGACCATTCTCTTGACTTCACCATGTTTGTAACCACACCAGTAAATGTCTAGAAGGAGCTGAGTATCACAGTCATTTTAAAGCTGCCTAATTGGTGCTTATTATGCTTTATTGCTGCTCCGTGACATCCACAGGTGTTTTCAATACCTGATTGAAAACACTTGAATGAACCTCTGTTCTTCAGAGTGGTAGTCTTTAAGGGGTTGAATAATTGTGTCAATGACGAATTCACAAAATAAACATTTACTACTGTATTACAAAACCAATTGATGTCATTTTAGTTGCATATGGGTCTTTAAAAAGTCCTTGTAGGATTTCATTCTGAATACAATTACAAATGTACACTAAATTCCCTAAAACCCTTTACAGCTTTGGGGGTTGAATAATTTTGAACACAACTGTATTTATTAACAACACATTTTCTGCTTACAGTGTCTTTTAAAATAGGTTTATATTCTATATATTTATATAGTATACAATATATAATTATTTCTATGTACTTTCTGTTTATGTATATTTTGTATTGGGTAACGGTGATTTTTTTTGCAACTGATTTTTAGATTTAGCTGTTGATTGTTTTATCTTTAACAAGGAGAATTGAAGTGGAATCAGGCTGGAAGATGGTCGCCATTATGAGCCAGGCGGCCATCTTGTTCAGAATATTGGTTCACTTGAAAATAACTAGGTAGATTTCAGTAGAAACTAGAATGAAGCTTTCATAGAATTTTAGGAATGTGTTAGATTAGCAGAGAAGCAATTAAAATTGAGGAAGATCCAGGCCGCTCTTGGCACGGAGAGACAGGATGAGAAATAGTTACATCAAGGTCACAAAGGCCTGCAGAGAGACAAAGAGAGCGTAGAAAACAGACCATGTCTTATCTGTGACAAATAAACATAGGCTCTGGGGAGGTGGGCACGGCCCGGATTGAGTGCTGCAACAAATCACGAACTGTCAGACTAACATGAAGTTTGCCAATTTACGGCCAATGTATGGAATGCCTTTGTAATTAACCAAGGGAGGTACTAACCCACGTGGGGTGGGATAAGTGTCACCGGGAGGTGGGCTAATTGGGATGTACCTAATTATGTATTCGGGTATAAAACCCCTCGTCGGGGTGAGTTCGGGGCTCACTCTTTGCGATTTAATCCTGTGTGAGCATTGTGTGACGACACAAATAAAGTTTGCCTTTCCTGAAAAGACTCCTGTTCAGAAAATCCTTGCTCGTGTCTGGTCCGGCTTCGTCCCGAGAGAACCTTGCAGATTCCGGTAACATTTCTTGGGGGCTCGTTAGCCGGGATACAGGCCCTTGCCAGCACGGCAACGACTGCTGAACACTGTGGCGGTTGACTGCAGGTGCGAGTGATCCCATTGGTTGGTCATCCGTTGAAGGTGAGCTGACATCTGCAGGCACCAAGCAGGATTTCCTGTTCAGTGGACCTCGTCTCGTCCCAAACAGACCCCCGACCCAGGAAGCTGGGACACCACCGAGTCTGAGGAAACAGCGAGCAGCGTGGCGATAGGTAAAGTGTCTTCATAGTCGGATAAGGAGACCCGCGGCCACGGTCGCACTGACATACTGAACCCGCTGCCGAAAGCACGGACAAGCAAAAGAGCCAGAGTGGCTAGCGCATGTCTGGACCCGGGGGATCAGATGTTAACTAAAGGATAATTCTGTAAGAGAGGGAGAGGGTAGCCACGTGGAGTTGCATAGTTGTAGTCAGTGTTTGTAAACAGAGCTTCTGCACGTGGACAAGGAAAGGAGGAGGGATTTCTGTGACTGGGCTGAGAGCCCTGAGTCAGTGCTAGTGTGTACATCGTGTAGTGAAGGGGGCCAATTGAGGTCAGCGGTAGCTGCAGCGGTAGTGGTGCCGGGTGGGTAGAGTACCCATAGGCAAATTGGAATTGCAGACGGGAGTGTTGTTATAGAGCGGGGTGCACATAGTCACAAGCAGACAAGAGTAGAGTTCAATCAATTGGGTATAAGGAGCCAAGAGGAGGGACAGCGTGCTCTCGGCTAGTAGAGAGAGTAGAATTGTTTATGTATTGTTTTGTGCTGAAAGTATCTGGTACAAGTACATGCTGTGAGTGATTTGAGTGCTGTGAGTGATTGAGCGCCTACTCGCCTAGCGAGAAAGCAAACTTGAGAGTGGACTCCCAATGTACGTTTCCGGCTCAGGCGACTGCAGTCTGGCTACTGACGGCAGAAGCGAATCCGATATATATGAATTGTTGACTGAAGTACCAGACAGTAAATTTCAAGTGTTTTTGCTAAAAAGTAATATCTGTATTGTAAAAAGGTTACTGCCTTTAAAGAGTAACAATGGGTAACGGGTCGTCCAAACCCAAGAAGGTGAAGAAGGGTGAGACGCCCTTAGGGTATATGGTGCGGAATTTTGAAGCGCTATATGCAACACATGATTATGGTGTAGAGTTAACTAAGGAGAAACTAACATTAATGTGTACAATTGTATGGCCACTGTTGGTTCCAGAGTGGCCAGAGCAGGGGTCAATGGACCCGGAATTAATACAGAAAGTGCATTCCCAAGTCACCGGGAAATGCGGACATCCTGAACAGTACCCATATATAGATATATGGAGGTATTGTGTAAAAGATAAAAGTCATTTTATAATGATGGCGGGACAAAATAAGAAGCAGGTACCCCCAAATAATGAAGAAAAAGGGAGACCGGTGTTGATAGAACAACCGGAGGAGATTGATTCTTTGCCCCCTCCTTATCCATCATGTTATGGGGCAGCTAGAGAAGCTTTGAATGCCGAGGTGGCGCGGGCGGAGAGGGGGGAGCAGGCAGCTGCTACTTCCTGGACAGCTCCCTTCGCTCCGCCACACGGTATTGCGGAAGAAGACCAGGGGGCAGCGGGTGGAGGAGACAGAGAGTTCCCACCAGGAAAAATTGAGATGCCCGATGGGAGCGTATATAAATTAGTATCCCAAGAGGACAGTGATGATGAGAGTGAAGATGAAAAACAAGGGGCCACCACTCGTGCAGCGAACAATATATATAAACCCCGAGAACCATATCAGCACAATCCCAACAAAAGTAAGATGCAAATGCCTCTGCGGCAGGTGCCAGGACCTTTACCAGAGAATGGAGCATCTGGTCCAGTACAATACACATATGTCCCATTCACGACAACAGACCTCTTTAACTGGAAAACACACACACACCACTGTACTCCACTAATCCCGCGGCAGTGGCCAGTATGATAGAGTCAGTCATGCTTACACATAACCCCACATGGGCATATTGTCAGCAACTAATGTTGACAATGTTCACTACTGAGCAGTGGCGGAAGTACCAGGGTCATAGCGGTCGCAGTTGCGACCGGGCCCTGGCATTCCGCCATGGAGGGGGGCCCGGCGCCGCCCGCCAGATTCCGGCAATCAGCGCCAGAATCTGGGAGCCGCGCGCTGGCCGTCCCTCTCCCTGCGAGCGGCCGTTGACATGCAGTTTGGCCGCTCACGTGGGATAGGAACCACCTGACCAGCGCACGAGATCCTCTCGCGAGACCTCTGCGTTGATCAGGTGGTTTCCGGCGAGCGGCCAAGACGCATGCTTACTTGAGCGGCCGCTCGCTAAGGAGAAGAGCAGAACGCCGGCGGAGCCTGCCCTGGGACCAGCAAAGGTAAGAGCTGGGGGACCCAAATACCCATGAGAGCTGGGGGACCCAAATACCCATGAGAGCTGGGGGACCCAAATACCCATGAGCTGGGGGCCCTATATACCCATGAGCTGGGGGCCCTATATATACATGAGCTACGGGCCCTATATACCCATGAGCTGGGGCCCTATATATACCTATGAGCTGGGGGCCCTATATACCCATGAGTTGGTGGCCAATATATACCCATGAGCTGGGGGCCAATATATACCCATGAGCTGGGGGGCCCTATATATACCCATGAGCTGGGGGCCAATATATACCCATGAGCTGGGGAGCCCTATATATACCCATGAGCTGGGGGGCCCTATATATACCCATGAGCTAGGGGGCCCTATATATACCCATGAGCTGGGGGCCTATATATACCCATGAGCTGGGGGCCCTATATATACCCATGAGCTGGGGGCCTATATACCCATGAGCTGGGGGCCTATATACCCATGAGCTGGGGGCCAATATATACCCATGAGAGCTGGGGGGCCCATATATACCCATGAGAGCTGGGGGGCCCTATATATATCCATGAGAGCTGGGGGCCCTATATATACCCATGAGAGCTGGGGGCCCTATATATACCCATGAGAGCTGGGGGCCCTATATATATCCATGTGAGCTGGGGGGCAATACTATCTTTGTTTTATTTTGCAGTGAAAAATAAGTAAAAATACATAGATCTTTTTTTGGGGGGGCCCTTCGTGGATTCTTGAACCGGGGCCCTCAGGTTTCTAGTTACGCCACTGCTACTGAGGGAAGAGCCCTAATAAATAGTAGCGCGCGGAAAATTCTACTTGCCCAAGCCGTAGAAGATGCTAAGCCGCAGCCAGAAGCGTGGGCAGAGGAGCATTACCCCAAAACAGATCCCAAATGGCCGTACAATACCGCTGCAGGTATTGCTCACCTGCAGACGTACTGGACAGCGGTAATAATGGGTGTTAAAGCGGGAGGGAAGAAACCCACAAACATGGGGAAAATAGCAGATATTGTACAAGAATCTAAAGAATCCCCAAGTGCATTTCTAGAAAGGTTACTAGATGCATATAGGATGTATAGTCCTATTGACCCTGAGGCAGTTGAGAACCAGAGGTTAATCAATTCTTCTTTTGTGGGTCAATCACAAAGGGACATACGGAATAAAATACAGAGACTAGATGGGTTTTTAGGAAAAGGTATTAGCGAATTGGTAGAAATTGCTAATAAGGTGTTTCATAACCGGGATCTAGAGGAAAAGCGGGAGGAGATAAAGAGACAAAGAGGGCACACAGGTGTTGTCGGTTATATGGGAAATGGTGGAGGAAGAGGTGCCCCGGAGAGAGGGAGAGCAAGGGGTCGGGGAGGTAGGGGAGCCCCTAGGGAACCCCTGGGACCCAACCAGTGCGCCTGGTGCCGGGGTGAGGGTCACTGGAAAAATGATTAATTTTTGGCTAAATTTTTGGCTAAATTTGGGGGACAGGGGGAGGCTGGGGAATCGGGAGGTCAAGCCTCCAATGGTCAGGTAACAAACGGCAGATATGAGAGAAGTGAGGGTGCCGGTGCAGGGTTTGTGGGTTTGGCGGGAACGTCATTTGAAGGGCAGGGTACATATTGACAAGGACCTGGGCCCATCCCGCTCGGTAACCACGAGCCCACGGTCACTATGAGAGTGGGAAATAAAGATGAAATTTTTATGGTTGACACCGGTGCCGAATATTCTGTTGTAACACAGCAAATTGCACCCCCTATGGGAAATGAAGTTGATATTATGGGAGCAATGGGGGTGTCCGCTAAGTACCCCTTCCTTGCTTCTCGAAAATGTAGTGTGGGTGGGCATAATGTTGAACATGAATTTTTGTATATGCCCGAATGTCCCATCCAGCTCCTGGGGCGGGATATCCTTTGCAAATTGCAAGCCCAAATTACAATTCTTCCCAGGGGACATGTTCGATTAGACCTGCCTGAGAGTGGCAGCTCTACACGGCAGTACAGCCCAGCCATCCAGCACACCCAACCAGTAAAAATTGCAGTAATTATGCCAAGAGAAGAAGAATGGCGCACAGCACCAACTCTGCCGGCTGCCCTGGACCCGCACACACTACTCCTGGGAATTCCTGGGGTGTGGGCGGAGGAAAACCCGCCCGGACTAGCTGTAAATATTCCCCCAGTGTACATAGATTTAAAACCTGGTGCAACGCCTGTGGCTTTAAGACAATATCATGTCCCACAAAAAGCCAAGCAGAATATCCAGACACATTTACAGAGACTTAAAGACCACGGCATATTGAAATTCTGCGTGTCACCGTGGAACACACCCCTGTTGCCAGTGCTGAAAGAGGGCATACAAGAGTACCGCCCAGTCCAAGATTTACGAGCCGTCAACGAAGCCACAGTAACTCTACACCCTGTGGTTCCCAACCCATACAATTTATTGGCATTAATTCCCGGAGATACAAAATATTACACGGTGCTTGATTTAAAAGACGCTTTCTTTTGCATCCGTCTGGCTCCAGCAAGCCAGCCCCTTTTTGCATTTCAGTGGGAGGAATCTACCACGGGAGTGCGCCATCAAATGACCTGGACACGCCTCCCTCAAGGTTTCAAAAACTCGCCCACGATTTTCGGGTGCGCGCTCAGCCAGGACCTCCTGTCTTTCAACGCTCAGCCAGACAGAGTTGTTTTACTACAGTATGTAGATGATTTATTACTGGCTTCTCCCACAGAAAAAGACTGTTTATCTGCCACAAAACCCCTGCTACATCTACTATGCCAAGCAGGTTACAGAGTGTCAAGAAAGGAAGCACAAATATGCCAACAAAGTGTAAAGTACTTAGGTTTCCAATTAACAGGTACCAAGCGTGCATTGGGGGCAGAAAGAAAAGAAGCAGTATGCCGAATACCCCAACCAAAGACAAGTCCGTGAGTTTCTGGGAGCTGCAGGCTTCTGCCGCCTGTGGATCCCCAACTTTGCAGATATTGCTAAGCCCCTTCATCAAGCCACTAAGGGGGAGAACATGACCCCTTCCTCTGGGAAGAAGAGCAAACAGCAGCTTTCCAAAAATTAAAGACTCTGTTAATGGAAGCTCCTGCATTGGGACTGCCAGATCACAGCAAGCCCTCCCAGCTGTACGTGCATAAACACAATCAAACAGCGACAGGAGTGCCGATTCAAAGTTTTGGCTTTTGGCTAAGGCCTGTGGCCTATCTCTCCAAGCAACTTGACCCTGTGGCCTGTGGCCTACCCCCATGCCTGAAAGCCGTGGCAGCCACCGCAATGCTGATGGCAGAAGCAGACAAGCTGACCCTTGGACAAGTTCTTCATGTCAAGGTGCCCCATGCTGTCAAAGCCCTGCTGGACGTAAAGGGAAGCTACTGGTTCAGCAATAGCCGGATGACGAAGTACCAAGCTATGATGTGTGAGAATCCACGAGTTCATCTGGACCTCATCGCTACCTTGAACCCTGCTACTTTACTGCCTGACTGCGAAGAGGATCCAGATCATGAATGCCTCCAAGTCATGGAAGAAGTGTTCAGTAGCAGGCCAGATTTGAAAGACGTACCCCTAGACAAATACGAGCTACAGTTGTTCACTGATGGTAGCAGCTACATGGATGATGGGAAGAAAGTCTCCGGCTATGCAATAGTCTCAGCAGAAGAAATTATCGAAGCAAATCCACTACCAGGCCATACATCTGCACAACTGGCTGAAATAACAGCCCTAACCAGGGCTCTAGAAATCTCCGAAGGCAAAAGAGTGAATATCTACACTGACTCCAAGTACGCCTTCATGACGGTCCATGCACATGGTGCACTCTACAAAAAAAGAGGCCTACTTACTTCCTCAGGACAACAAATCAAGTATGCAGCTGAAATCACAGCCCTCCTAGAGGCTGTATGGAAACCAAGTGCTGTCAGTATTATGCACTGTCGTGGCCACCAGAAAGGTCATGATGAAATCCCAAAAGGCAACAGGCGCGCTGACCAGGCCGCAAAAGCAGCTGCAAAACCATTGCTAACAATTGATCAAGCCAAAGTCCTGCTCTGCAAGCAAGAGCCTCAACCTCCCATGCCAAAATACGAATTCTACATGAATTGGAGAAAATTTGAACCCAAAGGCGAGTTCATTGAAATTATATTGCACAAATGGCAAGAGGAGTACGAACTATTAGAACTCAATCATGACTATATCCAATGGCTTTTCCCAACCCAGTCTCAAGGCCGAAATTTATACTCCAATAATCTGAATCCTCAAGAGACACGCCTAATGATCAACACCTCAGAAGTTCAGCAAAGACTACGCAGAGCATACAAAATGATGCTGAAATTCTTCGGCGTAAAATTAATGGGGGAGTGTGAAGAAGATACAAAAGTAACCGAAGTTGAACGAGCAGAAAATTTCGCTTCACGTTTCGAAAATCTAATAACCAACCCTCATAATGATCTGCGGATTACACGAATACTGCTAAATTTGGGAGAGTTAGGAGCAGAAGAATACCAAGCCCCGTTGGTGAGGTTCTTCCTCAAGGAGATCCTTATCAAAAACAAACTGCCAAGAATGAAGAAAAGTGCAATGAACCTTTTCATACCAGCAGTAAGGCTAGGGTCAGACTAGCGCAGTTTTAACGTGCGTTTAGCCGCACGAAATCACGGCCGTACTAGCAGCAAATGACGTCCAATGCCGGGGAACATGCAACGAACGGCCGCACGAAATTTCGTCCGCGCAACGCAAGTGGCCAACAAACGCATTTTTTCGAGAACGTCAAACCGCTACTACTGACGTACAGAGTGCGCTGCGTCCGCATAGCGGCGTGTGTGTGTGATTAGGAGACGTCAGACGCTGCTAATGACCGGCTAACATAACGTCCAGACTCAAAAAGTGTTTTATTGAGGATCCGCACAAAATCACGGACGAAAAAGCGCATCGTATGACCGCTATCGCGTATTCCGTGAAAAAATACGTACGTTCATTCGACCGTACTTTTTCACGGGCAACGTGAAAAATGCGTTCGTCTGACCCTAGCCTAAGAGATTCCCAGGACAGACAAGATCTGCTGTTCTTTGCATGGTGATACTATTTCCCAAAAGAAGAATTTGTCTGGGGAAACCGTGGAGAATTGGCACGATACAAAGCGAAACCAGTGGTGGCTGCACTCCTACCGGCGCCACTGAGTGAATGGACACCCGTATATTCAGAGAAAGAGAAGAAATGGCTGTCAGAAGAACAAGGCGGATATGGAGAAGACGGATGGTTCCAGTTGAAGAATGGACAAATAGTCCTACCAGCAACATTGGCTCCTGAGATTGTAAGAACGCTCCACGCAAGTACCCATGGCGGAAGAGAAATGATGGAACAGCAATTGGAGCCACATTTCTACGTACCAGGACTGTCAGTAGTCTGCAAAGCAATAGCCCAGCAGTGCGTGACATGTGCCAAAAATAACCCAAGAACAGGCCCATCTCAACCTCCAGGGAAGCAGCCGACCGGGCTATCCCCAATGGCCTCGTTACAGATAGACTTCACAGTGTTGCCGCCCTGCAAAGGATACAAATATCTACTGGTAATGGTGTGCACTCTGACAGGATGGGTGGAAGCCTTCCCAACAAGAACAGAAAAGACTGTGGAAGTGGTGAAGAGTCTGATGAAAGAAATAATACCACGCTATGGACTTCCTCTCGAGATAGGGTCGGACAATGGCCCTGCATTCATACAGAACTGTTTACAACAGCTTGCCCGCCTGTTGGGCATCACCTGGAAGCTACATACCGCTTACAGGCCCCAAAGCTGGGGAAAAGTCGAGAGAATGAACCGCACCCTAAAGACTTTGATGTCCAAATTGTGCCAAGAGACGTCGCTAGGCTGGTTGGATGTGCTGCCGATAGTCCTCTTGCACATTAGGTGCAGGCCAACCCCCCAATTGAAGCTAAGTCCGTACGAACCTATGTTTGGACGGCCTACCCCTCTGATTAGTGGACTAAGGGGGGACCTTCGGGCATTGGGAGAAACTAACCTAAATGATCAGGTTGTACTGTTAGGTAAATCAATGTAGAAACTGAATACTTGGGTGGGAGATAATATACCTCACTTTTTATATCCCCCACTGCATAAGTATTGTCCAGGTGATTCAGTATGAGTGAAAGAGTGGAAGAATGACCCACTAGGCCCAAAGTGGAGAGGTCCTTACCTTGTCCTGTTATCAACCCCTACAGCAGTAAAGGTTGCCGAGGTGGTCCCGTGGATACAGTTGTGTTCAAAATTATTCAACCCCCAATGCTGTAAAGGGTTTTAGGGAATTTAGTGTACATTTGTAATTGTATTCAGAATGAAATCCTACAAGGACTTTTTAAAGAACCATATGCAACTAAAATGACATCAATTGGTTTTGTAATACAGTAGTAAATGTTTCTTTTGTGAATTCTTCATTGACACAATTATTCAACCCCTTAAAGACTACCACTCTGAAGAACAGAGGTTCATTCAAGTGTTTTCAATCAGGTATTGAAAACACCTGTGGATGTCACGGAGCAGCAATAAAGCATAATAAGCACCAATTAGGCAGCTTTAAAATGACTGTGATACTTAGCTCCTTCTAGACATTTACTGGTGTGGTTACAAACATGGTGAAGTCAAGAGAATGGTCCAGGAAGACAAGAGAAGAGGTGATTACTCTTCACAGGAAGGGCAATGGCTATAAGAAGATTGCAAAGATGTTAAACATACCAAGAGAGACCATAGGAAGCATCATTCGCAAATTCAAGGCAAAGGGCACTGTTGAAACGCTACCTGGTCGTGGCAGAAAGAAGATGCTGACTTCGACTGCTGTGCGCTACCTGAAGCGTAGAGTGGAGAAAAGTCCCCGTGTGACTGCTGAGGAACTGAGAAAAGATTTGTCAGATGTGGGTACTGAAGTTTCAGCTCAGACAATACAGCGCACACTGCGTAATGAAGGCCTCCATGCCAGAACTCCCAGGCGCACCCCCCTTGCTGTCTCCAAAGAATAAGAAGAGTCGACTGCAGTATGCCAAAAGTCATGTGGACAAACCACAGAAGTGGACTGATGAAACAAAATTAGAACTGTTTGGGCCCATGGATCAACGCTATGTTTGGAGGAGGAAGAACAAGGCCTATGAAGAAAAGAACACCTTGCCTACTGTGAAGCATGGCGGGGGGGGTCAATCATGCTTTGGGGCTGTTTTGCTTCTGCAGGTACAGGGAAGCTTCAATGTGTGCAAGGTACCATGAATTCTCTTCAGTAGCAGGAGATATTGGATGACAATGTGATGCAGTCCGTCACAAACCTGAGGCTTGGGAGACGTTGGACCTTTCAACAGGACAATGATCCCAAGCATACCTCCAAGTCCACTAGAGCATGGTTGCAGATTAAAGGCTGAAACATTTTGGAGTGGCCATCGCAGTCACCTGACTTAAATCCGATTGAGAACCTCTGGTGGGACTTAAAGAAAGCAGTTGCAGTGCGCAAGCCTAAGAATGTGACTGAACTGGAGGCTTTTGCCCATGACGAATGGGCGAAGATACCCGTAGATCGCTGCAAGACACTTGTGTCAAGCTATGCTTGACGTTTAAAAGCTGTTATAACTGTAAAAGGATGTTGTACTAAGTACTAAGATTGTATGTCACTTGGGGGTTGAATAAAACTGATAATGATGTGAGCACAGAAAAGACATTTGTGGTTATTTCATTATAAATGTTATGTTATATTTGTCTGACCTACACGTGCCTCTTTGATTTAATTGTAAGCAAGATGACTGAATGATCAAAATCAATGTCAAACTGGCCAAAACACTCAATTTCAGTGGGGGTTGAATAATTTTGAACACAACTGTACATCACTCCAGACTGAAAGTAGCTGCAGCCAGTCCTGAACCAGCATGGAAGGTCGTCACCAACGAGACCAATCCACTGAGGCTAAAGCTGACAAAGACCACAGCCGTGAGCGCCCAAATGATTTCACAAGTGGGTGTTTTGATGGACACAATAAGGCCTGACCATCCACCAACAGGGGAACAAAGGGATCCCCCAAGGGTGCTTTTTAGGGGCCCAGCCCCCACCCTTGATCAACCCGGAAATGTCTTTTGTTTTTGAAATTCCGGTGGGGAGGGATTGGGTTTATGTGACTGTGAAAAGAATTGCTCAAGGGATTTTGACATTTGGGGCATTTGTGGTACTGATTTTGTACCTTGCAAACTTGATTTATGGACTCTCGCATGGAGCATGCCCCAGGTGCCCAAGCACCGCCGAGAAAGTGGATATCTCCCATATCTGGAATGGTACGCACCCGGTGATGGAGAATCGTACTATGTGGAGACAAAAGCGAGAGGCGACATCTGAAATTTTGCCAAGAGGACATTTACTTGTGCAATTTAAATATGACTATGCTAAGAAGTCCGGGCAGACCGCATGCTGGGTGTGTAGTAGGTTGCACCCAGAGATAATCCACATACCATTTGCCTCTGTTCCAATAAATTTGAGTATGTTTGCGTCTGGGAATGTCACAATACATGCTTTCGATGCACCAAGGGAAAAAACAGAATCATTCAGTCCCGGGTACCCCATAATAGGGCCAGTATACCCACCAGAATGGTGTTTCCAATTAGGACCAGATAGAGAATCAAATAATGAGGGTGGAGGGTGCTATTCAAGCAAGTTCAACTGGACATCATACATCTACACATTCAACACAAAGGAGCAGTCAAATTTTCTATACATACGATGTAGAAAACTCACAAGTGAACAAGAGGAGGTGATTGCGAATGTGACAAATGGGAGGCAGAGTGCACTGGATATGATGAAACGACTGAGACAACTGACAATAGAGATAGCAAAGGGAAAACTACATTTGTCACCATTTATATTGAGAGGGGGTACCAGGGGTGTTGTGGAAAGGTGTGTTACACATGGGTACCACCAACAATAATGGGAATGTGTTATCTGGCTAAATTGATCCCAATTCAGAGGGTAAGGGGAGAAGACACTCATACAGACACAGCACTCCACCCTAGGTACCCACTGGTGTTTGTTTGAAAGACAGAAGAGAGAGTTGTTCAAGAAAGTGGATCAAATATGGGCGTGGCTGCCAGCATGGACTGGATGGGGAAGAGAGTTGATGGTAAAAATGAACAGTTATGCCAGTTTGATGGATGAGATTTTGAACAAGACTAGTATGGATATCCAGCTGCTGAATCTGGAAGTACGAGAAATACGAAAGGTACAAATGATACATGATATGGCACTGGAACAGATCAGTGCGGCTCTGAATGGATTGTGTGAAATGACAATGCATTATGAATGTTGCACCTTCATCAGGAACACTACACATGACGTCCCTGACTATTACCAGGTAATCCAAGATCACCAGGAGAAGGTAGCACAGTTACAGAACACAGCAAGGAGGATCGCTGCTGAAGGCTGGAATCCACTCCGTGGGTTCGGAGCAATCGGAGAATGGTTCGGATCCATTCTGAGATTTATCTCACAGATTGGATCCATGATTCTGATGGTGGTGGTGATCTTGGTCTTAGGGACACTAACGTACCGCATAGGGCTATGTCTATGGCCACTATGCAAGAGAGCACTGACACCCACACAGACACAAAAGATACCACTGATTATCCCACAAGACATGTTCCCAATGAAAATAGGTCCCCTAAAGTATGAGGAACTCAAGAATAACACTAGTGGGGTGTGATGGCTACAAGCATCAGGAAAAGAACCTGAGGCTTGAGCCAAGGGGGGAATGAAGTGGAATCAGGCTGGAAGATGGTCGCCATTATGAGCCAGGCAGCCATCTTGTTCAGAATATTGGTTCACTTGAAAATAACTAGGTAGATTTCAGTAGAAACTAGAATGATGCTTACATAGAATTTTAGGAATGTGTTAGATTAGCAGAGAAGCAATTAAAATTGAGGAAGATCCAGGCCGCTCTTGGCACGGAGAGACAGGATGAGAAATAGTTACATCAAGGTCACAAAGGCCTGCAGAGAGACAAAGAGAGCGTAGAAAACAGACCATGTCTTATCTGTGACAAATAAACACAGGCTCTGGGGAGGTGGGCACGGCCCGGATTGAGTGCCGCAACAAATCACGAACTGTCAGACTAACATGAAGTTATCCAATTTACGGACAATGTATGGAATGCCTTTGTAATTAACCAAGGGAGGTACTAACCCACGTGGGGTGGGATAGTGTCACCGGGAGGTGGGCTAATTGGGATGTACCTAATTATGTATTTGGGGTATAAAACCCCTCGTCGGGGTGAGTTCGGGGCTCACTCTTTGCGATTTAATCCTGTGTGAGCATTGTGTGACGACACAAATAAAGTTTGCCTTTCCTGAAGAGACTCGTGTTCAGACAATCCTTGCTCATGTCTGGTCCGGCTTCGTCCCGAGTGAACCTTGCAGATTCCGGTAACAGAATCACTTAGTTACAGTGGGGGGGGGGTCAGCGGTTAAGAAGGATTTAGATTCAGGGGGAACCTGTCTTCAAATTGTTGTGCACAGCATGAAATAACTTTAATTTGATAAAATAAAATCATTAATCTACCAATAATAAATGATCCTAATGCATTATTTGCTTTTGTGAACAGATCAGTGGTGTTTAAAGTCCTTTTCCCTGGTTATGAGGGAGGTGAATCATTTCATCCTGGTTTGGGTTCCGCTGCATCACTGTGACTTTAAAAGCATTTTGTTTAGATGTCGCCTACCAACCAGGTAGTGTGACATCACGAATGTCTGTTTACCTTGTAAGTGATGTCAGTTCCCTCATCGGTCACATTCTGGTTGGAGATATCACGCTCAGGCTGATAAATCTACTGCTCTTGCTTTATCTGCGATTATTCGACGATTCTTCAGACATTTTTACATCGGCTTACAGGTAATTATAGGTTTTGTTTTTAGCTATCCTAGGGTTATGCCCTTTTAGACACTGGTCTTTTATTAATCCCAGTTTTTTCCTTTTAATTCTAGGTGTAAGTCCATCTAGTTAAACCTTTCCTGTGTTGGAGGTCCAACATGGCCCTCAATGTGCCAAAGCGATGGCAGAGGAAGAATGGCTTGCAGCGACCGCTGAGCCCAGCACAGATTCTCCACTTGGTGATATTTGTGTTCGGTGCAGTCGCTGGGTTTGGCATCTTCCTCCCCGTCATTCCCGGACCCTGGCAGACAGTCGGTTACGCATGTCTAACCGTCCTGTACGTCTGGGGTTTTATAAGCTATGTCCTTGCCGTATCCATTAACCCTTCATCAGGTGGGGAACAAAACAGCATGTGGAATCCGGTGAAGTGCGTCTGGGATTCCAAAACGCGTTGTTGCTGTGTTGGATGTCATGAAAGCGACCGAGGTATAAATTTCTTTTGGAAATCCTGCAACAAACTGGTGGAGCATCATGACCATCACTGCGAATGGCTGAATACCTGCATCGGAGGAAGGAACTACCGCTTCTTTTTCAACACCATAGTAAGCGGCTTCCTGATCGCGTTACAGATATCGGTCATGGCCTGGTACATCATCTATGTGTATTACATGAAAAAAATGGAAACTGTGGCTATTTTATCTTGCCTATTGGCTAATATACTGATGCCACTGAATGCTGGTAATTAAATAATTGAATAGTAAATAAGTGAAAATAAACAACTGTACATAAGAACTAACAATAATCTTTATTAGACATATATAAAAGGTAAAGTAGATATGTGTAAGCAGTGGTTCGACAATTATTTTGAATTTGTATCGGTAGATACCTTATGGCAGACTAGCCAGTATTCCCATATATATCGAAATTGATTGGAACACTTATAACTTCAACCCTATATAAATCATTGATAAATATTTAAATAGGTCCTAGTGCGTAACTAACAACCATTGGATACTAGCCCCTCCACCTTGGTGGCTGTTTGCAGTTAGATTTACGTGGTTAAATCACCAATTAGAACTCAGTAACGGGCAATTAGAATCGTTCAACGAAAAAAGACGACTCCCAACTAGTTAACAATAACCAAATAGAAACCTCTTATATTGATGGTGATGATATCCCCTATAGCGATAGCTATTATATTCCGTAGCGAATCATCAAAAATATCTTGATTACGTCACCAATAGTGAACATTGATATTAGTACAGAGTATTGTGGTCAGAGTGGTTGCTAAATTCTAAATAAAGCCGCACTGTAGCTAGTTTTAACAAACCAGAACGCAGAATTAGGTTGTATATATTTGCATATTAAATAGAATTAGTATCAGACAATGGAGTCTATCCAACTGGACTAATTTAGAATGTAAATAGGGGTGATATATATGACATACATCTAAAATTAGAGATTACTGTGCTGTACTTTAAAGGAATATATATATGCTGATAGTTTGGTTGGCAATTTGCAAAATTTAGAGAATCTCCACGAAGATGGTCTAAGTATTGACAGTTGGTAAGTATAACGCTGAAATCAATTTCCACCAATGTCAGGAGTTTAAGCAATCAGAACAGGTGATTAAGCATTAAATTGCTATACTGATTCTCAAATTACATGTATGTTCATGCAGTAAATATTGAACCAACCAGTTCAGCGATATTTGGAAGGGTCCCCACAATAGGCAAACCAATATTCTGAAATTCGAAAGACATTGAACATACCACCTATTTCAACTGCCACCCAAAACGGGAATACGTAAATATAACAGCTAATTTACCAATAATAGTTACAGCAGTATGAATTCTAGCATGTCCCTAATATTCCAGTATTTCAGATTCTATAATATCCCTAGATAGGCACACAAACATAACATAATGCTAAGTCTGCCAGGATCCAAATTACCGGATCAAAACATTGCCAATAATTGAAAAGTGCAACCCGTGCAAACTGTTAAAAACAATCAGTTGGCCATCACCAAAAGATAGAAAATCGCTGACGCGCGTTTCGCCGTATTAACACGGCTTCGTCCAAAGCGTAAATGTGCTTATACCTTCATTCCATATTTATAGTAGTCCCCCTTGTTAGGATCATTCATTACCAGACTGAAAGAAATTTGCATGGTTCTATTTCCGCAGTGGTCATTGATCATGTGACCATCTTTCCACCATTGGGCTTGTAGTGTTAGTTCAATACTGGATAAACTCCTCCAGTTTGTATATAGGACTGATACGTTCCAAGTTAATGGGGGTCAGGTGACTCACCGGCCAATTTGTCTAGAACAGTCTGCATATTGAAATCAATATCAGACTTATGTGGGCGCCGGAAAAAGATTGCATGGTTCGAATTACACAAACAACCTTGGAACACCTGAACGTCTCATCGCCACCAAAATCTGCACATCACTCTAAAGTAGATCCAATTCGATACAGAACAGACCGATTAGACGGCTTATCAACCAATTACACTCTCTATCCAACTGTCACCTAAAGCCCAGAAGAAAAATAAATAAGATAAAGATAGCGGTTGTCCCCCTAAGGGGATTATTACATTGGAAAGTAATTGTTATAGTTACTAGGGTTATTAATGTACACCCATAGTAAGTACCCATATGTAGAGGACTCCATAAATTAAAACTAAGGAATCGGCAGGTATAAAGTGTGACCAAAAAAGAAAAAGAAAAAAGAAATACATGTGAATAATGATGCTACAATTGTTTTAGAACCACATTAGTAAAAGTAAAAATATAAGCATATATGCATTCTTAGTACAAAAATATACATATGCATCGCTTAATCATTAAACCTGTCTTTATTAATGAATTAAAATCAAATATACATAATGCCATACTTACGGGCGCTGACACCAATGGCAGAGATAGCGACAATGCTTTTAAAGGCCAGAGGCGAATACTGGGGAATTGGCAGCGATCGTGATATTTGCCATCGCCTCCGTTTCAGCAGCTATCTACACTTTGGTATTCGCCATTCTAAAGAACTTTATCATTTTCCACATACTGTATCGGAATGTCAACGTCCGAATACATTTTCGCTCGTAGAGAAATGAGGATGCGTGAAGACGACAATGTGGATGTGGAAGCTTGCAAAACTGAGCTTTCAGACAAAGACTTTGAGACTATGATAGACAACAGCCAGGTGAACGCACAGCATCGAGCCCCGAATTCAGTGTCTGTAGGCAAACCAGAATCTGAAACACAATGAAAAAGGAAAACCCAGCATGGCGGCACCAGATCCCACCTGATACCTGTGAACTATCCAAGGACATAGTGAGTAACCAAATATAAAAGTTTATTATCTTTTTCTTTATTAGAAAACTATTCCAGTGAATATATAAGTTATTGTTTAATTGGTAATTTTCAGTCCCGAAGCAGACAGGCCATTGGGGCACAGAGGGTTAACTCAATGTTAATTTATTCTTCTAAAACACTATTAGCAATAAAATATATTCAGTTGTCGAGTGAACAGTTTTAATCTGTAATCGACAGGTTTTTCCTTTTTGGGGGTTTTATCGATGTCAATATGCTAATGTCGTATCCTCCTGGCTCACT
Organism: Leptobrachium leishanense; assembly: GCA_009667805.1. NCBI lineage: Eukaryota > Metazoa > Chordata > Amphibia > Anura > Megophryidae > Leptobrachium > Leptobrachium leishanense. The sequence continues at coordinate 69,134,946 of CM019065.1, forward strand.
GATGTCCCTTTCTCCCACAGGTCGGCTCAGCACTTCACTCTCGGTCGAGGTTTGAATTTGCCATCAAACAAACTGGAGAAAGAGGTGAGTCACACAATGTTATTTTCGTTCAGTTAATTATTTAGTGTGTCTGTATGGCGGAGAGGAGTGCGCACGGGCTTGAATACGTGGAGTTGGTTAATATAACTTCTGATTCTTGGATCACAGCTGCCAATACACAGCAGACGTACCTAAGCAGGCGGCACTGGATGCCGAAATCCCAGAGAATTTGATCATTTGCACTTTTTTTCCTCCAAAATCCATCCATTACTCTGCATTAACCCATGCTCTCTATATTCAGATGTTGTCTTGGGAAAAAGGAAGTAGAAGACATTACCTCTTAAACGACACAAAAATAAAGTAGTACGTGATCATTCACCCCCCATCCCCAATTCTAAATTCAGGATCTAAAACCTGACGTTGTGATAACAGCTTTATTTACATTTCCAGGTCTCAAAGCTGTCGTTGAAAGCTCAGAAAAGCTCAAGTCATGGCGCGTGGAAGGGGTGTTCATTGCGACCCCATGGAAAAACCAATACCATGTCTATTATCCAATGAATATTATCCGGTCTGTCAGATAATAAGGATAATTACTGACATGTTTTATTATAGATTCCGGTTTGCCTTTTCTACATGAATAAATAATGCGTCAGTAACATCATTCTGTGTTTGCACTTTGCATCGTTCTGCACATACTTTGTCATATGTTTTTTTATCCCAGATCTATGTATAGTCTTGGCTTGGGATCTTGCTGCGAATTACAATGAACAACGATGAACTAAGGTGACACCATTATTCTTATGAGAAAAGCATAAAGCTATGGCTGCTCTCAATGTATCATTTTGTAACATCAATGAAAATCACCATTTTAATATAACAAAGTATATTCTCAGAACGCCTATAGTTTTTACGGTGAAAACTAGGGCCGCAACTAACGATTATCTTCATAACTTTCATACATACATATATAAATTGAGTATCTCACATAACTTGCGTATTTTTTGCACAAAAGGTAAACGAGTGCCTGGTCAGAGGGATCAATTGATACTGCCTGCGCAGCTCAAACTCATATCTGCTTTCTCCCCGAATGAACACTGCTACAAGCGCTTGGATAGACATGATGATGTCAACATGCAAAGTGGGGTGACTGGGGGGGGGCACTCCACTCAGCCTGACCACTTTGTCCTTTCAAAATAGTTTCATGAACAATCTGAGGAGAGGGACCAGAGGTGGGATGGAGTGAGTTTGGGCAAGGGACTGAGCATGAAAGGGAGGTTGGGGGAAGGGGCTGGACCAAAGGTAGGAATGGCAGCTTGGGACCAGAGAAAGGTAGGGTCGGGTGGTGGTGCAGGACTCCAGCTCCAAGAAAGGAGAAAACAGCATCGGTACAGCTCCTCCACCAAGTGGCAGCACCTCAGGATCTGTTCTGTAGTTCTGCAACTTTTGTAGATGAAATAAAAACAAACTGGTTTTGTCTGACATAGCCCTAGAATTAAGTCATACAGACTAAAGGAGCCGGCACATCTTCTCCAATCAAATGTGATGTAGCGCCTGAGATTATTAACATCTTACTCTTAATAGCGCGTGGTGTACACAGGCCGATTAATCAAACAACCAATTAATCAATAAATAAAATAGTTGTCAACTATTGTCAGGAATTGTACAGGGCGGTACCAAGGTGGCATGATACTGAGCCCGGGATGCGGTGATGCACCAATACAGGGGTCTGCGGTAAGTGGTGGGTTGCTGCAGGAGGCAGCTAAACAATTTTGGAGCAGAGGGACAGGACACGTAGCAACAACTAGCAGTTGCCTGTTATATTGAGTGTGCAGAATATTCACTCTCTAGAAGCTGAGGATAAAGAGTGGGTACAGCCATACAGCCCCATGCTGTAAAGGTGTTAAAAAATTATAAGGTCTGTTACAGAACTTTAAAAAAACATTTTAAAACAATTGGGAAGCAAAAATTTCGTCAAAAACCAAAAAATACAAAAAAGTGTTCTAAAAATAAACTAAAAAGTCTTTTTGCTGAAAAAGAAAAGAATAGACTTATTTTTTAATTTTTTTAAAATGATTTTACGTTTTTTACATTGAAATCTATGGGATTCGCCTGTTTAAACCTATCGAACTGAAACCCCTAAAATCAGGTAATTTCGCCGACACTTTGGTGCAGTTTGTTCTGTGAATAGAGTAACCATTATTTCTCTATGGAAAAATTTTGCTGCCGCTGAAGACTGCAGAAATGCGGCGAACTGCACCTCAATTTGACATTCAGTTCACTTGTATTTGGCAAATTCACAGTTTATTGAATAGACAAACTGCCCCGAAATTGCACTGAATTGTGAAAATCACGGTGTCAAGATTCGGTGATTAGTGGATAACATCTAAAGACTGGACAGAAAATCATGCTATATACTAATTTACAACAACAATAAATAATAATAAAAACACCCGCATAAGAGAGGTGGCACAGCTACAAAATGTGCAAATGCGGTTATTGTCACACCAGAATTTGTTAGAATTGATAAGTGAACAATAGCGCTGCCTTAATAAAATACTCGATGATGTCAGTGGCCGGGGGAGGCCCCAGAGACTTAGCTGACATTCAAGATGTCAGCCACCTCCAAGATTCAGCGCTGATTGGCGCTGGATCCCAGACTGGCACCTAATGGGTCAAAGAGAGGCATCGCTGGAAAGGTCAGACTGACTTTCCCAGTGATGACTCTTTTTTTCTCTAACTTCTCCCAATCGGGAGGGAGAGGGGTCCAAAGGACCACTGCGGGACCCTGGACAGAGAGGTAAGTATAAGGAGGGAGGGTTTGCGAGAACAGACAACGTGTGGGGGACGTCTTCCGCAAACAGCAGTGACACATGAGGACACCCCCCCACACGCCGAACGCAGTGAAAGGGTTAAAGATTGTTAAAATATTAAAACAGATTTTCTAGTATTTTGTGTATCCATTTACACTTCAGTGAGATATCGCTGGGATGAAAGGTTCTAAACTCTAGATGGTGTCCCTTATCTTATGCAATATCACACATGCAGAAATGGCCTTTGTGGCACAAAGAACCAAGTTAATATGGGATAAAGTTAATAAAATGTTCAGATCTCCTGCTTGTTGGGATTTGCAGTGATCACAATGAGATTATTAGCAATGGAGTTTACGCAGAATATAAAAGCAATATCTGTATGTGTTCTAATGGCTGTGTATGGAAATTACAGTAACACATTGTATCTTATATGACAGTTTTCTTTTCTCACTGGGTCTTATACTTAGGGCTGCATTTGCCATATTGTCCCAAGCACACAGCCTCGTTCCCTTTGTATCGGTAGGTCTCTTGTGTGTAATCTAATTCTTGTAAAGCGCCGCGGAACCTGTTAGCACTCATTTCGCTCATGCACACCGCACATTACTGTGAGTTTCATTTGTTTTGTTTAAGCTTATTTTTCTGTGTTTTCTTAACACCACGGGGTGTACTATGCCATCCCCGCAGTGTGTCTAAATGCCCGCAGGATGGTATAGCATGCCCCACCAGTGCCTATGGGTCATGTCTGGAGGAGGCCTGGCGAACTGTAAGTCATGCTGTGCGTCATAGCACATCAGAGTCACCAGTCTGGTTTCCCAGTCGCTCTGACATTGGCATAGCGCGACAGTGTGTCACCTGACTCTCCAAACGAGAAAGCATCGTGGACTAATTGTTACCTCATTATCTATAAAAAGGCCCAATAAAATCTTCAGCACCAGGCCCATGATACTCATAATCCAGCCCTGCCCAGGACTGGCCCATTAAGACACAAATTTCCTGGTGGGCTGTAGCATCTGGGGCCGGTAAGATCCACTCGGACACACCACTGAGGGTTGAGATGTATGGCCTGCACCAGGTCACTAGGGCGGTGCGGGTCGCAAAGGGTGACACCGTTCAGAGGGTTGACATCACTTCAAGGGCTTCCTACAGGTCAGTATGCAGCTTACTTGGCTGCTGTCCTGTTCCCCACTTGCTGGAAGAACAGCAGACTGCGGGAGCCAGAGCTGGGCTTAAGGTGAGCTACACTATATTGCCAAAAGTATTTGCTCACCCATCCAAATAATCAGAATCAGGTGTTCCAATCACTTCCATGGCCACAGGGATATAAAATCAAGCACTTAGGCAAGCAGACTGTTTTTACAAACATTTGTGAAAGAATGGGTCGCTCTCAGGAGCTCAGTGAATTCCAGCGTGGAACTGTGATAGGATGCCACCTGTGCAACAAATCCAGTCGTGAAATTTCCTCGCTTCTAAATATTCCACAGTCAACTGTCAGCTGTATTATAAGAGCGTGGAAGTGTTTGGGAACAACAGCAACTCAGCCGCGAAGTGGTAGGCCACGTAAACTGACGGAGCGGGGTTAGCGGATGCTGAGGCGCATAGTGTGAAGAGGTCGCCAACTTTCTGCAGAGTCAATCGCTACAGACCTCCAAACTTCATGTGGCCTTCAGTGAAAGGAACTCTGAATGCTTCAGCATACCAAGACATTTTGGACAATTCCATGCTCCCAACTTTGTGGGAACAGTTTGGAGCTGGCCCCTTCCTCTTCCAACATGACTGTGCACCAGTGCACAAAGCAAGGTCCATAAAGACATGGATGACAGAGTCTGGTGTGGATGAACTTGACTGGCCTGCATAGAGTCCTGACCTCAACCCGATAGAACACCTTTGGGATGAATTAGAGCGGAGACTGAGAGCCAGGCCTTCTCATCCAACATCAGTGTGTGACCTCACAAATGCGCTTCTGGAAGAATGGTCAAAAATTCCTATAAACACACTCCTAAACCTTGTGGACAGCCTTCCCAGAAGAGTTGAAGCTGTTATAGCTGCAAAGGGTGGACCAACGTCATATTGAACCCTATGGATTAGGAATGGGATGTCCCTTAATTTCATATGCGAGTCAAGGCAGGTGAGCGAATACTTTTGGCAATATAGTGTATGTGTAGGCCAGCTTACAGGAAGCTGCAAAATAATTCAGTTTTTACATGTTTTTAAAGAAATAATTTGTGCAGTAGGTGCTTCTTAGTGTTTCTTGCAAACAAAAGTAACCTGTGCATATACCAAACTTGAAATTAAAAAAATACTTATATTACCAATAAAGGATTTTTTTAAGGTTTTCTCACCGTTTCTGGGCTGGAGAACTTGCTGGAAATATGCAGTGTAATGAGATTTTCTCCCGCAAAGATGTAGGAGACACCATAACCATCATCAGCAACCTGTGAGACGTAGAGGTGAAGTGATAATTGGAATGTGGAATGAATGGTGTAAACGCAGCATCTTTAATGTCACCGCAGGTTATGGCAGATTTTTTCACTTTTATATGTTCATTTTCATTAAGCCTGTCTGGACATTATCAATTCACTCTTTCTTATAGTATAATAAAATCCGTAGCACCCAGAGCTACAGATATGAAAGATGGATAATATTTCAATCTTACATAGTGTTGGCATGGACGCACGTCTTTTTTCAGCCTATGTGACTATTTTTATAGTATTTAGTTATGGGAAGGAGAGATAAACCTTCCTATAGAGCTTATCATAGAATTTAAATTGATACCATCCTTATATGGAGGATAAATTAAAGTTAATCTGATAAAGATAGATATTTCAGGTTGGAGTTAATGAAATTAACCCCTTCCCATCACATGACTGAATGTTTCCATGGCTGTCCTATAGTGAAGGACCGATGACGGAGTAATACCATCAAGTGGCGGAGTCTGTGCTGTGCAGGCACAGGAGTGGAGACAAACGGGTTTATGCTGGTGCCTTGCTGTCTGAGACAAAACATCAGCAGCAGCAGCAGCAGCAGCAGCAAATGTCCATGTACCAGTACAGTGATCTCAGTGACTGCCAGTCACAGAGATCACTGTGTAGCGTAACTGTCTGAACTGCCCCTCTGTCAGTGTATGCTCTGAAGGAAAAAGAGAGATCATGATGGTACATTAAGTTCTGTGCTAGCGAAGTATTAAAATAAAAATTATAATAATAAAAAAATCTGTTTCCTTTAATATAGGAGAAATATATATTATATATATAAAACCAAACTAAGACCTGTCTAACCTTTATAAACATATAAGGTAGAAAAAGACAGTGGGCCAAATTGCAATCTAGGTGCTAACATTATCTCTCACCTGCGTGAGCGTTAACGTTAGCCGCGGTGGATACCGCATATTACAATTCCCCTAACTTCTCTTCCTTCAAACGCTCCCTTAAGGGCTCCCTTAAGGGAGTCCTATGGGCTTAAATAGCTGCCTGCATTGTTGCCACGTGCTACGCCCGGGGATGCTCGCGGCAGCGCTGATCGCCGCCGCGAGCATCCACTCGATGGAGTCCTATGGGAGCATCCTGGGGCGTAGCACGCGATAACAATGCAGGCAGCTATTTAAGCGCCTGCATTGTAATCCCATGCTAAAACGGGGGCGGTAGGGAGAATAATGCAGGTGCAGTTTTTTCTCCCTAGCGCCCCCGTTTTAACGTTAGGAATGTAATTTAGCCCAGTATATAATATGTGTGGGTGCAGTAAATAAAGACTGAAATGAACACACACAGAGCAAAAAAGTCGAATTGTGTGGGTCAATATGTACCAAACAAGCAAAATGAGCTGTGTCACTAAGAGATTAACTAAACAACTAAATAATAATAATATGTCACTTACTGGACCAAAACCACCACCTGCTGAAACGTGGTCAGGAAACTGCTCCATGTCGAACATTTTTAACTGCTGCTGTGGAGTCTGTGACGTGGAGAGTCTCCAGGGCTCAGAAAGTACCTGTAAAAAAAGGCGTGCAGTGAGCTGGAGAACACCTGCCCTAGGTTCAGATTACCAAGACTAAATACAGAGGCTTACAGCATGCATTCACTTAACAAAAATGACGCTTCTCTTAAGAAAAAGAATTCTTGTAGTTTTCCAGCTGACCTCTACAGTCTGTGATAGACGTCACCAACAGACATACCGCTCTCACATCTCATGCCTCTCACACCTCCATCCCATACCTCACACCCCGTACCTCTCACACCTCCCATCCCGTACTTCACCCCTTTGTCAGTCTCTGCACTGGCTCCCTGTTTCTTCGTGCCACTGTCTACATCTCCTCTCTTATTAGCAGGTATGTTCCAACCTGGTCCCTTCGCTGTGCCAACTATCTGCTATTATCCTTTCCTTGTACCCACACTCCAATTGCCATGGCACTTTCACAGTTGTGAAGTGGTAGTCGGCCATAGTCTATAAACAAAGGGAATCTATCTGCCGAGCCTCCAGCCAGCTTTCTGAATTTATCAGCAATTTAGTAGCGCCTGTGGTGAATTCGATCCAGACCTGATCAACTAATCTGACCGGAAGAGTTAAAGAAACACAAGCAGAGTTATTCAGAGAATGGTGAAACTCTGGAGAACTTTTGAGAAGTGAAATTCTAGGTCAAAATAGCTGATTTGGAAACTGAGATAATTGGGAGAATATTTCTGGTTTGGTTATTTTTACCTAGAATTTTCACTTCTCCAAAAGATCTCCAGAGTTTCACCTTTTTCTGAATAGTATTATTATTTATTAAGCGCCAACGCATTCCGCAGCGCTGTACAAGGTGCAATGGGTAAAGACAGGACAATTCTACAATACATACAGGAGGCCGGTCAGTATTCCTGCCTGCAGATACAGGAGGTCATGAGGGCCCTATTCTCGTGGGAATTTCCAATCTAGATGGGTGAGGGGGAGAGAAACAAGAGGGAGGGAATCGTCGGGAATTTCTAAATGAAACAACCTGTTGATTAATGTGAGAGACTCGATGCACAGTAAATTTCACCTGCTGCAGGAACGGAGAGTCAGTGCCCAAATACTTTGATACAATGTAGAGGCAGAAGAGGTGACGGTCTATCCCCTTTCCTGTCATTGCCAAGCGGTACATCAGTTGGTGGTGGTCGGCTGCAGCACGATAGAGAGCCAAACGATTCTCCTTCTACAAGACGGTAAACACAGCGTGCAGAGCAAAGTAAGAAAACCATCAATTCATGACAAATGACGCCTGGTAACAAGTATCGAAGCCAAAAGCACTGGCACGGATACATAAAGGATGCAAGACGAAAGGAACTAGGACTCACAGTTTCATTGGGATCCTCCATTGCTTTAACAAAGTCACAGGATTGCTTGGTGCAGGATCTCACGGTCTCAGTACGACCCTCCCGGAACAATCGAGTCATGGAAGCCTCGTAAGTGAGACAGAAATGACCCTTCTCCTGTGTGGGCAAAATAAGGACACGACATGAGGTCATGAAATAGTTCATGGGATGGGATGAGAGCATCATTATTATCATCCTTCATATAGTGCCAACAGTTTCTGTAGTCCTTTACAATAACGAATGGGACATTAAACTAACAAAATGACAAACACACTTAGGAACCAGAGACATGAGGTGTATAAAGCCCTGCTCACAGGAGCTTACAATCTCAAACCACGCCACCTCCTTATGTTTCTGAACTACATCTCCCATGATTCTCTGTCCATCTATTGCATTAAAAGAATTCAGGGAATTGGGCCGGAGATAGAGACCCCCGATCCCTTTTGGCTAAAAAGTAATAATAATAATGATATGTTAATCCTGTTTTGTGGCAAGTATGTGGGCAAGAAGCTGGGAAAGGGACTTAAAAATACCCTTCAACAAACTTAAGGGGCCCTATTACAATCTTTGCGCAAAAACGCTTGCGCAGCTCGTTAATTTGTGCGCGAAGCGTTAAAATCGCGTAAATTAATGCTGGTATTACAATCCACGCGCATTTTTTCATCCATGAAAAATTGCGCCCATAAAACGGACGCATAAAAATCCGCGCGCATTAACGTTGCGCGCAGAAATCGGTGTGCGGACTGTTTTTTCACGCGATTCAGCCAATCAGAATTAAGAACCACAATTATCTCCCGCTAAGTTTTTGCACCTGTCAAAATCAATCTGAGTATATATGCTGCAGCAATAATAAAAACACGCACAAATTCTCCATTTTATTGTTTGGGTATGTGTAGAATGTGTAACTATACATTGCTGTATTTTTTTTGGGGCTGGTGTATTTGGTTTCGGCCAGGACATTCAGATTTGCCATTAGCACCAGCTTTTAAAAGACATTAAAATTACGCGCGCAAAGGCTGTGCGTTTAAAAACTGCGCCTAGATTGTAATACCATCCGCGTAGCAGCACACAAACGCATTTGCGCTCACAATGTTAAGTATAGGACGTGCGCAGTACAGTATGCTCGTAAAGGGTCCGCGCAAGTTCACCCGCGTTAGACGATTGCGCGCGTTTGTTGCGCTGACTTTGTAATACGACGTTCTGCGCAAAGGGTTTTGCCCCTCATGTTAATGGGTTTTTGCGCACGCATTAACGTTTGCGCACAGAATGTAATAGAGCCGAAGGTCGGGTGCAAATAAAACAATATAAATGTTTATTAATCTGAAGGCACACATCTGAAACATTAGTGCATCAGAGGATTTGCATCGTGGTATATATATGCGTATATAAGAATATACATAAAAATATTAAAGGCTACAAAGTGATGTCTTTTAATTTAGCTTAATGAACATCTTCACCTGCAGGTTTTATCATTACTTTACCCTGTAGTGCGCCAGCTGCAGAGCTATCTGGAAGAAAGCGTCAGGGCTGCTCCGACACTTTTTGATCAGACCTTTTCCAAAGTCCATGAAACGGGTACAGTAGAAATCCACATCATCTGCCAGGGTCTTGGCTGTGAGGTAGGACTGATCAATGACTTCACGACACTACGGGGACAGGACGACAGTCACATTAATCAAATCCTGCTCGAAGAACAAGAAACAGTCTTTAACATAATGATAAAAAAAAAAAATAAGGATAAGTTAAAAATTAGAGCAATAACGAGGGTCTTGATAAAAGCTCCCTATTAGACAGGTGCACGGCTGAAAATTTGTTTTGGGAATTATTTTTTTCCGAACGATTCGTTTAGTAAAAAATCCAATAAATTCTGCTCAATTACTGTTAGATTAGGATTAAAAATTAGGGTTACAAGGCAAGGTAGGGGTAAATTATCGTTTTTGTGCTGTTCGGCGATTTGTGCATAGAGGAATCATTCAATGTTTCTCTATAGGACAATTTCATTGCCACTGAATTGCGCCGATCGGCACCATATGTCACTGTCCAATAGCTTGTGGTGCTGATCTACTGGATTCAGCAATAGATCCAGTAGATTCAGAACCGCAGGCCATTGGACTGCGACATACAGTGCTGTTCGGCGCAATTCGGCGGCAGCTAAACTGTCCCATAGAGAAACACTGAATGATTGCTCTATGCACAAATCACGCGCAGTACTGAAACAGTAAATTAACCCTAAGATTGCCTTGTAATCCTCATTTTTAACCCTAATCTAACACTACTTGAGCAGGATTTATTGTTTTTTCTTTAGTGATACGAATCAATCCGAATCGATTCGTTATGTTTAAATTCATTTAGTTTTGTTTCTACCGTGATTCGTACGAAATCATTTTGTATTTTGGAAACACTTCCGAAATACAAATGAATGGAATTTCGGACGAATTGCACACCTCTACTCCCTACGTGATTAATACATTGACTGAATCCGCTGACTTGACTAATATTGAGTCCATTTAAACAAATTAAAAACCTATAAAGTTATAATAAGCAATACTATGAGTATAAAAGTATATAGAATATAAAAATAAAACATGTGACCAAAAAGCACCTAAAAAAGCAAAAAAAACCAACAACAACACATAAAAATCAAGTCGCGTTTAATATTAAAAGGTGGAGAATTGCTAGGGAAGCAATATTACAAAGTCACACCTTGTAGCCAACCAAGATTAGCCATACTATCGTACACAGGTCTAAAGAATATTCAAGGACAGGGGGCTTCAACTTTGACCCCCCCAGATGTTTCAGAAACACATCTCCCACGATGCTCAGCCACGCATTAGGTCAACAGAGCCTTAAGAGAACCATTTGGAGGGCCAGGGTTGAGCGCCCCTGTTCAAAGATATTTTTTGGACAAGACGTTGTTGAATAGTAAGTCACTAAACCAAGGATCTCAAACTCTATCACCCCCAGATGTTTCTGAACTACAACTCCCATGATTCTTTGGGATCGGTTACATTCACAGAATCTTGGGAATTGTAATCAACATCTGGGGGGACAGAGTTTGACCTCCCTGAACTATTCACTGCGATCACCAAGAAGTCTCACATCAACAACAAATTAATGCATTTTAAGAATGGATCATTGCTCCCAGAAGACATACCATTGGGGGAATATCCCACATCAGTCTGTATGGAGGTGGCAGGTCGAGCCCGGGATCCCCATGGCAATCCCCTTTCTCCGTGTATCCCAGTTCAAAAGAGTCAGTGGCCAACATGAACTAGACAGGAGAGAAGAAGGAGGTGGGCAGGAAGAGAAGATGAAACATTTCATATAACGCAAATAGGATTTGTTGAAAACTCGAAACTGAAAAGTGTTAGAGGAGCATCTTTTTTCCCCATAATAAATCATAAAAATGCTCGGTCAACACAACATTTCTAAACACATATGTTCAAACTTCAACCTTTTTACTCTCTAATAAAACACAACACAGGACCCCTGGGGTAAATGATAGAATAATGAATATTAAGAAGCCATATTGTATGAACAATAGAGTGTGTATCAGCAGTGTATAAACGTATTCCTGTGGAAGGTTATAGCAATAGCCACAGAATACAAATAAAGAAATGAGAGAACGAAGAATCATTTACCACAGGGGTCCTATGTTGTGTTTTATATGAAGTTATCTGTGCTTAGGAAGGGGCACGAAGGACTCATTGTGGTTTTGTATTTATACCATTTTATATTCTATCAGTGTGTGATCCTGTGATTAGTTCTCCCATTTCCATATTTTTACCCTCTAATGCCTGATATAGGTTTAGCGTGCATCTATTAACAGTGTAGTGCCAGTCACTTATTACCTGGTTTTCGTTCACTACAAGTGTACAGGGTAATCCGGACGTAGACCCCTTGTTTGAGGTGCCTTGCGAGGTATCAGCTGTACCCTACTGATGAGGCCTAACAAGATCGAAATGATTGTCTAGGGTTGCTGCATCTCTGAAGCGGAGCAGACTACCGTAGATACTCGAGTATAGCGCGACCCAAATATAACGCGATGGATAGAGATTTATTATGGAAATGACAGAATGCTCAAGACTTGACTATAACACGAGAAGCAAAATTTTACTGTACCAGTAAACAATTAAGATCCTTCCAGGTTCTCTTAACACAGTCAGGCTCCCCCTCAGGCCAGGGTGCTCTGCTCTAGAATGATTGCAGTTATTACTAAGTATCAGGGCCGGATTAACATAGGGGCAGATGGAGCAGCAGCTCCAGGCCCATGCCCCAGAATAGGCCCACAGAAAAGATAAATTTGTCTGCATTGATGGGCATTTGGACCACTATATATCCACCTCCATAGCAGCTACAGGGTCATGTGAGGTATCACCGGAAAGGTCAGAGCATTACCTTTCCAATGATACCAAACATGACCAGGTTTTATGTAAGAATAAAAATAAAATAATAAATTATTTCTTTTTTTATTTTTCTTTCTAACACAGCAATATTTTTCAGTTATAAAGGGAACAATGATGCTGCAGTAACTCACCATCTAATTTTTCATGTCACTAACAAGCGTGGAGGTGATGGTACACTCCATTAGTACGAATTGTTAAATCAAGAACCTAAACCGCCACAATGCAGCGAAGTGCACTGGGGGGGCTTTGGAACCCTGCGCCACTAATCTTTACACCTCGCAAGGTCAACTGAGGTGTCGTGTCAGACAGGACAGAGTCTGGCCTTTCCATTGATACCAAACATGACAATGTAAAATCTAAAAGAAAAAGAAAACAAAAAACTTTTTTTTATTTATTTTTTTGTTCCAAAGCGATGGTATTGTCCATTTGTCACGTATAAAATTAGCAATACCACTGCCATTACCGTTTCCTTTCCCACGTTGGGAGCAAGGACAGTGTTTTATTCACAGTCGTACTATTCATAAAACACCATTATCCAAATATCCAAAGCACATGGGAAATATCAAATTTTTTTTGCTAAAATAGTATATTTTCTCAGAAAAATGCAGTTACAGGTTCCCATTTAATTTTTTTTTAACAAGAATTCCCTATAGAATATATAACCAGAGGTTTGGATGATAAAATATGAAAAAATAATTTTACACGCTGTGATGATTGAAGTTTGGAAATCTACTCAAACAGTATCTACCTGCTTAGATATACCTATATATGCAATATTAAATAGCCTAAAATATGTTGTCATTTCACTAAATTACGAAAAAAGCCCACCAAAATCTTCAGCTCCAGGCCCTTAGACATCTTAATCCGGCCCTGCTAAGTATGAAGCTGCCGGCCACCCGTCTTCTTTACTAGCGATTAAATGGCTGGCGGAGGTGAGCGAGGTGAAAGATTGGCTTAAACCGAGCATGTCCTCTGGTTGTGATGGATCCCACCTTTCCTGAATCCGGGAGTTCCTAAAATGTTTGCAGGCATCAGGGAGACTGCAGTCACTTCAGCGAGACTTCCGGAACTTCTGGGAGACTTGGGATCCAGAGTAAGGCAATTTTTTTCACACAATACAGTTGTCTCGAATATAACGCGACCAATCCAATTTTAAGGTAAATTTTTGTCACCAAAATCTAGCGGTATACTCGAGTATCTACAGGTACCTTGGCATTCCAGCTCTAGCCACCCTTTCTGGGCGATAGCAATCTGATGATTACAGTATCATCCTATAACCTCCGATCCAGGACTAGCATCTTACTTGCAGTGACACAATACAAAAAGAAAGTGGCTCGATCCTCATTTTACTACAGAGCACCACAATTATGGAATAACCTCCCAGACGCCATCAAATCTTCCCCCAGTCTAAAGTCACTAAAGAGATCCCTATTAACCTACCTCAATACAGAATGTACCTGTAAACATGTAACATAATGACTATATTTCTTACATATTTATTTTCTGTGTTAATCTGTATATTTGTGTTTTGTTTTTAATATCTTGCATTTATTACTTTGTGTTTCTGTAATGACTGTAAAAATTTCAATGTTCTTGATCCCAGGACATACTTGAAAGCGAGAGAAATCTCAATGTATCCTTCCTGGTAAAATCCTTTATAAATAAGCAAATTAAATAAAGTACAGCCGCCTCTGTAATGGCATCATCGCGCCAAAACCTTACGAGACCTGAGCAGTGACCCACCGTAGGGCAGGACCCTCACAATTGTTGTTTTAGATAACTAAGTAAAACACTAACAGCTGGGTGGGAATAGAACCCAGGATTTTGTCACACAGTGGAGAACGACTTCCCCACGTTGTCCAGATACGGAGGCGGCTGGTAGTCAATCGAAAAAAAAAATATTTAAGGTAGAAATATCAAATCTCCAACAAATGAATTTGTTGCATCAAAGCCGAGAGCACACGACAGAACGCCATGCAAAACATCACAGTCATTCAGTTCCTATTAATCAGAATTTGTTTAACGTTAAAGGCGCACTGGGACAGTTGCTATAGGAATGGGGAAAGCTTCAGAACCAAAATAGCATTTCTACTGTAAGGCGAATATATTTTAATAATGCTTAATGTTCCACCTGGCTGTCAAAATTGCAAACGTTGCGATTTCATGTCAGTCTGTGTTTAATTAGACTGACAGCACTCGTTACCTATTCTGATGGCAGCGTCTGACACACATTCCGCTTTTCTTTGCAATTACGGAGGTTTGTTATGATTCCTGCTCACGCTAAGCTTAATTATTACTCCATAAATAGTAAGATTGGAATGACATCAAATTAATACGGGTCATGGATTCCTATCCGGAAGCTTTCAAACTATTTCTGTGGCACCGGTGAAATTTAAACAAGTATCTATAGCACCTTTTGATTCGATGAGGGGGTGAGATCTCTTTAGTAGGAAGATAGTATATTAATGTCGTTGTCTGTCAAACACCCACAATACATAATGGGCTATATTACAATCTTCGCGCAAAAACCCTCCGGCAAAGTGAGTGAATTTTCCATTCTCCAGTCATTCTCCTGCTTTTCACCGCTCTCTGAATAACCCTGACACATTCAGGAAATCAGAACGTGTTCGTTTTATCTCCTGTGGTTACATGATGGACATTAAAAGAAATATAAGAACGTGGAATCCGTTCCACTTACAACTTGCAAAGAAAACTTTGTGGGCCATATTACAATCTTCACGCTAAAACGGGGACGCTACCGGCTCCTGTAGGTTTCTCCTTAGCGTCCCCGTTTTAGCGTGATATTACAGTGCAGGCGCTAATCCAGCAGCCTGCCCCATAACACAGTGCTAAGCCACAGGATGCTCGAGGCAGTGCTAAGCGCCGCCACGAGAATCCCCTCCATGGAGTCCATATGACTCCATTGAGGCTTCCACTGCCGGTCACATGACCTGCAGGATCTTGCGTCTCGCGAGATCCGGCAGGTTGGCAGATTGATTGCAGAGGGAGAATGGGAGACTTTTTCCCCCCAGTCTCCCTCTGCTCTCAGCGACAAGAAGAAGCGGATGGAGTCGCCGTTCTCACCGCGGGATGACAGGTGAGTATCTGATTTTTGTTTCAGCTGGTGCTGACCGAGTCTGCAGAAGTGGAATCAGTTGGCACCAGCTCCTAGCTGTGAGTAACTTTTCAGTTAACCGCAGCTTGGTGTAATTAGCGTTAGGACTTTGTAATCTTAACACTAATTAACTCTTTCATGTTAAGCATAGGGAGCGCAAAGTACAGTAAGCTCGCACTGAAAAGCGCAAGCTCCGAATCGCTAACGGGATTATTAGTATGGTCCGCGATATTACGGATAGCAATATGGTGTGCCCGCAGTAGGGCAACCAAAGATAACGTTAACGTTCACACAGCTGAGTGCTAACGTTAGCGTTAAGTTTGTAATATGGCCCTGTATGTTTTTTAAGTCCAATGGTTTAAACGTGAGTATATACAGTAATTTTTCTGATTTCTTTTTATTTGATTTAGAATTCATTCATGGAGTAGAAAATATATGACGATGAAAAGAAACTGCTGCCTGAGCTTTCTCTGACATTATAAGAATATGTTGTCAATACATAGACAATGGTTGGTTTTCTTATTTAAAAAAAAAGAGGCTAAAAAAAGGAAAAGAGTAAGGGCTCTAGTACATTCTACGCGCAAATTGGCACGCGCGGCGCAATTTGTTTTGCGCGCAGCATTAAACGATAACGTGCGTAAATTAACGCTGGTATTACGATCCGAGCGCATTTTTTCATCCGTCAAAAAATATTGCGTGCAAAAACACACGCGCATTAACGTTGCGTGCAGAAATCGGTGGGCGGACTGTTTTTTCACGCGATTCAGCCAATCTGAATTAAGAACCACAATTCTCTCCCGTTCAGTTTTTGCGCCTGTCAAAATCAATCTGAGTATATATGCTGCAGCAATAATAAAAACACGCACAACCTCTCTATTTTATTGTTTGGGTATGTGTAGAATGTGTAACTATACTGTGCTGTATTTTTTTTTTCGTGCTGGTGTATTTGGTTTCGGCCAGAACGTTCAGATTTGCAGTTACCACCAGCTTTTCAAAGACGTTAAAATTATACGCGCAAAAACGTCGTTCGTAAAAATTTGCGCATCGATTGTAATACCATAGGCGTACCAGCTCATGAACGCATTTGCGCTCACAATGTTAAGTACGCTCGTTCGCGCAGGGTCACTCTCGTTAGACATTAACGCGCATCGTTTGCGCAAACGTCGTAGTACGACGTTCAGCGCAAAGGGTTTTGCCTCTCGCGTTAATGCGTTTATGCGCACGCGCACATTTTTTGCTCGAAGAATGTAATAGTGCCCAAATACTGTTTGGCTATTGATGTCCTAGAAACCTAGGAGCCGAGTGGCCACTGCCTCCTAGAATCTGAGCTTCTCTATGTAAATCTTTGCCTGGCTCCTAAAAATGTGTTGTTAGCGCCCAAGGTTGGTATAAAGTTGTCAAGCCCTATCATAGAATGTAAAATACATATTCTATTCATTTTGCATGTTTGTATACTACCTCCCATAGATGTCCAATGATTGGTGCATCAGCCCAGGAATGCTCAGCGTTCAAACCTAACTTCCCATTTTTGTACACGACCAAAGAGAAGGACTTATCAAACCACCTGGAACACAAAACATGACGTGAAAAACTGGATGAGGAACTCGAGGTGAAATTAAAATACATAACATAAAAAAAGGGTTATGGTTAGATGTGTGGACAGATATTCAAATGACAGACATACTAGAGATTGTGACTATGTTAAACATTTCATTGAGATATCACTACAGGGATTGTCCTCGCCGAACCCATAGGAGCACCATTTGTGAGCGGCATTGTGTCGACTATGATAAATAATGACACATACAGGGTTATTCAAAGAGCACAGAATGGTCTTTTGTTGACCCGCACTTCGGGGAGTCAAATTCCCTGACCCTGCAGTCAATTAAGCATTCACTGCAGGGTCACCGAAGTGCAGGGAACAAACCGCCGAAAGCATCCGAAAAACCGCTGCAAAAATCGGCGAATGGAATGGAAAAACCGCCACTAAAACATCGAACGCACCCGAAAAACTGCCGAAAAAAATACTGAATCGGTCTGAAAAAAAGCTGACCAGCCGCTGGAAAAAGCCGACAAACGGGTAAAAAAAAAGTAAGATAATAATATATAAAAAGAAAAACACACACACACACCCCGCAACATTTAGAAGCTGTTTGCAAAAGAACTACTTCACTAAAATGTCTGAAAATTGCATATAAGGTCCTATGAATAATAATAAAAAGAGGTCGGTTTAAAAAATTCTATTTAAAAAAATAAAAATAAACAGATGAAATATCACAGAAAAAAATCCTGAAAAACGCCTACAAAATCCTTAAAAAAATAAAGAAACATTTTGCTGCAAATTAAAAGAATAATTTAGTAAATACGGGAATATTTTTTATATTGAAACCTATAGGATTCTCCTGATTAAACCTGTTGAATGAAAATCAGGGCATTTCGCTGGCATTTCGGTGCTGTTCAGTGTTTTCCAAATTGATTAACCATTACTATTCTATGGGGGATTTCAATGCTGCCGAAGATCACTGTATTTCGCTGGCAATTCGCCAATATTTGGCAAACTGCCTGCTTTATGAATAGCCGAATGGCGCCAAAATTGCACCGTACGGGGAAATTCACCGTTTGGTGCAATTTTGGAGCCAATTCGGCTCTCTTTGAATAACCCTGTTACTACGGTGGAGCAAAAACCCCTGAGGAGCAACCTCAATCAGGAGGAAAGAATTCAATAAGCGGGGCCAAAAACAAGAAAACCACCTGTGTAGCCAATTACTTGATATGGAGAGGGAGAAGAACCACAAAGGTTTTAGAGCAAAGCTCTATATGTGCCCCTCGGTTGTACTACTATTGTATATTATATGTACATTAGTTGTATATTTTGTATACACATTATCTATGTATGTGAATTATTTTATATGTTCATCATTGACACTTTTGTACTTGGGGTGATGGTTATGGATATGGTTTTTGTTTTCAGATCTTACTGGTCTCTGACAGGGGCTTGGGACTCAAAGGGTTAATGAGGGTCCCCCTGAGACTCTACTTATGTCTACCAGCCACATTATGGACGATGCCATTAATAGAGGAGCCACTAGATGGGGATTCTCCTTTTTGCAACTATTGGTTAAGTTTGAACTCTCGCATACTCAATAGAGCTTGTTCCGCCATCTTTGTCTTGGGCTTCAACGGTTTAACACATGGAGAGAGGAAGGCAGCCAATTGAAGTTTCAGCTTTCAGCAAAGAAGGACATTAGCAGCAGGTGTCTTCAGGGTGATCATTGAGGTCTTGTGCATTTATCATTACATATTTTGTACATAAAGATGCTGTTATAAGGGATCTTTGGGAGCATTCATAATGAGGAAAGGACTTTGCCCTGAAACGTTTGTGGTTCTTCTGCCTCTCCACATAAAGTAAATTGGCTACACAAGTGGGCCAGCATTCAGCAGGTCTGGTGGTTGTCTTGTTTTTTGTATTGCTTATAGATGTTCCAGGTTATATCATTGTGTATTGTGAAGCCCGCGGGCTAACTGACCTGCAAATCATACATTCCAATGTGCCTGAACTATACAATCCCTGGACCTGCCTGAAAGATCTGTTTTGTTCCTCAAAGTATTGCTCCCCAAGATGTCATAAAGTATAAGTGCTTGCAAATAGCTGACTAAATTAACATGAGGGGATGGCAGAAGATTTACAAAGCAGGGAACGGGCCTTCACGGGTTCACAATGATAGGACAGCTTAGAAGACAAAAAGTGGATCCTAACACAAAAAACTCTCATAAACGCTGTTGTCATAAAGTAAAAAATTCTACTAGTCTCAAAAGGGTTAATGCAAAACTTCAAATTGCTGCATGTAATTAAAATGCCGTTGATGGGCTTAGAGGAGCATTTAGTAGCCCAAATCTAACACTGGTCTCCAGACGTATCACCCTGACAGGCTTCCTCAAGAGCTTGAGTATGTAAACTGCTGGGACTTAGAGACTTGTTGCAAGACTGGACGGGGAGAGTCGAATGTGTCGACGGAGGGAGGTAGGCCGCAGCTCGGGAAAAGTATTGTAGGTGAGAATAGGGGGGGATGTGGGTATAAGGAGATGGGACAGTCATGGTTAGTATTGTGTTCTTGGACCTTTGTTTTGATATTCAGCTCTGGCTCTTGAAAATACTACCCGGAGTAATTCATCCTCAATTCAGGCCAGCTCCACCATGGTTCACCTCACTTAACATTTGGCTGTGAAATCTAGAAGCTATGAAATTCAAAAGCCCAAAATCCTTTTACGCCAATTTCTAATTGATTTTCTAATTAAATTAGCCAGTGGATATTTGCTGATTGATAAAATTCACAAAGGTAGCCCTGTGCAATACTACTGACTTTAATGTACCTAACCAGTATTGGTTCTTTATGTCTTGAAGGGGTATAACACCACTCTTGGATTGAAAAGCCTCAAATTGAAACATACAGTTGCAAAAAAAAAAAAAAAAAACAAAAAAAAAAACACACAAACACAAACTCCCAAACTTTGTATTATGTATGTTACCTGTTGTAGCAGTTTCCATGTAATAGGGATTTGGCATACAAACTGAGAGAGTCCTTGTCATCCTCCCGATGTCCTCCTTCTTCCTGGTCCAATGTCACAAAGAAAATTCCACGTTCCACACAGCTTAAAGAGACACGATTCACTCCATGACTGAAGAAATTAACGCGCGCTTTTGCCCAAGACACTCTGTGCGACAAAATGATTCAAAGATACAATGAGGGAAAGATCTAAAATGTAGAATAAGGAATTAAAAATTAAAATGTCCTACAAGACGTATGGATATCAAGGAAGGAAGCCTGAGTTTGAGGCACATCGAGACATGTCATATAAGTAGGTCAAATGTATTTGTAAAACATGATGTTATTAAGTATCCGTTACTGCTTTGAAGCCATTTCCAGTTGGATTCTGACATTGTTATCAATTGTCTACATTCAAAAAGAGTCCCATCACCTCCATGTCTATGTCACCTCCCTTCAAACCTTTTTCAAACCCCCATGTTTTATGGGTAATTTTTGCTTTCGTTTGCATGTTGCCCATTCTTGTGCTTAACTTCATCTTCTCAGTTGCTTTTTTCCTCTCCCATGACAATGTCACTCATAATATTTAACATCTGTTATTTTTTTTAATCCCACCAGGTTCTCTGCTGTCCCTTCAATCAAATCTTTATTCACACCCATTGTTTATGGAAACTCTCCTTTGTGTCATTTATTTACCTGTCTCCTGCTGTCAGAGCTGCCAATTTTTCCTCTCCTGGCTGGGGTGGACTGGGGTCATCCAGAATACGTTGAATTTGCACTTGGAGAGCACGTGGGCTGAGTAGGTTACCATCTTCATATAGACATAGTCTGTAATACCTTCCTTTGTGGTACACGCACACATGACGGCTCTCTACCAGGTGTTGGAGACGATCTACAGGAAAGATGGATAGCAGAATGGAAGAAGGACATTTGTGAGTGGAACCCACAGTTTCATTGCTTTTCCATCTTTTTATGGTGTCCTGATGGGCAAACAGAAGATATGTGGAGATTTCTGGGCCAAAGTCACAGATTGTTCCTGAAACCTCTTAATTGCATGCTACTATGCAGGAATGTGATACCATAGCCTCGGGGACAGCAACCTTAGCCTTCCATATTATTTGGAACTACATCTTCCATGATGCCCAGCCAACCTAATGAATAGCTGATCATCATGGGAGATCTAGTTCTATAGCATCTGGAGGGCCAAGATTACTGACCCCTGCCATAACCAGTCTCCATCAATCGATGCTAGAGGCAGCAGTGACAGGAAATGAAGGAGAGAAAACTATTTTCAAATTCCTTCTTAGGTATCGGAGAAGTGACATCTCAGTTTCCTCTCTCGTCCCTAAAAAGAAGAGGGATCTCATGTTCTCTCGAATGATTTAAAGCAGTGGTCCTCAACCCTGGTCCTCAGGGCCCCCTAACAGGCCAGGTTTGCAGGATATGTGAAGCACAGCACAGGTGATATGGTTTGATGCTCAGTGATTGCCGGAATCAGTCTGCAGTTCCCCAAGGTGATCCTTAAAACCTGGTCTGTTGGTGGGCCCTGAGGACCAGGGTTGGGGACCACTGATTTAAGGTGAATATACAGAAACATCATATTGTCAACAAATACACCATTATTCCTAGAGGACTCCTTCCAAAGGAGACATGAATCTTGTTTGCTTTCGAAGTAAGTGTTGACGCTGAAAGATGATTTTTAGGCTAGTGTCTTTGGAGAGCGGAAGGAATGTCCGTGAGAGTGGATGTTCCTTCCACTCGACGCCTGTCTGGCCACCTCGCTGAGCGCACTGAGTGCGCTCAGCGCTGCAAGGCTCTATCCTCCTATGGAGAATCGCACTTTGCAGCTCCGTCAACGCGCGTCCTAGCGCATTGACGGAGATGCTTGGATAACGCAATTCATGCACGCGCACAAGCGTGTACAATCGTGTGACCGGCCCCGTTGCAGCGTCACAACGCTGCGACGGAAACCGGTAAGCACGTCAGTACAGGCGCACATAGCACGCTCGTCTAACACCGGCCTTAGAAAGCATATTTCTATTTCCATTTTATGATGTAATAATAATCACTGCCAGTCTGCATTCTGCAGAAGTGATTCTCAAGGACAAGAATTATTTAACATAGGCCTTGATTTAGTTCAGCCCAGTAGCCAAGATCTGGGTCTTCTTCGTCCATATTTTAGCCACATTTCAGTTTGGGAGATTCAAATGCGGGTTTACCGGTGTTTCGATTCCAAATAAAATTTCGGATCAAACATCAGCTCTCGCAGAAATACATTTTAATGTAGATATCGACTCTAATGATTAAATCAGAATTTATCAGTATGCCAATATCCGGAAGGATTACAAGTGCTTTAAGTCAAATTTTTTTCAACTGAATAAGCTGATATTTTTTTTTAAAAAAAAATTGGCCACGAACATCTGACTTTTTTTGGGGAAAATCGTCTGGTAGAATAAAGTTGAGTCCATAGAGCTTTAAGACGCAAGTAATTAACATAATAGCTTTAATGTGTCAAGTGTTACCCCGACATTCTGAATGAGCGCTGGGTTCTCCAGCATACTGTTAAAAAGGTGCGACAATCTGAAGAACAAAAAATGATAATAAATGAAACAAAAAAATATGCATCCTTTTATTTATTTTCATCAGATTTGTGTTTTCTGACTAAAAGATAGTTTAACATGCTTGATCGAGAGGAGAAACAATACTTAGATTTTGGAGATATTTCTGTAAAATGGATTAATATGTGAATATTTATTATTCTAAAACGGCAGACGCTAGATGGTATTCTGGCATTTTCTATTGTGCGTCTCTAAAGGAAGAAGCATTACAGGCGACATGAAACCACTTCCGCATTGACGGTGACGCCGTGCCAACTTATGACTCACCAGTCTCCACTCCCGGAATTCTGGTTGTGTTAAACATTCTCTCCATTTGATACGAGCACATAGGGACAATATCAAGGGCCATGACCTGAGGAGGGGAAAATAACTTGTAATTAAGACAACAGGAAAGTCATGACTGGAGATATGTCATTAATATTACAATAACTCGCCAGAATCTTGAGGTTTGTTGTTCAGGAGGAGCACTTCTGAGACATATGGGGCCTTATTCCAATGCGGACATTACACGAAGTACTCAAATCACACAACACAATCAGGGCTATTCAAAGAGAATCAAAAAGTCACCGCACGGTCGGTGACTTTTCGTTCTCAATTCGGTTCGATTTGGCGATCCCATTTCGGCGACCCTGCGGTGTATTAAGCAAGCACCACAGGGTCCCAGAATTGCAGGGAAAAGTCACCGCAAACCCGCCGAAAACTAACCGCAAAACCCAACGAAGGCACACCGAAAACCCGCAATAACATCTGGATTAACCCCGCCGAACACACCAGAGAAACGCGAATAGGAGCCGATCACAGCGCAGAGCAGCCGCTGGAAAAAGCCAACACCGCAGACGAATGGAGTGAAAAAAAAACAAAGAACCTACGCTTGAATGTTTGAAAAGTAAAACGCTGTTTGCAAAGAAACTACTGAGCGAAAATGTCTGGAATTTACACATAAGATGCTATGAATGATAATAAAAAGGGCTTTTACAGAGAAAAGAAAAAACGATTTAAAAAAAAAAAAAAATTCGGACATTTCTTTTTTGAAAAAAAATCCTGAAAAAAGCCTAAAAAGGTCCTAAAAAATCTAAAAATAAAGATACTTTTTACTGCAGAATATTATAATGAACGGTTTATTAGATATTGAATTAAAACGGGAATATTTTTAACATTGAAACCTATGGGATTCGCCTGAATAAACCTGCCGAATTAAAACACCGTATGGCAGGGCTATTCGGCAACTTTTCACTGCTGGTTTGTGCTCTCTGAATAGCCAAAGCAGGGCTTTTTCATGGAGATTTCACTGACCTCGAACAGGCAACGTATGTGCAGGCAATTCGCCAACATTTGGCGAATTGCCTGGTCTCTGAATAGCCGAATGGCCAAGAAAGGTAACCGAACGCTGATTGTCTGAATGTCTCGAGCACTTAGCTTAATCTTACCTCGTCCTATTCCAACAGAGAAGAAAGCTCTGCTTGCATCTCAGACATCACAGCTCCTTACTATACACAACAGCAGCTGTATTTTAAAGGGGTACTCTACTGAAAAGTAGAGTGTCCCTTTTCTTTGCCCTTAAATTGGGCAGAGGCTGTCAGCAGACTGGCCCAATTATTATTTTTTTTATTTTGGGTAATTTTACTCATCTTTTGTCCCTCGCCGCGTGCAGCTCCTCCTCTTCGGCTCAGGGACTCCCAATCCCGGAAGTGCCTGAGGCTTTTCTGTGTCACTTTCTCTTCCTGTGCTACTAGTGTAGTGCAGGAATCGCAAATTGCACACCACAACAGGACTTGTGAACTTCTGTAGCGCCTGCGCTGAACGATGGATCAGAGCTGCGTATATGCTCAACGACTTATCATAATATTAATCTTAGACATGGAATGCAATGTTAACAATTAAATTAAGTGGAAAATAGAAATTGTGCACAGAAATTGCTGTTTGGAGAAAAATAAAAAAGGAGTAAATTTACATAATCCATGTATCGGTTTATCCTTTACAGAAATTTTATTATAATGAAAGGTTCTGAACTCTAGATGGTGTCTTTATCTCGCACAATGTCATATGTGGTCTGCATTATCAGCATACAGGCAGAAAGGCCTTTGGGACGAATACAGTAAATGCAATAGATAATAAAAATGTTCAGATCTCCTGCTTATGGGGGTTTGTAATGATCATAATGAGATTATTAGCAATGCAGCTTCCAAAAAATACCAATAGAAAGTAAAACTAATATCTGTATGTGACATAATGCATGCAAATTGAAATTACAATACAACTTGTATCTGTACTGTACAGGGATTTTAATAATTCTAACCCACTGAATCTTATTCCTCTACAACAGTGAATGACCCCAGAGCGCTCCCTGTATTCTGCCCTTTTCCTGGTTATTGTAACAAAGCAGCTAATTTTTTTTAGCCTTTTGTTAGAGTAATGCTTGGGGCTGCTGTTTGCAGCTTGTTTACAGTAATACAGGGTGATTGAAGTGGGATAAAACAGAGAACTTCATTTCTCCACAGCGGGAACTCTAATCTCACTTTAAAAATGTATGCAAATGGGATTTTTTATGCTAATGATTGCTTTCAATGTATTGCAATGTAAAATCAAGTTATCCTTGAGATGTCTTTTGTTTAATCCTCCTGAAAACTGGGTGACACCTAGGACTGTCAGGTGATTTGGAGGAATGAGTGAAAACAGTCTCATACAGTTAAATCATGTGAACTGACATGTCTAAAGCATCTAGTAACCAAAAGGACTCGCATGGAAATAAAAACTATATAAAGCATTTCTGCCAAATAAATTATTTGTCCATGGGAATTCCATTCAAATGAGTCACTTGGAATCGAAGCACAGGATTAATCTGAGTTTAATCAGATACTTCATCATGAACCAATAGAAAAATAAAAATCTAGATTCTCTCCAATGCGAACTCACTCACCGGGGGTATCAGGCCTCGTTCTAACTTGCGACGGTAGAGCAACATCGAATGGATGGCATTCCCTGCCCGTGCAGCTTGTTTAGAAGTTGGGGTGACATAAAGGAAATCCTAGAATTCAAAAATAAGGCCGAGATAAAATAAAAAGATGACAGAAGAGATTTTACTGTGATTCAGCCAGAACAATAGACAAAGTGACAAATATAGACACTGCAGAATATGTAGGTACTATATAAATTATTATTATTATTCTTTATTTATAAAGCGCCAGCATATTCCGCAGCGCTGTACAATAGGCACAGTATAGATATGGTTACAATACATTGAACAACTTTTGACAAACAGTACAGGAGGAGATGAGGGCCCTATTCCCGTAGGAACTCACAATCTGGAAGGATTAATAAATGTTATCCATTAAACATACCCATTGTCTGCACATACTCAGCCAGGGATCACAAACTCCGGCCTCACCAGACGTTTATTGCCTACAATTCCCAGAATTCTTTGAATGCAATGGAGGGCCAGAGGATCATGGGAGGTGTAGTTCAGAAATACTGGGGAGGCAGAATTTCAGGTCCCTGTACTAAATTCACACAACCCAAACTCCAGCCAGTAACCTCTATATATGTATCATTTAGGAAACAACCCTGGATTGGTGTTATATTGAAATAAAATGGTTTTGTAGTTTAAATGAAGATTAACTTCCAACATCACACACCTGCATTCAAGCCAGACAGACACACACATGCACAAACCTATCATCACACGCAATCCTCTCACCCAACATATCTGTGGTCACGCATCAGCTGCAGAAAATGGATCGTCGCCAGGCTGTGCGCCTGGAAACCCTTGCACTGCGCTACATGTACCTTATGTTACCCCTGTTACCCCTACTCTCTCCGTGATCCATTTCTCTCCTACTCTGTCCCTGTGTCCCTTGTCTACACAACATTGACATATTAAAAATGCAGACACAGAGCTACACAGGCGGATGGAAACATATTCCCATATGCACTCGGATTAATCAATTCCCTGAGCACACTTGGCAGGCCAAGCAAACGCACTACTGTAATTGCCTTGTGGTAGCATCTCCACATTGGACGCGGCACACCTGCTCTGATGCTTGGATGACGGGATGCTGGATTTCAAGGTTCTGCAAACTTCGCCCGGCTTTCATTTCTGCCCGGGTGAGCGAGTGAAAATTCTGAGCCCAAAAGTTGCCATTTAGAAAATCATAAAAGGGAGAATCCAGGGCAGAGGTGAATTAGTATAATATAACAATAAGTGTTTAGCATAGTATCTTACCATTGCGTAATAGTTGCTGTTCACCATAATCGGCCCCCGACCCCTTAGATAAATGTATTCCTCCCACCAGTCACTAACCTGTGGAAGATTATGGGAAAAATTTGAAGAAAAAAAAGGTTGATGATCATACGCCTCATATCTGCAGACATTTACGACACAGAATTTCCATAAGTCATGATGCACAATGTTCCGTCGTGTCAGAAACCAGAATGTATTAAATGTAGGGCAATTTTTTTTTTAATGGGCAGTATTAAAATAATAACATATAAAGTGATGCCTTTTTTTTTTTTTTTTTGCTTTTAACTAAATATCCAACAAGCTTCAAAATGTATTTTGTTCCACTCAAAACTACCAGACAGCTCCCTCATTTGAAACCTCCTAGCAGAGGTGTACCTGGTATTGCCAGGGTGTGTTTTAAATTTGTTTATCTGCCCATCCAGTGTGTATGTTGTCCCATTGTAAAACCAAAATAATGCAGTTTCAGTTTTTTCTCCACCCTAAAATGATCTCTGGTTATTGACTGGGAGGGATTGGCTAGAATTTGCGCTTCTTCAGGATGCTGATGGTGAGAGGGAGCTTTTCTGCATGGAAATATCCATCCTGGGTGTTGAGATCTGTGCCAATCATGTTTTTTTTTTTTTCTCAATTGAAAGTTTTTATTTAAAGCAAAAGGTCACAAATTGACCACCAGATATGGCCTCGCAGGGCCAGAAGGCAAACTCAGCTAGCAACATACTAAATGAGGGGGGGGGGATGTCACAGGAAACACATAGTACGTCTCAGTAGGGGGAGGGGATAAGGGAAAAATAAAATTTAGGGAAGGGGATCACAAAAGTCTGCAAATATATTCCAGCAAAAATAAAAATTCAGCTGTGTATGTGTCAGCGAGGGGGGGAATGGGGGGGCAGCAAAAGTCCGCGGATACCGTGCAGTAAAAACAAAAATCTGCTTTTATTCAGCAAAAATCAGGGTGAACATAAAAAGAAACAAAAAGTCATCGGGAAATAAGCGAAGGGGGAGAAAATAGCAGCAGGCCATGTAGGGGTGTCAAGGTCAGAAAACAGTATGCAACAGCGGATCGGCAGGAAGTTCCCTTCAGCCTGTGTCCAGCAGGAGCGTGGGGTATAAAGCATCGCCATGGAATGCGATGCATCGAAATATCGAGCGACCAGGTCCCCCCGTCCGCCGCACCGGGAACAGCCCAGGGCCAAGGTAAGCACTGGCCCTCAACAGCGCCCAAGCTCAGGGCCCCGAGCAGCACGCCCAGCACAGGCCTCACAGAGGGAGCCGCAGCCTCCGGTACCATAATCACCATCTCAGCTAGGCCCCGACACGCAGGCATCTCAGCGACCTCACGCTCCTCCAGTGTCTTCGCTGGGAACGGGGGTCTGCGCAACGGATCAGGCACCCTCTCGATCTCACCGGCATTAACCCCTGTAGGGACCTCCACGCGGACCATCAGCAAGCCCTCCACCGCCTCTCCTCCAGCAAAGGCCTCCGATCGCCCCACAGCACGTCCATCATTTGCCGCCACGCACCGCGCGTGAGCGGAGTCTCATCGTCCCCAGGCATCAGCTCCACAAGCGCCTCGAGGAGCTCCAACATGGCTCCCAGGGTTCTGACGGGGGTGGGAGTACCAGCTGCCCCTGGAACTCTCCCTCTCCCTCCTTCTCTGCTATGGGGACCTCCGCAGCAGTCAGTAGATGTGGGTCCTCCATCCTCTCCAACCGCTGTACACCCGGGTAAGGGGACCACTCCTGGAGCAGGCCGACGAAATGCTGGGGTATAGGCCTCAAGATGGCCGACTGCAGGGCTCACTCAGAGGCCTTAAACTCCTCCAAGCTCCTCCAGACTCCGGAGAGGGGGCCAAAACGAGCTCCGAAGTCTGCCACTCGATGGCCAGCTCAGCAGGGGTGTTATCTTCAAATAATTCACCGACAATCATGTTTAATAATCCTGAACCCCTACTACATTCTCGTAAATACTTACATAGTTTGATGACCACCAGGACTTAACGTGCAGATACTTCTGTAGCTTACGGCCCAGATCCTTCTTGAATTCCTCAGCCAAGGTCTTCATTCGATTGAACTTTTCCTCATCAAGCAATGCCTCCACTGACTGCAGATACTGCAACGGAAACACAAAAATAGCATATGAAAGCTGGAATCTGGAGAAATTAAGAAGTGGAACAAGAGGGTGCATAGAGAGTGACGACAAAGATACACGAATGAAGAAAATAAACAAATACAGACATAGGTGAAAGGGAACGCACTGGAGAAAGTCAGATTTCTTTGTTGCATGACCGCAACGTTTGCATGTCATGTGGCGAGATCAAAATTTTATTTCGATTTGTTCAGGAATATTTTGGAATCCAAAATTTTCAGATTTCAGAGTTTTTGATATTGACTATTCAGAACGCTCCAAAAAAAATTCAGAAGTGTCCGAAATTTTGGCAATCTACATATTTTTAGCTCCTATACCTCCTCCAACCTCCCTCTCTATACTACCCGATTTAACCCCCCACATACCCCTAAATGTTAGTTAGGGTTAGCATTAGGGTTACTTCTAGGGTTGGATTTTTTTAGGGTTATGATTAGGTTTACTGTTACCACAGTATTACGGTTAGGCTAGGCTTATGATTAAGGTTACTTCTAGGTTTGGTTCACTGTTAGGCTTGATGGTTCTGTTTGTGTTAGTATTAGGGTTACTGTTAGGGTTACTGTTAGGGTTAACTATTTCTGAAAGTATTAGGGATAGGGTTAGTATTGCACAAAGAGTAAGTAAGCAAATTATTTCCAAATTAATCTGAAAACTTTAAATTCCAAAGCATTGTATTATTTTGTTAATATCAGCTTTTTGGGATCTCGGATGCTCCTGAATTGCCGAAAAGCTGAAGTTTCGTTCGAAAATTAATTCAGACTAAATGAAATGCACATGTCTACATGTCACACCCATCGTATAAGGCACAGGCTAAAATACATTATTTAGCACACACGCAAATTGTACATATCTACATCCATACTGCAGTCATTGACACTTGGACATCTCTTACCCTCTCTATTGTGTCATCCAGAGGTGGCACTGGCAGCTTTGGAAGAGACATCTGGAAACTGTAAAGCATTGGCTGTCTCTTGGACATGATCTTCATACAACCCTGGGATAGACACATGGATAAAAACCAATCGCCAGAAAATTATTGTTGGGGTAGTAATCATACTGGGTGAAATATGTGTACAAGAAGACTATAAGCCTAGGTGTGGGGGCTGGGTGGGAGGGACATCCCCCACCCCACCCCACCCCCTCGATTTCTTCAAAGACATATACATAGTTTGTGTTTAAAATTTAGGATTTATTGTATGGGTGTTTATGATTTTGCTCACACCATAAAGTTACTGAAATCCCCCCCACTTTATATGTCATGAAGGGTAGGGGCACTAACTAATAATCAGAGTTTGCTAATCTGCAAAGGATTAGATAATCATCTAGATTGTAAATTCCCAAGGGAATAGGGTCCTCATGTCCTCCTGTATCTGCAGGCAGGAATACTGACCTGCCTCTTGTATGTATTGTAGAATTGTTCTATCTTTACCTATTGCACCTTGTACAGCGCTGCGGAATGTGTTGGCGCTTAATATGTCTATGCACTGCCTTACAGTAACAAACACTCCCACTCACCAGATTATTTTGTGCTTCCTACACCTCTGACTATAAATATAAAGTAACAGAATTGTTTTACGTTCAACAACATATGTAAACACAGACTTGTATGCAAACAATTTGGCAGTGCAAAGGGCAGTTTCTGACAGCTTAGCCCATTAGCATCCTTGAACTAGATAAGTAATAATAACAACACCACCACCACAGGCAATAATAACTCACAGCAGATGAGGTTACGTTGTTTAATAATAACCCCCTCCCCTTCTTTCCTCTCCCTCTTCCCTTTAGACCCATTTATAAGTCACAACACAATGTATAGAATGCATATGGCTCAAATTAACGGTTTCTGGCTATGATGGAATAGGGGCCATAGTGTATACACTGCTAAACATATATAAACCAAATAGAGGCAATACATCCACTCTCAGGATAATGATTAATTGGCGTTACTCAGATTATGAGTAGGGGTGAGCCGGACACTCCCCGAGTTCGGTTCGAGCCCGAACCCGAACTTCCCATTTGTTCGGGACCGAACCCGAACCCCATGCAAGTCAATGGGGCTGAAAATTCGTTTTTTTAGAGTGCCCTCCAAGAGGGCATATATGCTACATATTTGCCATAAAAGGTGTATGGGGGCCCGGGTAGTGCCCTGGAGGACAGGAAACAAGGACAAAAAGTTAAAAAAAAAACGTTTTTAAAGGGACAGTGAGTTTTCCATGAAATAAGGGTTAAAAATAAAAACCAAAAATTCCTTCAAATATCGTGCCTAGGAGGTCCCCATAACCTGCCCGTGAAGTGGCGGATTTCTAGGATGTATAGAAACACTTAAAAACCAAAAAATGATGTTTCATATGACGGTAAATGCTTTTCCTTTAATCTATCCATAAACAACTGCTTGGGGCGGCAGTCTGTATGAAAAGACATTTTAGGACGCGCAGAAAAAGTTTAGTGATTTTTTTGGCTAAATTATTTTGAAACTTATGCAGGCTTTGGATGAAAGTAACAATAGGTGCTTTAAAATTGGGCTTTTAGCGTCGGCAACAGTGCCGTCACACCGTAACCCCTCTGAGGATATGAATCTGATACAGGCGTCAGTGGCAGTGCACCCAGATATTGTGCCTTCAGTGCCAGGCCTGCAAGTACTATCATACAGTAACCCCTCTGTGGTATTGTGGAAGAATGCAGGGGTGGACCATGCGGTTCTATATTAAAAAGATATGAATCTGGGAATGGGCGTCAGTGCACCCAGATATTCTGCCTTTGGTGCAAGACTGCCAGGCCAGCAAGTATCATCATACAGTAACCCCTCTGTGGTATTTTTGTCGAAGAGTGCAGGGGTGGACCATGTGGTCCTATATTGAAAAGTTTTTGATCTGGTAATGGGCGTCAGTGCACCCAGATATTGTGCCTTTAATGCCAGGCCAGCAAGTATCATCATACAGTAACCCCTCTGTGGTTTTGCTGAAGAATGCAGGGGTGGACCATGTGGTCCTATATTGAAAAGTTTTTGATCTGTTAATGGGCGTCAGTGCACCCAGATATTGTGCCTTTAATGCCAGGCCAGCAAGTATCATCATACAGTAACCCCTCTGTGTTATGGTGGAAGAGTGCAGGGGTAGACCTTGCGGTCCTATATTAAAAAGATATGCATCTGGTTAAGGCGTCAGTGCACCCAGATATTCTGCCTTTGGTGCAAGACTGCCAGGGCAGCAAGTATCATCATACAGTAACCCCTCTGTGGTATGGTGGAAGAGTGCAGGGGTGGACCATGTGGTCCTATATTGAAAAGTTTTTGATCTGGTAATGGGCGTCAGTGCACCCAGATATTGTGCCTTTAATGCCAGGCCAGCAAGTATCATCATACAGTAACCCCTCTGTGGTATTGTGGAAGAGTGCAGGGTTGGACCCTGCGGTTCAAAAAAATAAAACGATATAAATCTGGCACAGGCGTCAGTGCAGCCAAATATTGTGCCTTTCATGGCAGCAAGTGCCTTCACACCGTAAACCTTTTGTGGTATTGTGGAAGAGTTCAGTGCTGGAGGTTTTGTGAATGCAGAAGAGGACATCCCCTATCTATTCCTTTACTTCAGCATCAGGGGATTGATAGCTGCTGATCCAGGACTGATTCATTTTTATAAATGTCAGCCGGTCTACAGAGTCGGTGGACAGACGCACTCTTTTGTCTGTGACAAAACCTCCAGCGGCACTGAACGTCCTTTTGGAAAGCACGCTAGATGAAGGGCAACCTAGTAGCTGCATAGCATATTGGCTAAGTTCTGGCCAGTGATCCAATCTCAACACCCAGTAAGCCAGTGGATCATCTGCTGGAAAGGTATCCAGGTCTGCCCTTGCCCCTAGGTAGTCCTGCACCATATGGTGAAGACGCGGACAATGGGTGCATACATTTGACATCCTTGGGCGTCGTGGACTAAAAAAAAATTAAAAAAGCATCAGTCAAGCGGCCCTGGCCTTCACCGCTATTCCTCTGATCACCCACAGCCTCAGAACCACGTGTGTCAGCACTTGGTAATCTACCACTGCCTGGAAAGGTGTTACACAAGTGTCGCTTTAGAGCGTCCTCAAGTTTTTTCATCCTGTGCTCCCTCTGTGCGGGCAGGATGAGCTCTGCAACTTTCCCCTTGTATCGTGGATCAAGAAGGGTTGCCAACCAGTAATGATCCCTCTCCTTGATAGCATGAATCCTGGGGTCCTTTAGCAGGCTTTGCAGGATAAGGGAGCCCATGCAGCATAGGTTGGAGGTGGCATTCCCTTCCGAGTCTTCCTGGTCAATGAGGATGACCGTATCGTGCACTTCCTCCTCCCAGCCACGCACAAGCCCTTCTGTTTCTGGGCACACAAAACCCTCCTTTGAGGAATCCCCACCTTCAATACCCCCACTACTTAAATAGTCCTCCTCCTCCTCATCCTCCTCCTGTCTGATCTGAGTAGGACCCGCTGGAATGCTGTCTGCGGAAAGACTTCGGCCTTGAGAGCTAGGGAAGGCCTCCTCTTCCTCCCGCTGCTCTGCCTCTAGAGCCACATCTATAATTCCCCGCAGAGTGTGCTCCAGTAGGAACACTAAAGGAATTGTGTCACTGATGCATGCACTGTTCCTGCTCACCATCCTCGTTGCCTCCTCAAATGGTGACAGCACAGTGCATGCATCCTTGATCATCAGCCACTGCGGGGGGGAAAAAAGCCAAGTTGACCTGAACCTGTCCTTGTGCCATACTCACACAGGTACTCGTTGATGGCCCTCTGCTGCTTGTGCAGACGCTGCAGCATTGCTAATGTTGAGTTCCACCTGGTGGGCATGTCACAGATCAGACGGTTTGTGGGAAGGTGGAATTCTCTTTGATTTTCTGCCAGGCGAACGCTTGCTGGGAATGACTGTCTGAAGTGGCTGCAGACTTTTCTGGCCTGGATGAGAAGCTCTGGCAGCCCTGGGTAGTTGGTTAGGAAACGCTGTACCACCAGATTTAGGACGTGTGCTAGGCATGGTACATGCGTCAATTTACCCTTGCGTAGGGCGGAGAGAAGGTTGCTGCCATTATCGCAGACGATCATTCCCAGCTCAAGCTGGCATGGTGTTAACCATCTCTGCATCTGCCCCTGCAGAGCTGGCAAAATTTCTGACCCGGTGTGGCTCCTGTCCCCTAAACAAACCAGCTCAAGCACAGTATGGCATCTTTTTGCTTGAGCCATTGCGTAGACCCTGTCAGGCGTCGGTTTAACTGCCACTTCGCCAGAGACAGAGAAGGAGGAGGAGGAGGAAGAGGTGGTGGTGGTGGAGCAGACAGACCTCATACAAGCAGCTTTCTGGAGGCGTGGTGGATGAACAAGCTCCAGCACAGAGCCCCGTCTTGGATCCCTCCCAGCTGCAATCAGAGTTACCCAGTGTGCCGTGAAGGAAATGTAACGACCCTGTCCATGCTTGCTGGACCACGTGTCTAAAGTCACATGCACCTTGCTGCTGACTGCCTTTCCCAATGACTGGATAACATTGTCTTCCACGTGCTGGTATAGTGCTGGAATGGCCTTGCGTGAAAAGTAATGGCGTTTTGGAACCTGCCACTGTGGTACAGCACATTCAGCAAATTCACGGAAGGGAGCAGAGTCCACCAGCTGGAAAGGCAGCAGCTGCAATGCGAGTAATTTTGCTAAGCTGGCATTTAGACGCTGTGCTTGGGGATGGTTGGGACTATATTTTTTCTTTCGCTGCAGCAGCTGCGGCTATGTAATCTGACTGCATAAATCTTCAGCTACTGGGATGATGTCACATTGTGAGGAAGGACCTGGTACATCCATTACTGTAGCATCATCCCTGTCGGTGGAGGTTGTAGGCAATGACATGGCAGGAGATACAGTGTGGGTAGAGACAGATGAGGAGGAGGAGGACCTACGCAAAGTTTTGTGCCAACGGGATGTGTGGCACTTGTTCATATGTCGCCTCAAGCACGTGGTACCCAAGTGTCCGGTGTTTATCCCACGCTTCAGCCTCATCTGACATAGATTACAAATAGCAACGGTGGGGTCTGCTGCACATTTCTTAAAGAACTCCCAGACAGCAGAGTTCCTGCATGTGTTCTTTGAGACAACAGCGCTCTGCACCGGAGCAGCTCTGACATCTGATGCCTTGGACTGGCTAGTGCTACGGTTGGTCACAGAGGATGTTGTGCCTCGTGTTTGCTGTGCCTCCTCCTCCTCCTCCCCCTCCTCCTCACTTGATTCCTCAGTTCGATCTGGCACCCAGGTGGAGTCAGTGACCTCATCATCAATGTCATTTTCACCCCCTATCTCCTCGTCACTGGAGCCAACTTGGCAGTATGCTGCAGCTGCTGAGGCAACATGAGTGCCAGTTATTTGTGTGTCATCACTGGCACCCCCTTCCTCTTGGTTGATTATACTCCCTTGCTCAACCTCAGAGATTGAATCAGAGCACTGTACTCGCTGCACATCCTCAAGCAGCATGTCACTCTCATTGTAGTCAAACAATTCAGCTGACTCCTCTGTGTGTGATAGCGAGGCTACGGCAGGAGTAGCTGTGGACATGGAGGCTGCATTAGATGCTTTGGCAGCTGAGGTGGACTGTAAAGCACTACAAGCCTGGCTGGCAGAGGACTCTGAGGATGAGGATGGCCTGGTTAGCCAATCCACCAAGTCCTCTGTATGTTGCTGCTGCTTAAGATGGCCAGCACCAGTTAGAAAGGACAAGCGTGCCCCTGCAGAGGATGCACCACGTCCACTACGACCAGAGGCACAGCCTCCCGACACAGGGGCTGCTTGCCCTCTTATCTGTGTCTGGGAGCGTCTGCCTGTCCTTTTTGTTCTTTCAGACATGGTGAGTGATATATAGATTAATATATACAGAACTCTGATTCAACTTTGGTATAAAGATTTAAAGAACTCTGGTATAACTCAGTGAGACACACTGGTAGCTGGCAGCCAGTGACGAGACACAGATCACCTCAATTCACAAATGTTTTGTAGAAATTAGTGAGCCCCAAAATACAGCGTGGTACTGGATGTGTGACGAGACACAGATCACCTCAATTCACAAATGTTTTGTAGAAATTAGTGAGCCCCAAAATAATGCATGGTACTGGATGTGTGACGAGACACAGATCACCTCAATTCACAAATGTTTTAAAGAAATTAGTGAGCCCCAAAAAACTTGCTGGCTGTGTGACAAGACACAGAAGATCACCTCAATTCACAAATGTTTTAAATAAATTAGTGAGCCCCAAAAAAACTTGCTGCCTGTGTGACAAGACACAGAAGATCACCTCAATTCACAAATGTTTTGTACAAATTAGTGAGCCTCAAAATACAGCGTGGTACTGGATGTGTGACGAGACACAGATCACCTCAATTCACAAATGTTTTGTAGAAATTAGTGAGCCCCAAAATAATGCGTGGTACTGGATGTGTGACGAGACACAGATCACCTCAATTCACAAATGTTTTAAAGAAATTAGTGAGCCCCAAAATAATGCGTGGTACTGGATGTGTGACGAGACACAGATCACCTCAATTCACAAATGTTTTAAAGAAATTAGTGAGCCCCAAAATAATGCGTGGTACTGGTTGTGTGACGAGACACAGATCACCTCAATTCACAAATGTTTTAAAGAAATTAGTGAGCCCCAAAATACAGCGTGGTACTGGATGTGTGACGAGACACAGATCACCTCAATTCACAAATGTTTTGTAGAAATTAGTGAGCCCCAAAATAATGCGTGGTACTGGATGTGTGACGAGACACAGATCACCTCAATTCACAAATGTTTTGTAGAAATTTATGACCCCCAAAATACTTGCTGGCAGTGACAAGACACAGATCACCTCAATTCCCAAATGTTTTTTAGAAATTTGTGACCCCCAAAATACTGCGTGGTACTGGTTGTGTGACAAGACACAGATCACCTCAATTCACAAATGTTTTAAAGAAATTAGTGAGCCCCAAAAAGATTTGCTGGCACAGTGACAAGACCCAGAAGATCACCTCAATTCACAAATGTTTTAAAGAAAGTTGTAAACCCCAAAAAAACTTGCTGGCACAGTGACAAGACACACATCACCTAAATTCCCTGATTTTTGGTAGAAATGAGACCCCCCCCAGTAGCGTGGCAGAACGGCAGTAACAAGACACAACTATCTCCTTTGAAATCTCCTCTGAAATGCGTGCAGAATCGGCGCGTGGAAACGTTATATAGTGTGCTGCGGGACTTAGCTCTGTGAGCCCATGATTGGGCAAAATTTGCCCAATCAGGACTCTGAGCGGTGATTGGCATAGTGTTGAACCAGTCTTGCACCAGACCTGTGGTCAGGTGCAAGGCTGTAGCCAATTACGAGCTTCAGACCAGTGGGAAAATGCATTGTGGTACATTGTGGTCGAACATGCGGCGAACACCCGGAAATGTTCGGTGTTCGCGATCTACTCGAACAGGCTAAGTTCGGGTAGAACCCCGAACCGTCCGAACCCGAACCGCTCATCCCTAATTATGAGGACCAGTGTCTTATGTTCGTGGGTTCCACAACAACCACTTTGATTATTACTTATGATACAAACTTTTTGTATGTTTCTTTATTTATTTTTTTGTCTTGAACACTTATTTTTGTATTGATTATTGAGGGATTTATGATTGGAGCAGAGGAGGATAAATTCACAGAGAATGGCTGAAACACTCTTTGTGAGTGTATATACACAGTATCTCACAGAAGTGAGTACACCCCTCACATTTTTGGAAATATTTTATTATATCTTTTCATGTGACAACACTGAAGAAATTACACTTTGTTACAATGTAAAGTAGTGAGTGCACAGCTTGTATAACAGTGTAAATTTACTGTCCCTCAATATAACTCAACACCATTAATGTCTAAACCACTGGCAACAAAAGTGACTACACCCCTAAGTGAAAATGTCCAAATTGGGCCCAAAGTGTCAATATTTTGTGTGGTCACCATTATTTTCCAGCACTGCTTTAACCCTCTTGGGCATGGAGTTCACCAGAGCTTCACAGGTTGCCACTGGAGTCCTCTTCCACTCCTCCATGACGACATCACAGAGCTGGTGGATGTTAGAGATCTTGTGCTTGAGACATGCTTGGCCATTCCATTACCTTTACCCTCAGCTTCTTTAGCAAGGCAGTGGTCATCTTAGAGGTGTGTATGAGGTACATATCATGTTGGAATACTGCCCTGCGGCCCAGTCTCCGAAGGTAGGGGATCATGCTCTGCTTCAGTATGTCACAGTACATTTCGGCACTCATGGTTCCCTCAATGAACTGTAGCTCCCCAGTGCCGGAAGGACTCATGCAGCCCCAGACCATGACACTCCCACCACCATGCTTGACTGTAGGCAAGACACACTTGTCTTTGTACTCCTCAGCTGGTTGCTGCCACACACGCTTGACACCATCTGAACCAAATAAGTTTATCTTGGTCTCATCAGACCACAGGACATGGTTCCAGTAATCCATGTTCTTAGTCTGCTTGTCTTCAGCTATCTGTTTGCGGGCTTTCTTGTGCATCATCTTTAGAAGAGGCTTCCTTCTGGGACGACAGCCATGCAGACTAATTTGATGCAGTGTGCGGCGTATGGTCTGAGCACCGACAGGCTGACCCCCCCCCCATCCCTTCAACCTCTGCAGCAATGCTGGCAGCACTCATACGTCTATTTCCCCAAAGACAACCTCTGGATATGACGCTGAGCATGTGCACTCAACTACTTTGGTCGACCATGGCGAGGACAGTTCTGAGTGGAACATGTCCTCTTAAACCGCTGTATGGTCTTGGCCACCGTGCTGCAGCTCAGTTTCAGGGTCTGGGCAATCTTTTTATAGTCTAGGCAATGTTTATGTAGAGCAACAATTCTTTTTTCAGATCCTCAGAGAGTTCTTTACCATGAGGTGCCATGTTGAACTTCCAGTGACCAGTATGAGAGTGAGAGCGATAACACCAAATTTAACACACCTGCTCCCCATTCACAACTGAGACCTTGTAGCACTAACGAGTCACATGACAACGGGGAGGGAAAATGGCTAACTGGGACCAATTTGGACATTTTCACTTAGAGGTGTACTCACTTGTTGCCAGCAATTTAGACATCAATGGCTGGGTGTTGAGTTATTTTGAGGGGACAGCAAATCTACACTGTTATACAAGCTGTACACTCACTACTTTACATTGTAGCAAAGTGTAATTTCTTCAGTGTTGTCAAATGAGAAGATATAATAAAATATTTACAAAAATATGAGGGGTGTACTCACTTCTGTGAGATATTATATATATACACACACACACACACAAAAGATGAGACTTTCCTGCACTTGAGGAGTCCAAAATCCAATGCCCGGGGGTGCTTT
Source organism: Leptobrachium leishanense (assembly GCA_009667805.1). Taxonomy (NCBI): domain Eukaryota; kingdom Metazoa; phylum Chordata; class Amphibia; order Anura; family Megophryidae; genus Leptobrachium; species Leptobrachium leishanense. Next base: position 69,174,548 of record CM019065.1, read on the forward strand.
GGTCAGAAATGAATACATAAACAGGAAAAGACCAGCACTTCTAGGACTTCTTTCTATAGGCTTTGTTTATTGAAACTGATGACTATCCACTATGACTATCAGTTTCAATAAACAAAGCCTATAGCAAGAAGTCCTAGGAGTGCTGGTCTTTTCCTGTATCTACATATAATTTTTTTCAACATTTTAAAGGGTCCCTCTGTCCTCCTCTCGAAGAGAATTTGAAAGGAATATTAGAAAGTCTTTGGGTAGAGAGCAAGAAATGGTCAAGACAACTTGTACAAACTGTTTATAACGACGGGAGCATGTTCTTGGTAATGTAGACATAATGGTTGTGCATTGTGAAGGATGTCCTGTCAGCGCCGAAACAACCAGAAAAGTAATACTAAATGCTGGACCAGGAAAACCATAAAATAAGATAGACATAAACTAGGGATCAGCAATCTTGGCTCTTCAGGTGTTTTGGAACTACATCTCCCATGATCCTCCACCACTCATTAGGTTGCCGGCACCTTATGGAAAATGTAGTTGGAGAACATCTGGAGGGTCAAGGTTGCTGAGCCCTGACCTAAACAGACATCTCTGAGAATGATTAGGGCTGGTAAGAACGGAGTGAACATGTACATATCGGCCAAGTCACCTGGCAAAAAAGAATGCTCGGTAGGTAAAATCAGCCAAGGACAACTATGAAAAGGCTGCTATTGTTCTGAAGTAGAGCGTAACACATCACGATTCCCTACGTAAACAACAAAAGACCACATGCACTTTTTTTAATGGCCACTGAATACTTGGTTTCTTCACAAAGTATAATCCCATCAATTCTGATCCAGTGTCCATTACCACCATGTTCTTATATTTTCCAAACTGCAATTTCTTAGAAGGCCCTAAAAATGGACTTTATCCCCTAGACTGAGCTCTATAGTATATGAGAGTGAACAGTAAGGTAAAAGATAAAGCATGAAGGGTTATTGAAGAGATATGAAACAAATTGACTTTATGATTTAAATATAATAAAATATATACAGGACAAGACAGAATGACATGAGACAATGAACAGAATGAATGAAGACATGGTAGAATGAACAGATAGAGATAGATAGAAATGAATAGTATAGCCAGTCTACATGGTGGTAGATACAAAATGAGGGTGACAGAAGGTGAAACAAAATATACAACGTAATAGAGGATATTCACATAAAAGGATTTTTATAACCTACTGCCCAGGCTTTGGTTTTCAAGCTCGTCTTCCCTCGTGACTCAAACATCCACCCGTGATATGAAAGAAGAATGCGTAGAGTTTGGCGATACACAAGAATACCGGAGATCCAAACCCCTGAAGAGAAGATTACAGCACTAAGGACCGTGCGGGAAACGGGCGATATAGCGGATCTGTAAGAAAAGAAATGTAATTTATGACTAAGGAGACAATGAAGCAGAGAATTTTCCAACCAGAGTAAGAAAAATAAAGCGGAAAAACCAAATGTACCGCCAGCATATAAGGAAGCATGTGAGAATCCACACGCCCCCCTAGACTCACGCGCAGCCCCCATCCTCTGGAACGCTCTCCGTCATATGGTCAGACTTTCCCCTAGTTTCCCTTCCTTCAAACGCTCCCTTAAGACATTCCTATTTAGGGAAGCCTACCACCCGACTCACTGATACACCTCACTGACGCAACTAGTCCATCACTCTCACCTTGCAGTCCTCTCCTCCTGTTTCCACCACAACCTGTCTAGATTGTGAGTTCCCACGGGAATAGGGCCCTCGTTTACTATTGTACCAATCTGTCAATTGTTGTTCAATGTATTCTAACCCTGTCTATATTGTGCCCATTGTACAGCACTGCGGAATATGCTGGCGCTATATAAATAAAGTATAATAATAATATACTGAACAAGCCGATTTTGTTCGGCGAAACGCGTCTATTCTACTACTTTGAGTATATCTATCCCTATCCATAGGACTTTTTAAGTTTTTTAAAATACTAAAAAGGTATAGATTTATTTTTCTATTATCCCCTGGTATGTTCTCATTATTATATTATCCCTACAATGCTGCACTGTCCACCAAGTACTTGGATCCATCAGTCCAGTTTGGAGGTCGAGAACAGAGTGGTCGAACATCAACTGATTAAGATGTCAGATGCCCAGATCCCTTGAGCCGGTATATAATAGGCTCCCCATAAGGTGAGTGAATCTGGTTTTATTTACATATATTTGTAGGGTCATATTATATATATATATACATATATATATATATACATATATATATATATACTGCCCAATTACAGTGGCAAGAAAAAGTATGTGAACCCTTTGGGATTACGTGGAGTTTTGCATGAATTGGTCATAAAATGTGCTCTGATCTTCATCTAAGTCACAACAATTTGAAAAACACAGTCTGCTTAAAATAATACAACACAAACATTATATGTTTTCATGTGTTTATGGAACATAACATGTAAACATTCACAGTGCAGGGTGGAAAAAGTATGTGAACCCCTAGCCTAATGACTTCTCCAAGAGCTAATTGGAGCCAGGAGTGAGCCAACCTTGAGTCCAATCAGTGTGATATTATTGGATGTGTTGCTGAAAGCTGTCCTGCCCTTTAAAAACACACACCAGTTTTGGGTTTACGGGTTTCAAGAAGCATTGCCTGATGTGAACCATGCCTCGCAGAAAAGAGCTCTCAGAAGACCTGCGATCAAGAATTGTTGACTTGCATGAAGCTGGAAAGGGTTACAAAAGTATCTCCAAAAGCCTTGATGTTCATGTGTCCACGGTAAGACAGACTGTCTACAAATGGAGAAAGTTCAGCACTGTTGCTACTCTCCCTAGGCATGGTTGTCCTGTAAAGATGACTGCAAGAGCACAGCGCAGAATGCTTAATGAGGTAAAGAAGAATCCTAGAGTGTCAGCTAAAGACTTACAGAAATCTCTGGCACATGCTAACATTTTTGTTGACACATCTACAATAAGGAAAACATTAAACAAGAATGGAGTACATGGGAGGACACCATGGAGGAAGCCATTGCTGTCCAAAAAGAATATTGCAGCACGTTTGAAGTTTGCAAAAGAGCACCTGGATGTTCCACAGCACTACTGGCAAAATATTCTGTGGACAGATGAAACCAAAATTGAGTTGTTTGGAAAAAACACACAACACTATGTGTGGAGAAAAAAAGGCACAGCACACCAACATCAAAACCTCATCCCCACTGTAAAACACGGCGGAGGGAGCATCATGGTTTGAGGCTGCTTTGCTGCCTCAGGGCTTGGACAGATTGTTGTCATTGATGGAAAAATGAATTCCAGAGTTTATCAAGACATTTTGCAGGAAAACGTAACACCATCTGTCCGCCAACTGAAGCTCCGCAGAGGATGGGTGATGCAACAGGATAATGACCCAAAGCATACAAGTAATTCAACAAAAGAATGGCTTCAACAAAACAAAATACGCCTTCTGGAGTGGCCCAGTCAGAGTCCTGACCTCAACCCGATTGAAATGCTGTGGCATGACGTTAAGAGAGCGATTCTCACCCGACATCCCAAGAATATTGCTACACTGAAACAGTTTTGTGAAGAGGAGTGGTCCAAACTTACTCCAGATCGTTGTGCAGGTCTGATCTGCAACTACAGGAAACGTTTGGTTGAGTTTATTGCTTCCAAAGGAGGGTCAACCAGTTATTAAGTTTAAAGGTTCACATACTTTTTCCACCCTGCACTGTGAATGTTTACATGTTCTGTTCAATAAACACATGAAAACATATACTGTTTGTGTTGTATTATTTTAAGCAGACTGTGTTTTTCAAATTGTTGTGACTTAGATGAAGATCAGAGCACATTTTATGACCAATTCATGCAAAACTCCACGTAATCCCAAAGGGTTCACATACTTTTTCTTGCCACTGTAAGTTTTTTCTTCTCTGTCCCCTCGCCGTTCGAATATTTCTAGAATACGTTGTGAGGGCAGTGCCACCCCAGTGCAGTTGCTACCCTGCTTCTTCTACAGAGACAGTTTTTATTCCATGTGAGTGTAAACGATCAAGACAATTTAATGCACACAGCACTTTGTGTTTTGTGACATATAATATTGCACTATATATATTTTTTATATATCCTTTACATGTACAAGAGCCGTCGTGGCTTTATAGAGATTCTACCGGCATTATTTGAATTTCATATTTGCACAATATCGCTTTTTGATATTTATCTTATATAAGCACTGTACACACTTTTCTCCCACAGTGCACATATTTTAATATTATTTTTATTCGTTTGCGCCCGGGGTTTATTCCGGTTTCTAGTTGCATTAATATATACTGTATAATTCTGTATATTGTGTAATGTGTCACGACAATAACGAAAGATAACTTCTTAAACTCCCTTTGCCAATAACAGAAAAGTGAACTGAATTATTAGTAATAAAAAGTAATTGTAATTATTAAATTAGGGGTCTGATCCTACAAAACAATTAACAGGGTTATGCAGAGAAAGGTGAAACTCTGGAGAAGTGAAAATTCAAGGTCAAAATAGCTGATTTGGAAAATTAGATAAATGGGAGAATTTTTCTGGTTTGGCTATTTTGCCTAGAATTTTCACTTCTCCAAAAGTTCTCCCGACTTTCACCTTTTTCTGAATAACCCTGTTAGTGTGGGACTGGGAACTCTCCATGATTTCTCCTCAATTAACGGTCGATATGTTGCATCGCATCTCTAGCAAAACCCGCACTCAAGTTTGATATCAATATTTAAATATAATAATAAGCTGGGTTTTAGGGAAACATTATGGTAATTGTAATATATTTAATACATTTCGGGTGACTTAATAAGGACACATACAGGGTTAGTCAAAGTGATCCGAATGGCTGCCGAAAGGGAACCGAACGCTGAAAATCAGCGTTCGGTTACCTTCCTTGGCCATTCGGCTATCCAGAGAGCAGGCAATTCGCCAAATCCTGGCGAATTGCCTGCACATACGGTGGCTGTTCGTTGCCTCTTCGGGGGCAGTGAAATCCCCATAGAGAAGCAATGCTTCGGCTATTCAGAGAACAAAAACCAGCAGTGAAAAGTTGCCGAATTGCCCTGCCATTCGGTGGTTTAATTCGACAGGTTTATTCAGGCGAATCCCATAGGCTTCAATGTTAAAAATATTCCCGTTTTAATTCAATATCTAATAAACAGTTTATTATAATATTCTGCAGTAAAGAGTCTCTTTATTTATAGATTTTCTAGGATATTTTAAGCATTTTTCGGGATTTCTTTGCCAAAACTTTTTTCTCGATTTGTTTTAAACGTTTGTTATTTTTTCTGTAACAGCCCTTTTTATTATCATTCATTGGATCTCATACGTAAATTTCAGACATTTTCACTCAGTAGTTTCTTTGCAAACAGCGTTTCACTTTTCAAACATTCAAGCAAACCGTTTTTTTTTTTTCACTCCATTCGTCTGCGGTGTCGGCTTTTTCCGGCGGCTGCGCTGGGTGTTACCGGCTCCTGCTCGGGTTTTTCCGGCGCTTTCGGCGGGGTTAATCCAGATGTTTTTGCGGGTTTTCGGTGTACATTCACCGGGCTTTGCAGTGAGTTTTCGGCGGGTTTGCGGCAGCTTTTCCCTGCAATTCGGGGACCCTGTGGTGCTTGCTGAATACACCGCAGGGTTGCCGAAATGGGATCGCCAAATCTCACCGAATTGAGAACGTGCAGTGACTTTTCGAATTCTCTTTGAATAACCCTAGGATTGAAACCTAGTGAAAGCGTTTCAGTGTGTGGGCACAAAGGAACTCTGTTAAAAAATAGTGGAGGAACTGCATTCCGAAATCTTCCTGCTCGACATAAACGCTGGATTAAATAAAATATATTATTAGATTAACCAGTAAAGGTCAGAAGAGGTTTGGCTAAACAATAGTACCGTGTATATACAGAATAATCGATTCACATTTTTGTGTATATTGGACACAATAATAAATATGGTGCTCACTGTTGGGTTACTCACTTTCCTGGAAGAAAGTTACTGATCTTGGTGATGAGTCCAAGTGATGGATCCAACTTCCCGTATAATGACCCAAGAGTGACGGCCACCACGGCAAACCATGTGGATGGGCTTGCAGGGTACACACCGCTTAATACTGAACTCTATGAGCAAAAGATACAAGAGAAGAAAAGGCTGATCATTTCTCCTTTCTATAAGTCAGCAATTATTTGTCTTCGGAAGATCTTGGCCCAGGGGTCGGCAACCTTGGCCCATCAGTAGTTTTGAAACTACATTTTCCTTAAGGCTCTGCCAACCTAATGAGTAGCCGAGATAATGGAAGATACAGTTCCACAACTTCTGGGCTGCCAAGGTGGCTGACCACAATCTTAGCCACATGTCAACCACTCATTGTGTAGACAATGACAAACTGTGCAGAAAACACCATGGTTAGACTATTCCAAGAGCAAGGCCGCTGTGGTTCCCAGTTATTCAGTGAATAAAGCCAACATCTAAGTATGATAGCCTTAAACATGGAACATAGTGAACAGATTTCTTACATATTTATTTTCTGTGTTAATCTGTATATTTGTGTTATTTTTAATATCTTGCATTTTATTACGTTGCATTTCTGTAACAACTGTAACAATTCAATGTTCTTGAACCCAGGACATAATGGAAAACGAGAGAAATCTCAATGTATCCTTCCTGCAGGCCTCAAAATTTCTCACTTGACTGCTCGCATTTGGCGAGTGGAAATTACATGAGGGCGAGTGGGAATGCAGAGGCATGGCTGTATAGGAGTTAGGTGGGGCAACTAGTGGCAAGTAACTCTTAAGGCCTGGCTAGTAGCTTGGGACTTGAAATTTTGAGCCCTCCTTCCTGGTAAAATACTTTATAAATAAATAAATAAGGTTTACAGGTATTTGAATAATCTCTATAATCTTCACAAAATATTGACCAAAGGCGTTTTGCCGAAGTTGCAAACATCGTCAAAAATCACTACTGTTGTAACAAAGACAAAAGCCAGCGTTTCACAAAACATAAAATGAAACACAGAGGGTAAAGATGATTCACTGCAATTTATCTTTTGTGGATCCCTGGCGTTTGTCAGCATCACAGCAATGGTGATTTTGACAGTGTTTGCAACTTTGTATTTTTATTTATTTGCAAAGTATTTTACCAGGAAGTATAAATTGAGAGTTCACTCGTTTTCAAGTATGTCCTGGGTATTTGATCACACCAATGCTTATAAAATATATTGTACACTAAAAAATGAGGGACTTAAAGTCAAAAAGGGGGAATTAAACGGGAAACCATGGAGGTATATTTTATACAGAGACACTTGTTATGTCGTAACAGGCCTATTTGACTATTTCAGTGTAAGTAAAATAAAAAAAATAAAAAAGGGGGGGATTTTATATTAGACGCCAAGATACATTTTTCATTTTAAGTTATTTATTTATAAAGTATTTTACCAGGAAGGATACATTGAGATTTCTCTCATTTTCAAGTATGTCCTGGGTGCAAGAACATTGAATTGTTACCAGGTTACTCTGCCACCAGTTTAAATAAGGAACTATACAATGTTTCTTCCTGCATCCATTCTATCATGCTGTAGGAAAATATTATGTGCAGCCAATAAATGGAAGGCTGGCAGATATGTTTTCAGAGTCCACATAGCTTCGCTGTCATTGCACCCTCATCCACCCTGTCACAGGACATTATGCTCCGCTCCGCAACCCAAGCACCCAGGTCAGGGATTCCTGATAATTTAGCAAGAGGTCCAGATCAAGACAGGAAGGGTGCATTTACTGGTTTTCAAAAAATGGCAGACTGTATTCTGGCTCGGACAGCAGGGAGAAAGTTTGGTAAACAAGCCGTTAACAACCAGCAGCTCCCTATTACTAGCTCTATTACATGTGAGGTGATACACTGGCTGGCCAAAAAAAAGTCAAACATTCTAATATTTCGTTGGCCAGCATTTTGCTTTGATTACGCCATGCATTCGCCATGACATCATTTTGATAAGCGGTTATTTCCATCCAGAGTCGCATTAATTTGTGGCCAAGATCTTGCATTAATGATGGGAGAGTTGGGGCGTTGCATTGCGTAAAGTCTTCTCAAAGACATTATCCCAAAGATTCAATAGGGTTATGGTCTGGACTGTGTGGTGGCCAATCCATGTGTGGAAAAGATGTCTCATGCTCCCTGAACCACTCTTGCACAGTTTGAGCCAGATGAATCCTGGCATTGCCATCTTGGAATATGTCCGCTGTGCCATCAGGGAAGAAAAACCCATTGATGGATAAACCTGCTCATTTGGCCAGGTGGTGTATATAAGCAGCTTGACTAGTAATATACTGGAGCCTTTAACAGTTATTGGCCATCGCTGCTAACATCTCCTGGAGTCCATAGGATGTGATCTTGCAGGTTCATCATCACGACTCTAGGAATTATTTGCTTATAGTTTCCTTCAGCTGGAGGCGAGATTGGCAACGTCTTAAGACATACTGCTGATATAAATACTTTAAGTTTGTCCTAAATTACTTTTTATCGATACATCATGAGTATCTGTCTAAATGTCATGTTAATATTTTTTTATTTTTTTTATCAGGTGGGGGAACGAACAACAGATTTTTAACGTGCCCAGGGCAGCATCAAGCCTAAATATGCTCATGGAGACAACTCAAAGGTTTTACCACATTACGTGTGGACAAATGAACATGAATAAATAAAAGACACCCTTAAAACTAAAAGGTATATGAAATAAAAGTACAAAAGTCGATATAGTTAAACAAAAAAAGAGGAAGCATAGTGTTAAAGTAGTGTTAAGATGCTTTGCATGCGCAAAACGAGGTGGAGAACGCATGAAACGCAACTAGTGAAAGCTTAATGCGCTCATAAAACGAGCCAACTATAAAAGCAACAATGATAATTATGGACAGAGGATCTGCACATTGTGCATGTTTGTAACACAAGTCAGAACCCAGAGCAATTGGCTGTAGCATTTTTGATAGTTTCTTTTCATGGCTTCCCTAGCAGTGGACTTGCAGGGAGCATGAACTTGCGATATCAAAGAGTCAAGCAGTGAATGAATATCAGATGTGGAGCCAATGGAAATATGACCTAATAACTGTATAAATTGATACCAGGTTCTACTGGCAATCAGGGTCGGATTAACATAGAGCAGCAGTTCCAGACCCATGCCCTAGAATAGGCCCAGAGAAAGGATAACTAGGTCTGCAATGATGGACATGTGGATCCCTTTATCTCCAACCCCATAGTAGCTAGAGGGTCATGTGACATATCACTGGAAAGGCCAGAGCATGACCTTTCCAATGATACCAAACATGACCAGGTTTCTAGTAACAATATTTTTTTTTCTAATACAGAAATGTTACATCAATAACCTAAACTGCTGCAATGGAGTGAAGAGCACTGGGGGGGGGGGAGACTTTGGATCCCTGCGTCACTAATCTTTACACCTCACAAGGTCAAGTGAGGCATCATTGGACATGTCAAAGTCTGGCCTTTGCATTGATACCAAACAGGACCATGTAAAATCTAAAATAAAATAAAACAAAAAACCCCAACTTTTTTATTTATTTATCTTTAGTTCCAAATGTGATGGCATTGTTCATTTGTCAGATATAAAATGAGCAATACCACTGCCATTACTCAACTTTTTAATTTCCCACTCTGGGAGCAAGGTCAGTGTTTTATATATAGTCATATTATTCATAAAACACCATCCTCCAAAACACAAGGGAAATATTTCACCTTTTTTGTTCATTTTTCTCAGAAAAATGCAGTAACAGGTTCCCGTTTCCCTTTTTTTTTAACAACGTATAGAAAAGGCAAAATGAAAGCGGCGGCACTCCAGGTCTTTTCTTAAAACAGTAAACTTTAATTAATCAATTAAAACATGGGTCGACATTTCAGCTCCCATCCGGAGCTTTCCTGAGCACACAAAAGGTTTGCTTCCTGAGGAAAGATCCGGATGGGAACTGAAACGTCGACCCATGTTTTAATGGAGTAATAAAAGACCTGGAGTGCCGCCACATACATTATAATATATATATATATATATATATATATATATATACTTGATGATGTAACTATTGGGTGTGCTTTAGGGGTCTGGCGGAGCAAATCTGATAGCATAATAAACGTCGCTGATGCACAAACGGATTCAGGCATTCCCCTGAAAAGCTTCTTCTCAGTATCCTATTGTGGCCTCCAGTGAAGACCAGACCAGTGGTACCATCTCCTTAGATAGGTGACACCATGTGAAATGGAACCAGGACAGGGCAGACTGAGCGACGACAGCACTAATTCATGCCACCAGAATCAATTCTCCCTATTTCCTCATGGTGACTATGGGTTAATGGGGAGAGTGAATGGAGGACTAAGGGTTCATTGTGACTGCCATGGGTACCAAGGGTAAATTGGGGGGGGGACTAACAGGAGGCCTGAGGGTTAATAGGGGGAGTGACAGGGATATGAATGTTGATGAGGGACTGATAACGGTTTCACGGGAGATATGAGGTCAATGGGGCTGACAGGAAGACTAGGGGATAACAGGGGCTGACAGTGGGACTGTGTACATACATGGGGCTGTGGGGTATTGTGGGACGAGAGGGGGTGAAGGTTAATGGACCTCGACAAGGGAGCTGAAAATCAATGGGTGGACATTAGTGATGAGCAGAACACCCCCGTGTTCGGTTCACATTCGAACTTGGACAATTTCAAAAGTTCGAGTTCAAACTCGAACACGAAACGAACTCAATGCAAGTCAATGGGACTCGAAAGTTCGATTTTTAGAGTGCCCTCCAAGAGGGCATATATGCAAGATATTTGCCATAAAAGGTGGACTGGGGTCCAGGTAGTGCCCTGGGGGACAGGAAACAAGGACAAAAAGTTAAAAAAATAAAAGTTTCTAAAGGAACAGTGAGTTTTCCATGAAATAAAGGTTAAGAATAAAAACAAAAAATTCCTTCAAGTATCGTGCCTAGGAGGTCACCATAACCTGCCCGTGAAGTGGCGGATTTGTAGGATGTATAGAAACATTTAAAAACAAAAAAAAGACATTTCAAATGACGGTAAATGGTTTTCCTTTAATTTAACAACTGCTTGGGGCGGCAGCCTGTATGAAAAGAGGAGACATTTTAGGGCACGCAGAACAAGTTTAGTGATTTTTTAGCTAAATTATGGTGAAACTTAAGCAGGCTTTGGATGAAAGTAACAATAGGTGCTTTAAAATTAAAGTGTCGGCAACAGTGCCGTCACACCGTAACCCCTCTGTGGTATTGTGGAAGAGTGCAGGGTTGGACCCTGCAGTCCAATATTAAAATGATATGAATCTGGTATAGGCGTCAGTGGCAGTGCACCCAAATATTGTGCGCCTTTGGTGGCAGCAAGTGCCTTCACACCGTAAGTAACCCCTCTGTGGTATTGTGGAAGAGTGCAGGGTTGGACTCTGCAGTCCAATATTAAAATTATATGAATCTGGTACAGGCGTCAGTGCACCCAAATATTGTGCCTTTGGTGGCAGCAAGTGCCTTCACACCGTAACCTCTTTGTGGTATTGTGGAAGAGTGCAGTGGTGGAGGCTTTGGGAATGCAGAAGAGATCCCCGATCTATTCAGTTACGTCAGCATCAGGGGATTGATAGCTGCTTATCCAGAACGGATTCATTTTTATAAATGTCAGCCGGTCTAAAGAGTTGGTGGACAGACACAAAAACCTGTGACAAAACCTCCAGCGGCACTGAACGTCCTTTCAGAAAGCACGCTGGATGAAGGGCAACCTAGTAGCTGCATAGCATATTGGCTAAGTTCTGGCTAGTGATCCAATCTCAACACCCAGTAAGCCAGTGGATCATCTGCTGTAAAGGTATCCAGGTCTGCCCTTGCCCCTAGGTAGTCCTGCACCATACGGTGAAGACGCTGGCAATGGGTGCCTACATTTGACGTCCCTGGGCGTCGTGGACTAAAAAGATTTAAAAAGGCATCAGTCAAGCAGCCCCAGCCTTCACCACTCTTCCTCTGATCATCCGCAGCCTCAGAAGCACCTGTGTCATCACTTGGTAACCTACCACTGCCTGGAAAGGTGTTACACAAGTGTCGCTTTAGAGCGTCCTCAAGTTGCTTCATCCGGTCCTCCCTCTGTGCGGGCAGGATGAGCTCTGCAACTTTACCCTTGTATCATGGATCAAGAAGGCTTGCCAACCAGTAATGATCCCTCTCCTTGATAGCACGAATCCTGTGGTCCTTTACCAGGCTTTGCAGGATAAGGGAGCCCATGCAGCGTAGGTTGGAGGTGGCATTCCCTTCCGAGTCTTCCTGGTCAATGAGGATGACCCCATCGTGCACTTCATCCTCCCAGCCACATACTAGTACTTGGGTTTCTGGGCACACAAAACCCTCCCTTGAGCAATCCTCACCTTCAATGCCCCTACTTAAATATTCCTCCTCCTCCTGTCTGATCTGAGGACCCGCAGGAATGCTGTCTGCGGAAAGACTGGGGCCTTCAGAGCTAGGGAAGGCATCCTCTTCCTCCTGCTGCTCTGCCTCTAGTGCCACATCTATAATTCCCCGCAGAGTGCGCTCCAGCAGGAACACTAAAGGAATTGTGTCACTGATGCATGCACGGTCACTGATCACCATCCCTGTTGCCTCCTCAGATGGTGACAGTACAGTGCATACATCCTTGATCATCAGCCACTGCGGGGGGAGGGGGGAACCAAGTTGACCTGAACCTGTCCATGTGCCATACTCACACAGGTACTCATTGATGGCCCTCTGCTGCTTGTGCAGACGCTGCAGCATTGCTAATGTCGCGGTCCACCAGGTGGGCATGTCACAGATCAGACGGTTTGTGGGAAGGTGGAATTCTCTTTGAATTTCTGCCAGGCGAACACTTGCTGGGAATGACTGTCTGAAGTGGCTGCAGACTTTTCTGGCCTGGCTGAGAAGCTCTGCCAGCCCTGGGTACCTGGTTAGGAAACGCTGTACCACCAGATTTAGGACGTGTGCTAGGCATGGTACATGCGTCAACTTACCCTGGCGTAGGGCAGTGAGAAGGTTGCTGCCATTATCACAGATGATCATTCCCAGCTGAAGCTGGCGTGGAGTTAACCATCTCTGCAGCTGCACAGCTGACAGAATTTCTGGCCCGGTGCGGCTCCTGTCCCCTAAAAAAAACCCATCTTCAGCACAGTATGGCATCTTTTTGCTTGAGCCATTGCATAGCCCCTGCCACGCGTCGGTTTAACTGCCACTTTGCCAGAGACAGAGAAGGAGGAGGAGGAGGAGGAAGAGGGAGAGGTGGTGGTGGAGCAGACAGACCTCATACAAGCAGCTTTCTGGAGGCGTGGTGGATGAACAAGCTCCAGCACAGAGCCCCGTCCTGGATCCCTCCCAGCTGCAATCAGAGTTACCCAGTGTGCCCTGAAGGAAATGTAACGGCCCTGTCCATGCTTGCTGGACCACGTGTCTAAAGTCATGTGCACCTTGCTGCTGACTGCCTTTCCCAATGACTCCATAACATTGTGTTCCAAGTGCTGGTATAGTGCTGGACTGGCCTTCCGTGAAAAGAAATGGCGTTTTGGAACCTGCCACTGTGGTAGAGCACACATTCAGCAAATTCACGGAAGGAAGCAGAGCCCACCAGCTGGGAAGGCAGCAGCTGTAATGCGAGTAATTTTGCTAAGCTGGCATTTAGACGCTGTGCTTGGGAATGGTTGGGACTATATTTTTTCTTATGCTGCAGCAGCTGGGGCAACGTAATCTGACTACGTAAATCTTCAGCTGATGGGATGCTGTCACATTCTGAGGAAGGACCTGGTACACCCATTACTGTAGCATCATCCCGGTCAGTGGAGGCTGTAGGCAATGACATGGCAGGACATATAGTGGGGGTAGAGACAGATGAGGAGGAGGAGGACCTATGCAAAGTGTTGTGCCAACGGGATGCGTGGCAGGTGGTCATATGTCGCCTCAAGCACGTGGTACCCAAGCGTGGGATGTCTTTCCCACGCTTGATCCTCATCTGACATAGATTACAAATAGCAACGGTGCGGTCTGCTGCACATTTCTTAAAGAACTCCCAGACAGCAGACTTCCTGTACATGTGCTTTGAGACAACAGCGCTCTGCACCTGAGCAGCTGTGACTTCTGATGCCTTGGACTGGCTACGGTTGGGTATAGAGGACGTTCTGCCTTGTTTTTGTTGTGACTCCTCCTCCTCCCTTGACTCCTCTGTTCGATCAGGCACCCAGGTGGAGTCAGTGACCTCATCATCATTGTCATCACCCCCTATCTCCTCGTCACTGGAGCCAACTTGGCAGTATGCTGCAGCTGCTGGGGCAACATGAGTGCCAGTTATTTGTGTGTCATCACTGGCACCCCCTTCCTCTAGGTTGATTATACTCCTTTCCTCAACCTCAGAGTTTGAATCAGAGCACTGTAGTTGCTGCACATCCTCAAGCAGCATGTCACTGTCATTTAGTCAAACAATTCAGCTGACTCCTCCGTGTGTGATAGTGAGGCTACGGCAGGAGTAGCTGTGGACATGGAGGCTGCATTAGATGTTTTGGCAGCTGAGGTGGACTGTAAACCACTACAAGCCTGGCTGGCAGAGGACTCGGAGGATGAGGATGGCCTGATTAGCCAATCCACCAAATCCTCTGTATGTTGCTGCTGCTTAAGACGGCCAGCACCAGTTAGAAAGGACAAGCGTGCCCCTGCAGAGGATGCACCACATCCACGACGACCAGAGGCACAGCCTCCCAACACAGAGGCTGCTTGCTCTCTTATCTGTGTCTGGGAGCGTCTGCCTGTCCTTTTTGGTCTTTCTGACATGGTGAGTGATATATAGATTAAAGATATACAGAACTCTGATTCAACTCTGTTACAAAAATTGGAGATATGCAGAACCTGGTTTCAACTGTGTTATCTAGATTAAAGATTTCCAGAACTCAGGTATAACTCAGTGAGACACCCTGATAGCTGGCAGCCAGTGACAAGACACAGATTAAAATTCCCAGAAACCACCAATAAGTCAGTGAGACACCCTGATGGGAGGCAGTGACAAGACACAGGTTATAATTCCCAGATATCTGCTACAAGTCTGTGAGACCCCCTCATGGGTGGCAGTGACAAGACACAAATTACAATTCCCAGATATCTGCTAGAAGTATGTGGGACCCCCGGATAGCTGGCAGTGAGAAGACACGGATTACAATTCCCAGGAACCTCCTATAAATCAGTGAGACCCCCTGATGATGGGTGGCAGTGACAAGACACAGATTACAATTCCCAGATATCTTGTAGAAGTGAGACCCCCCCGCCAATAGCTGCTGGCAGTGAGAACACACAGATTACAACAATTCCCAGATATTTTGTAGAAGTGAGACCCCCCCAATAGCTGCTGGCAGTGAGAACACACAGATTACAACAATTCCCAGATATTTTGAAGAAGTCAGACCCCCCAATAGCTGCTGCCAGTGAGAACACACAGATTACAACAATTCCCAGATATCTTGTAGAAGTGAGACCCCCCCCAATAGCTACTGGCAGTGAGAAGACGCACTAACAGAACAATCTCATCTCAAAAAACACGTGCTGGGGGCTGTGTGCAGTCTTATATAGTGTGCTGCGGGATTTAGCTCTGTGAGCCCATGATTGGGCAAAATTTGCCCAATCAGGACTCTGAGCTGTAATTGGCAAAGTCTTGCACCTGTCCTGCACCTGACCTGTGGTCAGGTGCAAGGCTGTAGCCAATTACAAGCTTCAGGCCAGTGGAAAAGTGCACTGTGGTCCATTGTGGTGCATTGTGTGCGAACATGAACCGAACACGCGGAAATGTTCGGAGTTCGCGAACAGCCTATGTTCGATGCGAACTCCGAACAGATCGAACCAAACAGCTCATCCCTAGTGGACATACAGAAGGGCTGTGGGGTTAATGGGGCTGGCATGGGAAGCTGGGTGATTAATGGGGATTGGCCAAAGAATGGGGGATACCGGGGACAAATGTTCATAAATCTAAATATTCTAAAATACATTATATGTAACAGAATGGGAGTGCTTGCCTAATGTATCTGCTTTTTGTGTTCGAAGAGCTAATAGGTCAGTGCTAGGTGGGTAGAGACACAGGTTCGATCCCGGCAAGAGCACCTCTCCAGTAAGTGTCCTTGGCAAGACACCTAACGGTACATACTCGCCACCCAGGACATACTTGAAAATGAGAGAAATTTCAATTTAACCGTCTCAAAAGAAAAAAAATATGAAACCGTTTCCATGGTCACCTTGAGTCTGATTAGTCGCTTCCTACAGGCAACCAGCCCTGACAGGTACAGATGTCGCAGAGCATCACGACCCAACTGTAGATCAATCCCATCAGGAGTAACCGTGAACTGAAAGGCAACGGCCTGATGCGCTTCCGCCATCTTGGGGCCTGCAAAACACAGATAAAGATAGGCATTAGATCCACAGGCATGATTAGAGAGGAGAAGACAGAATAGTGCGTCGGCTTTAAGCTTTGGGTCATAAGGCCTGCAAGATGGAGTTCTGCTTCTCAGTTGTACTATCAGGGGGTAAAGGGTTATTCAGAAAGCACCAAAATTTCACAGAAATTTCAGCGATTCCTTCTTTGGCGCACTTCAGCGATTCCAATTCGCTGACCCTGCGGTGAATTCAGTATTCACCACAGGGTCCCCAAAGTGTGCCAAACGGGAGTTGCCGAAGACCGCCAAAAAAAAAACCCAACATAAAACCTTGCTATTCTAAGGTGTTTAAAACAATGAAAATGCATGGAAATAATAAAAAAGGTCCAATAAAAAAAATAATAAAACGGTCCGTTACAGAATAAAAATAAAAAAGAATCAAAGATTTACCCTAAAAGATACAAAAAATTACAAAATAAGTAAATAAAAATAATAAGTGGTCGAATAAGATTTTTTTTTAAAATATATATATTTTTTACATTGAATCCTATGGGATTCGCCGGTTTAAACCTGTCGAAACTGAAACACCGAAAATCGGGGCTTTTCAAGTGCAGTTCAGTGCGCTGAATAGATTAAACATTACTTCTCTATGGGACAATTTCACTGCCGCCAGGCCTGGACTGGGACAGAAATTTAGCCCTGGACTTCATCCAGACCGGCCCACTCGAATTATGCAAACACGCACAAAAATAGCATATAAACCAACCAAAACGCTCAACCAATGGCTCTACAGATACCGGAATTTCTGCACAGCGATTGGGTAAAGCAACGCAGCGGCACTGAGGTTGGGTGTGCACCGTGCGCAGCAGGTCTCACCTGCAAAGTGGCCCCAATATGAGACTGTGGCAGACTGCGTCTGTTATACCGAGGGTGAGAAAGTTCTCACCTCACCCATTAAGGGCAGCGCAAGCCGTGTGGTGAACCAACATTAACACTGGCCCAATGAGCCATCGGCCCACCAGGAAATCTCCCAGTAGTCCCTATCGTCAGTACATGCGTGACTGCCGCCGAAAGTTGCCGACTTACAGTGATCTGCGACAAACTGAATTGTATTTCGCTGTCAATTCGCCAGCATTTGGTGAATTGACTGCTCCCTGAATAGCAGAACTGGCTCGAAAATGCACCGTATGGTGAAATTCACCGTTCCATGCAATTCGGTGGAAGTTCGCCATTTATTGAACAATCCCTTAAATATATTCTGCTACCAAACTGCATCATGGTCAGAGATCTTAAATACCACCCCCCCCCCTTGCCAGAAAATCATGGGAGTTATAGTTCAGAAACATCAGTGTGGCCTGAGTTTGATTTCTCGAGTCTAATTGGATATGTGTGCTCTTCCCCCTGCTCAGAGCAGCAGCAAAGTCCTCCACTTGCTGTGAACCAGAGGCGAGTTCAGTTCCTTCAGCAGCTGCTGAATTGCTTCTGTGCACCAGTTCAGTTTGCTGCAGCAGTCTCACTGAACGCTTTGGCTGTGAATATGGAGACAAAAGGGCGGAGGATTGCTTAATGAAAGCTGCCGTTTCTGCAAAATCCACTCTTGTCCATTTTATTACCACTTAAGTGTTAATGCATACCATGTTCCAATAAATATTTGGTGTTTTGGTCAACCAAACCTTCAAACTGAACATTTCCTTATTGGATTATTTGCTCCGTGGAGGCGGCCATCTTTCCCACGCCACACTCAGCTAATCCTGCAGCACCTCTCGATTTAGCTGCAAGTGCTATGTTAGCAGTGCTCAGCACTGAGCTGCAGCACAGCATTCAGTGCCAAGTTGCTAACTTAGCAGCGGCTGAGGAACTGAACGCGCCTCAGTTTCCTGAGAGCTGCTGAAGAACTAGGATCGAAGCCTTGAAAATGGAAGATGAGCAAATAGTTTCAGCTGCTAAAATGCTTCTTTTTACTCGCCTGGATTTCTTAACGTTTACTTTATAACCATTAGCAAGACCCTATGAAAGTTGCCTTAATTCAATTCGCTGGAGTTTGTTCACCCCAGTATACTGTAAAAACCAGCACGTGTCTCTGAATGTTCCTTATTAAGTATTTCTGTTTGTTTCCTCCAGTCTCCCTCGTGTCATCAATCCGTGTCCTGAGATACTCCTCCTTCCTCCTGACTGCTGAGTGCTGAGTTTATTTTCATAGCCAAACTTTGGATGGCGCCCAAGTGTGTGAGAGGTGAAGCAGAGACAAGGGGGAGGAGAGGCGAATTCAAGATGGAAAGCAGAAGGAAACCTGCTCCAGTTCAGCATGGGAGCAGCGTGGCAGGGTGGATGTCTTAAAACAACATTGACCCTCCAGATGTTTTGGAACTACATCTCCCAAGATGCTCAGCTACTCATTAGGTTTACAGAGCCTTAAGGGAAATGCAGCTCCAAATCATCTGGAGGCCCAATGCTTAAAAAAGGTTAACGTTATTAGGGAAGGCAACAAGTAATTTAAAAAAATTGGTGCAAAGAAGCCTCTAGAACAAGCATTTTACTGGTTTCCATGACAATTTTTAAATTTCTTTTGAATGTCCCACCCAGGGGTCAAGTCCAGCAGGAACACATGGGAATGGAGTTCCCTCACTACTTTAGCAGGAGGTACCCAGGTCTCTCCCTACTTTAGCAGGAGGTACCTAGGTCCCTCACTACTTTAGCAAGAGGAACCTAGGTCCCTCACTACTTTAGCAGGAGGTACCCAGGTCTCTCACTACTTTAGCAGGAGGTACCTAGTTCCCTCACTACTTTAGCAGGAGGTACCTAGTTCCCTCACTACTTTAGCAGGAGGTACCTAGTTCCCTCCCTACTTTAGCAGGAGGTACCTAGTTCCCCCACTACTTTAGCAAGAGGAACTTAGTTCTCTCACTACTTTAGCAAGAGGAACCTAGGTCCCTCACTACTTTAGCAAGAGGTACCCAGGTCCCTCACTACTTTAGCAAGAGGTACCCAGGTCCCTCACTACTTTAGCAGGAGGTACCCAGTTCGCTCCCTACTTTAGCAAGAGGAACTTAGTTCCCTCCCTACTTTAGCAAGAGGAACTTAGTTCCCTCCCTACTTTAGCAAGAGGAACTTAGTTCCCTCCCTACTTTAGCAAGAGGAACTTAGTTCCCTCCCTACTTTAGCAAGAGGAACTTAGTTCCCTCCCTACTTTAGCAAGAGGAACTTAGTTCCCTCCCTACTTTAGCAAGAGGAACTTAGTTCCCTCCCTACTTTAGCAAGAGGAACTTAGTTCCCTCCCTACTTTAGCAAGAGGAACTTAGTTCCCTCCCTACTTTAGCAAGAGGAACTTAGTTCCCTCCTACTTTAGCAAGAGGAACTTAGTTCCCTCCCTACTTTAGCAAGAGGAACTTAGTTCCCTCCCTACTTTAGCAAGAGGAACTTAGTTCCCTCCCTACTTTAGCAAGAGAACTTAGTTCCCTCCTACTTTGGCAAGAGGAACTTAGTTCCTCCCTACTTTAGCAAGAGGACTTAGTTCCCTCCCTACTTTAGCAAGAGGAACTTAGTTCCCTCCCTACTTTAGCAAGAGGAACTTAGTTCCCTCCCTACTTTGGCAAGAGGAACTTAGTTCCCTCCCTACTTTGGCAAGAGGAACTTAGTTCCCTCCCTACTTTGGCAAGAGGAACTTAGTTCCCTCCCTACTTTGGCAAGAGGAACTTAGTTCCCTCCCTACTTTAGCAAGAGGAACTTAGTTCCCTCCCTACTTTAGCAAGAGGAACTTAGTTCCCTCCCTACTTTAGCAAGAGGAACTTAGTTCCCTCCCTACTTTAGCAAGAGGAACTTAGTTCCCTCCCTACTTTGGCAAGAGGAACTTAGTTCCCTCCCTACTTTGGCAAGAGGAACTTAGTTCCCTCCCTACTTTGGCAAGAGGAACTTAGTTCCCTCCCTACTTTAGCAAGAGGAACTTCGTTCCCTCCCTACTTTAGCAAGAGGAACTTAGTTCCCTCACTACTTTAGCAAGAGGATCTTAGTTCCCTCACTACTTTAGCAGGAGGTACCTAGTTCCCTCACTACTTTAGCAGGAGGTACCTAGTTCCCTCACTACTTTAGCAGGAGGTACCTAGTTCCCTCACTACTTTAGCAGGAGGTACCTAGTTCCCTCACTACTTTAGCAGGAGGTACCTAGTTCCCTCACTACTTTAGCAGGAGGTACCTAGTTCCCTCACTACTTTAGCAGGAGGTACCTAGTTCCCTCACTACTTTAGCAGGAGGTACCTAGTTCCCTCACTACTTTAGCAGGAGGTATCTGGTTCCCTTTTGGCTGATATACTGGGAAGCTGTAATACCTTTCTATGCAGACACAATTTATAAACAGTCTATATTTAAGGGGTTTTCCTGGATTTAACCACATTGGGAAAGCATGGGAATGACAGATACTCAGTGTTTGCCAGAGGAATGGTATTCTCTTGCATAAAGAAGCGCTGCAGCTCCAAGTAATCTTTGAGAGCAGAATGTACAGAAATGTTGGGGATTTCCCACACTTATTATTTTTAGGACTTGACCCCTGGTCCCACCCCTGAAATTATTCTTTTATTATACATATCTTTCATAAGGTTATGGGAGTATAAACATCACAGGTGCTGAAATAGCGCCTGCCCCGGAATCTAATGCTAATATGGGGTCGCTACGGGGAAACCTCTAGGCCAGCGTTTCCCAAACCTGTCATCGGGACCCTCAACCAGGCCAGATTTTGCAGATCGCCTTGAGGAAAAGCAGATTGAATCCTGCAATCACTGAGCAGCAAATCATATCACCTGTGCTGGGCTTCAGATCTCTGGATAAAATGGCGAAGCAGAGGGTCCTGAGGACAGGTTTGGGAAACGCTGCTCTAGGCGCAGGTTTTCTCAGTTTGCGTCCCCATTTTAGCAATAACATCATAATCTAACCCATGTGATCTATTCCAGTTGATCAAAACCAAATAGACATGATAAAAGCATCATTTACAATTATATGGTAAACGCACACAGAAAAATATGTTTGGCACATTGTGCACAAAACAACATAAAACAATCACATTATACATAAAGTCATATTAACTTTATAGATCAACAAAGAATGTTTCATTTTCTCTTTTTTTTGTCCTTTTACGAACACGGTTTTCATTTTACGACAAAGTGTACCAAGGCTTTACAGGTGTATAAATAATTCTCAACGATCGTGTATTATCTCAGACCTTACACGCCAGTCGAACCATAGAGAGCATGGGGACAGGGCAAGAGGGTGCGCGGGAATGTTTGACTCCCAGCGAGAAAGTGTTTTATTATGACTTTCATATACTCAAAGCAATATAGTTTGCGAATTGGCACCTTCATTTACAGGGTTATTCAAAGAGATTCGAATGGTTGCCGAAAGGGAACCAAAGGCTGAAAATCAGGTTACCTTTCTTGGCCATTCGGCTATCCAGAGAGCAGGCAATTCCCCAAATCCTGGCGAATTGCCTGCACATACGGTGCCTGTTCATTGCATGTTCGAGGGCAGTGAAATCCCCATAAAAAAGCACTGCTTTGGCTATTCAGAGAACACAAACCAGCAGTGCCCTGTCATTCAGTGGTTTAATTCGGCAAGTTTATTCAGGTGAATCCCATAGGCTTCAATGTTAAAAATTAGGGATGCACCGATACCGATACTAGTATCGATATCGGTGCCGATACCGGGTACTGCAGGAGTACTTGGTACTCGTGCAGTACCCCCGATATTTTATTCCGATACCGGAAGCCGGCATTGAGCCAGCTTGCCGGTATCCGAGGGGCTGCGGCGACTGTCCGAATGCTCTATCGGCAGTCGGACAGGCCCTGCAGCTGCTCATCGCATTGTTTATACTTACCTTCCTGGGCGCCGCCGGGAAAGTCTTCGCGCGCGCGCTCCTTGGAAGGTCCCCAGCCGCGACCACGTGGGACCATGTGATCACGGCTGGGGTCCTTCCAACGAGCGCGCGCGGGGAAACTTTCCCGGCGTCGCTGAAGGAAGGTGAGTATAAACAAAGTGAGCAGCTGCAGGGCCTGTCCGAACGCAGATAGAGCATTCGGACAGGCCCTGCAGCTTCTCTCCGCTCATACTTACCTTCCTTCAGCGACGCCGGGAAAGTTTCCCCGCGCGCGCTCGTTGGAAGGACCCCAGCCGTGATCACATGGTCCCACGTGGTCGCGGCTGGGGACCTTCCAAGGAGCGCGCGCAAAGACTTTCCCGGTGGCGCTGAAGGAAGGTAAGTATGAGCGGGGGGGGGGGCATATCCATGAGCTGGGGGGCATAACCATGAGCAGGGGGGCATATCCATGAGCAGGGGGGCATAACCATGAGCAGGGGGGCATAACCATGAGCAGGGGGGCATAACCATGAGCAGGGGGGCATAACCATGAGCAGGGGGGCATAACCATGAGCAGGGGGGCATAACCATGAGCAGGGGGGGCATATCCATGAGCAGGGGGGCATAACCATGAGCAGGGGGGCATAACCATGAGCAGGGGGGGCATAACCATGAGCAGGGGGGGCATATCCATGAGCAGGGGGGCATAACCATGAGCAGGGGGGC
This sequence comes from Leptobrachium leishanense, assembly GCA_009667805.1. NCBI lineage: Eukaryota > Metazoa > Chordata > Amphibia > Anura > Megophryidae > Leptobrachium > Leptobrachium leishanense. Next base: position 69,197,526 of record CM019065.1, read on the forward strand.
ATAACCATGAGCAGGGGGGCATATCCATGAGCAGGGGGGCATAACCATGAGCAGGGGGGGCATATCCATGAGCTGGGGGGCAATTATCCATGAGCTGGGGGGCAGGATATCCATGAGCTGGGGGGCAGGATATCTATGAGCTGGGGGGCAGGATATCCATGAGCTGGGGCAATATCCATGAGACCTGGGGGCTTTATAGAAGGTCTGTTGTATTGGAAAGCGTCACATGACATAAAATAAAAGTATCGGTAATTGGTATCGGTGAGTACTTGAACAAAAGTATCGGTACTCGTACTCGGTCTTAAAAAAGTGTTATCGGTGCATCCCTATTAAAAATATTCCCGTTTTAATTCAATATCTAATAAACCGTTCATTATAATATTCTGCAGTAAGGAATCTCTTTATTTACAGTTTTTTTTAGGATCTTTTAATCATTTTTCGGGATTCTGTTTAAAAATCCGATTTTTTTTTAAAAACAAATTTTAACTTTACTTATTTTTTCTGTAACAGCCCTCTTTATTATCATTACCTGGACGTCATATGTAAATTTCAGACATTTGCACTCAGTAGTTTATTTGCAAACAGCATTTCACTTTTCAAACATTCAAGCAAACGGTTTTGCTAATTTATTAAATGCATTCGTCTGCGGTGTCGGCTTTTTCCGGCGGCTGCGCGTGATCGGCTCCTGCTCGGGTTTTTTCCAGCGGGTTAATCCAGATGTTTTTGTGGTTTCGTGTGCGTTCGCCCTCGTTTTGCAGTGAGTTTTCGGCGGGTTTGCGGCAGCCTTTCCCTGCAATTCGGGGACCCTGTGGTGCTTGCTGAATACACCGCAGGGTCGCCGAAATGGGATCGCCAAATCGAACCGAATTGAAGAGAACGAAAAGTCACCGAACGTGCGGTGGTTTTTCAATTCTCTTTGAATAACCCTGTTAGTGTTTATATTATCAAGCCAACTTGCTGAAGTGTTTCCATTATTTAACCCACTCCACTGCAATATTCATACCCACCGGGCTCTGTTCCAATCCTGCCGCAAGATGTTACTATGGCGGGGCGGCTGCTGCTGTCACCATTGACTGCTTGAGTTGTTATTCTATGTAACCGCAAAAGAAAGGGACTCCGGCACCGCAACGGTGTTACAAGAGCAGCCTTTACTGGATGACCATTGGTGGCAGTGGAAATGTTTCAGCCAAGAAAGGCATTCATCAAGCGCCTCAGCTATTCTAGTTAGCAGCAACTTAGAACAGTTCCTAACAACTTGTAAGGGAACCGATAACAGCCGTCTAGCTAGAGAAAAACACAGAATTCCCTGGAAGCTTGTCTATAAATAAAAAATATATACTTTTTTTCCTTTAACGCTTTCTGGTTCCTTACTTGACAGTGGCATGCCGCAGGTGGGAGGGGCTGATGGGAGCATAGAGCTGCCCTAAAGAAGAGCCCACCTATCAGTCACTCCATTGGCCAACAATGGAAAACACCGATTGAGTGCGGGGGGGGGGGAAGAGTCCTGCAAGACAGTGCTCTGATCATGGCGGGCCCTTTCCTTAAAAGCATGCCGCGATCACATAAAGGCCACCAAAACGTTGAAATGAGAAGAACTCCCTTTTTATCCCATTATACAGGCCAGAAAAAAAATGCTGACACGTACAAAGGGAGTAATTGCCTTTCAAATGAGCCCAACATGTTTTGGGCATAACAATGTCACCTTAATGGAACGTTTCAGCATCCATCTCATTTGTTGAGAACACAACAAGCCGCCCCAAAAATAATAAACACTTGCAGACAGGCCTTTTCATATCCACATACAGGAGACAACATGTCCCCTGTACAAATGCCTGATATGCCAGATCACAGAAATGGAAAGTCTTATTTTGGCTGGTGAATATGCCCCATGAGGGGGGGTGACAGTCAATGACATCTTCAGGGACCCTGATTCTTGCCAAACCTTGTGCAGCTTGTCCAATTGTCAGATGTAAGGGCCCCTCCATGCCACCAGGACTTTCCGAGAAATTTCCCGGTGGGCAGCAGCATCTAGGGACCAGTAAGCACTGGTCTGACACCTCACTGAGGGATCGCTCTCCCACCCACCGGGGACACGTTTTATCCCCATGCCGGACCATCAGGGATTTATCCAACTCCCTGTGTATCAGGTAAACGGAAGAGGAGGAATAAAGTTGTATTTTTAATTAAATAAAGGGAAAAGGTGGCCGACCAGTAGGTCAGTAAGATGCCCTGAGATTTCTGATTGCAGTCTTTTGTCCCATATGTTTGCACCTCTTGGTAAATGTTACACAAACCTCCTTGGCAGTTACATAGATAGATGAGGGATTTCCATGGGTGTGTTCGCCCTTACTTGGCTAGTTGCTTACGACCTTCAGCTAGGGTAACACCTACAGGGGGACACGACAAGCTTGCAATGCTTTGAGTTTGTGTCTCATGTGTTATGCATACCTGCATAGGCCCGTAGCCGATACCACATGGATTTTTTTTCTCCCCATGTGAAGCAGCAGCAAAATTACATTGTAGCCATTCCGGCCTGTAGTTTATTATGGTGAGAACATCACACTTCATCGGCAACGGCGGTGGGTCGATGAGACGCAGCAATCTAATTTTGCACCCCCCCAAAGAAGTGTGTTTCTGGCTAAATTTCACACTATTCAGAATAACTATAATAAACGCTTATAACCAAATGCAAAAATTAAATAATAAGTGAATGTAGCTCCTGGGCAAGAGAGAAGTAAGAATTAGCATAGCCCAGGCTCAAAACCGCAGTTAATAATTTTAAAGCACCAACCTCTTCCGAAAGTGCTGCAAAACAAACTATAAAATTGACAAAAAGACAAATAAAGTCCTCAATGTAACAATAGCAACAACTATAAACAGATACAACTTGTCACAGTAGTGAAGCGTAAAAAAAAAAAAACACACCTTCATAAACACTGCGATAGAACGATAAACAAGCTACAAATAAACTGCATATATCAATGAAAAGCACTAAGTTCCAAAGATGAGGACTACGCGGCACAGGGAGAGAATGTACAGAGTTATAAATAGACGCTTCAGGGAAGACAGAACGCCAGGGTTTTAACCACACAAACCGTTAAATTAACCAGCGATATACTATCACTATCACATCGAAAGAATACGTAATACACTCACCTGTTACTTCTTACCTTTCTCAGGTCTACAGGCAAATAGACATGAATACACTTGTTCACCCTCCCAATCACGCAGCGGCTTCTTTCTGTCCTCTGTGCCCTTCAGCTGTGTATGTAAAGAGTGTGGAGCCAAAATACCAGTGTAACCTGAGACACCACACACACAGAAATGAGAGGTTTCACATTGACATACAGCACAAGCAGCAGAGCATTACGCAGTCGCAGACACAGTACAGACGCAACGTCACAAACAACCTCAGAGTTATTGGAATATTACTATATTCAGCATTTAATATCTGACGATATGACCACATAAGGGAAGAAATAACAAACCGAATGGAAACCCACAGGCTTTTAAAGTAACGCACGGGGGAGGCATACACGTAGGGACTTGGAAAAATCTCGGAATAGAAAAGGGAACATTTTCAAAAGAAAAAAAAATGAAATACCAACCGGGGTTTGACAAATACAGATTTTATTTATTTTTTATTAAACGGGACAGGAAAAATTTGCATGACAAGGCTTTTTTTTTCTTTTCAATTCTGCAAACAAAATCTCCATCATGAACCGACGCGATCTACAATTTAAAACAGGGATTTCAAACTCTGCCCCTCCCCAGGAGGTTTATGAACTACAACTCCCATGATTCTCTGGCTATTTATTGCATTCAAAGGATTCTGGGAATTGTAGGCCTCAACATATGGGAGTTTGAGATCCCTGATTTAAAAGGGACACTCTAGCCTCCATAGCCATGAGTTCTAGATGGTCATTGATCGTTCATCCTCTACACGTTTTTCTCCTTCATGATGGACAGCCATCCCTTCCAGTGTTTAGGTCAATCTTTATATGCAAGGTAATAAAAACAGGGGAATGTGGGGTGGGAAAGGGGTTAAGGGTGGGAACAGACAAGAGTTTTGACAGTCAGGAGGATTTAATATTTTTATTTACACCATCCTGCTGAATTTTTACCTCACAGTTTTCATTTGACGCACATTTACAGGCCTAGTGGGTTAAATTTAAGTACACAAAAAAAAATATTAAAATTTACTTGGCATGAGACATACAACAATGTAACATACTTTTATGAAGAAAAGAAAGATTTTTTTGGCAATATGTGATTGATATAGGAAATATTTGGCCATGGCTGATTACAGCGTTAAAGGAGGTGGTGCAGCAGGTGAGGAAACCGTATGCCAGCCTGCACTAGCCAGTTAAAAAGAGACAGTGGGCAGGGAGTGGCAAGATGGCCGCATAACCATTAAGCAGTGACATATCAGGAATTCTTGTCATTTGTGGTATAGTGGGATATTACATAAAGCAAAGCTGTCATGACGAATACCACTTTTAACGTGTGTATGTAGTCTCAACCCAGGCCAACGTATATATGAAAACATATACTGCCAAACGCCTATGGACTGGGTAGGTTTGTGAATAGGAGGACAGAGGAGTGCTGCAACAGAAAACAAGAGGCCAACCGTAGGAAGGGTGTTGGAGGATCGCTAAACAGTCATAGGAAAAGCACCGGAGCAGATCGGCCTCCTGCTTTCAGTCTTACAAAGACATTTATTTCACTACCCCACTGTTTTTTTTTTATTGCGATAGTGTATAAGAGATGGAGATTATGATAAATAAAATATAGCGCAAGTATATTTTCCTCAAACAGAACGATTGCCTATATTATACAACTTTTCGCTTTTACTTTCAGCTTAAAAATAGGCTTTAGACCAATAGATGCTTGTCCACTGGGGCAATATGGGCACTGCCCAGTAGCATATTTTTTTATTTAAAAGAAAATACAAAAATAAAAGTTTTATTTGCATGTAGTCAGACCTAGTAGCTCCCAAATTGTGAGGGTTTAGGTAAACGCAAACCAAGAATCTGTCTGGTTTCTTTCACCATCTTTGATTGGTTGAAGGATTATAAGCAGCAGGGGCAACTGAGCATGTCAAGATGACAAGACCTAGAGTAGGGATCAGCAACTTTGACCCTCCATGTGTTTTGAAACTACATCTCCCATGACACACAGCCACCTATTAGACTGACTGAGCTTTATGAGAAATGTAGTTCCAAAACATCTGCAGGGTCATGGTTGCTGATGCCTGAACTAGAGGCTCAATAAGGACATTTGTGCAAACCTGCCCCGTCGCGAAGCATTTCGCACATGCTCTGTCCACTCTTTAATATTTCTCATCTCCACATCCACTTGCGTTTTGGAGGTTAAAGCCGGAGCGATTTGTACACATTCCAGGGACTCTCATTGGCTCACACCCTTGCATGGCAGGTACTTCCTCAGTTTGCACTCTGCAGCTCACACTTTCTGCATGTGTTGGTAGAGTATAATAGACTGTAGACCCTTATCTGTTTACAGTGATTGACCATTATGAGGGCTGGGGGCAGGCTGGCAATTTTTTTTTTGGAGAAATTATTTTACCAGGAAGGATACATTGAGATTTCTCTCATTTTCAAGTATGTCCTGGGTGGCGAGTATGTACCGTTAGGTGTCTTGCCCAAGGACACTTACTGGAGAGGTGCTCTTGCTGGGATTGAACCCATGTCTCCACAGGTTCTCTACACGCAGAGCAGTGATGTTACCTCTACTCCACCCAGCCGGTACTATGTCCCCAAATGTTACTCTGTGTGGGGTTTGTACTGCATAATGCTGAACTGGCTGCAGTGAGGAGAGAAATCACTGAGCCAGCCGAGGATTATGAGCACAGCAGGGCAAATTGTCTTTGGCTGTGCAGGAGTGGAGGGTGAAGCTTGTCCCGCTCCTTCGTCGCTCTGGAATAGAATGGAGACAGCTGCAGCAGCTGTTCTGAAGGCCGCTTGTGCAGTGATAAGACGCAGCTAGAAATCTGATTGTCCTCTCTGCCAAGCGGAATAAAACTTTTTAGGCTAGGGTCAGACGAGCATGATTTCTACGAACGTACGTCAGTACGGAAAACGCATAGTGGCCACACAGTCCGTTTATTCACTGACGTATATTTTGACGGATGTAGGAGGGAAAATAAAATAAAAAGCAAAACCATTTTGTCCGTGAAAAATGCTGGACGTATAAATGCAGTCCGTCTGACCACGTTCCATCACTCACACACAAAGCTATGCAGACGTTGCGGACGCAGCGCACTTTGTGCGGCCGTTCTAGGGGTTGTACGTTCTTGCCTGCCTTGCGTCCGTGGGCCGCGGCCATTGTGCGTCCGCAGTTCAGTGCGGACGTACTTCGTGTGTCGGGCTCCTATGGGCTTTCTGTTATGCTATCACGGACGTAGTTTTAGGCGCAATCACGGGCGTGAACACTACGCTCGTCTGACCCCAGCCTTAGACATTGCAGTGGTTAATTTCATGTTTTCTTTTACCATCTCATGCAGATTGTGTTTTCTTACACTCTATATTAAAACAACCCATTATTCAGATTTCACGTAATAAAATAGCATTGTTTTTATTGGCAAAATATGCCGGTAACTTAGAAATTCTCCTTAGTCGCTTGTCTCTAAGTTCCCTGCGAACGGCTGAGAATCCTGTGAGTTGCGGTTAATAGGAGCGGAATGTTAAACACTGAATAGGATGCAGCGCCTGCGGTTTACACAATACAGGGGGAGATCAGGATTATTGACTCTGTTTTTATGTGATTAGGCGGTTAGGGTTATATTTATAAAAGCATTAAGAGATGAGGAGCAAAAAAATATATAAATCACCAGAGTAGTTAAAAGAAGGATTGCCTTTTTATTAAATATAAAATATTAAATTAGACATGCATAATTATTACAGACCTCTGCATGGTTTCGGACTGTAGCAGCGTTGCGTTTTACAGATCATGAAAAAAATACTGCAAATCAATGAACCGTATTATTTTAAAATAATGCCCACATGGATTCTTCAAAAATGACTTCCAAAAAAGGTTCCCGCTGAACCCTCCATCAGTAGGTCATCGTGGCCAGTAGCAGGTAAGGGATGCGGCTGAGAAAGAATAACTGTTTGGATGCACTTTTCTTTTTCTTTTTTAGTCAACACCATTTACTTTTCTGCTGAAAATAGGCTTCAAATCGAGAGATGGCATATTCCTATGACACAAGGAAACACCGTGTTAGAAAACACAGGAAGAAATATTCTCCTCCCCACAATCCTTACCTGTTCAGTTATTGGGTTATCTTCTAATCCAGTATTTCCCAAACCTCTCCTCGGGTTCCCCTAACAGGTCAGGTTTGCAGATATGTGAAGCACAGCACAGGTGATATGATTTGCTGCTCAGTGATTGCAGGATTCAGTCTGCATTTCCCCAAGGTGATCAGCAAAACCTGGCCTGTTCAGGGGACCTGAGGACCGGAGTTGGGAACCACTCTTCTAAACAAAAGTCCAACAGGGATGTCCCGATCCAATCTCAAGGATCAGGGGCTGATTAAGACATTTTTCAGGGATTGGTGATAAACTTTATGACACTGATCTGACCTCCGAGTGAAGACCAGGGTCTATGGCAGTGTTTCCCAAACCTGTCCTCGGGGCCCTCAACCAGGCCAGATTTTGCAGATCACCTTGGGGAAATGCAGACTGAATCCTGCAATCACTGAGCAGCAAATCATATCACCTGTGCTGTGCTTCACATATCTGGAAAAAGTGGCGAGGCGGAGGGTCCGGAAGACAGGTTTGGGAAACACTGGTCTATGGCATCTGGTGAGGGATCCTCCTCACATTCGCATGGATCCTCTGGCATGTTAGGTACAGCTGACAGGTTACCCAGTGATGAATGTGGCCTTGCGGCCCGACGAGGGGCATGGCATCAGGTCATGTATCGGATTTAGGGTTGCCAGGTCGGCCATGTTTTCCTGGACACACATTACTATTTCATTCAGCGGGAACACCATGAAAAAGTGCTGCCCTGAAACATGTATAATTCATAAGCTGCAGGAAGGAAATCCAGGCACATGGATTAAACATGCTGCAGGGTGGCATTTTTCATGCACTGCCCATCAGCATGTATAAAGTATGTGTCCAGGAAAACATGGCTCATCTGGCAACCCTAATCAGATTGGAACTCGGATCAGGACATCCCTAGAGCCCAATGTATCATCAAAAAACATTAAATAAAGCCATTTCCAATTACTAAACAAAAGTTAGACACAAAGGTTTACATAATTTTCCTCAAACATGTCCACAGGACCCTTTAACAGTCTGGGTTTAAAGCAATGTTTCCTCAAACATGTCCACAGGACCCTCTGACATGCCACTTTTTCCAGATATCTGAAGCACAGCACAGGTGATATGATTTGCTGCTCAGTGATTGCAGGATTCAGTCTGCATTTCCCCCAAGGTGATCTGCAAAATCTGGCCTGGTTGAGGGTCCCGAGGACAGGTTTGGGAAACACTGGTTTAAAGGATTTCCTTGGGGAAATACAGACTGAATCCTGCAATCACTGAACAGCAAATCATATCACCTGTGCTTCACATATCTGGAAAATCTGACGTGTTATCGGAACCTGAGGACAGGGTTGGCAAGCACTGGCTTCCAGGATAAAAAAAATGCAACCTCTGCAATCCCGTGTGTCCTGATGTATTCATAACAATAATAAAAGATACTGCACAGTCAGCAAATTTGCTTTGCTTACATCCAAGTAGGGTTCACAGGTCAGCCATGTTTTCCAGGACACATATTACCATTTCATGCACAGGGAAAAGTGCTGCCCTGCAACATGTATAATTTATAAGCTGCAGCAAGTTAAGGCAGATCACCTGGGATTCCTTTTCTTATTTCCTACGTGCAGCGTATGGATTATACATGCTGAGGGGTGACATTTTTCATGAACTGCCCACCAGCATGAATAAATTATATGTGTCCTGGAAAACATGACCGATGTGGCAAGATATCTGAGAAATGATGTACACATGCAGGCTTCTGATGCAGTCCACAACCGTTCTAGCATGTATCAGAAGCTTAAGCGTGTTACTCACCAGATAACCAAATTCGATGGTGGAGATTTTCGCCTGCAATATGGACCACAATCCCCAAAAGAAATGCGAGGCCAGAGCAAACCTGGAGGAAAAGAAAAAACCACACAAAAGAAAACATTAGAGAAATTTAAAAAAAAAAAAGGGAAAAAAATTAAATGTTGATGCAACGCAGATGTAAACCGATCATCAATCCATTAAATCCACCCAGTCTGCAATTCCCCAAGGTGATCTGCAAAATCTGACCTGTTAGGGGGACCTGAGCACCAAGGTTGGGAAACACAGATCTTAAGTTATTGAGATGATTGACAGGGATATTCCCGGAGGAGTTTTTGGTTTTTCCCCACAAATTGAGGGAGGTTCATTAAGATTTCTGTGGATAGGTACAAGGATACACTGTTTTTACATTTTTCTTGATTTTATTTCATTTGGTATCAAACAAAATCAAAGGGTAGCCGTTTGTCTTTTCTGTGTGATAGTATCTTCTGGCCTTGCTGCCAGTATCTCAAAGCCCCGAAGTTCTCTGGCTTTCTCCATCCAACCGGTGAGGATTGGTCAATACTGTGATGTTAAAAAGGAACGCGCATGAAACCTTCTAGATTCAATTATTTTCTGACCTTCAGCCAATCACTGGCAGAGCAAGTCCTTTTATTGGTCTCCTTACCTGTTAACTTCCAAAACCATTGCCTCCTCCTGAAGGCGACATTCCTCCTCGCTAAGGTTTGGACAGCTCTCAGCCAGGTATGAATGGAAAAAATGAATCTGCAGGAGACAGAGGAACAGATGGGAAGTAAATTTCCTATCGTTGCTAATGTTAAATCCACTATACACATAAATGTGTAAAAAAGTGGTTACGTCTCAAGGACAATTGTATGTGTAGAAAAAATAAATAATAATAAAAAAAATATATATATATATATATATATAAAATAGACCGTGTTAGTCCAGATGCCAAAATCACGAGTATAGCAGTATGTAGTGATACCTTTTTTTTATTGGACTAAAGTTACATTTAAAAGACAAGTTTTCGATAGTGTAACCTCTCTTCAGGTCTGGAAGCTAGTCACGTCCAGAAATATTGGGACATCGACACAATTCTAACATCTTTGGCTCTATACACCACTACAATGGAGTTGGAATGAAACAAACACAATGTGCTTTAACTGCAGACTGTCAGCTTTAATTTGAGGGTATGTACATCCAACTCAGGTGAACAGTGAAGGACTTACAGCAGTTTGCATTTGTGCCTCCCACTTGTTAAGGGACCAAAAGTAATGGGACAATTGGCTTCTCAGCTGTTCCATGGCCAGGTGTGTGATATTCCCTCATTACCCCAATTACAATGTGCAGATAAAAGGCCCAGAGTTCATTTCAAGTGTGCTATTTGCATTTGGAATCTGTTGCTGTCAACTCTCAAGATGAGATCCAAAGAGCCTTCACTATCAGTGAAGCAAGCCATCATTAAGCTGAAGAAACAAAACAAACCCATCAGAGAGATAGCAAGAAAATAAAAGGCGTGGCCAAAACAACTGTTTGGAACATTCTCAAAAAGAAGTAACGCACCGGTGAGCTCAGCAACACCAAAAGACCCAGGAGACCATGGAAAACAACTGTGGTGGATGACCGAAGAATTCTTTCCCTGGTGAAGAAAACACCCTTCACAACAGTTGGCCAGATCAAGAACACTCTCCAGGAGGTAAGTGTATGTGTGTCAGTCAACAATCAAGAGAAGACTTCACCAGCGTGAATACAGAGGGTTCACCACAAGATGTAAACCATTGGTGAGCCTCAAAAACAGGAAGGCCAGATTAGAGTTTGCCAAACAACACCTAACAAAGCCTTCACAGTTCTGGAACAAGATCCTATGGACAGATGAGACCAAGATCAACTTGTACCAGAGTGATGGGAAGAGAAGAGTATGGAAAAGGAAAGGAACTGCTCATGATCCTAAGCATACCACCTCATCAGTGAAGCATGGTGGTGGTAGTGTCATGGCGTGGGCATGTATGGCTGCCAATGGAACTGGTTCTCTTGTATTTATTGATGATGTGACTGCTGACAAAAGCAGCAGGATGAATTCTGAAGGGTTTCGGGCAATATTATCTGCTCACATTGCTTATTATCTGCCAAATGCTGCAGAACTCATTGGACGGCGCTTCACAATGCAGATGGACAATGACCCAAAACATACTGCAAAAGCAACCAAAGCGTTTTTGAAGGGACAGAAGTGGAATGTTATGCAATGGCCAAGTCAATCACCTGACCTGAATCCCATTGAGCATGCATTTCACTTGCTGAAGACAAAACTGAAGGGAAAATGCCCCAAGAACAAGCAGGAACTGAAGACCGTTGCAGTAGAGGCCTGGCAGAGCATCACCAGGGATGAAACCCAGCGTCTGGTGATGTCTATGCGTTCCAGACTTCAGGCTGTGATTGACTGCAAAGGATTTGCAACCAAGTATTAACCTCCCTGGCGGTATTCCCGAGTGTGACTCGGGGTTAAATTTCACTACCGCGAACGGTAACCCCGAGCCACACTCGTGCTGGATGTTTACTCACCTCATCCTGGCTCCCTCACTGTCCCCCGCAGTGTGATCGCGGCGAGCTGCTTCCTGGAAGGCTCCCTGCGAGTCACACGATGCAGGGGGGGGGGGGGGCGGGTCTAGCAGCAAACTTGGAAAAATTGGATTCTACAGTGTAAAATGATAAGTGCAATGTTTATGAACGGCCACTAGGTGGCAGTACAGGATAAGAAATAGACCATACATCATCTCACCCCTTGCTTGCAGACAGATTTCAGTGTTTTTTGTTGTATTTTATTGAATATCATTTATTTGCATTATTTTGGATAATTATTTTTGGGATAATAAATTATTATGTCACGAAATTTTGAAAAAATTAGACCGCCAGGGAGGTTAAGAACGGATAGTTTGATTTATGATTATTCTGTCCCATTACGTTTGGTCCCTTAACAAGTGGGAGACACATCTGCAAACTGCTGTAAGTCCTACACCGTTCACCTGAGTTGGATGTACATACCCTCAAATTAAAGCTGACAGTCTGCAGTTAAAGCACATTGTGTTTCATTCCAACTCCATTGTGGTGGTGTATAGAGCCAAAGATGTTAGAATTGTGTCAATGTCCCAATATTTCTGGACCTGACTGTATATTAATCAATTTCCTAGAATTGAACATTAAGAGGCACGTGGGTGGGGGGGGGGGGGTTAGATGTCGTAAAGAGTGAGAGTTAAATGGTATGTTCAAAATTTTGCACATACTATTTAACTCTCACTCTTTGACATCTCACCACCACCCCACCCATGTGCCCCTTAATGTCTTAATGTTCAGTTCTAGGAAACGGATTTAACCCCTTAAGGGCCGCTGACGTACCCTGTACGTCCTGTCCTCAGGTCTCCCTTAGACCCGCGGACGTACAGGGTACGTCAGCGGCGCCAAATCCCCCTCCCGCCCGATACTCACCTCCCTCGTCGGATCCCACGGCGATCTGGCAGGGAGGAAGCCTGCCCATGTGATTTACATGGGCAGGCGAGGCTGATGACGTCGCCACGCTGCGTGGTGACGTCATCAGAAGGTGCCCCCATGTGTTTCAATGGAGGGGAGGGGGGGGCTCCTTCGGAGCCCTCTATCTCCCCAACCATTGAAGCTATGGAGATGCCGTTTGCACCGCTGGAGAGGGGAGAGCCTCCCCTTTCCAGCGGTGTATGGCATTAACCATTTCGCCGCCGGATCACGTTGCGGCGCCAATTGGCGCCAAAACGTGATTCAAACCTGGAGGGGGCTGACATCTTGGATGTCAGCCAAGCCTCCAGGTCCCCCCCCACCCACTGACAACCTCACCATATGTGTGAGGATGTCAGTGGGCCAGTTAACCCTCTAGCTGCCATGTAGAGATAAGGGGATCCTAAGGATCCATTTATCTCCCGATCCATGGCAGCTAGATGGTCATATTTGCCATCATTTGAAAGGCCTGATTATGGCCTTTCAAATGATACCAAACATGACCAGGTTTGGTTTTAAAAAAAAATGTAAAAAAAAAATTAAATAATAAAAAATTAAATAAAATAAAAAAATGTTTTTTTTTTAAAGTTTTTTTTTTGTCTGGGGGAGTTTAATTAAATAGGACCTAGGCTGTCATCTAAAAATAATTAGCACAAAATGGTCAGAATGAGCGCAGCGCACATAGGTGAACTGGCTCAGCAGTGAAAGGGTTAAAAGGTAAAAACATGTAAAAATTGGGTATTTCTATTCTCGGGATAAAATTTGGAAACTATTTAGCGGGGTCTTTATTGGTGGTTATAGCTTTAGGGGATTAAATTACGAAAAAGTGTGTTTTTACCATTTTTTTCATCATATTTCATATTTTTTTTATATTAAATTATTGGATATGATGGAAATAATGGTATTTCTAGAAAGTCCATTTAATGGCGGGAAAAAGGGTGTATAATATGTGTGGGTTGAATAAACGAGTAAGAGGAAAATTTGACCTAAACCCTAACAGCGCAGAAACGTAAAAACAGCAGCGGTCACTAAAGGACGGATTTGTGTAAAACCGCCCGGTCACTAAGGGGTTAATATAGCGTCCAGACCTGAAGAAGAGAGGTTATACTCTCGAAAGCTTGCCTTTTAAATGTAACGTTAGTCCAATAAGAAAGGTATCACTATGCTATACTCGTGATTTTTATAACACACACACATCAGGGCAATCATATTAAGATTTATGATAAGGACTAACAAGGTTGCGTTGGAATAATTGAGGAGTACCTGTTGTTCACGGCTTGGGTAGTCCTCCAGTTGTGCTTTGTAGAACGGCCACTCGTCATGATGATAGTTGTATACCCACTCACAAAAGTGATTTCCTATATCAAATCCTCTGCAATGAGAATGAAACCATCATCACAATAAATCATATTTATCCATCACTCACAGAAAGTCAGAAGCAACAAGGAGCATCCCGAGCAACCCCCGACGCTACCACCCTACCTGAATAGGCTGCATCCCCCAGCAGTTCCCTCATCCTATAACCTCCGATCCAGGACCTGCACTTTACTTACAATACCACAATACAAAAATAAAGTGGCTCGATCCTCATTTTCCTACAGAGCACCGCAAATATGGAATAACCTCCCAGACACCATCAAATCTTCCCCCAGTCTAAAGTCCCTTAAGAGTTCCCTATTAACATACCTCAATACAGAATGCACCTGAAAACATGTAATATAATGACTATATACAGAATGCACCTGTAAACACGTAACATAGTGACTATTTCCTACATATTTATTTTCTGTGCTAATCTGTATATTTGTGTTTTTTAATATCTTGTATTTTATTACTTTGTATTTCTGTAACGACTGTAACAATTCAATGTTCCTGAACCCAGGACATAATTGGAAACGAGAGAAATCTCAATGAATCCATCCTGGTAAAATACTTTGTAAATAAATATATAAAGAAAGCATGCCATGTACTTTATGCATTACATGAGAAATACACTGCACAGGATGCCACCAAAAAAAGTCTAATTACATTAGGAAATCATGCATGCCATTATTCAAAATGCCCAGGACATACTTGAAAATGAGAGAAATCTCAATGTATCCTTCCTGGTAAAATACTTTATAAATACATAAATAAATAAAATGCATACATAGACACTCAGAGTACATAGGAGGGCCACACTACTGCCACAAGTGCATGTGTTTATTCTTATTCCCCCTTGAGGACCACACAAACTAGCTTTGTCTCCCCCATAAACGCAATTACCTATGCGATTCATATATTTAGCTGCAGTAATTTCAGATTAAAATCCCCAGTCCATAAAAATACCAGAAAACTATGTTCCACCGTGGCTGTGTCTCGTTGCATAACCTGACCTTTGCTAAAAAGAAATCTGGTATGACATGGCACTGGCAAGGAGGGGTCTGCGTTAAAACAGACCCAGGATGCAAAACGGTGAGAAAGTGAAGACTTCATTTGCATGCCCTACCCAGAGTTCCTTGCTGCATATGGGGAATGTAGCACATGAGCTCTGTGAGCAAAGCAGTTCTGAATTGCTGGGATGTGCAAATGTCTTCCACCATTATAAACTTTAAATATATTTATATACACACACAGTTTTTTATTCTACCAATGTTACACTTGTCTTTTAAATGTAATGTTAATCTAATAAAAAAGGTATGGTATAGAAACCCAAACAAATGGGGTCCTACGATGAGAACTGAACTATGATTATATATTAGTTTCCAGACTGAAGCCACAGGGGATAACAATACAAATACACAAAATTAAAGCCCCAATTAGAGGCTATAGTCAAGAAACAGAATCATAAAATAATGTTCGTGGAAGTATAGATAATTTGAAAGATCGTATCAACATTTCTATTTTTAAACAAGGAAATTATTTATTTTGATTGAATTCAATAAAAAAGGTATATTTTATGATTCTGTTTCTCGCATCCCCCCACAGTGTATGTATAAAGATTTAAAGGAAGAGGAGAAAGTCATCTGATACAATTGTTGTAAATGTGAATATTGTGAAATATATATATATATATATATATATATACGCACATAATCACCAGAGTATAGCACACACACTCTCTTAAGACGTAAACACACCTTCTCCTGGGCTCCACAGCACACCCTCCCCAAAAAAAAACTAAAAACACCCACTCGCATCAGATTTGTAACACTGTATCTATTACTGTAGTATTGGAATAGTCAGGTGTCAGATTATTTCTCCAACACAATCCATGTTCCAGCCTGGGGAGAGCGTTTCCACAAGATAAATGGACATGCTGACATATTGGGGGAGATTTATCAAAACTGACTGGAGTAATCTGTCACTTAACTGGTTTTATTTAGTGTGATGATGAAAAGACTGACGGAAAGGTGACCGCATTCGCTTTGTAAATTTCAGCTCTCCCCCCACAGCTGTGTGCAAATTATCAATGAATATTAACCCGACTGGCACTTTATTGCTCTGCTACTATGTTTGAGGTGGTCCTTCCACATCGTTACAAAATCCAGTGTTATTCAGAGAAAGGAGAAACTCTGGAGAACTTTTGGAGAAGTGAAAATTCTAGGTCAAAATGGCTGATTGGAAGTGAGATAAATGGGAGAATTTTTCTGGTTTGGCTATTTTGACCTAGAATTTTCACTTCTCCAGAGATTCACCTTTCTCTGAATAACCCTGACAGTCTATGAACCTTGCGACAATTTCACAGTAACACTCAATGAAATCCTAAGGACTCCAGAATGAATACCAATGGCAGAGATCCACCTCTCCTTAGACCATACATCTCCACTCGTGCTGGTCTGCTGGGAGAAAATTGTCTGAGAGGGAGTACTGTGGCCACAATCAGCATGGGCAAATCACAGTCAATTACAAGCATTTATAAAGCCCCAGCATATTCCATGGCGCTGTACAAAAGCTAGGACAACAGAAATCAAATTTACAGAGAAGAGAACTTCTTTGGTTTGGGTTGTCCTACCTATTGTCACATGAAGAACGACAGGAAAAAAAGGACCCTGCTCCATTGAGCTTACAATTTAAGGATTGAGGTGACACACAGAGGTGAGGGTAAATAGCAGAGTATGAGAAGTAATGGGGTGCATGGGGGCTGTGTGGGGGCTGTGTGGGAGATAGATCAGGAAAGGTACAATGGGGAGGTTATGGACTGAGCCGATAGGTTTCCCTAAAGTACCAAACATGACATACTGACCTGTAATTGTAACTGCTGTACTCAAAGTCAATCAACATGAGCCGATCGGTTGGAGAAGACTGGGATGAAAGAAGCAGGATATTACCTGAAATAAAAAAATAAAAATGTGGAGTTAAACTACTAAACAAGCTATAAAAAAAACAAAAAAAAAAAGTTTTACGTTTTATGAGCCATCAAGGTAACCCATTCCTCTCTGTAAGATTAAAGCAATGCAATTACTGAAATAACAACCAAATATGATACAAGCACTAGCAACAGGGCTGTGGAGTCGGAGTCGAGGAGTCGGAGCCAATTTTGGGTACCTGGAGTCGGAGTCGGCAAACAATGCACCGACTCCGACTCCTACTAAATTTAGATTGATTTAAACTTGCTTTTTTTTAAAATTCCAATGTCACAATTCACAAAAAGTTATAATTAATGACTTCTCTACTGTAAGAATAAAGACCAATGCATGCAGTGCCCCACGTAACCGCAAAACGAACACGTTAAGTGACCGTGAAGAAGCATGCTTTTCATGTGCTTCACTATAATGGCACACAACGCACAAATTAGGAGAGGCAATACTTATACTTTCCATAGTGTTGTGTTCTGTTACAGGAACGCAGCGCCCATGGGTAACTAGCTTCTCACTGATAAGGGATTAAGTAAATATATTTTTGCAGGACTAGAGACACTTGTATAAGTGAAGGGAATGGAGGGTCAATAGTTCAAGACTGAACTATTATTGACTATTGAACTATTATCGTATTATATGAACTATTATTGTAGTGATGTGGCCAGAATAGTTACTGCAATGCACCCCCACCACGTCAGTGTCGAAAGATTATTTTCAGCCCTAAAAATAATAAAGTCTGACTTAAGAGCCTCTATGAAAGAGGATCTGGCAGAGGCAATTCTCTTCCTTAGAACTCTACATTGAATTGATTTGCATTTGCTAAGCCTATAACTACATTTCAAGATTAATATAAACCATTTCTAGGTTTTACAGATTTTGTTTTTTTGTTCATATAGATAGGCTTTGTTTTTGTTCTAAAACAACCAAATAATGTGGTTTGTATTTTTGAAATGGTTAAAGTTCATGTTCCTGATGGTTATGCCTGCTGCTACTATCCAGCCACTTGATTAATAAAAAAAAATTAATAAAAACCTTGTTGTTTTCATTGTGTTTGTCTTTTGCTTAAACTGTTCAATACAGTAGATGTTGGCTTCCCAGCCAGTAGTCCTGTGGTAATGACATGTATGTTGCCTTTCTTTCCTTCAAGGAATGTATAAAATACATTCGCATATTAATACAGAGGGTCGGAGTCAGAGTCGGAAGTACAAAAAACTGAGGAGTCGGAACATTTATCTACCGACTCCACAGCCCTGACTAGCAAACACAATGATTAAAAGGCAGAAGAAACCCGATAATGACATTCTTCTCCCACGACAATCTGTACCCGGTGTCTTGTAAAAGCTATAAAGCTTCCGAACTGAAAAGTAGGTTAAAGGGCAAATTCTGCCACAGTGACAGCATGTAGAGATTCCGTTCCCAGGAGAACATACAGGAGGACTGATCTGATAAGTGACAGCTATGGGAAGAATGAATGGAGTGGCAAGAAGCCCCTGCTAAACTGGAATTAGATGGCTGGAAGGTGAAAGGAGGTGACACAAATGCTGTGACTGAGGGACCAGAAACCAGGAACAAACAAATGGTACTATAAACAAGACGTGTGCTTCAGTTTCCCAAACAAGAAAGATTATAGTACTCCCTCTTGCAAATACGACCTAGGTTTAAAAAAAGGCTGTTACACTTAAAAAAATTCTGGGAATTGTAGTCTAACAGGGCCACGGAATCATGGGAATTGTAGTTCAGAAACATTCTGGGGGGGGTTCTTGACAGCTCTGGCTTAAAGTAGTGATGCATCAAAATGAAATTTCTGGACCGAAACAGATACCGAAAATTCAAGATACCCTTTGCCGAAAACCGAAACAAAACCAAAAAGGACCCCCCCCAGTTATTTGAAAATAGGGATTTTATAATTTCTTTAACCCTTTCACTGCTGAGGACGTGTGGGGAACGTCCTCATTGACTCCTAAGGAAAGATAGGGGTGGAGATCTCCCGACTGTTTTCAGCTAGCAGGGTCATGTTTGGTATCATTGGAAAGGCCAGAGCATGGCCTTTCCAATGATACCAAACATGACCATGTTTAAAGTAAAGAAAAAAATAATAACAACAAAGAGAAAAATGTGTTTTTTTTAAGCCGTGAAATGGCTCAGCAGTGAAGGGGTTAATATTGGGCTTAATTAATTCTATGAATTTAAATTAAGCGACACTGGAAAAACAAGCCAATAAATTAGGGTGCACCGAAAATTGAGGAATTTTGCTGAAAAAAACCCAAAAATAATACTTCGCCCCCAATTACTTTTTAAATAAATACAAATTTTTGTATAATTGTTGCATCCCAGCCTTATATTACACTATATGAATCAATATTCCATGAGGTCAGCAAGTCATTACATTCTGTATAGTAATGAGTTAATTAGGTCTGTATAATAGTGGATTAATAAAGCCCATGTAATAATATGAATTCTGCAGATTCAGCAGGTCATTACACTCTGTATCTGTGTGTATTGACCCTTTACTATACGAGAAGCAAACAAAATTCCTGCAATTAAATGATTGTATTATTGCATGCAGTCGCTTGCCCCTTTCTTACCCCCTGACTCTCTGTAGTAACTGGCCATTGAAAAGGTTAAATGGGCCTGTGGTTTGGGCACTCAGCCCCCTCACCCCGGCAGCATCTCTCATCTCAGGATGGAGGGTGAGAGCACAAACCTGACAGACACATTTCCCTGCTATGGAGGAGTCTCCAGGGGGGGAGGGACACACACAAAACTTTTGCTCCAAATTTAATCTCCAGCTGCTCCGACAGGAAAAATCATGGAGCTCAATCCTTTACTTCCTCCCCTGCAATTGCAGTGCAGCTCGGGTACTGTCACAGCACCACCTTGAGGCTCCAGCCATCATTACATGCTGCATTTCTGGACGGTTTTTCTTTTCGGTCGAAAGCCGAAAATGCCATTTTTGGCCGATATGTTTCAATGGCTGAAATTTCAGTGCATCCCTAGCTTAAAGAGTTTGTCCTTTTAATATGGTCATTTATATAGATCAGGGACCTCAATCTCTGGCCCCCCACATGTTTATTGCCTACAATTCCCAGAATTCTTTGAATGCAGTATGTGGCCAGAGATTCACGGGAGGTGCAGTTCAGAAACATCTGGGGGGCTGGAGTTTCAGATCCCTGATGTAGATGAAAACAAGACTTCAAAGAAAAGATGCTCTGGTTTTGTCATTTAATGTGTATAGAGGTAAGGGAAGAAGACATTATTTCTTAAAAAATAACGATTACGTGCTTGAAGCAACATTTTAAATGATAGTGTTTTTCATGTCGTTAAAATAGGGATCTCAAACTCGAGCCCCCAGATGTCCATTGCCTAAAATACCCAGAATTCTTTACATGACAATGTGGCAAGAGAATCAAGGGAGTTGTAGACCAGACCCATGTGGGGGGCCATCGTTTGAGACCTGCTCTAGACAAACCTTGTGCTGCGATACAATTAAGCACTTGAACTTGTAATAGAGCGGAGTCCTCACCTCACAGATTGCTATAATAAATAGCCTCTGCCCAAAGACCTCAAAAGGAATGAAAGGTTTCTTGAATTGAGCGTCTAGTCCAGATCATGGTGGATATCATCATTAAGTCCCAAAATTGCTTGGCCTGACAGGGTTAGCCGTTCAAAAATAAACTTAAATTTGGATCATTTTCTGTAAAAATAAACTGGTTGAATGAAGAGCCAAACCGAAAGGTGGCTCACCTTCCTGAACATCATTGTGACAGAAGACCACAGGTGATGGTGTGGATTCCAAGAGCAGCCTGAAGAGGAAAAAAAGATTGTTAAAGAAGTTATAAATCTACTTCTATGCACTGCTATATAAACATTCATTAACTGCAAACCAGGAGGTTACATCATTTGAAAGGACAATGATCTAATGAGGAATCAATGAAGTCAAACTGCATAGGTACTTGATGTGGCACTGAGGGGAACACACGTCTTCCAAGAAGTTGGTGAACCCATGGCCTTTGCACTTTGACTGTATTGTAACAATCAGATGTTTCCATTGTTTAAAGTCATAAAATATAGATCTAAGAGAGTGTCACCTCAGGCTCTGCATTTCTTCTTCCAAGCGAAAACCCTTCAGCAGGTTGAATTTTTCCACCAGATCATCTCGGGTGAAAGAAAGGGAGGAGATCTGAGCCATGTACCTGAGAGACACAGGATAGGTACAAATCAGATAAGGATCCCCAACCTTATCATGTCCCCCCCCCTTTGCAAAATTATATATATATATATATATATACACACAAACACTATGAAATACAGCAACAGAATTCATGACTATAAAATGAAAATAATAATAAATATATTATATATATATATACAGTTGTGTTCAAAATTATTCAACCCCCACTGAAATTGAGTGTTTTGGCCAGTTTGACATTGATTTTGATCATTCAGTCATCTTGCTTACAATTAAATCAAAGAGGCACGTGTAGGTCAGACAAATATAACATAACATTTATAATGAAATAACCACAAATGTCTTTTCTGTGCTCACATCATTATCAGTTTTATTCAACAGCCAAGTGACATTCAATCTTAGTACAACATCCTTTTACAGTTATAAGTACTAACAGCTTTTAAACGTGAAGCATAGCTTGACACAAGTGTTTTGCAGCGATCTACGGGTATCTTCGCCCATTTGTCATGGGCAAAAGCCTCCAGTTCAGTCACATTCTTAGACTTGCGCACTGCAACTGCTTTCTTTAAGTCCCACCAGAGGTTCTCAATCGGATTTAAGTCAGGTGACTGCGATGGCCACTCCAAAATGTTCCACCCTTTAATCTGCAACCATGCTCTAGTGGACTTGGAGGTATGCTTGGGATCATTGTCCTGTTTAAAGGTCCAACGTCTCCCAAGCCTCAGGTTTGTGACGGACTGCATCACATTGTCATCCAATATCTCCTGGTACTGAAGAGAATTCATGGTACCTTGTACACGCTGAAGCTTCCCTGTACCTGCAGAAGCAAAACAGCCCCAAAGCATGATTGACCCCCTGCCATGCTTCACAGTAGGCAAGGTGTTCTTTTCTTCATAGGCCTTGTTCTTCCTCCTCCAAACATAGCGTTGATCCATGGGCCAAAACAGTTCTAATTTTGTTTCATCAGTCCACAGAACACTATCCCAAAACTTCTGTGGTTTGTCCACATGACTTTTGGCATACTGCAGTCGACTCTTCTTATTCTTTGGAGACAGCAAGGGGGTGCACCTGGGAGTTCTGGCATGGAGGCCTTCATTACGCAGTGTGCGCCGTATTGTCTGAGCTGAAACTTCAGTACCCACATCTGACAAATCTTTTCTCAGTTCCTCAGCAGTCACACGGGGACTTTTCTCCACTCTACGCTTCAGGTAGCGCACAGCAGTCGAAGTCAGCATCTTCTTTCTGCCACGACCAGGTAGCGTTTCAACAGTGCCTTTGCCTTGAATTTGCGAATGATGCTTCCTATGGTCTCTCTTGGTATGTTTAACATCTTTGCAATCTTCTTATAGCCATTGCCCTTCCTGTGAAGAGTAATCACCTCTTCTCTTGTCTTCCTGGACCATTCTCTTGACTTCACCATGTTTGTAACCACACCAGTAAATGTCTAGAAGGAGCTGAGTATCACAGTCATTTTAAAGCTGCCTAATTGGGGCTTATTATGCTTTATTGCTGCTCCGTGACATCCACAGGTGTTTTCAATACCTGATTGAAAACACTTGAATGAACCTCTGTTCTTCAGAGTGGTAGTCTTTAAGGGGTTGAATAATTCTGTCAATTAAGAACATTTCAAAGAAACATTTACTACTGTATTACAAAACCAATTGATGTCATTTTAGTTGCATATGGTTCTTTAAAAAGTCCTTGTAGGATTTCATCCTGAATACAATTACAAATGTACACTAAATTCCCTAAAACCCTTTACAGCATTGGGGGTTGAATAATTTTGAACACAACTGTATATATATATATATAATATATATATATATTATATATATATATATATATATACATATACATATACATACACACACATACACACATACACACAAAATAATTCCAGATGCACAAGAAGATCTTGAGAAAAGTCCTGGATGGGACTGAAAAGTCAATCTATGTAAATAAAGAATCTTTATACCTTCTTTGAAGTGTTCGTGTGCATCTGGAATTCTTTTGTATACTATTTCAAGCAGCCGGATTTGCACCGAAATATATCGATATATTTGGATTATAATGAGTGCAGGGTTTCCTGGAATATATATATATATACTGTATATATTTATTAGGGCTCCATTGATATGGAGTGCTCTTTTTTGGTGTTTTGTATTTGAAGTCTTAGATGCACCCGCTTGTGTTGCAAGTTTAGGTTGAGTGCAACCCCCCACTGTGGTTTGTTCTATACATATGGAGAGCTGACTACTCTCCTGGGTATGCACCCCTCCCTGTTCACAGGTGTGTCCCACCGTGACAGCCTATGAAGGCTAGTGCCTGCTAGGGAGCTCCAGGGTGAGTAAATCCTGTAAATGCAGATGCGGTCAAGTTAGTTAGGACCTGTCAACGATGGGGTACATTGGCGACTGTGACAGGCTTACACAAACTATGATCATACTTTGTTAACTGAATCCCCATCATTTTACCTCAGTCAGGTTTTTTGAAATGTGTTTTTTTTTTTTGCAGAAAATGATGGATGAAGGTGGTCATGGACATGGAGTGCTCTTTTTTGGTGTTTCGAATTTGAAGTCTTAGATGCACCCGCTTGTGTTGCAAGTTTAGGTTGAGTGCAACCCCCCCTGTGGTTTATTTATTAGGGCTGGTACTGACTAAAATGTTAGTGTTCGATTAATCATAACGCACATACAGATCCAACTACTTTTAGCTGATCTGCTTGGGTCTTGGGCCCTGGGTCTTGTCTGGGGCCTGGTGTGTGCCTGGGGTCTGGGCCCTGCTGAGGTTTGACTGGGTCTGATGCTGGACTGAGACGGGCAGCACCATACTCTCCGCTCCTCCGCTGCCTTCTTCCCGTGCCAGTCGCTGTGTGTGACATGTGCTGTAGGGCCGCCCAGGGCCCCAGGAAGCCAGTACAGCTCTGGATTCGGACTCCTAGAGTCCGATACCGGAGCTGATGGGCCCCCCAATCAAAATAAATTTAAATTGATTTAAAAAATGAACGATTAATTAATTGTTAATTTCCCCAGCATATATATAATCTTAAATTAAAAGTCAGGCAAATTAAGTAACTTGAAACCTGTTCGAGAATGGCACATCTGCCTCCGACAAATCTTAAGTTTAAGTATCTTAATATTCAGAGGGCTCTCTCTATACTGCAGAGCGTTTAACCACATTCCTTTAAATAAAACACATTTTTTTCCATTCATTGAGATAAATCTTCTTATTTTGTACTATAAGAAAAATAACCGTGTAGCAACTGTATAATAATCACAATAAAAACATGGCCACTTTCAAGAAGCCACAAAACGGCGGTCTAGGAGAATGCGGTCTAATTCGGACCACCATATCAGGAAGACCGCCAGTAATACATAAAACCGGGTGTACAGACAGTGGCAGGCGAATAGATCCCACAGCCATTGCTGTCAAGGTCCACAAACTCATGTTACTACATAGACAAAAAGCAAGAAGAAAAAATGAAAAACAGAAGAAAAAAAACGATTGTATAAAAGAGAATGTGAGAGAGAGGAAGAAAGGAGGGGAAAAAAGGGGGGTGGAGTATAATCAAAGCCCAGCCCACATTGGTGCTCAGTTTCATCCTCCAGCTCCGCCTAATTCTCTCCAGGAGGCCCACCCGACGCCACCGGTACCCAACTCCAGTCCTCAACTAGACTACAGAAAGCTGAGGTAGACAAACAATGATTCCAATAGTACCATGTGGTAGTAAATTTTTGTCTTGCTTCATCAGTGGAGACTTAGGATTCCTCCGCAGTCTGTATTTCGTTCACTTTGTCAACGTGTTCTGCCATGGATGGCAGTCAAGGAGATGGCCATTACCGAGGTACCAAAGCCCAAAAGAACTCGAAAAAGCAAAGACTGTTTAGGTCGTTTTATGTACACATCAATATGGAAAAGGAGAAAAACCTCCGGACGGAATGAGAGAGTCACATCAGTAAGAAGAAGAATCAGGTCAGAGATCTTCCAGAAGCATTCAATCATAGGGCACCCCCCAACCAGATATATAGACAAGTACCAATATGAGAGCAATCCCTCAACACCTAGGGTCACTATTAGTCAAAAATCTCGAAAGGAGCGGGAAAGGAGACGAGTTGGTATGAGGTTTCAGAAAATGCAAAGATTCGGGAGCCCCGATGTGTCAGTGTAATCCGCCACTGGGCAGAGAAAATAGGGATCTGCAATTCCTGTTCCCATTTGCCCATGAAGTCTGGTTTGTGGCCACCCACCTTTTGAACGAGCTTATCTAGAGTGTGTAGATGCTATGTTCCAGTAGAAGTCCCAAACTTTTAAAAACGTGTGAGCAAAGCTAAGGCCTTATAATATTGACATGGTCATCTAATTTAATCTTTTCACTACCAAGTGATTTTCCAAAAACACTGTCAGGAACCAATGCTTTTTTGGAAAACCATTTTAATTATACAGTAAGAAATAGAACTCTCACACCAGAGATACCAAGAGGTCAATTAAAAAATACTGGCCAATCTTAAGAAAGGACCCAATGTTGAAAGACATTCCACCGGAACACCCATGGATTATTTGTTGGGGAGTAAGAAACCTGAAGACGAAACTAACACAGAGATAGGCACAAAAAAGGAAAGTGAAAATTACTTTGGGGTGCAAACTGGGTTCCAAAATTGTGGAAATTGTCTTAATTGCCATAATACTAGAAGTAAAAAGGAAGTTATTACCGAAGCACTAGGAATGGAAGATGTGATTAAAATTTGAGAGGTTATAATGTGTTTTTCTAAGAATGTAATCTACCTCTTAATCTGCCCTTGTTGGCCACACTACAAGACCCCTAAACCAAAGAATTCAGGAGCACATATCAAGAAGGGCTTTGCGAACCATAGTGTCTCGTTACGCTTTAAGATCAAGCATGCACAAAATCTGGAGGGACTTCAATTTATGGAGATTAAGAAAGTGGAACCGTCCTGGAGAGGTGTCAATTTTGAATGAAAGAAAAAAACTATTATTTTTATGTAAAGAGCTGGATCGATAACCTCGAGACGCTGCTGCCACGAGCCTTAAAAATGCAGACTTTGAGCGGTGTCATTAAAAAAAAAAAAAAAAGATTATAGATATCAGGTAATTAGTCATTGTGTCCCTATTGTTGACTAGGGACGTGTACAGTATTTTGTACCTGGAGTAGGATTATTACTTTTTCATGTTATAGAATTTTTTTTTATACTGTGTAGCTTTCTTATACCAATGCACTATGGAGTGATTTGGTAACATTTTTAAGAAGTCCTTTACCTTTAAAGTGCTTTTTTAGGATATATTGTTTATTTTTATTTACTTTCCATTATTCTTCCCCCTTAGTTTCATTTTAATAATGATTGTAGTACTTAGGTTTCCCTCCCAACACCAATATCGCCACAGCAATAAAACTCCCAGTAATGTGCCCTGTGAGTGAGCATATTACAGAGCTCCACATCAATAAACCTCACAGTAATGTGCGGCGTGTATGAGCGTATCATAGAATCCACAGCAATAAACCGCACAGTAATGTGTGCGGTGTGTATGAGCATTCAGTGTTATATGGGATTTCTGATTTATGAGTAAGAGTAGTTAAAAAAAAGAAGGGGGGGTGACACCATGACTTACTGCCCCGGGTAACACCAACCCTAGTGATGCCACTGCTGATAATATATTTGCTTATTTTTTGTAACACTGAGCACGACGATTTTTATGTCACCAGATCACTTGAAAATATATATTTTTATTGTTTGCCATTTTTTTATGTGCTTTTATAAATATTTTTTTAATTCACATCAAATTTTCTGGTATAATCACGTGATTGTCACAAACACTTGCCATTTTACTAAAGGAGAATATTTGGCTTTTTTAAAAAAATAAATAAATAAATAATAATTATATATATATATATATATATATTCACATGCGCCATATGGGATGTTTGTTTTTATTTCATTGGTTTACCACAATTTTCAGATAGTTCTATTGTGTGTATTTTACCCTATTTTGGCAGCATCAGTTTCATTTGAGACTGTGTATTAATACATTTAGCACCTCCGATGTAGTTTTTATTAAAAAAAAAAACTCTGACAGTTTTTATTGCCAGTTATTCAGTGCCACAGACCTCCATGGAAAGTCACGGGAGACTTCTAAGCTCTCCCATGGACTATGAGGAACCATTTGTTTTCCTTGCCCTTTCGAAAGAATTTGGAAGGAGTCCTGCTTTGCGTGTGGAGATGTTCTTTTATAAATCACTGGACAGACAAGAACCAGAACTCGCGATGCTATTAATATAATAAGATTTAATTGTACTGCAGGACACTACACAAACGGAGGGCCCGATTCCAACGAAGATCTTGAGTCGATGGACAAAAAAAAATAAAAAAATCTCCAGCTGCTTTGCTTCCGGCTGCATAATATAAATTAACATCTCCAACACCTTATATAGGAGCCATTAGCTCGTTCTCTAAACGAGACTGGTATTCAGAAATCAATCCTGATGGACTTTGAAACCCATGTGTTAAGGGATTTTGCAAAATCACTTAACACCTCCATTTAACCATACAAAAGAAAAAAAATAGAACTCTTCCCTCAGGTCAGAGGGATTCGACTTTTCCTCTGGCTACAAGAAGAGGAAGGCTGGAGGAAATATTTCCTTGTGTTCCTCCACCGCTCCTTGCTTTATCAACTGCTCACAGAGCTCGCACTGGGCTCCATATAATTCTACGGACTCCAGGTGACACCCGCAGCAGTGCGTGGCGCCACTGCTGCATCTGCCTGCGGCCCACAATAATTCCAATCTCATCTGCAAATACAATGTCTTGGTTGGAATAAGTTCAGTATCAGAGAGCTAGAAAGTATACCGACCTGCGCCGATTTTCTTCATTATTGGCTCCCTGTTACGGTCTTGGTTGGAATCGGGCCCTGAATTTGTGAAGTTTAAGGGGTTATTCAAAGAGCCCCGGTGTTTCTCAGTTTACAAACACCAGTGAAAATATCCGTTGCAACAAACACCGGCGCTCTTTGAATAACCGGCTTTAGATTTACGTTTTTACCCAAAACCAGGGAATATTCTTCCTTTTCTACCTGAAACAACAACCAATTCCCTTGCAATTCTCCTTAAGATTGATGGTTGCTTGGAAATTACGAAAAACTTAATTTATTTCTCGGGGGGGGGTTTTGCATACTTTTAAAAACACATTTTAAACCGGCTGGGTGGAGTAGAGGTAACATCACTGCTCTGCGTGGAGAGAGCCTGTGGAGACATGGGTTTGATCCCGGCAAGAGCACCTCTCCAGTAAGTGTCCTTGGGCAAGACACCTAACGGTACATACTCGCCACCCAGGACATACTTGAAAACGAGAGAAATCTCAATGTATCCTTCAGGGAAAAATCCTTTCTCAAAAAAAATAAAATAATAATCTTTCTTTTATCTACATGGCAGAAAGAAATTGAGAAAAGGGAAGAAACCCAAGGAGTCTCGTGGCGCTCTGAACCGCAGGACCACTCTTACCAGGTAAAGTCTCCATTGGAATTAATTGGCAATTTCTTCATATTGTTATGGCATCTATTGGCTTGGGTTGGCTCCAAATCTCTGCTACGCTGCAACCCTTGGAGCTCTGATATTCTCTACACAAACTGGTTTTCAATTCAATAGAGTTTTAATTATCCAGATTGTTACCATTTTTTTTAAATTTTCAGATTCTGCAGAAACGCAAACATTTACCTCAGAGCAGAGCCCCCCCCATGCAGCTACCCCTAATAATCAGCCTTATAAGTACTGTGTATGCCAGCAACCATGACCCTCTAGTTTAGGCCCGTCAAACCCTGCCCCCCCCCGATGTTTTTGGACTACAACACCAAGCCCATCTATTGCATTCAAAGAATTGTGGACATAAACATGGGGGGGGGGTGAGTTTGATAGCCCTGCTCTAGAGGTTTTGGAACTACATTTCCCATGAGGGTCTGAAAGCCTAATCAGTAAGCACCATGGGAAACGTAGTTTCAAAACAACTGGGGGGGAGGGGGTACTGAGCCTGGTGTAGATGTTTTTAAGAGCTATCCTTGTCAAAAACTTGGTGTGTCAGGATCCACATGGCGTTGAATGTATTGAAGCTTTCTGCAGGGGATAAATCACACACATACACTTCCATGGGCATTTCGTAATAAAATAATAATAATATAAAAGTTATTTTCCATTGAAATAGTCACTTGTAGACCTGACATAGAAAACCTGCAATGTAATTCATGTCCTTGTGTAATACTTTTGGGGTGTCCGCATCCTCTACTTACTTATCCATAGTATTGAAAAGCCACACGGGCATCTTGTTGAATGGCATTTCCATCCCGTGGAACCTGGCCATTTTCTCCGCAATCTCCTTGGAGGTTGCAGGGTCACTGAGCTCCGAGGTCACCAGTCGCCTACTCTGAGGACGGGGTGGGGTGTTAAGAGAAGGAAAGACGTCAAAATATTTTTTTTGTTATTAGTCAGCAAACGATCCCCAGGCATACCCGGATCTGTTCAAAGTTTTATTACACCTGCTACACTAACGCATACAACAGTAGCTCCCAACCCTGATCCTCAGGTTCCCCTAACAGGCCAGGTTTTAAGGATTCGCTTGGGGAAATGCAGACTGGATCCTGCAATCACTGAGCAGCAAATCATATCACCTGTGCTGTGCTTCACATATCTGGCAAACCTGACCTGTGAGAGGGGACCTGCGGACCAGGATTAGGAGATTGTGTGTTCCTGATGGTTTTTCTTATATTATTTAGCGTGAAATGTTATAGATCTGGAATAGTTTATGTACTGGCATGCATGGAATATCTTATGGAAGCTCCTGTGTCCCTTCATACAGAAACCTATCCCTATAGAAGAGCATCACATGCAGACAAAACAACGCAGCTGCTTTCCTAGACCGAGACTGAGTGCAAGTCTCCTGTCCATGTTATAATGGAGCAATGACCCACCTCACCATCCACATAAACAAATCAAGTGGACACCGTGAGTCTTGTGTACTCCCACCACCAAGTGCACCAATCCCACACCTGTCACTTCAACCCACACAATAATATATATATGTTACGGGTAAAGCCAGGAGTGCGGTTAATCCTAGGGTTATCTGGGTAATCCTGACATTACCCACGTGTCATTAGCAAAAGTCTGAAGTGAAATAAAATTTCGGACTTTACCCGGGTAATCTGCAAAGTATCCAGAGGCCTCTGGGTACCCTGCTTTTCTGCTCTATTTTAACCGGGTAATTCGCACATTACCCTAGTGTTGCTGAATAAAGTGTGATGTGCAACGAAACATCTGACTTCATCCGGGTAATCTGCAAAGTATCCAGAGGCCTCTGGGTACCCTGCTTTTCTGCTCTATTTTAACAGGGTAACTCGCGCATTACCCTAGTGTTGCTGGATAAAGT
Organism: Leptobrachium leishanense; assembly: GCA_009667805.1. Taxonomy (NCBI): domain Eukaryota; kingdom Metazoa; phylum Chordata; class Amphibia; order Anura; family Megophryidae; genus Leptobrachium; species Leptobrachium leishanense. Next base: position 69,228,091 of record CM019065.1, read on the forward strand.
GTGATGTGCAACGAAACATCGGACTTTATCCGGGTAATCTGCAAAGTATCCAAACGCCTCTGGGTTCTCCAGTTTCCTTGGGTTTTCAGCAGGTTACAGTTGACTGAATTACGAGGATTACCCGGGTAAAACTGCAAACTGTCATCTGACTGAAAACAAAATAGAGTTTTTGCTTATTTTTAATGAAATTGTATCCACAGTCACAAACCACACTAAATAACTGTCATGTAACTCTGTGCATTAATTGAAAAATTAATTTATGAAGATAAAGATATTATATAAAGAGTAACCTGATGGTTATTATGTTTTATAAATGATATATAAGCACATATGACACAGGACTATCCACAGCTTCACCCGGGTAATCTGCAGAGCATTCAACCCCGCTTGGGTAAAAATGAATTTTGTTATTATCTATGGATACTATACATGAAAATGGCAAAAGGCAAACATTAAAATGTATTGAGGATATAATGAATATACAGAGTAACAGGATATGTTTCTTATATGAATGTTAAAGAGTTACATGATCTTTATTATGTGTCATATGTGCTAGTTTATAAACCATAATAACCAACTGTCACGCGACGTCGCGATTTTGCAAAACTCCACCAATGGAAATCGCAAAACGCAAAAAAGGGTCATGTACCAGCGACATGTTACCACGACATGGCGCGGCAAGATGTGAACAGCTCCATTGAAATGCATTGGAGATGCGACATCACGCAGATTTTGCCGTCATTTCGTGGAAAAAAATAAATAAATAAAATCGATAAATCGCACAGTGTGAACGGGGCCTAAAACGCTGGGTGTTCACAGACAGCCTAAAGTATGAGAACCAATGGAGGATGAATTTAATGTTTAATGTATAAATACCACCACTTGGTTTTCTAACGCCCATACACTAACAACATGCACATCCAATCAATATTAATCCAATCAGAAGTAGGAGTAAAAGGAAAACATACAAGCTATACACGGCATGCAAGCCTCTTCCACAAAAAAGACAATAGAATGCGAGCCTTTGCCCCAAGATCACTGTGGCTCACCGGGATGTATTCTTCCAGCCGGCCCTGGGGGAACACGCCGTATAAATGAGGGCCGAGCGAACGCTCAGCAAGGATTGCGAACATCACACTTTCCTGTACCAGAGAGTCCACTCCCTGCAAGACAAAAAATATATAATAAATAGCCTAAACATAATGCAACACGTATCACCAGGAACCGTAACATAATGAATTCCATCCTTATGTGATGACTGCTTCTATGACATGTAAGCAATATATGAAATTTTCTGAAAATTAAGTATTCACATAGCTCCTGCACTTAGAGGGCTGAATTAGCCCCGAGAGAGTCACCTGCCCCAACGTAGCAGGGAGAGGGGTCTCGGCACTGCGACCACTCAAATTACCTTGCGTGGTCACAATGACTAGAGTGTCCCTATAAATCTGTGTGGGCGAGGGTTAAAGGCCCTATAGCAATAGAATAAGGTTATTTAAAAGGTAGACAATACAGAGTCAGTAGTCCATGTATAATGTTTGGTGAATTTATATACAGTACCTGTAAAATGGCCCCATATATTCGCAGTAGGATTTGCCGGGGCTCTGTATTCTGCGTTTGCACGGAGCTCACGAGGCTGCATTTGTACAGAAGGTTACTGAGCCCACCGCTGGAACAGACAGAAAGAGGGAGAGCCATTATACAGAACCCCGAAACGCCAAAGGACGCGAGGGGAACAGAAACTCTGGCTATAATGTTTGTGGGACAAGAGTCAAAGTAATATAACAGGGAACTCCATAGTATTTCTGAGGTGAAAGTGTTTTTGTGCTTTAGGTCAGTGGTTCCCAACTGCGGTCCTCAAGTACCCCCTAACAGGCCAGATTTTAAGGATTCCCTTGGGGAAAAGCAGACTGAACCTGCAATCACTGAGCAGCAAATCATATCACCTGTGCTGTGCTTCACATATCTGCAAACCTGGCCTGTTAGGGGGACCTGAGGACCAGTGTTGGGAACCTTTGCTTTAGGCAATTAAAGTTGAACATCAGGCCCTTTCCTAACATTCACCCACAAGGCGTTAGTCTGGTTTTTGCTGTCTCTTCATGAACGACGTCTCCCGTCACCACGCTCCCTTGTCTTATTTAGCTATTCAGAAACAGAAGAATTGTGTTGTCACTTTTATTCATATAGTACTATTTTAAATGACAGTTTAAGCCAAATTAAATGTTGTATACAGCAGCCAATTGTAAAAGAAATAAAGTAAAGTAACTGCTTAAAGTATATTTCCAGCGATCCATTGGGTAGGGATGGGGGAGGGGTTGTGTTAGTGTGATTTATTATTTTATCACTCAATGCTGTAGTAGCTGGCACGGCAAAAGGGCAATATTTGCGCTTTTATTTATAAAAGATTTTACCAGGAAGGATACATTGAAATTTCTCTTGTTTTCAAGTATGTCCTGGCTTCAAGAACATTGAATTGTTACAGAAATACAAAGTTACAGTTACAAGTACCGTATTTTTCCCCCCATAAGACGCACCTGACCATAAGACGCACCTAGTTTTTAGAGGAGGAAAACAGGAAAAAAAATATTCTGAATCAAATAGTGTAATAATGGATAATGCCCCAGCTCCTCTCATGGATATACTGCCCCAGCTCCTCTCATGGATATACTGCCCCAGCTCCTCTCATGGATATACTGCCCCAGCTCCTCTCATGGATATACTGCCCCAGCTCACCTCCTGCTGCCGCGTTTTTGGCTCCCTCTGAGCGTCCGGCGGCATGGAGCTTGGGCACTCGCCTGGGGGAGCCACGTGACCAGCTGCAATCTCGCGAGAACTCGGCTGGTGACGTGGTTCCCCCAGGCGACCCCCGAAGCTCCATAGCTTTGGACGCTCACAGGGAGCAGAACACTGCAACGTGCAGTATTCGCTCCATAAGACGCACACACTTCCCCCCCCTTTTTTGGGGGGGGAAAAGTGCGTCTTATGGAGTGAAAAATACGGTACTTATACAGCGCCACCAGATTCCGTATCGCTCTACAATGGGGGAAGCACAGACAGCAGACTTACATGACACATGAGGAAATACAACCCTGGTCGTAGGATAACTGTCCAGGTAATACATCACTTTAAACCAAGAGCTAAGGCAGACATCCCATGAGCTTACACTCTACAGGACTAGACCAAATGGGAGCAGAGGGAAGGCGAAACTGGTCGTCAGTAGAATATCATAGGGATTACATGAAAAGGACCATATGTTTGGACTTAGTAAGGGTAATTAGCGAGAGAAGTGGAGACAGCTGGAAAGGGGAGCTGAAATTAGGGACCGGTGGGTTGGGGCAGCAGAGGGAAGCGATGGAGGTGATTCTGTGATGAGTATGCTGTGGAAATAGAATGAGGTTTGTGACAATGCACAGATAGCCCCTATTAAACATTGTGAAAATCCGTATGGGTGCAGGCTCGAGGAGGGTAATGGACCTGAAGGGAGGAACGTCGCTCCCCTTGACGGTGGCTTCTGAAGATGGTATTGATCTATCTAACTGGATTGTACCTGTAACATGAGCTGTATGCAACAGAAATCAACGAAGATGTACATGTAGCTAGGGATGGACATATATTTTTTTTCCTTTTTCTGGATTAAACTGAGAACCTACCAACACACGAACAAACTGACCGCTATTTATAAAAAAATAAAGAATAATAAAAAAAAAAGATTCCTTGATCTTTGCAATAGTAAAATGAGGATTAAAAATGAAATAAAGTTTAAGGTCAGAGGAGAATTTTTTTTTTTAAATCTACCCAGCCCTACAGGAAGCTGAAGCAACTTATTTCACATGACATGTTGCATCATTGTACATAGAAAATTAAGGGAAAAAATATCCCCAGCACTTAGTGACTGGTGGGCAATAAATGCAATGTGAGAGGTTTGGTCCTTAGTCCATTTGAGCCAATAGTATGAACGAGTGCACCATTAACAATAACGACCCACCTCGTTAATGATCGTGGCTGCCCTGCTATTCCAGGCAAGCTGCAAACTCCATTTGCATCTCGGCTAAAACAGCTCGGTGCTGCACATTAGCACTTCCTACACTTTATAAGCAGCACACATTCTTGAGAGCCAGAGATTAACCATTAACATTTTTTGTTATTCTTACAATCAGGTATTGAGAGGCAAAAAAAAAAAATTTTTTTAACCGGATTTAAAATAAAAATTAGATGAAAGGAAATCCATACTCCCTCCGGTCACACGGTCATTCCGTGGGCACTACCAGATTAAAGCCGATGTCAAGTGCGCTCAGCGAGGTGACCAGACAGGCATCAGGTGGAAGGAACGTCCACTCTCACAGACGTTCCTTCCTCGCTCGTCTGACCCTGGCCTAAAACGTGATGTGAGGGATCTCTAGTCTCAATGGAGTCCTATGACGCGGCGCTGCTGCTTGTATCTTTTAGCGGCTCCCATGTATCACAGACAGCCGCTAACACAGCGACTCACCGTGATTATGGAGCCAATAATCGTTAGCAGAGCTTTGTGCAAACCGTTATTAATGGCCGTGACATACTACGTGCGTTTGCATGTGGTGCTGGCGCTGCGAGGCAGAGAAGGGGAAGCGGTGGCTGGTGTGCGAGGCTAAGCTGAGCACCGGGAGGTGGGGTTAATTGAATTTCCACCAAGCAACTTGCTCGTGTGATCGGCGCATCTTTCACGCTGTGACGCGCCGATTTATACGCATACTCTCATAGGTGTAAGTTCAATAATTTTGATCTCCAAGTGCTCAGCTACGCTTCCAAAAGGGAGGCCGCGCGCAGGAGAAAAACCTGCAAGACACACTGAGCGTGTGATGCCGCTTTCCCACACTGCGCGTCGCATCGTGCTCTGTGTGTCACAGTCATTAGCGGCCCCCGTGGAACAGTGCCCCTGGTTTTGGCTCATAGGTTCCCATTAAGAATCTTCTATGACATATACAGTCAGGTCCAGAAATATTGGGACATCGACACAATTATAACATCTTTGGCTCTATACACCACCACAATGGAGTTGGAATGAAACAAACACAATGTGCTTTAACTGCAGACTGTCAGCTTTAATTTGAGGGTATGTACATCCAACTCAGGTGAACGGTGTAGGACTTACAGCAGTTTGCAGATGTGCCTCCCACTTGTTAAGGGACCAAAGGTAATGGGACAATTGGCTTCTTAGCCGTTCCATGGTCAGGTGTGTGATATTCCCTCATTACCCCAATTACAATGTGCAGATAAAAGGCCCAGAGTTAATTTCAAGTGTGCTATTTGCATTTGGAATCTGTTGCTGTCAACTCTCAAGATGAGATCCAAAGAGCCTTCACTATCAGTGAAGCAAGCCATCATTAGGCTGAAGAAACAAAACAAACCCATCAGAGAGATAGCAAGAACATTAGGCATGGCCAAAACAACTGTTTGGAACATTCTGAAAAAGAAGGAACGTATCGGTGAGCTCAGCAACACCAAAAGACCCGGGAGACCATGGAAAACAACTGTGGTGGATGACCGAAGAATTCTTTCCCTGGTGAAGAAAACACCCTTCACAACAGTTGGCCAGATCAAGAACACTCTCAAGGAGGTAGGTGTATGTGTGTGTCAAAGTCAACAATCAAGAGAAGACTTCACCAGAGTGAATACAGCGGGTTCACCACAAGATGTAAACCATTGGTGAGCCTCAAAAACAGGCAGGCCAGATTAGAGTTTGCCAAACAACACCTAACAAAGCCTTCACAGTTCTGGAACAAGATCCTATGGACAGATGAGACCAAGATCAACTTGTACCAGAGTGATGGGAAGAGAAGAGTATGGAGAAGGAAAGGAACTGCTCATGATCCCAAGCATACCACCTCATCAGTGACGCATGGTGGTGGTAGTGTCATGGCGTGGGCATGTATGGCTGTCAATAGAACTGGTTCTCTTGTATTCATTGATGATGTGACTGCTGACAAAAGCAGCAGGATGAATTCTGAAGTGTTTCGGGCAATATTATCTGCTCACATTCAGCCAAATGCTGCAGAACTCATTGGACGGCGCTTCACAGTGCAGATGGACAATGACCCAAAGCATACTGCAAAAGCAACCAAAGAGTTTTTGAAGGGACAGAAGTGGAATGTTATGCAATGGCCAAGTCAATCACCTGACCTGAATCCCATAGAGCATGCATTTCACTTGCTGAAGACAAAACTGAAGGGAAAATGCCCCAAGAACAAGCAGGAACTGAAGACAGTTGCAGTAGAGGCCTGGCAGAGCATCACCAGGGATGAAACCCAGCGTCTGGTGATGTCTATGCGTTCCAGACTTCAGGCTGTGAGTGACTGCAAAGGATTTGCAACCAAGTATTAAGAAGGGAAAGTTTGATTTATGATTATTATTCTGTCCCATTACCTTTGGTCCCTTAACAAGTGGGAGGCACATCTGCAAACTGCTGTAAGTCCTACACCGTTCACCTGAGTTGGATGTACATACCCTCAAATTAAAGCTGACAGTCTGCAGTTAAAGCACATGGTGTTTGTTTCATTCCAACTCCATTGTGGTGGTGTATAGAGTCAAAGATGTTAGAATTGTGTCGATGTCCCAATATTTCTGGACCTGACTGTATTTAACCATTAATATTCAGGTACACCCCACCACCACCACCACATAACGGTTGCAGACTCATTTCCTGCCAAACATATGTTTGCAATTCAAGTTAATTATTAATACTCTGATCTTTATTTGCCTGGCATCAATATACACACACACACATCTTCCAGATCAAAAATATTATATACTAGCTTTTGCTCGCGTGGATTTTAGGATTTGTTAAAATTGTTTTTTAAAAGAAACATGAGTTTTTTTTGGTAGAACCCCCCCCCCCCTTGGGATTTTTGGAAAATTGTAAAACACGTGTCTTTTATTTATCAAGAAGAATGTAAGTGTGCCAAATTTCACACCTGTAACAGCTTTGGTTTATGAAATATAGGTATACTGATAAAAGTATTCACATCCCTTTCCCCCACCCCCCTTAACTGGATTTTCGGAAAATGGTAAAACATGGAGGGTTTTTTTGCACGAAGATTGTAAATATCAAATTTCACACCTGTAACATCATTGATTTTTGAAATATAGATATAGTGATAAAGGTATTCACCACCTTTTTGCCCCCCCACTGGGTTTTTGGAAAATGGTAAAATACATGTTGTTTTATTTTCAAGACGAATCTAAATACCAATTTTCACATCTTTAACATCTTTTGTTTTTGAGTTACAGATATCCTGTTGAAAAGTATTCACACCCCCTTTTTTTTCACCCAACACGTGGGATTCTTGGAAAATGGTAAAACATGTGTTTTTTTTATTTTTCAAGAAGATTGTAAGTGCCAGATTTCACACCTGTAACATCTTTGTTTATGGAAATATAGGTATACTGATAAAAGTTTTCAACCCCCCCCCTTTTTTCCCCCTCCCACTGGATTTTTGGAAAATGGTAAAATAGGTGTTTTTTTGTTTCTCAAGACAAATCTAAATACCAATTTTCACGTATGTAACATCTTCTGTTTTTGATATAGGTATCCTGTTTAAAAGTAGTCAGCCCCCCTTTTTTTCACACCCCCACTTGGGATTTTTGGAAAATGGTAAAACACCTGTTTTTATTTTTCAAGAAGATTGTAAATACCAAATTTCACGTCTGTAACATCTTTGGTTTTTGAAATATAGGTATAATGATAAAAATATTCAGACCCCTTCCCCCGACCCCAATTGCATTTGTGGAAAATGGCAAAAAACATGTTTGTTAAGTTTACGACGATTGTAAATACCAAATTTCACACCCGTAACATCTTCGGTTTTTGAAATATAGGTATACTGATAAAAATATTCAACCCCCCTTTTTGCCCCCCCCCCCAAGGAATTTTCAGAACATGGTAAAATAAGTGTTGTTGTTTTATTTTTCAAGACAAATCTAAATACAAATTTTCAGGTCTGTAACATCGTCTGTTTTGGAGATACAGGTATCATGTTTAAAATATTTAAAATATTCAACCCCCTTTTTTCGCTTGGATTTTTTAAAAAAACGGTAAAATACTTATTTAGATTCTTCTTGAAAAGTAAAAAAACACCGATTTTCACGTCTGTAACATCGTCTGTTTTTAAGATATAGGTATCCTGTTTAAAATATTTAAAATCTTTAACCCCCTTTTTTCGCCCCACCAATTGAATTATTGAAAAACGGTAAATTATGTGTTTTTTTATTTTTCAAGAAGAATCTAAATACCGATTTTCACATCTGTAACAGCTTCTGTTTTTGAGATATAGGTATAGTGTTTAAAATATTCAACCCCCTTTTTTACCCCCTTAGGGACGGAGTTTCCAAAAATACGTCCTTAGTGGGTGCCCACATCATAAAAACAGTGCACCTTCAAAATTTCACGTTCCTGGGTTAAACGGTTTCAGCTGGGCATTAAGGAGTCAGTCAGGACTTTCGCGTTTATGATAAAAGTATTCAACTCCCCCTTTTTGCCCCCCAAGGAATTTTCAGAAAATGGTAAAATACGTGTTTTTTTATTTGTCAAGATGAATCTAAATACCGTTTTTCACGTCTGTACCATCTTCTGTTTTTAAGATATAGGTATCGTGTTTAAAATATTCAAAATATTCAACCCCCTTTTTTCACCCCCCCAGTTGAATTTTTGAAAAACGGTAAAATACGTGTTCTTTTTAATTTTTCAAGACTAATCTTAATACCGATTTTCACATCTGTAACATCTTCTGTTTTTGAGCTATAGGTATCCTGTTTAAAATATTCAACCCCCTTAGGGGCGGAGTTTCCAAAAATCCTTCCTTAGCGGGTGCCTACATCATAAAAACAGTGCACCTTCAAAATTTCACGTTCCTAGGTTAAACGGTTTCAGCTGGGTGTTGATGAGCCAGTCAGTCAGGACTTTCGCGTTTATATATATATATATATATTATATATATATATATATATACGCGAAAGTCCTGACTGACTGGCTCATCAACACCCAGCTGAAACCGTTTAACCTAGGAACGTGAAATTTTGATTACTGCTGGCCCAAAGGACAATGCAGGAGGGTATCTGCTCCCCCCCTTCCTTCTTCTAGTGCAGGGCTGCTCAACCTTGGTCTCCCAGATGTTCTGAAACTACATCTCCCATGATTCGTAGCCACTTATTAGCTTGAGAGAGCCTTGTGAGAAATGTAGTTTCAAATCATCTGGAGGGCAAAGGCTGAGCACACCTGTTCTAATACAGAACTTGCATGGTAACTCTTTTTTTGGTAAACAAAAGTAATAATGAGATACAAAATTCTTAGAGCCCTATTACATTCTTCGCGCAAACGTTAATGCGTGCGCAAAAACGCATTAACGTGAGGGGCAAAACCCTTTGCGCTGAACGTCGTACTACAATGTCCGTGCAAAAAAATGCGCGTTAACATCTACCTTGGGTGAACCTGCGCAAACCCTTTGCGAGCGTAATGTACTGCGCGCGTCCTATACTTAACATTGTAATACCATCCGCGTACCAGCGCACAATCTATGCGCAAAATTTAACGCACAGCGTTTGTGCGCATAATTTTAACATCTTTGAAAAGCTGGTGGTAACGGCTAATCTGAACGTCCTGGCCGAACCCAAATACACCAGTACGAAAAAAAAAAAATACAGCACAGTCTAGTTACACATTCTACACATACCCAAACAATAAAATTGAGAAGTTGTGCGTGTTTTTTTTTTTTTTGATGCAGCACATATGCGCAGATTGACTTAGGCGCAAAAACGTAACGTGAGACAATTAAAGGTTCTTAATTCTGATTAGAAAATGTGTATACGAATATACACTATACAGTGTGGGCGCTTGTTGGTTTAATGGATTGATTAAAGTGCTATGTGGATTACTAATAAATAGTTAAGTGCAGCCTAAAGTATGGTAAAAAACACATAAAAAACAACCAAAATATGTGTCAAGACTAAGACAAAGAGATAAACAACACCATACGGCGCATAAATTAGTATAGCAATAGTGAACAGTTGATTAATAGACAACTGGTTAATATTGAATAAAATGTAAAATTATGAATGAATAAAAGTGTCCTTTAAAATGCCAAATAGAAAAAGAGTAAAAATGTGCAAAAAATATGGGTATGAAGATGAGTCAATTAGTGCAAATGAGTGGTCAAAAGTGCAGCAATTCAATACTCAAAGGAGTGTTGTTGATTGAAGACAAGTGTATCAATCTTCTCTGTGGTATGTATACCAGATCTTCTCTTTAAAGGTGTCCCTCAGAAAGGAATAAAACATAAAGGCAATAATAGTGCAGATGGTCGTACTGAGATGGAGCAATTCAATAGAATCGATGTATGTACCACTCACATTTACTGGAGCCTAAGGGAAATCCAGGCTCAAGGAAGATAGCTTGCGGCCAGATATAGGGTGGCACGTCCCTCCTTTCGTCTATGGTGGTTACTAGATAAAGCAGAGAGAATCGGGAGACGGCACTCCCATGGCGTAACTCTGTGCGTATATGTGGAAAATTAAAATAAAATTGGTCACACTCACCGATTATAGAGCCTCTCAATACCAGGCTCAAGGGATACCGCCTTGGGCTCTCTTAAGGTGGAGGCCCAAACCCCTTTGGTGTAGCAGCAGTTGGTCCAGATATCCAAAAAAGTAGGGAGATGGAGAAAAAGTGGCGAATGCAAGATATAAAATAATAAATTTATTGGAAATAATAAAATCCTGGACAAGTTATACCGAGACGCGTTTCGGCTGAAAAGCCTTCCTCAGTCGGTGTATTTAGTGTCCATAAAGTGCAATAAAGAAATGACTTCTTTATTGCACTTTATGGACACTAAATACACCGACTGAGGAAGGCTTTTCAGCCGAAACGCGTCTCGGTATAACTTGTCCAGGATTTTATTATTTCCAATAAATTTATTATTTTATATCTTGCATTCGCCACTTTTTCTCCATCTCCCTACTTTTTTGGATATCTGGACCAACTGCTGCTACACCAAAGGGGTTTGGGCCTCCACCTTAAGAGAGCCCAAGGCGGTATCCCTTGAGCCTGGTATTGAGAGGCTCTATAATCGGTGAGTGTGACCAATTTTATTTTAATTTTCCACATATACGCACAGAGTTACGCCATGGGAGTGCCGTCTCCCGATTCTCTCTGCTTTATCTAGTAACCACCATAGACGAAAGGAGGGACGTGCCACCCTATATCTGGCCGCAAGCTATCTTCCTTGAGCCTGGATTTCCCTTAGGCTCCAGTAAATGTGAGTGGTACATACATCGATTCTATTGAATTGCTCCATCTCAGTACGACCATCTGCACTATTATTGCCTTTATGTTTTATTCCTTTCTGAGGGACACCTTTAAAGAGAAGATCTGGTATACATACCACAGAGAAGATTGATACACTTGTCTTCAATCAACAACACTCCTTTGAGTATTGAATTGCTGCACTTTTGACCACTCATTTGCACTAATTGACTCATCTTCATACCCATATTTTTTGCACATTTTTACTCTTTTTCTATTTGGCATTTTAAAGGACACTTTTATTCATTCATAATTTTACATTTTATTCAATATTAACCAGTTGTCTATTAATCAACTGTTCACTATTGCTATACTAATTTATGCGCCGTATGGTGTTGTTTATCTCTTAATTCTGATTGGCTGAATCGCGTGAAAAAACAGTCCGCACACCGATTTCTGCACGCAACGTTAATGCGCGTGTGTTTTTGCACGTCTCTTTTACGCCGTTATTTTTTGACCGATGAAATAATGCGCGAGGATTGTAATACCAGCGTTATTTTACGCGCGTTAACGGTTCGCGCAAAAATTCACGCGTTTACCGTGCATTTTTGCGTGAAGAATGTAATAGAGTCCTTATTGTTTAATACGCACCACTTTAGGCCAGTGTGAGACAAGCGCACTAGGTGCGCCCGTACTGACGTGCCTACCGGCGCCGGTTGCAGCGTTGTGACGGGCACGAAATGCGTGCGCAACAACTGTCCGCGCTCAAGGCCTCCCCATCAAAACACTAGACGCGCGTTGACAGGGCTGTAAAGCGTGATTCTCCGAAGGAGGATCGAGCTTTGCGGCACTGAGCGCACTAACTGAGCTCAGTGAGGTGGCCAGATGGGCGTCAAGAGTGGAAAAAACGTCCACTCTCCCGAACGTTCCTTCCAATCTGAAGTGCGCTCGTCTGACCCCGGCCTTTAAGTTCATGCAATGGTAAATCTTCACGCGTCGCTGAAGGTCAATAGTTTCACCGCGTATCGGAGCTGAAACGGGAGCATACGCCTAAAGAGAAAGGGGAACCACATCCCATATTAAAAACACACAGGAGGAAAGGAATTGGCTTATAGATAAGTGTCCGGGGCCTGTCATGCCCTTCAACCTGTATAAGCTATTACGAGCGACACTTGCTGCATCCGCTTAAAGAGCACCAGTCATACACAACATAAGATGATTGGTATTTCATGGGGAAATTCAAACTATATATTGTGTTATTTCCTTTATATTTTTATAGAGATAAAAAAAAAAAATATGAAATCAAAGCTTTAAAGATAAATATGCTGTCGTCCGTTTCCGGTGGCATGCCGTTGCGGTGAGCAGAAGAGCCATTCCATGGGACAGTCCTCCACTCACCCCGTGCAGCTAAAGGACTGCGACTGCAAAGGGTTAATTACACAGCGCTTCCTGCACTACCAAACAATATATCTCAGAGTGTGCACTGACTAGGCATGGGTTAATTTATGGAAAGTCTATCCCAGTGGGACCTCTGCCACCCCCCAGATATTTCTGAACTACAACTCCCATGATTCTCTGGCTAACTTAAGGATAATGGGAGTTCTAGGCAGCCAACATGGGGGGGGGGGGTGAGTGAGATCCCTGATCTAGCGGCTTGCCTATTTTCTACAAAAAAAGGGGGTGTAGCAGAGTGCTTTCCCAAAACCCAAGAATGTGTGTGATGTCCTTTTCCATTTTATTGGTTGTGTTTCTCACCTCCTTTAAAAGGGACACGAGTCAGGTGAAAGCTCGCCGGGAAGTCCCTGCGCTCTAAACATCACATTGCACAATAGGGTGAAGTACAGAAACAGCATTTGCATGCGGGATTAGAAATCTGATTTGAAAAAGAAATGCAAACATGACAATGTACGCCCGCTCACTCACCGCTGAAACACAAACAGACCAGAGAATGTTACTTAAAGCGTGGCTGTCAGACTCTGGCCCCACAGATGTTTCTGAACTACAACTCCCATGATTCCTTGCCCATCTACTGCATTGAAAGAATTCTGGGAATTGTTTGCACCAATGTCTGGGGGGGCCGGGCCGTGAGTTTGAGAGCCTTTGCTTAAAATCGACACTACTCACCCGGACTACTTTAACTTATCTAAGTGGTCAGGCTACCGCGAGTGGTCCCCCCCACCTCCGGCTGTTACAGCTGCGTGAAGCGTGCCAACAGCAGAGCTTCTCCGAAGGAGCATGGGCTTGACGCTTCATGCACACGAGGTGTGGTACGTGCAGCACTCATCCATCAGTCTGCATGTGTGAGCCCTTGCTAAACTAGGATGTCGATCAAGGGGAGATTGGCGGTGCACGTGCAGCACTAATCCTGAAACTTGTGTGCACAAAAGTAGCTCCAGGGACTTCCACATTCTGGAAGCCCTGCAGCAGAAGACTGAGGTGGAGCCAAATGGCACTGGAGATCAAGGAACTAAAAAAAGATGTAACCGAAAAATTTTTTTTCCAGATGCAGTTACCAGTAATTGCATAATTACTCAATGTTAAAAACAGGGTGGGGGGAAGGTCAATTTTACTACAGAGTGTTAATTTTAGGAAGAGTTCTTAAAGTGAACCACCCATGGCCACTTGATCGTAATTTTTTTAATTTATTTTCTTACCTATGTATGTGTCGTACCAGCAAAACTGCGAGAAATGCACCCATTTTGATTACAGCACTGAAAAGCGGTACTGCTTCGCCAACCTGCCAATCATTTCTTTGGCACAGAGGTCTAGGCCAATGAAATTCAGTTCTCCCTCGTCTTTTCAGCCCGTTTTCCCTGCTAGATTGGAAGTTCTCTCAGGGACAGGTCCTTTATTCTTACCGAATTCACACGGACATTTCATATCTTTACTGCACCTTTGTCCATGAGTCTATAATGATCATGCCTTGAGTTGACATTCTATAAAGTACAATATGTTATATTATTAATAGTTATAAACCTGTCTATCCTGTGAAAAAAGTGTCTGAAGAAACCTCCCGCAGGCAGTTCTCCTGCTGTGGATGTGCCTGCCCACATGCTGCCTCCGGATGCAGCATATGGCATCTTCAGGGTAAGACGCCCTGTTTGGAGATGTCAGGGTGAAAGGTCAGGAACCAGGAAAGAAGTTGGGCATGACAAGATGCTCAGGAACCTGAGTTGTGGTGGTACCAAAGACAACGGAATGGAGGGGAGTATACGGAAATACCCTAAACAGACAACAAATCCTAACTATCTATAATGGAGAATACTATATTACTTGGCAAAAGAGAAAATTCAATAAAATCTAGAAATTCATTGATGGGAAGCCATTATAATGTGTTTTGGTAGATACAATAAAACAACCATTTTTTCAATATATGTTTTCCATTATATAAAGGGGCACTGGAATGAAAATTTACCCTTTTAATGCCCTTGAATAATTGGCATGGGGCTGCTGACAGCATCTGCCCATTTTTTATTTTAGGTGAAAATACTCACCTTTTCTCCTTTGCCGCTTGTTGCACCTCCCTCTCAGCTCCGGGTGAAACACGGAAGTCCCTGCAGTTTTTTTAAAAAAAATTGTGCACCTATGCAAATTGTACATGTGCAACTTGCATTGCGTACGCCGCACAAATTGTGTAACGCTCAGAATTTGCGTACTTTTGTGTGAGAGTTCCATTGCGCCTGGGCAGAACCAATCAGCTGCTTCTCTCAGGATGCACACAAGTGCTCTGAGTGAGCAGGAGGTCAGCACTCTGGTGGCTGGCAGCCAGAAAATTCAAAATCCCGGCTGCTTGGTGACACGTGTGTGTGGGCAGAGGAAACTACCCTGATTCACAGAGTGATTTCTTCCAAACAGCCCCAGAGGGAGGAAGGGGGGGCACGCCTCACAGCCTGACCACTTTAGAATGCTGTGTGACAGACTTCCCAGTATCAAGGGAGGGGGGGGGGGTCTGTTCTAATCTCACGTGACAATATATAAACAGACGTCTGTGGGGCCGGGTGAACATCATACACTAGTTCCAGTCAATCGGGATCCATGATTAGAGAGTACCAGACTGAAGGGAACACACCGAGCACCATAACATCACTATTGCTTAATTGGACATTATGGGCCCTATTACATTCTTCACGCAAAAAACGCACACGCAACGTGTGAATTTGTGCGCCCACCATTAAATGTTAACGTGCGTAAATCAACGCTGGAATTACAATCCTCGCGCATTTTTTCATCCGTCGAGCAATAACACGCGTAAAGCGGACACGCAAAAACGCGCACGCAGCAACGTTGTGCACAGAAATCAGTGTGCGGACTGTTTTTTTCACGCGATTCAGCAATCAGAATTAAGCACCACAATTATCTCACGTTAAGTATTTGCGCCTGTCAAAGTCAATCTGCGCATATATGCTGCATCAATAAAAAAAACACACAGCTTCTCTATTTTATTGGTTTGGTAGGAGTAGAACGTGTAACTATACTTTGCTGTGTACTTTTTTTTTGGCTGGTGTATTTGGTTTCGGCCAGGTTGATAGAATTTGCCATTAACACCAGCTTTTAAGAGTTGCTAAAATTATGCGCGCAAAGGCAGTGCGTTACTAACTGCGTATGGATTGTAATACCATCCGCGTACCAGCGCACAAACGCATTTGCGCTCACAATGTTAAGTATAGGACGCGCGAAGTACAGTAAGCTCGCACAGCGTTCGCGCAGGTTCACTGGCGGTAGTCGAATGCGCGTGTTTGTTGCGCTGACATTGTAATACAACGTTCAGCGCAAAGGGTTTTGCCCCTCGCGTTAATGCGTTTTTGCGCCGGCACAAATGTATGCGCGAAGATTGTAATAGGGCCCTATATGTCTTCTTAAAGTAAGCCTTACACAGGGTAATTCAAAGAGAATCGAAAAGTCACCGCACGTTCGGTGACTTTTCGTTCTCTTCAATTCGGTGCAAATCAGCTTTCCCATTTCGGCCACCCTGCGGTGTATTCAGCAAGCACCACAGGGCTGTCAAACCCGGCGAATGCACGCCGAAAACCCCTAAAAACATAACCCGTCGAAGACACCGGAAAAACCCAAGCAGGAGCCGATCACACGAAGAGGCAGTGAATAAATTAGGAAAACAGTTTGCTTGAATGTTTGAAAAGTGAAACGCTGTTTGCAAAGAAACTACTGAGAGAAAATGTCTGAAATTTACATATGAGGTCCAGGGAATGATAATAAAAAGGGCTGTTACAGGAAAAAGTAAAAACATTAAAAAAATAAAAATACAGAAAAATGCTTAACATATCCTAAAAGAAATCTATAAGTAAAGAGACTTTTTACTGCAGAATTTTATAATGAACGGTTTATTAGATATTGAATTAAAATGGGAATATTTTTAACATTGAAGCCTATTGGATTCGCCTGAATAAACTTGCCGAATTAAACCACCGAATGGCAGGGCATTAGGGGATCCTTTCACTGCTGGTTTGTGTTCTCTGAATAGCCGAAGCAGTGCTTTTCATGGGGATTTCACTGCCCTCGAACAGGCACCGAACAGGCACCGTTTGTGCAGGCAAAACACCAGGATTTGGCGAATTGCCTGCTCTCTGAATAGCCGAATGGCCAAGAAAAGGTAACCGAACGCTGATTTTCAGCGTTCGGTTCCCTTTCTCCAGGGTTGAATTACCCTGTTAAAGTACCTCTGTATTGACCGGGCCGGCTGTGATGTCCAATAAGGGGGTTGCATATCACTTCACTATGATGAGCAGACAGAGCCCGAATAAGCTCCTGTGCCGGGTCACTTCACTATGACGAGCCGACAGAGCCCGGATAAGCTCCTGTGCCGGGTCACTTCACTATGATGAGCAGACAGAGCCCGGATAAGCTCCTGTGCTGGGTCACTTCACTATGACGAGCAGACAGAGCCTGGATAAGCTCCTGTGCCGGGTCACTTCACTATGACGAGCAGACAGAGCCCGGATAAGCTCCTGTGCCGGGTCACTTCACTATGACGAGCAGACAGAGCCCGGATAAGCTCCTGTGCTGGGTCACTTCACTATGACGAGCAGACAGAGCCCGGATAAGCTCCTGTGCTGGGTCACTTCACTATGAGCAGCAGATAGTAATACCAGCGATAGTGGTGAACCTGCCTGTGACGGGACGGCCGCCACTTTGTTTATTTTATGCCTTGGATTTATTCTTGTGTAATAGTGTTTGTTTCCCCAATTTGTATATATGTAGTCCCAATGTTTATAATTGGCCACCAGACTTATACAGCACACACCTCTCTCTCTCCCCCACGCACGGATCTGGGCACTTCTTTGACACACGTAGTTGGGGGACCCGAGCTACTCGGCCATACATTGCTTGTGCCGCCGCTCCATTGGGATCACCCCCAAATAACTGAATATCAGAGTCGGGACATCAGGCTGCCTGGGATGCACAATCGACGCGCCGCTCCGAACAGGCGACCAAGGGCTATATTACACTCTGCGTTAAACGCAGGCGCAAGGAAGGAAAAACTGCGCCCGTTGAGCGCAGCCGCGAGCATCCACTCGCTGGAGGGGAGTCCATAGGACTCCATTCAGTTCCTCCCTGCCGGTCAGCGTAGTGATACGCAGGGAGAGACTGGGGAGACTTTTTCCCCCCAGTCTTTCCCTGCTCCCGCCGGCCGGAGGAGGCGAACAGAGCCGCGGTCCTCACCGCGGGACAGAGGGTGAATAAGTGATTAATTTTTTTATTTTTTGGATGGTGTTAACACAAAGTCCTGGCTCTGGTTAACTTTCCGCTAACCAGAGCCAGGCGTTAATCGGCGTTGGATTACAAAGTCCCAGCACTGATTAACACTTCACACTCCCCATGTTAAGCATAGGGAGCACAAAGTACAGTAACCTCGCTCAGAGGAGCGCAAGGTACCAAACGCAAATGGGTATTTTAACCCGTTTGGATTGTAATATGCGGTAAATACCGCGGCAAACGTTAATGCTCACGCAGGTGAGCGTTAACGTTCGCGTGTAGATTGTAATAGAGCCCCAACTGGGCTCGCTCCAGAGGCAGTGGCAACCTATTCTTTGAATAGAAATTGGGCTGGAGCTTGGGGCGGCATTGTCCCGGCTGCAGTGATGTTTGAGGGTGGGCAGGAGTGGGAACAATGGGGACAGTTTCATAGAAATAAAACCCGATGTTCTACTGAATATAGTATATTTACCCAGGGCTGGATTAACGTAGGGGCGGATGGAGCAGCCGCTCCAGGCCCCTACATGTAAATAGGCCCATAGCCAAGAGCATCACCGGCCGAAAGGCTGCAGGCCACTTCTGAACGTGTCTCTCCCTCTTGGCCACATGTTAATATTTTATATAGTATAAAAAGATATATAATTATTCCTATAAATATTATGTTGAAGGCACACTATCAACATTTGTTACATATACTGTATCTATATATAATAAAATTAAAAGCCCATTTTTCTACTCAAATGTATTTTAAAAATATGTATATTAGTATAGAAAATATAAACATATTAATAAAATGTTTCTAAGCACATTCTCTTGAAGGCACACTGTCACTATCAGGGTGTTGGAGATACAACAGCATATATTATACTATGGACTGCAGGTGGCGCTGTTAGTGGTTAAATGTGTTCTAAACTCGTTGGTAAATGTTCACAGGAAATAAGTCTCTTTTGTCTTTGCTTCACTTCCTTTTTCTTTCTAGCTGTGTGATGATGAAGCATCCTGATATATATCCAGTGACTAATCTGTTATAAGTTGTTTTATTGCTATATGCACAAAGTAAAGTTCTCTACTGAAGATTCACAAGACTCCAGTGCCTCTTTCATACATAACCAACAGGTTATGGGCCCAGACACTGAAAACGAAACTACAAATCAGTAAGTGCTGCAGCTATCATCCAAATACCTGCTGTGTGTGAGGAAAAGAGCTGCATCCAATATACTGAAAGATGGCAAGTGGCTCAGATGTGAAATATGCAATAGCAAAGCTAAACAATACCAATTATCAGCTGTGGAAGTTTAAGCTGGAAATGCTGTTATCCAAAGATGATCTGTGGCAGGTGCTGGATACAATCAGACCCACTGACAACCCAGAAGAATGGGACAAAAGAAACAGGCAAGCAAAAGCAGTTATAAGCCTGTTAGTGGAGGATGATCAACTTATCCATATAAGAAAAGAACACAGCTAAAGGTATGTGGACTGCGCTACAGAAACTGCACGAGCGTTCAAACTTAAACAGTAAACTATATCTGCTACGTAAACTGTATAAGATGAGGCTGGAAAAAGGCCAGGAAATGTGTGAACATGTGAACGCTATGCTGGAAATTGTGGAGCAATTACGTGCAATTGGAGAAGAAATAAAAGACAATCATGTAGTGGCATTACTATTATGCAGCCTTCCAGAATCATATAGTGCCCTGATAAACGCTCTAGAAACCAGACCAGAGGAAGAACTAACACTGGAATATGCTAAAGGGAAATTAATTGATGAATACAACAGAAAGAAGGAAAATATACGTGGTGAAGAGAATGACAAAACAGAAGTAGCTCTAAAGGTGAATGAAAACACAAAACAAAACAAAGAGACCAGAGTGTGTTTTCGCTGCAAAAGGACAGGTCATTTGAAATATAATTGTTCAATCTGGAAAGCAGAACAGCGAAGGAGAGAGACATTCACAAAAGAAAGAGCTAAAGCAGCCACACAGGAAAGCAAAGACACAGCGTGGAGTGCAAGTTTTAAAGTAACTCAGAATACTACCCCGCATGGATGGTACATTGACTCAGGAGCAACAAGTCACATGACCAGTGATGAGACCTTCTTCACAGAAATTAATTTTAATACAAAAGACAAAGTCTTCCTAGCAAATGGGAAAAGTATTACATCAGAAGGTAAAGGTCAAGGATTTCTGAACTGCATCACACCATCAGGAGGTAACCGAAGCATCCTTGTAAAGAACGTTCTGTATGTTCCAAGTCTAGAAGGAAGCCTCCTATCAGTAAAAAACCTTGCTAACAATGGACTTACAGTACAATTCCGAGGTAATGAATGCACAATTCGAAACAGAAAAGAAATCGTTGCAAAAGGAAGGTTGAATGAACACCTATACAAAATCGTCACTGAACGTGTTCAAGTCAAAACAGTCACTCATAATCCACATGACAAGTGCATCCATCTATGGCACAGACGATTGGGGCATCGAAACTCAGAAGCTATAAAGGAACTTTCTAAGAGAGAATTATCAGAAGACATGATAATGATACCTTGTCCAAAGTTGATGAAGTGCACGTGTTGCATCAAAGCAAAGGCCCCACGTACACCACTTCCACAAGCCAGTCAAAGAAAAACCACTAAACCCATGGAACTTATACACAGTGACGTGTGTGGACCAATGAAAACCCCGACACCCAGCGGCAACAAATATTTAATAACCTTCATTGATGACTATTCCAGGTACACAACGACATATCTGATGAAACACAAAAGTGAGACAACTGATAAACTTCAAGAATTTGTAGCGATGACTAGCAACAAATTTCAAAGGAAACCCGGAATAATACGCACGGACAATGGAGGGGAATATATGGGTAAAGAAGTGGAATCATATCTAAAGAAACATGGTATCATACACCAGACAACCGTACCGTACACTCCAGAACAAAACGGTGTAGCTGAAAGAAAAAAATCGCACTCTTGTAGAAATGGCCAGATGCATGCTTTCAGATGCCAACCTACACAACAAGTACTGGGGAGAAGCAATAATGACTGCAACATATCTACAGAACAGACTACCATCTAAAGCTATTGAAAGTACCCCTTATGAAATGTGGAACAGATCAAAACCTAGTATAGGTCATATTAGAGTGTTTGGTTGCAAAGCATACGTTTACATTCCAAGTGAAAAACACTCCAAGTGGGAGAACAGAGCCATAGAAGGCATTCTAATAGGCTACAGTGAACAAAGTAAGGGATACAGAATCCTTAATCCAAAGACCAACAAGGTCACAGTAAGCCGCAGTGTTTATTTTGATGAAAGCCAAACATCAGAAATAATGACTCCCGAAAAACACGAAGAAAAGGTGCCGATTGAAATAGCAAGAGATGCTGACCAAAAGGAAACTGTACAGGAGTCAGACCAAGAAGTGGAACTCACAATTGATGACTTAACTGTTCACAATCCAATAGAACCGACAGAACAACCAGAAATCAGAAGATCTACTCGGACAACAAAAGGGATCCCACCGCGCAAGCTGTCATACACTGTTAAGACACATGAGACATTTGAACCAACATCTTGGGAAGACATAGATAAACTACCAAAAGGGGAAGCCAATCAGTGGAGAAAGGCGGCTGAAGAAGAACTAAAATCACTTCAGAAAAATGAAACCTGGACTCTCACAGAGCTCCCTCCCGGTCACAAAACTATAGGAAGTAAATGGATTTTTAAAGTGAAGTACGACGCAGAAGGAAACATTCACAGATACAAGGCAAGAGTAGTCGCCAAGGGATATTCCCAGAAATATGGAGAAGATTATGATGAAACATTTGCTCCAGTGGTAAAGCACACAACCATTAGAACATTCCTCAGCATTGCAGCTGAAAAACAAATGCAAGTGAAGCACCTGGATGTCAAAACAGCTTTTCTATATGGAGATATCAAAGAGGAACTCTACATGGAGCAGCCACCAGGGTTTAATACAGGACAGAACCTTGTGTGTAAACTGCAAAAGAGCATCTATGGTCTCAAACAAGCAGCAAGAATGTGGAATGAAAAAGTGAACGAAGTACTCACAACAGAAGGATTTTCAAGAAGTAACGCTGATCCATGCCTGTATTCAAAGAATCAAGACAACAAATGGATCTACCTACTAATTTATGTTGATGACATCATAATTTGTTTTGAACAAGAAGGGGATTCTGATCAAATAACTAGCACATTGAAACAAAACTTTGAGATTAAAGAGCTTGGGAACATTGCTCACTATTTAGGAATCCAAATCGAGAAAGAAGAAGACGGAAGTTATCTTCTTCACCAAAGTCAGAAAATTACAGATATTCTAGCAGAGTTTCACATGCAAGATGCAAAAGAAGTGAAAACGCCTATGGAACCAGCTTATCAGAAAGACAATGGAATGGAAAACTTGTTACCTAACAATGAGAAGTACCGCAAAGCAATTGGAAAATTGTTATACATTGCAACTGTGACAAGACCAGACATTGCCGCAGCATTGAGTATACTCTGTAGAAAAGTTTCAACACCCTGTCAACGTGATTGGAATGCCGTAAAAAGGGTGATACAGTATCTAAAAGGAACAATTCATATGAAACTGCGACTGCCAGCAACACCCAATGCAAACTTAATTGGATATGTAGATGCTGACTGGGCTGGAGATATCACAGACCGCAAATCTACTACTGGTTACATCTTCCAGTACGGAGAAGGAACCATCAGCTGGTCTAGTCGAAAACAAGCGACTGTTGCACTCTCTTCAACTGAAGCAGAATACATAGCAGCAGCACATGCATGTCAAGAAGCAATTTGGATTCGTCAACTTCTATTAGACATGGGACTGGATATGTCTAAACCGATACCCATCTTTGAAGACAACCAGGGATGTATAAAGTTGACACAATCAGAAAGGATCAACCCTAGAACCAAGCACATAGACGTAAAATATCATCTGCTCAGGGACACACAAGAGCAAGGACTTATCGATATTCAGTATTGCCCATCAGAAGAGATGACTGCAGATGCACTCACCAAACCGTTGCCAAAGGAACGTTATTGTTTTCTTCAAAAGAAGCTGAATGTTGTATGATTATGCACATGCTGTTGAGAAGGGGTGTTGGAGATACAACAGCATATATTATACTATGGACTGCAGGTGGCGCTGTTAGTACAGGTTAAATGTGTTCTAAACTCGTTGGTAAATGTTCACAGGAAATAAGTCTCTTTTGTCTCTGCTTCACTTCCTTTTTCTTTCTAGCTGTGTGATGATGATCCTGATATATATCCAGTGACTAATCTGTTATAAGTTGTTTTATTGCTATATGCACAAAGTAAAGTTCTCTACTGAAGATTCACAAGACTCCAGTGCCTCTTTCATACATAACCAACACAGGGTTATTCAAAGAGATCCGAATGGCTGCCGAAAGGTAACCGAACGCTGAAAATCAGCATTCGGTTACCTTTCTTGGCCATTCGGCTATCCAGAGAGAAGGCAATTCACAAAATGTTGGCGAATTGCCTGCACATACGGTGCCTGTTCGTGTGCAGTGAAATCCCCATAGCTTCGTCTATTCAGAGAACAAAAACCAGCAGTGAAAAGTTGCCGAATTGCTCTGCTGTTCAGTGGTTTCATGCAGCAGATTTATTCAGGCGAATCCCATAGGCTTCATGTTAAAAATATTCCCGTTTTAATTCAATATCTAATAAACCGTTTATTATAATATTCTGCAGTAAAAAGATAATTTAGGATCTTTTAAGAATTTTTTTAAGTTTACTTATTTTTTCTGTAACAGCCCTTTTTATTATCATTCATTGGACCTCATATGTAAAATTCAGATATTTTCGCTCAGTAGTTTCTTTGCAAACAGCGTTTCACTTTTCAAACATTCAAGTTTTTTGGGGGGTTTTCACTCCATTCGTCTGCAATGTCGGGTTTTTCTGGCGGCTACTCTGCACTCGGATCGGCACCTGCTTGGGTTTCTCCATCATGTTCGGCGGGGTTAATCCAGATGTTTTTGCGAGTTTTTGGCGTGCATTCGCCAGGTTTTGCTGTGAGTTTGGCAGGCTTGTGGCAGCTTTTCCCTGCACTTCGACGGCCCTGTGGTGCTTGCTGAATACACCGCAGGGTTGCCGAAATGGGATCTCCAAATCGCACCGAATTGAAGACAACGAAAAGTCACCGACCGTGCGGTGACTTTTCGATTCTCTTTGAATAACCCTGTATTTGTTTTATATAAATTTTGTTTTGTCAAATATCTACATGAATATATATTTATTAAGAGTATATACTGTATATTCTGCTCAAATTTATTTTAAAATATTTAGATTTTATAGCTATATGTATTTATATTATAAAATAATTTTCAGTGTACATTTTGTTTTACATATATATTGTATTGTAAACCATATATATTTATTAACAACACATTTTCTGCTTCCGGTGTCATATAAAATATAATGAAAAAATGAAACAGTGAAGCGTCTTCAGAAAGAAGGATTAAACGTACACGCTACACATTGAATATGGGGGTTCTCCTAAAAACCTGAAAACATATATTGTAGATAGTCAATGGAGCGCCAGCGAACTGGATGTACGGTTAATCATTACACATGTCCAATAAAAATCTTCTAATCCGTTCAGAAGAAACTCCTACTCCAGATGAGAAAAAAAGTTGCTGAAAAAGAGAGGAGACAAAATAGCGCAATATGTCGATCCACCATAAAGGAAAGCAAAGTGAGTGTAGTCTTACTCACATTCTATTGAGCCTATCCTTGGCTCTAGGATGGATAACAATTATGGGTCTTCAATAGATGTTCAGGTGCCCATATACCCGCAACAGAGTTCTTCAAACGCTTTCCCCTGCAGTGGATTAGAAAATACCAACGCACTATCTAGTGTAATATCGTTTAGGTATAATAGTAAAGTTGGCACCTATTTTAAAAATTTATATAGTATATAATTATTTCTACGTACTTTCTGTTTAACCACTTCAATGCGGTGGACGCGCTCAGCGCGTCCAACCGCATTGGTACTTCGCTGTGGAGGACGCGCTGAGCGCGTCCTCCCTTTGCAGCCGCGACCAGCCGGTTTTCCGGCTGATCGCTCGGCCCCCCAGCCTCGGGGACCCGGCGGGCATGATAGGCGTCATCGCGCAAGCGCGATGACGTCTATTTCAGGCACCCCCCCCGCCATTGCAGGGAAGGTGCCTGAAGGGGAGAGGGGGGAGGTCCCCCCTTCCCCCTCCCCCGCGGGCCAGCGATTAAAGACAGGCACTGCCTGGAAGGGCACAGCCTGCCCTTCCAAGCGGCGGCTGTCTTTAACCCCTAGGGGGCTGCATCGCGATATGGCGCCAACATGCGCCGTATTGCGGTCCCCTCCCGGAGCTGGCCGACATCTTGGATGTCGGCCAAGCTTCCGGGATATCCCCCTAACGACTGGCGTCATCGCGCAGAGCGCGACGGCGCCAGTTTTGAAAATAACCCCTTGCTGCCACCTATAGTGGAGATAGGGGGTTCCAATGAACCCCCTATCTCCCGATCCGTGAGAGCTAGGGGTTAATGTTTGCTATCATTGGAACGGCCAGAGCGTGGCCTTTCCAATGATACTAAACATGACCATGTAAAATGTAAAAAAAAAAAAGTTTTTGGGTTTTTTTTTTGATTTAATAGTGCAACAATATTGTTCCCATTTCAATTATAATGTGAACAATGATGCTGCACAAACGATTTTTTCTATGGGGGGCGTTTGCTAAAATACACGTAATTTTCCCCAAAAAAAAGTAACGATTCCTCATTTCTAATTTTTTTAACAAGCGCACCCCATAGAAAATATAACCGCAAACGATCGCATTTTAAAATGTGAAAAAAAACACTTTACACATTGTAAATTATTGAAAATTCTAATTTTATTGCATTTTTTTTTTAATATACAGACATGACATAACGTATACATATAATAATGACATATTATGAATCTGCACAGTCTGCCGGAAAGAACGATATATAATATGTCTGGGTCATATATTAAAATAAGGCTTCAAAACGCGGTTAAACATGATGAGCGAAACCGGTAAAAATTAGCTCAGCACAGAGGTGTGAAATGGCTCAGCAGCGAAAGGGTTAAATATATATTTTGTATTGGGTAATGGTGATTTTATTTACAACTGATTTTTAGATTTAGCTGTTGATTGTTTTATCTTTAACAAGGAGAATCACTTAGTTATAGGGGGGGGGGGTCAGCGGTTAAGAAGGATTTAGATTCAGGGGGAACCTGTCTTCAAATTGCTGTGCACAGCATGAAATAACTTTAATTTGAAAAATAAAATCATTAATCTACCAATAATGAATGATCCTAATGCATTATTTGCTTTGGTGAACAGATCAGTGGTGTTTAAAGTCCTTTTCCTGGTTATGAGGGAAGTGAATCATTTCATCCTGGTTTGGGTTCCGCTGCATCACTGTGACTTTAAAAGCATATTGTTCAGAGGTCGCCTAGCAACCAGGTAGTGTGACATCACAAATGTCTGTTTACCTTTTAAGTGATGTCAGTGCCCTCACCGGTCACATTCTGGTTGGAGATATCACGCTCAGGCTGATAAATCTACTGCTCTTGCTTTATCTGCGATTATTCGACGATTCTTCAGACATTTTTACATCGGCTTACAGGTAATTATAGGTTTTGTTTTTAGCTATCCTAGGGTTATGCCCTTTTAGACACTGGTCGTGTATTAAACACAGTTTTTTCCTTTTAATTCTAGGTTTAAGTCCATCTAGTTAAACCTTTCCTGTGTTGGAGGTCCAACATGGCCCTCAATGTGCCGAAGCAATGGCAGAGGAAGAATGGCTGGCAGCGACCGCTGAGCCCAGCACAGATTATCCTCTTGGTGATATTTGTGTTCGGTGCGGTCGCTGGGTTCGGCATCTTCCTCCCCGTCATTCCCGGACCCTGGCAGACAGTCGGTTACGCATGTCTAACCGTCCTGTACGTCTGGGGTT
Source organism: Leptobrachium leishanense (assembly GCA_009667805.1). NCBI lineage: Eukaryota > Metazoa > Chordata > Amphibia > Anura > Megophryidae > Leptobrachium > Leptobrachium leishanense. Next base: position 69,255,070 of record CM019065.1, read on the forward strand.
TTATAAGCTATGTCCTTGCTGTATCCATTAACCCTTCATCAGGTGGGGAACAAAACAGCATGTGGAATCCGGTGAAGTGCGTCTGGGATTCCGAAAAGCGTTGCTGCGGTGTTGGATGTCATGAAAGCGACAGAGGTCTAAATTTATTTTGTAAATCCTGCAACAAACTGGTGGAGCATCATGACCATCACTGCGAATGGCTGAATACCTGCATCGGAGGAAGGAACTACCGCTTCTTTTTCAACACCATAGTAAGCGGCTTCCTGATCGCGTTACAGATATCGGTCATGGCCTGGTACATCCTCTCTGTGTATTACATACTGCCATACGCACGGGGCACAGACACAATGGCAGAGATAGCGACAATGTTTTTAAAGGCCAGAGGCGAATCCCTTCCACTACTTCCTGGGGGAGTGGCAGCGATCGTGATATTTGCCATCGCCTCTGTTTCAGCATTTATCTACACGTTGGTGTTCGCCATTCTAGGAACTTTTATCATTTTCCACATCCGCCTTTACTGTATCGGAATGTCAACGTCCGAATACATTTTCGCTCGTAGAGAAATGAGGATGCGTGAAGACGACAATGTGGATGTGGAAGCTTGCAAAACTGAGCTTTCAGACATAGACTTTGAGACTATGATAGACAACAGCCAGGGGAACGCACAGGGCATCGAGCCATGAAGCGCCCGGCATTCAGTGTCTGTAGGCAAACCAGGAATCTGAAACACAATGTATTCACCGAAGAAGGAAAACCCAGCATGGCGGCACCAGATCCCACCTGATACCTGTTAACTATCCAAGGACATAGGGAGTAACCAAATATAAAAGCTTTATTATCTTTTGCTCTTTAATGTTTTCTAGAAACTATTCCAGTGAATATATAAGTTATTGTTTTAATTGGTAATTTTCAGTCCAGAAGCAGACAGGCCATTGGGGCACAGAATGGGTTAACTCAATGTTACTTTATTCCTTCAAATTGAACACTATTAGCAATAAAATATATTCAGTTACGTGTCGAATGAACAGTTTTAATCTGTAATCGACAGGTTTTTCCTTTTTGGGGGGTTTTATCGATGTCAATACACACTGCTTGCATGTCGTATCCTCCTGGCTCTTTCACTGATTTCCCTTTCTCCCACAGGTCGGCTCAGCACTTCACTCTCGGTCGAGGTTTGAATTTGCTGTGATACCATCAAACAAACTGGAGAAAGAGGTGAGTCACACAATGTTATTTTTACGTTTCCGTCTGTCAGTTTTCTTTTAATTCCTGGATTTACCCGTGTGTGTCTGTATGGCGGAGAGGAGTGCGCACGGGGCTTGAATACGTGGAGTTGGCCATACAGATACAGTGGGATTCATTCTTCAGAGTTTGGATCACAGCTGCCAATACACAGCAGACGTACCTAAGCAGGCGGCACTGGATGCCGAAATCCCAGAGAATTTGATCATTTGCACTTTTTTTCCTCCAAAATCCATCCATTACTCTGCATTAACCCATTCTCTCTATGTATCTCTATATTCAGATGTTGTCTTGGGAAAAAGGAAGTAGAAGACATTACCTCTTAAACGACACATCAACTCTCTGAATAAGTAAGTAACGTTTTCATGGACTGATCAATTCCCCCCCATCCCCCAATTCTAAATTCAGGATCTAAAACCTGACGTTGTGATAACCGCTTTTTTTATATTTCCAGGTCTCAAAGCTGTCGTTGAAAGCTCAGAAAAGCTCAAGTCATGGCGCGTGGAAGGGGTGTTCATTGCAACCCCATGGAAAAACCAATACCATGTCTATTATCCAATGAATATTATCCTGTCTGTCAGATAATAAGGATAATTACTGACATGTTTTATTATAGATTCCGGTTTGCCTTTTCTACATGAATAAATAATGCGTCAGTAACATCATTCTGTGTTTGCACTTTGCATCGTTCTGCACATACTTTGTCATATGTTTTTTTATCCCAGATCTATGTATAGTCTTGCCTTGGGATCTTGCTGAGAATCACAATGAACAACGATGAACTAAAGTGACACCATTATTCTTATGTGAAAAGCATAAAGCTATGGCTGCTCTCAATGTATCATTTTGTAACATCAATGAAAATCACCACTTTAATATAACCAAAGTATATTCACAGAACGCCTATAGTTTTTACGGTGAAAACTAGGGCCGCAACTAACGATTATCTTCATAACTTTCATACATACATATATAAATTGAGTATCTCACATAACTTGCGTATTTTTTGCACTAAAGGTAAACGAGCGCCTGGTCAGAGGGATCAATTGATGCTGCCTGCGCAGCTCAAGTCCATATCTGCTTTCTCCCCGAATGAACACTGCTACAAGCGCTTGGATAGACATGATGATGTCAACATGCAAAGTGGGGTGACTGGGGGGGGCACTCCACTCAGCCTGACCACTTTGTCCTTTCAAAATAGTTTCATGAACAATCTGAGTGAGGAGAGGGACCAGAGGTGGGATGGAGTGAGTTTGGGCAAGGGACTGAACAAGGGAGGTTGGGGGAAGGGCTGGACCAAAGGGAGGAATGGCAGCTTGGGACCAGAGAAAGGTAGGGTCGGGTGGTGGTGCAGGACTCCAGCTCCAAGTAAGGAGAAAACAGCAGCGGTACAGCTCCTCCACCCAGTGGCAGCAGCTCAGGATCTGTTCTGTAGTTCTGCAACTTTTCTAAATGAAATAAAAACAACCCGGTTTTGTCTGACATAGCCCTAGAATTAAGTCATACAGACTAAAGGAGCCGGCACATCTTCTCCAATCAAATGTGATGTAGTGACTGAGATTATTAACATCTTACTCTTAATAGCGCGTGGTGTACACAGGTCGATTAATCAAACAACCAATTAATAAATAAAATAGTTGACAACTATTTTAGTTAGGGATCGTACAGGGCGGTACCAAGGTGGCATGATACTGAGCCCGGGATGCGGTGATGCACCAATACAGGGGTCTGCGGTAAGTGGTGGGTTGCTGCAGGAGGCAGCTAAACAATTTTGGAGCAGAGGGACAGGACACGTAGCAACAACTAGCAGTTGTCTGTTACATTGAGTGTGCAGAATATTCACTCTCTAGAAGCGGAGGATAAAGAGCTGGTATGGCAATACAGCCCCATGCTGTAAAGGTGTTAAAAAATTATAATAAGGTCTATTACAGAACTTAAAAAAAACATTTAAAAAAAAAATTGGGAAACAAAAATTTCATCAAAAACAAAAAAAAAATACAAAAAAGTGTTCTAAAAAATAAACTAAAAAGTCTTTTGGCTGAAAAAGAAAAGAATAAAACTTATTTTTTAATTATTTTTAAATGATTTTACTTTTTTACCTTAAAATCTATGGGATTCGCCTGTTTAAACCTATTGAACTGAAACCCCTAAAACCAGGTAATTTCGCCGACCCTTTGGTGCAGTTTGTTCTGTGAATAGATTAACCATTATTTCTCTATGGAAAAATGTTGCTGCCGCTGAAGACTGCAGAAATGTGGCGAACTGCAATGTAATTTGACATTCAGTTCGCTTGTATTTGGCAAATTCACAGTTTATTGAATAGACAAACTGCCCCGAAATTGTACCGAATTGTGAAAATCACAGTGGCAAGATTCAGTGATTAGTAGATAACATCTAAAGACTGGACAGAAAATCATGCAATATACTAATTTCCAACAAAAATAAATAATAATAAAAACACCCGCATAAGAGAGGTGGCACAGCTACAAAATGTGCAAATGCGGTTATTGTCACACCAGAATTTGTTGGACTTGATAAGTGAACAATAGTGCTGCCTTAATAAAATACGCGATGATGTCAGTGGACGGGGGAGGCCCCAGAGACTTAGCTAAAATTCAAGATGTCAGCCACCTCCAAGATTCAACGCTGATTGGTGATGGATCACAGACTGGCACCTAAGGGGTCAAAGAGAGACATCGCTGGAAAGGTCAGACTGACTTTCCCAGTGATGCCTCTTTTTTTCTCTAACTTCTCCCGATCGAGAGGGAGAGGGGTCCAAAGGACCACCGCGGGACCCTGGACGGAGAGGTAAGTATAAGGAGGGTGGGTTGCGAGACCAGACAACGTGTGGGGGACGTCTTTCGCAAACAGCAGTGACACATGAGGACACCCCCCCACAATGAAAGCAGTGAAAGGGTTAAAGATTGTTAAAATATTAAAACAGATTTTCTAGTATTTTGTGTATTCATTTACACTTCAGTGAGATATTGCTGGGATGAAAGGTTCTAAACTCTAGATGGTGTCCCTTATCTTATGCAATGTCACACATGCAGAAATGGCCTTTGTGGCACAAAGAACCAAGTTAATATGGGATAAAGTTAATAAAATGTTCAGATCATCTCCTGCTTGTTGGGATTTGCAGTGATCACAAGGAGATTATTAGCAATGCAGTTTACACAGAATATAAAAACAATATCTGTATGTGTTCTAATGCCTGTGTATGGAAATTACAGTAACACATTGTATCTTATATGACAGCAGGCACGTACTGGCCATTGGGACTACAGGGAGATTCCGTGTTAATGCTGGTTCACCGCGCGGCTCACTCTGCCCTTAATGGGTGAGGTGAGAACTTCCTCCCCATCTGTAAAACAGAGCAGTCTGCCACAGTCTCTTATTGGGGCCACTGTGCTGATGACACCTGTTGCACCTTTGCCTCACCTTAAGACATGGTGCATACTCAACCTCAGAGCCGCTGCGTTTCTTTACCCAATCGCTCAGCAGTAACTCCGGTATCTGTAGAGCAATTGGTTGAGTGATCCGGGTGGTTTATATTCTATTTTTGTGCGTGTTTGCGTAATTAAAGTGGGCCGGTCTCAATGAAGTCCACGGCTGATTTATTGTCCCAGTCCAGCCCTGTATGACAGTGTTCTTTTCTCACCGTGTCTTGTACTTCGGCTGCATTTGCCATATTGTCCCAAGGGCACAGCCTCGTTCCCTTTGTATCGGTAGGTCTCTTGTGTGTAGGGTTGCACCGATACCGATACTAGTATCGGTATCGGGGCCGATACTGGGTACTGCAGGAGTACTTGGCACTCGTTCAGTACCCCCCAATATTTTTCCCGATACCGGAAGCCGGCATTGAGCCGGCTTGCCGGCATCCGAGCGGCTGCGGCGGCTGTCCGAATGCTCTATCGGCATTCGGACAGCCGCCCCTGGAGCGCTCCGCAATACTTGCCTTCCTGGGCGCCGCCGGGAATGTCTCAGCGCGTGCGCTCGTTGGAAGGACCCCAGCCGCGACCACGTGGGATCATGTGATCGCGGCTGGGGTCCTTCCAACGAGCGCACGCGCGGAGACATTCCTGGCGGAGCCCAGGAAGGTAAGTATGAACACAGTGAGCAGCTGCAGGGTCTGTCCGAATGCTGATAGAGCATTCGGACAGGCCCTGCAGCTGCTCTCCGCGATGATACTTACCTTCCTGGGTGCCGCCGGGAAACTTTCCCCGCGCGCTTGTTGGAAGGACCCCAGCCGCGATCACATGGTCCCACGTGGTCGCGGCTGGGGTCCTTCCAACGAGTGCACGCGCAGAGACATTCCCGGCGGGAATCCATGAGCTGGGACAAATCCATGAGCTGGGGCATATCCATGTGTGAGCTGGGGCATATCCATGAGTGAGCGGGGGCATATCCATGAGTGAGCTGGGGCAATATCCATGAGCTGGGGCATATCCATGAGCTGGGACAAATCCATGAGCTGGGACAAATCCATGAGCTGGGACAAATCCATGAGTGAGCTGGTGCAAATCCATGAGTGAGCTGGGGCATATCCATGAGCTGGGGCATATCCATGTGTGAGCTGGGGCATATCCATGAGTGAGCTGGGGCAATATCCATGAGCTGGGGCATATCCATGTGTGAGCTGGGGCATATCCATGTGTGAGCTGGGGCATATCCATGTGTGAGCTGGGGCATATCCATGTGTGAGCTGGGGCATATCCATGTGTGAGCTGGGGCAGTATGAATATATATATATATATATATATCGGGGGGAAATACATGTGAGCGGGGGGCATTTTTATATGGTCTGTTCTTATTGGAAAGCGTCACATGACATTAAATAAAAGTATCGGTACTCGGTATCGGTGAGTACTTTTAAAAAGTATCGGTGCTTGGTCTTAAAAAAGTAGTATCGGTGCATCCCTACTTGTGTGTAATCTAATTCTTGTAAAGCCCCGCGGAACCTGTTAGCACTCATTTCGCTCATGCACACCGCACATTACTGTGAGTTTTATTTGTTTCGTTTAAGCTTATTTTTCTGTGTTTTCTTAACACCACAGGGTGTACTATGCCATCCCTGCAGTGTGTCTAAACGCCGCAGGACGGTATAGCACGCCCCACCAGTGCCTATGGGTCATGTCTGGAGGAGGAGGAGGCCTGGCGAACTGTAAGTCATGCTGTGTGTCATAGCACATCAGTCACCAGTCTGGTTTCCCAGTCGCTCTGACGTTGGCATAGCGTGACAGTGCGTCACCTGCCTCTCCAAACGAGAAAGCAGCGTGGACCAATTGTTACCTCATTATCTATAAAAAGACCCAATAAAATCTTCAGCACCAGGCCCATGATACTTTTTAAATACAGGGCTGGATTAAGAGTAACGATTCCTCATTTCTAATTTTTTTAACAAGCGCACCCCATAGAAAATATAACCGCAAACGATCGCATTTTAAAATGTGAAAAAAAACACTTTACACATTGTAAATTATTGAAAATTCAAATTTTATTGCATTTTTTGTTATAATATACAGACATGACATAACGTATACATATAATAATGACATATTATGAATCTGCACAGTCTGCCGGAAAGAACGATATATAATATGTCTGGGTCATATATTAAAATAAGGCTTCAAAACGCGATTAAACATGATGAGCGAAACCGGTAAAAATTAGCTCAGCACAGAGGTGTGAAATGGCTCAGCAGCGAAAGGGTTAAATATATATTTTGTATTGGGTAATGGTGATTTTATTTACAACTGATTTTTAGATTTAGCTGTTGATTGTTTTATCTTTAACAAGGAGAATCACTTAGTTATAGGGGGGGGGGAGGTAAGCGGTTAAGAAGGATTTAGATTCAGGGGGAACCTGTCTTCAAATTGTTGTGCACAGCATGAAGTAACTTTAATTTGAGGAATAAAATCATTAACCACTTCAATGCGGAGGACGCGCTCAGCGCGGCCTCCGCATTACTGCTGGTATGCGGAGGACGCGCTCAGCGCGTCCTCCCATTGGGGTCAGCGTTCGGCCGGGTTCCGGCCGATCGCTGGCCTCCCCGGTGCGGGCTGACATCCTCGATGTCAGCCCGGCATCCGGGACCACAGCCGCCGGAATTAGGTGTCATCGCGGCAGCGCGATGACACCTAATTCAGGCGCCCCCCCCCGCATGTGCGGAGGAGGCGCCTGAAAGGGAGGGGGGGAGGTCCTTCGGACCTCTCTCCCTCCCGATCGGCGGCTCCGCGGGGGTTAACCCAGGCACCATTTGGAAGGGCACAGCCTGCCCTTCCAAATGGTGCCTGGCATTAACCCCTGGGGAGCTGGATCGCGAATCGGCGCTGAAAAGCGCCGGTTCGCGATCCTTTCCCGGAGCTGGCCGACATCTTGGATGTCGGCCAAGCCTCCGGAACTCCCCCTGAGGACTGGCGTCATCGTGCGTAGCACGATGACGCCAGTCCTGGACTTAACCCTTAACTGCCACCAACGGTGGAGATAGGGAGTTCATTGGAACTCCCTATCTCCCGATCCGTGGCAGCTAGGGGTTAAAGTTTGGTATGGTTGGATCGGCCAGAGCATGGCCGTTCCAACCATACCAAACACTACTGTGAAAAATTTTGTCAAAAAGAAAATAAATGCACTAACGATTTTTGTATGCGGTGCGTTTGTTAAAAATAGTGTAATTTTCCCCAAAAAAAAATGTAACGAGACCCCATCTCTAATTTTTTTAACAAGCGCACCCCTATACAAAATATAACCGCAATTGCTCGCATGTTAAAATGTGAAAAAAAACACTTTACACATTGTAAATTATTGAAAATACATATTTTATTGCATTTTTTGTTATAATATACAGACATGACATAACGTATACATATAATAATGACATATTATGAATCTACCGAGTCTGACGGAAAGAACGATATATAATATGTCTGGGTCATATACTAAAATAAGCCTTCAAAACACGTTTAAACATGATGAGCAAAACCGGTAAAAATGACCTCAGCACAGGGGCGGGAAAAGCCTCAGCAGCGAAAGGGTTAATCTACCAATAATAAATGATCCTAATGCATTATTTGCTTTGGTGAACAGATCAGTGGTGTTTAAAGTCCTTTTCCTGGTTATGAGGGAAGTGAATCATTTCATCCTGGTTTGGGTTCCGCTGCATCACTGTGACTTTAAAAGCATGTTGTTCAGAGGTCGCCTAGCAACCAGGTAGTGTGACATCACAAATGTCTGTTTACCTTGTAAGTGATGTCAGTGCCCTCACCGGTCACATTCTGGTTGGAGATATCACGCTCAGGCTGATAAATCTACTGCTCTTGCTTTATCTGCGATTATTCGACGATTCTTCAGGCATTTTTACATCGGCTTACAGGTAATTATAGGTTTTGTATTTAGCTATCCTAGGGTTATGCCCTTTTAGACACTGGTCTTGTATTAAACACAGTTTTTTCCTTTTAATTCTAGGTTTAAGTCCATCTAGTTAAACCTTTCCTGTGTTGGAGGTCCAACATGGCCCTCTATGTGCCGAAGCAATGGCAGAGGAAGAATGGCTGGCAGCGACCGCTGAGCCCAGCACAGATTATCCTCTTGGTGATATTTGTGTTCGGTGCGGTCGCTGGGTTCGGCATCTTCCTCCCCGTCATTCCCGGACCCTGGCAGACAGTCGGTTACGCATGTCTAACCGTCCTGTACGTCTGGGGTTTTATAAGCTATGTCCTTGCTGTATCCATTAACCCTTCATCAGGTGGGGAACAAAACAGCATGTGGAATCCGGTGAAGTGCGTCTGGGATTCCGAAACGCGTTGCTGCTGTGTTGGATGTCATGAAAGCGACAGAGGTCTAAATTTATTTTGTAAATCCTGCAACAAACTGGTGGAGCATCATGACCATCACTGCGAATGGCTGAATACCTGCATCGGAGGAAGGAACTACCGCTTCTTTTTCAACACCATAGTAAGCGGCTTCCTGATCGCGTTACAGATATCGGTTATGGCCTGGTACATCCTCTCTGTGTATTACATACTGCCATACGCACGGGGCGCTGACACAATGGCAGAGATAGCGACAATGTTTTTAGAGGCCAGAGGCGAATCCCTTCCACTACTTCCTGGGGAATTGGCAGCGATCGTGATATTTGCCATCGCCTCCGTTTCAGCATTTATCTACACGTTGGTGTTCGCCGTTCTAGGAACTTTGATCATTTTCCACATCCACCTTTATTGTATCGGAATGTCAACGTCCGAATACATTTTCGCTCGGAGAGAAATGAGGATGCGTGAAGACGACAATGTGGATGTGGAAGCTTGCAAAACTGAGCTTTCAGACATAGACTTTGAGACTATGATAGACAACAGCCAGGTGAACGCACAGGGCATCGAGCCATGAGGCGCCCGGCATTCAGTGTCTATAGGCAAACCAGGAATCTGAAACACAATGTATTCACCGAAGAAGGAAAACCCAGCATGGCGGCACCAGATCCCACCTGATACCTGTTAACTATCCAAGGACATAGTGAGTAACCAAATATAAAAGCTTTATTATCTTTTGCTCTTTAATGTTTTATAGAAACTATTCCAGTGAATATATAAGTTATTGCTTTAATTGGTAATTTTCAGTCCAGAAGCAGACAGGCCATTGGGGCACAGAATGGGTTAACTCAATGTTAATTTATTCCTTCTAATTGAACACTATTAGCAATAAAATATATTCAGTTACGTGTCGAATGAACAGTTTTAATCTGTAATCGACATGTTTTTCCTTTTTGGGGGGTTTTATCGATGTCAATACACACTGCTTGCATGTCGTATCCTCCTGGCTCTTTCACTGATGCCCCTTTCTCCCACAGGTCGGCTCAGCACTTCACTCTCGGTCGAGGTTTGAATTTGCTGTGATACCATCAAACAAACTGGAGAAAGAGGTGAGTCACACAATGTTATTTTTACGTTTCCGTCTGTCAGTTTTCTTTTAATTCCTGGATTTACCCGTGTGTGTCTGTATGGCGGAGAGGAGTGCGCACGGGGCTTGAATACGTGGAGTTGGCCATACAGATACAGTGGGATTCATTCTTCTGAGTTTGGATCACAGCTGCCAATACACAGCAGACGTACCTAAGCAGGCGGCACTGGATGCCGAAATCCCAGAGAATTTGATCATTTGCACTTTTTTTCCTCCAAAATCCATCCATTACTCTGCATTAACCCATGCTCTCTATGTATCTCTATATTCAGATGTTGTCTTGGGAAAAAGGAAGTAGAAGACATTACCTCTTAAACGACACATCAACTCTCTGAATAAGTAAGTAGCGTTTTCATGGACTGATCAATTCCCCCCATCCCCAATTCTAAATTCAGGATCTAAAACCTGTCGTTGTGATAACCGCTTTTTTTATATTTCCAGGTCTCAAAGCTGTCGTTGAAAGCTCAAGTCATGGCGCGTGGAAGGGGTGTTTATTGCAACCCCATGGAAAAACCAATACCATGTCTATTATCCAATGAATATTATCCTGTCTGTCAGATAATAAGGATAATTACTGACATGTTTTATTATAGATTCCGGTTTGCCTTTTCTACATGAATAAATAATGCGTCAGTAACATCATTCTGTGTTTGCACTTTGCATCGTTCTGCACATACTTTGTCATATATTTTTTTATCCCAGATCTGGGTATTGTCTTGCCTTGGGATCTTGCTGAGAATCACAATGAACAACGATGAACTAAAGTGACACCATTATTCTTATGTGAAAAGCATAAAGCTATGGCTGCTCTCAATGTATCATTTTGTAACATCAATGAAAATCACCATTTTAATATAACAAAGTATATTCTCAGAACGCCTATAGTTTTTACGGTGAAAACTAGGGCCGCGACTAACGATTATCTTCATAACTTTCATACATACATATATAAATTGAGTATCTCACATAACTTGCGTATTTTTTGCACAAAAGGTAAACGAGCGCCTGGTCAGAGGGATCAATTGATGCTGCCTGCGCAGCTCAAACTCATATCTGCTTTCTCCCCGAATGAACACTGCTACAAGCGCTTGGATAGACATGATGATGTCAACATGCAAAGTGGGGTGACTGGGGGGGGCACTCCACTCCACTCAGCCTGACCACTTTGTCCTTTCAAAATAGTTTCATGAATAATCTGAGTGAGGAGAGGGACCAGAGGTGGGATGGAGTGAGTTTGGGCAAGGGACTGAACAAGGGAGGTTGGGGGAAGGGCTGGACCAAAGGGAGGAATGGCAGCTTGGGACCAGAGAAAGGTAGGGTCGGGTGGTGGTGCAGGACTCCAGCTCCAAGTAAGGAGAAAACAGCAGCGGTACAGCTCCTCCACCCAGTGGCAGCACCTCAGGATCTGTTCTGTAGTTCTGCAACTTTTCTAAATGAAATAAAAACAACCCGGTTTTGTCTGACATAGCCCTAGAATTAAGTCATACAGACTAAAGGAGCCGGCACATCTTCTCCAATCAAATGTGATGTAGCGCCTGAGATTATTAACATCTTACTCTTAATAGCACGTGGTGTACACAGGTCGATTAATCAAACAACCAATTAATAAATAAAATAGTTGACAACTATTTTAGTTAGGGATCGTACAGGGTGGTACCAAGGTGGCATGATGAGCCCGGGATGCGGTGATGCACCAATACAGGGGTCTGCGGTAAGTGGTGGGTTGCTGCAGGAGGCAGCTAAACAATTTTGGAGCAGAGGGACAGGACACGTAGCAACAACTAGCAGTTGTCTGTTACATTGAGTGTGCAGAATATTCACTCTCTAGAAGCGGAGGATAAAGAGCTGGTATGGCAATACAGCCCCATGCTGTAAAGGTGTTAAAAAATTATAATAAGGTCTGTTACAGAACTTTAAAAAAAAAAAAAAAAAAAATTGGGAAACAAAAATTTCATCAAAAACAAAAAAATACAAAAGTGTTCTAAAAAATAAACTAAAAGGTCTTTTTGCTGAAAAAGAAAAGAATAAAACTTATTTTTTAATTATTTTTAAATGATTTTACTTTTTTACCTTGAAATCTATGGGATTCGCCTGTTTAAACCTATTGAACTGAAACCCCTAAAACCAGGTAATTTCGCCGACCCTTTGGTGCAGTTTGTTCTGTGAATAGATTAACCATTATTTCTCTATGGAAAAATGTTGCTGCCGCTGAAGACTGCAGAAATGCGGCGAACTGCACCGCAATTTAACATTCAGTTCGCTTGTATTTGGCAAATTCACAGTTTATTGAATAGACAAACTGCCCCGAAATTGCCCCGAATTGTGAAAATCACGGTGTCAAGATTCGGTGATTAGTGGATAACATCTAAACACTGGACAGAAAATCATGCTATATACTAATTTCCAACAAAAATAAATAATAATAAAAACACCCGCATAAGAGAGGTGGCACAGCTACAAAATGTGCAAATGTGGTTATTGTCACACCAGAATTTGTTCGAATTGATAAGTGAACAATAGTGCTGCCTTAATAAAATGCGCGATGATGTCAGTGGCCGGGGGAGGCCCCAGAGACTTAGCTGACATTCAAGATGTCAGCCACCTCCAAGATTCAACGCTGATTGGCGATGGATCACGGACTGGCACCTATGGGGTCAAAGAGAGGCATCGCTGGAAAGGTCAGACTGACTTTCCCAGTGATGCCTCTTTTTTTCTCTAACTTCTCCCGATCGAGAGGAGGAGGGGTCCAAAGGACCACCGCAGGACTCTGGACAGAGAGGTAAGTATAAGGAGGGAGGATTGCGAGACCAGACAACGTGTGGGGGACGTCTTTCGCAAACAGCAGTGACACATGAGGACACCCCCCCACACAATGAAAGCAGTGAAAGGGTTAAAGATTGTTAAAATATTAAAACAGATTTTCTAGTATTTTGTGTATTCATTTACACTTCAGTGAGATATTGCTGGGATGAAAGGTTCTAAACTCTAGATGGTGTCCCTTATCTTATGCAATGTCACACATGCAGAAATGGCCTTTGTGGCACAAAGAACCAAGTTAATATGGGATAAAGTTAATAAAATGTTCAGGTCTCCTGCTTGTTAGGATTTGCAGTGATCACAATGAGATTATTAGCAATGCAGTTTACACAGAATATAAAAACAATATCTGTATGTGTTCTAATGGCTGTGTATGGAAATTACAGTAACACATTGTATCTTATATGACAGCAGGCACGTACTGGCCATTGGGACTACAGGGAGATTCCGTGTGAATGCTGGTTCACCGCGCGGCTCACTCTGCCCTTAATGGGTGAGGTGAGAACTTCCTCCCCATCTGTAAAACAGAGCAGTCTGCCACAGTCTCTTATTGGGGCCACTGTGCCGATGACACCTGTTGCACCTTTGCCTCACCTTAACCCCTTAAGGACCCAGGACGTACCACGTACGTCATTGCAGCGGGTCTCTTTTAGACCCGCTGACGTACATGGTACGTCCTGCGGTTTTTTGAGCGCTGGAAGCGATCGGATCGCTTCCAGCAGCTCAAACGCCATTGCAGGATGCCTGGGAGTCCAGGCATCCGTGCAATGGCGGTGAGAAGTGCCGGGGCACCTTGTGATCGCTCCCCGGGAGCGATCAACATCCGGTTTTACCGGAGAGGTGCCCGGCACTTCTAGAGAGCGCTGGAAGCGATCGGTTCGCTTCCAGCAGCTCAAACGCCTTTGCAGGATGCCTGGGAGTCCAGGCATCCGTGCAATGGCGGTGAGAAGTGCCGGGGCACCTTGTGATCGCTCCCCGGGAGCGATCAACATCCGGTTTCACCGGAGAGGTGCCCGGCACTTCTCGAGAGTGCTGGAAGCGATCGGTATCGCTTCCAGCTGCTCTGTGTATATTGCAGGGATGCCTCGACATCGAGGCATCCTTGCAATATGCTTACCTGCCGCCGGTCCGCTAAGTGATCGCTCCCCCTGAGCGATCACTTCCGGTAGCGGCAGGAAGTACTGAGTGCCACGAGGTATCGTGGCACTCAGTACAAAAAGATCACATGAGTGATCAGGTGCTCTGCTGGGTGCCTCGAGGGATCAAGGCACCCAGCAGAGTAAAAAAAGTGTAAAAAAAAGAAAAAAAAGAAAAATAAAAATCAATAAAAAGTTATAAAATAAAATAAACTGACAGCCAAGATGACGCTGCCCTTCTAAGGGCAGGGTCATCTTGGGGCTGAGTGGGATGTTCCTAGCCTGCCTCATCAGAGAGGCAGGCTAGCAACATCCAATCAGAAGTAAAAAAAAATCTAAATAAAATTTCTAATTTGTCAGGTCAGGTCAATATTTTGTAAATATTGGCTCTGACCTCTGTGATTCTCCCTCCCTCTCCTCACTTGTGTTTTGGTGAGCGAGAGATCAGATTTGACAGGTTAGAGATTTTAGTGAGATTAGAAAAATTGAGGCAGATTTAGAAAGATTTTAGTGAGATTAGAAAAATTTAGGCAGATTTAGAGAGATTTTAGGGAGATTTAGAAGAATTGAGGCAGGTTTAGAGTGATTTAGAGAGATTTAGGTGTTTATTTGTATTTTCTTGTGAAACCCAACGGTTCTTCTAAGAACCAACAATCCGCTTATTATATATAATAATTATAAAATTTTATAATCTATTATATATAATGTCTGAGAGGGTGTACAGCGCCGAGGAGGCATATGCCATCCTGGCGTCAGAATCTGAGGCATCCCGCCAACTGCTCAGAGACGTCGCTAGATACATCATCTACGCTGGCTGATGTATCTAGTGATGTTTCTGATGCAGATCCTGGGTCACCACCTGCCAGCAGGAGACGCACAGCTCCAGCTGAGGAGTGGGTAGTGCCACATCGCCAGAGGCCAGATATCCCTCCTTTCACGGCAAATCCTGGCATCAATATTGATGTTGCAGGATTTACCGCCACACAGTTTTTGCAGGTGTTTATGGGGGATGATTTGTTGGGCCACATCGTGGCCCAATCAAATCTGTATGCCCATCAGCATTGTGCTGCGAAGCCAGACTCCTACTTGGCAAGGCAGCAATGGACCCCGCTAGATGTGCCAGAATTTCTGAAATTCTGGGCACTTACTATGCTGATGGGCATCATAAAGAAGCCCTCAATTCGCTCCTACTGGAGCAGTAGCCCCATCTGCTCTACCCCCATTTACCCCCAATCAATGTCACGTAGAAGGTATGAAAACATTTTGCGTTTCATGCACTTCAGTGACAACAGCCTGTGCCCTCCTAGAGAGCATCCCCAGTTTGACAGGCTGTATAAAATCCGCCCCCTGATTACCCACTTCGCCGCCAGGTTTGCAGAGGCTTATACACCTGGAAGGAATATCTGCGTGGATGAATCCCTAATGAAATACAAGGGAAGGCTGGGATTCAAGCAGTATATTCCTTCCAAACGCTCCAGGTATGGAGTGAAGGTGTATAAGCTCTGTGACAGCAAGAGTGGGTATACTCAGGCCTTCCGGGTGTACGAGGGAAAGGATAGTAGCCTTGACCCTCCAGGTTGCCCAGAACACATGGGAACCAGTGGCAAGATTGTGTGGGACCTACTTTTTCCCCTGATGAACAAGGGTACCACTTGTATGTTGATAATTTTTATACAAGTGTCCCTTTGTTCAAGCTGCTGTATTGTTTTGATACAGCAGCATGCGGTACTGTTCGCAAGAACCGCGTAGGTTTCCCAGCACAGCTTGTCCGCACCCGGTTAAAAAGGGGGGAGACCTCAGCTCTGCGCCAAGAGGAGCTGTTGGCGGTCAAGTACAGAGACAAGAAGGATGTATACCTTCTATCCACCATCCACACTGAGAGGTCTGTGGAGGTCTCTGTACGTGGCAGAGCTGAGCGCATCAGGAAGCCAGTGTGCATCAAAGCCTATAACCGGCATATGGGTGGGGTTGATCTGGCAGATCAGCTGCTCCAGCCCTACCAGATTATGTGGAAACCAAGGGCCTGGTGCAAAAAGGCAAACCCCGGAGTGACGCTGTCCTTTTTACAGTTTCAGCTCCAGGTCATTTCGGGGCTTTTGTACCAGGATGCACCTGCTCCCCGGGCGGTGATGGGGGACAGAGTTGGGGCTACGCATTTTATTTATAAAATCCCCCCTACTGAGGGCAAACAGAAACCCCAAAAAAGGTGCAGGGTGTGTTTCAAGAGGGGGCAGAGGAGAGACACAATCTTTTACTGCCCAGAATGCCCTGGACAAACCGGTCTGTGTCTTGGGGACTGTTTCAAGCTATATCACACTGTGCGTGATCTGTGATTTTTTTTTTCCTTTCTATTTTTTCTCACACTCCAGTTAGTTAGTTCAGTTTAGTTTTTTTTTTTTTTTACTGCACCAGACTTTTACATTTTATTCGTACATTTTTATGTTCTACAATTGGTGCTGTATTTTGCCAAAATCTTTGCACACCTATGCATGGGGGGCATGGGTGTACTCAGGAGACCTTGCAGAAAACAACCTGGATAGTTTTCATGCAGTAACAAACAACAGTGTCTCCTAAATCACAGTCCAAATCTAATGTGGGCGTAAAAATCTGAAAATTTAAAAATTACACCACACACCTTCTCAAATGTTTTGGGCTAAAACCGTTGCATCCATGGCATCAAAGCACTCCATATGCAATACCTTGGGGTGTCAACATAACAAATATAAAACAATTTTCTGGCAATAATTCAAACTGGTGTATGCGGTAGACCCAAAACCAAAGATAGGCCTAGCTGAAGAAATAATCTCAATTTCAACTCCAATGACAGAGTCATAAAAATTGTATTTGAACCTTCCCAAAATCCTGGCAAACCTATGCATGGGGGGCATGGGTGTACTCAGGAGACCTTGCAGAAAACAACCTGGAGAGTTTTCATGCAGTAACAAACAACAGTGTCTCCTAAATCACAGTCCAAAACTGATGTGGGTGTGAAAATGAAAAATGACCACCAAACAGTATCCAATTTGTTTGGAGCAAACGGTTGCATCCATAGCATAAAAACACTCCATTTACAATACTTTGGGGTGTTAGCTTACCAAATATATGCACGTTCATAAAACTGGGGTATGTAAAAAGGCCCCTAAAAAGAAGATAAGCAAAGAAGATACTGTATGTCAAATTAGAAAATTGACAAGCACATGTCAAAGATTGGCGTAGCACCCCAAAAACAACAGAACAAATCTATATATGGGTGGTATCACTTTACTCAGAAGATGTTGCTGAACATATTTTGGGGTGTTTTTTGGCAGTAACCCATAACTGGATTTGACAATTCACGCCTAAAGTACAATGTGTGTGAAAAAATAACCCAAAAAGTGACTACCTGAAAGTTTGACATAGAGCTAGTGCATGGAAAGTGTTAAAATACAACTCTTTGAAGCACCCTAGGGTGTGCCCTTTCTAAAAATATATGGTTTGATGGGGGTAAATTACTTTGGCCGGCTTCGAAAATGTCCCAAATAGGACATGGGTGCATGATGACGAAATGTGAAAATTCCAAGTTGGAAAACTGAAATGCGCACCCCCAAATAAGGCCTATTAGCCCCCAAATGACCCGACATACCTATACATGGGTGGTATCAATTTACTCAGAAGATGTTGCTGAACATATTTTGGGGTGCTCTTGGCAGTAAACCTTAAAGTTCACAGTACATGTATTCTTAAATTGCGTTCAAAAAAAAAAAAAATCACCAAAAAAATTTTTTTCTCAAACTTTGGCATAGATTTGTGGTAAAATGGTTTGCATGGAAAGAGTCAAAATACCCCAAGTTTAATACCTTGATTTGTGTACTTTAAAAAAATATGTATATGTGGAGGGTTATTCAGGAATTAGTGACAGATATCAGTGTTACAATGTCACTATCACTAGTTTTGAAAATAAACTCTTTGGAAATGGCAAAGTGCTACTTGCACTTATTGTTGCATAAAATAAGGAAAAAAGCGAGGAATATGTAAACATTGGGTATTGCTAAACTCCGTACTAAATTTAGAAACTACTAAGGAATTAATTTTTTTTGACGGTTGTTGATACATAAGAAATTTTGGGGGTCAAAGTTCGAAAAAGTGGTGTTTTTTCAATTTTTTTGTCATATTTCACAATATTTTTTATAGTAAATTATATGAAATGATGAAAAAAATGGTATCTTTATAAAGTCCATTTAATGACGAGAAAAACAGTGTAAAATATGTGTGGGTTACATAAACGAGTAAGAGGAAAATTTGACGTAAACACTAAGAGCGCAGAAACGTAAAAACAGCAGCGGTCACTAAAGGACGGATTTGTGTAAAACCGCCCGGTCACTAAGGGGTTAAGACATGGTGCACACTCAACCTCAGAGCCGCTGCGTTTCTTAACCCAATCGCTCAGCAGTAACTCCGGTATCTGTAGAGCGATTGGTTGAGTGATCCGGGTGGTTTATATTCTATTTTTGTGCGTGTTTGCGTAATTAAAGTGGGCCGGTCTCAATGAAGTCCAGGGCTGATTTATTGTCCCAGTCCAGCCCTGTATGACAGTGTTCTTTTCTCACTGTGTCTTGTACTTCGGCTGCATTTGCCATATTGTCCCAAGGGCACAGCCTCGTTCCCTTTGTATCGATAGGTCTTTTGTGTGTCATCTAATTCTTAAAAAGCACCGCGGAACCTGTTAGCACTCATTTCGCTCATGCACATTACTGTGAGTTTCATTTGTTTCGTTTAAGCTTATTTTTCTGTGTTTTCTTAACACCACGGGGTGTACTATGCCATCCCCACAGTGTGTCTAAACGCCGCAGGACGGTATAGCATGCCCCACCAGTGCCTATGGGCCATGTCTGGAGGAGGCCTGGCGAACTGTAAGTCATGCTGTGCATCATAGCACATCAGAGTCACCAGTCTGGTTTTCCAGTCGCTCTGACGTTGGCATAGCGTGACAGTGCGTCACCTGACTCTCCAAACGAGAAAGCAGCGTGGACCAATTGTTACCTTATTATCTATAAAAAGGCCCAATAAAATCTTCAGCACCATGCCCATGATACTCATAATCCAGCCCTGTATTTACCCACTTGATTTACACCAAGTCTCGGCTAGTGCTTCGGGGAATATTCAACGAACTTTATTCCTCTGGATTTCTATGCACGCTGATTGATTACTTGATTTCTACGGAGCAAGGACGGCAATTACGGCGGATCTACTCTCCCTGAGCAGGTGCTTCCGTCACACTGGCAATGCTAGCGTTTGTAGTCATCCCAATGTCTATAGTGATCACAGGAAATAACAGTGCGCAGCGATCCCCAACGTATGCAGTGTGTGCAGCGATCCCAACGTATGCAGTGTGCGCAGCGATCCCAACGTATGCAGTGTGCGCAGCGATCCCAACGTATGCAGTGTGCGCAGCGATCCCCAACGTATGCAGTGTGCGCAGCGATCCCAACGTATGCAGTGTGCGCAGCGATCCCAACGTATGCAGTGTGCGCAGCGATCCCCAACGTATTCAGTGTGCGCAGCGATCCCAACGTATGCAGTGTGCGCAGCGATCCCCAACGTATGCAGTGTGCGCAGCGATCCCAACGTATGCAGTGTGCGCAGCAATCCCAGTGTATGCAGTGTGCGCAGCAATCCCAGTGTGTGCAGGGATAGTTGTGATCCATTCCCAATGTCTGTAATGATCACAGAGATAGTGTTGATCTTAGAGACTGCAGTGATAGTTATTACAGTGTGGAGTGACAGTAGAGATCCGAGTGATTACAGTAGTGGTCGTGGTGATCCGGGTGGTAATAGTGATCACAGTAGTAATCATGGTGAAAATAGTGATCACGTTGGCAATAGTGATCATGGTAGTGATCCCTGGTGATAATAGTGATCTCAGTAATGATCCTGGTGTTAATAGTGATCCCAGTAATGATCCTGTTGATAATAGTGATCCGGGTAATGATAATAGTGATCCCAGTAATGATCCTGTTGATAATAGTGATCCCGGTAATAATAGTGATCCCGTTAATGATCCCGATGATAATCGTGATCCCGGTGATTAGGGCTTTAACAACTAATCGATTAAATCGACAACTAATCGATAATGGAAATAGTTGACAACTAATTTAATCATCGATTAAACAGTGTGTGCTGTACACAGGACGATTAATCAGCACTGATTAGTCAGACTGAGTTAAACGTAAATAACCTCAGCTTCGGAGCTGATTGGAGAAGACGCGCCGCTGCTTTACTCGGTTTGATTTAGTTCTAGGGTTATGTCAGACACAATCAGTTTGTTTTTATTCCGTTTACAACAGTAGCAGAACTGTAACACAAACAATAGGATACTGCCACTGGGTGAAGGAGCTGTATGCCTGTGTTTTATCCTTACTTTAAGCTGGAGTCCTGTGCCACCACCCCTCCCTCCCTGCCACACCCTCTTTGGTCGGGAACTGCCATTCCCTCTCTTTGGTCTGGTCCCTTTCCCCAAACTCACTGCCACACTCAGATCTGGGTCTCTTCTCCATACCCATTCCCTCTCACACTCAGGTCAAGTCACTTGAGCAAAGTCCCTCCCTTCCACCTCCAGTCCCTCCCTCCCACTTATTTAAAAAGGGACACGCTACACACCCTGACCACTTTAGCTTATTAACCCTGATTTCATGCTGACATCATCATCTATGACCAAGTGCTTGTAGCTGGGTTCATTTGAGAAAGCAAACATGGGCTTAAGCTGCGCATGCAGCATCAACCCATCCCTCTGACCAAGCACTCGCAGCATCAACCCATCCCTCTGACCAAGCACTCGCAGCATCAACCCATCCCTCTGACCAAGCACTCGCAGCATCAACCCATCCCTCTGACCAAGCACTCGCAGCATCAACCCATCCCTCTGACCAAGCACTCGCAGCATCAACCCATCCCTCTGACCAAGCACTCGCAGCATCAACCCATCCCTCTGACCAAGCACTCGCAGTATCACCCATCCCTCTGACCAAGCACTCGCAGCATCAACCCATCCCTCTGACCAAGTACTCGCAGCGTCAACCCATCCCTCTGACCAAGCACTCGCATAACTTGTGTGAAAAGTATGCAAGATCCGCAATTTGCATATGTACGTATGAAAGTTATGTACACTACGCAAATTGCTTATGAAAAAAGGGGGAGGGGTTGTGGTTACTTATTTTACATAAAATTCCTTTTAAGTAAACACATTTTTCTAATTTTTTTTTATCCGATTAATTGAAATAATAATCTGCTAACTAATTGATTATGAGAATAATCGTTAATTGCAGCCCTATCCTAAACAAAAGATAAATCCAGGTAAAGTATCCATGTAATTGGGCAGACTAGATGGGCCGAAAAGGTTCTTATCTGCCAACATTTTTCTATGTTTTCTACCGGTGATAAGTGATCCCGGTGATAATAGTGATCCCGGTAATGATCCCAATGATAATAGTGACCCCGGTAATGATCCCAGTGATAATATTGACCCCGGTAATGATCTCAGTGATAATAGTGACCCCGGTAATGATCCCAGTGATAATATTGACCCCGGTAATGATCTCAGTGATAATAGTGACCCCGGTAATGATCCTAGTGATAATAGTGACCCCGGTAATGATCCCAGTGATAATAGTGACCCCGGTAATGATCCCAGTGATAATATTGACCCCGGTAATGATCTCAGTGATAATAGTGACCCCGGTAATGATCCTAGCGATAATAGTGACCCCGGTGATAAAAGTGATCACGGTAATGATCCTAGTGATAATAATGATCCTAGTGATACTAGTGACCCGGTAATGAGCCTAGTGATACTAGTGACCCGGTAATGAGCCTAGTGATACTAGTGACCCGGTAATGAGCCTAGTGATACTAGTGACCCGGTAATGATCCTAGTGACCCGGTAATGATCCTAGTGATCCCAGTGACCCGGTAATGATCCTAGTGACCCGGTAATGATCCTAGTGACCCGGTAATGATCCTAGTGACCCGGTAATGATCCTAGTGATACTGAAGTGGAATCAGGCTGGAAGATGGTTGCCATTATGAGCCAGGCAGCCATCTTGTTCAGAATATTGGTTCACTTGAAAATAACTAGGTAGATTTAGAATGAAGCTTACATAGAATCTTAGGAATGTGTTGTATTAACAGAGAAGCAATTAAAATAAGGGAAGATCCGGGCTGCTCTTGGCAGAGAGAGACAGGATGACAAATGGATACATGAAGGTCATAAAGGCCTACAGAGAGACAAAGATAGCATAGAAACCAGACCATGTCTTATCTTTAAGAGTGTCACCGGGAGGTGGGCTAATTGGGATGTACCTAATTATGTATTCGGGGTATAAAAACCCTTGTCGGGGTGAGAACGGGGCTCACTCTTTGCGATTTAATCCTGTGTGAGCATTGTGTGACAACACAAATAAAGTTTGCCTTTCCTGAAGAGACTCGTGTTCAGACAATCCTTGCTCGTGTCCGGTACGGCTCTGTCCCAAGTGAACCTAGCAGATTCTGGTTACAATACTAGTGACCCGGTAATGATCCCAGTGATAATAGTGATCCCGGTAATGATCCCAGTGATAATAGTGACCCCGGTAATGATCCCAGTGATAATAGTGACCCCGGTAATGATCCTAGTGATAATAGTGATCCCGGTAATGATCCTAGTGATAATAGTGATACCGGTAATGATCCTAGTGATTAGTGATACCGGTAATGATCCTAGTGATAATAGTGATCCCGGTAATGATCCCAGTGATAATAGTGACCCCGTAATAATAGTGATACCGGTAATGATCCTAGTGATAATAGTGATACCGGTAATGATCCTAGTGATACCGGTAATGATCCTAGTGATAATAGTGATACCGGTAATGATCCTAGTGATAATAGTGATCCCGGTAATGATCCCAGTGATAATAGTGACCCCGTAACAATAGTGATACCGGTAATGATCCTAGTGATAATAGTGATCCCGGTAATGATCCTAGTGATAATAGTGATACCGGTAATGATCCTAGTGATAATAGTGATCCCGGTAATGATCCCAGTGATAATAGTGATCCCGGTAATGATCCCAGTGATAATAGTGACCCCGTAATAATAGTGACCCCGGTAATGATCCCAGTGATAATAGTGACCCCGTAATAATAGTGATACCGGTAATGATCCTAGTGATCCCGGTAATGATCCTAGTGATAATAGTGATCCCGGTAATGATCCTAGTGATAATAGTGATCCCGGTAATGATCCTAGTGATAATAGTGATCCCGGTAATGATCCTAGTGATAATAGTGACCCCGGTAATGATCCCAGTGATAATAGTGATCCCGGTAATGATCCTAGTGATAATAGTGATACCGGTAATGATCCTAGTGATAATAGTGATCCCGGTAATGATCCCAGTGATAATAGTGATCCCGGTAATGATCCCAGTGATAATAGTGACCCCGTAATAATAGTGACCCCGGTAATGATCCCAGTGATAATAGTGACCCCGTAATAATAGTGATACCGGTAATGATCCTAGTGATACCGGTAATGATCCTAGTGATAATAGTGATCCCGGTAATGATCCTAGTGATAATAGTGATCCCGGTAATGATCCTAGTGATAATAGTGATCCCGGTAATGATCCTAGTGATAATAGTGATCCCGGTAATGATCCTAGTGATAATAGTGATCCCGGTAATGATCCTAGTGATAATAGTGATCCCGGTAATGATCCTAGTGATAATAGTGATCCCGGTGAGAATAGTGATCCTGGTGCTCCCAGCATACAGTTCATGGATCGCTCCGCCCACTTACCTGACCACAGACACCCTCATCTGTTGCGGCTGGATGTCCCGCCAGGCGCCTCTCAGGTACTCCCTGCACAGGGTGTAGGCTCTCCGGGTGAGCTCGGGGCTGATCTCCAGGCGGCGGCCTCCAGGGGAGAGCTGGCTCGGGGGCTGCTCAGACATGCCGGGTAGCGGGGCTGCAGGCCGGATGCGGTGTACTGGTTATCCCCGGAGTCAGTGCGGCTCCATCCTCCCCTGCTCCGCCGGGTGTATGAATCAGACACCTCCGCCCGCCGCTGTCATCTAGCTCCGCCCCGCATAACCGCACCATCAGACAATCCGCATGCTGCAGAATGCAGACACAGCCCCGCCCACTGCTGCTCACAGACAGCGACGCAAATCACACGTGGATAGAGGATTTTTTCCTGGAGAGCCCTAATTGGGTTACGGGTTCGATATCATAGCCCCTGATTGGCCAGCTTTGAGACGCAGAACTAGGCGTGATTGGCGAGTGCTGGAACGCATGGAGGCGATGGATTGGCTGAAGAGGGCCCTGTGCTTGTAGTTGGCGGGAGTTCTCGCCGGTGAAAGGCTACAGAGGTGAGCGTAGTGATGGCGGGTGGGCTCGCACTGATTGCGTTCCACGTGCACCGAGTTGCACATGGACAGCTTCCTGGGTAACGTGTACCAGTCCTATGTCAAAGTGAGCCTCTCTACCCCTCCCAGCCTGGGCCTTTACTATTGCAATGTGGCGGCGTTCATGATACCAGAGTCTTTGCATTATGTAGGAGTCTGACGTTCAAATTCTAGGACCCGGTGCCAGGTCCCCTAACGCTGACCCTTGACCCCATACTGACATTTACAACGATATTCTGTTTCCGTTAGGTGTCCAACTAAGCTACACAAAGCTTTACCCGGTGCCACATTGATCCCACTGCAGCCACAGCCACCAGCTTAACCCCTGACTGGCTGTGCTGAGCAGGGCCTGAGGTTGTCAGGTCAGCCATGTTTTCCTGGGCGCTTCTTACAATTTAATGCAGAGGGGAAGCCCAAGGAAAAGTGCTGCCGCCTTTTTTGTGGAAGTTGGTTTCTCGTTCAGGTAAATGGTTCATTTATAAGTAATAGTTTTATAAAGGGTTAAATGCTGTTGGGCCACTAATTTCACCATGGCTTTATATAGTTTGCCTGCCGTTTAACAGTTGTTGTCTTTAGCCTGGCCCAATGTTTGGTTTGGCACGGAAACTGCGATCCATTGTGGCAGCAAGGCTCAGACTCCACTGCATGTCAACCGTGCATTGAGAAGACATTGACACCCCCCCCCCCCCGAGCAAATCGCAAGTCTTTTCCCTTTTTTTTTTCTTTCCATAATTGCGGTGCTCTGTAGGAAAATGAGGATCGAGCCACTTTCTTTTTGTATTGTGGTATTGCAAGTAAGGTGCTGGTCCTGGATCGGAGGTTTATAGGATGAGGGAACTGCTGGGGGATGCAGTCTATTCAGGTAGGGTGAAGGACAACAATCGGTGAACAGAGGAAATTACTTAAATGGATAGGTGCTGAATTGGCTCCCTGGAGATGGTCCACTGCTCCGACATGAGAAGGGAACTTCAGCGTTTGATACCACCAACGAACCAGAAAAAAAAATTCTGATTTATTCTCAGTAGCCAAATTCAGATCGGAAATAAATATAAGGTATTGTAAAAATATAATCTTTAAATAAAATATTGCTAGTTTAAAAGCCTGATGCGTTTCGTCTAATATATAGACTTTTTCAAGGGTGATATGCACAGTCAAAATAAAAATATTATTTTTATTGACTCCTTGTGCATAACTATTGCCCTTAAGTCTATATATATTAGACGAAACGCGTCAGGCTTTTACACTAGCGATATTTTAAAGTTTTTATTTTTACAATAACTTTTCTTTATTTCCTATCCAAATTTGGCTCCTGATGATAATACATCAGAATTTTTTTTTCTGGTTCGTTGGTGGTTTCATCAAACACTGAAGTTCCCTTCTATTCTTACTTTCATATTCAGGTAGAGTGGCAGCATCCCAGAAAATCTCTTAAAGGGATACTCTAGGCAACATGACCACCTAAGGTTTTTTTAGGTGGTCATGATGCCCTGAGTATGCCCTTGTCTTTCCCCCATCCCTCCGCCGATCGGCTGAAACAGCTGAGAGATGCAGCTGTGAGAGACGCACCTCAAAGAAGGTAGTGCCAACTTCCTGGTTTTGCATGGGAGGGCAGCGCGAGACAAAGAAAAAAACCGCCGTGGGGAAAATGCCTGTGTTTTAAGGTAAGTATATCGTTTTTTTTTTTAAAAAAAAAGTCAAATAATTTGGTAGGGCATTAGGATTAATATATAGAAAAAAAAGTGGCTCATTTTGAGCCTAGAGTGTTCCTTTAAACACGAGGTTCGGAAGAGTGCGTCTAGATTCCAGCGACGGCCAGTTTAGCTCTCTTAACATGTCACAATGGTGGGTCATGTAGTTACATTGTAGCACAAAGCGGCAGAATGAGTTCTACAATGTAAGTTTCTGGAGGTGCGTACACCATATTCAATAGCCGGCATAAGCATTTGTTGTACAATCGGTGGCCCAACAGCAATTAACCCTTTAAAAACATCACTTACTCAAAATTATGATAATCCGTTCCTGTGGCCCTGTCTCTGTGCCAATCCGACCATTGGGTCAGTCAAAGGACAAATGTTTATAAATCGGTGGCACAGTGGCATTTAACCCTTTATGAACAATTTATCTGAAATAAACCAACTTCAGCCCTGTCCCTGCAACATGTATAATTAATATGCTGCAGGAAGGAAATCAAGGCAGGTCATCTGGAATTGTGCTCTGATTTCTCACCTGCGGCGGTGCATTTTTCATGCACTATCCCTTAAATTACATGACAGGAAACCATTGCTGATCTGGCATCCCTAGTGGGGTATCCACCTCTCCTCTTGTAAGGCGCAGCAGAGTTCCTCCTTTCACTGGGAAGGCTGCCACTGGGCCGTCTTCCAGGCTATGTGTACGGTACTAATCAGCCAAATA
The DNA here is from genome assembly GCA_009667805.1 of Leptobrachium leishanense. Taxonomy (NCBI): domain Eukaryota; kingdom Metazoa; phylum Chordata; class Amphibia; order Anura; family Megophryidae; genus Leptobrachium; species Leptobrachium leishanense. The sequence continues at coordinate 69,282,056 of CM019065.1, forward strand.
AAGAGAAGATAGCAGTGGGAGGGTGATGTCTGAGGTCCCTCCAGGTGTTTTGGAACTACATCTCCGATGTTGTTCAGCCACTCAATACCTTGGCTGAGCACTATGGGAGATGTAGTGCCAAAACATCAGGGTTCTGATGTTGCTGAGGCCTGTTCAATACCTCAGCCGCTGCAAGTGCTAAGTTAGCAACTTGCATTGAACGCCGTTCAACCGCTCAGCGCTCAGCAGTGCTAACCTAGCACTTGCAGCGACCCGAGGAGATGCTGAGTGTGACGTTTTAAAGATGGCTGCCGCATGAAGCAAGAAACCATGCCCTACAGCAAGATGGCCGCCGCCTCGAAGCAAGTAATAATTCCGTACAGCAATGTTAATTTTGAGGGTTTTGTTCACCAAAGCACAAAATATTTATTTATTTCCCCCTGCACATAGACATATATTACAGTTCAATTTATATATTGTTTCAGAAGTAAACATAACGTTTATTCATTAAAAACTATCATTTTGTGGTGTGTGCGTACCAAACGGAATTGTGCTGACTGCTTCTCTTTATTATATTTTGTCCGAGTGATCCGAAAAACAATCTGAATTTTTCATTAAGAAATCGTTGGCCATTTTGGATTCAAAATTCGCATCCAAAGGGTTCAATGACACTGCTGCAGCAAACTGAATTGCTGCACTGCAGCAATTCAGCAGCTGCTGAGGTATTGAACAGGCCTCAGGTCTAAGCTTTCTGCTCCACTCAGCAGCTACTGCTTTGGCTCCTGTGGCATGTGGAGGAATCTGACAATTTTCTCTATAGTTCTCGGTGCTTCACATTGAGAGGCATTGCATTTGGTTGGCAGCATGCCCTCTAGTCATGAACACCTTGTTCATTAAAAGTTGGCATGCAGCTACATTCTGGATGTCCTGCAAAAGGAAAACAGGTGTCAGAATTGCAGGATGTGCAGGCATGTTTTGCCTTAAGGGGGGGAGGTCTGTGCTTCAGAGGTATGTATGCTTTTAATACGGTGTTTCTCAACTCCAGTCCTCCAGGACCCACTAACAGGCCAGATTTTAAGAATCACCTTGGGAAATGCAGACTGAATACTGTGATATAGGGCTGTGCAATATGGAAAAATAATCATATTGAGATTTTTTTTATTTTATGAATATTGTGATTGCAATTTTATTTGCGATTTAGGAAATTGTTTTTGCTTTTTCAAAAATGCTACATACATTCTATATTCAGTATTCAGCTCATGGATACTGCCCCAGCAAACCTCTTTGCGCCACGTGTTCGGCTCCCTGTGAGCTTCCGTCGGCATGGAGCTTGGGTGCTCGCCTGGGGGAACCACATGACGAACCGCGATAACACGGCTGTACACTTGGTTCCTCCTGCGAGCGACCAAAGCTCCATGCCGCCGGAAGCTCACAGGGAGCCGAACACGTTAATTTCCGCAGCCCTAAAATGAAGATAAAATCACCGCCTTATGCGGTTTAGAAATCACATGTGCTTAAATCGCAATTTTTTTTTTAAATTGCACAGCCCCACTGTGAAGTTGAGAAATATTTGAGTTTATATCCGTGTTACTGTAAATTTCTCGGCAAGACACCTAACAGTACATACTCGCCACCCAGAACATAACGAGAGAATTCTCAATGTATCCTTCCTGGTAAAATCCTTTCTCAAAAAAAAATAACCTATTTTTGGCAAGTAGGCGGCACCATCTACTGCCAAATTGAGTTAGAGGTTGTACCAGCAGGTTTTTTTTTTTTTTTTTTTTTTTTAGCTCATTCAGCTTTATGCCAAGAAGGCTAAAACCTTAAGGGGCACCTTCTGCAGCCCAGAAGCAAATTTCATTTGGTTTTGGGCTGCAGATCGAGGTGTGTGTGTTTTTTTTTTTTTTTTTTTTTTTTTTTTATCACGGCACCAGATGGTGCCATTGAAGCCTGTGATATCTCGAAGTACAAATGTCACATTTTTAGGCTGGATCAGCTTTGATCGCCTATCCTCTTGGTTGATGAAAGTGCTTTTTGCTTGGCTTTTATTTATCATACGGTGTTTAAGGTGTGTTTTTTTTTTTTTTTTTTTTTTCCCCAGATGCCGCGTAACGTGGAAGTGAAAGCAAAGGTTCACAACTGGGATCACACCCGTAAAGAGTGCGAGGCGCTGAGCAAGAGCGCCGGAGAAACTCTCGCACAAAGAGATGTCTTTTTCAACACTGAACATGGCCGCCTCAAACTGCGAGACTTCCAGGTTTTCAGATTCCCAATATGACAATCTGACCTAGCCACACCTTGCTCGTTCACGTAGCAGATTCTATGGTCTCCTCTCTCTATCCTATGCATTCACTGCTGGCTTTAAATCTCATTGAGCCATGTCAGAAAATTTTGGTCTAAAAGTGGTACTGTGCCTGGCCAACCGAGGGGGGGGGGGGGGGGGGTTTCTATACTCATAGAATGTCCCTTCTGGCTTCTAAATATCTCATATTGATCCACAGAAATCTATGTAAAATTCTTTCCCTGGTATCTACTACAGCATGGGTTCCCATCCCTGGTCCTCAGGTCCCCCTTACAGGTCAGGTTTGCAGATATGTGAAGCACAGGTGATATGATTTGCTGCTCAGTGATTGCAGGATTCAGTCTGCATTTCCCCAAGGTGATCCTTACAATATGGCCTTTTAGGGGGACCTGAGGACCAGTGTGGGGAAACGCTGTAATGGGGGTTTTTCACATAGCTCTGCTGTGGCATTGACGTTCTCTGTAGTTGCAGACAATGCTAGACTACTTTAACTAAAACTATGGTGACATCTAGCCTAATTGTGGCAGACTTCGGTGGGCAGAACACAATGAACTGTGAGTTACTACAGCAAGTGTTCATTTTATGATTTCACTGTAGTTTGTCATCGTGGCAGCTGGGTGCAGTAGAGGTAACATCACTGCTCTATTACTGTGGAGACATGGGTTCGATCCCGGCAAGAGCACCTCTCCAGTAAGTGTGGTTGGGCAAGACACCTAACGGTACACACTCGCCACCCAGGACATACTTGAAAATGAGAGAAATCTCAATGTATCCTTCCTGGTAAAAATCCTTTAAAAAAAAAAAAAAAATAGTTTGGCCCACTAGTGACCTGCTATGCCATGACCTCTTATTGTGTTCCATCTAACCTTTTTTTCTGTCTCAATCTCCCTTCATTCTTAAATCTGGACCTACGTTTTACTTATCCTGATGCATTAGCTTGCCCTATCCTGTTACTCACTGGCTTGATATATAATATCGTGGGGGGTTTTTTTGTACGTCTTTGTTCACTGCTCAGGATGGACGAGGTCAGCTAATCTATTATGAACGTCCGGACCTTCAAGGCCCAAAACTGTCAAATTACTCAATCTCCAGTACCAGCGATCCCCACGGCCTTGAGGTCTGTATGATTTGATTTTTAAGTGTAGAATAGCCTTTAAAATTTTCTTTGTGTGCTGCATAGTGCTGTGATTTATCTATTAATGATTGTGTGTGTGATTTCCACCAGTTCCAGGCTGCGCAGATCTCCACAAACGTAAAGTGCTTTAGATAAGGCACTGTATGGGAAAAATAAATATCACTTCATGTCTTTGTGTAACATGCTATCCTTAATCCTTTTGCTGTTGTCATTGGGTTTCCCTGCTGTGTGTGGATTATGTCCCCCACAATTAATCCCCTAGACTCATTTTTTCACTCATCCACTGGCAATCCCCCCCCCCCCCCTCGCAATGGCTGATAGTGCCTGGCCAATCAGGTGGCATCCCCAGGAGGTGTGACATGACGACCACCATATGGAATAACCTCCCAGACGCCATCAAATCTTCCCCCAGTCTGGAGTCCCATAAAAGCTCCATATTAACATGCCACGATACAGATTGCATCTGTAAACATGTAACATAATGACTTTATTACTTATTTTCTGTTAATCTGTATTTGTTTTATGTTAATATCTTGCATTTTATTACTTTGTATTTCTGTAAAATTTCACTGTTCTTGAAACCAGGACATGCTTGAAAATGAGAGAAATCTCAATGTATCCTTCTTGGTAAAATCCTTAATAAACCCCATAACCCCAGCATAGCCAGGTAGGATGTAATGTTGGACAGAAGTCCGAAAGACGCCTGCCTCCAACGCTCACTGTTAATTGAGGTGTTACTGGAAAGGCCTTTCCACTGATGCCAAACAAGACCACATACAATATATATAATTTGTTTTCCTTTTTTCTTTTTCAAAAGGTGTCCCTCACAACTCCATAGTATTCCTTTTGTTTTAAAGGCACATTCCAAACCTTTCCTTGGTGAGGGTGCTACACCCCTTCTAACATTTGGTGTCCTTGGAGTACAGTTTCACTCGGCCTTGGTACAGTTACGTATGATTGAGAAATATTTCTCTTGTTATCCAGATGCAGAGTCTGCTGTTCGAGATTTCTTATTTGGTTTTACTGAGCTTTGAATTTTAGTTTTGGGAGTGAGGTTAAAGGTGAAGGGCCAGATCACAACTGATCTATTAATGGCTCCAAATAGGAAAAAGCTGCACAGTGTGAGGGGTCGGGCTTCCCAATCATGTGAGCAATGCTGTTTAGCTCGGGAATAATCTGTTTCAGGTTTCTGCTCTTGACCTTTTCCTCATCTAAAAATGTTCTTATTTGAGTTAGATTCATTGGGTTTTTGTAGAAGGATTTATTTTGGTTTGAAAGATTTTACTGTTTGGTTTCAGGAGGTTTTAACTCAAGCCTTGGGGGTCCGCGGGTCTGTTGTAAAGCAGCGTCTACTCTTCTTGGTGGGGCAGACTCGTATCCACTTGGACAGGGTTCAGGACCTTGGAGATTTTCTAGAGCTGGAGGTGAGACGTGACGTCATTATGCATTTAGCCCTTAAGGAAATTTTTAATGAATGTGCATATAATTATATTTTACCTGGAAATGGAAATCCCTCTCTTAAAGCGAGTACGAAAGCAGTTGACTGTCGTTTGTGGGGTATTCCTTTGGCCAACTTTACACCCAGTGTGTTCATATGGGCATTTTCTAAAAAGCCCACAAATTGTATTTAAGTCGTGCCTCCTCCAGACATCCTTCTAAAATCAACCTCGCTGGTAAAAAAAATAATAATCTTGAACACCCTTTCCTTACTAGGGGGTTGGGGCATTTAATGCAATTAGATAATTAGATTGACCCACAAATAAAGCACATGTTCCCTCCTGTCACATTTATACAGTTCTACAGTTCCTGGTAAAATCCTTTTTTATAAATAAATAAATCAACTTTCAGGGTTGCGGTGAGGCTCTTTGACCTCCCATGATACATCCTTAATTTATACATTGTATATCTTGCTGTATACATAATCATCACATATCTACAACATCAAGATTTTCACATCAGATACATATTCCACATGATCACAATGAGAAATACAGAAGTGGTGGTCCATACTAATTTCTCAGATTAATAATTTACTCTTAAAGACAAAGGATTGTATCGTGGTCTTAATGGACACATGGCTCCAAGCAGGTCATTGAAGGAGTCATATTTTTCCCTTGTACTTGCTTTGCAGGAAGCCTGGCCAGATGTCACCCCAGCTTGTGAATTGTGACCCCCCCCTCCCATTCCTGCCTTCGTATCTCTCGGGCATCAAAGTGATAGACTTCCTGTGACACCCCTTCTTTTTTCTTAGACTTTTTATATTTAAAAAAAGTCACCCCCTTGACCAGTACTTAACTACTGTTCTAGTCTACCACCTCTGCTGGACTGGATCCATGTACTAAAATTGGCAATATTCCTTAATTTGAGCCCTGGGCGTGACAGTGATGCCTTGCTCATATATTTTGACTTTCATTTAAGAAACCTCACGGTTTCGATTCTCTAGGCCAGTGGTTCCCAATTGCAGTCCTTGGGTACCCCTAACAGGCCAGGTTTAAGGATCACTTTGGGGAAATGCAGACTGAATCCTGCAATCACTGAGCAGCAAATCAGATCACCTGTGCTGTGCTTCAGATATTTGCAAACCTGGCCTGTTGGGGGGGGGGGGGACGACTTGAGGACCAGGGTTGGGAACCACTGCTCTAGGCTATCAAGATACAGAAGATATGCAACAAAGGGAGATAAAGTCTCCTAGTTGGCCAAAACATGGATCCTGTTTCAGTGTCTAAAGATCACGGTTTAATGAAGCCCTGGAGCGCATCCTCTTCTGGGGGATACATTTCTAGGGCTACTATTATATTCATCTTAGTTGGCAGATTATTTTCTTTCAATTTGATTTATCCATCGGATAAACACATTGTTTACTTAAAGGGAACACTATTGTAAGAATAAATTATGACCTGCTTACTGGGTTAACTCTTTAGGGATTGTGGACAAATAATATATATTGCCTGGCAAACTGGACTACTGGTAGTTTAAGTACAACAAACACATGGGCACATCATAAGCGATGGAATTATGATACAAAGGCTGAGATCACCTGAGCGTGTCTTTAGTGATCCCTTTCTCCCAGCAGCCGCTGTAACTTTGACTACTCGACTGGGAGGGCAACACGGTGTAACATGCATACTAGGATCACACCTTACAATGGGTGCAGTTTTACTCCCTGTCGCAACACTACAGCGGATTTTAGACCGTTTTACATAACCTCATCCTACATAGAAGGCTTGCGCTTTGTAGGGCTGCACACCCTAACGTGCCCTCCATTTGAGGTCACACGGGTGTCCGAGCAGAAAGAACTTTGACCCTGGCCTTAGTCTGCTTGGCTTGGCTCCCCTTGGTCATGCCGTTCCTCTGATCTGGCTGATCTCAGACCGCTCCCACACCAGGCTCCTTGGGTAGACTTCTCTACGCCGGCCTGACTCCACTTTACTGAACGCCAAGCCAGACCATCTTTTGAACTGATGCCACTAGACCCAGCCTGTGTGCAACCTAAACGCCCCCCCCCCCCCAAGCTATTCTAGTAGTGACTGACTAGTTGAGGAAGACTTGTAGGCGCTAATCATTCCTTTTGTAGTCGGGTCCAAAGTCCATGACAGATCTTATTTGCCTTGACTACTTGTGGACATCTGAAGTGTTATCAAGGCAGAACCTTTTAGTTTGTAGGGCTTCTGGTTTTTATATGTAGGAAAACTCGTTTACACCAACCCTAGAGGGAAAACTCTGCTGGAGAGGTTTCATTCAGGTGTTGTGACGTGTAAATGGCTCTCTGGACCCATAATTTTATATTTGGCAGAAACCTTTTGAGATTGGTAATGCCCAGAACGTTTTTTTATGAAAAAAGTTAGCTTTATATTTGCTTAAGATCTCAATTTCTTACACTATGGTAAAAATCAACCCCCTCCTTCTTTTTTTTTTTTTTTTTTTCCTTGCAGTTTGCATGGTGTCTAACTTTTTTGTATAACCACACACATAGAAACATAGAAACCACACATTTCTTCTCACTTTCATTCTGTATGAAAGGTACACAAGTTATGCATGTTAGAGGGATGGATTGATGCTGCTGCCTGCCCAGTTAAGCCCATGTCGGCTTTCTCCCCAAATGAACACCTGAGCATTCTGATTACGCACATGACCCTGGTTTTATGTTGACATATCTAGAGTGGGTGGACCTGAATGTGAGAGGGAGTGAGTTTGGGCAAGGGACTAGACCGGAGTGTGGGATGGAGTTTGGGTGCAGCAACCAGGACCAAAGGGAGGGATGGCATGTCGGGATGCGGGGGTGGTGGCACAGGGCTCCAAGTAACTCTAAAACTCTGTCGGTACAGCTACAACCACCCAGTGGTAGTGCCACAAGGTCTATGCAATTAGTTCTGCTTTTTTATTCTTTCTTTATATAGCACCAGCATATTCCGCAGCGCTGTACAATAGGCACAGTATAGACAGGGTTACAATACATTGAACAACATTTGACAAACAGTACAGGAGGAGATGAGGGCCCTATTCCCGTAGGAACTCACAATCTGGGAGGGTTGGGGTTGGAAACAGGAGGAGAGGACTGTAAGGTGAGAGCGATTGATGGTTGCGTCAGTGAGTTGGGTGGTAGGCTTCCCTAAATAGGAACGTTTTAAGGGTGCGTTTGAAGGAAGAGAAGTTAGGGGAAAGTCTGACAGTACGAGGGAGAGTGTTCCAGAGAGTGGTGGCTGCGCGTGAGGAATCCTGCCGTCTATCATGGGAAGAGGTGATGCGGGGAGAAGCTAGGCGCAGGTCACTGTTTGACCTTAGGGAGCGGGCTGGGGTGTATTTGGTGATTAGTGAGGACAGGTAGTGGGGAGCTGAGTTAGTGAGGGTTTTGTAGGTAAGGGTAAGGATTTTGAACTTCATTCTGCAGTGGATGGGGAGCCAGTGAAGGGACTCGCAGAGGGGAGCGGCGGGTGAGGTGAATTAGCCTGACGGAGGCGTTCAGGATGGATTGTAGGGGGGAGAGGCGGGACAGAGGGAGGCCAGATAAGAGATTATTGCAATAGTCGAGTCGGGAGATTACCAGGGCGTGTACGAGTTGTCTTGTGGTGACAGCGGTAAGAAATGGCCGAATTCTGGAAATATTACGCAGTTGGTAGCGGCAGGAGGAGGAAAGAGACTGGATGTGGGGGATGAAGGAAAGAGCCGAGTCAAGTGTAACTCCAAGGCAGCGAACTTGGTTTGATGGGGGTGGTGATACCCTCCACCGTGATAGAGAAGTCAGGAGGTGGGGAGGCATTGGAGGGAGGAATAAGTAGGAGTTCCGTCTTTGACAGGTTTATCTTTAGGTGGTGGGAGGCCATCCAGGAGGAGATGCCAGATAAACAGTCACTGACCTTTGAAAGGACAGGGGGAGAGAGATCAGGGGTAGAGAGGTAGATCTGAGTGTCATCAGCGTAGAGGTGGTAATTGTTAATTTTCCTAAGTATGACGGGAAGTTAGAATTTTAAAGACTCGGAGGCGAGTATTTTGCATCTTTCTTGGCATTTATTTAACAGCAGCATAAAAAAACTTTAACAGATAAACTTGCCCCTCCCTTCCCACAGTCCTTTGCAACAAGCACCCTCCCCTCTCTCTATAAACAGGCTCTTCCTGCCAAAATGACCCTCTTTCTTGCGTGTGAGTCATCGTCCAACGGGCAGAAAAGCCAAACAACGAGGAAACCATCCAACCGAGACTGGAGAAAATCAGGAGGCTGTGGGAAGAAGAGGAATAATAACCATGAACCGGCGAGCCTACGCCCAAGCCGCATAGCAAAAAACACAGGGTGGGACCGGGCGGGAAAATGCTCGCCTCCGTGTCTTTCTTAAAATTTTAACTTCCCGTCATACTTAGGAAAATTAACAATTTTAATTCATGACTCGGAGGCTCCTATTTCGCATATTCAAAGCCTGTCTAGGACCGCAGCCGACCAATGATCGACAGGCTTCAAATAGAACGTTCGGAAGGTCGATTCTCCTGGACCAATCCGCCGCCTTCATGAGATCCTCCAACCGGCAGCCTGATAGCACCGCTGAGGAAGCCATAGCACTGCACGTAGAATGCGCACCAAACGTGGAGATGTCCACCCTGGCCGATGCCATCACCCATCGGGCTAGCGAAGTGGATGACACCGGGCGCTGGGGAGTCACGGAGAGGAACAAAGGTGAAATGTCCATAGGACGCCACGCAGCCGTGCGAGTTTCGGAAGCGCGCAGGCAGCGAACTGGGCAAAGCCGCGGGCGGTCAGTTAACATAGGATAGAAGACCGAGGTAATGGCCATTTTGGTACGTCGCGAGACGTCAAAACGCACACCATCGTGCCCCAAAGTCCCGCGCGCGAACGTCGCTGACACGTTTACATGAGAGCAAGCAAAGTAACATCAACAATTTTGCGGACAGTTGGCGTAACGATAGGTGATCATTATCCGGCCACGCCTCTAGAAAGATAAGGACCATGGAGACATCCCATGTGGAAGAATACCGGGGACGCGATAAGCGAACGGCGCGCAACAATCGACATACCAGGGGATGACGTCCCGCCGGGACCCCCTGGAATCCGAGGTGGCCTGCCGAAATCGCTGTGCGAAATGAATTAACAGTACGGTATGCCAATCCCCGTTCGAAGAGATCCGTGAGGAAATCCAACACGGCGTTCACAGGGGCTGACAGGGAATCCAGACCCCCATCCACACACCAGCGAATCCACCGGGACCAAGCCGCGCCGTAGACCGCACGGGTACCAGGGGCCCATGCGCGTTGGAGCAAGGCATCAGTGCGTTCCGAAACTCCAACGACAAAGCTGGGTCCCCGGAAACCAACCATGCAGTCAACGGACAGTGAGACGTGATAAGGGGGTGGGGCCTGCCTTCCGGGTCCGTGATGAGATCCGGGGGGCAAGGCAACACCCTCGGGCGATCTATGGCCATCTCCAAGAGGGCCGGAAACCAAGATTGGCTCCGCCAGAGGGGGGCCACCAAGACCAGGGTCGCCGATTTGTGAGCGGACCCTGGCGAGGGTGCGAGCCACCATGGCGAAAGGCGTAAAGCCGTCCCCGGGACCAAGGTTGCAGGAACGCATCCGTCACTCTCGCCTCGGGGTCCGGACCCCAGCTGTAAAACCTCGGAAGCTGGTGATTCAGGCACGAGGCAAACAGATCGGTCGTTAACGGGCCCCAGAGACTCGCTAGATGAGCGAAGATTGCGGGTAGCCGCCTCCAATCGCCCAAATCCATCGTGTGTCTCGAGTTCCAATCCCCTACCACATTGTCGACCTGGAAGGAACTGTGCCTGAACCGCGAGCCCTGAAGCGAAGCAATGTGTCCAAAACTGTTGAGCCAGTAGTGTGAGCATGGGGGACCTGGGACCCCCCAGGGCGTTGATGTTGCGAACTGCCGGGAAATTGTCCATGCGCAGGAGGATTGTGCAATCCCATAATCCCTTGGCGACGCACTGGATTGCAAACAAGCCCGCAAGCAGTTCCAGGCAATTGATGTGAAGGAGGGTCTCCTCTTTCGACCAACCGCCCCGTCTCCAGAGAGCCGCAGCGAGCTCCCCAACCGGAGCAGCAAGCATCCGACTCTATCGTGAGGCAGGGAGGGGCCGGAAGGATCGCTTTCCCGTTCCAAGACCGGAGGTCCGTCATCCACCACGTGAGATCTTGGCGAGCTTCGTCCGAGAGGGAGATCATCCCAGTGTAAGTTACTCCTTCCCGGTGGAAACGGGCCATCAGGCGTTGGAGGGCCCGATAATGCAGGGGGTATCGCTAACCTGGTGGCCGAGAGAGGAGGCCTACCATGCGAGCGAGAGCCCTCAGGGAACAAGGAACGTGTCTTAGAGAGCGTGCCTCCCGTTCTATTGTGGAAATCTTGTCGGTTGGAAGAGTGAGCCGCATGGATGTTGAGTCCACTATTAGGCCCAAGAATTCCAGCCGCAAGGACGGTTGAAGAATGGATTTCTCCACATTCACCACGAAACCCAGCTCCTGCAGGAGGGAGAGGGTCCACTGCAAGTGCAGAGAAAGCAACTCTTTCGTAGATGCCTGAAGCAGGATGTCGTCTAGGTACACGATGAGGCGAACACCTTGCTCTCGCAAATTCGCCATCACCTGCCTCAGCAGTTTGGTAAAGCACCAAGGTGCGGAGGAGAGCCCGAAGGGAAGACTGGAGAAACGCCAGAGCTCCCCCCTACCAATAAAACTGCAGGAAGTCTGTGTTCGGTCGTCACGGGGACGGATAGATAGGCGTCTTTTAGATCCACCTTTGCTAGCCAATCCCCCGGCAAGAGAAGGGGGAGGAAGATCCTTCATGCCCTCCATTTTGAAATGACGATACACTATGAAGGAATTTAGTTCCTTGAGGTTTGACGGGCCTTGAGCCCCCGCCTTTCTTGGCAACCAGGAATAAATTGCTTACAAACCCTAGTTTGTGTGACTGAACTCGCTCTATCGCCCCTTTCCGAGCCAGACTCCGCACCTCGTCTGCCATCGTGGAGCACTCCTGAGGAGAAACGGAGGGGCGTAGGAAGGGCCATCTGACAGAACATATTCGAAGTCTAGGTAGAAGCCTGTGACCGTTTGCAGGATCCAGGGGTCCGAGAACAGGGTTTGCCATTTGGTAAGAAAACGCGCTATGCGCCCCCCCCCACCCGTGGTAAAGTTGCAAGCGCAATAGGTGTCTTACCTGGTGGACGACAGGAATTGAAGGACCCTCGGGCCACGGAAGCCTCTACCACGCCAACCGTGGGTACGCGAGGGGAAGAATCCCGTGTTATAATATGGCGCTTCATTGCTTTGCGTTTGCGTAGCAGTGGGAGTCGAAGGGTTGGGCCTTGTTGGTACCCGGTCCTGGGCGGCCGGTAAAGTTCCCCCTAGCTCTACCGGCCCTGCCAAAAACACGCCCCTTGAATACTTTTTTCATGGAGGTCGAGACCTTGTCAAGGGAGGTGAACGTATTGGCGTATTTGCCCAGGTCTCGGACGAACTTTTCGCCAAATAATAGCCCTTGGGCTTCACTGCCGAGATCAGAGCTTTTTCCGTGAGTTGATTGTCCACTTTTAGCAGAATAGACCTGCGCCTCTCAGCCGAGATGGCGGAATTATCATTAGCTAAACAGATGGCCTGTTGGAGCCAGCCCCTCACCATGAAGGGATCCAGGGTGTCCCCTTGGGCTTTTGCCCCTTCCGCAATATCAAACAATTTGATTAAGGGGCCCACAGTGTCCAGTAGGCGGTCCTGGCATTTTTTAAAAGCTTGATCAATGCCCGCTTTTGCGGACCAGCCATGGTGGTGACATACTTCTGGAAGTCCTTGTCCACTAGGAGTCAGGCAGGTCTTTCCCAGAGTGGTGGGACGTGGGCATTCAGCCCCCATCCTAACAGGAGCTGCATGCGGTCGTCCAGCCACTTCTCCATGTGGGGCCTTGGTGACCAGGCAGAAGATCGGGGGTGGGACAGATCCTCAGGGTAGAAGAGAGGGTCCCCTTGTGGGTCACAAACTATCGCCTTATCCCCAGTAGGGGCATAGGTCACCGTGTCCCTCATATCAAATATCTCATCATAGGGAGCGTGGAGCACCACTTCGTCATCCCCGGCCGACAGACCATCGGGATCATCTGAGTGAGAGTCTTCGTCCTCACCATCCGCCTCCTCTGGAGGGGATTTATCCACCTGTTTGGGCCATTTTGCAGCAGTAGCTGCTGGTGTTTGGGTAACCGGTGCCCTTTTATGAGGGGGTGTTTTATCAGGTGGTGGCAGTGCTGCAGGGATGCCAGCCCCTCGAGCCAAGTGCTTCGCCTTCCGCACTGACTTTTTTTGCCCACCCCATCGGGGGGCAAAACTACTGCCGGGCTGGAAGACTGGCCCTCCGCTGGGCTGGAGCCCGGGGACGCGGGTATGGCAGATTGTTGTAAGGCCTGAACGGCCGTCAGAACCTCTAGGAGGGAGCTAGAGAAGGTGGAGGATAAATTTAGCTACCTCCGCTTTTACTGCCGAGGCAATAGAGGCCTGCATGTCTGAGGATAGAGTCAGGGAAGGGGGGCCCAGGTCTCCTGCGGGAGAATGAGTGACCTGATGATCAGCATCGCTGTCCCCGGAACATTCGGATTCCACCGAGGGGAGGTGATTTGCGCTTTCCCTTTGCAGGCATGGTGGAACTCGACTATCCTCGTGTAGGCAAAACGGCCGAATGAGCTCCCGCGCACGCAATGCGCCGATCACGTGGGCCGCCGCTGCGAGAGAAAGTAGATCCGGCCGTAATGGAAGCGCATCGTAACCAGCAGTTTTAATATATATATGGGCGAAGCGCAATAGTCGATACTCGGCTGGCGCCCGTGTTCTAATCGGGACGCCGGGACCAAAATACCAACCAGATTGAGGAGCGCTGCGCAGAGGTACTTATCTGGTCACGAGCAGCTAAGAAAGAGGGTCATTTTGGCGGGAACAGCCTGTTTATAGAGAGGGGAGGGTGCTTGTTGCAAAGGACTGTGGGAAGGGAGGGGCAAGTTTATCTGTTAAAGTTTTTTTTTTTGCTGCTGTTAAATAAATGCTAAGAAAGAGATGCAAAATAGGAGCCTCCGAGTCATGAATTAAAATTAACGCCAAAGCTGTTGATGATTTTGCCCAGTGAGGAGGTGTAGATGGAAAAGAGCAGAGGACCAATGGCAGAGCCTTGAGGTACACCAACAGAGGCAATGAGGAGGAGGAGTTACCAGCAAAGGACACACAGAAGGACCTGTTGGATAAATAGTCAACCCAAGCAAGTGCAGTGTCAGAGACCAAGAGAGCTGAGGGTCTGCAGAAGGAGGGGGTGGTCAACAGTGTCAAAAGCAGCCGAGAGGTCAAGCAGGATGAGCATAGAATAGTGGCTGTGTTTTTTTAGCAGTTAGGAGGTCGTTGGTGACTTTGGTGGCAGTTTCAGTTGAGTGTAGGGGACGGAAGCCAGATTGCAGGGGGTCAAGTAGGGTATTGGACAGGAAGAGGGAGAGGCGGTTGAAGACTAGTTTTTCTAAGAGCTTTGATGTTAAGGGAAGCAGGGATACAGGGCGGTAGTTGGATGGAGAGTTGGGATCGAGGGGATGGTTTCTTTAGTAAAGGGGTAACTAGCACGTGTTTGAAGGCGGATGGGAAGGAGCCAGTGGGGAGAGAGGTTGTAAACTAAATAAAATCTGTTGCACAAAAGCCTACAATCGGCTCTAATGTAGCGTCCGAGGTTAAACTTTAATGCAGTCTGACTCTAAACCGTGTGTGCTGTACGCAGCTTGATTAATCCAATAATGAAAATCGTCAATGATTTTCATTATCAATAGATTTAGTTTCAGCTTTAAAAATTTGTCATTTCACAAATTGCTATTACTGGAAGAACTACTTTTCACGTGAGTCATTTTTTGGGCGATGATAGTCTATGTTGTGAAACCAAGCAAATAGCATTTTTATGTATGGCGTTTGTGCAGATGCATGACACAGGATTGCTTATATCGTTCTTCTACAAATATCAGTTTTTTTTTTTTTTGTTGTTTTTGTCTTCTGTAGGTGGTCCTGACTGACTCCCAGACTATAGAAGATGGTAATCAGATTGCTGATGGTTTGATGAAAAGTCTAGGAATTGCATGCGAAGACCTACTCACCTGTGCCTATATTGACCTGCTTCAAAAACAGAAGGAAGGCCAGTGATAACTGTTAGATACGAGCTGTAGTGACGCAAGAACGCTCCTTAGTGCGTAGCATGGGGAAATCCTTATTCTTGAGTAGGTGTAGTGTTAGGATGCACAAACTCGTCCGAGGTAAGGACTCGCCTCCAGGACTCCTATCTTCCACAAAGTGGATAGTGCGGGAGTTATTCATTCTTTTCTTCCTGTGTTTTTGTATATTCCCCAGCTTTGTATGGACCTTTTTGTTCTGAGTAGGAACCAGTCATGGACTAAAATAGGAGGAAATACTGTAAGGTCCAGTTTGTCAGATTCCATAGCAGATTTCAAAGCCAAAGTAATTTAGAAGAGCTATCTTAAGGCACAATCTGCATTGAACTAATCAATATATTTCCTGTATGTACAATATTCCATGACAAAATTGTGATAGTAAAACCAAATGTGATCAAACTCCATATTTTTGCAAGTTTATTACATTGAGCCTTCATTAAAATGATTTGCCTTTTAGTGTTTACTGTATAAACGCACTTTTTTTCTCTTCAGTTTCTGACAGTGACCTAAACTTTATCTTGCAACACAAATGTGCTGGTAAATTTATTCTGGCTCCTTTTTTGGATCTTTTGATTTGTAAGTTGTCGAATGACTTAAAGACTGATCACGTGTCTTCACCTAGACAAGTTTTTCTCCACTCCTATCCTCGGGAACCACTAATGGGCCAGATATCTGAAGCAGATGATTTGCTGATCAGCGATTGCAGGATTCATACTGCATTTCCCCCAAGGTAACCCTTTAAACCTGGCCTGTAGTGGGCCCCGATGACTAGAGTTGAGAAACTCTGGCCGACAAAGCGATTCTTGCCATTTGTTTGCAAATGCTGGTGCTTGCTATATCCCTTGGTGTCTGTGTCCAATTTCCCCCCCCCCCGTGCTAGCACTCACTGACAAGATACAGAAGCACTGTCTGTTATATGTACCTCCTACATAGTTCAGCCACATAGACATGTGGAAGAATGTCCTTCAAACGGCCTTCTCTATTGTTTTGGGTAGGAAGCAAAGTAAAAGGTGGGCAATTCTTTTATATTTTATTACATCTATCATGGCTGGATTGGTGTTTTTCATTGGCTTAGATGAGCTGGAAGTGAGCATGTAGTTCCCTGAATGAAATGTGTGCGGTTGGCGGTGTTCGGTAGGAGCGAGTGTTGCATCATCTCACTAGTTCCAGGATGATCCAACGCAGTGATGTTGAACCTTTTATCTCGCAGTGCCAATACAACAAACACCTGAATATTGAGTTTTTTCTTTTAGCACATTTTCATACAACTGAATTAATTCTGTATTTGAAGGGGGGGGGGGGAGCAATAACAAGCTTTCACTGATGTAACCTCTTAATTGTTGGCATTTTATATAAAAGTTTCTGCCATTATAATCCCTCCCAATATCGCTACATGACACATCCTGCACATTTGTCCACATGCCCCCTGCCTGCACATTTATGCACAGCCTGCCTGAAAGCTGGTAAAGGTACCACGAGCCCTAGGCTGGTTAGCCATAAGGGGAAGCACTTCACTGCAGCTGACACTTTATTTAGTGTGTGTGTGTGTGTGTGTGTGTGTGTGTGCTCCACAGCAATAAAACGAAGTTAAAGATGGGAATACAGATGGGCTCTCTGCTTTACCACTTGTTTGAGGGGTGGGGGATGGGGAAGAGGCTTTACAGTGACCAAAGAATGTGTGCCTTTTATCGGGTGGGGAGAGGGCAACATAGAGATGGAGGGATGATTTTATAGGGGCAACGGGAGGTCGCAGCAGCATGACTTGTGACTGACAAACCCTCTCAACACCTACATATTGTGGGTTGGAGGTGGGACCTCAGTATTATGCACAGCCCGCATTTCAGAAATCTCCCCAATAATAATCACTATGCCCTATATATCAGTCATAACCCCCCCCCCCCAGTTCATTTATTTCCCCCCCCCCCCCCAGTTCATTTATTTCCCCCCCCCCCCCCAAGGAACAGTGAGTCACGTTCCAGAGACATTGGGAATGAACTACAGTGAAAACTTAGTGAGCTGACTATTCTATTGACCTGCCACCAGATATAATCCTTGACCCTTTTTTTTACCCCTAAAAAAAAAAAAAAAAAAAAAAAACTAGCTAGCTGGCTCTCCATCTCTGCATAATTGAAAAGCCCTACCTACACAGCATATGTATTTACAATAGAGGTCACTATTTGCACCCCCTATTTAAAGTAAAGTTGCACTTACAATACTGACCAAGAGAGTAATAGCGCCCTCTATTGGTATTTTAATTGGTAAACATGAGTATAAATAAATAGTGAAACTCTACGCATTTGATTATCGTTCTATAGGAAAATAAATTGTGACTGCGTAACCCTGTGTATATCTGGCTTAGATACTAGCCAGTGCCTCACAGCCGCTGACCTCACCGCACGTCACTGTCTAGCCATGCACGAACAGTCAAAATTGCTTAGCGAAGTGGCTCTCAATGAAGTGTTGTTTAAAGACTTAAAAAGAATAGTAAGTCTGTGTTGCAGGATATAGTGTATTGGTGTGAATATATATCTATCATGGAGGCTTTTTATCTCACTTTTTGTCCTCCACAACCGTGTGTGAGAGAGCATCCAGACCTGAGGCAGAGCAGAATCCTCTCACAAGCTTGCGTCTCTTATATATAACGTTAGTCCAATTTAAAAAAAAAAAAAGTATCACTACATACTGCTATACTCCAGATATTGTCATTTCGACTATCGAATTTAGATACTTCTGTGAGATATTTACATATCTTTTTCATGTGACAACACTGAAGAAATGACACTTTGCAGCAATGTAAAGTAGTGCGTGTACATCTTGTATAACAATGTAAATTTGCTGTCCCCTCCAATATAACTCAACACACAGCCATTAAACTGCTGCCAACAATAGTGAGTACACCCTTTAGTGAAAATGTCCAAATTGGGCCCAATTAGCCAATTTCCCTCCCCGGTGTCATTTGACTCGTTGGTGTTACAAGGTGAATGGGGGGAGCAGGTGTGTTTTTAAATTTGGTGTTATCGCTCTCTCCTCTACTGGTCGCTGGTAGTTCAACATGGCATCTCATGGCAAAGAACTTTTTGAGGATCTGAAAAAATAATTGTTGCTCCTACCTAAAGATGGCCTAGGCTATAAGAATGCCAAGACCCTGAAACTGAGCTGCAGCACGGTGGCCAAGACCATACAGCGGTAACAGACAGGTTCCACTCAGAACAGGCCATGCCATGGTCGACCAAAGAAGTTGAGTGCATGTGCTCAGCGTCACATCCAGAGGTTGTCTTTGGGAAATAGACGTATGAGTGCTGCCAACATTGCTGCAGAGGTTGGGGGGTGGGGTCAGCCTGTCATATATCTATGTCAGATACGGCCTTCCAAATATACAGTTGCAAGAAAAAGTATGTGAACCCTTTGGGATTACGTGGAGTTTTGCATGAATTGGTCATAAAATGTGCTCTGATCTTCATCTAAGTCACAACAATTTGAAAAACATACTGTTTGTGTTGTATTATTTTAAGCAGACTATGTTTTCATGTTTTTATTGAACAGAACATGTAAACATTCACAGTGCAGGGTGGAAAAAGTATGTGAACCTTTGGACTTAATAACTGGTTGACCCTCCTTTTGGCAGCAATAACCTCAACCAAACGTTTCCTGTAGTTGATTTTATTTATTTATAAAGGATTTTACCAGGAAGGATACATTTGAGATTTCTCTCGTTTTCAAGTATGTCCTGGGTTCAAGAACATTGAAGTGTTAGTTACAGAAATAAAAAGTAATACAGTGCAAGATCAGACCTGCACAACGATCTGGAGTAGTTTTGGACCACTCCTCCACAAAACTGTTTCAGTGTAGCAATATTCTTGGGATGCTGGTGTGAATCTCTCTCTTAAGCACAGCATTTCAATCGGGTTGAGGTCAGGACTCTGACTGGGCCACTCCAGAAGGTGTATTTTCTTTTGTTGAATTACTTGCATGCTTTGGGTCATTGTCCTGTTGCATCACCCATCCTCTGCGGAGCTTCAGTTGGCGGACAGATGGTCTTACGTTTTCCTGCAAAATGTCTTGATAGACTCTGGAATTCATTTTTCCATCAATGACAACAATCCGTCCAGGTTCTGAGCCAGCAAAGCAGCCCCAAACCATGATGCTCCCTCCGCCATGTTTTGCAGTGGGAATGAGGTTTTGATGTTGGTGTGCTGTGCCTTTTTTTTTTTTTTCTTCTCCATAGTGTTGTGTGTTTTTCCAAAAAAACTCAATTTTGGTTTCATCTGTCCACAGAATATTTTGCCAGTAGTGCTGTGGAACATACAGGTGCTCTTTTGCAAACTTCAAACGTGCTGCAATATTCTTTTTTGGACAGCAATGGCTTCCTCCCGTGGTGTCCTCCCATGTACTCCATTCTTGTTTAATGTTTTCCTTTATTGTAGATGTGTCAGAGATTTCTGTAAGTCTTTAGCTGACACTAGGATTCTTCTTTACCTCATTAAGCATTCTGCGCTGTGCTCTTGCAGTCATCTTTACAGGACGACTACGCCTAGGGAGAGTAGCAACAGTGCTGAACTTTCTCCATTTGTAGACAGTCTGTTTTACCGTGGACACATGAACATCAAGGCTTTTGGCAATACTTTTGTAACCCTTTCCAGCTTCATACAAGTCAACAATTCTTGATAGTAGGTCTTCTGAGAGCTCTTTTCTGCGAGGCATGGTTCACATCAGGCAGTGCTTCTTGAAACCAGTAAACCCAAAACTGGTGTGTGTTTTTAAAGGGCAGGACAGCTTTCAGCAACACATCCAATAATATCACACTGATTGTACTCAAGGTTGGCTCACTCCTGGCTCCAATTAGCTCTTGGAGAAGTCATTAGGCTAGGGGTTCGCATACTTTTTCCACCCTGCACTGTGAATGTTTACATGTTCTGTTCAATAAACACATGACAACATAATGTTTGTGTTGTATTATTTTATGCAGACTGTGTCATTGATACTTTCTATCAGAAACTGTTCGAGGACACTTACTGAGGAAGCCAGTAGGCGAAAGCGCGCTTTGAGTGGCTCTCAATTTAGCTGTTACTCTTTTTTAATATATTTTACCATTTATGGTTTATTCATGTTGATTTTTATTTAACTATTTTTTCATCAGTATTTTGACGGCATCAGGTTTACCTCTTCCCCTTCCTGGAATGCATACAGCATCTCGTTCCATTTCCAAGAAAGTTACACCTTTTAAGCTATACGAAGGAGAAGAAACCTCATCAAAATATAAGCATTTCATTCTTATTTTGAATTTCATTTCTGGAGTGTTTTTTCTTTAGCGTCAGATAAAACAAAAAAAAAAAAAAAACATTTATATACATACACGTCTGAAAAATTCAGCTGTGTTCATATTTGTTTTAATGTAGAATGTACACTGGTGTCACACACATTATATTTCAATAATTTTTGTTACACACAAAGGTGCGCCAGGAATTTATTTCATATTCCTTCTTAAATTATTGTGTCCTTGGAAGCGTGTGGACACTTTCTTTTCCGTTACGGCAGCACCAACCCTAACAATTTACTCAACATAGAAGCGCTGCCTTCACACACACAGCTTGTCCTATTAACTGTATATTGTTGGTCAAGTATATGGGTGTTTATATATTAAAGCACAGAGCCTTGCCGCCGCCCCCCCCCCCCCCCCGGGCAGCCGTTCTGAGCTCAAGCATCACCTCTGTCTGCTGGAGGAACAGAGTGATTTACAGAGGAAGAAAGCCACACATTTCCATGATTTTGGGTAATTTGCAAAATACTTGATTGCATTTAACTGACAGTACAGCTCCCATGTTTAATTGGCTTCAAGACTTGCACATCTCTCTAATCTTTTAATTAATAATTTATTAGAATAAAAATAGTGAGGTGTAATGGCTACAAGTCTCAGGAGAAGAGCCTGAGGCTTGAGCCAAGGGGGGAATGAAGTGGAAATAGGCTGGAAGATGGCCGCCGTTATAAGCCAGGTGGCCATCATGTTCAGAATATTGGTTCACTTGAAAATAACTAGGCAAGTTTTTAGCTGAAACTAGTATGACATATACGTAGAAACTTAGGAATGTGTTAGATTCGCAGAAAAAGTAATTAGAATTTGAGTAAGGTCTAGGCTGTCCCTGGCACGGAAGGATAGAAAGAGGAGTAGATACACCAAGGTCGTTGAGGCCCGCTGAGAGACAAAGGAGTATAGAGATCAGACCAGGTGTTAGCTGTAACAAGTGATTGTAGGCACAAGGGAGGGGGGCGCAGCCCGGAATAGGAGAAGCGACTAATCCTGATTTACTGAAATTAATATAAAGTTTGCAAATTTACGGCCAAGTAATGGAATGTCTTTGTATTAGGTTAAGGGAGGTATTAACCCATGTGGGGTGGGAGAGTGTCATCGGGAGGTGGGCTAATTGGGATGTACCTAATTATGTATTTGGGGTATAAGATTGGATGTCATGAGGGACTCGGGGGTCATTCTTTGCGATTGAATCCTGTTTGAGCATCTGTTGTGATATCACAATAAAGTTTGCCTTTCCTGAAGAGACTCGTGTTCAGACAATCCTTGCTCGTGTCCGGTCCGGCCTCGTCCCAAGTGAACCTAGCAGATTCCGGTTACAGTCTGTCTACACATGCCTCTCTACATGTCTGTCTATACATGTCTGTCTACACATGTGTAGAGAGACATGTGTCTATGTCGATACTTCCCTCTCTACATGTCTGTCTACATGCCTCTCTACATGTTTGTATTTACATGTCTGTCTATACATGTCTATGTACATCTGTTCTTACATCCTTCCGTGTACATCTGTCCTTCCATCCCTCTGGGTACGTCTGTCCTCCCCTACATCTATACATGTCTGTATATACATGTGTCTTTCGGTCTAAACAAGCCCTTATTTCATAAAATGTTACAGTACCCTCTTAATGCCCAGAGGGAAGGGCAGTCCTTCATTCCATGGTTCCCCAGAGATTTCCTCACAGGGTTTTTGTCTCTCCTGCGAGGTGAAGGACAACTCTCCATGAGTCCAGAGGTCACCCACATTATGGCTATTTTTAAATTACTTTCATTGTCTTAAATCTACTTATAATAAATGTAGCATTAATTTAAATGTCTCATTGTGCTTTTTTTTTAAACAAAGAAATTAAACTGAGTTGATTGAAGATGGTATAGCGGTACAATAAATTTTGTGGTTGGAGGGGGAGCTCAGGGTATAAGGCTGGGGTCAGACTAGCGCATTTTTAACGTGCGTTTAGGCGCACTTAATCACGGCCGCAGTAGCAGCAAATGACGCGCAATGATGGCCAATATACGTAGTACGGCCGCACGAAAGTCCGGCCGCGCAACACAAGTGGAAAATGAACGCATTTTTTCGAGAACGCAGAACCGCTAGTACTGACGTACAGAGTGCGCTGCGTCCGCTAGCAGCATGTGTGCGTGATTAGGAGACGTCAGACGCTGCTCATGTCCGGCCAACATAATGTCCAGACGCAAAAAGTGTTTTATTGACCATCTGTAAAAAATCACTCACGAAAATGCGCATCGTATGACCATTTTCGCGCATTCTGCGAAAAAATATGGCAATGCGTTCGGACGCACTTTTTGACGGTCGCTGCGAATAATGCGTTCGTTTGACCCTAGCCTAAAATGATGCTGCCCACACTGTACAGGGAGTATGACATTCCCAAAAGAGGGAAATATTTCAGTGTTAAACAGAATGCCAGAGGAATGCCAACAACTGAGACGATAGATCAGAGGATCAGAAGTCTTTTCAACATGAGACAACACCGTTGCAATGGCTTTGTGGCAATGGACTGATTAACTGCACCCAATCCTGCATGAAAAAAGCTGCCTTGGTATTGGTATATGCAGAACTCATAACACTATAGGGAAACACTTTTCATGGACTGTCCAACAATTGCTTTTATTTATACGTTGGTCTAAATTAGAATTTAAATAATTACTGCAAACTTTCAGTGGTCTGTGAGAGTGTTCTCTAAAAATACAAATAAAACCGAATGTAACCAAATGACTTGGCAAGAGATTGGTAATAAAATCAATCAACTGAATCAAAAAGTATAAAATGTTGCTGCACCTTTAAAGGAATACACTTGGAAGTCTAGTTTCTAGAAACATATATTTTTGAATATAGACATATAAGGGGTTATTCAAAGAGCAGCAAAATTTCAGTGCTCTTTCATTCGACACACTTTGGCGTACTCAATTTGCCAACCCTGCATCAATTCAGTATTCACAGCAGTGTCCCCAAACCGGTCCGCCGAACGCACCCGCATACAGCTAAACGCATCCGATAAACTGCTGAAAAATTAACACATCCATCTGATAAACTGCTGAACGCAGCCACAAACTTGCCAAATGCAGCTGTTGACCCAAGGAACAGACCGCTGAATGCTGCCGGAAAAAAACGGCCAGCCGTCGAACAGAGGTAAATACTCCCCCAACTTTTAAAAGGCGTTTTAAAAAAAAAATGCATGAAAATGGATAGAAATAATGCATAAGATCCTATGAATAACGATAAAAAGGTATGTTACAGAAAAAATTGGAATCAAAAATTTTGCTGAAAAAATCCCGAAAAATGTCTACATATTCTAAAAAATAAATTAATAAAGAGACTTTTGCTGCAAATGAAAAGATTTTTTTGTTACATTGAAACATGGGATTCGCCTGATTAAACCTGTTGAATGAAACACGGAGAATCTGGGCATTTCGCCAACTTTTCATAGCTTTTCATCGTTCTCTGAATAGATTAACCATTCTCAATGAGGAATTTCACTGCTGACAAAATTGCACTGTATTTTGCTGCCAATTCGTCAATATTTTTGAATAGCGCCATATGGGGGAAATTCACTGTTTGGTGCAATTCGGTGGCGAATTAGGCACTCTTTAAATAACCACTATAATGTCACATGACATGGGGTTGAATAATTACAATGTACCCTGCTGCCCAGGAGTAGTGTGGTTAGAGCCCTGTGTTGAATTTATGTGTTTTATACAGACCTATACAGACCTATAGGCCACAGAAAACAAACTTGCTGATACCAGAGTCGAATAGGTCAGTTGTTTTGTAACCTTTTTATAAGGTTTGTTGGGATTGCAGGCCCTCTCACAGCCTGTCATGGGCCTATTTCAGGCTGTGGGCCTGGAGCTACAGCTCCAATAACCACTATGTTAATCCGGCCCTGCTTTCGGTGATATGGAATCGCGAAAATGTGGAAAAGTGGCCCGAAACGCAAAGCCCTGAAATTTCGATGCTTTGTGAATAGACCTTTTAATATTCTCGTACTGTTGCAACATACAATATTCAATAAACCTCCAATTCACTTTCATAACTAAGACAAAGCCAAGAAAGACACAGGGGAGGAAATTAGAGAATCACATCCTTCTCCATCAACCACCTCCTCCAGCAGAGGAAGAAAGAGAGGACTAACCCAGATCATCATTACCAACTGAAGACAAGAGGACCAATCCAGAAGACTGGTCGCATAACATAAATACAATTAATTTATATTATTTATCATATATTCAAATATTATAACATAAAAACATTACATGTTTAAATATATGAAAGCAGAATAAACATAATAAAAATAAATATATTTCATTTTAATTAATCTAAAATTTATGGTAAAAGATTAATCATAATATGGTAAATTAATGTAATTAAAATATATTCTAAATGCGAGTTGTGGATAAGCTATCTTCCAGATTACACGGTACAATGAGAATTTATCATAAGATATGGGGGGCATGGCTAGAAGTATATCCTGGGTAATCTTTTAAGTTATGAGAGATCATTGAGATGTATTGAATATGTTGGAGGGTGGGGCAGCCCCCTTTTTTTTTGTGTGTATGTTTTATATGTTGTGTGTTAGAAACATAGAAAATGTCGGCAGATAAGAACCTTTCGGCCCATCTAGTCTGCCCAATTACATGGATACTTTACCTGGATTTATCTTTTGTTTAGGATAGCCTTATGCCTATCCCATGCCTGCATAAATTCAATTACTGTTTTGGCCTCTACCACTTCAACTGGAAGGCTGTTCCATGTATCCACCACCCTCTCAGTAAAATAATGCTTCCTGATGTTACTTTTAAACCTTTGCCCCTCTAATCTAAGACTATGTCCTCTTGTTTTGCTACTTTGTTTCCTTTTAAATATACTCCCTTCCTCTACCTTGTGGATTCCCTTTACGTATTTAAATGTTTCTTTCATATCTCCTCTGTCTCGTCTTTTTTCCAAGCTGTACATGTTAAGATCATTAAGCCTTTCCTGGTAACTTTTCTCCTTCAAGCCGTACACCATTTTAGTAGCCCTTCTCTGAACTCTCTCTAAAATGTCTATATCCTTCTGGAGATACGGTCTCCAGTACTACACACAGTACTCCAAGTGAGGTCTCACCAGTGCTCTGTACAGTGGCATGAGCACTTCCCCTTTCCTACTGCTAATACCTCTCCCTACACAACCAAGCATTCTGCTAGCATTTCCTGCTGCTCTATTACATTGACTACTTACCCTTAGATCAGGGCTCGAGTCGAGCGGGAACGCGCAGGAACGGCGTTCCCGCACTTTTCCCACAGCGGGAACGCTGCGGGAACGCAGCGTTCCCGCTGTGGCCCGAGCCCGAACGCCGCCGCCGCACATTGCCGGCGGCCGGCGTGCTTCCTGTTACAAGGGCCAGCTGACAGGAGGTGGAGCCGCTCGCCTGGCTGTTTCATAGTTGCCAGGGGAGCGGCTGCACTTCCTGTCAGCGGCCACTGAAGCAGGAAGCACGCGGCCGCTGGCAGAGGAGCAGAAGCAGCAGCAGCAAAGGTGAGCTGGACTGGGGGCAGTATCCCTGAGACCTGGGGGGGGCAATATCCATGAGACCAGGGGGGCAATATCCATGAGAGCTGGGGGCATTATCCATGAGACCTGGGGCAATATCCATGAGACCTGGGGCAATATCCATGAGAGCTGGGGGCAATATCCATGAGAGCTGGGGCAATATCCATGAGACCAGGGGGGCAATATCCATGAGACCTGGGGCATTATCCATGAGAGCTGGGGCATTATCCATGAGAGCTGGGGCATTATCCATGAGCTGGGGCATTATCCATGAGAGCTGGGGCATTATCCATGAGACCAGGGGGCAATATCCATGAGACCTGGGGCATTATCCATGAGACCTGGGGCATTATCCATGAGAGCTGGGGCATTATCCATGAGAGCTGGGGCATTATCCATGAGACCTGGGGCATTATCCATGAGAGCTGGGGCATTATCCATGAGACCTGGGGCAATATCCATGAGAGCTGGGGCAATATCCATGAGAGCTGGGGCATTATCCATGAGAGCTGGGGCATTATCCATGAGAGCTGGGGCATATCCATGAGACCAGGGGGCAATATCCATGAGAGCTGGGGCATTATCCATGAGACCTGGGGCAATATCCATGAGACCAGGGGGGCAATATCCATGAGACCTGGGGCATTATCCATGAGAGCTGGGGCATTATCCATGAGAGCTGGGGCATTATCCATGAGACCTGGGGCAATATCCATGAGACCTGGGGGGCAATATCCATGAGACCTGGGGCATTATCCATGAGAGCTGGGGGGGCATTATCCATATGAGCTGGGGCAATTATATCCATGTGAACTGGGGAAAATATATCCATATAACCAGTGCTGTGTATATTATTCTTGGGGTTCAGTGCTGTGTATATTATTCTGGGGGCTCAGTGCTGTGTATATTATTCTGGGGGCTCAGTGCTGTGTATGTTATTCTGGGGGTTCAGTGTTGTGTATGTTATTCTGGGGGCTCAGTGCTGTGTATGTTATTCTGGGGGCACAATGTTGTGTATATTATTCTGGGGGCTCAGTGCTGTGTATATTATTCTGGGGGCTCAGTGCTGTGTATGTTATTCTGGGGGCTCAGCGCTGTGTATATTATTCTGGGGGCTCAGTGTTGTGTATGTTATTCTGGGGGCTCAGTGCTGTGTATGTTATTCTGGGGGCACAATGTTGTGTATATTATTCTGGGGGCTCAGTGCTGTGTATATTATTCTGGGGGCTCAGTGCTGTGTATATTATTCTGGGGGCTCAGCGCTGTGTATATTATTCTGGGGGCTCAGAGCTGTGTATATTATTCTGGGGGTTCAGCGCTGTGTATATTATTCTGGGGGTTCAGCACTGTGTATATTATTCTGGGGGTCTGTGCCTGGAGATATATATATATAATGCGTTAGTCCAGTTGCCACAATCACGAGTATACCTGTACGTAGTGATACCTTTCACTGATCAGTATAGTTTCCAGTTTACACTCTTGAAAGCTTGTCTTTTAAATGTAAAGTTAACCCAATAAAAATGGTATCACCGGCACGTACTGCTATACTCGTGATATATATATATATATATATATTTTTTTTTTCTTCAGGTAATGGGGGTTGTGGAATTCGTGGGTGAGTTCCCTCACTTTTTTTCCCAGGACTTGACCCCTGCCTTAGATCCTCTGAAATAATAACCCCTAAATCCCAACCCTCAGATGTATCAAATATTCTATATTCAGCCCTTGGGTTTTTACGTCCCAGGTGCATTATCTTGCACTTATCCACATTAAAACTCAATTGCCACAGCTCCGACCATTTTTGTTATTTGGCTGATCCCTATGTTTTGTTTGTTTCTCTTGTTGGTTTCTTGAGGCAAGATATTTGTCGTGTTATTATAAAACAAGGTGTACGGTTTATGAATAAAAGGGTGTGGTCATGTTTAAGTGCTGATGATAATATACTGATTGTATGGAATATTTTTACATACCTTTTTAAAGAATTAAAAAAATATATATAGTTTAATTATATTTATTTACCATATTATGATTAATCTATTACTGTAAATTTTAGATTAATTAAAATGAAATAAATGTATTTTTTATTATTATGTTCTGCTTTCATATATTTAATCATATAATGTTTTTACGTTATATTATTTAGCATATATTCAATGCTAATACTATACTTGTAATGTTACACTAATATTAAATAATTCAATAAGTACTAGTAAACACATTTTATGAGCGCAGGTTGTGTATGTCAAAATAAATTTAAAATTAAGCAGCATTTTTCATTAATTTGCATATCTAGTAATATTATTGTAATGTTTTATTATTTCAACACAATAAAAAAAAATACAATTATGTGTATATCATAATAAATGATGTACAAATTAATATTGCAGGCAATGGCATCATAATAAAAGAAGAATAAAAGGGTAAAAAAAAGAACACCACATCATCAATTCAACTGAATTGCTCTGACGAGGCAATTTTTTTTAAACCTAATTCACAGGAACCGAGTCCAGCAGCCTGCTCCGTAGTGATCACTAGGCTTTGCGATGCCTGCGACAGCACCGTGGACTCCATAGGACTCCATGCAGGCTTCTACTGCCGGGTCACATGACCGACATGATTTTGCTTCTCACTAGATCCTGCTGGTCGGCGGAGGGATCGCGGAGGGAGACTGGGGACTTCTTTTTCCCAGTCTCCCTCTGCTTCCGGCGGCCAGAAGCAGCAGATCGGGCCGCTGTTCTCGCCGCGGGAAGAGAGGTATCTGATTTGGGGGGGGGGGTTCTGCTGCTGCGGATTCTGCAGCAAGGTGTTGTGAAAGGACATCTCTCACGATGCTCTGGTAGTTATTAGATTGGCTGAGCCTCATGGAAAATATAGTTCCAACATCATCTGATAGTCGTTTTTTTATGACTGGAATCAATGGGTGGTGGGGGGGAATCATGCTGAGTTCCCACAGTTCTTTTTCTAGGACTTGAACGTTGATCCAAGCTCGATGTCGGACGGTTTATGTTCACTCTTTTCTTTTGGACTAAAAGGATTAGGTTATTTACGTTATGGTTATTTTTTGCCACCCTAATGCCTGTCCCACCTGCAGCCGCTCAGCTCTAGGAATTTACTCCGGGCTCTTACAATCTATAGAGGTAAATCGCTGCTCTGGGAGTATCCTGGAGGAAACGTCCCTCCTATGGCTGCCTGAGACCACATTAAGAGGCCTGTCGATGGGATGGCGATGCTTAAAGTAATGGTAGCGTGCGGTTTTAGAGTTTCAGGATGCTGCAGTGGTTAGGGTGGATCATGGATAGTGATCAGGATACCTGCTGAGTCTCCCGTACAAAACTCCCAATGTTAGGAGCTGCACAGGGTATCCGGCTATTTTGCAGATATAAAAATGGTCTAAGGCTAGCGTCAGACGAGCGCATTCTGGGCGGACTGTGCGTCCGTGCACAACGGACGTACTTTCTGACTGACGACAAGGTAGTGGCCACACGGTCCGTTTTTGTGACTGACTTTTTTTTGACTGATGTAGGAGGGAAAATAAATTAATATGAAAAACATTTTGTCCGTCAAAATGCTGGACGTCAAAAATGCAGTCCGTCCGACTACGTTCCATCACTCACACACAAAGCTATGCGGACGTTGCGGACGCAGCGCACTCTGTGCGTCCGTTCTAGCGGATTTACGTTCTTGCCTATCCTGCGTCCGTTTGCCGCGTCCGATATGCGTCCACAGTTCGGTGCGGACGTACTTCGTGTGTGGGGCTTCATTGGTCATAATTATATGCCATAACGGACGTACAAATGTGCAGCTACACGGACGTGGTCAGTGCGCTCGTCTGACACGGGCCTTGGCCAGAGGTCAGCAACCCTGGCCATCCAGATGTTTCCCATGAGCCTCAGCCAATCAAGTGAGCACCTGAGCATCATGGGAATTGCTGTTCCAAAACATCTGGTGGGGAGCCATAGTTGCTGACCCCTGCTCTAGGCCTACAATACCTATAATAAAAAAACCTCTTTACAGGTAACGATGCAGGGTGGCGCATCCATCAATCGCCAGATTTCATATTTTTGTTGTGATAGTTTAATCACGTTAAAGAATATAGTGATTCTGATTGTTTTTAATCTGTATCATTGAAGTATCGCTAAAATATAACTCTGTGTTCCTGTTGTACAGCGCTGCGGAATATGTGCACTCTATAAGGTATAATAATGCCTGTGTATTGTTATGTTGACTTGTGTACTATTAGAGAAGACATAATTTGTGGGTATGTTATATTTTTTTAATGTCTCTTTTCCCCAAATTTAAGCTTGCCAGATCGGCCATGTTTTCCTGGACGCATACGATCTATTCATGCCGATGGGCAGTGCATGAAAATGCCTCCCTGCAGCATGTCGAATCCATATGCAGCAGGTGAGAAATCAAAGAGGAATCCCAGGCGATCTGCCTCGATTTCCTTGCTGCGGCATATGAATTATACATGTTGCAGGGCAGCACTTTTCCATGTGCTCCCCTCCGCATGAAATAGTAATATGTGTCCAGGAAAACATGGCCGGTCTGGCACCTCTACCCAAAATGCTGGTGTAAGTGTGATTTGTGGACAGAGCAGTGGGATGTTTTCATCCTGTGTCTCCTGTTTCAGCACCACACACAGGATGGACAGCTCCAGCTCTCTGCATCCCCTTATCCTGGGCCCTCTGCATCCTGCACACCCCATCACCTCCTCCACCTCCTCCCTACAGGTCCTCCTCTCATCCCTCTCTCCATCCACCCGTCTCCTCCTCATCCATCCTTTCACCAGCTCTGCTTCCATCCATCCTTTCTTTCTCGCTGACACCCTGCTATGATCCACCTCTGCATCCCTCCCTCCATCTCTCTCCCTCCTCCCTCCCCTCCCCCAGTATGAGCATTGGTTGCTGCCTTGTGCAGTCTCTCCTGGATGTGACTGCATCAGCCCTGCAGGAACCCATCGCTCTCCGGGGGGGTCAAGGGACACACGGACGGACGGACAGACAGACGGATCCTGGCTGCTGGCACACACACAGACAGGCGGAGAGAGAGGATGCCCGTGTCTGAGTGAGTGTGAGCGGCGAGCAGTGTGTGGGCTCTCCCTCCCCCCTCCCCGCCACCGAGGAGCCGCCGTGCCGCATCTCTCCCTCCTGACGGACCGAGCCCGGCTCCCGCGCCCAGGGTGTGTCTGTGCATGAGCCGCTCCCCGCGCCTCCCGTCTGGCTGAAGATGGCGGATCGAGCTGAGATGTTCTCTCTCTCCACCTTCCATTCCCTGTCCCCCCCGGGTTGCAGGTGAGCTGGGGGAGGGGGGCACCTGGTCTGGGCATGTCGTCACTCTACAGCGCCAGTGTTTTGGGGTGCCTGCATGACGTCACGGTCAGCGATCCTTTATCACTCCCCCTGCTCAGGGCAACCCAAACAGCCCCCAGTCACTGCACCTCCCACCACTAGCAGCAGCTCTCACCAGCCTAACACACCAGCAACCAGCCCAACACACCAGCAACCCACCCAACACACCAGCAACCAGCCCAGCAACCCACCCAACACACCAGCAACCAGTCCAACACTCCAGCCCAGCATCCAACCCAGCACACCAGCATACAGCCCAGCAACCAGTTCAACATCCAGCCCAGCACACCAGCAACCAACCCAACATACCAGCAACCAGCCCAACATCCAACCCAGCACACCAACATCCAACCCAGCACACCAGCAACCAACCCAGCAACCAGTTCAACATCCAACCCAGCAACCAACCCAGCACACCAGCAACCAGCCCAACATCCAACCCAGCACACCAGCAACCAGCCCAACATCCAACCCAGCACACCAGCATCCAGCCCAACATCCAACCCAGCACACCAGCAACCAACCCAGCAACCAGTCCAACATCCAACCCAGCACACCAGCAACCAGCCCAACACACCAGCATACAGCTCAGAAACCAGCCCAACACACCAGCAACCAGCCCAACATCTAACGAGCACACCAGCAACCAGCACACCAGCAACCAGCCCAACATCCAACCCAGCACACCAGCAAACAGCCCAACATCCAACCCAGCACACCAGCAAACAGCCCAACATCCAACCCAGCACACCAGCAAACAGCCCAACATCCAACCCAGCACACCAGCAAACAGCCCAACATCCAACCCAGCACACCAGCAAACAGCCCAACATCCAACCCAGCACACCAGCAAACAGCCCAACATCCAACCCAGCACACCAGCATCGAGCCGTCCCCTGCACACCAGCAACCAGCCCAACATCCAGCCCTGCACACCAGCATCCAGCCCAACACCCCAGCATCCAGCCCAACACCCAGTCCTGCACAACAGCATCTAGCCCTGCACAACAGCATCTAGCCCTGCACAACAGCATCCAGCCCAACATCCAGCCCTGCACACCAGCATCCAGCCCAACATCCAGCCCTGCACACCAGCATCCAGCCCAACATCCAGCCCTGCACACCAGCATCCAGCCCAACATCCAGCCCTGCACACCAGCATCCAGCCCAACATCCAGCCCTGCACACCAGCATCCAGCCCAACGTCCAGCTCAGCACACCAACATCCAGCCCTGCACACCAGCATCCAGCCCAACATCCAGCCCAACATCCAGCCTGCACAACAGCATCCAGCCCTGCACACCAGCATGATCCAGCCCAACATCCAGTCCAGCACACCAGCATCCAGCACTGCACACCAGCATCCAACCCAACATCCATCCCTGCACACCACCATTCAGACCTGCACACCACCACCCAGCCCTGCACACCACCACCCAGCCCTGCACACCACCACCCAGCCCTGTATACCAACATCCAGGCCTGCATACCAACATCCAACTCTGCACACCAACAGCCAGCCCCGCACACCAGCATCCAGTCCAGGACACCAACATCCAGCCCTGCATACCAACATCCAATCCTGCACCCCAACAGCCAGCCCCGCACACCAGCATCCAGCCCAGGACACCAACATTCAGCCCTGCATACCAACATCCAACTCTGCACACCAACAGCCAGGCCCGCACACCAGCATCCAGCCCAGGACACCAGCATCCAGCCCAGGACACCAACATCCAGCCCTGCATACCGGCATCCAACCCTGCACACCAACAGCCAGCCCCGTACACCAGCATCCAGTCCAGGACACCAACAACCAGCCCTCCATACTGGCATCCAGCCCAACATCCAACCCAACATCCAGCCCTGCACACCAACAACCAGCTCTGCACACCAACATCCAGCACTGCATACCACCATCCAGCCCAGGACCCCAACATCCATCTGTACCCTGATAATCCAGCCTGCAGGCTGCACACAAGCCTTCTAGTGTGCCCTGATAATTCAGCCTTTCATAACAGAATTCAGTCCTGCACAGTGCACACCAGCAGCTAGCCCAGCACACCAGCATCCAGCCCAACATCCAGCCAAGCATACCAGCATCCATTCCTGCACAATAGCATCCAGCCAGCATACCAGCATCCATCCCTGCACAACAACATCCAGCCCAGCATCCAGTGTACCCTGATAATGCAGCCTTTCATAACAGAATCCAGGCCTGCACACCAGCATCCAACTGTACCCTGATTATAATCCAACTATGAATCTGCAGTGGGCAAACAGACCACCCTGACCCTAAATATCACTAATACATGTAAACAAAATTATCCCCTTCAACCCCAGATAATACATCTAAACAGCATTAACCCCCAAATAATACATGCAATTAGCCTTAACCCAAACCCCAAATAATACATGAAACAGCATTAACCGCCACTCCAAATCATACAAATGAACATTGTTAACCCCAACACCAATTAATACATGTAAACAGCATTAAAACTATCACAAATAACATATGTAAACAGGCCGCATTAACCCCTTCACTGTTGAGTCATTTCACGTCTTAAAAAACATGTTTTTCTTTTCTTTATTATTATTATTAATTTTTTTTTCTTTACTTTAAACATGGTCATGTTTGGTATCATTGGAAAGGCCGGCCTTTCTAATGATACCAAACATGACCCTGCTAGCTGCCAACAGTTGGGAACCCCCTATCTTTCCTTAGGAGTCAATGAGGACGTTCCCCACACGTCCTCAGCAGTGAAAGGGTTAAATCCAACCCTAAATATTACATGTAAACAGCCTTAACCCCAGCAGCACTCCAACATCCATACTGTACCCTGATTATCCATTGGACACCACCAGGGGATAGGGTGTTATGCCCCTGCATGTCTGCCCGTACCTGCTGCACTGACAAATCATACATGTAAACAGCATTAACCCTTCCAGTACAGCAGCATTTCTATGCTAAGCGTGCTATTTGCAGATCCCTGTATTTATCATCACTAGCACTCCCTGTGTGTTATGAGCCATGCACCCAGCCCTTACCACCAGCCACCTAGTAAACATCCGGCCCTGCCATATGCATGAATATATAATATACCTGCACTGAGAGCCAAGGAATCCTTCTACAATGTGAAACACACGTACCCAATATATGTGTGTGTTCCTATACACACGTACCAATAATACAATGTATAGATATACTGTATGTGTGTACTTTTTGCACTTTACTGCTAATATAGTGCATGCTGCAGTATTGGTCCTTATGCAGCACAGTCTCAGGCGTACTTTTATTATCTTTTGTATCTTGTGTTTTTATTGTCTTTTAAGAATGTTACCTTTACTATTCAATGAACACCCCCAAAATAAAGGGAATGTACATGTGGAATAAGCATTATTTTAGCTTGTAGCATTGCTTAGACTTTTATTTCTTTTGCTGGAAATGCAGCAGTCACGATGTGGACCAGGCAGTGGTGCAATAGGTGGGCTGTACCAAGGCTTAATGACCTTTAAGGGCCTACTACTGCTTCTCCGAGGGGATAAAATCCTGCATATTCCAGCACGGAGCAGACAATCCGTGAACTGGAGTTTTATGATCATTCATTATCCGGGGCAGCACTTTGTTTTCGTGCAACTAATTGGCGAAGAATTATGATGACGTCTTACGTATTTCGGTGACATGCAGGGCTTCTCGATTCGTTCTTGGCATGTTATCAGTAGTAGTGGTGGTGGTGGTTGGTGGTGGTGGGGGGTGACCTCTCCCAGATGGTTTCCGATCAGGAATCAGGATAATGAGACAAAGACTCACAATTTTAGGTGCTGTGATGACTGGCTGGGCGAGCACTCCTATACATTGGGGTGTATTCACTTACATGTGGAATTGTGCGCATTCTATGTCCTTTCTTGGTTCTAACACACATTTTAGGTGTATTATTCCCGAGACCTCTATGTAGTGACTGACCCCCAGTATAATGTGTAAAACCTTCTTTATTAGAGCCAAACACCCACACATTGTCTCCATTTAGAATATGACACATCCATTTATAATTATTGTGTTAATGCCGCAGATACATAAAGTATTATTAACACAGAGCACTGTGTGTGTTATATAGGGGGCAGATTGACTCAGCCATGTGGGTGCCCAGGCTGCCCCAGGGAAGTCCCACCTGCCCCCCTCTGTGATGGGCTCAGATCTGTGCTATTTTGTTTTGCATCTGATGCAGCAGAGGATATTCTCCTCACCCCCCTGCCGGGGTGCCGCTGTGCCGGTGGCAGGGCTCCATTGGTTCTCCAGTCCCCAGTGATTCATTTACTCCACGTCAGACTTGCTCTGGTAGACACCGTAATGCATCGCTAATGCTGCGCGCACAATCCAGAGGCTTCCGGTAAATGTAAATGCGTTCTTATGGTAACTCAGCCTTCCAAAATGTTACTCTCTGATTCAGAGCCACCATCAGGCATCTCTTGAGGACCCTTTACTGAACCACTGGTCGAGGCCCCCTTCCCTCAGCTCTTCGTATCATTAATTAAAAATAAAGCGTGTCACCTCCTCTTCTACTTTCCTTGTTTTACAGGGAGAGAGCTAAATCCCTGGTGGAGGAGCAAGGAGATAAAAAGTGTTCCCTGGTGGGAGCGCGTTCACTCTGTATCTCTACCTGGTGCAGACCATACTAATCGCTCCCTCAGTGATGAGTCAGAGAGAACTTCCTGGCCCCAGATGCTGCGGCACGCTCTGAGCTTTGTTATTATCTTGGTGGGCCAGTCCTGGATGGCATGGAGGGACCCTTACATCTGTGGCGCTTATACAAGCTGGCGCTGCACAGGGTTTGGCCTGGGCCCTCTGTAGCCACTGGGCCCTGAAAATATCATGGGATGTTACCCTTTCTGATTTAAAACAGAGGGAGATCCTTTTAGGGCAGTGTTTCCCAAACCTGTACTTGGGACCCTCAACCAGGCTAGATTTTGCAGATCACCTTGGGGGAAATACAGACTGAATCCTGCAATCACTGAGCAGCAAATCATATCACCTGAGCTGTGCTTCAGATATCTGGAAAAGGTGGCGAGGCGGAGGGTCCTGAGGACAGGTTTCGGAAACACTGTTTTAGAGTTTGCTGCTTGGCTTTGTTGGCACACAGTTTTCTTCTCTTCTTCTGTATCCCCCTCTCTCCTCATGTGTTTGCTGGTGCCTATCAGTATCAGTTTTGGTATTTCTTAAAGGGGCATGGTCATAACTGGACCACACTGGGCCCCACGGCTACGTCTATGCCCTGTTTCCCCTTATACATACCATGCAATTCACATACATTAGTGTAGACTCACATAAACACACACATTTCAACCACTGTCATTGTCTGTCCTCAATTACCCCGTAAGGCCTCAGTCAATCTCTCGTTTGCTTATTTCCTCACACCCCTAATAACTCTCTCCTCACCATCACCTCCCTGTGTTGATCTTCCCTCACTTCTCACCCTCCATGTATCTGCTTTGTTTTCTATATTGTGTCTCGCCCATGTGCCTCTCACCTCCAATTTATTGTCTGTCTCCTCCGTGGCATCCCAGGCATGACTGTCTGAGAATCATTGGAAAAAAGGGGGGGGGTTATCCACTAAGCGCTGGTGTTTGCTGGCATTGCAAAATACCAGCAAAAATCGCCGGTATTGCAGTGCCGAAAAATGCTGGCATTTCTCAAAACTAAAAACCAAACAGCAAAAAAAAGAAGCTTCAGTGTTTGGATTTTAGGTTTGTGAAATGCCAGTATTTGTCGGCACTGCAATACCGGCGATTTTTGCTGCTATTTTTAATGTCAGCAAACACCAGTATTTAGTGGGTGACCCCGATAGTTATTATCGCTCCCCTAATTGTCCCAAACCAGGAGGATTCCCCCACATCTCTTTGTAAAACTGAATCCAGTAAAGGCCAGTTTTGTCCCATGATGCTCAGATAGCCTTGATCACATATGTATAACAAGGTGAGCCATAACCGCCACAATGTAACGCTTATGTTTCTGAAGTGATTAACAGCGTAATGCGAGTGTATGTTACGCCTTATGTGATGGAAGCTGTGAGAATGTGTGAGCTGCTTCTGTATGTGTTGTGCGTATTAAAAGTCTTATGGGATTGTATTAGGTGGTACAGATGTGAGGTGGTCTGTCTGTATGTCTGTCCCATCTATCCACCTACTTCTGACAGTCACACAGACACTTTTATACAGACACACAGCGACAAATAAACTGAGAAGAGACACACAGCGACAAATAAACTGAGAAGAGACACACAGCGACAAATAAACTGAGAAGAGACACACAGAGATATTGAGAAACACACACGGGAATCGACGCCTAGAGACACAAACAAGGAGACATACAGTGACAAAGATGCAGAGACTGAGATATAGAGAAAACGACAGGAACACGAAGGCCAACAAAACAGAAAATACAGAGACACAGGCACAGACACTGGCACAGACACTCACAGAAGTCGACCACTTACCCGTGGCACCCCAACACTATCCCAGGGCACCCCAAAGAGAATTCCTAGACGTTTTGAGTTTCACGAAAAAACTATGTACAACAGAAAAAGGGGCTTATTCGTTATAGTTAATTTCCCAACCCTGGTCCAAAGGTCCCCCTAGCAGGACAGGTTTTAAGTCTCACCTTGGGAAAATGAATCCTGCAATCACTGAGCAGCAAATCATATCACTTGTGCTGTGCTTCACATATCTGGAAAACCTGGCCTGTTAGAGGGACCTGGGGACCCCCTGAGGGTTGGGAACCACTGATGCAAGAAAACAAAAATCAGATTTGCATCACAACTAGAGAGGAAAAATGAAAGTCACCCACCGCAACATGACATCCGTGTGCTGCTCATGTGCATCATTGAGTTTAATCCCCAGGGGAAGCAGTCAGATGTTCTGGGCCCCCACAAGACTTGGGCCCAGATACAACTAAGACCTCTGTTACCCTGATAATTATGTTACAGTAAAGGAAAGTAAACTCCAGGATCATAAATAAACAGTCATACAATCTGATCGGAGTAAGGCCGTGGTCTTTATTATGGCATATCTTAAAACAGTGAATGTAGCATTATAATATCTTTGTTTCAAAAATATCAATAACTGTAACTAACTATAATAAGGAAAATGTAACACTGCCTGCAGTACATCCCTCGCCCGGCATTGAACACCCAGACTCATCCAGCTGCCTTTAATATTCCCCAGGCTGCATGGTGGCAGGGGTCAGCTCGTCTCTGTCACTGGCAGGGGGTGGAGAGGAGCTTCTCTGCCTCCTCGTTCTGCTCACACTGGGCTCTGATGACTTGGTATACATGTATCTTGAGTCTGATGTCTGGATATTAATGTTATTTTTGTAACTTTATTCTACATTAAACCTTTAACAGTGTAATTTCATAAGACAATATAAGGGGGTGTGCTTAGGGGCAGAGTTAAGGGCTGGATAGGGGTTAGGTGGAGCAACTGTTGGCGAGTAACGCTTATGGCCTGGTTAGTAGCTTTGGACTTGAAATTTTGAGCCCGGCTGTATACTGTATGTTGTGTATATGAAATGTGTGTGTATATACATACATACATACATACACAATGCCTGGCCAAAATAAAGTCACCACCTTCAGGGGTTGCTTCAGTCGGTCAGGTCTAAATTCAGCAATGTTATGTGCCCAAAAATGAGGTCACGTGACTCCCTGAATATACAGAATGAGCAAGGTTTTCCATCAATGGGTTTTTTCTTCCCTGATGGTCTGCGCATATTCCAGGATGGCAATGCCAGGATTCATTGGGTTCAAATTGTGTAAGAGTGGTTCATGGAGCATGAGACATCATTTTCACACATGGATTGGCCACCACACAGTCCAGACCTCCACCCCATTGAGAATCTTTGGGATGAGCTGGAGAAGACTTTACGCAGCGTCCGACTCTCCCATCATCAATACGAGATCTTGGCCACAAATGAATGCAACTCTGGACGCTATTAAATGCTGTGCCATTGCATGAGCTTATCGTAACAAATCGATGCCATGGTGAATGGGTGCCATATATATACAAATTGAATCTACACAACTTGCATTTGAACAACAGGAGATGGGTCAAAGGTTGCTGAGGGGTTTCCCTGTGTCAGTGGGAAAAGCATACAAAGTAATCATATTTAAAATCGTCCAGGCAGTAGCTTACATGCTTAAGTGCACATGTTGCCACACTTAAGCCCTGTTCACACTGTGCGATTTATCGCGCGGATTTTGCCGCGACGTCGCAGCAAAATCCGCGCGACGTCGCGCTGTGTAGCTTCTCCAATGCATTTCAATGGAGCTGTTCACATCTTGCCGCGCGACGTCGCATGTCGCGCGTCGCAGAAGCATGTCGCAGGTAGATAACCCTTTTTTTGCGATTTGCTATCTGCGATTTTGCGATTTGTATTGGTGGTGCTTTGCAAAAATCGCACAAAACAGTGATGTCGCGCGACATTGCACCATGTTGCGAATATGAAAATCGCGCGGAAAGTCGCGCGATTTTCAAATCGCACAGTGTGAACGGGGCCTTATGCTGTAGGATGGTTAAACCATGGAATATGCAGGCCGACATGATAACGACTTTACCTGATCAGCCAGTCCATAAGCATCTTGATACTATTCTCCTATTTATAATTCTATGGCTTCCAGTTTGGTTGAAGAAATCGATTTAGGTATTTTCTTTAGTTCCTCGTGGTTACGCTATCTTTTAACATTCTTGCATTCGTGATGTGTGGGTTCTTTTGTGCATCGTTTTTCAGAGGTGGAGTACAAGTAGTCCTATGATGAGCGTGTAACATGTCAACACTGATATACTTTCTTTAAAACTCCACTTTGCAGGTCCCTAAATGTCTTCTGGGGTTCTGGTGTTCCATTGGTCTAATCATGAATGTGCTTGTTGGTAATATATGAGACAGTATGGGTTTGCTCATTGAATTGCAAGTCCAGGCACGTTGTCATCTATGATTCCTTTTATCCCTAATTTCGCATTAGCGTCCCCGTAATCCCATTAGGAGTCTGATGTTAGCCATATGTTTCACTGAGAAAGGGCTTCCTTCTAGGTTTGGAAAGTATGTAAGATAATACTCATGGAGATTCTGTGAATGCCTGTGATAACAGGATGAGAGCTAATCCATGGACTTTCCCTTCTGCAGAGATGCTCTCCTCATCATCTGGAAATGCTTGATTTCTATCATGGAATTAATTATTTATGATTTACAGTGGCAAGAAAAAGTATGTGAACCCTTTGGGATTACGTGGAGTTTTGCATGAATTGGTCATAAAATGTGCTCTGATCTTCATCTAAGTCACAACAATTTGAAAAACAGTCTGCTTAAAATAATACAACACAAACATTATATGTTTTCATGTGTTTATTGAACATAACATGTAAACATTCACAGTGCAGGGTGGAAAAAGTATGTGAACCCCTAGCCTAATGACTTCTCCAAGAGCTAATTGGAGCCAGGAGTGAGCCAACCTTGAGTACAATCAGTGTGATATTATTGGATGTTTTGCTGAAAGCTGTCCTGCCCTTTAAAAACACACACCAGTTTTGGGTTTACTGGTTTCAAGAAGCACTGCCTGATGTGAACCATGCCTCGCAGAAAAGAGCTCTCAGAAGATCTACGATCAAGAATTGTTGACTTGCATGAAGCTGGAAATGGTTACAAAAGTATCTCCAAAAGCCTTGATGTTCATGTGTCCACGGTAAGACAGACTGTCTACAAATGGAGAAAGTTCAGCACTGTTGCTACTCTCCCTAGGCGTGGTCGTCCTGTAAAGATGACTGCAAGAGCACAGCGCAGAATGCTTAATGAGGTAAAGAAGAATCCTAGAGTGTCAGCTAAAGACTTACAGAAATCTCTGGCATATGCTAACATTTTTGTTGACATATCTACAATAAGGAAAACATTAAACAAGAATGGAGGACACCACGGAGGAAGCCATTGCTGTCCAAAAAGAATATTGCAGCACGTTTGAAGTTTGCAAAAGAGCACCTGGATGTTCCACAGCACTACTGGCAAAATATTCTGTGGACAGATGAAACCAAAATTGAGTTTTTTGGAAAAACACACAACACTATGTGTGGAGAAAAAAAGGCACAGCACACCAACATCAAAACCTCATCCCCACTGTAAAACATGGCGGAGGGAGCATCATGGTTTGGGGCTGCTTTGCTGCCTCAGGGCCTGGACGGATTGTTGTCATTGATGGAAAATGAATTCCAGAGTTTATCAAGACATTTTGCAGGAAAACGTAAGACCATCTGTCCGCCAACTGAAGCTCCGCAGAGGATGGGTGATGCAACAGGACAATGACCCAAAGCATACAAGTAATTCAACAAAAGAATGGCTTCAACAAAACAAAATACGCCTTCTGGAGTGGCCCAGTCAGAGTCCTGACCTCAACTCGATTGAAATGCTGTGGCATGACCTTAAGAGAGCGATTCACACCAGCATCCCAAGAATATTGCTACACTGAAACAGTTTTGTGAAGAGGAGTGGTCCAAAATTACTCCAGATCGTTGTGCAGGTCTGATCTGCATCTACAGGAAACGTTTGGTTGAGGTTATTGCTGGCAAAGGAGGGTCAACCAGTTATTAAGTCCAAAGGTTCACATACTTTTTCCACCTTGCACTGTGAATGTTTACATGTTCTGTTCAATAAAAACATGAAAACATATAATGTTTGTGTTGTATTATTTTAAGCAGACTGTGTTTTTCAAATTGTTGTGACTTATATGAAGATCAGAGCACATTTTATGACCAATTCATGCAAAACTCCACGTAATCCCAAAGGGTTCACATACTTTTTCTTGCCACTGTATCTTCAATATTGAAGTGGATGCTGAATGTACAATATAACAAGCTCTTCTACATTCCCGTTCGTTCTTTCTTTCTCTTTCTTTCCTTCCTTCCTCTCTTTCTTTCCTTCCTTCCTTCCTCCCTTTCCTTCCTTCCTTCCTTCCTTCCTTCCTTCCTTCCTCCTTCCTTCCTTCCTCCTTCCTTCCTTCCTTCCTTCCTTCCTTCCTTCCTTCCTTCCTTCCTTCCTTCCTTCCTTCCTTCCTTCCTTCCTTCCTTTCTCCTCTCCTTCCCTTCTTTCCTTTCTCTCTTTCCTTCCTTCTTCCTTCCTTTCTCTCCTTCCTTTCTCTCCTTCCTTTCTCTCCATCCTTTCTTTCCTTCTCTCCTTCCTTCCTATCACGATCCCTACCAGAAAACAGTATATGATCCTCGCACACAGCACACTATCCTCTCCCTCCGATCGGTCAATGTATAGCCCTATGCTGGTAGATGTTACAGCTAAGAGCGGTAAATGTTTCAGCCAAGAGCGGTAACTAAAGCAAAACCAGGGGTCACGATACCAGGGAATATCAAGAAACCAAAAGCAAGGGGTCAGTACGTCAGAGTGTCGGAAGTCATTTGCCAGGGGTCAGTTGCTAGAGAAAAATACAAATAATCAAAGGTAGCACTAAGGGATTGAGAAACCACGTTAGGGCAATGCTGGAATGCATTGCCTGTGGTGTTAAACCTGGCGGTGCCGCGTATCGCGCCTGGCTCTGCCCATCGGCGTCTCATGTGTCTGCCGGGATTCCCTTTTTCATTTGGCGCCCAGCCAGCGAGCAGCGATGACGATGCTGCCGGGCGCCTGGGGACATTAGCGCGGTACGTAACACTTCCTTCCTTTCTATGTTTTCTTCCTTTCTCCCTTTCCTTCCTTTCTCTTTCCTTCCTTTCCTTCCTTTCTCTTTCCTTCCTTTCTCTCTTTCCTTCCTTCCTTCCTTCCTTCCTTCCGCCCTCCTGTTCTTTCCTTCCTTCCATTTTGATCGTTTTGTTAAAGCACGTTATACTAATCCCTATCCTACCATTAACGCATTATCTCAGTGTAAATGAACAATCCGCAGACTCTTATTCTAAAACACTAAACCCAATGTGAAACCCCAAGAATATTTCTATAAGCTGTAATATGACCTCCCCATTTGCTGCACAGAACTAATATTCTTACTCGACCTAATAAACACTATGGACACTATTCCCTAATGATCGCTAATGTTAACATTCCTATGTGTAAGTGTTACTGCAAGGATAAGTGACTTTAGTGCCTGTCCTCCATATTACCTTCCTGACTCTAAATCTGTACAAAATCACTTAGCACGTCGTTTTTTGCTTTAGTGTGCGCAAGCTTACTGTACTTTGCGCATCCTATACTTAACATGGGGTTCGCAATCATTAATTAACGTTTCGATAAGTAAGGTATTACAAAGTGCTAACGCTAATTAAAGGAAAGTGATAAGGGGCGCTAGGACAGCAGATGTAAACTCCACAGTCTATGGGTAATATGGCAGCTATCTCCTATAAGGGCTTTCCTCACAAACACCCTCAAAATAGAAAGATTATACACACAAGAAATAGTAAAGCACCTATAAAAAACCCATAGATAGGTGAGAAAAGACATGCAACCTATGGAATGCACAAGGATAAATGTATACAATATAACAATTAAACACCTTAAGAAGTGTACACACAGAGGGATATGACCCGATTAGAGGTCATGGAATGCTGGTATTATACTTGGGTACATGAAATAAAAATCAGAAAAGGGCACAATTGCGCAGTACATAAACACAATTTGGCTTATTATGATCAAATGATGACAAATGGCCACTCACGTGCTTCAGAGCCCAGGTATTTTAAGGCTCAATATATCAGCAGCGGGTCCCTTCAGGGATGACCCTGTCCCACATACGTTGTTCTTATGGCAATTCACATGTGGAGGAAGAACATATACACAAAGACCATAGCGTGATTCTACAATAGCAAAATATTATACAGTAAAATCATAAAAACAATGGAAAGGAACTCAGTTGGTCCTGAGCCTGTGATGGATACAGTGGCACGGCGTCACGACCCCTACACGCGCTGCTGTGAAAGACGCCGGGTTATGCCACCCACTATCTGTCTAGCCTAGCCCAGATAATGACTGCATGGACAGCAAGCCCCCCGCTTGCTTACCTATCTGTCCCTGCACACTTTCCATGGCAACAGGTACGTCGAGCGCGGTACATTGGTCCCAGGATTGCAACGCAGTACAAGTCTTCTCTTGAAGC
The DNA here is from genome assembly GCA_009667805.1 of Leptobrachium leishanense. Classification (NCBI taxonomy): domain Eukaryota; kingdom Metazoa; phylum Chordata; class Amphibia; order Anura; family Megophryidae; genus Leptobrachium; species Leptobrachium leishanense. The sequence goes on from CM019065.1 coordinate 69,326,492, forward strand.
GAGTAATGACTACGTATCCCACAATCCGTGGGCTCACTTTCCTATTCTATTAGTTATGCTGCCACCAGTCCTCATGGACACTACGTCCGTCGCAGTGAGAGACGCAGGGCTAAGCAACCGCACTGTCTGCCTACCCTAGACCCAGACAGTGACTGCATAGACAACAATCCCTGCTGTCCCCAGTGACCGCAACTCACAATTTCGTATCTACCCGAGCTTAAAACAATCAGCAATACTCCAGTCTCTTAGTTAGCGTGGATCTCATCAGCCAGAAGCAGAAACTTAAATAAGGTATATTTATTTATGATATAGAAAAACAAAGATATATATATCACAGTGCATTTGTTACAGGAAAAATTATAGATTGAATAAATCACTAGTTACACCGTACACAGCAAATAAAAGAAAGGGATTAAGCACAGAGCCTTACTTACACATCAAATAAGCTAATTCTCGGTGACTCCTGGGGGGCTGGAGCTAGAAGCATGTACAGCATGGACAAATCCTCATGCACAGGACACATGAACCCACTGTAATCTGCCACCAGCACATGGCGGGCTTCAGAATTTATACACTTCCTGGTCCTTCCAAAACCCACCCACAAATGGCCCAGCCTCCTGCACTACATATCCCAGAATTACCCTCTCCGGAGCGTGCTCAGTATGCTTCGTCATTAATCTTAATTCCCTGGTCTATCAATCATCTCCCAAAGACCACCTTCTGTTATCAGAGAATGTGATTGCTTCTTTGATATGCGGTTGGGGTGCCGCTCTGACTGCGTCTTCTCCCTGCCATGAGCATTTGCTCTTTCTGCCTGCTGGGTAGACCCCAAAGAGGTGTTATCTTTAATTCACACCTTTGATGACTCCAGATAAAATTGTCACGGACCTGTTTAATTGCTTCTTTCCAGCCATTGATTTCTTAGGCCAGCTGCGCCAAATGGCCTGGTATCAAAAGATATCCATAGATATAAATATGCCTATATAATACATATCGCTGTAGATATACCGGTCTAATCTGTCACCTCTCCCATCTCTAATCTGCTACAGACGGTATATGCACTTCTGGTGCAAATATAGAGTACACCAATCCCCTTTAACCAATAGGATAGATATCTCCCAAACTTCAGTAAAAAGGATCTTTAATATGCAAATAAAATAAGCTGCAACAGCAGTACCAATGCGCGTTTCGCTGACATACAGCTTCACCAGTTGGTATATTACAGTGCACAACGGGGACGATTTTGTGCACTGTAATATACCAACTGATGAAGCTGTGAATTGCCATAAGAACAACGTATGTGGGACGGGGTCATCCCTGAAGGGACCCGCTGCTGATATATTGAGCCTTAAAATACCTGGGCTCTGATCCACGTGAGTGGCCATTTGTCATCATATGATCATAATAAGCCAAATTGTGTTTATGAACTGCTCAATTGTGCCTTTTTCTGATTTTTATTTCATGTACCCAAGTATACCAGCATCTCGTGACCTCTAATCCGGTAATATCCCTCTGTGTGTACACTTCTTAAGGTGTTCAATTGTATAGGTTGCTTGTCTTTTCTCACCTATCTATGGGTTTTATATAGGCGCTTTCCTATTTCTTGTGTGTATACTAGCGCTAATTAATGTCTTGACTTGCAAGCCAAAATTTTAGCTACTCCCAGAAGTTGGTGCTAAATGGTTCTGCATTTGTTTTTGGCCCAGAATCACATCACAACCCTCCATGGAGTCCTATGGCCTCCAGGATGTGATTCTCATGTCAGAATGGAAGCGCTACTGCAAGTATCCCAGCGGTTAGCGCTGCGTTCTAGGGCGTGGTGCTCAGCTACTGCCTGCCCCGGAATATCTCGCTAAAATGGGGACACTACGGGGAAACCAGATAGGGCCCCCATTTTAGCGCGAATTACGGAATAGTGCGCTGTATCGGCTAAATGATATTTAAAGTGCACCTTGAGGAGAATGGCAGTGAGCCACCGAAATGTTTGGGCAGGGGAAAGGCTTGGTAGTTGGTCCTAATTTATCTTTGGCTGGGACCTTTTTTGATGTAGGTGTGATTTCTCACTTTTGTGCATTGACACACATGTGATTAAAAGTATTATTCACCATCAGCTCATACTTATGTGATTTTGTGTTTGGCTTTATACATATGTGTTTGTGGAGTACTCTAGTAAAATGTGAATGTTTAGTTTAGCTTTGGTGGTTTGTGTCCTATATAGCATTTTTTAATTACTTTGCTTTGGATTTAGGTAAAGACCCTTAAGTCGGACCTTCTTTGGCACATATTTATGAGCAGATCTTTGCTTTTTGTTGAATGCAAAATGCACCTGTCATGCCCAAGTTGGGCTAATTCAACTCCCTGTATGTGTTAGTGTTTTTATTGCTAACACAAATAATGTGAAATTGTGAGTTATCCCCTATCAACCATTCTCAGTTCACTCACTTCCTGTGACATGTCACCTGGGCGAGTGACAACTCTGAGCCAAAGAGCAGTCCATCAGGAGAACCCTTTGCTCGCTCCTCTGGCCTGATTGTTGGTTGGGATGCTGACTATCAAGCCAGATAACGTTCAGTCTCATTATGTTGGTGGTGACATTGCTACATTTTCAGGGAACCTCTGTGGTATGGGTCTAGACCCCAAGCTCTGGTAGCCTAGTTTGGCCCTGGATCTGTATCAGTTGTCCAATGCAATGCTTATTGCCGATCAGTTTTCCAGGCTGGAGCAGAATTGGGAAATCCATCATTGTCTAATTAAGCGCTGAATATTTGCCAGTAAATGTGCAAACTGTAAACCTTGTAAGGACAGTTGTTATTTTTTTGTTACGATCTGGCCCAAAAAGACTCACATTCAGCATGGGGTGTTCTGCTTATTCAGCACTGGCAGCTGTATTGAATTTTCCAGAGAAGGATCTCTAAAAACAGCTGTTGTGGTAAAATTTAGATGATCATGATTCCTGAATTGTTTAATAACAATTATCCCTTTCTCTACCAAATGGTTTTCCATAGAAACATGAGCAGGACCCAGTGGATTTATGGAGAACCCGTTTCCGTTACAGTGTAAAAATGAATGTAACCGTCATACATACATTTATAGATACATATTTTAGGCAGTAAGCTTATTTGACAGGCAGATGCTCCCTGTGCTGGCCATAAAGCACTATACAATATATGCATAATAATGCAGCTGGAGCTATGTATCTCTGTGTATAGGAAAACGTGTCTCCATGCTGTTTAAACAGCTTCAGCACCTCGGCAGACATGTCCAAGGTGATGGAAATGTGTGGGCACATTCTAGAGCCTATTTGAAAGTGCATTTCATTTGCAGTAAACAAACGTCCTTTGCATTGCTCCAGAATATGAGCACGATCACGATATGATCAAATATTCTCTATGTTGGGCTCCTGCGAGAGCTTTTAAGGATTGAGTATGTCCGACCATGGCAGTGACGTTCTGTGAACAGCACACTATATTAACATTTATGTTATGTGTCATTTTATTTTGCAAAAGGCAGTGCTTTAACCAGCACAATGGTGTTTTTTAAAGCCATTGTTGTGGTTTTGAAACACCAACATTAATACGTTTGGCTCAATAAAGGTCACCTTGAAATCATACTTGGTGTTTACACTGTATGGTATCGTTTTACATGAGGTCATTTGTTCAATGATGCGAAATTAAGTCTTAATCTCTTGAATAATTAATGGTGAAATCAGTGCTGCTCTGGAGGTATAAAGAAATAAAGTGCTTTTTTTTACCCTGATTGTTTATCCTCCAGAACTTTATTCTAGACTTGTTTTGATATCTCTTATATCTTTATTATATTTGTTAGGCTATGATTCGTTAAAAGACCCTGCAGAAATGCATTTTGTTTTGGAATCATTTGACAATATAATTGCACACTGATATTATGCACAATTAATTCAAATGAAGTTAATTGTAGATGTGATCAGTCATATTTAGGGTTTTCATTTTGTTTGCATTGTAAAAATATCCTCCATTTCCATAGTGTTGGTTGTATTGCATATATCCCAATTTAATCAGCATTATTTCATGTTGTAAATGAAGAATCCTGCACTGCACCTGAAAAACATGAAAATCACTTTGGATCTTTTTCAATATGTAATGTTAAAATGGTAACGCAAATGGGGAAAACCTGCGCCTGCAGGTTTCTCCGTTGCGTCCCCATTTTAGCATGAGATTCTGGGACAGGTGCTACCTCGGCTCCTCGCCCCAGAACGCAGTGCTACCCGTAGCAATACTCATAGTAGCGCTTCGGCGCCTCCGTGACTATCACCTCCTGGAGTTGCACTTCCGGGCTGTGAGCCTTGCTCCGCGGAGTGATGGTAGAGGGAAACTGGGGACCGTTTGTCCCCAGTCTCACTCTGCTCCCTGCGAAAGAAGCAGCAGTTCGGACCTTCGTTCTCGCCTCGGGATGAGAGGTGAGTATCTCATTTATTGGAGTGGTTTCCAGGGGATGCTCAATGATTTCACAAAAGCGGGACGTACCTCCTCCTGGCAGCCTGTCTCTGTTGGGGTGCCCCAAGTTTCAGTACTGGGCCCTCTACCCAGGCCCTCTAGGCAAACTGATCAGCTCCTTTGGCTTCCAGTACCACCTATACACTGATGACACTCAAGTATACCTCTCCTCCCCTCATCTCTCTCTCCAGGTCTCCTGGATCGAGTCACAGACTGTCTCTCCGCTGTCTCAAATTGGATTTCTTCCCGCTTCCTTAAACTCAATCTTGCCAAAACTGAAATTCTCATTATTCCTCCCTCCAAGAAAAACCCAATACCACCTATCTCTCTATGAGTAAATGGAACGCTCATTAGCCCGACGCCTCAAGCTCACTGCCTTGGTGTCACTTTTGATTCTGACCTAACGTTATCTCCCCACATCCAGACAGTGACCAAATCCTGTTACTTTCAACTCAAGAACATCTCCCGTGTCCGCCCCTTTCTGACACAAAATACCACGAAGGTCCTGGTTCATGCACTTCTCATTTCACGACTTGATTACTGCAACTCGCTCCTTATTGGCCTCCCCAACTCCGTATTGCCCCTTTGCAATCTGTAATGAATGCAGGTGCCAGGCTTATTGTTCTCCCCAGATGCACCTAATGTACCTCCCCACTCTGCCGGTCCCTCCATTGGCTTCCTGTACGTTCCAAGATACAGTTTAAAATACCGACGCTCACGTTCAAATCGCTCAATAACTCAACTCCTCCCTACATGTCTTTGTTACTTCGCAAGCACGTCCCATCTAAACAACTCCAGTAAGCAGACAATCTCCTGTCATCGGTCTACATGCGCACGGCCAACTCTCGCCTCCAAGACTTCTCAAAGGCAGCACCGGTCCTGTGGAACGACTTGCCTCGCCCTATCAAACTCTCCCCTGATCTTCAGGCCTTCAAGAAATCCCTCAAAGTCCATCTCTTCAGATTAGCGTACAACATCACTGCTGCAACTCATCCCTCTGCTCTTCAACTGATGATTGAAGCCGCTTCTATGGCCCCACCGTTCTCAAACCACTGGCACTAATGATCCTGCTATCTAGTAAAATTCCTCGTGTCTTCTTCAACTCCAATCCCTCTAGACTGTAAGCTCCTTTGAGCAGGGCCCTATACACCTCTTGTTTCCATCATATGTCCGTTTATCTTGTTCCCTTTGATTATTGTAAAGCGCTGGGGAAACTGTTGGCGCTATATAAATGATGATAATATTAATAATAATTTAGCACCAGCTTTTTGGCTTGCATATCCAGCGGTAATTAGCGCTAGCATTTGTAATGCCTTGCTTATCGAAATGCTAATTAATGAATGCGAACCCCATGTTAAGTATAGGGAGCGCAAAGTACAGTAAGCTCGCAGAAGCTAGCACAAAACACCGATGTGGTAACAGATTTTTCACAGGGCTTGGCATCAGGAAGGTAATATAGGGTGCATGCATTAAACTTATCCTAGTGGCAACACTTACTTATGAGGGAATAGGGTCCTTTGAGTCTTTGTGGCTGCTTTAAAGAACTGGTCATTTTAGTTTGCAGATCTTGACACATCTATGTGTCAGGTAGCCCAAGCTGCTTGAAATGTAACGCTGTCTCATATATCTCTGGATTATTCTACGCAAACCTATATACAAAACACTGTCAAGTTTATAAAAATGTGCATGGCAACTATGTTTCCTTTTGGGCTTGTAGATTTGGTATGAATTTGTTAAGCCTTCGTGCATCTGGTCTTGCTAATTTAGATTTAGCCTCCAAAATTGGTGGTTGTTGAGTCTTGTGTGTCTTGATGTGTCTATTGATACGGCTAATGTATCCTGCTTTCTAAAGTGGGAAAACAGGACTAGCAAACTGTCTTTTCAATTGAAAATTGCAGGAATACTGGAGCAGAACTTAACTCGACAAAACTATGACATGAGTGAGCTCGATAGAATAGGACTAAGGGCTGGGGCTCAACCTTGGTCCACCAGATGTTTTGGAATTAAACCTACCATGAATCTCTTCCACTCATGAGATAGAGCCATGTAGGAAATGTAGTTATAAAACATCTTGGGTAATAGTCCAAAGTTGGTGCTAACTTAACCAGAGCAGTTGTAAACGTAGCAACTCTATAGACTATGGGCCTTGTTCCTTTATTGGCACTAAAATGGGGACACTAATGAGGAACATTTCTCCACAGCATCCCCATTTTAGCACATACAGTTGAAAGAAAAAGTTGCCACTGGAAGATCATTATATTGCCATAGGAATAAACTAAACGTAATTCAACAAAATTGAGTTGTTTGGAAAAAACACACAACACTATGGGCCATATTACAATGTTGGTGCTAACTTAACCAGAGCTGTTGTTAACTTAACAGCTTCATATGCTATAATGACTCTGGTAAGTTTACAACAGCTCTGGTTAAGTTAGGGCCATATTACATAGTTGGTGCTATGTGTGGAGAAAAAAAGGCACAGCACACCAACATCAAAACCTCATCCCCACTGTAAAACATGCCGGAAGGAGCATCATGGTTTGGGGCTGCTTTGCTGCCTCAGGGCCTGGACGGATTGTTGCCATTGATGGAAAAATGAATTCCAGAGTTTATCAAGACATTTTGCAGGAAAACGTAACACCATCTGTCCGCCAACTGAAGCTCCGCAGAGGATGGGTGATGCAACAGGACAATGACCCAAAGCATACAAGTAATTCAACAAAAGAATGGCTTCAACAAAACAAAATACGCCTTCTGGAGTGGCCCAGTCAGAGTCCTGACCTCAACCCGATTGAAATGCTGTGGCATGACCTTAAGAGAACGATTCACACCAGACATCCCAAGAATATTGCTACACTGAAACAGTTTTGTGAAGAGGAGTGGTCCAAAATTACTCCAGATCGTTGTGCAGGTCTGATCTGCAACTACAGGAAACGTTTGGTTGAGGTTATTGCTGCCAAAGGAGGGTCAACCAGTTATTAAGTCCAAAGGTTCACATACTTTTTCCACCCTGCACTGTGAATGTTTACATGTTCTATTCAATAAAAACATGAAGCATATAATGTTTGTGTTGTATTATTTTAAGCAGACTGTGTTTTTCAAATTGTTGTGACTTAGATGAAGATCAGAGCACATTTTATGAACAATTCATGCAAAACTCCACGTAATCCCAAAGGGTTCACATACTTTTTCTTTCAACTGTATACCGCGGAACTCTGTGCTACCCTGGAGATACTCGCTCTCGCAAGATCGCGCAGGGCCGTGGAGTGATTGCGGAGGGAGATTGGAGACTATTTGCGCAAACTGATTTATGACGGGTTTAGCGTTAGGGAGGTAATGTGGGGGCATGCGTTAAAGTCAATTATCCTTTTTGTCTTCCAATGGCAAGAACCAGCGGATTGGGCCTCCATTCTCGCCATGGGATTAGAGTGCGTATCTGATTTATTGGGGGTGTTTAAGCTAGTGCTAACGGATACTGCAAACGTGGAATCATTTAGCGTCAACTTTTAGCAGTAGCTACATTTTAGGTTTGCACATTGGTGGGGTAATTAGTATTAGGATTTGTAATACCTTACTTATCCTAACGTTAATTACTGATTGCGTTCCCCATGTTAAGTATAGGGTGCGCACAGTACAGTAAACTCACGCAAGCTAGCGCAATCACTGATGCGCAAATTGATTTATCACGGGTATAGCTTTAGGGAGGTAATATGGGGGCATGCGTTAAAGTCACTTATCATGACGTTAAGGCTTACTCACCCGTTCAGTAGAGAATCGTGCCCTATAATGGCTCTGGCAAGTTTACAACAGCTCTGGTTAAGTTAGCACCAACTATGGAATAGAGCCCCTTGAAGGCCAAGTTTGAGAGCCGAGTGCAGAAGCCGAGTGACTGCACCCAAACACATCTAGGAACAGAATGTTATATGGCACAATGGTTTACTGATTGCAAATTGGAATGCAATGTTTCATATATGCAGATACTATGCTTTGTATTTTCACTTTGCACTCTTTACCACTTGATGCCCAGTTGTCATGAATAGTGATGGGCCGAACACCCCTGTGTTCGGTTCGCATTCGAACTCAAACACCCGAAAAGGTTTGACCGCAAACTCGAACACAATTCGAATACCATGCAAGTCAATGGGGCTCGAACGTTCGAAAATGAAAGTGCCCTCGAAGAGGGGATATATGTAAGATATTGGCCATAAAAGGTGTATGGGGGTCCGGGTACTGCCCTGGGGGACAGGAAACAACATTTTTACCGCTTTTGCTCATGTTTAAACGCGATTTGAAGCCATGGGAAATGTTTGACCGACAAGGAGAGGGAAATGTTTGACCAATAAGGAGTGGGAAATGTTTGACCAACAAGGAGTGGGAAATGTTTGACCAACAAGGTGTGGGAAATGTTTGACCAACAAAGAGTGGGAAATGTTTGACCAACAAGGAGAGGGAAATGTTTGACCAACAAGGAGTGGGAAATTTTTGATCAACAAGGAGTGGGAAATGTTTGACCAACAAGGAGTGGGAAATTTTTGATCAACAAGGAGTGGGAAATGTTTGACCAACAAGGAGTGGGAAATGTTTGACCAACAATGAGTTGGAAAAGTTTATGAATCCCATAGGCTTCAATGTTAAAAATATTCCCGTTTTAATTCAATATCTAATAAACCGTTTATTATTATATTCTGCAGTTAAGAGTCTCTTTATCTCTTAAGCATTTTTTGGAATTTTTTTGAAAACTTTTTTTCTCGAATTTTCCGCGAATGTCTCGAAGTTCGAAGTTCGCGAACGTTCGAACAGCTGATGTTCGAGTCGAACTTCGAACAGATTCGAACCGGCAGCCCATCCCTAGTCATGAACAAGCAGAATAAAGACCAAAGTCTAGAAGGCTTGGTAACAAGGCTTGACACTTTCTACAATGTACTTCCCAGAGGGTGAAAGAGAACTAAACCTTCAAGCACAGGAGTAACTAGAGAAAGACAGAAGGGACAAGTGACAGTAATACAAAAGCTTGAGAACAGGCCTTGAATGGGCACCAGAAATCAAGAAAACAAAAATTGAAATGTAGGCCAGACCGCAAGAACATGTTTTCAGGAAGACAGACTCATGAATCACGTCTTGTTTTTGGAGGGACAGGTTTACACAGGTCTGTACAATGACTTCACCATTGAGTCTGTGTGGCTTCAACACAACCTAATGCAGGGATCTCAGTCTCTGCCCCCCCCCCACACACACACACAGTGGCTGTAGAAAATTATCATCGCCATTGAAAATAATCACATTTTGTTGCTTTGCAGCCTGAAATAAAGACAGACAGATTTTGTTTATCCAGTTGTATTTACTCTGTGCAACTTATAACATACAAGTAAAAGATATAACACCAACATGTCAGACAAAAATAAAGACAATTCAAAAACAGAATCACTGAGTTGGAAAAAGGATCACCCCCTTGTGTCAGTATTTTGTTGAACCACCTTTTGCCTTAAATACAGCCTTTAGTCTGTTAGATATGGCTCTACTAACTTTGCACATCTTGGGCTCTATCCCCTCCTTAAACACCTCACCTCAACATAGATGAGCATTAGCGCTAGATTAATTGAGGTGATAACGATCGTGAGGTGATCTGTGCGGCATGCTAATGGGTAAAAAACCCTTAGCGCATCGGTATTAGCACTTTTTAGCGAAAGCTTACTGTACTTTGCGCTCCTATACTTCAAGTGGGGAGCGCAAAGAGTAATAATTAGTGTTAGCGACAACGGTAAGTATATGATCCTAACTAAATAAGTTTACTACAGCTTAGCGCTGGTGTTAACTGATTCCACTGCTGCAGAATCAGTTAGCAGCAGCTGTAACCCCCAAAAAATAAAATACTCACCTCTCATTCCGCGATGATAACAGCGACTCAATCCGCTGCTTCTGGCCACCAGGAGCAGAATGAGACTGGGGAGAAAAAGTCCCCAGTCTCCCTCTGCAATCCCTCTGCGGGCCTGCAGGGTCTCGGGAGAAGTGGATATATTAAACTACTGCTTGTTTTTTATTGCCATCTCATGCCAATTTCATAATTTTTGATGAATATCATATTTTATCACCAGTATTATGTGACATATTTCAATAAAGACGTGGAGTATTGCACAGACTGGAAGGATTGTTGCTGCTTCAGAGTTGCTGTGTGCCTCTTGGTAGCCTCTCTGACCAATTTCCTCCTGTCTCTTTCATCCAGTTCGAAGCGTCGCCCTGGTCCAGGGAGGGTCTCTGTTGTACCGAATACCTTCCACTTCTTAATAGTAGATCTTCGAACTTGTGCCTGTCCACAACATTATCCTGGAGATCTTTTGACAGTGCCTTGCTACCCACAGTTGATCCTTTTCTTCAGTTCCACTACCAGGGACTGAGATACTCCAGGAAAACTCTTTTCATGCTGAGCTAATCAATTTGACCACAGCTGATCACAGTTGAAAGTCAAATGGCTCTGTGTGCCGTTGAGAAGGTGATTAGCTACACCAGATTGAGTTTACAAGTCATTTTTAGGAGGGGGTGATCCTTTTTCCAACTCAGGGTTGGACTCTGTTTTTGAATTGACTTTAGTTTTGTCTGAAATGTTGGTGTTATATCTTTCACTTGTATGTTATAAATTGTACTGAGTAAATACAACTGGAGAAACAGAAACAGTTTGGGCTAAATTACAATCTTTGTGCAAACGTTTGCACCGGCGCATAAAACCATTAACGCGGGGGGTAAAACTCTTTGCGCCGAATCTCGTATTACATAGCGCAACAAACGCACACAATAGTCTACTGCAGGTGAACCTGCGCAAACCCTGCGCGAGCATACTTTACTACGCGCGTCCTATACTTAACATTGTGAGTGCAAATGCGACTGTGCGCTGGTATGCGGATGATATTACAATCTATCCTAGGTAATTACCGCATAGCCTTTGCGCGCATAATTTCGCAACTCCTAAAAGCTGGTGTTAATGGCAAATCTGACCAACCTGGCCGAACCCAAATACACCAGCCCAAAAAAAAAATGCAGCAAAGTATAGTTACACATTCTACTCATACCAAACCAATAAAATGGAGAAGTTGTGCATGCATTTATTACTGTATTGCTGCAGCATATATGCTCAGATTGACTTTGACAGGGGCAATTTGTTAACTTGAAATAATTGTGGTTCTTAATTCTGATTGTCTGAAACGCGACAAAAAACAGTGCACACACTGATTTTTGCTCACGTCGGTACTGCACGAGCATTGACGCGTGTCCTGTTTGTGCGCGGTATTGATCGGCGCATGAAACGACGCGCGAGGATTGTAATTCCAGCTGTGATTTGCGTGCTTAAACGTTTAACGCTTGGCGCAAAAATTCACACTTTGCGTGAGCGTTTTTGCGCGAAGATTGTAATAGGGCCCTTTGTCTTTACTTCAGGCTGCAAAGCAACAAAATGTGATATTTTTAAGGGGGGGGGTGATTCTTTTCTATACCCACTATATGTTGATGGTTTATAATTCCCAAAATTCTTTGAATGCAATAGAAGGCCAGAGAATCATGGGGGAGAGTTTGACATCCCTGAGCTAATGAATTGACGCTAGTTGGATGGGCAGGGGCTCTCTGCATCTGATGTGAGATATTGTTGTACCTTTACGTATCCCTGGTGCTTTAGAACACTGTAAGAAAGCCAGGTAGCATGGCAGCGGATACCTCTGTAGGAAGCCATACTCGACAGGAGTGATAAGACATGGATCTAGTGAAAACCCATATTAGGTAGTGAACACTCAGATCATCACATAACACGCGTGATATTACAGGCATGTTGTGAGTGGATATATTAAATTACTGCTTGTTTTTTATTGCCATCTCATGCCATTTTCATATTTTTTCATGAATATCATATTTTATCACCAGTATCGTGTGACATGTTTCAATAAGGAATGTAGGATTTTTGGTGTTTCTGACTATTTTTTTTAAACCTAAGCTTTAATTCAGGTAAATTAAAACATATTTAAATTGTGATCTTCTTTGGCTTAAACAGCAATGCTCGCACTTGACTTTTATGTCATGTATCAGTTATATTCTTATTTTATGCGTGATTACAAAGGTCATATATATTGATGTTTTGAACTGCCTTTAAGTAATATCATTTTGTTTTCTGTCGCAAATATAGGAGAGCGACATGAACGGGTGGGAGACGGATAGACAGTCGGTTAGCTGCATGAGTTCTAAGAAAAGACACAATAATGCAGCAATAATGTCAGGAAACAAAAGAGATGCACGGGACACATTATTAATCATCAGTCATTTCTGAAAGCCTGCCAGGAAACATCAGCGATGCAGAAATACAATTGCACGGCCAAAGCAAGTGTACAGTATATGTGAATAAAGCAAACACCAAGGGCTGTATTTCAGCTGAGCTGCTAATGATCTTCTGCAAGAATTGTTAACACCAAGGACTATATTCTGGCTGAGCCGTTAATATAGAGCCGCAAAGACAGTAATCACGATGAGCTACAGTATATTTCAGGCGAGTTGCTAATAACCACTAAAGACAGTAAACAATGTCCAAGCCAATAATAAGGAGCTTTGGCAACTGTACTGATCTTCTGGAGTCTGTAGGATTCTATGGAGAGTTGCGTAGACCCTAGCATCATGTTGTTTCGGTGGAAAGAACCCAAAGAACTATCCATGCTGTGTGTCCTTCGATCTACAGAGAGAAGTGCTGGTGGTGGATCGTACACTCCTCTCCAATGTGGGATGAGAGGTGTCAGGGTGGCGCTTGGCATACGCCGTGGTGGGACCCAATTTCAGGTGGTTTGAGCCTTTAGCGCAGGGATATGCTGAAGGTACCTTGGAGTAGGCTGACTGATGCAGGAAAGAATCCATGGCGCGGTACAAAAGGGTATAGAGAGAGCGTGGTCAGGACAATCCGTAGATCAAAGGGCTGGTGGCAAGGAGGCAAGGTCGGTGGGTAAAGCAGGGTCTGGTTCACGGTTATCAGCAGGATCACAGACTAGATCAGAACAATACAGGATATGACTTGTGATGCAAAGCCATCTTGCCTTGGAGGAGTTGACCTTTTATTGACAGATAGGAGGGTGTGGTGTATGTGTTTGTGCTTCACTGTGATTTAACCTCTTTCACTGCTGGAAAGGGAAAGAGGGCAGCACTTTACAGGTATAGCACCCATGCAGGCACTGATCCCTGACAAGAGGTGAATTTTGATGTGTTTGACAGCCAGTATATCCCCCCCCCCCCAGTAATAAGAATGGTGAATGACCTTGGAATCGCTCGTTATTCTGTGGCTGCTTCAATAGAAGCTCCTCCTGCAAAGATTTGGAAATGCAAATTTACTGTAGGCAGCTGCAACAACATGAAGTGAATTAGGCTATGATGGTTTTGGTCGTTGTAACAAGACATCACACATTTATAGCAAACGTTGGACCCAGGGAGGAAATCTAGGAGTCAACTACAACTTTTAAAAGCCAGTTGACTTGTCTAGGCATTTATGAGCCAGCGGTAACGTCCTAGAAGCCTATGGCTACCTGGATTTATTAGAATGTCATGCTTTAAGACAGGGGTCATCGATCTCAGATGTTTTGGAGCTACATTTCCCTTGAGGCTCAGACGTTCTAATGAGTGGTTGAACATCATGGGAGATGTACCAAAACATCTGGGGGGGGCAAGGTTTCTGAGCCTTTCTTTCAGGGATTTGGACATTTTAAGGGACTGGATGGAAGTCTCATTTGTCCCATGGTTTATGAATATTGAATGGTCAGGATTGGTAAACCCAAGTAGTTGCACTGAAGCAGTACCTTTTTTGTGGGACATTTGTTTCTATGATCTTTTGGCGTCTACTGTGATAATAACCTCCAAACGGTAGACTGCTATATCTAAGCTATCACTATTACTAAAAAAATTGGCATGTCCTCATAAAGGCTTCCTCACCAAGAAAGTACTTCAGACGAGAGCATGTGTAGGGTAGCCAAGAGGCTCCCCCCCCCCGCTCTGATTTTCAATTTAATACAGTGCACCAGCAAATTGCAAACCAACATGAACCGAAAAGAAGCACACAAACGAAAATCACCCCTGTGCGATTTGATTGAGTTGAGGAGTCCTTTTGTTGATTCATATTTTCAAAATATTTTATTTACATTTATTATAGTTTATAGACCTATTACTGTGAGTTTTATTGATTTGCAGCTCTGTTATGCATCCCCCAAAGATATGCTACAGCGAACATGGCAAGAAATCGAGTACCGTCCTGATCTGCTTCATGCAACTAATGGGACCCATATAGAGGTGTATTAAATGAGGCAAAAAAAAACTAAGGCTGGGGTCAGACGAACGCAGTGCGTACGTGCGTTCAGCCGCACTTTATTACGGCCGTAGTAGCAGCAAATAACGCCCAATATACGAAGTACGCGCAACACAAGCAGCAAACAAACCCATTTTTTCGAGAACGTCGAACCGCTAGTACTGACGCACAGAGTGCGCTGATTCGGCATAGCGGCGTGTGTGTGTGATTAGGAGACGTCAGACGCTGCACCATGTACGGCCAACATAACGTCCAGAGACGCAAACTTTGGTTACTCAGATTTTTCTTTTTTTTTCTAGCTCTGTCAAAAATCCCGGTCGTAATTGAGCACCGTATGACCGCTATCGCGTCTTCCGTGAAAAAGTGCGTTCGGACGCATGGACGCACTTTTTGACAGTAGATGTGAAAAATGCGTTCGTCTGACCCTAGCCTTAAATATATACGTCTCATTTTGTAATAATTTTCACTTATTTGTCTTTTCATTTGCCTTTGTAATAAATTTTAGATTTTTTTAGATTTTTGGCTTTTTTAGATTTTTTTTTTTTACCGAGTAATGTGTTATGTATACATCTTGTGGCTAAATTCTGGATCACGCTTGTAATTTGCATTTCACCTCAAAACCTGCGACTAAAATGTATTTAACTCATTAACAGGAATATGCCTGTTTGGTTTATTCCCTATATACGGGATCGTCCACATATAGTAGTAATGTCATACAGGCATATTCCTATTCATGATTAGAAATATTTGTGTTTCCGGTCTGGCGCCCACCAACTGGAAATGCCACCAGCCGCCACTGGTTTCTACAGCATTTTATTTAAGAAATGAAATAAATCAATAAATAACGTGGCACTGAAGGTATACATAAAAAACAAGAGGGGTTTTGTGGGTCTTTGGGATTTAAGAGTATTGGTTTGTCATTGGAATTAGAGTGCCGTATAAAGCAGGATCGTAATTACACGGTCACAGACTAACGCAATGTGAAATTACAGGGTTATCAAGTGTTCCGTAACGGATTAATTCACTAAACAGCAGTTTGTGATGATTTGAAAAGCTGGTTGCGTAACGTAAGCCCAAGCTGAAACAAAGAAAAAAATCTCTCGTATACTGCTACAGTCTGATTTTTACAAACTGTCCGTGGAAGACCCAAAATGCACATTTTTAATCATAAATCACTTTGCCATCCAGTTCAGCTGAGAAGTGTAACCCGAGGAGGCATTGCTTGCAGAAATAAGGATGGGTTACCATGGTTACGGGAGCAAAGTGGTACTTTGTGTTCCATTACCTTTGTTCACATTGAATTGCCCTACCCGTCAGAGCATGTGTTTGCGCACGTAATGGACGACGCATGCTTTTTTAGGCATTATTGTTTGACACACAGCTGTGCTTTAAGGAAACAAGATGTTTTTGGATTTTCATTTGCTGCAGATTTCTTTTCTTTTGAAGAATTATTGTCAGGACGCGTTTTGCACGGGCAGGTCGCAGCATACTGCATATTAAGAAAGCTTGTACTGTGCTGCGTTTGATAGAATAAATTAATTACCATGACTATTTTTTATTATTATTATTATTAATCTTTATTTATAAAGCGCCGACATATTCCGCAGCGCTGCAGGATGTTGCCGAGGATGTTGTAACTGTTTTTGTCTTAGAAATGTATCGAGTACAGCTCCTCTGATGTGCTGGATTATGGGATGGGGAGAGGAGGGGAGAGGAAATGCATACTTATCGCTGTAGAATGGGAGGATGAACGTTTGTCAGATATATTCATTGATGGCCGTTCCACAACGCACCATAAAATCAAAATATAATGGTTATAAAAATGGAATATCGATCCAGATGTTTAAAGTCCAGTGTAAATGTGGAAAGAAAGCGTGGGGAGCACTAGTGCAGGGGGCAGCAACCTAAGCCTCCCAGAGGTTTTGGAACTACAACTCCCATGATGCTCAGCCATTTATTAGGCTGACTATGCATCATGGGAAATGTAGTTTAAAAATATCTGGAAGGCCAAGGTTGCTGACACTTACAGTAGCAGATCTTCTATAAAGTTATCAAGCCTTTAGTAAGATGTATATACATTTAAATTACATTATTAATTTTAAAATGTATAAAATTTAACTAATTAACATTATTATTAATGGTCATAGAGTAAACACATGCGATGTAACATTCTATACATTGGACCGTGATATAGAATAGCCACCACATTTTGCCAAAACTCCGAAATCTGGGTGACTCCAAAAAACAGAATTTTCAAAGTCCTCAGATCTTCTTTTTACTTCCCTACCACTCCTGACAAGCACTCCTTTGTCCACCGCTCTTCAGGGGCCGATGTGTATCCTGGAGCACCAATGAGAGACACTTTAAGACTGCGATTTCAAACTCTGGCCCCATAGATGTTAATGGCCTACAATTCCCAAAATTATTTGAATGCAATCGTTGGCCAAAGAATCATGGGAATTGTAGTTCAGCAACATGTGAGGAGCTGCAGTTTAGGACACACTCTGCAGCACCGGTCGTGTGACATGATGCACATTATCGTAAAACAACTTTCCATTGCAGACAGTGTAAACACGAATCTACACTTCACAAAATACATTTTAGAGACTGTAGACTGATTGGACAGGCAGAGGGCTCCTCCTGCTGGCCAAAAAGTGCTACTACATGTGCAATAATGCAGCTGGAGATCATGTTTCCTTGACGAAAATGGTGGATTTCCAAGCTGTTCAAAAAGCTTCAGCACCTTGGCTGACATGTCCATGCTGCTGAACTGGGACAAAAAAAAAATGGCCCTGGAGTTCAAACAGGCTGGCCCAATTTAATTAGGCAAACATGGGAAAAAAATAGTATTTAAAACCAAAGTTTTGCACAAAAAACATAAGTAAAACAAAACCTTTCCACTGTAACTATAAACGGCTTTTATTTAAAAATAAATCTTTATAGAAAAAGATGCAATCCAACATTACAGATACCTTTTAGATTGACATGTGTAAGTTACACTATATTCAATGGCGGATAAATAAAGAAAACTATTATAAATAAATAGCATCTTGGCTCATATTTGAATATATAATTATAAATATAATGACCATTAGGCAGGCCCATTTGTAATATATTGACCCCCAGGCTCCCGCAGGCCCATTTTTAATATAATGACCCCCAGGCCAGCCCATTTTTAATATAATGAACCCCAGACAGGCCCATATTTAATATTATGACCCCCAGGCCCCAGCAGGCCCATTTTTAATATAATGAACCCCAGACAGGCCCATATTTAATATAATGACCCCCAGGCCCCAGCAGGCCCATTTTTAATATAGTGACCCTACAGCAGGCAGGCGGCGGCCCTTATAAATATAAGGATCCATTCTCCACCTGCAATTAAAACAAACAATATAATTGACAGGGTGAGTGACACTCACCATCACGTGGTAACACTCAGCAGGCAGTTCCTCTGTGTCCCCTCGGAGTCCCAACTCTTGCCTGACTGCACCCGTTTGGGATCCTCTTCTGCGTGCTCTTTTCATGAGATGCGCTGAAGGGGGCGGCGCCAAGCAGCATGCTGTTCCCAGCTGTGTGCTATACACATGGGAGGCATGCTGCAGCGCTGGGGCCACTTATCACTGTCACACAAGCTCCAGAGCTGCTAATTAAGAAACTGGCGGCGGCCCACTGAGCCACGGCCCACCGGGGATCTCCCGGTAGTCCCGATGGCCAGTACATGCTTGATGCTGAATATGTGGGGGAACATCCTATAGCCGAGCGCATTTGAAATAAATGTTTGTTTTTGCAGTAAACAAAATTCCTTTGCATCACTCCAGAATATGACCAAATCGAGTATACTCGATGTCACCGTCCAGCAGGAGCTTTTTGATCATTGAGTATACTCAGACATGGTATTAGAAAAAGGGAAAAATCCTCTCCGATTTGATCGACCTTCACCAATTCTGGCAACTACTCTAACTACAGATGGGTGGCTGGGCGTACACATAGAAAGATACATACACGCCGACAGTCTACTACACTTTTACTGGAGGATCCCCTGAACGCTGGAGAATATCATATCATTCTCATTACACCTTTAAAGCAATTCAGTCAAATTTTTTTATTTTTTTTTGAGAAAGGATTTTACCAAGAAGGATACATTGAGATTTCTCTCGTTTTCAAGTATGTCCTGGGTGGCGAGTGTGTACCGTTAGGTGTCTTGCCCAAGGACACTTACTATAGAGGTTGCTCTCTGGCTTTAGCTGAGCGATGACAGAGGGTGTTACAGGTCACAACCAAATTGTTTTATTCAAGAAGCTTTGTCCATTGTCATCGTTTTTTCCCAGAATCTCACAAAGATGATATATTATCCTTGGTAGCATTTTAATAATTCAAGTCTTAAGTGCTTTAAGGGAAAGTGATCATTTAGTTTATCACTGCATAGACTTATCTAGAAGAAGATGATTCCATGCATTTGAAAGCTCTTTAGGGGCAAGAAGCCAGCACAGTCTGACCTGCCAAGTCACACGGGGGTTTAGCCATGTGACACAGAGTTTTCCCTCTTGATCCTCCAACATCCCTTGGCTGTCACCAGGTTTTTTGTAGAACTGTTTGGAAAATACACTGGGTGCGTCTGTTCAACCCCTTCCCTACCAAGCAGTTTTTTTAAAAAAGAAAATGGTATCATATAACATTTATTTGAATTATGGGATGCACCGTTAACAGTTAAATGTAGGGTAAAATGGCAAGTTTGCACCGTGATTGTTATTATGAGATAGTTAAAGTATTAAAATAATGTAGATATGCTCACTTTTAATTTTTCATCTATTTGTTTAGTCTTTACAGAAATATTACTGGAACGAAAGGTTCTAAACTCTAGATGGTGTCTTTTATCTTGCGCGAATTCACACCAGGTCTTCATTATCACCGTACAGGCAGAAATGTCCTTTGTCACATCCAGTAAATGTGATATACTAAAATGGTCAGATCTCCTGTTTATGGGGATTTGTAGTGATCACAATGAGGTTATTAGCAATGCAAATTCCAAAAAAGTATCAATATAATATAAAAATAATATCTGTATGTGACATGATGCCTGTGTATGGAAATTACAGTAACACCTTAGATCTGTACTGTACAGGGATTCTCAGTAATTATAACCCCCTGAATCTTATTCCTGTACAGCATTGAGTGACCCCAGAGCTCTCCCTGTATTCTGCCAAATCCCTGACTGTTTTTTTTTACTTTTTGTTACAGTATAAAACTATATATTCAGCTTCTGCTATTATATTGTTGTGCAACTAAGCAACCAATTACTTTTCAGAGATATGATACTAATTAGCATCATATCGGGCTTTCATATATACTAGATATTCATAGGTGTGGATTACTTTATTAGGCTGGGTTCACACCTAAGCTTTTTTTGACGTGCGTAATACGCACTTTTTTTGATGCGTGTATCGCGCAACATAAAAACACACGCAAACGCGCATTGCAGCGCGTTCACGTAGCAGTCTATGGCTGCGAAAGCGCTGCAATACGCCCCAAAGATGCTCCTGTACTTCTTTGGGCGTAGGACGTTTTACAGCGCATTCCTACCCGCTGTAAACCGCCCAGGTGTGAACAGACCCCATAGGAAATCATGGGATTTCCGTGTTTAGGCATTTTACAGCGCACAGGAACGCGTTGTAAAACGCCCAGGTGTGAACGGGGCCTAGGGGTTATTCAGAGAGAGACGATCTGGCTCCAAAATGTCACCGAACAGTGAATTTCCCCGTACGGTGCCATTTCGGGGCCATTCGGCTATTCAGAGAGCAGACAGTTCACCAAATTTTGGTGAACTGCCAGCCAGTATGGTGCCTGTTCAAAGGCAGTGAAACCCCCATAGAGAAGCAATGGTTAATCTATCCAGAGAACACCGAACAGCATAGAAAAGTTGCCGAAGTTACCTGCTGTTCGGTGCTTTCATTCGGCAGGTTTAGACTAATGTCAGATGAACGCAGTCTGAGCGCACTCTGCATGCGTGAATAACGGACAGACGTACTGACGGAAGATACTGTAGACACCACACGATCCATTTTTTTTGACGGACGTAGAAAATAAAAGGAAACTATGGGAAATAAAATTAATATGAAAAATGATAAAAATGTGAAAAGGAAATGAAAAGCCATTTTGCAAATGCG
Organism: Leptobrachium leishanense; assembly: GCA_009667805.1. NCBI lineage: Eukaryota > Metazoa > Chordata > Amphibia > Anura > Megophryidae > Leptobrachium > Leptobrachium leishanense. The sequence continues at coordinate 69,347,440 of CM019065.1, forward strand.
CTGCGACTGACATCTCCTCATCACTCACACAGAACGCTACGCGGACATGGCGCATTCTGCACGTCCATCTAGCGCAGCTGCGTAGCGTGGGTTGTCAGCGCCCGGGGCAGGGCAAGAATTGTGCGCCCCCCAACCTGTGGACATGGTAACACACCATGATTCCCTGACACCAGTAGAGTATTGACCCCCGTTACCCCACAAGCACATGTATTGTATATTATTAACAAAATACTGATATAATAAAAAAATTAATCACACATGCCCCCCCACGCTACACCACTGCTACCAGTCACTCTGTCCAAGTATACCCTATCATAGTTCCACTCTCATACTATATGCAGTCACTCTCTCCCAGTACCCCCAGTCACCCTCTCCCTCCAAGTACCCCCACTCTCAGTACCCCCACTTTCTCTCAATACCCCAGTCACTCTCCAAGTACCCCCAGCCACTTCCTCTCAGTAACCCCAGTCACTCTCTCCAAGTACCCCCACTTTTTCCCAGTACCCCCAGTCTCTCTCCAAGTACCCCAGTCACTCTCTTGCTCTCCCAGTGCCCCCAGTTACTCCCCCCAATACCCCAGTCACTCACTCTCTCCCAGTACCCCGTCACTCTCTCCAAGTACCCCCACTTTTTCCCAGTTCCCCCAGTCTCTCTCTCTCTCCAAGTACCCCAGTCACTCTCTCTCTTTCCCAGTACCCCCAGTCACACTCTCTCCCAGTAACCCAAGTTACTCTCTCCCAGTACCCCAGTCACTCTCTCTTTTTCTCTCCATGTACCCCCTCTTTCTCCCAGTACCCCAGTCACTCAATCTCTCTATCCAATATCCCCAGTCACTCTCTCCCAGTATCCCCAGTCATTCTCTCTCTGAACCTCCATTCACCCTCTACCTGTACCCCCTCACTGTGTGTTGGTCACGCTGCTTTGGTGTCATACAGTGTCGCCTACCTGCGTGAAGTTGTTGGTGGCCCGGGGGAGCTGTCCAGGGGGCTTAGTGGAGACCGGATTTTAAATGTGCTGCAGCACAGGCGCCTCCCTCCCTCCTTCCTGTTCAACGGCTGCAGGGCTGCCAGCGGCGGGGGGCTGGCACAGGGCTTCAAGGGGGGCTGACAAGTGTGGTACAGGGCTTTCCGGTGAATAATACTGCGCAGCTTCATGTGACTCATGTCAGCGTTAAGGAGGAGTCAGGACAGGACCAGAATTCTATGTCCTGGTCCTCCCTTCTGGAAGCTAGGTCACCGCCAGTGTGGCAAAACTGGTCGACACCTTGCTGATTCCTGCTGGAAAATATTAGTGGTTCAAATTTCTTTTGAAATTTTGCGCCCCCTAAGAAAATTGCGCCCGGGGCGACCGCCCCCGAGGCACCCCCCACGCTACGCCACTGATCTAGCGGTTTTCCGTTCTTGCCTAACTTGCGTCCGTTTGCCACGCGCGTTGTGCGTGCGCAGTTCGGTGCTCACGTTCTTCGTGCGTGGGTCTCTATTGCTCATGATTCTATGCTACGGCGGACGTTAAACTGTGCGGCAACACGGACGTGATCACTGCGTTCGTCCGACACGGGCATTATTCAGGCGAACTCCATAGGCTTCAATGTTAAAAATATTCCCGTTTTTACTCAATATCTAATAAACTGTTTATTCTTTTAATCTGCCGTAAAAAGTCTCTTTATTTGTTGATTTTTTTTCTAGGATCTTTTAGTCATTTTTTCGGGGTTTTTTCTTCCAAATTTTTTTTCCTTTTTTTTTAAAAGTGTTTTTTCTTATAGGACCTTATATGTTAATTCCAGGCATTTCCGTTCAGGATGTTTTTTACAAACGTTTCAATTTTGACGCTTTAAAAGTTTTTTTTTTTCTTTTTACCTGTCCGGCAGTTTCTCGGCTGCGTTTGGCGGCCCTGCTGCGGATGTTCGGCAGGTTGGCTGGCGACAGGTTTTCAGCAGGTTGGCAGCGGCATTCGGCGGCCGATTCCCTGCACTTTAGAGGCCCTGCGGTGCTTGCTGAATACACTGTAGGGTGGGGAAATTTGATTCCCTGAAGTGCGGGAAACGAGAGAGCACCGAAATGTCAGTGACATCTCATTGCTCTCTGAATAGCCCCCTATATGTATTATTAATAGTTTGAATTTTCTAATGTTTTTTCACGCCTTCGAGATTATTATCTAATGCAGTAGTTTATTTAAATATATATACATAATTTTTATTTTTAAACACTTAATTTATTTTTATTGTAGTATGGCAGATTTTATATGGATTTATATAAGGTTTTCATCCTACCCTCTTGGTTACCCATTCCGTCGGATTTTTGGATTGCCCTCCGGTTTGCCATTCTGTCTGTTCGCTGTCGCTGTCCCTTACATTCTCTCTTTTATTTCCTCTGCCCTTTAGACCATCCCAAGATATCAGTTTGGAGGAATTTGATGATGAAGATTTATCTGAAATTACGGATGACTGTGGGATCGGGTTGAACTATGACTCAGACCACGGTGATAAGGTAATTATGACGCATTGCAAATACATTTCATGAACAAATTCATAACAGCTTAACCCCGACTAATCCAGTGAATCAGAACACTACACGGCATTAAAGAGTCCAATGTAACGATCACATGCCAACTTCAGATCACCAATCACAAACCCTGGCTCCGAAGATGTTTCTGAACTACGACTCCCATGATTCCCTGGTCATCCATTGCATTCAAAGAATTCTAGGAATTGAAAGCATTCAACATCTGGGGGTCAAGAGTTTGAGCTCTTAATATTCCTAGTATACGCTGTAGCAGAGTGTGCTGTTTAGTGGAATTTGCGTCCCTTTTTTAGGTGGTGGTCATAAGACATATTCAGTGGTTCTACATGATTCGTTGGTTCAGTCACTTATTTTTCATCTTTCGCCATCTGTCGGTGGAGTTAATTGGGGCGGTCACTCTCCGATGTCTGATTGACTCTCAGGGATGACATTGATACACCAGCAGTCAATCATGCGCACAGACTGAGCAGAGGGCTGCCCTGTAGGACGGCTCCCCTCTCAGGCAGGACTGTCACTCCTCCCTGCGGCATGCCACGGTACCACGAGGGACAGCAAAACACTGAGAAGGAACAAATTCCTTTTTTTTTTATTTATTCGTCATCAAAAAAATACTAAAAGATATTCAGGGAGCAATTCCCTGTCAAGTGAATCCAACTTAATTTGGGCATGACAGTAACGAGGTCACCTTTCCTGCCCCACACATTGCCTGAGAGAGAAATTAATACCAACAGACTCATCCTGGGGCATTAAACTCCAATCTTATGTGTGTATATCATGTTAAGCCCTTCACTGCCAGGTGAGCTTTTCTTGAAATCCCTTGCCAGGAACCAGTTAATTTTTGAAAAATCACTTTTCATTAAATATAAAGTGGAAATATTCCCAATATATAATAAATGCATTGATTTATTGTACAAGACCCATTTGGCAGGCAGACGCCGCCACCTGCTGGACAAAATGAGTTATTGCATCTGGGGCTCCATACTGCAGCAATTGAATATCTCCATGTTACACACAGATATTCACTTGTAAAAACTGTTGTAGCTCCTCAGTCATCATGCCAAATTTAATTTGCAATGGCACAGCATTGCTCCAGATTGTGTTGCCACGATCTAGGGCTTCTGTGTCAGCTACTGCTGATTGTGTAAACGTGATCATGTTAGTGAAGGTGTTAAAGTGAGACATAATGAGAGTGAATGTGGGGCTTTTCTCCAGTTATATAGAGATGAAATTGAGCACAGAGGTTTATTTAGGTTCGGTGCTGCCCTAGTCTCTCTAAATTCTGCTCCGCTCCATCGCAATAGGAAATAAATATGACCATGTAAATAAACATGATGACACCAAGAAAAGGGAAAATACACGATGTGCATGGATTCTATATATTAACTGAAGGGATGGTGTATGATCAAAATAGAAGGAACAGCACAGTTAACAGGTACATTGTGAGTAATTCTGATTCTGTATGTGAAGATAAAAGCAGTGATCGTGATATGAGCGGATCTACATGGTTCTAGAATAAAAGAAAATTGTGTAGCAAGATTCAAGGTAATAGTGTCAATGGAGTAAACTGATAGCTGTGAAGAGAAGGGCCACTCACTCCCATGTAGTAACAATTGTTACAGTTGGGGTGGGGAGGGAGGGAGCGTGTGATGTAATGCTTGTTGATGTAAAAGATGCTCCGAGCTTTCAGTGACCCTAATTTTTTTTTTTGCTTCAGTAGAGCAAATAAAGATTATGTTACTGATTCCATGCAGATCATACACACAAGAAATACAGAAAACGTGTAGACATAATACAATTACAAAAGATGCACTATTAGCACTTGTAATAGGGAAGGCCAGCGGAATTACTCAATGTCTGTTTGAGTAAATGGAAGCTCACAGTGGCGTAACTAGAAACCTGAGTGCCCCGTTGCAAGAATCCATGAAGGGCCCCCCCTCCGCCCCCAAAAAAGATCTATATTTTTACTTTTTTTTCTCTGCAATATAAAAAAAGATAGTATTGCCCCAGCTCACAAGGATATATATTGCCCCAGCTCACATGGATATATATTGCCACCAGCTCTTATGGATATATATTGCCCCCAGCTCACGTGGATATATATTGCCCCCAGCTCTCTTGGGTATATATTGCCCCCAGCTTTTATGGATATATTTGCCCTCAGCTCCTATGGATATATTTGCCCACAGCTCTCATGGGTATATAGTGCCCCAGCTCTTATGGGTATACAGTTGTGTTCAAAATTATTCAACCCCTACTGAAATTGAGTGTTTTGGCCAGTTTGACATTGATTTTGATCATTCAGTCATCTTGCTTACAATTAAATCAAAGAGGCACGTGTAGGTCAGACAAATATAACATAACATTTATAATGAAATAACCACAAATGTCTTTTCTGTGCTCACATCATTATCAGTTTTATTCAACCCCCAAGTGACATTCAATCTTAGTACTTAGTACAACATCCTTTTACAGTTATAACAGCTTTTAAACGTGAAGCATAGCTTGACACAAGTGTCTTGCAGCGATTTACGGGTATCTTCGCCCATTCGTCATGGGAAAAAGCCTCCAGTTCAGTCACATTCTTAGGCTTGCGCACTGCAACTGCTTTCTTTAAGTCCCACCAGAGGTTCTCAATCAGATTTAAGTCAGGTGACTGCGATGGCCACTCCAAAATGTTCCAGCCTTTAATCTGCAACCATGCTCTAGTGGACTTGGAGGCATGCTTGGGATCATTGTCCTGTTGAAAGGTCCAACGTCTCCCAAGCCTCAGGTTTGTGACGGACTGCATCACATTGTCATCCAATATCTCCTGGTACTGAAGAGAATTCATGGTACCTTGCACACGCTGAAGCTTCCCTGTACCTGCAGAAGCAAAACAGCCCCAAAGCATGATTGACCCCCCGCCATGCTTCACAGTAGGCAAGGTGTTCTTTTCTTCATAGGCCTTGTTCTTCCTCCTCCAAACATAGTGTTGATCCATGGGCCCAAACAGTTCTAATTTTGTTTCATCAGTCTACAGAACACTATCCCAAACCTTCTGTGGTTTGTCCACATGACTTTTGGCATACTGCAGTCGACTCTTCTTATTCTTTGGAGACAGCAAGGGGGTGCGCCTGGGAGTTCTGGCATGGAGGCCTTCATTACGCAGTGTGCGCCGTATTGTCTGAGCTGAAACTTCAGTACCCACATCTGACAAATCTTTTCTCAGTTCCTCAGCAGTCACACGGGGACTTTTCTCCACTCTACGCTTCAGGTAGCGCACAGCAGTCGAAGTCAGCATCTTCTTTCTGCCACGACCAGGTAGCGTTTCAACAGTGCCCTTTGCCATGAATTTGCGAATGATGCTTCCTATGGTCTCTCTTGGTATGTTTAACATCTTTGCAATCTTATAGCCATTGCCCTTCCTGTGAAGAGTAATCACCTCTTCTCTTGTCTTCCTGGACCATTCTCTTGACTTCACCATGTTTGTAACCACACCAGTAAATGTCTAGAAGGAGCTGAGTATCACAGTCATTTTAAAGCTGCCTAAGTGGTGCTTATTATGCTTTATTGCTGCTCCGTGACATCCACAGGTGTTTTCAACACCTGATTGAAAACACTTGAATGAACCTCTGTTCTTCAGAGTGGTAGTCTTTAAGGGGTTGAATAATTGTGTCAATGAAGAATTCACAAAAGAAACATTTACTACTGTATTACAAAACCAATTGATGTCATTTTAGTTGCATATGGTTCTTTAAAAAGTCCTTGTAGGATTTCATTCTGAATACAATTACAAATGTACACTAAATTCCCTAAAACCCTTTACAGCATTGGGGGTTGAATAATTTTGAACACAACTGTATATTGCCCCCAGCTCTCATGGGTATATATTGCCCCAGCTCACATGGGTATATATTGCCCCCAGCTCACATGGGTATATATTGCCCCCAGCTCACATGGGTATATATTGCCCCCAGCTCTTATGGGTATATTTGCCCCCAGCTCTCATGGATATATTGCCCCCAGCTCACAGGGGTATATATTGCCTCCAGCTCTTATGGATATATTTGCCTCCAGCTCTTATGGATATATCCCCAGCTCTTATGGATATATTTGCCTCCAGCTCTTATGGATATATTTGCCCCCATCTCTCATGGTTATATAGAAGTGCCCCCACCTCTTATGGGTATACAGTGCCCCGAGCTCACCTCCTCTGCTGCCGCTGGGGTTCTTTTCCTCTCCGAGGCGAGCGGCCACTGAAAGCATGCAGGCTGACCGCTCACCGGAAACCACCTGACCAGCACAGCCAAGTTCTCGCGAGAGGATCTCGTGTGTCGGTCAGGTAGTTCCCATCCCACGAGCGGCCAAGTTGCAAACCATTGGCCGCTCGCAGTGAGAGGAACGGCCTCGCTGCCCCCAGATTCCGGCGCTGATTGCCAGAATCTGGCGGGCGGCGCTGGGCCCCCCTCCAGTGGCGGAATGCCAGGGCCCGGTCACAACGACCCTGGTACTTCCGCCACTGGAAGATCATTATATTGCCATAGGAATAAACTATACAGTATATTAAAAAAATCTATCTATTTATGTATGCGTCTATCAATGTATAATCTATATCTATCTCTATATCTATATTTTCTATCTGTCTGTGTATAATCTACAATGGCAAGAAAAAGTATGTGAACCCTTTGGGATTACGTGGAGTTTTGCATGAATTGGTCATAAAATGTGCTCTGATCTTCATCTAAGTCATAACAATTTGAAAAACACAGTCTGCTTAAAATAATACAACACAAACAGTGCAAGCAACATGCGGGGTAAAAAATGACAAGCTCAGAGTCGTGTCTATAAATGCTCGCAGTTTAGTCAATAAAATCAATGAACTGGAGGCAATGATGGCAGCTGAAAAAGTAGATTTAGTGGCGGTTACTGAGACATGGTTCAGTGAGAAAAATAACTGGGACATAACAATACCGGGGTACTCTTTATATAGAAAAGACAGAGAAGGTAGGAAAGGAGGAGGAGTGGCCCTGTATGTGAAAAGCAACATAAAAACGAACGAAATAAAAGTGAGCGAGGTGAACATAGTCAGTTTGGGTTACGCTAACATTTGGCAATCATACAGTAGCTCGTGTAGGTGTGATCTATAGACCCCCTGGACAAGTAGAAGAGCTAGATAATCTGCTTGAGGAAATAGCCAAAATGGCAATGAAGGGGGAAGTTATTATCATGGGGGACTTTAATCTTCCTGATGTGAACTGGAAAACCAAAATAGCTGGGTGCACCAGGAGTACAAATATTCTAAACTCCCTACTGGATTTATCTCTAACACAAGTAGTTGAGGAGCCGACCCGTAAAGAGGCCATATTGGATTTAATACTCACAAATGGAGGTTTGGTATCAGACGTTGTTGTAGGTGAAAATTTGGGATCTAGTGATCACCAGTCAGTGTGGTTTAATACAAGAACAGGGATGGAGCCGCACCACACAAAAACAAAAGTTTTAGACTTTAAAAAAACAGATTTTTCTAAAATTAGATTTTGTGTGAATGAGTCATTATCAGACTGGAGGAGTTTAAAGGGAGTCCAGGAGAAATGGGATTATTTAGGCTGGGGTCAGACCAGCGCACTTTTAACGTGCGTTCTGGCGCACATAATTACGGCCGCACTAGCAGCAGATGACGGGCAATAACGGCCAATATACGATGTACGGCCGCACAAAAGTCTGGCCGTGCAACGCAAGTGGAATTTGAACGCATTTTTTTGAGAACGCTGAACCGCTAGTACTGACGTACTGAGTGCGCAGCTGCGGCATAGCGGCGTGTGTGCGAGATTAGGAGATGTCAGACACTGCTAATGTCCAGCCTACATAACGTCCAGACGCAAAAAGAGTTTTATTGACGATCCGTACAAAATCACGCCCGAAAATGCGCGTCGTCTTACCGTTTTTGCGCATTCCGTGAAAAAATACGTCAATGCGTTTGGACGCACTTTTTCACGTTCGCGGGGAAAAATGCTTTCGTCTGACCCTAGCCTTAAAGGAAGCATTATTGAAGGCCACAGGCAATTGCATTCGGCTTGTTAGCAAAAACAAAAAAAGGGAAGAAACCACTGTGGTACTCTGCAGAAGTGGCCAAAATAGTGAAGAACAAAAAGATAGCATTCAATAATTATAAAAAAACTCAGAGTGAAGAAGATAGGCAAACCTATAAGATTAGGCAGAAAGAGGCAAAGCAATTTATAAGAGCTTCCAAAGCACACGCAGAAGAGAAAATAGCTCAGTCAGTAAAAAAGGGGGACAAAACATTTTTTAGATACATAAATGAGAAAAGAAAAGTGAAACAAGGATTAGTTAGATTAAAAACAAAGGAAGGAAGGTATGTAGAAGAGGATAAAAGTCTCTCTGACTGCCTCAATGAATATTTTTGTTCAGTCTTTGCAGAAGGAAAGGGACCTCAGTTAGGAGGAAACACTAACGAGACATTTACATATGAGTTTATAGAGGAGAAGGTTCTACAGCAGCTGTCTAAAGTAAAGACAAATAAGTCAATGGGGCCTGATGGGATCCACCCTAAATTATTAAAAGAGCTCAGTGGTGTAATAGCAAAACCGTTAACAGATTTATTTAACCAATCCTTGTTAACGGGAGTCATCCCAGAAGACTGGAAATTAGCAAATGTTGTGCCCATTTACAAGAAGGGTAGTAGGGAGGAATCGGGGAACTATAGGCCAGTTAGTCTTACGTCAGTAGTGGGGAAAATAATGGAAACCATGTTAAAGGAAAGGGTTGTTGAACATCTAAAAACACATAGATTACAGGACCAGAAACAACATGGGTTTACCTCAGGGAGATCATGCCAAACTAATCTTATTGATTTTTTTGATTGGGTAACAAAAATAATAGACATAGGTGGTGCAGTAGACATTGCTTATTTAGATTTCAGTAAGGCTTTTGATACTGTTCCGCATAGAAGGCTTATCAATAAATTGCAATCTTTGAGCTTGGATTCCAATATTGTTGAATGGATTAGGCAGTGGCTGAGTGACAGGCAACAGAGGGTTGTGGTAAATGGAGTTTATTCGGCGCAAGGTCTTGTTACCAGTGGGGTACCTCAGGGGTCAGTACTTGGACCCATTCTCTTTAATATTTTTATTAGTGATATTGTAGAAGGTATTAATGGAAAAGTATGTCTTTTTGCTGATGACACAAAGATTTGAAACAGGGTTGACGTTCCTGGAGGGATCAGCCAAATGACAAATGATTTAGGTAAACTAAAAAAATGGTGGGAGCTGTGGCAATTGAGTTTTAATGTGGATAAGTGCAAGATAATGCACCTGGGACGTAAAAACCCAAGGGCTGAATATAGAATATTTGATACAGTCCTAACCTCAACATCTGAGGAAAGGGATTTAGGGGTTATTATTTCAGAGGATCTAAGGGTAAGTAGTCAATGTAATAGAGCAGAATGCTTGGTTGTGTAGGGAGAGGTATTAGCAGTAGGAAAAGGGAAGTGCTCATGCCACTGTACAGAGCACTGGTGAGACCTCACTTGGAGTACTGTGTGCAGTACTGGAGACCGTATCTCCAGAAGGATATAGACATCTTAGAGAGAGTTCAGAGAAGGGCTACTAAAATGGTGTACGGCTTGAAGGAGAAAAGTTACCAGGAAAGGCTTAATGATCTTAACATGTACAGCTTGGAAAAAAGACGAGACGAGGAGATCTCTATATCTTTATTATCTATCTGTCTGTGTATAATCTATCTGTCTGTGTATAATCTATCTGTCTGTGTATAATCTATAGCTAACCATATATTTCCCGCTCTATTTATCAATCTCTCTATGTATCTCTTTATCTCTCTATCTATCTCTCTCTCTGGGCCCTATCACCTACCCTAAGCTAAAATGGGGACGCTAAGAGGAAAAATTAGCGGTTGCAAACCTCCCCTTAGCCTCCCCGTTTTACAAGTAGATTACAGGGCAGGCGCTGAATCCAGCAGCATCTAGAATGCTTGTGGCAGCGATAACGCACTGTCGCGGGCATCCCTCCATGGTGTCCATGGACTCCATGGAGGCTTCTGCTGGCGGGTCACATGACCGTCAGGATCTCAAATATCGGGACCCCCTGGCAATGTTATTTTTCTCCTTTTCTCCCTCTTACCCCCTCTCTGGCATGTTGAGACTTTTTATTTTTATCTTTAGGGTTGCCTTCTTTCTCACTTATTCCCCTCCCCCCTGTGCTTTCGCAGCACTTGCTGAGGACATTTTTGTTGTTTTTGTGACTTTTGATTCCTGAACCATTCAATGTGCTACCCTCAAGATGTTTTTTTTTTTTGCATTTAGACCCCCCCCTTTTTTTCCAGTGGGCTGAGACGTATTGTTTTTGTGAGATTCCCCCTTATTTTTTACTGTTTGATTATTATTTTTATTTGATGTCTTTTCTTCGCTGGCTTTTGATTGTTTTTACTTTTTGTTCCCCTTTTCGACCTTTCGACGTGTGCTCCGATGACTACTGTATTTCTTCTTTGTCTTTTACGCGACGCTATGGCTGGCTTATGGTTGGCCTGCGTGGACCCTTTCTTTTTGTCTATTTGATTTGCTGGTCTGTGCATAAATTCCAAAATAATTAATCAAAAAAATATATATATATATACTAAATGAATAACATAATATCAAATGAACATAGACAAAGTCCTCGGAGCAATGAATGAATGAATGAAGTAGCAGAGAATAGGGTACCCCAACGTTTCGGTCTATCCGGCTTTATCAAGGGTAACCCATGAGGTTTTGAATCTTCTGTGAAATTGATTATTTGTATTATTAATTATATCTATACTTTGCTTTGAATCTGCATATTGATGTTTTTATTGATTCGCCCTATAGTGGTTATTTCCCGGGTGCTTAGTTTATACTGGTATAAATACAACGCTTTGTTTTAAAATTATACAAATAAAAATGTATGCTTTTACATTATATTTTTAGTTGTATTATCTTGATACATTATATGGATACATTAAATCCCATACTCATCTCTCATACATTATACTGATTGTGTGACAGGATTGTCTTTTATCTGGCACTTTGCTAAGTGGTCTCTTCATTTTCTGTTGAAAGAACCGTCTCCATCTGATATCATCGATAAAAATGCTTTTGAATCATCCCTTTTGCTGTGATCTATTTAACTGAAGCCACTTGGCAGCGTGTCCTCCTGCCTAAATGTTGATCCTTGGCCGCGTGTCTCTTTGGAAAATGTGAAAGACTCTCTTTCCCGTTACAGGACAACCTCGGGTTCGGGCGCTGCGACCCCTCGCGCGTCTTGTGCAGCTTCCAGGAGGATTTCCAGGAATTTGAAATGATTGATGAGGAGGACGATGAAGAAGAAGAGGAAGAAGAAGACGATGAGGAGGAGGAAGAAATACCTGTCGAAGAGAACAGGAAGCAAGAAGAGGCACCACCATCTCCAAGTCCATCGCCCCTGCCTCCCGAGGACACCTTGAAAAATAGACCCAGTACCTTGAGACTGAGTGCTCCTCGAACACAGGTAAGAAGATGACAGGAACTCGGTAGACACAAAGCACCATTTTCCAGACACATTGCTGGCACCACTTGCATTATCATGTCTTGGTCGATGAGGTCTGGTCGATGTTGTGTAACGATTCCTTAAAGAGGAGCAGGGGACTGTTCAATTAACCCAAGAAATATCCAAATGTCATTATCGTCTTTTTTAGGAGAATATTATACACAGGTTTTAATTTTACTTTACTATTATCCCTGTATATTGCGCAATATAATATATGGGTCATAGTGGCATTAATGGGTGCCTGCAATTAATGTAATTTATAAGGCTTAATTTTTAATCTGTAAAGTGCTCATAAATACGATCTGATGGGTTTATACTTGGCAAATAAATTCTAAACACGGCCTGTGTATGGCGATTCCACCGGAGAGGTAAACCTTCTTCATTTCTCACTAATCACAGCTATTAAACCTCACGTTGCTGTCATCACATGCCTCTCGTTACGGAGTAATTTCATGTATCAATGAGAGAGGAGCGGGTCCCTCGGTGTTCCTGTGCGTGAAGGCAACTCTCTCTGATAATGAAGTTGAGGCGGAGGGAGAACTGAGTAAGATGGAAAGAGACATGCAGTCAACAATGAGCTTATATAGGGGTAGAACAGCTGGCGAGATTGTGGTGAGATGATGAGAAGTGCTATACATCACATAGGGGTTTTGGCACTGGAGAAAAGGGATGAAAATCAGGATATTCAGTACAGTTATATAAATATTTAATGTTCCAAATGATGGATTTCATTCATGTCATCCTAATACGTCCACATCATCCTTTGAGCGATATCCTCCCTTTATATTATTCTTCATGTTTCATTCGTTTTAGGGCGATAGACCTACGACAGGAATCTTCTATTAATCTTTTTCGTAAATGTGAGAAAGACGTTTCTGGACGGATTTGCATAATACTGTTTTGTTCTCTCCGTTATGGTTTTTAGACATTTTCAAATTTTCTAGTATGTCAATGATTGATTTTCACGGGCTCAGGCCTTTTCCAACAAATAACATATATATTACCATGTTATCAAGTTAAATGCTCATCATTCGAGTTCATAGAAAGTACAATTTATAAAACTATCAGGGTTATTCAAAGAGATCCGAATTGCTTGAGAAAGGTAACCGAACGCTGAAAATCAGTGTTCGGTTAGCTTTCTTGGCCATTCGGCTATCCAGAGAGCAGGCAATTCGCCAAATCCTGGCGAATTGCCTGCACATTCGGTGCCTGTTCGGTGCCTGTTCGAGGGCAGTGAATCCCCATGAAAAAGCACTGCTTCGGCTATTCAGAGAGCACAAACCAGCAGTGAAAGGTTCCCCTAATGCCCTGCCATTCGGTGATTTAATTCGACAGGTTTATTCAGGAGAATCCCATAGGCTTCAATGTTAAAAATATTCCCGTTTTAATTCAATATCTAATAAACCGTTCATTATAAAATTCTGCAGTAAAGAGTCTCTTTATGTATAGATTTTTTAAGATATTGTAAGCATTTTTCTTAATTTTTTTTTATATAAAAGTCCGATGTTTTTTTTTTTTTAAGTTTACTTATTTTTTCTGTAACAGCCCTTTTTATTATCATTCCCTGGACCTCATATGTAAATTTCAGACATTTTCGCTCAGTAGTTTCTTTGCAAACAGTGTTTCACTTTTCAAACATTCATACAAACTGTTTTCCTAATTTATTCACTGCCCTCTGTCTGCGGTCTCGGCTTTTTCCGGCGGCTTCGCTGCGTGTGATCGGCACCTGCTCGGGTTTTTCTGTAGTTTTCGGCAGGTTAATCCAGATGTTTTTGTGGGTTTTCGGCGTGCATTCGCCGGGTTTTGCGGTTTGTTTTCGTCGGGTTTGCGGCAGCCTTTCCCTGCAATTCGGGGACCCTGTGGTGTTTTCTGAATACACCGCAGAGTCACCGAAATGGGATCGGCAAAAGGAACCGAATTGAAGAGAACGAAAAGTCACCGAAGGTGCGGTGACTTTTCAAATCTCTTTGAATAACCCTGTATGCCTACAGCGTGTACAAGAATAGAGATGCCAGACCTGGAGCTTGAGGTAATTGGGCCCGTTAGCTGTAATCAGCAGCTTTTTCAGGCCATATTACCATATGTCCATTTTTGTAGCCACCTTTTATGTTTTTGAAGCGAGATGTACAAATATCATATTTCAGAGTTCAAAATTAAGAATTGATTAATTTAGTTTCCAACATCAATCTCTCGGGGATAAGAGGGGGGGACCGATAGTGACCAGGACTGAACTGTGGTCTGACTAAAGTAGGATTCGCAAATTACAGCCATTCCAATATGCGGAGGTACAGTAGTTGTAGGAATATGGAGTCAAGCCTGGCATAGGATTGAGTCAGGGGACTGGAATGTGTGTACTCCTTTTCGATGGTATATGTGAGCCCTCCAACAGCCCATGAGACGGTGTCCTAACAGGAGTAGTTTTGTACTTGTAGTTTCGGACATTTTTTGGTTCAGGAGTTTCAAATGGATTGTTGATTTATTTTTCGTTAAATTGGCAAATTTAGACCTGCCATATTCCAGAAGACTAGATCCAGATGGAGCAGATGTGTGCCCCACGTCAAGCAGGTGAGGGTGTGACAGCAGGTAGAAGATGGTTAAACGCTTTGGCAAATGCATTGGAGATGGTAAGGTCGGAGGATATATAAGAAATCCAAGAGGAATATACAAGGCTGCATTTAAGAGAACAATAGAATAATAAAATAAAAACCAGTGACTGTAGCTCCATATAATGGGCCATTTATGCCAACTATCTGAATGAAAGGGTGACAAAATTAGAAAAAGGTTTGATGGTGGACTCTGTGAAAGGAGTCAAGTAATGCGCCAGGTCTTAAGCTTAGAGAGAGTGGTTTCCATGGTTATATACAGTAGCAGGTAGGATTGGTTTTGGTAAGTAATTCTCAACATTCTTTCGATTTTTTTTTTCGTAGAGGTGTATATTTTATGCTGCAGAGAATAAAGTAATCTACTGTCTGATTTTCAGGATACACTCAACAACAACGGTGGATTCATTTCCCAAAGAGGCAGCTGGGCAGACCCTGAGAGGAATGAGACAGGTAAAAAAGATAGATTATGTTTGCGTTTGTTAAAATATACTTGAAAATTTACTTTTGCATTAATGATAGCAGGGGAAGGAGTGAGGGAATTTGACCCCTGGGCCACAATCACACAGAGTTCATGGACTACAACCTCACAGCGCCATACTATTACTGATTAAATGCATTGCAAAATGCGTTGGGTTTAATGGCTTGTGTTTGGTCACAAAAGGATTATTCACTTCCACATGTCTCTGTAGACTTAAAACTTGCCAGTCCTGACTGAGAGGCTCCTGTTATGTTTGACATCATGTTTCTGCTTCATCCAGTAAAGGAATAACAGATTAAGGGCCCTATTACAATCTTCGCACATACGTTTGCGCCGGCGCAAAAACGCATTAACATGAGGGGCAAAACCCTTTGTGCTGAACGTCGTATTACAATGTCAGCGCGTATACGTCTACCGAGGGTGAACCTGTGCGAACGCTGCACGAGCTTACTGTACGTTGCGCGTCCTATACTTAACATTGTGAGCACAAATGTGTTTGTGCGCTGGTACGCGGATGGTATTACAATCTATGTGCAGGAATTAGGCATAGCGCATAATTTTAGCAACTCCTAAAAGCTGGTGTTAATGGCAAATTCTATCAACCTGGCCGAAACCAAATACACCAGCCCAAAAAAAATACGCAGCAAAGTATAGTTACACATTCTAAACATACCAAACCAATAAAATAGAGAAGTTGTGTGTGCATTTTTTATTGATGCAGCATATATGCGCAGATTGACTTTGACAGGCGCAAAAATTTAACGTGAGACAATTGTGGTTCTTAATTCTGATTGGCTGAATCGCGTGAAAAAAAACAGTCCGCACACTGATTTCTGCGCGCAGCAACGTTGCTACGCGCGGGTTTGTGCGCGTCCGTTTTATGAGCGTTATTGCTCGACGGATGAAAAAAATGCGCGAGGATTGTAATTCCAGCATTGATTTACGCGCGTTAACTTTTAACGCTGGGCGCACAAATTCACGCATTGCGCGAGCGTTTTAACACGAAGATTGTAATAGGGCCCCTATAATTTTTAATCCAGATTTTTTTTTACATGACCCTTTAGTCCATGAATTTCACTTTTTTTTGTTTTTCAGTATATTCTTGGTTGGATATCTCTACTAATATTTATTTTCCTTAATTCTGTAGAGTTGGCCTCCCATCCCCAAGTTGGTCAGTCTGAGTTGGAAGCACACAAAGGTTCTGATAGTGCCAGCACAGGGACAGAGGTGGAGAGAGCCCAGGATAGCGATGTGTCAAGAATTGAATCTGCTGGTAATGGAGGGCGCTGGCCATTAGATGCAGAATCCAGAATAAGCCCCCAAGAACAATATGATGATTTAAGTTCTGAGAGGAGAGCAAGCACACGGGGACATGCCTCCAATTCCTCAAATGAAACCTCATCTCCATCCTCAGATCCTGGGATTGAGGCTGATTTGACCAGTCGTGGTCGATTCATGCCCCCTGGAGACTGTAGTCAGGATCTCAGCTCACCTGGCTCTGACTCGGATATAGAAGGTGAGCTGGAAGCAGCCTTTGCTTGTGACGGTAGAAGGCTGGTTGGAAATATGATCTCCTCTATCTCTGAGACAGAACTGGATCTTAGCAGTGATTCTAGCAGTGGCAGGTCCTCCCACCTTACAAACTCCATTGAGGAAGCCAGTTCACCCACGTCTGAGAATGAACCCGATCATGTCGAAGAGAGAGATGGTGGTCGACAAGGAATTAAGGACTCTATTCTCTTGGACAAGGAGGAGGAAAATGGGCCAGTGCTGGTGGAGCCAGAAGAAAAATACAGCTCCTGGATTACAGAAGAAGCTCCAGTTCAGGAGGAGCCAGAAGTCAATACACACCGTAGTCTTGAAAGTCTTCGGCGATCCTTCTATTTGCCAGTTGGACCTAAGCTGATGCCCGAAACAGAAGTAAATAGTGAATATGACTCGGACTCTGAGTCAGAAGCTGATCTAAGCGAGGACTCTGACTCCCCATGGCTGCTCAGCAATCTGGTAAATAAAATGATTTCTGAAGGCTCATATCCAATCACCTGTCCAGATGAATGTTTCAGAAGGCAAACCAGTCCTTCTTGTGACACCTTGTCCCCAGCATCTGAGTTAGATCCAGAGAACATAGACGCAGATGTGGAAGCTATACTAAACAGCCCCAAGGATCCACCTGATGATTTGGAACCAGAACAACAGAGTATTGAACTAGTTGATATGGAGACTCTACAAAACTCTTTGAGCCACACAGAGAGAGAAGATACCCGCCCTGGCCTATATCTTATGCATGACTCACGGGATACAGTCACTCCGATATTTGAAGGACTTCCTCCACACTTACAAGGCTTGTCTCACTCAACCAAGTGTCTTCCGCAGTCTGCTGGACATAGAGTTGAAGTGAAATTGAGACCTGGAACAGAACAGAATCCAGAAGATGGCTGGGATATTGACCGTGATCTGGATTCTGGTATCCTGGAAGATAATGACCTCTGTGATGACATCTGTCAGGAGCTGAGTCAAACCCAACCCACGCTGGACATCTCCACAGCCCAAACAAATCATGGCTTTAATCTAGAATTCTCTGTTGAGGAAGATGAGGAGATCCCCTATTACAGAAGCCTAAAAAGTTCTCCATTTCAAAGCTGCGTAGGGGATAAATCGTACATGGGATCCCCTAACAACGAAACAAGGCTGATAGATGATTCTCTGGCCTATGATTCAATGAAGTACACTTTAGTGGTGGATGAGCACACTCAGTTGGAGTTGGTTAGCCTACAAAGATGCACATCCATACTGAGTGATGGTAGTGACCTCCTTAGGGCATGTGATGCCGGTGATCTAGAGGAGGACGAATTTGGGGATGAAGTGGAAGCTCGTCATGAGCAAGAGTCCTCATCAGGCGACTCATCTCCTGAACCAAATATGCCTTTCTCCAAGAAATTCCTCAATGTTTTTGTGAACAGCACATCACGATCCTCAAGTAAGTAACTAGATCATACGTATTTATTGTAATTTCATATGTTTTGAAAGCCTACCTGAAAGTTCCACCGCAGTTTGAATTAATAACTATATTAGGTTATATCTGTCTGTCATGGTGCTTCTTCTTTTGTTATTTTCATAAACATTGTTACTATTAGTTTACAACAGGATGTGTGTGTATGGATGTTTCCTGATCTCTTCGATGGCAGAATTTTGTGATTATTCCAGACCTAGTCTCTGAGCTATCTGCTGCTGTATCTCCACAGGCACGGAGTCATTCGGGCTGTTTTCCTGTGTAATAAATGGAGAGGAGCGAGAACAGACGCACAGAGCTGTGTTCAGGTGAGTGTATACTTATGTTTACTATACTAAAAATTTGTGTACACAATTATTTCAACATCATTTTGCCATGACATTGTGGTACAAGTGCTTCACTGAAACATGTTACAAATGGAGACAAAATACAAATTGAGTGTAAGTATGAGTCACCGAAAGGTCCCCTTCTTGCTGTACTATCTCACAGCACATTCATTTTAATTTTCTCAGAGTGCCACAGTTGCTATTTGCCCACAGGCCCCTTAATCATCCGTCTTGTGTTGTATTTTATTGTCACCACCACTGTTTATGATAAATCTAGCGTTGTCATTCTGCCCTGGGATGCATTTGCTGTGTGATAATGTGGTGCAAAGCGAGCTGCTGCACTTTCATTGCTATTAAACATGCTCATGGTTATTCTTATTGGTCTGTGGGGTGGGGTGGGGGTCAGTAAAGATTTTGCCTGATTTCAAATGGAATGTGTCCAAAGAGCTAAAACTGTAAAATCAGCTGCTGAAAGCTCTGAACCATCGGGCTTTCAGCAGCCGATGTAGGGAAAACAAAAATAGACCTGCTGCTCAAGACTCTGTAGCTCAATTTGGCAATAGAGGGTGCCATCTACTGGCCAAATAGGGTATTTACAGTAATAACCATTACTGTATAATTATTTAAAAATGATTTTACAAAACAAAACTGGTTTCTGACTGTGTTTTTTTTTTGTAAAATCGCTTTGGTAGTGAAGGGGTTAAAGGGCCTGGTACCTGTGCAACCTACAAATCCCATCTCTCGTTCCTGATGTAAACACTTGATTCCACCAAGCTTTTGGAGGAGTCGTAGGCATAGAGGTTAAATTACCTTTTTCCCATCATGCCTTGTTAATTATTACTCAATGCTCTTAATAAAAAACGTAACGTATGTTATTAGTCAGATTCTGTCTATAATTGTTTTCAGTAAAGCTTCCATTGATGACGGCAGGAGTGACCGGATTCCATATTTATTTGTGTATAACTGTTACTCACCACATTCTATGAGTAATCATTGCAGAAATACAGGTGATTCTAATGGGTTCACAAACCTTTTCTGACAGCTGTAGCACAGGTATAATTTTACGCAGGTTAGTTAGGTTCTAGAGCTCCCAGATTCACTTGTCATTATTATATGCAAATATTCCAAGATCTGGAAAAAAATCTGAAATTCGAAGCACGTCTGGTCCAGAGGATTTCAGATAAGGGACAATTAATCTGTAGTCACATGTATCTCACATGCACGATTCTAAAAGGGCTGTTTATATCCCTGTCTCTAAGACATTGACTCTATGGGCGCCTTTTGCAGATTCATTCCTCGCCATGAAGATGAGCTTGAACTAGATGTGGATGATCCTTTGCTGGTGGAATGTGAAGATGGCTCCTGGTGCCGTGGATACAACATGAGAACAGGAGAGAGGGGAATCTTCCCTTCGTTCTACGCCCATGAGGTTGTCTGTCCTGTGAAAGAGAATGTTGGTAAGATCCTTCAGCGATCCTCTCCGTTTCAGAATGATTATAAAGCACTGCGTCGGTTCAGGGATTCTGTTTTGGTAGCTTTGCAGTAGCGTGTGTGAATTATACATCCGCAGGTGTGAGTACAATGATAAAATGGGTTCCTGCCGAGGTTCTCATCAGTTCGTGGCTCTCTTACATTCCAAACCCTGTAAGCATCATCCTGGAAAAATTCAGCTGCCATCTATTATCTCAGATCGCAGTGGCAGAACAATAGATCCCCTGCAGCCTTATCTAAACATTCCCTCCTCCACCTCATTAACTATTAAATACCGTAGAAGATAAAGCAGAAAAGTAAAACTTTTGCCCAGGTTTTGGTAAAGGTTGCATCATGGGAAAAATCCACAAAATGGAAACAAGATATAAAAACTTAACATTATTTTTCCTTTTTACATGCAATTACTTTAAACAAAAAATACAGTAACATGCGTTTTGTAAAGTGGTTTTGTTAGTTTTTTTGTATATAAAAGTTTTTATTGGAGTTCTCACAGGAATAAATACAAAACCACAAGAAAAATGTAGTATTTGACAATAAACAAGTCAAAACAAGGTATCATTGTAGACTTAAAACGGGTGTCATTTGTGCCGACTCCATTTTCCAATAACATTTATAAATTCTTAAACAGACATAAAACATACATAAAACATAAAACATGGTAGCACTGCAGTATTACACATTGAAGCTTTTTATATTAAGATACCAGACTCAACAAACACCCTCCATCCCTCCCATGTGTCCGAAAATTGGCTCATCGAGTTATTTGCGGTATGGAACATTTCCTCATATTTAAAGACATCTTCGAGGGCTAACATGACTTCTCTCATAGAGGGGCATATTGAGGAGCGCCAATGTCTTGCTATGACTATTTTGGCTGTCCCCAGTACCATGGAAATAAACCTCCTATGACGTGTCTGAATATTAATGGGTATAAGATGTAAGAGGTACATTTTCGGGCGGAATGGGAGTGTGAGTGAAGTACAATGGGAAAGCAGTCTGTTTATCTTTTTCCAATATCCCGCCAGTATGGGACATAGCCAGAATGTATGAAGGAGAGAGCCAAGACCGGTAAGGCATCTCCAACATAAACCTGAATTCCCTGAGATATGGGCCAACCGGTTCGGTGTTAAATACCATCTGCACAACAGTTTGAGGTGGGCTTCACGTAGGTTGGTGCTTCTAGAATATTTGTATATTGTTTCCATGGCATATGACCAATCCTCTATGGAAAGTGCTAAACCCAGATCTTTTTCCCATTTAACCATATAGGGTAATTTTTTAGTGGGGGGTAGGAGTTAGTAGGCTGTGGTAACAAAGAGATAACGGTTTCATTTGACATTTCCTTCCCAGACATAATTTATGAAAAGCTGAAAGGTTCGTAGGTGTGAAAGAGGTCAAGCCCTTCTGGGTTAGAACATGCTTCACCCGAAGATATGTGAAACAGTCACGTGGTGGGATGGCAAACTCCTGTACCAGATCAGGGAAGGACTTCAAGGAGCGGGGTGTAAGGAGCTGCCACACATGAGTCAAGCCACATAAAAACCAGCAGTCTAAACATAAGTCAGGGATGATGCGACACAAAACTCTTAAGGGGGCGAGGCAGAGTAAATCATAAGGCCGTAGCAAAGAACGACCCCACTGGTGCCAGGACATGAGGGAGAGTGAAGATGCGGGTAACAGTCCCATGGTGCTATTCCTAGGTGGCAATTTAAGCCACATCAGATCATGAAGACGGTAGGGAAAAATCATAGCATTCTCCAACTGCAACCAGAGTGGTGATTCTTTCAGGTGCATGGAGGACAACAACTGAGCTAGTAAGGCTGCTTTATAATAGGATATATCCAGGAAACCCAACCCTCCATTACGTCGCGGCAACGTGACCGTGGAGTTCGACACCCGGGGGGGGGGGTTTCCCCTTCCAAATATGCGCGTGGAGTAATTTTTGCAGACGGAGCAATAAATGCGTCGGGATAAAAACAGGAATATTTCTAAAGTAGTATAAAACTTGGGGTAGGATACACATCTTTATAGCCGTCATACGACCCAACCAAAATGAATCAGTTGTGCTCCAGGAGGAGAGCTGTGTCTCTATGGAGTTCAATAATGGCGTAAAATTTTCCTTAAGGATGGTGCCGCGCTACTTAGAGAGGTAAATACCTAAGTATTTTAAGGAGTTAGAGCGCCAATCGAAGGGGTACGTGCTACGCAGGGAGCTGAGGGAGGAGGCGGCAATATTTATGGGGAGAGCTTGTGTTTTACTCGCATTATTTTTATAGTAAGATAACGTGCCAAATCTATCAAGGGGTGAAACAGAGGAGGAAGCGAACGATCCTGTGTGGTCAGAAAAAGCAGTATATCATCCGCAAAAAGTGCTAGTTTGTGCTCCCCATTCGGGGTCGACAGGCCCTTAATCACCGGTGAAGCCTTGATATGCAGCGCCAAGGGTTCTAAAGCCAGAATGAATATTAACGGGGATAATGGGCACCCTTGCCGGGTACCATTGGTTATTTGGAAAGAAGAGGATAAGAACCCCGAAGCCAAGACTTTAGGCATTGGAGCAGAGTAGAGGGCCATAATACTATCGACGAATTGTGCTGGGAGGCCAAACGTTATTAACACTGTCCACATATACCCCCAGTGCAGGCGATCGAACGCCTTTTCAGCATCTAATGCCAGCAGGAGTCCGGGGGTATTAGTCCTATGTGCAAGGTCTATTATGTCATAAAAACGTCGGGTATTGTCACACGTTTGGCGGCCAGGGACAAAGCCAGTTTGTTCTGTCGCAATCAAGGATGGAAGTAAAGGAGCTAATCTATTAGCTAGTAATTTAGCGTACAGTTTAGCATCTACATTCAATAGAGAAATGGGACGGAAATTGGCACACTGTGTCGGGGGTTTACCAGGTTTAGGCAAGGTCACCACCGTTGCCTGCAGCATTTCCAGAGGGATGATACCAGTATTCTTAATGTCATTGAAAAACAGGGTAAGAGTCGGGACCAGAGATTGAGCAAATGTCTGGTAATACAGATTCGAGAAGCCGTCGGGGCCTGGGGCTTTATTTTTTGGGAGTGCATTAATAGCCTTGAGTACTTCCTCCTCCGTAAATGCAGCAAGCAGGTCCCGAGCCTGAGAGGGAGAGAGGGAGGAGAGTTTAGCCGTTTGGAGAAATAAATTTATTTCCTCCGGTTCTGGGGTCGGCACTATGGGGTCTGATCCTAAATTGTACAGGGATGCATAGTAACGTGCAAATTCATCAGTAATAAGGGCTGGATTGTAAATCTTTGCGTTGTTAGCATCCAGGAGGTACGATATATTGGTTTGCATTCTTTTCGCTTTCAATTTAGACGTCAATAATCTCCCCGATTTATTACCGTGGGTGTAGTGAGCATAGTTAAGCCGTCTAAGTGAACGTGCAGTGGTTTGGAGCATGAGGTGTTCCAATTCGCGGCGCAATGAAGTCAATTGTGCAAGAACAGAAGGGCCAGGGGAGGTTTTGTTCTGGGATTCTAATACAGTAATACGTCGTATAAGTCGTCTGAGCTGTAAAACGTCTCTTACGCTACGCACCTTTCTGGATAAAATGGCCTCGTAATACAGCTTTGTGGGCCAACCATACTGATGATCTCGCAACATCGTCAGTTATGTTCGCAGTGAAATACTCCTGTAGGAGTTGTAGCGTAGTTGTCACGTCATCCCTATCTACAATAAGCGAGTCATTGAGTCTCCAATTCCCCATACCCCGTGGCGGGAAAGCAGCCTCAAAGGTAAGTGTAAGTGGAGCATGGTCAGACCACGTAATTATGCCGATGGTCGCCTCCATTAGGCGAGATAAAGCAGAACTATGTATCAAACACAAGTCAATTCGACTATATGAGGAATGAACATGAGAAAAATACGTGTAATCTCTAGCATTAGGGGGACATAACCTCCAAGCATCAAATAATTCGAACGAATGCATAAATTCCCGCAGTTGTTTACTAGAGGATGGAGGGGAGCGGGGTTGTAGGCGGGGTTGGCTTGTCTGGGTGTCGACCTCAGGGTCAGGAGTACAATTAAAATCCCCACACAGAAACAACGTACCACTGGCCATTTTTTTCACTCTGCCATAGGCCTTTCGAAGATAAGGAATTGGGTTATCATTAGGAAGATATAGGTTAGCTATAGTGATTGGTAATTCATTCAACGTGCCCACAAGAAGAACAAGGCGGCCCAAAGGATCAATATACTGAGCCGAACACACAAAGGTCCAGTCCCTATGGAATAAGATCGAGACCCCCTCGGACTTCATCTGAGCAGCAGAATGATATGCATCAGTATACATGCGCGATTTCAAAAACGGCGGGCGCCTCTTACAAACATGAGTCTCTTGCAAGCATACAATAGCTGGTTTAGACTTGTGCATGTCGCGAAATAAAGCATGGCGTTTATACGGGGTGTTCAAGCCACGAGCATTTAAAGAATAAATCTGGAAGTGAGGTTTACTCATCGGAAATTATACCCAGCGCTCAAGATACAACAACGGTCTTGTCAGACAGCCTCAGTGAGAGTGTGGAGGGAACCCTGTGTCTATAAAAATGCCTAGAGCTATATACCATAGTGCATACCGGACAGACAAACAATACATACATAGGTCGAATCAGAAAAAAAAAAGAATAAAAATAAGAGGAAAAAGAAGAAAAAACCGACCAAACAACAAAAAAATAACTGCATTCCATGAATGCAGCTAAGTGGAGTCAATCAACACAATAGATTGGTATGAGTAGGAAAAACAAAAAGTTCGAGAAAAAACTCCAATAGGGGAAGAACAGCAGTCCGAGCTCTACACGAGGAGGTGACTGCGCCAATATACAGGCCATTGGAAGGCCTCGGGCAAGTCGAAGGAACAGGTCCCCAGAAAGCACCACGGAGAAAATGGAAATAAAAGGTCAATCACCGGCAACCGTGAAGAGATTCCACCGCCCGGACAGGCCGAAACCAACATGGCCAAGGAAAAAATATGCAACTGGGTTTACACAGTTCCATAGCCCCTCATTTTGGTCGAACCCGGTGTCACTCCGGGGAAACTTTCAGTGGCGAGGATGATTCCTCACGAGGAGGGATAAATTCAGACACAATTTTCCATTCCGTCAGCAAACGCATGCCAGTGAGGGGATTAGGAATAATGTGCAAAACTCCTTCCCGCCATATCAAGATCTTCGTTGGAAATCCCCATCGATACGCCATGTTGTGATCACGCAGGATTTTGGTGAAGGGCGAAAATTCCCTTCTTTTAGACATGGTAGCTGTTGACAGGTCTGCAAAAATGGAGACGTCGGCATATGGAGAGGACAGGGGCATAGCTTTCCTCAACGCTCTCATTAGCGCTTCTTTAATGTGGAAAAAGTGCACCCGGACTAAAACATCTCTAGAAGCTGAGGGTGGTAGGTTCTTGGCACGTGGCAGTCTGTGTGCCCAATCCATCAGGAAATCTTACGATGAGTTTGTTGGTATCAAGATCTGGAAAATTTCCATAACATAAGGCTGGAGGTCTGCAGAGGCTACCGCCTCCGGAATGCCACAAATTCTTATATTATTACGCCATGAGCGGTCTTCCATAGTGTCATGTGCCGTTTGCAAAGCTATGAGACGATCCACCAAGTCATTATGGGCTAAACACAAGTCATCTGTCTTAGACTCCAAAGAGTCAGTTCTCTCACCCAGGTCTTGTACATCGCGCCTCAGCTCCTGCAGCGCCTCTTTAAGATCCGTTTGTATGGTAGATCGGAGTTCTTGTAACATTGCATGGAGTCTTCTCTCTGATGGTGGTGAGGTGTCAGACATGCAGGGTGGGCCCGCGGCAGCTGCTTCCATGATGAGAGAGGAAACAGATGAGGGAGATCCGCCATCTTGGGCCTCACGAACGCGGCCTTTTTTTGCCGATTTTGCCGGTTCCAGTGCTCGTTGCGCCTTCGGGGGCACCATCTGGGGACCGGGAAGTGTCACCCACCTTTGGGTATGTTTTCTGCCCCGGGGTTGCTGATATTAGCCGCGGGAATTGGAGTTTTCAGCGCCGGTCACAGGAGCTCTCCTTACATGCGACCGCGCGCTGCAACGTCCGGCCAAGTGGTTTTGTTTTAATGCACAACTAATCTAGTTACAGGTTATGTAAGTGTCCCTTTGAAAGCCAGCGTATCATGCCTTGCAGAGTAAAGTGTAGACAATATGTACTATTAAAGATAAAGAGGAATTCGTCTCAAATAGCGGTTAAATAGCTCCATCTAGATTTTTCTCAAAATGTAGATTTCATTCTTTCATTCCATTCTATTTATTATTTACTAATATTTATATATACCCCCATCTTGAACACAAAAGGGGCGCTTGATTATAATTGCTAATAAATATTTATTCTGATGATATATATATATGTATATCAATAAATATGCTTCATACATAAGTGAATAAAAAGTTATAAACAACAATTCAAAATAAAGAAGTAAATCTGGGTATCAGAAAATTATCACAACCCATACACCACATAAAGAGTAATGAGTACATGAACGCAAAGCATAAATCTGTCAGTTCTAAATGAAAATAGCTGAATAATGTAAAACGAATGCCGAAGAAAGAAGACATTAATTTATTGATCGTCTCTTTGTAAACAGTATAGTGGACTCCATCTTTGACATTGTGTGCAGCCTTGGGCGCTGGCTTTAATGATTCATGCTATGTAAATCGAGAAGAGAGAGCAATGCTGTAAAATAATGAGGGAAAGAAAGATCACTGTAAGGCTGGGGTCAGACCAGCGCACTTTTAATGTACGTTCTGGCGCACATAATTACGGCCGCACTAGCAGCAGATGACGGGCAATGACGGCCAATATACGATGTACGGCCGCACAAAAGTCCGGCCGTGCAACGCAAGTGGAATTTGAACGCATTTTTATGAGAACGCTGAACCGCTAGTACTGACGTACTGAGTGCGCAGCTGCGGCATAGCGGCGTGTTTGCGTGATTAGGAGATGTCAGACGCTGCTAATGTCCAGCCTACATAACGTCCAGATGCAAAAAGAGTTTTATTGACGATCCGTACAAAATCACGCCCGAAAATGCACGTCGTCTGACCGTTTTTGCGCATTCTGTGAAAAAGTACGTCAATGCGTTCGGACGCACTTTTTCACGTTCGCGGGGAAAAATGCTTTCGTCTGACCCTAGCCTTAGAAGAGATGCTGGAAAATGGAATTTGTTGACTTTAGAATAAAAGTGTCTCAGAGTGGAAAGGACAACATTATACAAATGAATACAGGGACGGTATGAATAGCTCCGTAGTAACTGGTAAATTATATTGGTATATTAGGAGCTATAAAATATTTTGCATTAAAACCCTTAAAGTGCACCAGTTGTGTCCAAAACAACCTCATTTGAAAGAACTCCCTTATCCACCTATACATTGTGTTAGCCAAACTGCTGACAGGGATAGTTTTTTAAAAAAAACATATGAAACAAATCTCCCCGAGCTTCCCGTTTGCTCTCAGTGCAGTGGCATGCCGCATGACGTGTTTCCCTGGGGAGTGACTCACAGATCTTCTGAACAGATAGGGATGCTAGATCCTCTGTAAGATTCAACTGTTAAACCTTCCCTGCAGTGCTGTGATCCACCCTGCAAGCGCCAGCTAAAGAAATATTGTGTTGTTTTTTTTACGGGAAAGTGGGTATATAAATATACAGTACTTGTGTATGTATGTATGTGTGTGTGTTTGCACTTCAGCTAAGTAGTAGAATGAAGGGAAAAAAACCTTTTCAACCCTTCAGAGTTAATATTAAGTGTTCTATATTCTTGACAACATGTCTTTTTCATATAACCTCCTATAGTACTCAGGGGAAACTCTCCGTGGGTCCAGGTGTTTGACGTACAGTTTCTGGGATCTGTAGAAGTTCCTCATCATCAAGGAAATGGAATCCTATGTGCCGCTATGCAGAAGGTAAAGCACTTCTAAAAGTACAGCTTTCTTACATACATCATGCTTAGCTGATAACGATTAAAAATTATTTTCAGCGATACGTTTATTACTTCGAATTATAGAATTTTCAACAAAGGAATGTACAGTTACAAATCTACGAAATAATAAAAACACAGATTAGAACGATACTGATTGGCTGTGCTACTTCCTGCTTTACAAGCAGCGTGAGATCCCGTGGAGTTGAGAAAGTACATGAATGATGATGACATTATTTCCTAATGTATTTTCTATATGAATCTTTTAATATAAAATTTCTGCAGGGGGGTTTACTTTTTTACTAGGATGTGTTTCATTGTCTTCGTAAATTTCGGAGTTGCATGTACCGTTTAAAGCCACTGGACACCAGGATCAGTGCTTCACGCTTTACCTTTATAAATGGAGCCCCGGTACTTGCAGGGTACACCATAGACACGAAAACAAAAATGAATATAAATCAAACGCCTACTCCTTCATGTGGAGTCTAACTAAACATGCAGGATTTCCTGACTGAAATATTGGGCGGCTAAGCCGCTTGCCAACAAGTGAAACAAAATGAATTGTACTTTCCTTTTTGTCTTCAGGGTATTTGCTTCCTTCCCTGCTGTAGCCAGCACCAAGACTGCCCTCTCAGAGGGGACCACCTCTCCTATGAGGTCAGGGCAGACTTAATCAAGCATTAGCTGTGAGTTAACCCTATAGGGGGAAAACAGCGTTCTCTATTCGCCTGATGATAAACCTGTGGTCCACGGCCCTGCCCCTAATCACACTGTCACACGTTACACACATTTTTATGCTGGCGCTTTATAAATAAATAATAATAATAATAATAATTTTTGGCTCCAAAATGAAGCAGTAGTAGCATTGCAAGGTTGGATTTATATCGTCAGGCTTTGTGCTGCTGTTTTTATAGCTCATTTACTCTTCAATATGGAAAATGGTGCTGTATCGTCGCATCCAATGCTGAACCTAATAGAGGTGTACCTCAAGCTTTTCCCCGTTACTGCAGATCATAACCTACCATATTACCAACATATAGCCTTATAACATAAATAAATCATCAAAACATTTCATTTCAACCTGTAGATCGCGACTGCAAGAAAACTAACAGTGCATCTGCGACCGCCTGCCAGCTGCGAACTGGAAATCTCGTTGCGTGGTGTCAAACTCATCCTCAGAGGCGATGACCGACCAGAGGTAACAAAATAGAAATCCACAATCAGTTTGTTATCATGTTGTACTAAAACTCTTAGTTGATATTGATTTTAATTTAGTTTCACCTATAAGTTAATTACTTTGAAATAAAGAATTTTAAACAAATGAACTTACAGTTACAGATCTACAAAATAATAAAACACTGATTAGACTGCTTCTGATTGGCTGTGCTACTTCCTGGTTTAGGCTAGGGTCAGACAAGCGCATTTTGTATGGAATGTGCGCCCGTGCAGTACGGACGCACTTTTTGACGGAAGACGCAGTAGTGGCCGCACAGTCCGTTTTTGTGACTGACGTTATTTTTGACGGATGTAGGAGGAAAAATAAATTAAAATAAAAAAAACATTTTGTCCGTCAAAAATGCTGGATGTATAAATGCAGTCCGTCTGACCACATTCCTATTAGGCCGGTGTCAGACGAGCGCATTTTGTGCGGACTGTGCGTCCATGCAGTACGGACGTACTTTCTGACGGTAGACGCTGTAGTGGCCACACAGTCCGTTATTCTGACTGTCATTTTTTTTGACTGATGTAGAAGGGAAAATAAATTAAATGAAGAACCATTGTGTCCATCAAAAATGCTGGACGTATAAATGCAGTCCGTCTGACCTCGTTCATCACTCACACACAAAGCTATGCGGACGTGGCGCACTCTTTGCGTTCGTTCTAGCAGATTTACGTTCTTGCCTGCCTTGCGTCCGTTTGCCATGTGCGGACGTACTTTGTGTGTGGGTCTCTATTGATCATAATTTTATGCTACCACGGACGTTAAAATGTGCGGCTTCACGGACGTGAATACTGCGTTCGCCTGACACGAGCCTTAGGGGCAGCATCAGAGCCTGAGTAATTGCAGAAACCATATGAACAATGATTCCTTTGTTTATTAATGGCCTGTTTCCTCATGTATTTTCTGTCACTTCCAGCTTTATCATATTCACTTAACCCCTTCATACCCTAAAAATCGACTAAACTCCATTTTGCATTGTAATACATTGAAAAGCAATCATTAACACACCTAATATAATTTGCATATCTTTTAAAGAAAGATTAGTGTGTCTCCTGTGGCGCAATGAAATCCACTGTCTTATCTCTCTCCTTTCCACCCAATCTTATTGTAAACAAGCTACAAGGAGTAACAAAAATTTTAAAGAAGTTGCTGCTGCATTACAACATCCAGTGAGAGGGCAGAATACAGGGAGAGCTTTGGGGTCACTCACTGCTGTAGGAATAAGATTCAGGGGGTTATAGTGACTGAAAATCCCTGTACAGTACAGATACAAGGTGTTACTGTAATTTCCATACAAAGGCATTATGTCACATACAGATATTATTTTTATAATCTATTGGTATTTTTTGGAAGCTGCTTTGCTGATAATCTCATTATGGTTAATACAAATCCCCATAAACAAGATATCTGACCATTTGATTATCTTTACCACATTTACTATATTAGACACAAAGGCCATTTCTGCCTGTATGCTGATAATGCAGACTCCCCTGTGAATTGGGACAGATAAGGGACACCATCTAGAGTTTGCAACCTTTCATCCTATCAATATTTCTGTGAAGGATAAATGAACATAATAAAAATTTAAACAAGCAAATTAACATTATTTAAATTGTTTAACTTTCTCAGAAAAACAATTTATGTGCAAAAATTCTATTTTAACTTATATTTAACTGTTAAATTCACACCCGATGTTTCAAATAAATGTTATGGTAATTTTGTTTTTCACCAAAAAATGCTTTGCAGAGTAGGGGGTTAAACATTGTTTAATTATTCTTTTATTATTATTAGTATTATTATTACTACTATTTTTATTTTGTTGAATTTATTTCTCCTTAATATAAAGGCATTTATGTATTATGTATATTTTGTTTTAGGCTGGGGTCAGACGAACGCAGTTTTAACGTGCGTTTAGCCGCACGAGATCACGGCCGTGCTAGCAGCAAATGCCGGGCAGCATACGACGAACGGCCGCACGAAAGTTCGTCCGTGCAACGCAAGTGGCAAACGAACGCATTTTTTCGAGAACGTCAAACCGCTAGTACGGACGTACAGAGTGCGCTGCGGCCGCATAGCGGCGTGTTTGCATGATTGGGAGACGTCAGACGCTGCTCATGTCCGGCCAACAAAACGTCCAGACGCAAAAAGGGTTTTATTGATGATCCGTACAAAATCACGGACGAAAATGCGCATCGTATGACCGCTATCGCGTATTCCGTGAAAAAATATGTCCATTCGTTCGAACGCACTTTTTCACGGACAACGTGAAAAATGCGTTCGTCTGACCCTAGCCTTAGATTGCAGAATTGCCATGTTGTAAATCCCTCTAGACTGTAAGCTCCTCAGAGCAGGGCCTTCTAACCTCTTGCGTCCGTTCCTATGTTTACTTATCTTTGTCTTGCTCCTATTAGGATCTAAGGGTAAGTAGTCAATGTAATAGAGCAGCAGGAAATGCTAGCAGAATGCTTGGTTGTGTAGGGAGAGGTATTAGCACTAGGAAAAGGGAAGTGCTCATGCCACTGTACAGAGCACTGGTGAGACCTCACTTGGAGTACTGTGTGCAGTACTGGAGACCGTATCTCCCGAAGGATATAGGCATCTTAGAGAGAGTTCAGAGAAGGGCTACTAAAATGGTGTACGGCTTGAAGGAGAAAAGTTACCAGGAAAGGCTTAATGATCTTAACATGTACAGCTTGGAAAAGACGAGACAGAGGAGATATGATCAGGGCCGCCATCAGGGCATTACAGCCCATGCTGGAGTAAGGGGCCCGGGCACTGGGGGGGCCCGCCGCCGGCAACTATGTTTACTTTAGGCCGCAGGCCTCGGAGGAGGTCCTGCGGCCTACCTGGGCCCGGTTGCCGGCGAGCAGGGACTCCAAGATGGCGGCTGGCGGGCCCCCTCTGATGATGTCAGAGAGGGCGCGCCAGACGCCTGTAGGCTCATGCTCCACCTGGCTGACTGGCTTTCAGTGGCGTAGCGAGGGGGGGCAGGAGACCCCAGGCGCCTGTCAGGGGGGCGCGCCACCAAGGAGGAAATTGGCATCATTCTGCCCCTGTCAGAGATCGGGATTTGGAGCCTCTCGTGCTGCTGCAGTTGCTCCTCCCCTTCCTCCTCCACACAGCTTCCTGCCCACTCCACGTGCCTTGAGGGAGGGAAGAGTTGAGAGCATCCGCGGGCCAAGGCAGTAACAGCTCTTTAGAGCAAACTGCAGGCTTGGAAACTGCACTGCTTCTCTGTCACAGGGAGACACACATCCCCCTGTGTGCTGACAGCACTGGCAGTGGCTCCCAGGACCAAAGAAGGTAATGCAACACTGGAGGGGGTGAAGTGAAATCAGAGGGGGGTGAAGTGAAAACTGGGGGGGTGAAATAAAAACAGAGGAGAGGGGTGAAAACAGCAGGGGGAATGAAATGAAAGCCGAGGGGGAATGAAATGAAAGCCGAGGGGGTGAAATGAAAGCAGCAGGGGGAATGAAATCAGAGGGGGGGGGTGAAATGAAAACAGCAGGGGGAATGAAAGCAGAGGGGAGGTGAAATGAAAACAGCAGGGGGAATGAAAGCAGAGGGGGGGGTGAAATGAAAACAGAGGAGAGGGGTGAAAACAGCAGGGGGAATTTATTTATTTATAAAGGATTTTACCAGGAAGGATACATTGAGATTTCTCTCGTTTTCAAGTATGTCCTGGGTTCAAGAATGAAAGCCGAGGGGGGGGGGGGGAAATGAAAGCAGAGGGGGGGTGAAATGAAAACAGAGCAGGGGCCATGAAATGAAAACACAGGAGAAGGGGGGGAAAGAAATGAACATGAGAAGTAAGAGGGGGTGAAATTGACTGTAAAGGGAGGTGGGGAGATGGACATGGCCAACATCACGTCCAGACACAAAAAGGGTTTTATTGACGATCCGTAAAAAAATCACGCCCGAAAATGCGCATCGTAAGACCGTTTTCGCTCATTCCGTGAAAAAATCCGTCAATGCGTTCGGAAGTACTTTTTGACGGTCGCTGCGATTAATGCGTTCGTTTGACCCTAGCCTAAAGGAGAGACCCCCTGCCTATACCGTTAAATGTCTATTGCTGTGGATTCCTGTGTACGTTCATACTCACTGCCTTTACCGTGGGAGTTCTATTGCTGTGATGCTTAACCATGGAATAATATAATATAATAATACTTTTATGCTACATTGTTTGCACTAATACACATTTTAGGTGATTTTAAGGTATTGGGAGTAACACTCTGTAATACGATCTTGATTCATATTATTTTTAATCACAATTTCATACTGTCTTAAATTATTTAAACCAGTTAGATACTATATGTTTGTTAAATGTGCGAGCAGTATGTGTGATTTTAAGATATTGGGACTAACACTCTGTAATGTGACCACGATTCACAGTAAATATTGATTTCCTATGGGAAAAAGGGATCGTGGGGGGGCCCATTCTGAGGGTCAGTAAGGGGCCCCAAAATTTCTGATGGCTGGCCTGGATATGATAGAAACATTTAATTATGTAAAGGGAATCCACAGGGTAGAGGAAGGGAGTATATTTAAAAGGAAACAAAGTAGCAAAACAAGAGGACATAGTCTTAGATTAGAGGGGCAAAGGTTTAAAAGTAACATCAGAAAGCATTATTTTACTGAGAGGGTGGTGGATACATTGAACAGTCTTCCAGTTGAAGTGGTAGAGGCCAAAACAGTAATTGAATTTAAGCAGGCATGGGATAGGCATAAGGCTATCCTAAACAAAAGATAAATCCAGGTAAAGTATCCATGTAATTGGGCAGACTAGATGGGCAGAAAGGTTCTTATCTGCCGACATTTTTCTATGTTTCTATTGGTTATTGTAAAGCGCTGTGGAAACTGATGGCGCTACATAAATGATGATAATAATAATAAAATAATTGTCCCGTGCATTCAACTTAATGTTCAACCTGTTCCCTTCCCTCCTATTCAGGGATTGTGTGCAAAACTGCAAGCGTCCTCTGCTTACCTCAGTATATCTTACCATGTTCTATAATACTTTTTATTTTACTTGTTACAGGACGAGCGTTGCAGTCACTTTTTCCAAATGAAGAATATTTCCTTCTGCGGATGCCATCCACGCAACAGCTGGTGAGATTGGAGACCTTATGATTGTCTGCACTATGTTGGAAAAGAGTTCTTTTAAAAAAAAATTACAGGAGATATTTAAAAAAACAGCAAAAAAAAACATGCAGTTTAGACTTGAATACCATGTGGCTGAGCCTCTGTACAGAACCATTGGTGAGTGAATCACATAAGGGGTTATTCAGAGACAGCCGATCTGTCCCTCAAATTTCCCCGTACGGTGGCCACTCGGCTTTTCAGAAAGCAGGCAGATTGCCAAATTTTGGCGAACTGCCTGCACATATGGGGCTCTATTACCTTCTTCACGCAAAAAGGCACGCAGAACGCGTGAATTTTTGCGTGCAGCGTTAAACGTTAACGTGCGTAAAACAACGCTGGTATTACAATCCTCGCGCATTTTTTCATCCGTCAAAAAATAACGCACGTAAAACAGACACGCAAAAATGCGCGTACAGCAACGTTGCGAGCAGAAATCCGTGTGCGGACTGTTTTTTCACGCGATTCAGCCAATCAGAATTAAGAACCACAATTGTTAAGTTTTTGCGCCTGACAAAGTCAATCTGCGCATACAGTATATGCTGCATCAATAAAAAAACACACACAACTTCTCAAATTTATTGTTTGGGTATGTGTAGAATGTGTAACTATACGTTGCTGTATTGTTTTTTTGGGCTGGTGTATTTGGGTTCGGCCAGGACGTTCAGATTTGCCGTTACCACCAGCTTTTAAAAGACGTTAAAATTATACACGCAAACGCTGTGCGCTAAATTTTGCGCATACTGTAGATTGTAATACCCTCCGCGTACCAGCGCACAAACGCATTTGCGCTCACAATGTTAAGTATAGGACGCGCACAGTACAGTACGCTCGCGCAGCGTTCGCGCAGGTTCACCCACGGTAGACGTTAACGTGCATTTTTTGTGCGGACATTGTAATACGACATTCAGTGCAAAGGGTTTTCCCCCTCGCGTTAATGCGTTTTTGCGCACGTGTTAACGTTTGCGCAAAGAATGTCATAGAGCCGATGGTGCCTGTTCAATGGCAGTGAAATCCACCATAGAGAAGCAATGGTTAATCTATTCAGAGAACACTGAACAGCAGTGAAACGTTGCCGAAGTGCCTTGCTGTTCGGTGGTTTCATTCAACAGGTTTATTCAGACGAATCCCATAGGCTTCAATGTTTAAAATATTCCCGTTTTAATTCAATATCTAATAAACCATTTACTATTTTAATCTGTAATGAAAAGTCTCTTTATTTATTTATTTTTTTTAGGCATTTTTCGGGATTTTTTTTTTTTTAAATTGTAAATCCCTCTAGACTGGTTACAGGAAGAAAAAAAAAGCTATTCTTTATTATTAATAGGACCTTATATGTTGATTCCAGACATTTCCGTCCAGTATTTCTTTTTGCAAACAGCGTTTCAAATTTGGCACTTTCAATATTTTTTTTTTTACCTGATCGGCTGCATGTCAACTTTTTTCTGCGTCTGGTTGGCGCTATGCTTCGCGGCTCATCGGCTACGTTTGGCAACTTTCTGGCGTGTTGGCAGGTGATGGGTTTGTGGCGGGTTTGCATCGGCGGGTTTGTGGTGGCGGCCGGTGGGTTTGCGGCGTGTTGGGGGGTGGTGTTCGGCGGCCGATTCTCTGCAATTCGGGAACCCTGCGGTGAATGCTGAATTCGCCACAGGGTCAGCGAATCGGACTTGCCGAAGTACGGCGAATCAGTGACATTTCGGTGCTCTCTGGAAACCCTGTAAGGCCTTGACTTAATTCTATCAGATAATTTTTCAGAAAAATTGTTGGCTGCTTTGGGACAATTTTATATTTTTTCAAAATATATGCTGAAAAAAATATCAGGCCAGTAAAAAGCTCTACCCACGGTGTGTTAATGTGTGCGCAGATGCGCTTTCTGGGTTTTAATATAACAGTGTAAATCTTAAATTATGGACTTGTGCGTCTTAATGTAAGTGGTAAATCATGTACACATTATAACAGCAAAAATCTAAATTTACAGCCACGCGTGTTTCACTGTAACAGTGTAAATGTTAATCTTCTGACTTGCATGTTTTACTGTAAAATGCGGGTCGTTTTGTGAAGGCGTTGCAGTTTACGAGTCCTACTGTAAAATGTGGGTCTCACTGTAAAGGCATTGCGGAACGTGCAACCTCCGTGATATTTTTTCGGATTTTGGCAAACCTATACAATGGAATTGAATCGCTAAAGCCGATATTTCCTTTGCAAAGTATAGCAGCGAGAGTCGATATTTGTTCTGAATTTTTATTGGGAGTCGAAATGCCGGTAAGTCCGGACTTCCGAATCTCCCGAACTAGACAATGTCCAATTTGCGGCCAAAAAAGGTGCATATATCAGCCATTGTGCTGAATTAAATCGAGGCCAAAATCAACAGAATTCAATCACTGGCTGAGCCTCGACCAGAACATTTTTGACTAGAATATTCCTTTAAGCGTTTTGACAGATGTTCTCTCAGATGTGTAATTACACTGAACGGTTTCTCGTTATGGTTGCTTGTCCTGACATTTATGTTGAATTTGAAATTTTACAGTTATTTTGGATTCATCACAAAACATCCTGTTCTGAGTCGCTTCGCTTGTCACGTCTTCGTTTCGCAAGACTCAATGCGACGCGTGGCCGAGTGTGTGGGGTAAGTACCGAACGCAATGTAGAAGTTAGCGAACAGATGTATAGAAGAGGTGTTACAATAAAAACAGGCCGGCTGTGGTGTCTACAAACTTACAATAGTAGTTAGCTGTGTGCATCGCTTTGTTTCTATCGCTCAGGATGTCAGGCAGTGTATGATGAAGAGCGCAGCGTGGTATGGGGAGTGTATCAATATGTATGGAACCAGAACAGAGAATGTTTGGTTCCAGGGGACGTTTAATATATGTTGCACTGCAGTTAAGCAGGAAGTAGTTAATCAGGAAGTCAGACACATGGACACTGATTAGGAGCTAGAGCTGAAGTTTATAGATCATGTTTATAAGATGTTTTGATAATAAATTTATCATAGCACGGCAGCTGGAGTCTGAGAGGCTATTTCATAAGCAGCAACATTTATACAGGGAGAGCCTACGTTCGGCCACCTGGATGTCCTGGTGCAATGTCGTGGAGGTCCACCTACCTCCTCATAGACCACATAGAAAGAAACCGCATGTTCCAGAGGTACTAATCCCACGAATACATTTATTTAACGCTATACAGAACAAAGTGCAACGTTTCGGCTCACATAGCAGCCTTAATCATGAATGATTAAATAAATACATTTATTCGTGGGATTGGTACGTGTGGAGTATGCTGTTTCTTTCTATAAGGATGCAGGCAGGACATTACTATAATCATGTAATTATAATGTGGACGGATCATACTTTTATTTTTTTTATTATTGGTGAGATCATTCAGGGGTAAAACAAAGGGACGGATAATACAGACAAAAGAAGTGGTATTCATAGCATAGTAAGACAATTTATTTTGGGCACCTGTCTTAAGAAAGGATATTATAGCGCTAGAAAAAGTAGAGACGGGCGACTAAATTAATAAGGGGAATGGAGCCCTCCCCGTCAAAAAGCTAGATGGACACTGAGCGCACAGGGAGGAAGGAACGTCCACTCTCACGGACGTTCCTTCCTCTCTTTACAAATGCTCGTGTGCCGGGAGCCTTAGGGTCTGGAAAGTAACATCCATTGTGGAATTCGCTGTAACTTAGTGCTGTACTGCACCAGAATATTTACTGTACGACTTGTTCAGAGAGAAAGTGTTACTGTTCTGGTGATGTAACTAATATTTTTGTGTCTATTTTCAGGCGAGCATTCCAAGAATTCTATCAGGAACACGTGGAATTCAGCTGCCCCACAGAGGATATTTACCTGGAGTGACCAGGGGCTGTATATTTTTAGGCAGGATTCAGTGGGTATATATATATATATATATATATATATATATATATGAGAAAGAGAGAGTGAGAGAAATCCCAGTGTCATCATTATTCAGCCAGGTCACCAGGGGTGTGAGTCTGCATGACCCCCGACCTCAGACTCCCCATACACAAAGCCTTTCTTAGGAATACTATTTCAGTGGTACAGGACATTTCACGTTAACCCTTTTCCTGCTACCTAATGCAGAGTATCTCCTCTTTCCTCTTATGCACTGAAGTGCTTTTCCCTCTTCTCCCCCCAGCGCCTTCCCTAATAGGTTTTGCAGATCATTTGCGTAATCCCATCTATCATAGGCTTCAAAACATCTCCTGTCATTTTTTCTCGTTTTGAATAAAACTGCTGAGTATCACAGCTTCCACTCCGCGCAATCACTACTGACTGCAGAGGGTTTTCCATTATTTATCAGCCGCTGTAAACAGAGCGTTAGCCACCTCCCAGGTACAAATCGCTACAGAATACACCTTTATATGCAGAGCATCTCAGGTTGATCCCTTCCCAGGACCACTAAGGACCTGCGTTGTTGCATCGCTCCCTTTCCTTTCCGACCACACAGCTCTCTTCACAATTGTGACATTATCTCTTTCACACACCAGCAAGGCATGATGCTTTTAATATCTGTAGAGCGTCGATACCCCATAGCTCTTTGCAGATCCTTTACTCGGCTACTTTTCACCGAGCTGTCCTCCTTTCAAACATTAGAAACGTTTGCAGCTCGTTCATCCACTTCTGCCCAATGCTCTGTTGTTGTGCAAGAGGGTACACGCGACATACAACATTAGGGAGATCAATACCCGCTTTATTTGTTGGGGGTGGGTTAAAAGGACACTGTTCGATATCTTTTTGGCCTATCGCCTTCCTTGAAATTATTCTCAGTAGCTTTAAATGGGATTCCCCTCCGTATCCTCCTCACTTCTCCAGAGGACCGTTTTAGCTTCTTATACACTGAACGAAATTATAAATTAAGGTCCTTTGAACTCTGTATCCACACTCTGTAAATAAAACCGCAAGCTTTTGGAAGGTCAGTAGATACAGGTAATAGGCAGCTCTTCAGACATGTATTGAGGTTCCTGTTATTAAGTATTGTGTTTTGAAGAATGTGGATGTCTAAATGTGGTAGCTCTTGTCTTTGACGATATCTCGACCACATTAGCTGCGCTCCCGGTTATATTCTTCTTCTTTTCTTTTTTAATAACTAGCATTAATGCATCCTTTGCCAGGGACCTGTGACTTATCACTGTATAAACCCATCCTAGGCTTGTGATCTGCAGGTCATTCCTTTAATAACCTTGTTGTATTGCTAGCCTGCAGCTCATTACGTCTCACGGCTCTTCTCTAAGTGTCCGACATCTCATGTCAACTTTAACCAAATCCCCTATAGTGATCTGTTCCCCATCATTGATTTAAACCCCCTCTCAAATACATGTATTTCTGAAGACATTCATCTCACTGCCCCATGTGTTATATCCCTTACAAGTAACCTTTAGCTATTAACCCCTCCCTGGCTAGTGACTGCAGCTCATCTCATCTGTACCCCGTGCCCCTTCCCTAGCACCATCCTGTCACTCCTCCTCACATATCCGTTGACACTTGGGCGGACACACGCTAAGGTCTCATGAGTGAGTAAAACCTCTCGAATTCCCATTAATTCCATATAGACTATAGATTATATTACAATATGGACTGGAGAGGCCTTTCATAGTATCTTAGTGCATGTCCCCCTCTCAACTTTCTATGCCAGACCTGCAGTAAAAGGGTTAACGGCATAAGGACTCGGAATACAGCATGGAGAGACAACGCCAACCTAGACCCATAGACCATAGCCACACTCCAAAAGATGATACGGAGCCCTATTACTGATTAAGGGTAAAGTGATTCATAACACATAAGAGGAGGGAACGCTGTATTTTGTGTAATAATGGAAGATTTAGTGCTTATTAAGGTTACTTAGAAGTACCAGGGAAGACTTAGGTCTGAGTAGGAGGGTAATCGATAGGAACAGCGGTAGCTTGTATTATATTACCTGCCTCGGCGCGGGTAAATAGGTAGGATACGAGGAGGTTTAATAGGACATTGTGTCAGTTCTAGCTGATAGAATGGGAGTTTATCTGTTAGAAGGATAACAGGATGAGGAGGCGTTATTCATTGCACACATGATTATGGGATATCGATTTTTCACGCCATGGCTCATTTTCTCTTTCTGCATCAAATAAAGTTTGAGCTGCATCAATTGTGTCTTCATTGTGCTGTGCTGAACATGACCGTTTATTGATGGGATTGCGAGCATGAGACGTATGACTATGACGTGATAGAGAAAAGTGACGGCGTGGTGAAAAAAGCACCAAAATATCATGTGACTTTAAATATAAATAAAATGAAACATATAAACTGTATGCAGCTTTACCTGGAAACTAGCTGCAATCCATCCCCTGCTCGGATCACCAATACATAATAAAAACTTTCATACCAAATCCAGTAGCGCTATACAAAAGCTCAATAGTAAGACCAAAATGTATTGATATAATATAATAATATTCTGGTGAATAATAACAATTGTGTCAGTGTAATACGGTGAATAAACCTGCTCTTTGGTTTATATTGGTGCTTAGATTTCTGTAATTGTCCACTTGTTCCTATCTCACATATATACCAGTATATGGAAAAAGACAATAACAAAACAGATAATAGTTCAACATTGTATAAAACTGTGATAAATCAAATGAGTTTATGTTCATCCCACTCACATGATCCCGAGCCTGTATAAATTTGGCTCTGTAGGAGTCGATTCGTGCCTGTTTTAGGTTGGCACCTCTCTCTCTGTAATCGCTTTATGTACGTTCCTCCAAAACAGAAAGTGGGAGAACAAGGGGGACCGTAGGGTAGTGTGCTCACAATGTTTCATATCAAGAGCTGTCAATTGTCCCACTCACTTAGAAGGGAGCCTTACTATATGCGGCTCGGAGGTATGTGCCGTTGGCTCCTCATGTAGGTGGTGCTCGACCTGGTT
This sequence comes from Leptobrachium leishanense, assembly GCA_009667805.1. Lineage (NCBI taxonomy): Eukaryota > Metazoa > Chordata > Amphibia > Anura > Megophryidae > Leptobrachium > Leptobrachium leishanense. Next base: position 69,388,671 of record CM019065.1, read on the forward strand.
GTTGTGGATTTGGTTACAGATGAATAGGTAGAGAAGCTGGAAATCCTTGTTGATTCTGGGTAGGATGAGCCCAAGTAGAAAGTGTGGAGATCGAGAATCTTCAGAAAACTTTTTCAAAAAGCTTTATGTAGGTGAATAATTGATTGAGGAAGGTATATAAATGAATAGTAAATTTATTAGAGTAAAAATGCCCAACGCGTTTCGTCCTGAGACTTTATCAAGGGCGATAAAATAACATAAAAGATAAAAGCATGAAATAATATAAACCTTCCCTTCCTTCGTTTCGTATTTAAATAGTCCACAAAGTCCTCTCATTGGTCGATTCGATTACTCGGCGTTCACCATATATGGTCAAAAAGAAATTCTTTTCGTATGTCACTTCCGTTTTCGGATTTCTCCGAAGTGTCGTTTCCGTTTTCGATCGGAAGTCACCTGACTCCATACACTCGAAAATCCTATTCTTTCGTTTTTGGACATGGTGTTAAGTCCATTCATTGGTCAATTCGATCTCCCTATATTCACTGGGAAAAAGGAAATCTTTTGGTGTATCATCTCCGTTTTCGGATTCCTTCGATGCGTCATTTCCGTTTCGGATCGGAAGTAACCGGTAACTTCCGATCCGAAACGGAAATGACGCATCGAAGGAATCCGAAAACGGAGATGATACACCAAAAGATTTCCTTTTTCCCGGTGAATATAGGGAGATCGAATTGACCAATGAATGGACTTAACACCATGTCCAAAAACGAAAGAATAGGATTTTCGAGTGTATGGAGTCAGGTGACTTCCGATCGAAAACGGAAACGACACTTCGGAGAAATCCGAAAACGGAAGTGACATACGAAAAGAATTTCTTTTTGACCATATATGGTGAACGCCGAGTAATCGAATCGACCAATGAGAGGACTTTGTGGACTATTTAAATACGAAACGAAGGAAGGGAAGGTTTATATTATTTCATGCTTTTATCTTTTATGTTATTTTATCGCCCTTGATAAGTCTCAGGACGAAACGCGTTGGGCATTTTTACTTTAATAAATTTACTATTCATTTATATACCTTCCTCAATCAATTATTCACCTACATAAAGCTTTTTGAAAAAGTTTTCTGAAGATTCTCGATCTCCACACTTTCTACTTGGGCTCATCCTACCCAGAATCAACAAGGATTTCCAGCTTCTCTACCTATTCATCTGTGTCCTTTATCTGGAGGAGAGTGGGAATACCTCCATGAGAAGCGGATCCAACATCTAAAGCTAAGTACCCTGTACCACATTTTTTTCTTATATGTTGTGGATTTGGTTGTCTGGTTTCCAGATGGAATAGTGCGTCAGAACAGCAAGATATAGCTAAAAAGGTATTAATTTATATAAAAACGCATAGGGGTAACAACTTCTAAAGGTTCTTTAAGAAACAGCGGTTTGCCAAAAATAAAACGGAGATACGCATTTCGCTGATCGCTATGTCGGCTTCCTCAGTCTCTATTGTAAAATCAGTGAAGGCCAGTAGATGCCAAAGACACTCCACTGATTTTACAAGGCCGAGGTTCACCATCACTGTTCTAGAGTGTAGACACCAGCATATTATTTTTCAATCCCTTTTAAGGGGTTATTTAAAGAGTCTACTTTCGTTCAGCGCACTTCGGTGAGCTCAAATTGCTGACCCCGCGGTGAATTCAGCATTCACCGCAGGGTCCTCAAAGTATGCCAAATGGATCCACTGAATGCAGCCGATAAACCCGCCAAACGCATCCGATAAACTTCTGAGCGCCGCTGAAAAATCACTGAATGCATCCGATAATCTGCAGAACAGCGCTAAGAAATCACCGAATGGGTCTGATAAACCCGCCAAACACTGCTGCAAAAATCACCAAAAGAAACCGATAAACTGCTCAACGCCACTGAAAAATCACCAAACGCAGCCACAAACCGCCTTACGCAGCCTCTGATCCGCAGAACGCCTCTGATCAGCTGCCGAAAAAAACCGACCAGCCACTGAACGCCGCTGAAAAAAGCCAACAAGCCGACCAGCTGCCAAACGGGTAAAAAAAAAAGGCAATTTTTAAAAGCCGTTTAAAGCAAAACTAATGCATTAAAATGAATGGAAATAATATATGAGATCCTGTGAATAACAATAAAAAGGTCTGTTACAGAATAAAAAACGCCATTTAAAAAAAAGTCGAAATTAAAAATTTTGCTGAAGAAATCCAGAAAAATGCCTAAAAAGTTCTAAAAATTTAAATTAATAAGACTTTTTGCTGCAAACGAAAAGAATAAACAGTTGAATAAAAATTTATAAAAATGGGGAATTTTTTTACATTGAAACCTATGGGATTCGCCTTTTTAAAACTTGAACGAAAGCACCGCAAATCTGGGCATTTTGACAACACTTCGCTGCCGTTAGGCATTCTCTGAATAGATTAACTATTACTTCTCTATGGGGAATTTCACTGCCGCCGAATTGCACTGTATTTCACTGGCAATTCCCAATATTTGGTGAATTGGCAGCTTTCTGAATAGCCGAATTGATGTGAAATTGCACCATACGGGGAAATTTACTGTTCGGTGCAATTCATTGGCCAATTCGGCTCTCTCTGAATAACCCCTTTAGTAACGTATATATATATGACTATTTGTAGTGGTTCTTTAGAGTACCTGCAATACCCCAGGGTTCAGTGAGGAAACAAAAAATATTACTTGCTGTATACTAGTGTCAGGGGCTGACTGGCAACTTTTGGCCCAGGGGGCAAGTACAACCCATAGGCCCATGGAGCAGCAACCCGGTCCTCCATTTAAATTTTAAAAAAATAAATAAATTTAAAAAATTTATTATGTTAACAAATTACATAATAAATGACATTTTCAGACTGTTTTAAATAAATAATTATTTATTTTCAATACCACCTAACTCTGATCAATGTCCCACCTACCTCAAACTAATACTGCCTATATCAGAGCAATGTTCCCTTTTCCTCACATTACCCCCTAGTTCATAGCAATGCCCCCTTTTACCCATAACTACTAACCCCTGAATCAGAACAATACCCCATTCACATTACACAGATGACCTTTTAAAATCCAGCGCTGCCCACTTCCCTAAAATCAAAACCCACACTAATGTACCCGAACCCCACACTAATGTACCCGAACCGCACACTAATGTACCCGAACCCCACACTAATGTACCCGAACCCCACACTAATGTACCTGTGACCAATTTTATTACTTGTAAAAGACACTCCCATACACACACGCACACAGATATGCACAGATACAAATACTGACAGATACACACATTTCATCATGTCATGCCCCCTTCCTCTTTGCCTTTTTCACCCCTTTTCTCCCCATTATTCCCTTCATTCTCCTTTTTATCCACTTCTCTCTTCCCTTTCTTTCATTCTCCTTCTCTCTCCACTTCCAATCTCCTTTTTCGCTCCTCCCTCTTTCTATGCAGATCTTCCCACTCCTCTCCTATGTCCATTCTCATTCCGTACTCCTTTCCTCTCTCTTCCCTTTTCTATTCATTTTCTCTCTACTCCTTTCTCAGCTCAACTTCTCCCTCTCCACATTCCATTCCATATTCTTCTGGTCTTTCCCGCTTTTCTCTATCCTTCTTCAGGTCTTTTCTTTCCCACCTTTTTAAGCTTCTCTCTCCCCCTCATTTTCAGCTTATCTCCCTCTCTTTTTCCCCCCTTCATATAGTCTTCTCCTCCCTTACCTGTGGCCAGTGTTCTCCTTCCCTCCTGTGGGACTGAGAGGAAGTGACAGGTTAAACAGTCACTTCCTTCCAGCGCTGCTTCTGCAGAGGAGGGAAGCAGTGCTATGAGGAAAATAAAGGGTGGGGCTGCTCAGCCAACCACAGCACTTTGTGCCTGGGGCAGAGATCCCTCTTTAAGCAGCTTTGTAGAATTTGTTTGTCTTTCCACTGTGGTTGACATGGTAGCAGCGCCTGTTTACTAATCAGGGAGGTCTTGAGTTCGATTCTCAGCTGGTCAACTGTTTTTTTTTTCTACCTCTGCAAGCACAATAATAATATTGTTATAATGCTGATGCTATTATTGTTCTGTTATTAAAAATAGCAGCATTAGAATAATTGTGCAGAGGTAGATGTTTTTTTTAAAAAAAATAATAATACATTACCAGCTAAGAATTGAACTTCCTGCCCACTAAACAGGTGCTGCTACCATTTGAGCCACAGAGGTAACACACTAAAGTGTCCACAAAACTACCTAATGAGGGTTCTCTCCCCTGGGAGCACTGTTCTATGACTGGCTAAGGAGGGCTGTGGGAGGTGTCTCTGGCCCTGCACTTCCTGCTAATGAGTCTGGCTGGCTGCGGTGTGTAAAAGCCGGTGTTCAGTCGAAAAATGCCCGTTTGTCGAGAAATGCCTGGCCCCAGCTTGATTGGCAGGTTGTGTGACGTAGGTCCACCAGGCGCATGCGCAGTGGGGGCCAGGCATTTCTCGACAAACGGGCAAAAAAAAACCCTTTGTCGAGAAATGCCTGGCCCCCACTGCGCATGCGCCTGGTGCACCTACGTCACAGCACCTGTCAATCAAGCCGCCGATCAGCTGTTTTCCAAGCGGCCGATCAGCTGTGTGCTGGCACGTAGGTGCACTCGGGCACGAGCGTCGAATAAAGCAAGCCAGCGTCTCCGCCCCCAGCAGAGCACCCACCCCCCGGACAGCCTCTCCCCCTCCCCGGGCGCTCAGTAAGGGAACCAGCCAGCCGTCCCAGCCTCACCTCCTCCCCCCGGCCAGCCTCTCCTCCTCCCCGGGCGCTCAGTAATGCAAGGGGACCGTCTCCACCCCCAGCAGATCGCCACCCACCCCCCGGCCAGCCTCTCCCCTCCACGGCCGCTCAGTAAGGGAACCAGCCAGCCGTCCCAGCCTCTCCTCCTCCCCGCGGCCACTGGCCCCCCCCCGGGCACTCACACACAGGTAGGAAGGGAGGGAGTGTATCAGCCGCCCTGTCCTAGCACTTCTCCCCGCACTGAGAGTCACACACTCCGGGTGGGGGTTGCTGCCTACTCCCCTGGGGGAACCATGGATCGCAGGAGACCCGGGGGTCCTTTGGAGCCCTGTATCTCGGTCCCTGAGCATGGCAGGAGGCTGGGTGAGGTGTCATTGGAAAGTGCAGAGTCTGTTCTTTCTAATGATACCCACCATGTCTGTGTAATGTGTAAAGTTAATCACCAATATCAAACCAAGAGAAAATGAAATAAAAGTCAGTGTTAAAAAAAAGAGTAATTTTTATTTAATGAATTATTGGTGATTACTTTTACACATTACACAATCATGGTGGGTATCATTAGAAAGAACAGACTCTGCACTTTCCAATGACACCTCACCCAGCCCGCTGCCATGCTCAGGGACCGAGATACAGGGCTCCAAAGGACCCCCGGGTCTCCTTGCGATCCATGGTTCCCCCAGGGGAGAAGGCAGCAACCCCCACCCGGAGTCTGTGACTCTCAGTGCGGGGAGAAGTGCTGGGACAGGGCGGCTGATACAATCCCTCCCACCCTGTGTGTGAGTGCCCGGGGGGGGGGGGCGAGTGGCCGCGGGGAGGAGAGGCTGGGACGGCTGGCTGGTTCCCTTCCATAAGTGAGTGCCCGGGGGGGGGGGGCGAGTGGCCGGGGGGTGGAGGAGAGGCTGGCTGATCCCCTTCCATTACGGTGCGCCCGGGGAGGAGGAGAGGCTGGCCGGGGGGAGGAGGTGAGGCTGGGACGGCTGGCTGGTTCCCTTGCATTACTGTGCGCCCGGGGAGGGGGAGAGGCTGGCCGGGGGGTGGGTGCTCTGCTGGGGGCGGAGACGCTGGCTTGCTTTATTCGACGCTCGTGCCCGAGTGCACCTACGTCCGCTTGATTGACAGGTGCTGTGACGTAGGGGCACCAGGCGCATGCGCAGTGGGGGCCAGGCATTTCTCGACAAAGGGTTTTTTTTTGCCCGTTTGTCGAGAAATGCCTGGCCCCCACTGCGCATGCGCCTGGTGGACCTACGTCACACAACCTGCCAATCAAGCTGGGGCCAGGCATTTCTCGACAAACGGGCATTTTTCGACTGAACACCGGCCGGTCTCATTACAAAGAGACAGAGCAGCTGCCGCAATTGACGTTTTAATGGACTGAGGACCGGCCCAGGGGCCATTTGCCACCCTGCCCCCCAGCCCAGTCCGCCCCTGACTAGTGTGAATGTGTGAATACAATACATCTACAGTTGTGTTCAAAATTATTCAACCCCCAATGCTGTAAAGGGTTTTAGGGAATTTAGTGTACATTTGTAATTGTATTCAGAATTAAATCCTACAAGGACTTTTTAAAGAACCATATGCAACTAAAATGACATCAATTGGTTTTGTAATACAGTAGTAAATGTTTCTTTTGTGAATTCTTCATTGACACAATTATTCAACCCCTTAAAGACTACCACTCTGAAGAACAGAGGTTCATTCAAGTGTTTTCAATCAGGTATTGAAAACACCTGTGGATGTCACGGAGCAGCAATAAAGCATAATAAGCACCAATTAGGCAGCTTTAAAATGACTGTGATACTCAGCTCCTTCTAGACATTTACTGGTGTGGTTACAAACATGGTGAAGTCAAGAGAATGGTCCAGGAAGACAAGAGAAGAGGTGATTACTCTTCACAGGAAGGGCAATGGCTATAAGAAGATTGCAAAGATGTTAAACATACCAAGAGAGACCATAGGAAGCATCATTCGCAAATTCAAGGCAAAGGGCACTGTTGAAACGCTACCTGGTCGTGGCAGAAAGAAGATGCTGACTTCGACTGCTGTGCGCTACCTGAAGCGTAGAGTGGAGAAAAGCCCCCGTGTGACTGCTGAGGAACTGAGAAAAGATTTGTCAGATGCGGGTACTGAAGTTTCAGCTCAGACAATACGGCGCACACTGCGTAATGAAGGCCTCCATGCCAGAACTCCCAGGCGCACCCCCTTGCTGTCTCCAAAGAATAAGAAGAGTCGACTGCAGTATGCCAAAAGTCATGTGGACAAACCACAGAAGTTTTGGGATAGTGTTCTGTGGACTGATGAAACAAAATTAGAACTGTTTGGGCCCATGGATCAACGCTATGTTTGGAGGAGGAAGAACAAGGCCTATGAAGAAAAGAACACCTTGCCTACTGTGAAGCATGGCGGGGGGTCAATCATGCTTTGGGGCTGTTTTGCTTCTGCAGGTACAGGGAAGCTTCAGCGCGTGCAAGGTACCATGAATTCTCTTCAGTACCAGGAGATATTGGATGACAATGTGATGCAGTCCGTCACAAACCTGAGGCTTGGGAGACGTTGGACCTTTCAACAGGACAATGATCCCAAGCATACCTCCAAGTCCACTAGAGCATGGTTGCAGATTAAAGGCTGGAACATTTTGGAGTGGCCATCGCAGTCACCTGACTTAAATCCGATTGAGAACCTCTGGTGGGACTTAAAGAAAGCAGTTGCAGTGCGCAAGCCTAAGAATGTGACTGAACTGGAGGCTTTTGCCCATGACGAATGGGCGAAGATACCCGTAGATCGCTGCAAGACACTTGTGTCAAGCTATGCTTCACGTTTAAAAGCTGTTATAACTGTAAAAGGATGTTGTACTAAGTACTAAGATTGAATGTCACTTGGGGGTTGAATAAAACTGATAATGATGTGAGCACAGAAAAGACATTTGTGGTTATTTCATTATAAATGTTATGTTATATTTGTCTGACCTACACGTGCCTCTTTGATTTAATTGTAAGCAAGATGACTGAATGATCAAAATCAATGTCAAACTGGCCAAAACACTCAATTTCAGTGGGGGTTGAATAATTTTGAACACAACTGTAACTCCCTATGTTACAAGTGAGAACAATGACCTGTTACACTATCATCATTCCAGTTTCTTTTAAGGTGTGTATAAATACCTTGTACTGGATACAGATTATAAATAGGGATGAGCCGAACACCCCTGTGTTCGGTTTGCATTCAAACTCAAACAATTTCAAAAGTTCGAGTTCGAACTCGAACACGAACCGAACTCAATGGGACTCAAAAGCTCAATTTTTAGAGTGCCCTCCAAGAGGGCATATATGCAAGATATTTGCCATAAAAGGTGTATGGGGGTCCGGGTAGTGCCCTGGGGGACAGGAAAGAAGGACAAAAAGTTTAAAAAAAGACGTTTTTAAAGGAACAGTGAGTTTTCATAAAATAAGGGTTAAAAATATAAACGAAACATTCCTTCAAATATCGTGCCTAGGAGGTCCCCATAACCTGCCCGTGAAGTGGCGGATTTGTAGGATGTATAGAAACCTCGCCATCAGAAACCCACACACGACACCTATTCACCCTTAACCCTTTCGCTGCGGAGGGCGCGTCCACCCACAGGTCCTGTTGCGTGCGCGTCCTGAGCACGTCCTCCCTTTGCGGCCAGCGATCGGCCGGATTCCAGCCCCCCCCTGTGCCACCCGGGACGGCCGCCGGCACCATTAGATGTCATTGCGGCGGCGCGATGACATCTAATTCAGGCGCCCCCCCCCACGTGTGCAGAGGAGGTGCCTGAAAGGGAGGGGGTGGAGGTCCTTCGGACCTATCTCCCTCCCGATCACCGGGGTCCTGCGGCTGAAGGCAGGCACGGTTTGGAAGGGCACAGCCTGCCCTTCCAAACTGTGCCTGCCTTTAACCCCTTGGGTGCCGGATCACGATTCGGTGCTGAAAAGCACCGAATTGTGATCCTCTCCCAGAGCTGGCTGACATCTTGGATGTCGGCCAAGCTTCCGGGAATGCCCCCTGACGACTGGTGTCATCGTGCATAGCACGATGACGCCAGTCCTGGAGTTAACACCTAACTGCCACCAATGATGGAGATAAGGGGTTCCAATGAACCCCTATCTCCTTATCCGTGGCAGCTAGGGGTTAATGTTTTGTACTGTTGGATCGGCCAGAGCATGGCCTTTCCAATGATACCAAACCTGACCTTGTAAAAAGTTTTTTTTAAAAAATTAAAATTAAAAATAAAAAAATATTTAAAATATTTTTTATAAAAAAACAAGTTGTTTTTGTTTTTTTGGTTTGTTAATGCAACAATATTGTTCCCATTTCAATTATAATTTGAACAATGATGCTGCACTAGCGATTTTTGTATGCGCTGCGTTTGTTAAAAATCGCGTAATTTCCCCCCAAAAAAATGTAACGAGACCCCATTTCTCATTTTTATAACAAGCGCACCCCATACAAAATATAACCGCAATTGCTCACATGTAAAATGTGAAATAAAACACTTTACACGTAGTAAATTATTGAAAATTCATATTTTATTGCATATTTTGTTATAATATATAGACAGGACATGACGTATACATATAATAATGACATATTATGAATCTGCCGAGTCTGTCGGAAAGAATGACATATAATATGTCTAGGTCATATACTAAAATAAGCCTTCAAAACACGTTTAAACAAGACGAGGGAAACCAGTAAAAATGAGCTCAGCACAGAGGCGTGAAATGCCTCAGCAGCGAAAGGGTTAAGGAGTTAAAATGCTCAGGGACTGGCTACTATCCTGTTAGATGAGGGAATGTATTATATGTAAAAAGCAAGGTATATATGACAATGGATAGTCAGAGACTCTAGGGACTCAGCTTGTACGCTTTATGATAGACATTTTCACGTTGTGTTGTGTTACTAATGCAGAAGCAGCAAGCCCTTCCACCACGCTTGCTCCAAAACTATAGATCTAACACAATAATAATTGTATGCTCACATAGGCCCTTCGGGAGAGGTACATGACATACAAATACTGGAATATTACGTTTAAATCTAAGGAGTGTGATAAAGATTTTATTAAGCCCTTGATGACAAATGACGTAACATCTACATCATTAATGATTGGCTTTACAGAACCCTGGTCCTTAAAGGGTTAAACAACATATCAGAGGATCATGTAGTAAAAATGAACACTTCTTAGAATTCAGAAGCATACAGAGTTCATACATGTGCAGGAGCCACACTCAGTCTGCAGACAATGTATCAAATTCATGAGACCAGACTAATTAGAAGCAGATGTTATTTCCAAACACTAATTAACACCTGTTGTTTACACCGTTTGAGGGCCCTGCTGTAAGCACAGGTCATTTAGAGGTGAGAATCTTTGCACCTACACATTAGGCAGACTGTAAAGCATGCTAGAAAGGTGGCATACATCAATTTGAATTGGAATGGGGCACACATCAGATAAAATGGGGGCATACATCAATTTAAATAGGAATGGGGCACACATCAGATGAAAAGGGGGCATACATCAATTTAAATGGGAGTGGGGTACACATCAGATGAAATAAGGGCATACATCGATCTAATTGGGAATGGGGCGCATAAGGCTAGGGTCAGACTGAGGCAGTGCGAACGCGCGTTCTGGCGCACATAATCACGGCCGCACTAGCAGCAGATGACGGGCAATGACAGCCAATATACGAAGTACGGTCGCACAAAAGTCCGGCCGCGCAACGCAAGTGGAAAATGAACGCATTTTTTCGAGAACGTTAAACCGCTGGTACTGACGTACAGAGTGCGCTGCGGCCGCATAGCAGCGTGTGTGCGTGATTAGGAGATGTCAGACGCTGCTAGTGTGCGGCCTACATAACGTTCAAACAGCCGGATTTCCCTAGACTTCTTTTCACCCCATCGTCATGAAATACGTCCAGAATTGCGCATCGTCTGACCACTTAAGCGTATTCCGTTAAAAAATGCGTGCGCACGCATCGACGTACATTTTGACGGTGGCCGCAGAAAATGCGCTCATCTGTCCCTAGCCTAAGTCAGATCAAATGAAAATGGAATTGGGATATCGAATAGTAGGAATGGTGGGAAGTGGGAATGGTGGCGTAAATAAAACAAAATGGGAATGGAGGTAAAAAAGTGGACATGAATTCTGTTGCTGAATAATTCATCTAGCATAATGAGCAGCACAGACAATTTTTTTGGGAAGTCAGCAAACCAGAGCATGTAGTAGGCAGCTGGAGCCCCTAACGGGCGGCCGGTGCAGCACGGTGCTCCACTGCAGAGGAGCCACTTCTTCCAAAAATAATGATGTAAAATACATTTCAGTGGGCAAAAACGTGGGTCTTTATTGAATCAACATTGGAGACAAAGACAACAAAAGCCTTTTTGGGAAGTTTGAGGAGCACTAAGAAAGCGAGTCTTCATTTTATTACATTTTCACAGCATTTGTTTCTGTTCTGAAGATTTGCCATCCTGCGTTGTGTGATATGTATACAGTAATACCTTGGTTTACGAGCATAATTCGTTCCAGAAGCTTGCTTGTAATCCAAAGGTATACCATAATGCTGTAAAATTGTCTTGTTGGTCTGGGGGGGGGGTTCACATTATAGAATACCACCTTCTTTTCATATGTTCTGTAGTCCATGAGGGAAAGGGTTAATTAAATTCTATATAGTCGTAATCACATGTATAGATCAAGGCGTTCTAGTAGATGTGATCTATTTAGATTTTGCTAAAGGACTTGATAAGGTCACACGCAAGGGGCTAATATACTATGAGACATGATAAAGTACGATTATGGAACCTGATGGTTCATCAGACACCGAATACACTGACTGGCCCAAAAAAGTCACGCATTCTAGTATTTCATTGGACCCCCTTTTGCTGTGATTCCGGCACGCAGTCGCCGTGGCGTCGTGTCGATAAGCTCGTGCGATGTCACAGCATTTATCTCCATCCAGAGTCGCATTAAATTGTCGCCAAGATCTTGTGTTGATGATGGGAGAGTCACGGCGTTGCGTAAAGTCTTCTCCAGCACGTTATCCCAAAGATTCTCAATGGGGTTAAGGTCTGGACTGTGCGGTGGCCAATCCATGTGTGAAAACATGTCTCATCATGCTCCCTGAACCACTCTTGCACAATTTGAGCCAGTGAATCCTGGCGTTGCCATCTTGGAATATGCCCGCTGTGCCATCAGGGAAGAAAAACCCATTGATGGGAATACCTGCTCATTCAGTGTATTCAGGGAGTCACGTGACCTCATTTTTTTGGGCGCATAACATTGCTGAACCTAGACCTGACCGACTGAAGCCGAGCCAGATCATAACAGGCTTGTACGGTAGGTGGTGACTTTGTTTTTGGCCAGGCAGTGTATGTTGCACCTGGAGCACTAACCACTCCTACCTCTGCATTCCCTTCTATGCCTATAATAGATACGAAAATAAAGCTTCTTAACAGGTTTTATGCAAAGAACAACTATCTGGGGATATAATTGCACTTATAAAAGCAATTTGTCTTAAGTATTAATAATGTCTGCTGCCCCCTAGTGCTTATACATGATATTATTCAGTGAAAGCATTATTATTATTCTTAAGTTATATAGCGCCAGCATATTCCGCAGCGCTGTACAATGGGCACAATATAAAGCATTACAAAATCCATTCCACAGGTGTCACTGCTTGCAAACCTCAGATCTGGCCCACATGTTCCCCAGAGGAATATGAAAAGCTGGTTCCTATTCTCCATTGGGGAGCATCTGCTTTGTGATCAGCCTCTGCTGTGGCTCGTACCTGTAGCAAGGGCACGATAAGACCTTGGAAGGTCAAAGCTCAGCATGGAACTTAGAAAAATGGGTTCTTAATACCTGCGGGAAATTATCTGAAGAATCAATATTCAGGAGCTGATTGTGAACATCACTGGTAATAATCAACATACAGGGTAATTCAGAGAGAGCCGAACTGGCCCCGAAATTGCACCGAACAATGATTTCCCCGTAAGGTGACATTTCATGGCCATTCGGCTATTCACAAAGTAGGCAGTTCGCCAAATTTTGGCGAATTGCCAGCGAAATACAGTGCTGTTTGGTGGCAGTGAACTCCCCCATAGAGAAGCAATGGTTAATCTATTCGGAGAACACCAACAGCAGGGAAATGTCAGTGGAATGCGCTGATGTTTGGTGGTTTCATTCGGCAGGTTTTACCATAGACTTCAATGTAAAAAATATTCCCATATTTAATGCAATATCTAATAAATTGTTTAGTCTGTTGATTTGAAGGAAAAAAGTATTTTTATCTATTTTTTTTTTAGGATTTTTTAGGCATTTTTCGGTGTTTTTCCAGCAAAAAAAATTGTGTTTTTTTTAAAAAGGGGTTTTCTTTCTACACGGAACAGACCATTTTATTATTATTCATAGGATACATTTTTAGAGTTTCAATCATTTTTTTCTCTCGGTAATTTTTTACCCCGCTCGTCAGCTTGTCGGCTTTTTCCAGCGGCTGGTTGGCGCTGTGTTCGGCGGAACGTCGTTTTTTTTCAGATGTGTTCGGTGGGTTTGCAGCAGATCATCGGGTATGTTTGGCAGGTTTTCTGATGCGTTTCGGATTGATCCGATATTTCAGGTCGTATCGGCAGGGATATTGGCGGAATTTCGGATCCATTCCCTGCACTTCGGGGACCCTTCGGTGAATGCTTGAAGTGCGGGGTACGAGAGAGCACCGAAATGTCGGTGACATTTCGGTGCTCTCTGAATAACCCCTAAAGGACATATGAGAGCAGAGGGGTGACGAGGCGGGCCCTGGTTCCAGAACACGGTGCTGATAACAACATGCTATGAACTCAAATGCCACTTACTAATAAAATCAAATGATTTCTTTATGTAACATTTTTTATTTTGATATTTATTTTATTAATTCTGTTGTGATGGAACATACAAAAATACCTTTTTACTGCCTGTTTGGATCACTAACGGTATAAGAGATCGGGAAGGTTGAGCCAGATAGAGTTGGAAATGCATTGTTCCATTAAATTAAGATGTCTCAAGCCTAAGAGTCCAAAAAGTCAACCAAGTGACCCTAATGTCCCTAATGTCAATCTCCAATATCACACTTGATCAACCACTTTGTCAAATTATAATCTCTTCATATTGAATCCAACCCATCGCCATATTACAGACTCTAACCCCCTGTCACACTGCATGGAGCTCTTTAATTTAATCCTTCCTCCTGCAGAAAATCCCACCAGCATGTGGCATCGCTCAGACTCTCAATGTGGCAAAATGATCATGACAGCTTTAACATCGTGATACATACAGGTCTATTCAAAGAAAGGTGAAACTCAGGAGAACTGGCAGAAGAGAACAATCTAGACCAAATAGCCGATTTGTAAAGTGAGATAAATGGGAGAATTTTTCTGGTTTGACTATTTTGATCTGGAATTTTCACTTCTCCAGTCATTCTCTTGAGGCTCACCTTTCTTTGAATAGACCTGAGTGAAGCAGGTTGACTTGACTATGTGAACTAAAGCATACTGTGGTAAAATACTTAAAAAGTGACATGATGTTGATATATTGACTGCCTTCATTATTAATATTATCATCATTTATATAGCGCCAACAGTTTCTGCAGCGCTTTACAATAACCAAAGGAAACAAGATAAACGGACATATGATGGAAACAAGAGGTGTATAGGTCCCTGCTCAGCGGAGCTTGCAATCTAGAGGGATTGGGGTTGAGGAAGACGAGAGGAATTTTACTACATAGCAGGATCATTAGTGCCAGCGGTTTGGGAATGGTGGGGACATACAAGCGGCTTCAATCATGTGTGAGTAGGTGAGCAGAGGGATGAGTTGCATCAGTGATGTGGTACGCTACTCTGAAGAGATGGGTTTTCAGGGATTTCTGAAGGCCTGAAGGTCAGGGGAGAGTTTGATAGGGTGAGGCAAGTCATTCCACAGGACTGGTGCTGCCCATGAGAAATCTTGGAGGTGAGAGTTGGCCGTGCGCATGTAGACAGATAACAGGAGGAGTTCGCCTGCCGACCGGAGTTGTCTGGATGAGACAAGCTTGCAGAGTAATGAAGAAATGTAGGGAGGAGTTAAGTTATTGAGCGATTTGAACGTGAGCGTCGGTATTTTAAACTGTATTATGGAACGTACAGGAAGCCAATGGAGGGATCGGCAGAGGGGGAGGTATGAGAGGTGCGTCTGGTGAGAAAAAAAGGCCCGTGCCTGCATTCATTACAGATTGCAAAGGGGCAATACGGGAGTTGGGGAGGCCAATAAGGAGTGAATTGCAGTAATCAAGCCGTGAAATGACAAGAGCAAGAACCAGCACCTGCGCGGTATCTTGTGTCAAAAAGGGGCGGACGCCCTTGAGTTGAAAGTAACAGGATTTGGTCACTGTCTGGATGTGGGAAGAGAACGTTAGGTCAGATTCAAAAGTGACACCAAGGCAGTGAGCTTGAGGCGCTGGGCTAATGGGTGTTCCATTTATGGAATGTGTGTTCCATCGTAGAGAGATGGGTGGTATTGTTTTTTTCTTGGAGGGAGGAATGACGAGAATTTCAGTTTTTGTAAGATTAAGCTTAAGGAAGCGGGAAGCCATCCAATTTGAGACGGCGGAGAGACAGTCAGTGACTCGATCCAGGAGAGCCGGAGAGAGATCAGGGGAGGAGAGGTATATTGGAGTGTCATCAGTGTATAGGTAATACTGGATTCCAAAGGATTGAAAAAAGGAGAGGGCCCAAAACTGAATCTTGGAGCACCCCAACAGAGACAGGCTGCCGAGAGGATGTACTTCCTGCAAGTGAGACACTAAACGATAGTTGGGACAGATAGGAAGCAAACCATGAAAGAACAGTACTTTGAAGGCCTATATCACTAAGAGTTTGAAGGAGGATTGAGTGGTCAACTGTATCAAAGGCGGCAGAGGGGTCAAGAACGATCAGCAGAGAGTAGCACCCATTAGATTTAGCATTTGAAAGGTCATTGGTCAGTTTTGCAAGAGCCGTTTCCGTCGAGTGCAGTGAGCGAAAGTTAGATTGCAGAGGGTCAAGTAGAGAGTGGGTGTTGAGGTAGTCAATCAGACGGGCAAACACAAGCTTTTTGAGGATATGGATACATGATGGATACATGTTGGCAAACAATCAATCAGATAAATGAATGGGCAACTGACCTGTTGAATGTCCAGACTTATTTTACTCTCACCCAGTGTGGCCCAGGTTCAGTGATACCATGCGTAAATTTGCTGTTTCTTCTCTACTAACCAGTTGGGTCATGGGTGCCCAAGGCTCATTGATGCACATGGGGAGAAAGAAAGCTAATCCGTCTGTTCCGATCACACAGACGAGCTACTGTAACTCAAATTGCTGCAAAAAGGTAATGCTGGTCATGATAGAAAGGTGTCAGAACATGTGACACGTATCACCTACCTAGAGATGCCGGTGGTTTTAATGTTGTGGTTGATCAGTGTATAATATATTATTACATAAATATTTTAAATTATCTGTTTTTCTTAGCTTGTAAAATTACCAAACAAGAGCTTATAAGTGTAATTGTACCCTTCACGAGATGCATAAATGACTCACTTCTGTTTTTTCTGAAGAGTTCATAGACTTCTTCTATTGTATTTCATAATAGCTATATAAAAACAAAATCTTAAAAGGTTCTATTTAGAATATATGTCAGGGAAATTGCATTCCACTTAACAAAATACTAAGATTTATATTTTGTTATATCCTTCTCTGCATATAGTGGTAAAACGCTGCTTTTATTTTATTGCTTTTATAATCCCTCTTTTGCCATAAAAACTAGTATATTCTCAAAAAGAAAGGAAAACCTGCAAAGCAAGATCTTGGTTTAAATTCCAGCTTGGTTTAAATTACATATTGTTTTCCATGCTGAAATAATAGAAATTTTCCAGACAGCCCTTGGCCAGGCGGACTTCTCCGGACAAAGCTTCTATTCCGGGAAAAGCTTCCTACCCATAAATATTTCAGGGATAGAAGCCACTTTGTTTTACAGTCATTATGAGTTTTCGTCCCACTATAAACATTGTGACCTAATACAAGGACTTGTTTCATTCTTCTACACTTGAGGATGAGGATAGAAGCCTGGTGCAGAAGGTTGGCTTATGACATTTGTAAATTATAGCTTGTGGACACTCCGCGGAAGCCATGTAACACAACGACTGCAAGAACATTTTCTTTCCTTATATTCTTGTAGCTACTTTAATCGCTTTGATACAATTCTCCATAAAACTACTGGCAGGACCAGAAAGAGGTAGGCCTCTGCCTGTCAAAATATACAGAAATATCTGTACTGTACATTCTGATTGTCGGTAAGCCCCATTTGACAGGCGGAGGTCTCTCTCTGGTGGCCAAAACGCTATACATCTCCATTACAGCTTGGGCTCCGGATGTCCACGAAGGAAAAACAGATCTCAAAGCATTTCAAGCAATTTTAAACCATCGGCTGTCATGTCTGAAGTGTTGAAACTGGGACACATTCTGAAACCCATTTGTAGCCTAATTTAATTTGCAACAAACTAAATACCTTTGCAATGCTCCAAAAAAAGACCACTAGGCTGGCCGTCCACTGGGTTCGTCGTCGGACGACCGACTTGGACACCTGACATCGTTTAACTTTTTTAAAGGAACTTGAACGATATGGATCGTACACTGGAAGCAAATACTGATGACCCAGCTCGACTGACGGGAAGACCGCCGAACGCCGCTGAACTGAAAAAAAACCCTGCAACTGAACGCTGCTGATGACATGAAGGGAAATCCGGTGCTGTCCCTGGTGCTGAAAGGGCTTATTAAAGCCCTTTCAGCACTAGGGACAGCACTGGAGTTCCCTTCATGCCTTCGAAACTGTCCAGCTGTGATTTTTTTTCTCAGTTGGGCGACGAAGGAAAAAAAATGGCTGTAAAAAAAAAAATAAGAAGATCAGGAATCAAAAATTGCCTATAAAATGCAAAACAAATACTCAAAAAAGTAAATAAAATCAATAAATTAAAAGGTTTTTTGCTGCAAATTAAAAGACTAAACGGTTAAAAAAATCAAAACTATAATTTTACCTTGAATCCTATGGGATTCGCCTGTCGAACTGAATTACTTCCCTATGGGACAATTTCCCTGCCACTGCAAGGCGGTGCAATTCATCTTTTTTTCATGTAAATTGTACCAGATCGTCCCAACTTCGTCTGATAAATCCCATTCAAATGGGAAAGATCGCTTGTCTGTTGTAGTTACACAAAGTCATCTGATGGTAGTCAGAGGCAGTGGAAGAGGGCTGAACCTCCTCCATGTTGTGGGGTTGGTCGGACGATGATGGACGACAACAGGCAATCGCATGACTGCACAAATACGGACCCGGAGGACAGCCAGCCTTATACTTGATGTAGGGCTTCTGCAGGAGTATTTGAAGATTGAGTATACTCGGCTATGGTAGTGAAGGGGTTAAAATAAAAGTACACACTTTTTTGTGCCCAAGTCAGAGTACATTCACATATTTGCTTTGAAAAAGTGAATTTATCCCATGAATCCATACCTGCATATGTTTTTAATGCAGGGCTGATTATCTCCCTGGAGAGAAAATGAATTTCCCTGCCAGACCTCAGTCCTGTCACCTTGTATTACTGCATATAAGTTGGAAGGAGCAACCTCCACCTCTGCTGTTAGAAGGTTCGTCTAACTTTATTGCTGCATTATAGCAACTGATCTGAGGATAATCACTGGCAGCAATCGCTACTGAACAGAGAGGGAGAGAGGGATATGTCTCATTGTTAAAGTAGCTGAATATCATCACTATACCATCTGCATCCAGACATGCCCACTAACAGATAGCATTTCTACATGTTGTTGGTATGTTTGGACGCTGCATTGCTTATAGTCTAGCCATGGTCGTTATAAATACCCATAAAGCAGATTTGGTGACTTTTTAAAATCTATTTTTATCATATTTATTTTATTCAAGGCAATTTCTCCCTTTCTATTAACGCAGACCTCATTTAAAATTGTGAAAATTTAATGAACACCATCTAGCGTGTGGAACGTTTCATCCTCTCACTATTTCTGTAAAAAGACACAAATAAATTGAAAGATATACAGGGTTATTCAAAGAGATCCGAATTGCTGGAGAAAGGTAACCGAACGCTGAAAATCAGAGTTCGGTTACCTTTCTTGGCCATTCGGCAATCCAGAGAGAAGGCGATTCGCCAAATCCTGGCGAAAGAATTGCCTGCACATACGGTGCCTGTTCGAGGGCAGTGAATCCCCATAGAGAAGCAATGCTTCGTCTATTCAGAGAACTAAAACCAGCAGTGAAAAGTTCCCCTAATGCCCTGTTGTTCGTTGGTTTAATTCGGCAAGTTTATTCAGACGAATCCCATAGGCTTCAATGTTAAAAATATTCCCGTTTTAATTCAATATCTAATAAACCGTTTATTATAATATTCTGCAGTAAAGAGTCTCTTTATTTATAGATTTTTTAGGATATTTTAAGCTTTTTACTGGATTTTTTTTAAAAAAAATTCAGTTTTTTTTTTAAAAGTTTACTTATTTTTTCTGTACCAGCCCTTTTTATTATCATTCCCTGGACCTCATATGTAAATTGCAGACATTTTCGCTCAGTAGTTTCTTTGCAAACAGCGTTTCACTTTTCAATCATTCATGCAAACTATTTTGCTAATTTATTCACTTCACTCTGTCTGCGGTCTCGGCTTTTCCGGCGGCTTCGCTACGGTTTTCGACGGGTTAATCCAGATGTTTTTGAGGGTTTTCGGCGTGCATTCGCCGGGTTTTGCAGTTCGTTTTCGTCGGGTTTGCGGTAGCTTTCCCTGCAATTCGGGGACCCTGTGGTACTTGCTGAATACACCGCAGGGTCGCCGAAATGGGATCGGCAAAACAAACCGAATTGAAGAGAACGAAAAGTCACCGAACGTGCAGTGACTTTTCGAATCTCTTTGAATTACCGATACTCATTTATATAATTTTAACCCTATATACTTTATTGCTTTTTCTATCCGCATTTAACTGTTACATATATGTTATATATGGTATATTTTTGTCAACATAAAGTGCTTGGTACTCATATTCATAATCTGCGTCATTTCATTGTCTCAGGTGGTGGCTTAAAAGCATTAAGCATAATACATATTGCAAAAATATATAAGAAAACATACTATAAAATACAATTTCACATTTCTCCACTGTAAGAAATAACTTTGGATCCATTAACAGTAAATAATAAAGGTATGGTTGAACCAGATGGTCTTTTTTCCTCAACTACTTTCCACCACATGAGGCATAACTGCTTCTTCTTCCTTGATCAAATGGAAATATTATATTTGTTTGGAAAATCAAGTTAACCATTATTATTATTATTCGTTATTTATAAAGCGCCAGCATATTCCGCAACGCTTAACCATATATGTTCTGTTCTCATCCTATATCTAAGATGTGCTGGATATACAGTATATGGAAAGATAAATACTAGCTTAAACTTACGATCATTGTTACCTTAATTTGTTTTAAAATTTCTAATACTATATTTAATTGGAATGCACTGTGTATATATATATAGTGGATAGCAAAAGTCTACACACCCCTGTTAAAATGTCAGGTTTCTGTAAAAAATGAGACAAAGAAAGAATTTCAGAACGTCTTCCACCTTTTAGGCTAGGGTCAGACTAACGCATTTTTCGCGTTGTTCGTGAAAAAGTGCGTTCGAACGAATGGACGCATTTTTTCACGGAATACGCGATAGCGGTCATACGATGCGCATTTCCGTCCGTGATTTTGTACGGATCATCAATAAAACACTTTTTGCGTCTGGACGTGATGTTGGCCGGACATTAGCAGCGTCTGACCTCTCCAAATCACGCACACACGCCGCTAGCGGACGCAGCGCACTCTGTACGTCAGTACTAGCGGTTTGACGTTCTTGATAAAATGCATTCGTTTGCCACTTGCGTTGCGCGGCTGCACTTTTGTGCGACCGTACTTCGTATGCTGCCCGGCATTGGACGTAATTTGCTGCTAGCACGGCCGTGATTTAGTGCTGCTAAACGCACGTTAATACTGCGCTCGTCTGACCCTAGCCTCAATGTGACCAATAAACTGTACAACTCAATGAAAAACAAAATGAAATCTTTTAGGTGGAGGGAGGAAAACTAAACTGAAATATGTTTACGTAAGTGTGCTCACCCTCTTATAACTGGGGATGTAGCCGTGTTCAGAATTAAGCAATCACATTCAAAATCATGTTAAATAGGAGTCAGTTCACACCTGCCATAATTTAAAATGCCTCTGATTAGCCCCAAATAAAGTCCAGCTGTTCTAGTAGGTCTTTCCTGGCATTTTCTTTGCCGCGTCCTACAGCACAAGCCGTGGTCCGCAGAGAAGCTTCCAAACCATCAGAGAGATCTCATTGTTAAAAGGTATCAGTCAGGAGAAGGTACAAAAGAATTTCCAAGGCATTAGATAAACCATGGAACACAGTAAAGACAGTCACCATCAAGTGGAGAAAACATGGCGTAACAGAGACATTACCAAGAACTGGACGTCCCTCCAAATGTGATGAATAGACGAGAAGAAAACTGGTCAGGGAGGCTGCCAAGACGCCTACAGAAACATTAAAGGAGCTGCAGGAATATCTGGCAAGTACTGGCTATGTGGTACATGGGACAACAATCTGCCGTATTCTTCATATGTCTGGGCTATGGGGTAGAGTGGCAAGACGGAAACCTTTTCTTACAAAGAACAACATCCAACACCGGTTATATTTTGAAAAAAACACATCTGAAGTCTCCGAAACGCATGTGAGAAAATGTGTTATGGTCTGAAGAAACCAAGGTTGAACTTTTTGGCCATAATTCCAAAAGAAACATTTGGTGCAAAAAACACACTGCACATCACCAAAAGAACACCATACCCACAGTGACACATGGTGGTGGCAGCATCATGTCTTGGGGCTGTTCTTCTTCAGCTGGAACTGGGGCCTTAGTCAAGGTAGAGGGAATTATGAACAGCTCCAAATTCCAGTCAATATTGGCACAAAACCTTTAGGCTTCTGCTATTAAGTTGAACATGAAGAGGAACTGCATCTTCCTGCATGACCACGACCCAAAGCATACATCCAAATAAACACAGGAATGGCTTCACCAGAAGAAGATTAAAGTTTTGGAATGGCCCAGCCGGAGCCCAGACCTGAATCCGATGGAAAATCTGTGGGGTGATCTGAAGAGGGCTGTGCACAGGAGATGCCCTCACAATCTGACAGATATGGAGTGTTTTTGCAAAGAAGAGTGGGCAAATATTGCCAATTCAAGATGTCCCGTGCTGATAGACTCAAACCCAAAAAGACTGAGTGCTGGAATAAAACCAAAAGGTGCTTCAAGAAAGTATTAGTTTAAGGGTGTGCACACTTATGCAACCATATAATTTAATTTTTTTATTTCCCTCCACCTAAAAGGTTTCAGTTTGTTTTTCCAGTTTGAGTTGTACAGTTTATTGGTCACATTAAAGGTGGAAAAAGGTCTGAAACGATTTATGTTTGTCTCCTTTTTTTACATCACAGAAACCTGACACTTTAACAGGGGTGTGTAGACTTTTTCTATCTACTGTATATATATTTATATAATCACCAGAGAATAACAGTAGTATTGATGCATTTTTATTGGACTAACAGTTGCTTATCTGAATGTTTTTTTGGGTCTATGATCTGTCCTCTGTTTACCTTTCTTGACAATACAATTCCACTATTAGTATTTATGACACCCCCCTCCCCCCCTGCTTGGCTCCTTCTTGTTCAATTCCATGATTTTGCTCAGTATAGCTTCAAGACCTGAAGCAGAGATGATCACTCTCGAAAGCTTGTCTTTTAAATGTAACGATAGTCCAATAAAAAAGGTATCACTACGCACTGCTATACTCTGGTGATTTTGGCATCTTTCTGGACTAACACGGTTTATCAAATCTACACTATATATATATATAATTCCCAATAAATGGCACACCACCACTCCACTTACAGACCATTAATGAAATGTTCTGTTACAGTCCATAAAGTCCTCTTATACATATATATTATAATGGATGTGGACACACTCAGGGTCTTCATAAAACATTTACCTTTTATTTCAAATCCATTAAAACTCTGATGTTTCAGCTCATACAAGAGCCTAGTTGAAGGATATATATATATATAGTGACAAAGTGCAAGGCTTTGTTGTGGAGGTGTCAAGGTGGCTTTCCCCAGGGTGTTGCAGTCCATTATCTGGTCTAATGGTCCCGGCAAGAACAATGTTACTGTGTCACAAAGGAACATAGGTAATTTGATTTGAGCATTTGGAGAGAAGGAAGGCCAGTGCTCCACTCCACAGTCCATGCAGCACAGCAGATGAAGGTTCCAGTCCAGGATTTGAAGATCACTCAGACAGCTCCTAACCTGAATTTAGTGAACATAAGGTCGCCAATATGTTTGCCTGTCAGGGAGTCAGTGTGAGAGGGCCCAAGCAGTGAAGGAAACATGATTATTCTAAAGATAATGGCTCCAGATCATTCTGCTCCTGAGAGGAACTTAACTGCTGAGAAAAGGTCTACACACTGGCCGTTATTGGGCACTATTACATTATTGGCGCTAAAACGGGGACGCTATCAGAAAAAACCTGCGCCTGCAGGTATCCCTGTAGCGTCCCCGTTTTAGCACCATATTACGCATGTAATACAGTGCTACCCTCCTGTATATTCGCGACCTTGCTTCTGTACCACTTCGAGCATCACCTCCTGGAGTCCATAGGACTCCATGGAGGGTTGTGCTGCCGGGCCATGTGACCTGCACGATCTCACTCTCGAGAGATCGTGCAGGGTCACAGAGTGATTCGCAGAGTGAGACAGGAAACTTTTTGTCCCCAGTCTCACTCTGCTCCCGGCGGCAGAAGTGGCAGATTGGGCCACCATTCGCACCGTGGGATGGGAGGAGAGTATCTGGTTATTCAGGGTTTTTACAGCTGGTGCTAAGTGATTCTGCAAAAGTGCAATCAGTTAGCACCAGCACCAGCTGAGGATAACTTTTTCATTACCACATCCCTGCGGTAATTAGCACTAGCAGGGTTATCCAAAGAGATTCGAAAAGTCACCGCACGTTCGGTGACTTTTCGTTCTCTTCAATTCGGTTCCTTTTGCCGATTGCATTTCGGTGACCCTGCGGTGTATTCAGCAAACAGCACAGGGTCCCCGAATTGCAGGGAAAAGCTGCCGAAAACCTGACGAAAACTAACCGAATGCACGCTGAAAACAAGCAAAAACATCTGGATTAACCTTCGAAGAAGCGAACAGGAGCCGAACAGGAGCCGAACAGGAGCCGAACAGGAGCCGAATCACACAGAGCCGAAGCAGCTGTGACGTAGAGGAGGCAGTGAATAAATTAGAAAAACCATTTGTATGAATCTGGGAAAAAAAACGCTGTTTGCAAAGAAACTACTAAGCGAAAATGTCTGAAATTTTCACAGGAGGTCCAGGGAATGATAATAAAGAGGGCTGTTACAAAAAAATAAGCAAACTGAAAAAAAAAAAAAAAAATCGGACTTTTAATTTTTTTTAAAAAAATTCCGAAAAATGCTTAAAGTATCCTAAAAAATCTATAAATAAAGAGACTTTTTGCTGCAGAATTTTATAATGAACGGTTTATTAGATATTGAATTAAAACGGGAATATTTTTAACATTGAAGTCTATGGGATTCTCCTGAATAAATTTGCCGAATTAAACCACCGAATGGCAGGGCATTTCGGGAACCTTTCACTGCTGGTTTGTGTTCTCTGAATAGCCGAAGCAGTGCTTTTTCATGGGGATTTCACTGCCCTCGAACAGGGACCGAACAGGCACCGTATGTGCAGGCAATTCGACAGGATTTGGCGAATTGCCTGCTCTCTGGATAGCCGAATGGCCTGGAAAGGTAACCGAACGCTGATTTTCAGCGTTCGGTTACCTTTCTCAAGCAATTCGAATCTCTTTGGATAACCCTGTTGGACTTTGTAATACCTTACCTATCCTAACACTAATTACTGATTGCGTTCCCCATGTTAAGTATAGGGTCTGCAAAGTACAGTAAGTTCGCTCAAGATAGCGAAATCACCGAAGTGGTAAAGGATTTTTTTTAACCCTTTAGCATTTGGAATGTAATATGGGGAGCAATCGTTACAGTCACTTAACCTAGCGTTAACGCTCACATATCTGAGTGCTAACGCTAGCATTAAGGTTGTAATACTGCCCATTGTTGACAGTGCACCAAGCATGGTGAGAGTGTAACTAAAAATTAGTGTTCAATGTGTAACAGATGTAAATATGTGTTTGTGTCTCTAAGAGCACATTGTGTATGTATTCCCCTAATATCCTTTATTTTAGATAAACTCCTGTTGTATTGTAAATGTCTTTCCCAAAAGAACATGTTGAGATGTTTTTGTAGTAATTTTGAGCAGCCAGTTAGGAGATGATCTTAACATGCAAATGAGTTATGACCTCCTCCCCTGTCAGCCTGGGCTTCTGTTCAGGTCATGAGTTGCTGCAAAGGGAGGAGGTATGCCATGTGCAAAGCTCTCAGATTTTCATTCCCTAGAGTTCTAAAACCATTTAAAAGTTCTCCAAAACTGTTTTGTGTTTAGTTTTAACCTTGGAGATGTAGTTTGCCATGATAGTTTCTCTAGGAGAAACATGTAATCATATTTTATGTGGAATTGCTATTTTATGTATGGGTTGTTTGCAGTTTGCAAAGTTATACAGAGTAAAAGACAGCTCTTTTATATAACACAGGGCTTTGAGAAGGAAAAATATCAGGAAGGAAAGTGATAAACCTGTGCTAATTCTATGCTTGGTCTGTGCAGGTGGATGTCACAGAGGATATTTTCATGCCGCGTTTTATATATGTTTTTACTCAGGTATGATTTGTTTTATTCCCATTTTTATGTTTTACTTTTATTTCCCTGTTGAATTTATGTATTTTATTTTTGTATATATGTATATATACTGTATATATACTGTATATATTGTAATGTAACTATAAAATACAGCATGCTCAGATCATGAGTTGCTGCAAAGGGAGGAGGTGGATGTTACAGAGGATATTTTCATGCCTTGTTTTATATATGTTTTAACTCAGATCCACCAGATTAAAACCTCATGTTTGCACTGATCCAATAGCCGGTCTCATCGATGGTGCACAACAACACAACACAATGCAGAGTCCATTACAACCAGGCAGCGAGGGTATAGACCGGTTACAAATGCATGATGGGCCTTGTTTGCTTTATTTGTATTTATTTTCATGCCGGACATAAATGATAAAAACACTGGGCCACATTTCATTCTTGGTGCTAACTTTAGCGCTCACCTGCATGAGCGTTAACGTTAGCCCTGGTGGCCCTAACTCGGGCCACCCATATTACAATCCAGACGCTAATGGGTTAAAAAACCCGTTAGCGTTTGGTATCTTGTGCTTTTCAGTGCGAGGTAACTGTACTTTGCGCTTCCTATACTTAACATGGGGAGCGCAAAGTGTTAATCAGTGTTAGTATTGCAATATACTAATGCTAATTACTGTAAGGCTGTGGTTACACGAAAGGATTCTGCAGAATCCGTCAGCACCAGCCAGAAACCCCCCCCCCCCAAAAAAAATCAGATACTCACCTCCTATCCCACAGCGAGGACCCGGCTCCAACCGCCTCCTCCGGCCATTGGGAGCAGGGAGAGACTGGGGAAAAAGTCCCCCAGTCTTCCCCTTGCAGATCACTACGCCGTCCTGCCGGATCTCGTGAGGCGAGATCCGGCAGGTCGTGTGACTGGCGCCGTCTGCCTCAATGGACTTCATGAGGAGGATGCGCGTGGCGGCGCTTAGCGCCGCTGCCCGCATCCCGGCACATAGCGCCCGATAACAGTGCAGGCAGCTTTTTTAGCGCCTGCATTGTAATATTGCGCTAAAATGGGGATGCAAAAGAAAAACATCCAGGCACAGGTTTTAGCATCCCCGTTTTAGTGCGATGATTGTAATGTGGCCCACTGTGTTTTGTTCAAACAGCAAAGTGTTGTGTTTCCAACTGTGGGGCTGTGTGTCTATATATCCCAGATCACAATATATTCAGGTTGAGTACCTGCTATCTGGAATACTTGGGGCCCTGTGCATTTAGGATTTAAGACTCTTCTGGTTTTTGGAGAGGGTGGAGAAAAGCAGGGCAGCCACAAGGAACACGCTGCATCAGCACCAGCGAGAGACATGATGGCTACACAGTGTGCAGTGCCTGCAAAAGACATACTGAGCTGCGTCAGCCGGTCTCTCACTGGCCCTGTGCAACAAGCCCCACGCTGTCATTGCCCAGTGCGTTCCAGCCCGTCCCTCGCTGGTGCTGAAGAAAAAGCAACAGTAGAGGAGCACTGGAGCATAGGACCCGATGGGAGCTGCAGGAAGGTCAGTATAATCTGTGTCTGAATGATTCCAGAAATGTTCGGCTTTCTGAGTCTTCCAGATTATAGAATTCTATATATATCGGTGGCTCAATCTGTATTACATTCAAAAAGAAGCCAGGTGCCTTCAGTTTTCTCACGATGCCTCCTTTTGCTAAAACTGTGTAAATTCACTGTTTTTCTCAATCTGTACTAAATACCTCATAACGCCGAAGCAAAAAACAGATGTTCTGACTACATTGCACATTTATTAAAAAGTAAAAAACCCTGAAATATCACATTGACATAAGTACTCAGACCCTTAAGTTAAGGAGTTGGCAGTGATTGTCATCTCAGGTCTTTTGTGTATGATGTGACAAGCTTTGCCCAAGTGGACTTGTGGTGTTATGTCATTCATTTCTGCAGAAGCTCTCAGCTCTGTCAGGTTGGATGGGGTATTGAGTATAGATTGGTGGGAAAAAGTACTAATTTAAACAATTTAAGAGTAAGGCAGCAATGAGAAAACATTAAGGGGTCTGAATATATATATTATTTTACTTTTACCATAATTGGCAACAATTTTTAGGACTCACCTCTTTGACTTGTTAGTTGTTTGGAAAGAACTAGTTGGTTATAGGAAAGAAGAGACTGACACAGAAGCTTTTTCTTACAAATTTATTATGTCATCCAGCACACCGAATAACACCCTATGCAGGGGTAAAAGAAGAATACCAGATACCCCGCCCTTAACACCACCACCAAAATAAAGACCACCCGATGCCAACACAACACCAAGGAAGCCACTATAAAGAAGTTCCATCCACATTGGCCTCATCATAACCTAGAGGGAGTAACCCCCCCAAAATACTCTACATCCTGCCCTTGCCAACACCTAAAGCAAGCCCTTCACTTCATAACGAGAAGATGGAATCCCTAAATTATCACAACAAAACCTGATGTCACCTGGATCAAGGTCTTCCATGAAAGCAATAACAACCCCATGGAGTGCCTGTATGTATTCTCCTCATATAACGCAGACAGAAGGAGCCCATCACACACTTGCTAGCACCAAAGGATGGATACATCCCTTGTTTTTCGGCAACATCAAAAGAGCTGCACCATATAACCAATCACATATATCCCACGGAAGGGAGCACCATGAAATATCTTACCTTCTTTCACATCTGCAAAGGAAAGAAACCAGTCCCAAGATTTATGACCCCACCAACAAATTCATAGAGGATTCCTGCAAACTTTCTGAAACCTGACACCCCAAATTTAATGTTTAGATTCGGCTCATATAATTCCTTCGGCAAAATAAAGCTCTGCATTTACCCTGTACCTAATGATATGATATTTGACAATGTTTCAACAATGATACAGCAATCGTTCCCTAACATATATCAAGGTGACACACTCTGAGCACCCCTACAACTCAAAAATTTGAATCGTAACATAGACTGAATCAAACTAGGCGTCCTTCAGAATATCCCCAGTAACACTCAGTGGAAGCATCCCACATACCCTGCTGTACCACCCAACATGCAGGCATAGAACGCCAATATTTCATAGAAAGGGCTATCAATGTGATCCTGACACCAAAGATGACACAACCAGGCCTTATCCATGGACCTTTACCTGTTTACCACGGACAAACTCTTTCGACTAGGAGCCTTGAATACATTTATTTTCACGATCATAACCCAAGGATCAAGTGCAGTTTAAATAAGAGAGCATAATACTGGTTTTGAGAGATTATCTCGCTCCCCGGTACGTAAGTACGAGTCCTGCCTTTACGCAAAGAAAAATCAGTTTGTAAACACTTTGCAGCAGTTATTTGCCGACTCTACACTCCCACTGCTTGGGGTACTTTGCAATTCAGTGTACAGTAACTATATAAAAAATAGACATGAGGAACTCTCCATCATGAATGGTGATAGGTCCAGACCCTCATTTGGGTCAGCATGGCAATCTTTCAATATATAAGGATGACTGAGCACCATATCTGCATGGGACGTCTGAAAAGATAATGGAGAAGCATTTTAGAACGCGTTAAAGAGGCACTCCGATCACCGTTAACGCTACAGTTTATTGTTATGGTACTTTAGTATCAACTGTAAAAAAGGTACATTGAAATTCCCAGGCGTTTTCTTTATTTTCTGCCAGGTCTGCATGGCCAAAACACCTGACTCCTGGAGATCATCTAAAACTCTGTCGGCAAAATAGTTACAGAGAATGACCAGAGTTTCTGTGATGCTGTAATATTACTCTTTTTGTTTTTTGGCACATGGCATCCACACATTGAAATTAAGGATGCCGTGATTGGAGCGTCTATAAAAGTTTCATGTACGGTTGGTTAAATTAACGATTACAAGAGAAGGGGTAAGGTAGGGAGGGCATTTGTTGAGAGGTAAAGGATGGTGGAAGAGTTAGAAGGGTGTCACTTATGAGTAACATAGCATTCAGTGAAAATTGGTTTAAAGGGAACCTTAGGTTAGGGTAAAGCAGGGTTCAAAAACCTTGACCCTCCATGTGTTTGAGGAACTGCAACTATCATAATGCTCAACCACTCATTATGTTGGCTGATCCTCATGGGAAATGTAGTTCCAAAACATTTTTTGAGCCAAGTCTTCTGACCCTTGGGGTAAAGGGCTTCATAGATCTCTGATACTTTGGAGGTACCTGCCATGGAATCATAATCCACAGATAGTGGACACATAGGCTTCTGGCTATGTATATCAGTGTGTAGGGCAGTGTTTCCCAAACATGTCCCCTAAAACTCACTGACAGGCCAGGTTTGCAAGATATCTGAAGCACAGCACAAGTGATATGATTTGCTGCTCAGTGATTGCAGGATTCAGTCTACATTTCCCCAAGGTAATCCCAAAAATCTGGCCTCTTATTGCGACCTGAGGACCAAGGTTGTAGGGGGTGGAACCACTGGTGTAAGGGGTGGAATTCGAAACTTACAGACCGCCATAAAAATATAAATATACTATGGAATTTCCAGTTATGTTTGCAAGAACAGCTTTATAAAATGATCACCACTTCAATAACCTATAGCGGGAAACGGTGTACACAGTGCTCCTTTAAGTCATATTTTTTATACAGGAGTCAGATATAAGTATAGTTTCAGTGAAACATGGCTGGGTGCTGCTGCTCATCATATTATGGCACATTAGGAAGTTAAGATGTTATTCCCATTCTGGTATCGTCGGTTTTCAAATCTTATTAAAGTAGGCATTTTACCACATCTTGCGGATAAAGGATCCTCACTGCTTAAGTCAAAGGGTGAGATGCTACATAAAGCAATAAGAAATATAATTTACTATATCTTTAGCAAAATGCTATTTTGTTACTTAACCCCTTCACTACCGAGATCGAGATATCTCGGGCTTCAAAGGCACCATCCGGTGCCAGATATTGAGAGCTCTCAATCTGCATCTCTGAAGGACAAAAGCAGAGCTGCAGATCGAGATATCTCGATATCAGTGCACCGGATGATGCTTTTGAAGCCCGAGAGATCTCGATCTCGGTAGTGAAGGGGTGAATACAGAATAGATACTCAAGCATTAGCTCAAAATAATATTCAGCTCCCACCATGTATATTCTCGTGTGAATAATGTGGCCTGTGCTATATATGTAACACCCATGTAACCAAAGGACATCTTCTGCCTCTTTTCTATGTGCTGTGTTCCTGTGTTCCAGGGGCCCTCCAGATGTTTGAACCTATTTATTTGAATCTCCCATGATGCTCAGCCATTTATTAGGTCGACAGAGCCTTGTGGAAAATGTAGTTCTAAAAAATCTGTAGGGTCCAGGTTGAGCACCACTGCTGGTTTCTATAGTCATGATGTCACCCAGATGTTAATGCCCTGAAATTCCCATAATTCTTTGAATGCAATAGATAATCATAGGAGTTGTATTTCAACAACATCTGGGGGGGCAGAGTTTGAGATCTCTGCTCTAAGCTAGAAACGATTTAACAAAAACTGGAAGCTTTAATGATTAACCCTGCTGATCACCAGTCCTATATTCCTAATTTTTCTATCAGAATGCTAAATACTTGCCATTTCTCCCTCACCACATCCTCTGTAGTCAGTCTTCTGGGCTCCTTCAGGAGATGATCACACCGTTCTACTGACCAGCATGTACACAACTAGCCACAGACTGTGGGGCAGACTAGATGGGCCGAAAGGTTCTTATCTGCCGACATATTCTATGTTTCCACTGGAAGGCTACAAGACTGTGTGATCTTGGGTATTTTTACAGTAATACTCAACGGAGTACTATGGGTTTCTGAATAAATACCACTGGCGGTGATCATCACCTCTAGTAGTATCAGGGCTCACTGATTATCACCCATCTCATAATTCTGTCACATCTCTACATTAAAATCCATTCAAAATCCACAGGGTAACACTAAAACTTGTAGATGAGTACTTTTGTAAGTTCCTGTTAGTGTCCTACAATTACATTATCACTTGAATATTTGTCAGTGAATACTATCAAGGTGTATTTGTGCAACCGGTAGTTCTAGAAGTCCAAAGATGCCTAAATACACAATGTAAAATGGTAAATTATGGTGTTTTCACAAACGTATTTCTGATGGTTTTGCTACAACATGGCTTCATGATGCCAACGAAGTTGCAGAAACACTGTCACATCTGCTTCAAAAGACATTTTCAGTCTCTGACAACCCTTTTCTACTTTCAAAACATGGTTTCCA
Source organism: Leptobrachium leishanense (assembly GCA_009667805.1). Classification (NCBI taxonomy): domain Eukaryota; kingdom Metazoa; phylum Chordata; class Amphibia; order Anura; family Megophryidae; genus Leptobrachium; species Leptobrachium leishanense. Next base: position 69,420,595 of record CM019065.1, read on the forward strand.
CCAATTTAAAGAATAATAGTGAGGCAGATGGTTCTCAAAACCACCAACAAAGTCCTGTACTCCAACCTTGGTGTAAAGTCAACCAGAGCGGTTGTAAACCTACCAACTCCATAGACTTTAACGACTCTGGAAGGTTTATAACAGCCCTCGTTAAGTTTACACCAAGGTCAGAAAAGAGCCCAAAGTCATTAATATAAAGAAAACACACACAATGGAGTTTCTTTGGTGTGTTTATGAACACCAAGGATACATTGACTAAAAAAGGAACAGATATCTTCAACGTTGACGACCAGTCTCCTATATCTTACTGTTTTATATAGTATTTCACCCGTCACGACTTAAGCAGCTGTCCGTTTGGGTTGTGGGTAAGGCGGAGCATATTATAACATCTTCATAGTATTCTTTGGACAAGATAATTAAATACATGTACAAAGTTAAATACAATATTGTGATTCATTCTTTACAAAAATTTAAATTAAAATACATTCATTTGATTGGTTAAACTTGTGACCGATATCTTCTCTAGGTGACATTTTTTTCTTTGTTTTTTTTTTATAATAATCCTTCACAGTAATTTATTCCATTTTTCTGATTGGGGACAATTTAAGTGTATTTTCTAGACTAAGGGAAAAAAAAAACACAACCTTTGTGAATAAACGAAAAAAATAAATAAAGCAAACCCTGTGTCACATTAGGCTTTTACATTTCAAGATTGACGACCCATCTGGAAACGAGAACTTAAACGTTTTATAGAAAACATCATTTTTTTTTGTTACTATATCCCATCATGCCCTGTGACAATGCTAGCAGCAATATCCGAATATATGTTCTTTGGTCATATAGTCCCACAATACAATGTGATACACATGCTCCCCCACCCCATGCAGTCGCACATGTAGAATAACCAGGGAAAGCAGGCAACAAGAGAACCCTCAGACAGAGAAAACTCCTTTCTCCTGCGGCTGAACGGACTGTGTCCACACTTTCAAAAGAAGCTTTCCGACTTCCTCCTAATCCCAAGCCTAATGTCTGCACCTCAACACATCCATTTAAAGCCCCAGTAGCTGTGCAATGCTGTCTGGGTAACACGCACTCTATATGAAAGCCTTAAAAACATTAAGATATGAGAGGGGCAGATTAAACTACGGCCCCCTCTAATTAGCACCAGGTTATATAATTACCCCATGGCAGAATCCCGTTCCCACCCTCCCAAATCAGATATTAACACCTGTCCTCCCCCCTTCGAGCTTAGGCAAAGCCGGAAAAAGAAGAGAGGAACTTTGGACATGTAAACTTTACATAGAATGTCAACGTTGCGTTACAACTCGGTGGCTCTATGTGCAGGGAGATTCGGAACAGGTTGGCATTTGTTGCCCATTTCCAGGATATACGAGTGTGTTTGGGGGTACAGGGAAAAGGACGGGGACCAATAATAATTTAGAAAATCTGTATAGAATTGCAGTGGGATAGAGTAACTATGACGCTATATACATTTTACACAGTGCACGTATGAATACAGAAAGAAAGCGGAGAAAGGTAGGAATATGCAAAATCTTCATCTGTAGAAAAAAATATGTATGTTTCAGTTTGTTTTGGCACAATTTTCTTTTCTTTCATGCTTTTCATAAATTGTCTGTATAGCTTTTAAATATGTATTTTGTTTAGTTCGATGGAGTTTACAGGCTCGATAGTTTTTTTTAAATTTTTTTTTACACTTTCAGTATGGAAAGCGTGATTTTGTTACAATTGCTTTTTTTTCCCTTTTTTTAATCATTTTATTTCTTTTTTATTTGTGAACATGTTATTTTAACCTGAAGGGATTTTAATACACAAGCGTAATTTCCAAATTGTGTAATTTTGTCCGTCTTATGATCTGCTTCTGTGATTTTCTATAACGTCTTCATTTTCTACTCAGCGTGTGCGGATTGTGGTGAATTTATCTGTATAGTTGAAGACTGTACTTGTGATTATTTCTAAAAATAATATTTTCTACACTTTTCCTGATTCATAACTGGATTTATTCTCACTTGTCGTCTACAAACTCTTGCTTATTTTTTTTTTTTATAAAATATACTGTACGCTACATACATTTTTTAAAATATTTGGTCGTAGATCATTGTTACACTTATCTAATTAATTTCCGATATGTGATAATTCCTTCTTGAGATCTGCAGTATTTTCCACTCGGAATAAATGTTAGATTTCTTAAAAACTTCTTTTTGTTTATTGGATTCACGTTAACTTTCCATTTAAAGTATTTCCAGACAAGTTGCACTATGTTTTACTCTTTTGACTTCTGATATTTTATTATTTTTCCATGTATTTTATAGTTGTTGGTATTTTTTTTCTTATTTTTCATTTTTTTGCGTTGCATTTGTTAACTTTTGAAAGTTGTTTTCTAACATTTAACATATTAATATATTTCACTGTGAAATTTATCAAGTAAAACCGGTAAATGCCGGTAGTTTTCTTTTTAACAAGAGTTTTAAAAAAAGGGGTCATGGGGGGAAAAAAAAACCATTTCACTTCCTGGCAGAAGCTTGAAAACATGTATATGTTATTATATTATTTTTTTACTTTTTTTTATATTTCCGTTTTTCTACCAAGCTGGTTTCCATAGGAACCTCAAACTGCTGAACCATTCTCTATGTTCTGATTGATTCGACGATATTCCACAGAGGTGATGCAGAACACATGTTCACAAGGGGGTGTGAAAAAAGAACGTTGTTGTCATGGAAACATGTTTACCGTACAACTGTTAAAGAAATGTGACAAACGCTGTATCGGTTGTATTATTGCCTCTCTTTTGTTTCATGTGTCCTGTCATGCGGAAACGTGTGGCCTTAATAACCTGGCTCAGTGAAATTCCCCTGCCAAGCAGGTAGCACTGGATTCAATGCCCTAAGTGCGAGGCATCCACTGCGTGTTGAGATTGGGCTGTTGGGATCCAGTTAGAGAAGCAGCAGCGATCGCTCCATCTTGAGGGCTGTTATGTTCTTCTGCTCTGAGGGCAGCTCATGTAGCACAGTCAGAGGGTCTTATCTAAGCTCCACAATGGCGATAAGGCACTGCAGGAAGTAGGATAACATCAGAATGCTTCTCTCCGCTAGGGACCTGAAGCGATTATCATGGCAATAAGGCACACCGGATCCAGGTTGGTCACCCTTGGTAATTTATCCTCAGGTGGACAGGAACACAATACATGGGAGGACCCAGCCGGCTCCGCGATCCTCCCTCCACCACAGCCAACGGTTCCAAAGTGATGACAATTTGCACTGAAGGAAGCAGGTGGAGAAAGATGTTTGACCCCAATCTGATTCCGGGGTTCAACATTGAACTGGGAGCGAGATATTGAGAAGCTATGCTCAAAATTATAACAATAAAAGAAACCAAAAACGTCTCAGAAGAGGGTAGAGGTGAGTCTGTTCTTTCTCCGGCTAAACCATAAAAGCAAAGTAGTGAGGAAATAATTGCTAAACCTGAACACCTGAATAGACAAAGGAAAAAAACCAAACAAAACCCTGGAACAAGTTACTTCTAAATTATATTAAAACCATATATCCAAATGTAATCCCAAGAACTGAAATGAAATATCCAACCGATGAGATTAATTTAACCAAGTATAACTGGAAAAGAAACCCAACTCACCATCAGAAGAAGCAGAAGCCCCTATGGTCTCATCACAGGAAATAAAAAAAAAAGAGATAACCCAGCAGCTAGAACACAATAAGAAAGTTCCCAGGATACTCAACCGGAACGCTTACAACTAAATGGACAAATCTCCCGTTTCGTTATGTGGATGGCCCAATTTTTATGAATTCTTGTGTGTGCACATAAGTAAATATGACATCAAAAAAGTGAGGCTTTCCTTTAAAATAACAAAAAATAATATAATAATAATAATAATAATAATCGTAATGATGACAACTCTCCCATCCCCATGTAGGATGTAACCCGAACAACAAAAAAAAAAATTAAAGTCCCTTTATAAATAATGCTGGTGGCATGGTGAGGGGTTTATTATAGGAACACTCATAACCTCCCCCAAAAAATTATATATATATATATATATAAAAAAAATAATAGTAATTTGGAAACAAACTGAAAAAAACAAAAACGAAGACAACCCAACCCCTAGGATGAGGCCGAGCGGAGTCCGCAGAGACCTCAATACGTCCCCAGATCTGCTGTATATAAAAATTCCAGTGAGAGGGTTTCGTGTATATAGATATATATATATAGATATATATATGAGATATATAGGTAAAGTTCTTTTTTTTTTTTCTTTCAAATATATAGCTAATTAAAAAGATGCATAAAAAGCGTCCCACAGTGGCGGTGACTGGAACTTGCGGCCTCTTCCAGCACAATCCATGGATTTCTTTCAGGACATCAGTCAGATCTTCGTATGGGAGGATTGTAGCTCAACCCCCTTCCCCTGCACACTGACCTCTGCGTCTGACTGCGATCCCTTCGGCTTCTCAGACTAGGAAATGTGGCAAAAAACACACAGTGGCCTGGCCCTGGGACCCTGTGACTGATCCCACCTGCCCTCCATGGCACAGAGAGAGAAAGAGAGAAGGGGGATCAATAACCGGGCCCCACTGCACCGCGCAAGGAGAGGAGAAGGTTTTGTGTGTATAGCTGCAGTTAATGTGGAATATTGTCTTTGTGTGGCTCAATGGGAGTTTCCAATAGCATTTACTTGTCCCTTAATGTATGCGTGAGAGTTTCTGTGTCAGTTTGAGTCAAAGTGACAGTGTCGGAGTGCGTAAGGTTGAGTGTGATCACACTTGCACATGTTATAGTGACTGTATGCGTGTGGCTGCTGCAGTTCGTCCCACTGTGAATGACCTCAGGGCAGTGTGTGTCCACATCTGGGTGGTCTAGGTGTTCAGTGCAATGCTTGTCCTGATGCGCGTGTGATGTGATTCCTCCCCCCACAGCGGTGCGGAGTTGCCCTCCCAGGGATTGGGACCGCAGCTCCTGGCCGGGTCAGCTGGTGCTCAGCTGGCGAAGGGCACGCTCGATGTTCATGCGATGGCCCACACGGGTAACCCCCAGCTCTACAAAATCATCCTTGGTGAGTGCTGGCAGGTGGGAGCCCTCGATTTCGTTGTCTTGGAACTTGAGCCGATGCTCAGAGAGGTTCAGACTCTCCAACCAGTCACCCACATCATACTTATTCCAAAGTGAAAGGGGCTTCTGCAGGAATGGGCGAGAAGTGTGCAAGGGGTGCCCAGAGGAAGGGGAAGGAGATCTACTCCGGGCGCTGACACTCCGTACTACAAAGCGCACTTCCTTAGGTTCATGAGGAATTGATAGACTGGAGGACTTCAGGATTGTGGGTGGAGTGAGGGTGTAAGAGCGTGCCCCACCCAGGGGTTCAACCCTTTCAGACGCAGGCGACACAGGACTGGGTGCCCGACGGGTCAGGGGATGTCGGCTCCCTGGGCGAATGGTGTAGGATGTTCCGTAGCTGCGTTGGGAAATAGTGTGCAGCTCTCCAAGACTGCTGAACAAGCTGTGTTGGGGAGAGAAAGAATATAAGGAGGGGGAGAAGTGATAGCATATAGAAGGTATTAAAGAGGATCAAAGGGAATAAAACAAGGTTAGGAAAAAGAATGGCAAGCAAAGAAATGAAATAAATAAATCCACATATAACATATAGGATAAGACATAGATTGATATCCATGTAACAAAGAAGCCAGGAGAAGAAAATCCACGATAGGAGGAAAAAAGAAGGTGGATAGACAAATTGAGCATGGCAGTGGGACTCGGGGAAAGGAAACAAAGCAATGCATATTGTGTAACATCATATCCAAAATACAAAGCTAATACTGGCCTGGCCTCATGGGGATGAACTCAAGAAAAATAGAGGGTGAAACAAGAAGCTAAAAAAAATGGAACAAGGACGGTATGAAAATATGGAGATTAAGGAATGGTGGGTTAAAGATGAAGAGGGGAGGCCGAGGCTTTTAACAGTTACTAAACGGCAGTGTGACTGAGAGAAGACACATTTTAACTCTGCTTAATATTTCATGGTATGGTTTTATGACAAATATCAAATCTACAATCCACAATACTAAGAATAAAAAAGGCAAACTAACACATGGAAACATGTGCGTGTGGAAAATTACCCTAGTTTTCTTGGTCCGTGTATAACTCGGGTTCTGCCATTTTTCACGTGACAAAATAATCATTTTCACAAACAACTGGCTTCTCTCAAAAGATATTGAAAGAAGTGTGAAACGTATCAATTCCGATTTATGCCTACCCTCAACACGTATACATTACATTATGGGCCATATTACAATGTTGGTGCTAACTTAACCAGAGCTGTTGTATCTTACCAGAGCCATTATAGCCTATGGAGCTGTTAAGTTAACAACAGCTCTGCTTAAGTTAGCACCTTACTATGTAATATGGCCCTATATGTCGGATTGTCTTTCTGTGGGTTTAGCTACTAGGGAAAGTATCAACAATCTATCGTCTACTCACTCTAACAGTAAAACACCGATAAACACAAATAGACACAGCACAGAGGACTTTAAGTGGGTGCATGACTGACATGTTGAATGTAAAATCTAAAATGGCCACATCTGTAACTTGTTGTTGATAAGAATATATACTGTGACAACATAGAAACCAAATCAACACACATTTACGTGAGCCACTACCTCTTACTGAAGAAGGGTAAAGGATTGAAACACTTACCACCGTTTAGTAACTTTACTCTATGGGGAGAGGAAAGTGAGGTGCTAAGGAGGAGGCAGCAGACATAATTATATTAGAAGCTTAGGAGACTTCTACCAGTAGGGTCTTGTCCAATGGCAAGATGTCCTCTCAGAAACTACCAAGGTATAACAAATACTAACCGGAAAACACTAATGGCCCATTTCCAAGGTTGGTGTTAACTCAACCAGAGCTGTTTTCAATTTAACAACCCCATAGAATAAAATGGTTCTGGTAAGTTTACAAAAAGCTCTGGCTAGGTTTACACCAACCATAGTATAAGACCCTAAGTATAGTCACGTTAGAGTGTAAAAACATACTTTATTCATTCAATCATTTTATTAAAACCTATAGCTGTAATATAAGTATAATACAAGTAGTACCTGACATGCATTTTTCTGTCAAGAAGATGGCTTAGTCAGTTTTGTCAAGACGAAGCCACATTCGTGGCAGCAAAACGTGCGTCAGACTTTATTATGAAGTTATTTTTAACAGATCATTATGTATATTACTGAACCATCAATGGGTTTTAGTCTTAAAAAATAAGTGCCTGAACCCTTCAAGATGTCTCCTCCCCAATCAACCACTGACATGTAGCACCGAACACAGCACCCCACATGCAAATGTGATATTAATATTTAAGTATCAATATAGACTGAGTTTTAGGGAATCATCATGATATTTGTAATTAATATCATATATTTCTGGTGACTTAATAAGATATGGTTAAATCCTGAACAAACTCTACAGAGTTTGCGTTTAAAGGGCACTCTGTTCATCCGGAATGTTGTGGAGGAACTGAGGTCCCAAGCGCTCCTGCTCGACTTGAAGCCTGGAACCGTCCCTCCTTTTTCCATTTCTCATTTACCCTACTCTGCATCCGTCTTCAACTAGGGACTAAGATGCCGAGAATGAGTTTGTGAGGACTTCGCAGGAAATTATATTCAATTACTGTTAGTATATTTTCACTAAGATGAGGCAGAGATACAATGAGCTAATGGTGTCTTGGAGACTGAAAAAGAATGCTATGGGCTTCTAAGGACTTTTTTTAAATTGGAGAGAATATTGTTTGACATTTCCCATATTTTGTTGGTCCTTTACCATTACATATTTTTTATGTACAGTTTTAGGTTTTAATAAAGTGACCGAATAAATAAAGACTATTTTAAGGCTCATACTAAGGTGACCATGACTGTGACCTATACTTCTCTTTTTCCGATACCTCCTATATCAGGGTTTTATTCCATTTTTTGTTTGAGCGTAGCATACACATTGGCAAGACCAGTGATGGTGAACCTTGGCAACCCAGATGTTTCTGAAATACATGTTCCATGATGCTTGGTCACACTTCCGGTATGTTGAGCAACATGGCAGATGTAGTTCAGAAACATCTGGTGTGCCAAGGTCTGCCATCACTGAGCTAGATGTCTCATCCCTTGGCTCCTATATTAAACTTTACAAAGAACAGCATCCTACGTCTACCTTCCCAGGAAATTGTTAAACCAATAAGTGTCCAATGCTGCCTTTGAGAAGGAAAGTTCAAGGAAAGGGAAAGGGCGTTCCCTAAATATTCTGTCAGACAGGGACACTAACCCTCCCCAGCCTGACCTCTAATGGAATATCATATCGCAAGGTACATCAATGAGGAAGACAGACGCATGGACACAGCCTGCTGCTGGAAGTTGGCTGCATGCAAAGACTTACACAATGTGCCAAAACTCCGAACATCTGAGTATCTGAGGCGGGTCAACATGCAATGCCAGCAGAAATGGGGGTAAAAGAAAGTGGAGAGGAAACATTGAGAGCGAGAGAACGTGAGAGAGAGGAAACAGAAGTATAGACAAGTATAAACAGAGAACAAAAGTTTGGAAAACGGGAAAAAGATGTAAAAGGGAAGGAAGAAGAGAGAAATCAAAATAGAATTTACGGAAATAGGAGATACAAGAGAGAGACGGGAGAGATGGAGTGAGAGATGGGATGGAAGAGAGAGATGTTAACATTGCAGCATCCAGAACAGATAAATAATGACAGACTCCTCACAGCTCGAGCTATAACCCAAACTACACATAGGCAAGGTGGGTATGAAAAGTAAAAAAAAACGCAACAAACATAAACCTCTTCCCTAATCTTACTATGTCTGTACCACCTGCTGTACAATTTTAATTTAACATTTCAGTTCGTCAGTGCAAACATACCAGCTAAACCCCCATCTGCCTACATTGCTCAATATCTGTCCGTCACCCAAACAATTTTTTATGATACGTTAAGAAAGGCAATACAGAAAAAAGAGAGATTGACAGAGCGCTGTGTGCGACCTGCTACCTGGTGGTCTTGTCTGCTACCGAGAGACAGTCACTGAAGAGGTTAAATTAAAATTCGTCTTCGGGCAGCAGAATCCCTGTAGCGGTGACATTTTCATCATCTGACTTTAATTATTTAACTCACTTTCCTAATTGGGGATGTCAAATCTAGTTCTCAAGAGCCGCCCGCACACCATATTTTCTGAAGAAGACTAAGGACACTGATAAGACACACTCTTATAATTGCTTAATTTACATGTTAATCGTGAAAATCTTTACTCTTGTGTTGATTTTTATTAACCGTTAAGGATCTGGTTTGACAACCCTAATACTATACCGATCTAGCTCCAGATCAGCCAGATCTAATAGTGAAGACAGGGGAAAGAAATCACTTAAATTATGGGTTCCGTCGTGCCACCAGATCCATGTGATGTCTCGCTACCTCACTGATTATGTAGAGTCCGGAATGAGGATAAACCTAGGATTACCCGGGTAAAACTGAGGTTACCCACCAGCTTTGGGTAATGCCCGAAAATTAAATCAAACATCGTGATTTACCCATGTAAAACGCGATGCACCAAAAGACCTCTGGGCAACTTGTTTTGTAAGAGTTTTGAGCAGCATGCAATTGACCGAAAGCAAAGGATTACCCATATCTATTGATAATAACAAAAATTCACTTTTATCCAAGTCAACCCCAACCCTAAACCTAACCAGTTTAATCACTTTTACCCAAGGGAGGTTGGTTAGTCCTCGGATTACTTGGGTAAAACCCCAAACTTCATTTTGTTCAGCTTTACCCAGCACTTTTGTGACATGAAGGCTTTACCAGGGTATATCAAGCTTTCTCAAATTCCCGACTCTACTCCAAACATATATATACATGGCTGACCAACGCTATAGGCTCAACAACATTCCTTTGTGCTCTTGCAGGATTTTTCTACTAAAAATCTATCTATAGATGTGTTTTCTTGCACAGGCCATCTCGACCTTGGTCTAGGACAGCAAATTGGAGGGGGAGGACAAATCCATATCTTTTGACAAACGTCCTTTCTTTTACAGGTTCAATATATTTGGGACTTGTGAGTGTATAACAGAGCTGCACACTGATAAGACTCTCAACCGTGAGTCTCCAAATTAAGATATGTCAGACTTTATATCAAGGCTCACAAAACTATCAAACATAACATTTTGGCTGTCCTGTCTAGACCGCTGAAACATTCAGGTGTGTTCAAAGAAAGGTGAAACTCAGGAGATTGACTGAAGAAGTGAAAATTCTAGGTCAAAATAGCTAAACCAGAAAAATTCTCCCATTTATCTCACTTTCCAAATCGGCTATTTGGTCTAGATTGTTCTCTTCTCCTGCCAGTTCTCCTGGTTTTCACCTTTCTCTGAATAACCCTAATTGTCTTTCTGGTTTTGTGAATCCTGAAATAATGCCATACACTGGATTGGATTACCCAGTCTCCTCACTTTTCGTCTTGACCATTTTTTCCTTCCTTCAAGGGGATGCCTTCTTTAAGGAAGTATCATATGCTGAAACAAGGAGTGATTTGGACCATTGGTAGCCCATTTGTTGCTCATCAGTCGGTAACACTTTTTTGAAACTGATCTTTATTTGTTGCATATATTATAGTTGTATGATTCACTAATGGTGTCTATTTATGTATGAACTATTATTGTCGGATTTTATTTTTGCATATATTCTTTGTCACACATTACTCATAATATGGTCCATGTTTATTCTCAGTCTATACTTTTTAATAAACTTTATTAAAGTGTGTATTTTTATCCATGTTGTGTGAGCTTCGGTTCTTTCTAAGGATTTTGTCACTTTATTATTATAATCCAGGGTAGAAAAAATGATCGTAGAACTGGGAGACAATCAACAGTTGTAGAAATGTCACAACAACCTCTATGTGAGCTTTAGTGATGTCTGTGCATCTGCGCTGATAAACTGCATACTTCTGAGCTAACAAAATGCATATTAATGATTGCTATTTGTCTGTGCCAACAATCCATTCGCTCTTGTGCTAACAATCTGCATGAGGCAATAGGAATGCATCTGTTCTAATGTTCCCTGTGGATTAGTTACTAGCTTGTCAGCAAAAATATATATATATATACAGTATATAGATTCGTTTTTAAAAAAAATAAAAAAATGATAGTGTCTTTTTTGCGTAAGATTTTGCATATTGTGCAAATGAACGATGAATATGCTATAAAAAATAATGACAGTGACGGTATAAACAATTTAACTTAAGCTGAACTTTTAAAGTTAAATTTAAATTAGCATAAAGAAAAATAACGAAACGACTCGTGAATTGCGGAAGGCAAAAATTCAATGGTGTCCGATAAATTATGCTTCAGATTTGGCTCCAAATTTTAAAAAGGACTGAAATAATAACCTGAATTGGGGCAATCGGAGACCAATCAACTGAAATGAATATCTCGGAAATTACTTCCCACGCTTTACCCATTTTATAAATAAAGTGCCGCAGCAGATACTTTCCCTAAATACCGAGGCCCTACGCTGAAACTAAAGTTGATGTTTTCATTAAAGCCCCAATTTTGGCTCCTCTGAAATACCAGTCTTAAAGTTGACAGTATGATCATTGAATCAAGAGTCTCGATTAGCCCTACTTACATTTCCCGTCCATTGTGTGTTGCATATTTATGTAGTGCGTGTACGATTATGGGCTAGGTATGAATTTTTTGATTGTACAGGTTGAAAACCCCTAATCGGGACCCCAAGCATCCCGGAATTCCTAGTCTTCTACATTTTGGTACCTGGGAAAATCAGATATTGGAAGGGGAGGGGAAAGTGGCAGGAGAGCCACGATCCACTGATGGGGATTGCTGAGCAACCGTTTTCGGGGGACATGCTGCTCAAAGTCAGCATGTCTCTGGACTGATTTTTCCACATTGGGGTCGCCCAGAGTCCTCCAGTGGGTGCCACGTTGTGCCACAGTCATCAGAGGAGTGCTGGACTGCAAAAGGACCCATCCTGACAGTCAGGGTGGTAAACAATTCAGGAATTTGGGAGACTTTGAAAATGCCAAATTTCAAAGACAACTGGACTTCAGAATTCCGGATAAGGAGTGCCCAACCTGTCTATGGATGTGGTGTTGCATTTTGAGATGTGGGTATGAATTTAGTGGAATGTGTATGTTGGGTTTGTGTGGGGATGCAGACAGTACTAATGTGATGTACTGGTGTGCTTCTGTGCTCTAGGCATGCTTCTAAATTACGTTTATATATACACGTAATTTAGAAGCATGTCTGTATACTGTATGTAGAGTCCACTTTACGTCTGCTTTCTTTTGGTTTACTTTCTTTCATGGTGTGTCACGTATCCCACCTGGGTCTATGATACTGTTCGCTGTACACAGTATACTATCTACCCCTCTGATCCTTGGATGGTCGGTAAAGCTAACTATCTTCAGGAAGTAGTACCCAGCAAGGGTTAACAGGCCCCAGAAGAGGAGAGCACACTTGGCCCCAATTGCATAGGTCTTATTGCCAGGAAAGATGGTCACCCTTAAACCAAGGGTTACACATAGAGCAGAGTTGTCTGGAATAGCGAGGGTCACACACACAGCAGGGTTCTCAGAAATAGTGGTGGTGAAGTAATACACATATCAGTGTTCTCAGAAATAGCCATGGTCATACACATAGAGGGTTCTTTATCAAAAGCCAAAGTCATACACAAAATCAGAAATCGCCAAAAGCACTGTGGGAAGCAAACTCTACGTCAGGGCAAAGAGTCTGCCTGAGAAGACAGACTTTAAACCTGGTGGCTTCGCGTCATCACACCACGCCGTGCCCCCTAACCACTCAGATGACCACCGTGGACTTGCTTATCACTTGGCGCCTGGCCAGCGAGCAGTGAGGACGGCGCTGCCGGGCAGGGTCCTGGATGCTGGACGTGACATGGTGTCTCTGTGCAATCTTTAGCCCTCTAAGTACTCTGTGACCCTTTTGCCCCATTTTTTCTCCAAGTCTCACTGCCTTAGTCTTGTATATCCCACAAAGGCTATCCCAACTACACCTTTGGCCTTCTGGAAAGTACTGAGAACAGGCATAAGGTGGATGACAGCCCATGAAATATTCTGTGACACGGTAGCTCCAGGGGGTCTCGGCCCTTGCCAAACCCTGTATAGTTTGTCTAACTGCCAGACATGTAAGGGTAAGGGCCCCTCCATGCCACCTTGGACTGGCCGAACCAAGATACCAATAAATTTCCCGGTTGGCCGTGGCATCTGGGGCCAGCAAGAGCACTGCGACTCATTACTGATGGAGCTATTAGTATGGTCTGCACCGGGCAGAGGTACAGAGTGAATGTGCTCTCTCGCCAGGGAACACTTGTTATCCCCTTGCTGGGCCACCAGGTATTTAGCCCGCTCCCTGTAAATTAAAATTTGGTAATCTGAAGAGGAGGCAAAATTTATTTTTTAATTAGCTTACTTTAATGGGCAGCTAAGGGAAGGGGGGCCCGACCAGGCACAATGAAAATATGTGGATAAATCAAAACAAAAGGTTAGACCCACTTAATTAGAACAATATCAGCATTTACTTCTACTTCTTGCCCTATTTTGGTGGGAGGTAGTAATAAAGAGGCAGAACTTGAGGTAGGAATTGTCAGTTATCTAGCCATGAAAAACCCTATTCAATGGCTATAAAGAGGTCCATGTCATATCCAAAAACCTAAGGAAACAGGAGAAGTAGCAGAAGCATCAATGGGACCCCCAGATCATTATGTCAACTGCTGGGTATTAGAGTAGGAGGAGGATCGGAGAGGAATAAATCATAGCATATATTGATCAGAAGGCTGTTTTGCATAAAGCCCATCTCTTTTCTTTTTGAAGCAAAATGACAAATGGCAGACACCATGGGGAACCGTCAGCCTCAACAGATAGGGAGGATAAGCAGCAATTTAAACTGAGGCTTATATGTAACATTTGGATTCAATTTGGTGCAGAATTAATATTAATAATGATTGAATTGTTAGTCCTATTCAATGACTCCAAGCACGGCATCCTGTGAAGTGACTGCGCAAAAATGACTGTAATAATGCTCGGTTATACCACAAATTAAATGTACTGTTTATTTTCTTTAGAGTTAAGTCAAAGATACGACTGTCTATTAGTTAGATCAAAATTATTCTTACTACTATGCAGCCAGCCACCATTAACAGGAGCTAAAGATTGGGACTCAACTCAAAATCCTGAATCGGGAGGGGGGGGGTGCAAAATTAAAACACTCACATGCAACCAATATACACATTTAAAACAAACATATCAATAAGTAGCGATCATAACTTATTCATCACTAAAACACAAAAATAGAATAGACAGAGAAAGACATAAACTAGCGCAACAATTGTTAGCATACACTGATCAGCCACAACATTAAAACCACCTGCCTAAAATCATATAGGTCCCCCTTGTGATTCCAAACCATAGAAACATAGAAAATGTCGGCAGAGAAGAACCTTTCGGTCCATCTAGTCTGCCCAATTATATGGATCTTGTCCCTGGATTTCTCTTTTAATTAGGATAGCCTTATGCCTATCCCATGCCTGATTAAATTCAATCACTGTTTTGGCCTCTACCACTTCTACTGAAGGCTGTTCCATGTATCCACCACCCTCTCAGTAAAATAATGCTTCCTGATGTTACTTTTAAACCTTTGCCCCTCTAATCGAAGACTATGTCCCTTTGTTTTGCGACGTTGTTTCCTTTTAAATATACTCCCTTCCTCTACCTTGTTGCTTCCCTTTACGTATTTAAAGGTTTTCATCATATCTCCTCTGTCTCGTCTTTCTTCCAAGCTATACATGTTAAGATCATTAACCCTTTCCTGGTAACTTTTCTCCTTCAAGCCGTGCACCGTTTTAGTAGCCCTTCGCTGAACTCGCTCTAAGTTCTCTATATCCTTCTGGAGATACGGTCTCCAGTACTGCACACAACCAGCTATGATGTGTCGAGGAATGGACTCCACAAGACCTCTGAAAGTGTCCTGTGGTATCTGGCACCAAGATATTAGCAGCAGATCCTTTAAGTCCTGCAGGTTCCCAGGTGGCGCCTCCATGGATCAGAGTTGTTGTTCCAGCCCATCCCACAGATGTCCAAATGAATTGAGATCTGGGGAATTTGGAGGCCAAGGCAACAACTTGAAATCCTCTATGTTCCTCCAGTCATTCCTGAAAAGGTTTTGCAGGATGACTGCGTGCATTACTCCTGCTGAAAGAAGCCACTACCATCAGGGAACACCACTGCCATGAAGTGGTGTATGTGGTCTGCAACAATCTCTAGGACGGTATGGCGTGTCAAGTGTTTCCTACTCCTAACACCTTTCTATCATGGCCAGCATTATGGTTTTCAGCAATTTGAGCTACACTGACTCTTCTGTGTGATCGGAGTCGGACCACATGGGCTAGAATTCACTCCTCACGTGCATCAATGAGCTGTGGGTGCCAATGATGCCGGCTCACCGGTTTTCCTTCCTTGTGCCACTTCTCGGAGCTCTGCATACTGGGAACTCCCCACATGACTTGCCATTAGAGAGATGCTCTGCTGCTATCTGCCATCAAGATTTGGCCTTTGTCAAAGTCCCTCAGATCTTTTTGCCCATTTTTGCTGCTTCCAACACATGAATTTCAAGAAAAAACTGTTCACTTGCTGCCTAATATATCCCACCCCATGACAGGTGACATTGTAACCATATAATCAATGTTATTCACTTGACCTGTCAGTGGATTTAATGTTGTAGTTGATCAGCGTATACTGAATTACATGGCTTCACTGGCCCTTGGCAATAATAAAAATCGTAATAAAGAATATAGATCATGCAAGGTGTTTTAATTTTTGCACCCCGTTTGTGGATTTTTCAGTATTTCTGTTTATTTTCTTTTGCAAATAACACTTCATCATATATTTTCATGATAATACCCAAGGAATTACAAGTCTTAAAAATAATATTGGCCTTTGAATGTACAATAATATTGTTGTTTCTGCAAGTGTAAGGTATGTCAAAAGCAGGTACCCCATTAAAATAAACCAGGTACCCCATAAACAGATACTAATAACTGTTACATTATAAAGTAAACTAATGGCATTTCTATTAAACCACCAGTAGATGGCAGCAGAGTGAAAAGCCTGAATGATGAGCATGTGTTCATGCAAGATGTTTCCCTTTAGCAGAGGGAACCAAAGAGCAGAGCTTATGTTTCTGGTAGGAACCAAATATCAAAGTACAATCCTACCAGAACTGAAGTCATGCGTTATGTGTGGCAGGTAAGAGAGGGAGCATATCCAGGGTTATAAACATGGTAAAAGTGATTTAATTCACATCCCTGTGATTAGAAAAGGCTGCTGAGTAATTAGATAAGACAGTATACAGATGTCAGTGGGTTGTGCTGTTGTGTCATAGCTCACCAGCATACAGGGAATGTGATGACTATAGGATCTCATGTTATACTGTATTGATTATATTGCACCATTAGCCTACTATAATGTAGATTGAGTAATCATATATCTGTACATGTTAAATTGTTTATTATTTTCTATAAGAACGTTAGTCCTGCATAGGTGAATGTTACTGTATATATCTAACTGTGTATTAGTATATAAGGAACCAAATATCAAGTGCAAATCCTTCCAGAACTGAAGTCATGGTTTATCTGTTGCAGAAAACGTTTAAGTAAAAACACTTCTGGTTTCACCTAGCCCACTCCCTTCGCACATTGGAATTATTGACCATACTTTCAGCATATGTGCAACACAAGCATATACAAATACATCGAATGTCTGGGATGTTATATTTTCCAAACATTCTTAACAGTATGTCCACTAAAGCGCTATGCATGATCTAGAATGAACATATACCGTACAAGATATTGCATTCAGCAAGATTCAATGTTTTTCGTGAGAGCCACAAGGTTCTTCCCATTATAATTATCGGTGCTAGAACTCATGGATGACTGCAAGATTTTGTTTATGGCTCTGACATAGCAGTGGCATATTTTCACATGGCAAAAAACACATTCATCAAAACAACTCTTACAAATATAACACAAAAAAATTGAATAATGGAAAAAAAAACACTAGAAATTTAGAAACATATCAAGTTTCTGAGCTGCAGAAGCTCACCCACGAGCTAGAGTACCTCAAAACCCATGGTCAGTCCTAGTAAAGCTCTCCACAATTTGAGTTTTTCCAAATGAATGCCCATATACACCTCCTCACTAATCTCAGGTATGACGTTTGAAATTAGTCTGTCCTTGAATGTTCAAAAAACAGATCTAAACAGATTTTTTAAGGAGTTTCCCTGTAGCATCCCCATTTTAGCACTATATTCTGAGGCAGGTGCCAATTTAGCACCTTGCCACAGAAAGCAGCGCTACCCGCTACAGGGGATACAAGCGGTAGCGCTACTGCGCCACTGTGAGTGTTACCTCCTAGAGTCCATAGGACTCCATGGAGGGTTGCGCTGCTGGGCCGCGAGCCCTGCGTGATCTCGCTTTCACGGGATCATGCAGCTCCGCAGAGTGACCGCGGAGGGAGACTGAGGACCTTTTCTCCCCAGTCTCACTCTGCTCCCGGCGGCCAGAAGCAGCAGATCGGGCTGCCATTCTTGCGGCAGGATGAGAGGTGAGTTTCTGATTTATTGGAGAGGGGTTTAGCTGGTGTTAACTTATTCTGCAAAAAAGTAATCAGCACCTGCTTCTAGCAGTAGCTAAATTTAAGGTTTGCGCATCAGTGGGGTAATTAGTGTTAGGACTTTTTAATACCTTACCTATACTAACACTGACAGGTTTATTCAGAGAAAGGTGAAAATCGGGAAAACTGTCAGGAGAAGAGAACAATCTAGACCAAATAGCCGATTTGGAAAGTGAGATAAATGGGAGAATTTTTCTGCTTTGGCCATTTTGACCTAGAATTTTCACTTCTCCAGTCATTCTCCTGAGTTTCACCTTTCTTTGAATAGAGCTGTAATGATTGCGCTCCCCATGTTAAGTATAGGATGTGCAAAGTACAGTGAGTTTGCGCAAGCTAGCGCAATCACGATGTTCAAACTGATTTCTCACGCATGTAGTGTTAGGAAGGTAATATTGGAGGCATGCCTTAATGTCACTTTTCCTGACGGTAACGCTTACTGCCCTGAATGCTACAGTTAGCGTTCATAAGGGAATAAGGCTCTATGTTTTAAATTTATTATTAAGGTGAAAATTCTCACCTTTTCTCTCTTGGTGCCAGGCTGCTCTTTCCTCTTCGATGGGTCCCTTGAGATTCTTACGTAGTTCGTGTAGGGTACGTAACTTATGTAGCGTACACTACACAAATTGCGTATCACATGTAACGTGTGTACTTTCATGCTCAAGTTACCCAGTGCCTGCGCAGAATGATGAAATGGTGCTGCGTGCGCATACACAGCACCAGTCCTTGGCTGACATCTCTCAGCTGTAAATGTTTGGGTACAGGATGATGTCATCCTACAATGAGTGCTCACATCATAGGTCCTATAGTTAGTCATTGGCAGGTGGGATATTCAAAATCCCAGCTGCCTAATGATGCTTGGGTGTGTGGAGGAAACTCCTCCGTTTCTCACGAGGGAGAAGCGCTAAGACTTTTTTAAAAAATAGAAATAACTCATTAAATGTAGAAAATAAATAGTGATGTGAATTAGGCAAATTCTTTTTTTAATGTGCTGAAATGATTTAGGTAAAGTTAAAAGGAAGCTAAAATGTTGTTCTGAGAACTAGTTAATTAATTGAAAGGCTCCATGTTTTTCTCGAAAAGTCTACCACTTGCCCTGGTAAGATATTAATTCTTACCAGCAGGGAATAATAGTTCAACATACACCTTTCACCTCCATAATGAATTCTTTGCCTTTTTTAATCACTCCTAAATGACACATGTAATTGTATTAACTTCAAAATGATTTGATCCCGCTGAGAGAAAAATGCTAAAAAATGTAATTATTATCATTAGAAATAAGAAGGGGAGAGAAGCTTTTGAGGCAGACATACAGACCTTCAAATAGATGGTGTACTTTGAAAATAGATTACATGTCATTGCCATAGATCCTAAAGTAACAAACAGGGGAGATGTGGCATCATCTATTCATAAGCAAAAAGATGGTTTGTGAGGGACCTGAGAATGGGCACCAGCACTAGTGTACTGCCCTACGCTGGATCTCCGCTGAGGTGTCATAAGAGGCTGAACCATATGCAAATCAGACTGCTATCACCCAAAAAGACGGCCAGTACCGAAAAGTCGAGGCAGTCCTCTCTGCCCATGAGATACAGCAACCCCTGATAATCATTTCGGCCTTGTAAGGCCTCATCAGGCGAGTATAGCTGATACTCGTCTAAGAGCTTTGAGCAAGATGTCCACATCTGACTAAACCTGTACACTATGATTGAGCAAATACAAGTTTTGTGAGGGCCATAAGACAAGGTTTGTGAAGACCCTGAGAACGTGCAATAGCACAACCTCCCCCCCCCCATAGGGTGGGTCTCCGCTGAGATCTCACAATGTTTTAGCACGATGGTGCCATGAAGAGAATAGGATGGGTCTGATGAACATGTAACGCCAATTTTGAAAGACAAGATACATGAGCGATGCAACCAAAACAGACAAATAATAAATGTACAATGTTAACTAGATTTTACAGAAGGGGTAATAAATATCCGAAATAGTCTTTGTGATGAAACATTAATCACCAAGTCTAAACTGTCTCTAAAGGAAACCGGAGGAATAACTAGTGTGCTCAGATGACTATGATCCATGAATCAAGGGTAGCGGTTAGAGGGTATATCCAATAGCCATGTTAACCTGCTTCTACCAAACTGACCGGACTCTACCCCTAAATCAGCAGTGACCTTTCTTAATCAGGACTCTACTACTACTAAAATGCTCATCCAAACTCTTATTATCTCCCTTTTACTACTGTAACCTCCTTCTCACTGGCCTTAAGAGATCCCAGATTGTCCCTCTGCAGTCTGTACTGAACACCTCTACCAGGCTCATCCACCTCACATCCCGCACCTCCCACATCTCGCCCCTTTGTCAGTCTTCTTAAAGGCTCCCTTTTTCGTTTAAAATCCAATTCAATATAATTGTGCTCACATACAAAGCTCTTCATAACCGCACCGCTGCCTACATCTCCTCCTTTATTAGCAGGTATATTCCATCCCATTCACTTCGCTCTGTCAATGATCTGATGTTATCATCTCCTTGTACTCGCAACCCCAAATCTTGTCTTTAGAACTTCTCTGGAGCTGCCCTTTTTATGGAACTCCCCAAAGTTAGTAGGAACCTCCCTAACATTAGTCTCTCCAATCCTTCAAGAAGTCTCTGAAAACACATTACTTTAGAGAAGCCTATCGGCTCACTCTATAATCCCCCACTGTACCGTTCTTGCTCCATCTTCCCACAGCCCCTTGCATCCTACTATATCTCATACTCAGCTATTACCCTCACCAAAGTGTGCCTCCCCTCTCCTCTAAGATTGTAAGCTCTCAAGCAGGGTCCTCTCTCTCACTGTTCTGTTTGTCTAACTTATATGTGTATTTGTTGTTCTGTCTCACCCATTGTATAGCACTACAGGAACTTGTTGGTGCTTTATAAATACTTGTAACTTTACCAACTCTATGCAAGTTCCCATGAGCAGGTACTCTCAGGAATGGCAAAATAACACTAGGAACTATTTCCCACTGTTCTGCTACAGGTGGATAGAAGTGGTGGATTGCGCTGCATACTGCATCGTGAGATCTGAGGAAAGTTTAGGATTTTTTAATGTCAAAACAAAAGCAAAACCACTTAACAACCGGCTCTTGAGAACAGGTATTCTTTCAGGAATACTGACTTAACCTGAGAACAGGGAGCTACCATGGAATGGCTCAACATTCTTGTTCTGAGTCATTATTAACAGCTCCTGTACAAAGTATAGGAGTTGTAAATGTACAATAGGGAGCCACTAATGTCAGGTGAGGTTGCTTGGAATAGGACCCCCTGTGTATAATAATTGATTAACTTACTTAAGGACTGAATTATATAACTGTGTCTTAGAGAGGATGGTTGAAGAATGGAAGATAGAAGTAATAGTATCATGAAAAGGTTAAGACATACACTAAGGGTAGTGTTTAGAAAAAAAGTTAATTTTATACAATCCACACGCAACTCTACTAAATCTGCTCCCTACAAAAAATAACTTACATCTTACAATAATAACAGACTACCACAGTAGGGCTAAAGAATTTTCTTTTCCTCACCTATATTTACTCTCTATACTCTACACTGAATTCTGAATACAGTTTTCATACACCAGAGTCCACATTCTTACCGAGCAGCCACCACTGGTGATTTCTTGCCGGGGTCCATACCCGGTATTGATGGCTCCTCTCCCAGTGACCGTGTGTCTTTGTTCAGCAGCTGGAGACGGGAACTGATTTCCCCAATCACAGACGGCTTTTCTATCTCCACAGGTCCCCCGTGGGAAAGGGGCCGATTCTCCACTGGATCTCCCCACAGCTTTGATCTTCTCTGAAAGAGGTAGCGTGGACGGCCCGCTGCAAGTTGCTGCTGGGCAATGAGCTCACTGTCCGAAGACTGCTTGAGCAGGGGGTCCCTGAAGGTCACGGTGCCCTTCATCAGTTGAGATTTGAGTTTGGGCTTTGGAGGCACTGGTGGCTTCTCGAGTATAAAAGTTTGACCGTCGGCATACGAGGTGTAGGTGTCAGTGGGCTCCCCACTCTCTGAGGATAGAGTGGACATGCTGGACACAGTAGAAATGGTGCTCGTGGTCTCAAGATGGTGGTCACTCGAGCTCCGGGTGTCCACTTCTTCAACACCTGAGTCGGTAGCTGACTCAGGGTGAGGGAGTGGAACATCAGAGGGCTTCCCTGAGGATGGTAGCCCGCTGGCTTGCTTGGCAGATGGCACAGCCAAAGTACCAGGCCTAGTCAGTTGGCTGATGGGGGTGCCGGGCTTGGTGACCAGAACTCCATTGGCAAAAGCATCAGGAGGAGGCAACAGTCCTATTTTAGCCAACTCTTCTCTAGTTTCCTCATCACTGGAGGACAGCATGGCAGGTGGCAGGTTGTTCCCAAAAGGTTCCACCTCCTCTTCAGAACTTCCTTGTCCAAGCGTCTTGTCAGAAGATGAGCTCGAAGGAGCTTTATCTTCCTTATCTACCGGCTGCACAGCCTCTTTCTGGCCAGTGACAGCTGGTGTTTCCTGTTCTTTATCCTCAGTTCCATTGCTGGTAGCATGCACCATTATGAGCCCTGCTGTCTTCTTTTGAGAAGTATCTACAATACTTAAAATCATAGGCTTCCTCTCGTCTATCCTGCTCTCTGGTCTCTCTGGACTTTTCTCTGCTCTTCCCTCCCCGTCCCTCCTTAGTGCAGCAACCCATTGGCCTTTCACTGGAGCCCCAGTAGGGCTGTAGATTGGAGATGCAGATCCTTCCAACTCCATTCCCATCTCCCCCTCTTTGGTTTGAATATCCAGGAAGAGTGAAGGAGCTCTGTCTGATTCTGGACTCCTCACTGGGGTAGGTGTCCTTGGAGGAGGGGGAGAGGGTGCCTGGACAGACAGTGCACGTTCCCTTGCGGCCAGCGCAAGTGCAAGAGGGGAGTTAGGATCAAGGGGCTTGCCAGTCAGAGGATGGATGAAAGTGGAATGAGGACTACTGTACATAAGAGACTTAAGTGAAGAACCTGGTGATGGCAGAAGAACATCACGACTGCCCAACAATCGCTCATCAACAGAACGTGAAGGTTGCAGAGAGGGGAGATCTTGAGAAGGTGGTGTACCCTCCAGTGCTCCGACCGAGAGGAAGACAGTGGATTTGCGCTTCTCATCGAGCCGTCGCTCACGCTCCTTCATCACTCCAGCTAATGCTGTTGCAAATGGACTTCCAAGTGGGTCATGGTGTGCACTTCCTAAATCCATCATACTTTGTCTTGGGCTTCGGCGAGACGGTGAGGGATCTCGTGAGAAACCACCAGCCATGGCTAAAGCTGCTCGCTCCTGGGCATCCTCTACTTGAAGTTGTTTTACTAGTGGGCTTTTCTTGCGCTGTGGCTTCATTGGTGCAAAAAGGCCCATATTGGCATAAGGATTATCAACACCAGCTCGACTTCTCCTTTTCAATTTTTCTGGAGGAGTAGGAGATGGGCCAGAACGATGAATGCCAGTAGGTTCCACGGGAAGATGGGAGGTATCTTGAAGGATGATCATTGACCGAGCACGTTTTTGACGATCAGGTGGAGAAAGGGCACGATCCATGCTCAGTAGTTCTGCAGATCCCATTCCATGTGGAAGCCCATGAAGTCTAGCTTCAAACCCCGGTTTAAAGCTTGAATGAACTGTATCATAGCCTCTACCTGGAGGAGGAGGTGGAGAGAAAGCTGGGGGTGGACCAGTGTCAAAATAATAAGGGGAAGGAGGGGGAGGGGCAGCTTTCTGTGGTGGAGGTGGTATTCCGGGACCTTCCCTTAGAGAATCCTGCATTGATGTGCTGCGTGGGAAACGTCCATCAAGGAAGGAATCTGGAAACTTTTCATCTTCACCTAAGTAGAGACATACATGATTTAAATGTAAACAAAATAAATTATCATCCTATCATGCTGACATACGAAAAACATTTGGAACTCATCTAGACAAAAGTTTGTACAGGTTAGAAGACACTCTTCATAACATTTTGTATATCAATTCCATGAGATCACTCACAATACTTACAAACTGGGTAACGTATCTAGTATATCAAATCTTGTTTTCTATCACTTATTAGCTGATCACATCCCAAGTAAAAGAAATCGTGTCAAATAAATATGCTGGAGATAATTTGCTTCAATGGCAGCACAAAAACAGTACAAACAAAGGCACTACTTCGTTTTTAATTGTAAGGTTCAGTTTTCCAGTAATTGCAGCAGAGCAGCATGCTCCTCATCCAGTATTTTGTTGATCATCAATAGAGTTTCTGAGTGACATACTGAACACTAAGGGCACTATTACACTCTTCGCGCACAATTTTGCGTGTGCGCAAAAACGCATTTACGCAAGGGGGAAATCCCTTCGCGCTGAACGTTGTATTACGACATTCAAGCACAAAATGCGCGTTAACGTCTAACGCGGGTGACCCTGCGCGAACCCTGCCCAAGCGAAAGTCCGTGCGCGCATCCCATACTTAACATTGTGAGCGCAAATGCGTTCGTACGCTGGTACGCGGATGGTATTATAAACGTTGCGCATATTTTTACGAACAACGTTTGCGTGCATAATTTTAACGTCTTTTAAAAGCTGGTGGTAACGGCAAATCTGAACGTCCTGGTCGAAACGAAATACACCAGCGCAAAAAAATAATACAGCAAAGTATAGTTACACATTATACACATACCCAAACAATAAAATGGAGAAGTTGTGCGTGTTTTTATTATTGCTGCAGCATATATACTCAGATTTATTTTGACAGGCGCAAAATCTTAACTGGAGACAATTGTGGTTCTTAATTCTGATTGGCTGAATCGCGTGAAAAAACAGTCTGCCCACCGATTTCTGCGCGCAACGTTAATGCGCGTGAGTTTTCGCACGTATTTTTTACGCGCGATATTTTTGGACAGATGAAAAAATGCGCTCGGATTGTAATACCAGCGTTAATTTACGCGCGTTAACGTTTAAAGCTGCGCACAAAAAGAATAGCGCGGCGCAAGCGTTTTTGCGCAAAGAATGTAATAGTGCCCAATGACTTCAATGAATGTCTCAGGAGCCTGTGAGCTTGATTTAATTCTATCAGACACTTTTCAGAAAAAAAATTGACAGCTTGAAACCAATAGTTTTTTTCAAAATAACAGCTGATTCAGTTAAAAAAGAATTTGTCCCGAGCAGATATTCTGAAAATGCAGCTGGCCCGAAGAAGAGATGGACGTAAAAATGGCCGAATTTTTTTTTTTTTCGCCAACACCTTACAGATTACAGATTTGCGCCTTTAAACATGCCTCTCAGAAAAATCCGATGTTTAAAAAAGATGTCAGTCTTATTCGCACTAGTGTTCTGTCTGAAAATTAATTTATCACCTTTTAGCATTTGTAATCTTTTTCGGATATCAGCGTACCAATAATTTTGGATTGATTTGAAATAGCTGATTTTTCCATCAAAAAGTACAGCTGCGATAGCAGGTATTTGACTCAAATGTTTTTCAGGAAAGAAAATGTCGCTAAACCTGCATTCTACACTGAAAACTGACCGAAATACAGCCGAAAAATGTGCAGATGTCTACTATCAGGACAAGTAGATCGAGGCCTTTGTTTGGTTCTACTATTATGTTATATGTTGTATAGCAGACCTTAAAATTTCCCCTCGCCTGCTTTCATTTGGCAAGTGGAAATTAAAGGAGGGTGAGTGACTATGGCGGGGGGACACTCGGGGGACCTGCTTAAAAACAAAAAAGGCGGACCTACCCTAAAACCAATGAACAAAAAGAGTGGGACTTGCTTAAAAACAAAAAAGGGGACCTGTTTAAAGACAAAAAAGGGGACCTGCTCTAAAACCAATGAACAAAAACAAAAAAGGAGGGACCTGCTTAAAAACAAAAAAAGGGACATGCTTAAAAACAAAAAAGGGGGATCTGCCCTAAAACCAATGAACAAAAAAGGGGGGGACCTGCTTTAAAACCAATGAAGGGGGACTTGTGTAAAAAAGAATGGAGGCGGCCATGGGGGTTTAATGGACAATGAAATGGGACGGGTGTTAAAAAGGCTGTGGAGCTCTCTGATACGCTCATTCACACCATGTATTACTGTGAGTTTTATTACCGTGGAGCTCTGTGATACGCTCATACACACTGCAAATTTTTGTGAGCTCCACAGTAACAAAACTTACAGTAATGTGCAGTGTGTTAAGGGTAGGGGTCGGGTGGGAGTTAAGTGTAGGGGTTGGGCGGGGCAACTGGTGGCAAGTAACTCTTAAGGCCTGGCTAGTAGCTCGGGACCTGAAATTTTGAGCCCTGTTGTATAGGATACACAACTCTGCTTTCCTTCATAAGAAACGAATGGGTGACATACTTAAAGGGACACTCTAAGCAACATGACCACCTAAGCTATTTTAGGTGGTCATGATGCCCGGAGTATTCCCTTGCCTGTCACCCCTCCCTCCGCTCAGCCGATCGGCAGAAAAGGCTGAAAACAGCTGAGAGAGGCGGAGGACTTTACTCCGCCCTCCCAGCTGTCAGTCAGCAGAGCGGGAATCATATTTCCTGCTTCTGCCGACTTTTGCCGAGTAGGAGACGTCATCGCGCTTTCAGCGCGATGACGTCTCCAACTCGCCGCAGTAGCTGGCGGCAGCGGCTGAGGGTTAGTGTTGCGCGCATCCTCTTGCGTGCAACACTAATCCTCAGAGGGAGCCGGGAGGAAGCCTGCCGATTGGCTGGCTTACGTGAGAGGCACGCATGCGCGCTTCTCACGTAAACCAGAAGGCAAGTCGGATGCAAGAAGGACGGGAGCGGAAGAGGAGGGAGGGGAGGATAAAAAAAAAAAAAGACGCCGCTGGAAACAAGTGGATTTTAGGGTAAGTATTACAGTTACAAGAAAAAAAATAAAAAATAGAGATTTATTAAGGGAGTAGGGATAGGTTAGGATAAAAAACGGGGGGGGGGGTGATTTTTGAATAGAGTGTTCCTTTAAGACACTATTCTTTTTCAATCAATCTATATATATATAAACGCGAAAGTCCTGACTGACTGACTGACTAACTCATCAACGCCCAGCTGAAACCGTTTAACCTAGGAACGTGAAATTTTGAAGGTACACTGTTTTTATAATGTAGGCACCCACTATGGAAGGATTTTTGGAAACTCTGCCCCTAAGGGGGTGAAAAATGGGGTTGAATATTTTAAATATTTTAAACATAATACCTATATCTCAAAAACAGAAGATGTTACAGACGTGAAAATCGGTATTTAGATTCATCTTGAAAAATAGAAAAACACCTATTTTACCGTTTTTCAAAAAACTAAGTGGGGGGGGTAAAAAAGGGGGTTCAATATTTTAAACAGGATACTCATATCTCAAAAACAGAAGATGTTACAGACGTAAAAATTGGTATTTAGATTCGTCTTGAAAAATAAAAACACACGTATTTTACCATTTTCTGAAAATTCCTTGGGGGGCAAAAAGGGGGGTTGAATACTTTTATCATAAATGTGAAAGTCCTGACTGACTGACCCATTGTCATGGTACCAGGCTAGCGCCGTGGTAAGACCCTGGTACAGGTTAAAGCCCCTAAAAGCAGATACCAGACTTGGTAGAAATAACAAAACAGATCAAAACGGGGTTAACAAGAGGCCTCTGCACAGCTATACCACAGCAGCCCTGATCTGACAGGCCGGTCTTTAAAAATAGCTGAATCTATTCTAAATGAAGAAAGGTTACCTTATAAGCCATGCAGAGGTTATTGACAAACACAGGTTACAGGGTACACTGGAAATGGTACAGATAAGGATATTCTAAAAACGTAGTCAAAGAGAGAAGTCAGAGAATATACCTTATACAGAAGCCGGGGTTCAGAACCAGAAGGAACGTCAGACAAGCCAGAAGATCATAACCAGGGAATCAGTATAATATAAACAGCAAACCAAATACAGCAATACCTAGAACTAAGAACTGAATACCACAGGAATAACAGGAAGTAAATCAAGACAACGAATAATAGGAAACAACTAGACAGAGAGGACAAAACCAAAGTAATAAACTGAGCAAGATATACAAACTAGGATGCAACAAAACAGCATGGAGCTCTCAGAACACAGCAGATACTGGAAACCAGGAAAAGCAAAATGACCCAGCAATGTACCAGTGGCACATTGCTCTAATATAGACAATCAGGAACAAGAAACAACAGGTGAGCAGGGAGCACAGAACACATTAACCCTTGGGCTGCAACCCAGGAAAAAAGCAGCAACAGAAACACAAGGGAAAAACAGGTATTAACGAATACAGAGGGCAGTGGGACAGGGCTGGAGACGCAAAACGTGACACTCATCAACGCCCAGCTGAAACCGTTTAAACTAGGAACATGAAATTTTGAAGGTGCACTGTTTTTATGATGTAGGCACCCACTAAGGAAGTATTTTTGGAAACTCCGCCCCTAAGGGGGTGAAAAAGGGGGCTGAATACCTTTTACCAGGATACCGATAGCTCTAAAACAGAAGATGTTACAGATGTGAAAATTGGTATTTAGATTCGACTTGAGAAATAAAAAAACAAGCGTTTTACCGTTTTCCAAAAATCCAGTGGGGGGGCAAAAAGTGGGGGTTGAATACTTTTATCAGTATACCTATATTTCAAAAACCGAAGATGTTACAAGTGTGAAATTTGGTATTTACGAAATTTGTGAAAAAACCAAACATGTGTTTTATTATTTTCCGAAAATTCAGTTAAGGGGTGAGGGAGAATAAGGTGTGTGAATACTTTTATCAGTATACCTATATTTCAAAAGCTAAAGATGTTACAGGTGTGAAGTTTGGTATTTACAATCTTCTAGAATAAGAAAAAAAAACACGTGTTTTACCATTTTCCAAAAATCCCAAGTGGGGGGTGAATAAAGGGTGTGTGAATACTTTTAAACAGGATACCAATATTTCAAAAACAGAAGATGTTACAGGCCTGAGAAAAATTGGAATTTAGATTCGTCTTGAAAAATAAAAAAACACATATTTTACAATTTTCAGAAAATCCAGTCTGGGGGAAGGGGGTTGAATACTTTAATCAGTATACCTATATTTCAAAAACCAAAGATGTTACAGGTGTGAAATTTGGTATTTACAATCTTCGTACAAAAACCAAACATGTGTTTTACCATTTTCCAAAAATCCAGGTAAGGGGGGTCGGGGGAAAGGGGTGTGAATACCTTTATCAGTATACCTATATTTCAAAAACCAAAGATGCTACAGGTGTGAAATTTGGTATTTACAATCTACTTGAAAAATAAAGAAACACGTGTTATACCATTTTCCAAAAATCCAAGTGGGGGGGGGGGGGGTGAAAAAAGGGGTGAATACTTTTAAACAGGATACCTATATCTCAAAAACAGAAGATGTTTCAGATGTGAAAATTGGTATTTAGATTCGTCTTGAGAAACAAAAAAACACGTATTTTACCATTTTCCAAAAATCCAGTGGGAGGGGAGAAAAAAGGTGGCTTGAATACTTTTATCAGTGTACCTATATTTCAAAAATCAAAGTTGTAACAGGTGTGAAATTTGGTATTTACAATCTTCTTGAAAAATAAAAAAAACCACCTGTTTTACCATTTTTCAAAAATCCCAAAGTGGGGGGCGGGGGGGTGAAAAATGGTGTTTGAATACTTTGAAACAGGATACCTGTATCTCAAAAACAGATGTTACAGATGTGAAAATTGGTATTTAGATTCGTCTTGAAAAAAAAACACACATATTTTACCATTTTCCAAAAATCCTGTGGGGGGGGGGAGGGGGTTTGAATATTTTATCAGTATTATATTTCAAAAACCAAAGATGTTACAGGTGTGAAATTTTGTATTTACAATCTTCATGAAAAAAAAAGTGTTTTACCATTTTCTGAAAATTCAGTTAAGGGGTGGGGGAGTAAAAGGGGTGTGAATACTTTCATCAGCATACCTATATTTAAGAAAACATGGATATTACAGGTATGAAATTTGGCACTTATAATATTCTTGAAAAATAAAAAAATACATATTTTACCAATTTCCAAAAATTCGATGGGGGGGAGCAAAAAGGGGGGTTGATTACCTTTATCAGTATACCTAATATTTCAAAAACCAAAGATGTTAAAGGTGTGAGATTTGGTATTTACAATCTTCATGAAAACAAACAAACATCTGTTTTACTATTTTCAGAAAATCCAGTAAAGGGAGGTGGGGGGGAAAGGGGTGTGAATACTTTTATCAGTATATCTATATTTCAAAAACAGAAGATGTTACAGGTGTGGAATTTGGTATTTACAATTTTCTTGAAAAATAAAAAAACATCTGTTTTACCATTTTTCAAAAATCCCAAGTGGGGGTGAAAAAAGGGGGTGGGAATATTTTTAAACAGGATACCTA
Source organism: Leptobrachium leishanense (assembly GCA_009667805.1). Taxonomy (NCBI): domain Eukaryota; kingdom Metazoa; phylum Chordata; class Amphibia; order Anura; family Megophryidae; genus Leptobrachium; species Leptobrachium leishanense. Next base: position 69,450,739 of record CM019065.1, read on the forward strand.
TATCTCAAAAACAGATTTGTCTTGAAAATAAATTTTCCAAAACTCCAGTGGGGGAGGGGAAAGGGGGGTTTAATACTCTTTTACCGGTATACCTATATTTCAACAACCAAAGATGTTACAGGTGTGAAACAAACCCCCAAAAATGTGTTTTACCATTTTCCGAAAATTGAATGAATCAACTTTGTTTTGTAGCCAATACGCCCTGACTAACATCTGCAATCAACCTTACTTATTACTTTAAGACATCAACCTGTAAATTATATTTTGTACAGTTTGAACAAAAAAAACAATATTTTTCTGTTAAAAACAATTTTAACAAATCCCAAAAATCCACGCGAGCGAAGCCGCGGGCAAAATCTAGTCTATCTTATAAATATGCACTGCACAGCAATATCCTGCATGATCTCTCGCTTTAGAGCTTTCATCAACCTATACGTCCACTTTTCAATGTACAAAAAACCCGATCTGTTCCCCTTACCAACAGACTTTGTCCGTGACATCCCATGATGGAGGGAAATATGACTTTTTCCAGAGATGCCATGGTGTATTTCATGTGGTGGAATCCCTTGTCTCTCTAAAAGTGACTGTAAAATAAAATGGAAATCCAGTATAAGGCGCGCACACTTAATACATGCACCACAACAGTGGTTTCCCAATAACATGGTTAGCTGACCTTGTAACGGACAATGCTTCAAAAGAAGAGCCAGTTACAGCGCAAGTGATCCATTAGGAGCTATTTATTGTAGACGTGAGACACACAGAATATCAGCTCTCTGCTGCAGCCTTTTTCATGCTTGAGAAAGGCTCCGATAGAGTTCCGAACAGGTCCTTGTCTGATGTTTCCAAAAAATAGCTCCTTATGGATCCCTTACGTTGTGATCGGCTCTTCTTGCAAATCGCAAATAGAAAGCAAGCAACTTCACACAACTGCGCACATAAGAGAAAAAGGCTTGTATCATCATAAGAAAAAAGTCTTTTATTCTCAGGAGATGGAGGTTATGCTAAGTGGTTGGTAAACATTGCCAGGGAGTATTAAACCATGAACAGATCTGAAGATCAAAAAATTTAGGCCTTAGCATTCAACCGTTAAAAAAAACTCCTCTTTGAATATTTTGACCTAAAAATATTGCAATAATAAACGCATTTTCATGCTAATTACACAGCACAAAGGTCACCTGAACTGAGAAAGTGTAACTTCATAATAACTCATTCCATTGTGTTATAAGGATGTTTTAGGGTGAAATCTAATACATCTCAGCAGGGGATTTCCCATTCAGCTATCTTAATAGAAAGTAGAGATGTGTTATTCGTTTAGTGCCGAATTGAATTTTGCACGAAATTGACCACTTTCGTTCTTGAGGGAGCATTTACGAAACAAAATATCGACCGCCGAAATTAGGAACTCCCGAATCAAAGTTTCAATGCAAATTAAATCATTTCGTTATGGGACCTAAACAAAATTAAACGGAACTTAATTATACAAAATGCTGAAAAAACGGAACACGAACTAAATTTTTTATTTTTTATTATTTATTTTTTATCATTACTCACAAAACGGGAAAATGAAATAAAAGAAATAACCTAGACTGTCGAATCGACCCGAATTGACGAAACAAAAACCTGCCGAAATGACCCGAAACGAAAAGAAAAACCAGCCGAAAAAAAACAAACCTAAACGAAAAAAAACGGCGTGCACATCCCTAATAGAAAGCTACAAGAACTGGGTATTCAGATGCTATTTTATAAAATTGTCCATATTAAAGGATGTTTCCAGGTTTTGGGTACATTGGGAATGCATGGGGCTCACTCAATGTACTTACCAGACCTGCCCATACATAAAGCAGAGTCTGTAACTCTGACTTCTGGTAATGGTTTCAATGATATGAATAATGAGTGGTCATGAATCTTGGCAAGTCCCCACACTTATATTTTTTTAATTCTTGACCCATGCATCTCGGAAAGAAATAAAGTGCAATGCACACTTTCCTTTGCATGGCAATAACCCCTGTCACTACTATGATGGTGTATACTCAATCAGTAGCAGACACAGCATCCCAATATAGTGATAATGCGATCTGGAGTTATACTGTACCATTGGAAATTAAACTTGTGATTGCAAATATATATTGTTTGCATTTGGGCTCCCAAAGTTTTAGCTCCCTGTCCGAGGTGCTAACACTTTTTAAAACCAGCTGGGGAACGTCTCTAACAGACTCTTTCCCAGCTGTTCCTGCAGTAAATCCATTTGGACAGTAGATGGACTGCCAGATAGGTTATTACTGTAAGAAACACATTGGGAGGAATCCCAAATATTTCTTACTATGTAATTAAAAATCCCCCCCCAAAAAAAAACAAAAACAAAAGCAAACCTGGAAAATTATTCGGCAGTGAAGGTGTTAATGCAGCTATAGATAATCTAAAGCATTAACGATACTGAAACATCTACAGAGAAAGACCTTCTTTCCAAGCTTTAATGTAATTAAAATATCCATTACTGCTCTAGCACACAATTTATATGCTTACTGCCAAATAAAACCACCTACGGAAAACATAAAACATAACAATTGCCGCTATAGCATTCCTGCTTTGCAGCAACGGACAACAGTTACATTGTATAAAAAGGTGTGTGAAAAACATATTACGCTTATCTCGGCTGGGGTGATGCGTCGGCTCGTTGGTCTCTGTTTCACAGTAGCAGCTCTGGAATCAGCCTCGACGATCTCTGGTCTCAATGACGGATCTGACGCCACCAAAATCTCATCCAGTCGTTCTGAAAGTTATGAGATCAGTTCATCTTCTCACCAGATATAATAATATCAGCAGTGACAGAAGAATTACATTTGAGGATTAATACTACATAGTTACATAGGCTGAAAAACGACATGCGTCCAGCCTTTCACACATCACCTACTGCTGTTGATCCAAAAGAAGGCAAAAAACCCAGTCTGAAGCGCTCGCCAATATGCAGCATACTGGGAAAAAATTCCTTCTTGACCCCAGAATGGCGTCAGATTTCTCCTTGGATCAAGAAGCTTTTACCCACATATTAAATATTACAACCCTTAATATTATGTGTCTGCAGGAAGTCATCCAGTTGTTGTTTAAAAGTCTGTACAGTCTCTGACCCAACCACCTCAACAGGCAGAGAATTCCACAGTAAATAATTACTAACACCTTTTAATAGTTTAATAAACTTTACTCAAACTTATCAACATAAACATAGAACGACTCAAAATTGAAAGACTGCGCATTAAGACAGAAATGGTTCCACGGGTGTTTTATGCAGAAAAAAAAAACAAGTTCGTCTTTTGTCCTTGTGTCTCTAAAAACAACTACACTGGCATCTGCATGTCTAAAAATTTAAACAGTACAAATCGTGCCAATCGCTATAATAAACTGTCATTGCCTTAAAATAGCATTTATTTAATTATACCACCTGCTTTGGAAATGTTTCACTGAGCGATCATAAGAGAGAAAAACCTGAATTAAAAACATTTTTAAATGAAGATTAAAATTAGGTTATAATTTAGCTCTTCCTGCGACTTTTATATGAATAACTTTGCCTGTAACATTTAACAGAAATCAAGTAACTATCTTTAACTATGGAATAAATGGATCATCTCCCATTATCATAAACATTAGTTGGCAGCGACAGGAAAGTATAAATGAATGGCCTATTACACGCTTAAGTCTTAGAATTCTATTTTAGCTCTAATATGTGCATATTTTATGGTCATGAAGAACAATTGGTAAATACAGATATGTATTTAATGACAGATCCATCTCCTAACACTATCAAGATCGCGTATTCTCGATTTTCAAAGCACATCCAGGTACCCCTGATACTGAGTATATTGGTGTAATCCTGGAGCAATGCAAAGAAGTTTTGTTTATTGCAAACAAAATTCATTTGCAAGTTGGCTCCATGTGGCGTCCCAACAGGTTTAGCACTACAGAAATGACAGCTGAGCTGCTAAAACCATTTGAAAAGGTGGGATTTGTGTCTTAAACACAAATCCCTGGTACATTCAGCACAGAGACACAGCTGTAGTACTGATTCTTGGCCAGCAGATGGTGTTGTCTGCCTGTTAAACAGGGATACTACAGAAAAACATTACAATGTGACCATTAGCAATGATTTTTTTTTTCAAAGTATAACTAAAAGTGATTTTCCAAAAAAGCCACTGGTTCCTGACAATGGCTTTATGAAAAATCACTTGGTAGTGAAGGGGTTAATCAAAAAGGAATATGAAAGCTAGCAAGCTGGTAGATGTGAAGAAGCAAAGGTAATTTTTTTTGTATTTGTTTCTCCTTAAATTCTTGGTGATGGTATAAAATAAACCCACCATCTTTTTGCCTCTTGGCTGAGAAACATTAGGAGGATACACAGTTGCTCGTAGGCATTTATTTGTTTACCTTAGGTTAGGACCCAGCTTGAAAGGAGTGTCTTGACGTGGCAGGTAGACTTAACACTTCAATGGCCATTCAAGTAAACTAAAACCTCTGTAGTGTTTTGTTTTGCATAGGGCTATGGGAATAAGCGCAAATGACAACCTTTTTTTCTTGTTATGTTTTAGATATGAAGTGGGCTGGATACTTCTGGTTTGTGCAGTCGTCCAGGAGGGATCAGAGCGCAAAACCGTTTTTTGTGCGTATCCTTAAATTGTTGTCAAATCAAATTTGTCATTTTATAATTTTCTCGTGAAAGTTTACAATTCCTCAGTCAGTTTTTGGTTTCCGCAATGAACTTCAATCCAATTTAGAACTTCGCATTCATCAATTAGTAGATGTTTATGGCACAGGGGAAGACATCAGGCATTGGTGTTTAAAAATATATATATATGGAAATGGATTGAATTGATTGCAGCTTTCAAGGAGGCCGAGGCTTCCTAAGAGACTCTAGGGCAGAGATCAGCAACCGTAGCTCTCCAGATGCTTTGGAACTACATCTCCCATGATTTCCTATCCCTACCACTCATTACTACGGAAGGGCCTTGTGGGAAATACAGTCCCAGAACATCTGGAGGGCCACGGTTGCCTACTCTTACTATAGGTTAAACAGGAGATGCAATAAACTTAACTTTGCTACTAGTTTCTATAAAAACGTTTTGGAGTGATGAGGTTAAAAAGCTTTAGGAGCTAGGAGAGAAGTGCCCTGTATAAGGAAGGATTAGACAGCAGCAAAATGATATTAATATGAGACGTCACTCAAAAAATAACATTACTTTTAAGATCTTGAGTTCTGTAATGAATCCACTGCGTTTCGCACAGATGCGGTAGATTGTCACACCATCTGTTTGGGAGGGTAAACGCCTCATGATGCTGTTCATCCACAATGGGAGCAGACGTTCATAAACTCAGAATATACTCACATCCTTCCCTTGATATCCTTACGTCTTACAATGCAAGTAGTACATTCTGAAAGTAGTTCCAATGGAGAGTGCGTGGACACTTTCTTTAATCTACCTTTTTGTGCCTTAGAAATTTTCTGGTGACCCAAAGGCTTCCTTTCCTTGAACTCTGGCATCATAGTGTCTCCTCTTTTTATACTATGCTATAATACTGTATAATATTACTGGCGTGTCTGTTTGTTTCATGCCCTATTGTAGTCTGTGACCCCTTAGTGTGTTTCTGTGCATTATATTTTCCAATTTTGGCTATATACTACAGATTTAAGTAGAGCCTTATTTTAATTGTGACTTTTCCACCAATGCCTCTCTATTCTTCTGTGCCCCTTTCCGATGGGGAGAGAAAGAGGTCGAAAGGACCCCCCCTCCCCTTCAGGCACTCTCCTGGCGCGATGGCTTCAGTGTGCTGGGATGGGTCATACGGGATGGTATGACTTCAAGGAAGTCAGACTGCTCCAGGACTCCATCCCGAGTGGATGGGGTCTCTCCTTTTGCTGCAGAGACCCCAGGATGTGTGGGGGACGTCCTCCACGTGTAAAATGCAACCGCCAGGACGTCCCCCACACGTCATCCACAGTGAAAGGATTGATGCGACTCTGGAAGGAAATAAATGCCGTGACATTGCATAAGCTTATCCAAACGATGCCACGGTGAATGCGTGACATAATCAAAGCAAAAGGCGACCCAAATAGTAGTATTACAAAGTTGGTGCTAACGTAACCAGAGCTGTTGTAAACTTACCAGAGCCATTATAGCCTATGGAGCTGTCAAATTTACAACAGCTCTGGCCAAGTTAGCACCAGCTTTGTAATACTGCCCTTTGTGTGTTTACAATTGGATTGACCAAGAATAACCTCTTATTGATGAAGGTTACCAGTCTGGCTGGCGCATGTTTGTTTCATGATAAAATTCTAAATAAATAACCACATATAATCATATACAGCCAGACATCAGACTAACATTTAACAAGTTGAACCTCCTAAATATCTAATTGACTTGCCTTGGATCTTGGCAGAAGGTTAATTTGCATGTGTAGTCTTTATTTGACCTTACACTAGCATGATAATTAGCATGGGATTATGCACATTTGTAAACGACTTTTTCGACTGAAGTCACTCTTTATAAATATCAAAAGCTGCTGAAGAACACTTGTATGCTTTTCATGCATTAAAACGAGGAAATAACATTTCGGGAAAGGCAGGTGTTTGTGAAATTAAAGGTCATAGTAATAAAAGGTGATCGCAGATGACATTCAAACCAAAGTAATAATAATGTATTTTGCAGAAACAAACAGGACCGATAGGCTTGAAGCGAAACATGATCAGGTCTATATGGATTTAATGGACTACGGAAGAGAAGATTTTAGTAAATATTTGTTTAATATTAGAAACTGTCATAGACTTAATAGAGTAAATCAATTTAATAAATAACAGATTTGCTTTTAAACATTTTGGCTTCTTCATTGACACCCAACTTTCTCTGGCAAGCACTTATTCGTGTTTTATGTGGTACTTTCCAGCTATTAGTCTCATATGTTAACATCTATGATATATTCAGTCGCTAGAACCAGTGTGTAAAGTCTAAAGTTGCTGTTAATGGTAAGTGATGTCCCCATCCAACAAACTGAGCATGAATCTTTAACTCCTTCAATAGTAAGCAATGTTCCTATTTAACCACTAACAGAATCCAGTGGTTTGTTGGAAAACGGAAAATCCCTTTTAAATAATTATGTAGTCATAAAAATAATTGGGAACATTCACAATGTATTTCTTACTGTAGTAGCCCTCTTTGAAAGGCAGACATTGCCATCTGCGGATCAGAAAGTGCTATTGTAGCTGGTGCTCTGTGTTGAATCAAAAGGGGATAGATGTTTTAGACACAAAGTCCAAGCTGTTCCAATTGTTTTAGCACCTAGGCTGTCATGTCTGAAGTGCTATAACTTTGGGAGTAGATTTTGCTCCAGAATTTGACCAAATCGAGTATACTTGATATTGGAGCACCAGCAGGTGGTCTGAAGATCGAGTTTATTGATCTTTGAAATGAAGGGTTTTGAATAAACATCAAATAAGCCTATACATTCTTACTGCCATATTATATACAGAAAATGTGCAGTTTACTGTCACATGACCAAGACCTTTTATTTATTTTCTGCAAAATTTCTACCAATGGGTTATCTTACTGTCAAAGCAATCTAATACAATGTGCTATGTGTATAGTAATGCCCACCACACCATCCTAAATCACAATTCTTTAGACTTAGGCAATGGGCAGATGAGTGTCATTGGAGAGCGGAAGGAACGTCCGTGAGAGTGGATGTTCCTTCCACTTGTCACCCATCCGGCCACCTCGCTGAGCGCACTTAATGCGCTCAGCGCTGCAAGGCTTGATCCTCCTACGGAGGATCGCACTTTGCAGCTCTGTCAACGTGCGTCCTAGCGCTTTGACGGAGAGGGCTGCTGCTCAGACGCAGCGCAACAATGTGTGGCTTGCCCGTCGCAGCGTCTCAGTGTTGCGACGGACGCCAGAAGGCACGTCAGTACGGGCGCACATAGTGCGCTTGTCTGACGCCAGCCTTAATGTACTTATCACACACCACCACATGTTCATTTTTTAACAGCACATATTATGGAGCTCATTCATGCGAGGGCTGCTTTGCCTCTGAATTCTATTCTAGAATACTAAAAACTGCTTTCAAATACAGATAGATCAATAGATGGATAAATAGATAAATCGATAAATAAATTGTCTCCAGCTGTCAATCATTTCTTTTAGCATACAGGTCTGTGCCAATCACAGTGCATCTACGATGAGAACGGAGTGACAGAAGAGAACACTTATGCAGGCTCCCGCTCTCTTAGCCACTTAATAGAGTCTCGTGTAAGGGCCATGAAGCTAGTTTTGCAGTGTTACACGGCTGTTGTGTGCCCTACATGGACACATAAAATGTTGCCAAACAAGACCACTCAAGCAGGATGGGCGGGAGGTAGGAGGCATTTTCTTGTAGGTCTTACATTCGTGCAATTACCATAAACAGGAATAGAGACGTGCATTATGTTTCGTTCCAAATCAAAATTCGGACAAAATTTTCCCGATTTGTATTTCGGAAGTGCTTCCGAAATACGAATCGGTTCTGTCCGAAACTGTCCGGAAACAGAATGAAAAATCGATTCGGACTGAAAAGGAACCATTAATGAAATGGTATAAAACAAAATTGATTTAGTTTTTACGGATCAATTCGTTATACTTTTTCACTTAGACTCGGCACCATGTTCCTGTTCATTGGTCGCGGTGCTCAATCTGTTTTATTCAGCAACACAGGCCATGGACAGCACCATGGTGCCGTCGGTGCGATTCGGCAGCAGTGAAATTCCCCATAGAGAAGTAATGGCTAATCTATTCAGAGAATGCCGACCTCCACCGAAATGCCCTGATTTTCAGGGGTTTGTGCTTTAAACAGGCGAATCTCATAGGTTTTAGACATGTGCATTCGTTTTAGTACTAAAACGATTTAGTCAGAATTTTGGGATAATTTAGTTTTAGTATGACTCAAGAGATACGAAACTGCTCAGTACAAAAAACGAAAGAAACTAAAATAAAATGCACTACATTTTAGTTTCAGTCCTTTTTGTGATATTACATTGATGAGTGAAGGAGACCAGTATTGAATGCAACATCGCAAAGCTACAGAAAAGGTTTGTTTGTGTAATCCTTCCTGACCCCTACCCAAAAATCTGACAGTGATAGAGCTCCAGAATACTCACTCACAGCACAGACACCCAGCACAGGAAAGGAAACCTTTACTTAAACCTTGCATGTCTATGAGGCAGACAAGATGATATAAGCAGCTGGAGAAGGAAAACATTCAAATAAATCACACTGAAAGCTAATGACAGAGGAGGGCTGGATAGTAAAAAACCCTTTATAACAAGCAGCGCTGGGAGAAGAGAGGGACTTTATAAAACGTGAGTTATCTCCCCACCCGCTCTGCATAATAGGGGCTTAGGTCTGATACATTTTATATTATCCAGGAGCACTATCCCCCTTTCCTCATCTATAATACACATTTTAAATAAAGTCCCTCTCCTCTCCCAGTGCTGCTTGTTATAATTTTTTTTACGTCTGATACATTTTAGTATCCAGCTCTCACAGTTACTCTGTCATTATGAGCCTTCAGTGTGATTTATTTGAATGTTTTCCCTAGATTTAAAGTGCTTTATTTTATTATAAAAATAAATTTGCACCAGTCATCTCTTATATATTTTCCCTCTCCCCTGCTTTTATATTCCTGTGTCTCCCCCACAGAGATACAAAGTTTAAGTAAAAGTTCCCTCTCCTGTGCTGGAGAAGCATTGCATTCCGAAGTTCTGCACCCACCACATGCCAATGCAGTAAGATGTTCTATACAGAGAGGAGCATTAATTAATGTAGGTGGATGTTGTATACATTATACGGAGAGGGGTATTAATTAATGCAGGAGGATGTTATCTACATTATACAGAGAGGGGTATTAATTAATGCAGGAGGATGTTCTATACATTATACAGAGAGGAGCCTTTTTTTTTTAGCCCTTTAAATCCAGTGGCTGTGAGCGCTGAGATCGGCTGCTTGTTATATTATCTCTCAGTACAATGTATCAGGCTCCGCTGTTACAGTAACTGACTGTAACAGTGCTCAGATTTTCAGTAAAACAAGGAAATAATATTGTTCTAACCTCTTATATATAAAAATATTATTTACTAGTTTTACTGAAACTCTGAGCACTGTGATGAGCAGCAGTCAGTTACTGTAACAGCTTTGCCTGGCACATTGTGCTGAGAGTGAGTGATACTGTAACAAGCAGCGATCTCAGCCCTCTGAGGAGCCACTGCAATAGTAATTGTATCCACTGGTTTTCGGATGAATGAAATTAGTTTTCATACTAAAGAACTGAAAACGAATTTCTTTAGCAACTAAATAAATTGCATTTTAGGACTAATCCATTAGTTCAAAACGAAATTTTGTGCTGTGCACATGTCTAATAGGTTTCAATGTAAAAAATATTCCCTGTTTTTATTAAATATTTATTCAACCGTTTATTCTTTTCGCTTGCAGCAAAAAGTCTATTTATTTTTTAGGCATTTTTCTGGATTATTTTGGTGACATTTTTGGATTCCGAATTTATTTTAAAACAACAAAGCTTTTTTTCTATGCCAAATGCAGCATTTTTTTCCCTTTCCTTTAGTCTGGCTGCGTTCGGTGGGGCTGTCTATGGTGCTGAAACCTATTCAGTACCAAGGACAGCAGCTATTCTTGGTGCTGAAACCTATTCAATACCAAGGACAGCAGCCCCACGGGGCTATGGAGCCCTGCGGACCTGCTATCCATGGTGCTGAATAGGTTTCACCACCAAAAACGGGGATTAGTCTTTTTTTTTTTTACTTTACCCTAATCTAAGTAATTAATTCATCTGTTTCACATTCCGAAATAACTAATAAAAACAAAATACGAATTGATACGAAAAATTAATTACCAATAAAAACAAAATAACGAATCAATCCGAAATACTAATTACCGATCGTCCAAACTAACAGATCAATCCAAAATACAAATCACGGTAACATAGCGAATGCACCGAAACAAATTGAAAAATGGAACCAATCGATCCGAAACTAAACAAAACACATTTTTTTGTCGTGCACATGTCTAACAGGAATAATGACAATGTGCTCACTCTGCACCAAACACAAAGGATCCTGGACTCAGGCAGCTGCAATTCATGAATTTATTTAGCAGGGTAGCATCTCACCACCACAGAACAGTATTTAGCAGGGTAGCATCTCACCACCACAGAACAGTGACGTTTCGGCCACAGCTGCCTGAGTCCAGGATCCTTTGTGTTTGGTGCAGTTTGTGAAGGGAGTTTCGGCGCTCTCATCTCTGGAGACTCGGCGCCTGTTTTGTGGGCTCCCAGCGGTGGAGATTGCGGCACCTTTGGATGACCTCAATGTGCTCACTCTGGTGAGAAGGTAAGTAAGGTAAGATATCTGATGAAGCAATTAAATGTATCATTGATCTTTATGTTTATATTATTCAATGTTGTAAAAAGTATAACTGTCACAAAGAGCACATTACACGCTGACGGCACTGCAACTGTACCCAACTCTTTCACACAAGTGAAATAAGGTAATAACTTGATTGTATAGCATTATCTTAAACAAAGACAACTTTTTTACCCCTTCAGGTACTCAAGTTTTGTTCTATTTCAGTGCTAAATACCCAGATGTGTAGAAGAAGAACTCACATGATGCTTTACTAACATGACGCCAGGGAAAGCCTCATAGAAGTTTTACAACCTTGACCATCGTGAAACGTTTATAGATGGAAACAAGATAATTCAACTCCTACTGCAAATAATGTATCCAAAAACATTGCTTTTAGAGAACCTTACATATTGTGAATCTCATCCAACTACATTAAGTCTTGCTACAATTGTAATCCTTGTCAGATCAAGTCCTCTTCTTTTCCTCTAAACATCCTTAAGAACAGAGCTGTCAGGCTCTGGCCCCCCCAGATGTTTATTGCCTACAATATCCAGAATTCTTTGAATGCAAAAAATGGCCAGAGACTCATGGGAGGTGAAGTTCAGAAACATCTGGGAGGCCAGAGTTTGAGATTATGCTATAGAAGGTTAACGGTACTAGGCCATGAAACAACGAAGAGCAATAAATACTTCTAGACCATTCGGTTTGCTGTAAAGAAGAGCTTGATTTGTTTTGTTTCCTTTTTTTTCCTATCATTGAGCAGTCTGATATTTATATACTATGACTTGCTTTATTCAGAGAACGCGCTTGAAGTAGAGCGACTACAGGTCATAGGAGTCATAAAAGGCAGCTCTACCTACACATGGCTAAAACAGAAAGATAGCTTTCAATGGAGGCCACTGTTCAGATGACATTTTTAGAGGATCTGAAATTGAGGTGTTTGTGAAACACATTTTTAGAGCCCTAACACCAACAATGCCGAAGTTATACAATATACTGGAACGTTGTCTACAAAGCATGCAACACAACCCAAAGCATTTCCCGGTCACACCCCCTTGCCATTTTTCACCGGCTTACCCAGTTCCTCCAGCTCAGCGGTCATGGACTTGGATCGCAGGGTGAGTGTGGTGCTGGGTGCTCTTTTCGGAGGTGTGGGAGCTGGGAAAAAAAGAGAAGTGACCTTACAAGTCTTATCCAGCAGGCGGCGGGGGTCTGGGAGGAACCGCCGCTTCTCCACAACCATCTCCTCATATTCCCTGGAAGAGGGGTCACACTGCGCCAGCAGCTTCCCAACTCTTCGGCGTGATTTCATCCTGGGGACCTTGAACTGGAGCCCCTGGCGTAGCCATAAGGGGGTGAAGACGCTCCTGGCAGCTACTTAGCACTCTGCGCCAGCCTGTCCCTGTCTCTAGAAGAAGAGTCCCGAGCAATATGCAGATTCACTGCGTCTCCAGCTCTTTGCCTATCGCTTGTGTGGATTTCTTCCTCTAGTGGTTGCCTCTTTTTATTTTCTTGATAATTTGTATCTCTGCCCCCTCTTCCTTTCCCCCCGTCTGTCTGATCGCTCTCGTTGTAACTTTCTCTCTCTTTATTAATCCACCTGTCCCTTTTTCCTTCCCCATGTCTCTCCCTTTCAGGTCATCGTCTCTCTCTGTCTCTCTCCCTCCTTCTATCCTCGATGTTCAGGGATGGAATTCACGGTTCTTGCTGAGTTTCCATGGAAACCTTTGCTTCTCGCTTCTGAGGGAGGGGGGGGGAAGAGACAGAGAATCAGAGGAAGAATGAGAGAACCAGAGGGAGTGATAGACGCATAGAGAGGCTGTACTAGGGACAGACTAAAAGAAGAAGAGAGAGAGATTGCGGAGAAGACATTGCTCCTTTAAAAAGGCAATGAGGACGAGCACTGTCTAGACATATTAGACACACGTTGTACAGAAAATAAGAAGGACCATGTGACCGCTTCGAACAAAGAATATATAGCACAGTCACTGTGCAACAATGTAAACTATCTGCACACAAAAATGGAATTATCTGGGTGTAAACTCTGCATTGGTGTAGGGTACAGACAGAAAACCTACACTATGGAGAGCATCATCGAGGTACAGAAAGAGAATTAACACCCTCTGCAGGCGGCAAAAGGGAAAGACTACTACTGAAGGAGGGAGATCATGATGATCGCGCAAGCTCATAGGGAGAGAGAATCATCTCGGCATAGAAAAAAGCACCAGCTACACACAGGGAATAGGAAAAAAGCACATTAACCAGGGAAGGGATTTTATACCCCACAAATTGGAAAAAACAAATGGAAAAATATATTATTGTGTCATTATTTAGCAGTGTTAATTTTGACAGCAAATTTCGATTTAGTTTTAGTCTTTTGACTAAAATAGCATTTCCAGGGTTATTCAGAGAGATGTAAAAACCAGGAGAATGACTGGAGAAGCAAAAATTCTAGGTCAAAACAGCCAAACCAGAAAAATTCTCCCATTTATTTCACTTTCCAAATCGGCTATTTGGTCTAGATTGTTCTCTTCTCCTGCCAATTCTCCTGGTTTTCACCTTTCTCTGAATAACCCTGTTAATGTTAGTCAAGTTTTAGTCATCTGAATTCTTTTAATTTTAGTCTAGTTTTAGTCGACTAAAATCTAATGGGTTTAGTTAAAGTGTAATTAATGCATTATTTCATCATTTCTCATTTTATAATCCTGGAGTAAACATCTATTAACCTGTTTTTATTTATGGTATTAAGGTCTGAACATGCAATACAGGCGCAGATATAACCGTTATGTTATAAATAACATATTTCTCTTAAAATTCAGTTTCCATTTTGACAGAAAATTGATTTAGTTTTAGTCGTAGTCTTTTGACCAAAATGCTATTTAATTTTAGTCACATTTTATTCATCTGTATTATTTTAATTTTAGTCATATTTTAGTCAAAAACATGTTATAATATTTTGTCGACTAAAACTAGACTCAAATTTTTAGTCGACGAAATTAACACTGTTATTTATTTATCCAATTATGCAAAAACTAAATATAATGCAAAACATCACATGGATAGAAGGATTGATATACAGTATATACTAAAATATAAGATGCACTATTTAATGCTACAATTGTTTTAAAGAATTGACTGAGATCGTGGAGATCCCCTGACAAGTAACACTAGCAGGTTAAAAGTCAATGTAAGTTCTATAATAAGGTTAATTTATATTTTATCTAGGTTTGTATCGAATTTAATTTATATTCTATCAATCTGATATTTTTATCTATCTGATTTACATTTTATCTGAATGATATCTGTCTGTCTGATCTATGTTATTTATCTGTCTGATTTATATACTATCTAATCATCTATTTGTCTGATGTATATTCTGTCTGATTTTGAATCTATTGAATCTATTTATCTAGAGTGTCCCCTCTTCCTCTCAACCTCTGCTGACTGTCCATGGGAACTGCGACAGCCTTCCTATGCAGAGCGTTCCCCTCTGCCCAGAAGGCTGTCCTTCAGCTCATGCTGAACAGCTGTCTGATGTAACAATCACCTTTATATGTCTTACCCAAAACATATTGTCCAAAGCTGCTCAGTGCTTCAATGATCCTGCCTCGAAAGGCATCCAACTGTCTGTGTGCAAAATACTCAGTCACACACGGATCATTAAGCCGGAGATACAATGAACGCAATGCGACGTGTATGGAGGTGCTGCGCAACGTGACGCACTCAGTGTATACAGTCCCATCTTCTTTGCGCGTTCAGCCGGTGTCGGGCCATGCGGCTGAGCGCCCAGAGTTTAAAAGACTCAGCTTTGGCCGCGATGAGACGTGTTGCATAGTAACCCCATCATCATGGTCAGTGTATCTCTGGCTTCAGAGTGACGGCTTCTGCGGCTTTCTGCAGCAGACGTCTTCAGTCCAGATGAGCACAGAGTAAAAAAAGTAGTAGACACACAACATCGGGATTTCAAGTGAAGAGTGTTTTAGTCCCTGAAACAGGACATGGGAAATTCCTATCACATTCTTACTTTGTTCATGGGAGCTGAGTGACCCAACTGACGGGCCGCACACCCACCCAGGTGTATCAGAGTGCGGTAACCTACTCTGTCTATTGCAGAAGAGCACAAAGACTGCGAGGAGGGGTATAGGTATGATTTTAAGCATCTAAGCTAAAAATGGGTTAGTGAGCACTAGGCTGAGATAGTAATTAACCCCTTCAGTTCTCTCCCCTCTGCAGCTTTTAGTTTATAGTGTTCCTTTAAGCATAATGAAAGCCAGCCTTGTTTCTAAGCTTTAATTGATAAAAGACAATGACTCATCAACTACTGTAAGGGAAATTTAAAAATGCGTACCTCTTCCCTAGTACAATTTCTATACTCCTGTACTGGCAGGTAGCATATTTCCCGACAATGTTTTCCTCCAACATAGTACTCGTCTACCATGCCTACGTCTTGTTTCACTTTATATTATGCTCGTGACCCAGAAATATTTATCAAACATACTGTGCATACTTGATGATGATGACGTAAGAGTTGATGAGATTTAGAATTTAGTTGCATTGTGTGTTTTCATAGATATGATCAGGGCTGCCATTAGGGCGTGACAGCTCATGACATGTTAAGGGGCCTAGTGGCTTCAGGGGGCCCTGTCACTTGACAAACCCAAGGAGGGATTGTTACATCTGTCGTACATACACAAGCTGCACATTGTGTATGTACGACAGATGTAAGAATCCCTCCATGCCATCCAGGACTGGCCCAACAAGAGACCAACATATTTACCGATGGGCCACGCCATCTGGGGAGGATAAGAGCTCTCCAAGGGAGCGGTTAGTATTGTCTATACCAGGTAGAGGTGCAGAATGAATGCTCTTTATCCCCTTGCTGTAGGGGAAGAGGAGGGAAAATATTTTATTTTTAATTAGTTCACTGACATGGACAGCTAAGAGAAGGGGGGTCCTGACCACTGGTTCAGTCAGGGGCCCCAAGAACTCTGATGGCAGCCCTGGACATGATTCTTACTACTGTGCATGAAACTACATATAAACCACATGCATGTATAGAATATCACAACGATAGATGCTTTGGAGCACACAACGTACACAATATTCTACACTCAAGGAAATATTGCCAATTACAGTTTTAGCTACTATATGACCAATTTCTATTTGCTAGAATCTGTATTCTAGTGCCATGGGCATCTTGCCCATATACAGGTCATTGACACTTACCCCTTCTACGCATGGCCTCCTCATTTTCGGGCTTTCGACTCACAGACACAACCTTCATGCTCAGATGGCTGCCGCCCTGCCGGATCAAAGAAACCACCTGCTTGTGTCCGACCTTGACCACATTCACCCCATTCACCTGTTAAAAATAGGGGAGAATTCACAACTGTCCTCAGACACCTATTGAGATAACACCATGTAGATTTAAAACCCATGCCAGGATGAAAAGACGAAGACTAGGTTACACGTCGCCAGCGAAAAATACGTAAATAATTAATCTGTGTATTTTTTTTTAGGGCATAAAGGCAAACAGATGGCATCATGGAGATGCTAATGGTTTTCTGTCTATGTGTCGTCTCACCCCTAGTACATTTTATTCTGAGAGGCAAGGAGGAAAGATGAGGAAAAAGATTTAGAAGAAACCAACAAGGAGTACGGGCATCCAAAAACTGGAAGCATAGGTCAGTCAGATAACCGGTGGAAGTGCTACGTGTAACATTATAGCAAAGCTGTGAAGCGTGGGTGCTTGAAACTAACTAAGTCTGTATTGTCCAGTACTCACACGATGAAAGTTCAGTAGACAGTGTCAACTCAGCTAAACTGACACGTAGAAAGATGAATCCAGTGGAAAACTTTGATGATCAGACTGACAATCTTTGTAATAGTGTACAGCAATGCAGGTGAAAAGACATTAGTTCTGTCCAGCATTGAGCAAAGATGGCTGCTAGGTGACCAGTAAGTATCTCAGAACTAGACTGAACAAAAAGGGGTGGAGCTAGCGGGATACAGCAAGGCTAAGGGAACCCAGCAGGAACAAAATAGCTATGAAATAATAACTGTAAGCAGCAAAATGCAGATTCAACACATAACAATAAAATATACAAATAAACCCTGAGTCATGGGGCATGACAAACATGCATAGGTCTATGACGAGACACAGCCTGAAACGGCATTGTAATAAAACGTGCATATAGTTTGGTTTTTAAATTAAAAAAAAAAGAGCGAGAACCCACCTCGATTAAGAAATCCCCCGTCCTAAGACCTGCTCTCCAGGCCACGCCATCCACATCCACCGACTCCAGGTACTGCAGAGCAGGGAAGGCAGGTGTTGGTGTGAACTCCTCAATCGGGGTCTCGGCTACAGGAACATAGGGCAGCTTATGAGCAGAGCACCTTTCCCCAATATCAGTACACAACCCAGCATTAAGGGTAAATGGTCGACGCCAAGCTAGTTACATAATCATACTTGTGTGTGCTTGGTGGGTAGTGGTGATTCAGTGTGGTGAGGGATTACGGAGAAGCCAGAGGAAGACCAGTGTAAAGACACAGAGGTAAAGGAGAGTACGGCAGGGGAGAGGATGAAGTTACTCAGAGAATACAGGCAGAGGAGATCAAGTAATGTAAAGCAAATTCCTCGGCTTTCTTCACACACTACGCTATCAAAATGCATTTATCAGAAAGTGCAAAACGCGTGACAATTAAGAAAAATGCAGTCCATTCTAAGGGAAGATTTTCATATCACCAGGACCAGTAAATGGAGATTCACGAAGCAGAAGTAAGATAAGTGCGCCATTACTTATTAATCGTCATCATATTATTACCCAGTTCATCCCTTAAAGATACAAGCTGTTGACTTGTGCATCTATTATGTCTAAGCATACCCAACCAATAACCCCTAACCACAAAAAAAGATGATGATGAACAAAATTTGGTCATTTGGTTGTTCACGTTGTTGTTTTTTGTATATTCAGTCATTTTATGCCCGAGAGGTAGATGGTTATTCCTGCGTACCTCGTACATTCTGGGTGCTTGAATGTGGAGGACAACTTTAGGGAACATGACTGATATTTTGGAATAACAGTCTTTACATAAAGCTGACATGTTACTGTATTATATTTAAGTGTTAACTACAGATCCAGGTTTCAAATAAATCTTGTGATGATATTTTTTTCAACAAAAAAGTGCTTGGTAGTGAAGGAATTAATGGCCTAAAAAACAAACCATGGGCCCTAATCCCCCTAGCCATGGGGACATTAGTCTTAATGGCTCCACTTGTTAAAAGCTGCTGTTGTCGCTATTGGATAGGAGCCATTCTCAATGGGTCAACGGGAGAAAAGCAAGCTAAGCCCTGGTAGCCCTCTATTTTTGGCTTGAGACATGCACGGGTCAGCAACCTTGGCTCTCCAGATGCTCTGGAATTACATTTCCTTTAAGTCTCTCCCAAACTAGGGCCCTATACCAAGGTTGGTGTAAAGTTAATACCAAAAGTGGTGTTCTGAGGTACGCCAAGTAAAGAGAAATATTGAATATAACAATAGGAGGGTAAGGAATTATCTGGGGTGTCGGTGACACTATTGTATAAATGGCAACAAAAAGATGTAAGATACCCCAAGATAGATTCACTCTGAGTAGAAAGAGCCCAAAGGCTGGTCTAAAGTAACGAGTGCACAGCCTGGTATGGAAAGGATGAAAAACTAATTCATATGATATGAAAACATAACTTAACTTTTAATAAGTACATAAAAGAGATCAAGTGGTCTCTTAAGAGGATAAAAACAACAGATATAAGCAACACATGTCCTGAATGCAAGTCTAATGTTTAGAAAAGGAGGTTTCAGTACAGCATTCCCGTGTGAGTAAGAAATAATAATCTATCAAGAGAGAGGAGAAACCGGGCCTTCGTGGGTCGGGAGTGATAGGACAGACAAGGAAACAAATCTATACGGTATGCATCAGGAAGCATTATTTTACTGAGAGGGTGGTGGATACATGGAACAGTCTTCCAGTTGAAGTGGTAGAGGCCAAAACAGTAATTGAATTTAAGAAGGTATGGGATAGGCATAAGGCTATCCTAAACAAAAGATAAATCCAGGTAAAGTATCCATGTAATTGGGCAGACTAGATGGGCCGAAAGGTTCTTATCTGCCAACATTTTTCTATGTTTCTATGTTTCTATGCTGTACGTGGTAGAAGATTAACAAAGTTACAGTAGACGTGTCAACAAAAGTTCTATGGAAACAAAGTTTCCAACACGTCCCTGCTGATGTGGCGCCCCTAAACCTGCTATGACAAAATGTAGAAAAAATAGGTACACAAAAGTAGGCTAGGGCTCAATAAGATAATATAGTGCGCATTTAAGGAATTAGTGCAGCTATAAATGGTAAATTTGTCGCAGGATTGCACGTGTGCTGGTTTGGAATATCTGTCACTCATGAGTTAATTTCAACGCATTTCTCCGTTATTAATATAGGCATAAAAACAGCTTTGTCAGGAACGCAAACCCTCGATTAATGTGTAGATGGATAAATATTTTCATTGCCAAATTAAACTGAGCAATGACTGCATAGAGTATATCAGAGCAGTGTCCATCATCAGTGCTTGTACTTAAATCCAGACATCACGATCTCCTCTGACAATAAAACTCCAAAGCCAAATCTGGTTGGAATCACAAGAACCTTGGCCTACATAAGATGGACTGGACGTTTAGGGCAGCTGCACCAGGTAGAGAATTTCTCATGTGAAGGACTGACAGCCATTTCTCTTGCCATACACACAAGTACTAATTCCCAATACATCTTGCCACTTCAGCTATTATTGCTGCAGAGTTACAATTTACCTTTTGCTCCTCTCAGAACAAATCCGAATCCTTCCAGCTCTCTCTTCTGTAGCCGTGCGGCCTTCTCCTGGATGACATAGTCACTGCAAAAAGTCATATGCACGTCACTGTACAGGCTCCAACCTGCTTTGTTCTTCAGTCCCTGCACATCATTCCTGTAAGTACCAATGCTCTACAACCTTTGCCCTTCAGCCGTTTTGCAACTACATTTCCCACGAGTCTCTGCAAACCTAAAGAGGGATTGACATCATGGGAGATGTAATTCTAAACCATATGGAGGGCAAAGATTGCTAACCCCTGTGTGACATGCACATGGACACTGCAGCAACTGATGAATACATAACATTCTCGTTGGTGCTGGATTTTCACTGACAGTCTGCTCTGATTGTTCCACTTTTAGTTCTGCATGATTTCTGGTTTTGTGGACATTGTGAAGAATCAGTGCATTATTATTACACTTTATGTTAAATAAAAAAATTTAGCTAATCAAATCAATGTCCTATTTATAATTACCACAGCTGAAATCTCAATAAAACTTGGTTCTTTCCTTCTCATGTACCAAATAAGGCATCAGCTGCGCGTATCGCTCGCCAGCGGAGATCTCAGTAAAATCAAACACAAGTCTGTGTTGGTCTTAAGAGAAATCTGGCCTTCCATTGTTAGCCAGACAAATTTATTAGATTTCAAACACCCAATGAGAACGTTCGTTATAGACAGAGTTTAATTTCCGCCCCAAACAGGAATGTGATATAACAGCCAATCGGTATACAGATATATTTCCATGTCAATTTTCCCAGCGCAATTAAACAAAGAAAACACTTATTACCATATATGGTTCAGAGAGATCTTTTTTTCTCTGTCTCCCAACTTTCGTGCACATTTTCCCTACACTTAACGTAACAAAGGCTTACAGGAAGTCTGATTTTAGTTACAATTCCACAGGCCACATCCTATGAAATAAAAAACTATCTACATATAGTATTGAACACTTAGAAAGGGGGGGGGGTCATAGCCCATTTCATCAGAACAGGCTTTTCAACACAGGATATTTATATTCATACAGGAAATTAAAATCTAACACTTTATATAAACAGCACTAAAAGACACCTGAGCATTGTTTCAGGCTTACATGTCAATCAAATCTCCCGCATAGAGTGCCTACAGATAAGCCACTGTGTTAAGGATTGAGCATCAAGAGAGCAAGCAATACACATACCGGCAGATCCCAGCTCCTTCTTCTGCCCAATTAGTAAAGGTAATATTAAATCTATTGCCCATGCCAGCCTGTGCCCTGCTTGAGTATGTGTGACTCAAAACAGGTACAATCATGTGGGAGGGAATTGAATGCAGGGGGGGACCTGGTGAGTGAAAGTAAGTTGCCAGATGCAGACACCATCATCACTTCAGTTGAAACAGGTACAGTTGAATAATTAGCATTTACTACTGATATTAAATGTCAATGATATAATAAGACCATAATGGAATGTTTTATTAAAAATGTATAGATTTAATTTCAATATCTTAAAGCAGCGCTAATAATTGATTTTCCGTTGCTATAGTTATTTCATAATGCATTACATTACACATTTATTTTGGATAGAGACATGTCATTACCTGTGGGAAGTGAAAGAGTCATAAGATCCAACAGTGTAATGCCTGAAGAGACGCTTTGTCCGATCTTCACGCGTTTCTGGAAAAGAGAGAAACGAGTTTATTTTAGAGAAGAAGAAGAAGACGGGATGATGGTAGAAGAGTAACATTTTATACTGCTGTGGACAAGCCAGTATAATATGAAAAAATATAAATAATAATATTCCAAAATCAGACTTCCTCACTTAAAAAAAACAACAAAAACCGCACCTTTCTAAACTCAAAATTACTGGGAAAAAAACTCACCATCAATGTTGGAAAACAAACACATAAAATCCTGTATCATCCTCGTTTCAAGAGGGTTTATACATACAAATATCTGCAAGACTCGAGGAAGCATTCAAGGACTTATAAATAAAGTAACATCCTTTTAGTGAAATCCTTATAACACACACACACACACACACACACAGATGTTTCAACCACCAAGTGGTCTTTATCAGGTGTGCAATACCTTAATAAATAACATATGGTGGTTAAAACATCTGTGTTTCTGTTATATGGATTTTTAATAAAAAAGTTGCTTACTTTATGTATCAGTATTTTGTTTCATAGACCTTAGCACTGGGCATTATATTTTATGGACATTGACAATTTTTTTCTGATTCAGTGCTAGACTTTTGTGATATATATACAGTTGTGTTCAAAATTATTCAACCCCCAATGCTGTAAAGGGTTTTAGGGAATTTAGTGTACATTTGTAATTGTATTCAGAATGAAATCCTACAAGGACTTTTTAAAGAACCATATGCAACTAAAATGACATCAATTGGTTTTGTAATACAGTAGTAAATGTTTCTTTTGTGAATTCTTCATTGACACAATTATTCAACCCCTTAAAGACTACCACTCTGAAGAACAGAGGTTCATTCAAGTGTTTTCAATCAGGTATTGAAAACACCTGTGGATGTCATGGAGCAGCAATAAAGCATAATAAGCACCAATTAGGCAGCTTTAAAATGACTGTGATACTCAGCTCCTTCTAGACATTTACTGGTGTGGTTACAAACATGGTGAAGTCAAGAGAATGGTCCAGGAAGACCAGAGAAGAGGTGATAACTCTTCACAGGAAGGGCAATGGCTATAAGAAGATTGCAAAGATGTTAAACATACCAAGAGAGACCATAGGAAGCATCATTCGCAAATTCAAGGCAAAGGGCACTGTTGAAACGCTACCTGGTCGTGGTAGAAAGAAGATGCTGACTTCGACTGCTGTGCACTACCTGAAGCGTAGAGTGGAGAAAAGTCCCCGTGTGACTGCTGAGGAACTGAGAAAAGATTTGTCAGATGTGGGTACTGAAGTTTCAGCTCAGACAATACGGCGCACACTGCGTAATGAAGCTCTCCATGCCAGAACTCCCAGGCGCACCCCCTTGCTGTCTCCAAAGAATAAGAAGAGTCGACTGCAGTATGCCAAAAGTCATGTGGACAAACCACAGAAGTTTTGGGATAGTGTTCTGTGGACTGATGAAACAAAATTAGAACTGTTTGGGCCCATGGATCAACGCTATGTTTGGAGGAGGAAGAACAAGGCCTATGAAGAAAAGAACACCTTGCCTACTGTGAAGCATGGCGGGGGGTCAATCATGCTTTGGGGCTGTTTTGCTTCTGCAGGTACAGGGAAGCTTCAGCGTGTGCAAGGTACCATGAATTCTCTTCAGTACCAGGAGATATTGGATGACAATGTGATGCAGTCCGTCACAAACCTGAGGCTTGGGAGACGTTGGACCTTTCAACAGGACAATGATCCCAAGCATACCTCCAAGTCCACTAGAGCATGGTTGCAGATTAAAACCTGGAACATTTTGGAGTGGCCATCGCAGTCACCTGACTTAAATCCGATTGAGAACCTCTGGTGCGACTTAAAGAAAGCAGTTGCAGTGCGCAAGCCTAAGAATGTGACTGAACTGGAGGCTTTTGCCCATGACGAATGGGCGAAGATACCCGTAGATCGCTGCAAGACACTTGTGTCAAGCTATGCTTCACGTTTAAAAGCTGTTATAACTGTAAAAGGATGTTGTACTAAGTACTAAGATTGAATGTCACTTGGGGGTTGAATAAAACTGATAATGATGTGAGCACAGAAAAGACATTTGTGGTTATTTCATTATAAATGTTATGTTATATTTGTCTGACCTACACGTGCCTCTTTGATTTAATTGTAAGCAAGATGACTGAATGATCAAAATCAATGTCAAACTGGCCAAAACACTCAATTTCAGTGGGGGTTGAATAATTTTGAACACAACTGTATATACAGTTGTGTTCAAAATTATTCAACCCCCAATGCTGTAAAGGGTTTTAGGGAATTTAGTGTACATTTGTAATTGTATTCAGAATGAAATCCTACAAGCACTTTTGAAGAACCATATGCAACTAAAATGACATCAATTGGTTTTGTAATACAGTAGTAAAGGTTTCTTTTGTGAATTCTTCATTGACACAATTATTCAACCCCTTAAAGACTACCACTCTGAAGAACAGAGGTTCATTCAAGTGTTTTCAATCAGGTATTGAAAACACCTGTGGATGTCACGGAGCAGCAATACAGCATAAAAAGCACCAATTAGGCAGCTTTAAAATGACTGTGATACTCAGCTCCTTCTAGACATTTACTGGTGTGGTTACAAATATGGTGAAGTCAAGAGAATGGTCCAGGAAGACAAGAGAAGAGGTGATTACTCTTCACAGGAAGGGCAATGGCTATAAGAATATTGCAAAGATGTTAAACATACCAAGAGAGACCATAGGAAGCATCATTCGCAAATTCAAGGCAAAGGGCACTGTTGAAACGCTACCTGGTCGTGGCAGAAAGAAGATGCTGACTTCAACTGCTGTGCGCTACCTGAAGCGTAGAGTGGAGAAAAGTCCCCGTGTGACTGCTGAGGAACTGAGAAAAGATTTGTCAGATGTGGGTACTGAAGTTTCAGCTCAGACAATATGGCGCACACTGCGTAATGAAGGCCTCCATGCCAGAACTCCCAGGCACACCCCCTTGCTGTCTCCAAAGAATAAGAAGAGTCGACTGCAGTATGCCAAAAGTCATGTGGACAAACCACAGAAGTTTTGGGATAGTGTTCTGTGGACTGATGAAACAAAATTAGAACTGTTTGGGCCCATGGATCAACACTATGTTTGGAGGAGGAAGAACAAGGCCTATGAAGAAAAGAACACCTTGCCTACTGTGAAGCATGGCGGGGGGTCAATCATGCTTTGGGGCTGTTTTGCTTCTGCAGGTACAGGGAAGCTTCAGCGTGTGCAAGGTACCATGAATTCTCTTCAGTACCAGGAGATATTGGATGACAATGTGATGCAGTCCGTCACAAACCTGAGGCTTGGGAGACGTTGGACCTTTCAACAGGACAATGATCCCAAGCATACCTCCAAGTCCACTAGAGCATGGTTGTAGATTAAAGGCTGGAACATTTTGGAGTGGCCATCGCAGTCACCAGACTTAAATCCGATTGAGAACCTCTGGTGGGACTTAAAGAAAGCAGTTGCAGTGCGCAAGCCTAAGAATGTGACTGAACTGGAGGATTTTGCCCATGACGAATGGGTGAAGATACCCGTAGATCGCTGCAAGACACTTGTGTCAAGCTATGCTTCACGTTTAAAAGCTGTTATAACTGTAAAAGGATGTTGTACTAAGTACTAAGATTGAATGTCACTTGGGGGTTGAATAAAACTGATAATGATGTGAGCACAGAAAAGACATTTGTGGTTATTTCATTATAAATGTTATGTTATATTTGTCTGACCTACACGTGCCTCTTTGATTTAATTGTAAGCAAGATGACTGAATGATCAAAATCAATGTCAAACTGGCCAAAACACTCAATTTCAGTGGGGGTTGAATAATTTTGAACACAACTGTATATACAGTTGTGTTCAAAATTATTCAACCCCCAATGCTGTAAAGGTTTTAGGGAATTTAGTGTACATTTGTAATTGTATTCAGAATGAAATCCTACAAGCACTTTTGAAGAACCATATGCAACTAAAATGACATCAATTGGTTTTGTAATACAGTAGTAAAGGTTTCTTTTGTGAATTCTTCATTGACACAATTATTCAACCCCTTAAAGACTACCACTCTGAAGAACAGAGGTTCATTCAAGTGTTTTCAATCAGGTATTGAAAACACCTGTGGATGTCACGGAGCAGCAATACAGCATAAAAAGCACCAATTAGGCAGCTTTAAAATGACTGTGATACTCAGCTCCTTCTAGACATTTACTGGTGTGGTTACAAATATGGTGAAGTCAAGAGAATGGTCCAGGAAGACAAGAG
This sequence comes from Leptobrachium leishanense, assembly GCA_009667805.1. Lineage (NCBI taxonomy): Eukaryota > Metazoa > Chordata > Amphibia > Anura > Megophryidae > Leptobrachium > Leptobrachium leishanense. The sequence goes on from CM019065.1 coordinate 69,476,946, forward strand.
AAGAGGTGATACTCTTCACAGGAAGGGCAATGGCTATAAGAATATTGCAAAGATGTTAAACATACCAAGAGAGACCATAGGAAGCATCATTCGCAAATTCAAGGCAAAGGGCACTGTTGAAACGCTACCTGGTCGTGGCAGAAAGAAGATGCTGACTTCAACTGCTGTGCGCTACCTGAAGCGTAGAGTGGAGAAAAGTCCCCGTGTGACTGCTGAGGAACTGAGAAAAGATTTGTCAGATGTGGGTACTGAAGTTTCAGCTCAGACAATATGCGCACACTGCGTAATGAAGGCCTCCATGCCAGAACTCCCAGGCACACCCCCTTGCTGTCTCCAAAGAATAAGAAGAGTCGACTGCAGTATGCCAAAAGTCATGTGGACAAACCACAGAAGTTTTGGGATAGTGTTCTGTGGACTGATGAAACAAAATTAGAACTGTTTGGCCCATGGATCAACACTATGTTTGGAGGAGGAAGAACAAGGCCTATGAAGAAAAGAACACCTTGCCTACTGTGAAGCATGGCGGGGGGTCAATCATGCTTGGGGCTGTTTTGCTTATGCAGGTACAGGAAGCTTCAGCGTGTGCAAGGTACCATGAATTCTCTTCAGTACCAGGAGATATTGGATGACAATGTGATGCAGTCCGTCACAAACCTGAGGCTTGGGAGACGTTGGACCTTTCAACAGGACAATGATCCCAAGCATACCTCCAAGTCCACTAGAGCATGGTTGTAGATTAAAGGCTGGAACATTTTGGAGTGGCCATCGCAGTCACCAGACTTAAATCCGATTGAGAACCTCTGGTGGGACTTAAAGAAAGCAGTTGCAGTGCGCAAGCCTAAGAATGTGACTGAACTGGAGGATTTTGCCCATGACGAATGGGTGAAGATACCCGTAGATCGCTGCAAGACACTTGTGTCAAGCTATGCTTCACGTTTAAAAGCTGTTATAACTGTAAAAGGATGTTGTACTAAGTACTAAGATTGAATGTCACTTGGGGGTTGAATAAAACTGATAATGATGTGAGCACAGAAAAGACATTTGTGGTTATTTCATTATAAATGTTATGTTATATTTGTCTGACCTACACGTGCCTCTTTGATTTAATTGTAAGCAAGATGACTGAATGATCAAAATCAATGTCAAACTGGCCAAAACACTCAATTTCAGTGGGGGTTGAATAATTTTGAACACAACTGTATATATATATATATATATATATATAATCAAACTGCAACCAGTCATGCCTAGCTCCTGCTGAAGAGGGTCCAATAAATCCGAAACGGTAATGTCCTAGGAGTGGCTTTTGGCCAGTTGCATGAACCTGATCTCTGCTAAAAAAAAAAGCCATCTAGTATGGCATGGCATTGATTGAAGGGTTCTGTGCAAAAGCAGACCCAGGATGCAAAAAAAAGGGAAATTGCAGACGTCATTTGCATGTATTACCCAGAGTTCTGTGCTGCATATGGGGAATGCAGCACATGAGCTCTGTGATGCAGTTCTTTGAATTGCTGAGATGTGTAAATGGCTTCTGCAATAATAAACTTTATAATTTGCAGTGTGGAGGCTTTTAAGCTCATCTTTTGCCCTCCACCACAACCTAAAGAAGTACTATATACACTGAGTGGCCAGATTATTATGACCACCTGACTTTTTTAGGCAAATTAGCTATAATTTCGCGCTGAAGTTGCTAGAGGGCCAGACCAATGTAAATAGGGACGCAGGTTGTTTACCACGACAGTAGAAGTGATTTTTTTTCAGAAGATATGGGTAAACAACGTGATTTAACAGCCTTTGAACGTTGGATGATTGTTGGCGCTCGGAGCGAGTATCAGCAAAACAGCAAAATTCGTTAAATGTTCAAGAGCAGCTGTTGTTAAAGTGTTTAAAGACTGGACTGTCAGTCAAAAATCTGGGTCTGAACGTGCGAATTGTGGCCGTCAGCGACTAGTCAAAGTTAGGGCAGAACGGATCGTGGCAAGACTGGTACAAGGCAACAGAAGGGCAACAGTGCATCAAATTACTGCAGATCTTAATCAGGGATCTTCTCAAATGATCTCTGAATGCACTGTTCGCCGTACACTGCATTGTATGGGAAATGGAAGCCGAAGGCCTGTTCGAACACCGTTGCTGGCTGCAGTTAACAAGATAAAACGTCTCCATTTCGCACAGGAACACAAGGATTGGACAGTCGAACATTGGAAAAAAGTCATGTGGTCCAATGAATCACGTTTCCAGTCGCATCATGCAGATGGTAGAGTGAGAATTTGGCGGAAACAGCATGAAAGCATGCACCCCACATGCATGACTACAACCCTTCAAGCTAGTGGGGGCAGTGTTATGGATTGGGGCCCTTAAATTTGTGTGGAACGTCTGAATACCAAAGTATCGTTGCTGATCAAGTTCATCCTATCATGTTTATGGCGTATCCCAAATGGAGATGGCGTCTTGGAAAAAAACAATGAGCCATGCCACGGTGCTCAAATTGTGCAGGAGTGGTTCCAAGAACATGAGGGAGAATTTACCTTGCTTAGGTGGCCCCCACAATCACCAGATCTCAATCCAATTGAGCATTTGTGGGATGAAGTTGAAAGAGCCATCAGGCAGCTGGTTCCACAACCATCAAATCTCACAGAACTGGACTGTGCTATTGGCATGGTGTCAGATTCCTCGTATCACCTTTCAACATCTCATGGAGTCAATGCCAAGAAGAATCGCCACAGTATTGAAGGCAAACGGTGGCCCAACGAAGTACCGATGGGGTAGTCAAAATAATCTGGCCACTCAGTGTATATATACAGTATATATAATGGTCAAGTCGAGCAGGTATGCTTGGGAACGAAGTTCCTCTATTACTTTGCCAGGAGTCCTGAGTTCCATTTTGGTCCACGCATTGTATTGCTTTTATTAGGTTTTAATCATATATTTCCTTATTAAGTCACCGGAAATATGAATTTACTACAATTATCATAATGATTAACTAAAGCTCATCTTATCTTTACATTAAAAGTATGAATATCAAATTGAGTGGGATGTGGGTTATGTGTGACATGTCAGTAGGTATTTGGGTAGCAGACTTCTTGGAGAGTTCCCACACTTATTTTTTTTAGAAATAGACCCCACTTTGTTTGACAAACCGGAACTGAGTGATGATGATGGAAAGATAGTGGAATTTATAATTAATTGCTGGGAGCAGTTTCATTCATGCACACATAGAAACATAGAAAAATTTCGGCAGATAAGAACCTTTCGGCCCATCTAGTCTGCCCAATTACATGGAAACTTTACCTGGATCTATCTTTTCTTTAGGATAGCCTTATGCCTATCCCATGCTTGCTTAAATTCAATTACTGTTTTGGCCTCTACCACTTCAACTGGAAGACTGTTCCATGTATCCACCACCCTCTCAGTAAAATAATGCTTCCTGATGTTACTTTTAAACCTTTGCCCCTCTAATCTAAGACTATGTACTCTTGTTTTGCTACTTTGTTTCCTTTTAAATATACTCCCTTCCTCTACCTTGTGGATTCCCTTTACGTATTTAAATGTTTCTATCATATCTCCTCTGTCTCGTCTTTTTTCCAAGCTGTACATGTTAAGATCATTAAGCCTTTCCTGGTAACTTTTCTCCTTCAAGCCGTACACCATTTTAGTAGCCCTTCTCTGAACTCTCTCTAAGATGTCTATATCCTTCTGGAGATACGGTCTCCAGTGCTGCACACAGTACTCCAAGTGAGGTCTCACCAGTGCTCTGTACAGTGGCATGAGCACTTCCCTTTTCCTACTGCTAATACCTCTCCCTACACAACCAAGCATTCTGCCAGCATTTCCTGCTGCTCTATTACATTGACTACTTACCCTTAGATCTTCTGAAATAATAACCCCTAAATCCCTTTCCTCAGATGTTGAGGTTAGGACTGTATCAAATATTCTATATTCAGCCCTTGGGTTTTTACGTCCCAGGTGCATTATCTTGCACTTATCCACATTAAAACTCAATTGCCACAGCTTCGACCATTTTTTTAGTTTACCTAAATCATTTGTCATTTGGCTGATCCCTCCAGGAACGTCAACCCTGTTGCAAATCTTTGTGTCATCAGCAAAAATACATACTTTACCATTAATACCTTCTGCAATATCACTAATAAAAATATTAAAGAGAATGGGTCCAAGTACTGACCCCTGAGGTACCCCACTGGTAACAAGACCTTGCGCCGAATAAACTCCATTTACCACAACCCTCTGTTGCCTGTCACTCAGCCACTGCCTAATCCATTCAACAATATTGGAATCCAAGCTCAAAGATTGAAATTTGTTGATAAGCCTTCTATGCGGAACAGTATCAAAAGCCTTACTGAAATCTAAATAAGCAATGTCTACTGCACCACCTGTGTCTATTATTTTTGTTACCCAATCACATTAAATGAATGAGCAGCCCAAGCTGACAGCTTCTTACAAAAATAATGTCATAATTTTGATGTTAATTTAGCCATCAATATTATATTTTATCAGATCTTGGTAGACTGAATAAAAAGAGATTCCTAAAAAAATATAAAATACAAAAAAATAACAGTCCATTCACGTTACTTTTAATATTATTTATAAAAAATGTTAAATAGCATAAAGACAATACAAAACGGCTACAATAATACTTTCACATTGAACCAATGTTATCAACCATATGCCACTTTAAACTTTTATGTTTTAGATTTATATTTCCTCTTTTTATGTCCCAACTGGATGGAGTAGAGGTAACATCACTTCTCAATAACCATGGAGATACAGGCAAGTCTCAACTTAACGGAAACCAGGTTCAACCTAACCACCAGGTCACTGATCTACAATCATGGAAAGACGACTCAGATCCCACTCAGAAGACACCACCAGTGAGCGTTCTTGGGCAAGACACCTAATGATATGGATGCGCCTACCTCACAAAATACTTGTACATCTCATAGATTGTAAGTTCCCTTGGGAACAGGGTCCCCCTGAATCAGGTCATATCATCCTTGTGTGGTATACTAACGTATCAACCCCATGTACACTGATCTTGCAAAGCGCTGTGGAATTTGTGGCGCTATATACATAAAGGATAATAAAAGTAATAATTTTTATTTAATATTCTTTACCAGATCTATGAACACAAATGGGCATACATTATAATTTTTTAGTTCAGTGACAAGTGCCAGTTTGAATTCTAGCCTTTGCATTTAAGGGATTTTCTTGTGATTCTGAGGACTTGTACTTGCAGACTTGTCGTCTGGGGGAGTATCAGTCTGTTGTGTTCCTCTAAGATCTGAACGCACGTCTTGCCAGGCAGTCATACACATCTTGCCATGCATGTGTGGGATTTCTAGGAGCCTTTTTGCCCGTTGCTACATTTTGCGATACCCCAGTATGCAACACAGGGACAGGTTGAAACGAAGTGGGTTTTGAATGTCAGACTGTAACAGACCTTCCAGTTTCAGTACACTTGTGAAAGCAAGCTTGTAATTAACTACGCACCACAGGAGGTCATTCGTGACCTCCTTTTTCAAGATGCATTTCCCTGTATAAAATCATCAAACCAAAAGGAGAACATAAGGTAATTGCAAACCACTCTGTTTCCCTGGTTATGCGATTTTAAACAAAAATTGGATGCCACTGCATTGATGCGTAGGATAAACAAAACGTAACAACGTTCCACGATTCCAATACATCCATCGGTGTTTAAACCCCAAAAATCTGGGGGGGATATCCTTTCATTTTAAGGCATTACAAAGCCATAAACTAATGAAATTACTGCAGTCTAGCAAGATCAGCTGATTAGTTAAATACCATTAAGCTTAACATATAAACCAGAGAATCATTAGAGTAATGAATAAACAACAAACACTCAATCCCAGGTGCATGTATATGAAGATAATTGGAGGATCTGTCGCCCCATCCCACCTATTCCTATGCCCATAAGTATCACCCATTACAAAACAAATATTAAACCACATATTAAAATATATACATATATATAAAATATAATTATAACATATAAGTGATATGATATATATTAACCCTTTCGCTGCTGAGGCTTTTCCCGCCCCTGTGCTGAGGTCATTTTTTACCTGTTTTGCGCATCATGTTTAATCGTGTTTTTAAGGCTTATTTTAGTATATGACACCGACATATTATATATCGTTCTTTCCGTCAGACTCGGTAGATTCATAATATGTCATTATTATATGTATACGTTATGTCATGTCTGTATATTATAACAAAAAATGCAATAAAATATGTATTTTCAATAATTTACAATGTGTAAAGTGTTTTTTTCCACATTTTAACATGCGCGCAATTGCGGTTATATTTTGTATGGGGTGCGCTTGTTAAAAAAATTAGAGATGGGGTCTCGTTACATTTTTTTTTGGGGAAAATGACACTATTTTTAACAAACGCACCGCATACAAAAATCGTTAGTGCAGCATCATTGTTCACATTATAATTGAAATGGGAACAATATTGCTGCATTAACAAACCCAAAAAAAAGAAAAAAAAGTGTTTTTTTTTTTTTTTTTTTTTTTTTTACAACATTTTTAACTTTCATGTTTGGTATCGTTGGAACGGCCATGCTCTGGCCGATCCAACGATATCAAAATTTAACCCCTAGCTGCCACGGATCGGGAGATAGGGAGTTCATTGGAACTCCCTATCTCCACACTTGGTGGCAGTTAGGGGTTAACTGTAGGACTGGCGTCATCGTGCTATGCACGATGACGCCAGTCCTCTGGGGGAGTTCCCGGAAGCTTGGCCGACATCCAAGATGTCGGCCAGCTCCCGGGAAGGATCGCGAATCGGCGCTTTTCAGCGCCGATTTGCGATCCAGCTCCCCAGGGGTTAATGCCAGGCATCATTTGGAAGGGCAGGCCGATCGGGAGGGAGAGAGGTCCGAAGGACCTCCCCCCCCTCCATTTCAGGCGCCTCCTCCGCACATGCGGGGGGGCGCCTGAATTAGGTGTCATCGCGCCCCCGCGATGACACCTAATAATGGCGGCTGCTGGTCCGGATGCCGGGCTGACATCCAGGATGTCAGCCCGCACCGGAGGGGCCAGCGATCGGCCGGAACCCGGCCGAACGCTGACCCCAATGTGAGGACGCGGTCAGCGCGTCCTCAGCACACCAGCGGTAATGCTGAGGACGCGCTGAGCGCGTCCTTAGCATTGAAGTGGTTAATATAATTATATAAATATACAGTAATATGTAAGTGATATGATATATATATATGAATATTTTAATATAATTATATAAATATAAATATACAGGGTAATTCAAAGAGATTCGAAAAGTCACCGCACGTTCGGTGACTTTTCGTTCTTTTCAATTCGGTTCGTGTTGCCGATCCCATTTCGGTGACCCTGCGGTGTATTCAGCAAGTACCACAGGGTCCCCGAATTGCAGGGAAAAGCTGCCGAAAACCTTACGAAAACTAACCGCAGAACCCGGCGAATGCACGCCGAAAACTGGCAAAAACATCTGGATTAACCTGCGGAAAAACCACGGAAAAACCCGAACAGGAGCCGATCACAGCATCTGGAAAAAGCCGACACCGCAGAAGAGGCAGTGAATAAATTAGCAAAACTGTTTGCATGAATGTTTGAAAAGTGAAATGCTGTTTGCAAAGAAGCTAGTGAGCTAAAACGTATGAAATTTGCATAAGAGGTCCAGGAAATGATAATAAAAAGGGCTGTTACAGAAAAAATAAGTAAACTTAAAAGAAATCAAAAAAAAAATCAGACTTTTAAAAAGAAAAATCCAGAAAAATGCTTAAAATATCCTAAAAAATCTATAAATAAAGAGACTCTTTACTGCATAATTTTATAATGAACGGTTTATTAGATATTTAATTAAAACGGGAATATTTTTAACATTGAAGCCTATGGGATTCGCCTGAATAAACCTGTCGAATTAAACCACCGAATGACAGGGCATTTTGGGAACCTTTCACTGCTGGTTTGTGTTCTCTGAATAGCCGAAGCATTGCTTTTTCATGGGGATTTCACTGCCCTCGAACAGGCACCGTATGTTCAGGCAATTCGCCAAGATTTGGCGAATTGCCTGCTCTCTGGATAGCCGAATGGCCAAGAAAGGTAACCGTACGCTGATTTTCAGCGTTCAGTTACCTTTCTCAAGCAATTCGGATCTCTTTGAATTACCCTGATACAGTAATATATAAGTGATATACTATATATATATATGACTATTTTAACATAATTATATAAATATACAGTAATATATAAGTGATATGATATACATATATATGAATATTTTAATATAATTATATAAATATAATTATACAGTAATATATAAGTGATATAATATATAAATGAATATTTTAACATAATTATAGAAATATACAGTAATATATAAGTGATATGATATACATATATATGAATATTTTAATATAATTATATAAATATAATTATACAGTAATATATAAGTGATATAATATATAAATGAATATTTTAACATAATTATATAAATATACAGTAATATATAAGTGATATATTACTGTATATTTATATAATTATGTTAAAATATTTATATATTATATCACTTATATATTACTGTATATAGAAGTGATGTGATATGATATATATATGAATATTTTAATATAATTATATAAATATACCGTAATACATAAGTGATATGTTATATACAGTATATAGGAATATTTTAATATAATTATATAAATTTAAATATACAGTAATATATAAGTGATATGATGTAGATTATATATATATATATATATAACACATTGCATTCATTGCCTATTTAAGGCCACTTTGTTTGGCTTTTTTATTACTTTCATAATTTTTTCCACACACGTCACTGATCCAGCACATTTTTTCACCACATTCACTATTCATTTTCACACTCATTCCTGTTTTGTCCTTATCTTTTGCGCACACTTTTTCGCGCAAACACATTTTGGATTTGTACACCATTTTACTCACATTTTCTCGTCATTCTTTGCACTATTTGTTTTGATCATTCACTACACCAGTTTTGACATACTTCATTACTCAATACAAGCACTTATTCACACATTACACACTATCAGGGTTATTCAGAGAGCGTGAAAAGCAGGAGAATGACTGGAGAATGAAAAATTCTAGGTCAAAATAGCCAAACCAGAAAAATTCGCACTTTCATCTCACTTTCCAAATCGGCTATTTTGACCTAGAATTTTTCATTCTCCAGTCATTCTCCTGCTTTTCACGCTCTCTGAATAACCCTGTAAGCTTCATCGCAGAGACACATACATCCTCTTGTTGACGGTTTATCATATTCATTTTCACTTTCACTTCATTTTCAAGTGTCCTGTGACATAGATCTCTGTCCGCGCAATCATTGAGCATCCAGTGTCCGTGCTATGGCTTGAGATGTATTTTTGGTTACTTCTGGTTGTTTCTGTTATTTTTGCTGGTTTCTGATACTTTTATATTGTTTATTTATGTCTCCTATTTCATATGCATTTATCTCTAAAGACGTAGAGTTGTCATCTCCATGTTGTTTTTATTTTTCTGCAAGGAAGCGTCTCCCCGGTTACATCCAGGCGGGACACCTCAGTTGCAGAGCATTGACGTCACCATTATGCGCGCCAGACCAGAGGCGGATGACACGCCCCTCAGGGATCGGGCGATTCGCCCGGAGGCACGCCACAAGCGGGGTAAGTGATTTGCGGATGTTTTTGTACATATTGTATAAATTTGTCACCCACCCTGTGCCCACTGCCTTGATAAAGGCCCCTGTGAGGGCCGAAACGTCGGTCGGTGCATATGGGCATCTTTTAATGTTTATTTAATAAAGCATCGTTTTTACTTTATTCTTAAGTCCTGGTGTGCGTCCTCCTCTTTTGGCCAGTTTTGTATGATTCATTGGACTTTGCGTCCAGGCATTTTGAGTTAATGTGGCTCTAGCAGGTTGCCATTGTTTTTCTGTATATATATATATATATATATATATATATATATATATCCTATACTATAAAAGAGTAAGATTTGGCGTGTCCGTCGCCAAGCCTCCTCTGCGCATGCGCGCGCAACCAGCGGCGGTTGGCTGCGCGCGCATGCAACCGCCGTGGCACGAGCCGGCTGTGCGCTCGCTGCGGCGGTTACAAGATGCACACGCAGCAGCCGGGTAGAGGCTGCACTCGCAGCCTCTACCCGGCTGCCGCGCGCATCCAACCCCTGAGCGGCGAAGGGAAAGTTCCCTCGCTTCCGCTCTTTGAAGGACCCAAGCCGCGGTCACGTGGGAGTCCCACATGACCGCGGCTTGGGTCCTTCAACGAGCGGAAGCGGGGAAACTTTCCCTTCGCCGCTCAGCAGGTAAGTATGCCGGAGCTCCAGGGGCGGCTGTCCGAATGCCGATAGAGCATTCGAACAGCCGCCCCATGTCTGGTCTGGGGTCTGAGTTGGGCCATATCCATGAGAGCTTGGGGGGCAGTATATCCAGGAGCTGGGGCAGTATATCCAGGAGCTGGGGTAGTATATCCAGGATCTGGGGCAGTATCCACGAGCTGGGGCAATATCCATGAGCTGGGGCAGTATATCCAGGAGCTGGGGCAGTATATCCAGGAGCTGGGGCAGTATCCACGAGCTGGGGCAATATCCATGAGCTGGGGCAGTATATCCATGAGCTGGGGCAATATATCCACGAGCTGGGGCAATATATCCACGAGCTGGGGCAGTATATCCACGAGCTGGGGCAATATATCCACGAGCTGGGGCAATATCCATGAGCTGGGGCAATATATCCACGAGCTGGGGCAATATCCATGAGCTGGGGCAATATATCCACGAGCTGGGGCAGTATATCCATGAGCTGGGGCAATATATCCATGAGCTGGGGCAATATCCATGAGCTGGGGCAGTATATCCATGAGCTGGGGCAATATATCCATGAGCTGGGGCAATATCCATGAGCTGGGGCAGTATATCCACCTGCTGGGGCAGTATATCCACGTGCTGGGGCAGTATATCCACGAGCTGGGGCAGTATATCCATGTGCTGGGGCAGTATATCCATGAGCTGGGGCAGTATATCCATGAGCTGGGGCAGTATATCCATGAGCTGGGGCATATATCCACGAGCTGGGGCAGTATATCCACGTGCTGGGGCAGTATATCCACGTGCTGGGGCAGTATATCCACGAGCTGGGGCATATATGCACGAGCTGGGGCAGTATATCCACGTGCTGGGGCAGTATATCCATGAGCTGGGGCATATATCCATGAGCTGGGGCAGTATATCCACAATAGACTGCCCTCTGGGCAGGCTTTCCACCTTGTATATATATAAAAGGGCAATTGGAACACCAGACCCCAATAAATGTCCAGCAAGAAGCATTCTCAAATTTATCACATTTCAGCCAAATGTATAGTCATTAAACTATCTGCCATCATACTGTATCAGTGCATAATTAATTATACGTCGGATTTCTGCAAGAAGGAAAAACGGATCACAAAACTCATAATACAGATGAAAGAGATTTTTATTTAGAGGGTACATTTAATAATAAATATTGGCAAAAGCATTCCGAAAAACATATGCTGTCAGATGTTTTGCACGTTTCCCATAAAGCTCAGACACGATTTGAGCAGACTACACGTCATGGAATATGCAGTTACAAATCATCTGGGAGTCAAGATTGCTGACCCCTGTGCTAAGTGCATATAATGGGGGGGGGAGGGGTGCAGCGGGTTATATAGAGATATTGTTCCTCATATGTGACAGTTGCCCTCAGTTTTGGCTTCAAACAAATACATGCAGTGGGATCAAGCAAGTCCCACATAAGAACAGGAGGATCTGATACAATCTGACTTTGGGCATGAATTTAATTCTGTCATCCAGTCTTTTTAAAAAATATCAGTTGGTTTTGACAATTTTATTTCAGAAATTTCAGAAAATTTCAGACACAGCTGAAAGAAAAAAAAAATGACACTGTTCCCGACGCCGCAGCCCCGGGACAAGAAGCAGTGGAGGTGGCCACGTCCAATCGGGTCAGTCCTTGCACTGTGGTCTCAGTAAGGCTCAACTATTATCCCTGCTCTACAATACTGTAATCCTTTTTGAGTACCAGCTAAATAAATAATGTTTTTGTGTGTGTATGTCTGTCTGTATTTATGTGTATGTGTGTGTGTGTTTGCACTGCACCTAAGCAATAGGAAGGGGAATAGAAAGTCCCCAAATCTGATCTTTGAGAGTTAAAACAACATTCACCCTATGATATTTACCCACCTCGCAGTCCATCACTCCCACCTTGCTGTCCATCACTCCCACCTTGCAGTCCTCTCCTCCTGTTTCCACCCCCAACCAATCACAAAGCTTCAAAAAAGGATGACTCCCACAAGCAGATAAAGATGGCCGCCTCCAAGAAAAGAGGAGTCAGGTTAATAACTTGGAAGTTGTAAAAGAAAAAGGTTTACTGATTCAATTAAGTTACAACAGAACACATATAAAACTCCCCCTCCCTACAGACGGCGGGTACACTTTAATTAAATCTTCTGAACCAAAATATGGCGAAAATACACACATTTTCGGCTATTGCCCTTTGTAGGAATCTTTTGTAGGAATCTATTTCTCGGACCAGTCTTGGCATCCTCCCTAGCCAGTATCTTGCTTCAGTTCTCCGGTCATGTAGCAAGTGAATGACTGAGAGAATCTGCATTAATAGAAATGTCAAACCTACATTAATTAGACATATACGCTTATTGAGTAAGGACAACGCAGTATCAAGTGAGTAGGTGTGAGTGACACATTTCTTTCAGAAGGTATGCCATAAAGGTAATTTTCTTGACATTTTGTGATACTGTAGTATCAGTACACTTCTCCTGTGACTTTGTCAATGATATCTGCAGCCCTAGACAGGCTCTGCTGCAATGCTGATAAGACCCGTGTCATGTTCTGAGATCAGAGTATAAATTACCTATTTCATACAGGGAAGATCGTGATCCCATGCTCAACATTTTCACGTCATTCACGCTCTCGGATTTCCATTCGCCAACCTCGACGGATACGCGTTTATTAAAAGGAGATTCAATCGTCTTCAATTGCAGGTTTAAGAAAGCAAACAAGGCTAACAGGGTTAGTCGTTCCCTGCACTTCAAGAAGTCAAATTCCCAGACCCTGCGGTGAATTCAGCATTCACGGCAGGGTCCCCGAAGCACGGGGAAAGCCGCCGACCGCATCCGAAAAACCGCCACAAACCAGCCGATTCAAACAGAAAAACCGCCGCAATATCGCAGAAAAAAACCCCTGAGAGATCCGATAAACCGACGAAAAAAAGCTGAACGCACCTGACAAACTGCTGCAATATAGTCAAACACATCCGAAAAAAGCCGTTGATCTGCCGGACAAAGCACCGACCAGCCGCCGGAAAAAGCCAACAAGCTGACGAACGGGGTAAGAAACAAAACAAAAAAACACCGCAACTTTTAAAGGCTGTTTGCAAAAAATCTACCGCATGAAAAAGCCCGGACTTAATATTTAAGGTCGTATGAATAGTAAAAAAGTTTGTTACAGAGAAGAAAAACAAAAAACTGAACATTTTTTCGCCCAAAAAAACAAAAAGGTAAGCAAATAAAATGACATTTTGCTGCTGCCCCTTTTCCATGTTTTTCTTTTTATCCCAAAGTGGAATTGTTTCTGGTGAGGGTATAAATGAAAACCCACCAGTTTCTCTCATGACTGAAAAGCAGCGTGAGCATAGGAGGATGCTTAAAAAGCAGCTTGGTTTCATTAGGTACTCAGAGGTGCCGTGACGTGGAGGGTGAGTGTAAGGATTCTGGAAGTGGAACCCAGGATGCGGAGAGGAGGAAGGCGAGGACCAGTATACACAAGGCTTTAGGCTGAAGAAAGGTCTAGGCGTTCCGAGGTCAAGGCAGGCGGCAAGAATCGTGGTCGTGAGAAAAGCTGAGGTCGGCAACGGAAGGTCAATCAGATAGGGATATTAGGATAGTTAGGGAAACAACAGGGAGAGCTCTTGTAGCAGAGGTACCACAAAATCAATGAGCGTCTTGCCTCTGGTACTCAGGAGTTTTATGGAGAGTCAGGAGCTAGCTCCGCCCACCCATCACCCCACCTCTCTAGTCTCTCCCTCCTCTGATTGGAGCTGCGAGGGGAGACTCTGGGGATCACCTTGGGCTCTCCCCCGGCGTCTGAGGTTGAAGCCACGCCCCCAGCCGATCCGCCGCACACACGCTGACCCGCCCAGACGCCGACCACTCGAGGAACCTGCGCCATCTTGGACGGACGGAGGACCCCGTGGCCGGCGTCCGGACCCTGCAGCCCGCGCACTCGGGTCGGGGGAGCCGCCTCTCAACCCCCTCTCGTTCCGGAGGACGTCCTCGGGACCCGGGTGAGTCCGAGAGGTCTGGGGGTCTGCAAGATGGCGGCCGGAACCTGACAGTGAGCTTACACTTTAATGGCCATTCAAGTAAACTAAAGCCTCTGATTGTGTTTTGTTTCACATGGAGCCACAGGAATGCGCACAAATGACAACCTTTTTTCTTATTATGTTTTACACATGGAACAGGCTCAATACAACTGGTCCACGCAGCCGCCATGATACGGAATAGGCGCGAAACAGTTTTTTCTGTGCATAAAAGAATAAACAGTTTAATAAATATTCAATAAAAACGGGGATATTTTTTAGATTGAATCCTATGGGATTGGCCTGATTAAACCTGCCGAATGAAACCACCGAACAGCAGGGCATTTCACTGACATTTCACTGCTGTTCGGTGTTTGCTGAATAGATTAACCATTGCTTATTCTATGGGGATTTTACTGCCGTCGAACAGGCACCGTATTTGGCTGGCAATTCGCCAATATTTGGCGAACTGCTTGTTTTTTGAATAGCCGGATGGCTCCGAAATGGCACCATACGGGGAAATTCACTGATCGGTGCAGTTTCAGAGCCAATTCGGCTCCCTTTGAATAACCCTGTAAATCAGCTGAAACGTTGATTCCAGAGGTTTTTAAAGTAAGGTTTTTAAAGTAAGGTCATCATTGCAGCATGTTCCGTTCCGTGTCTTTGTTTTTTCATCCCAAGGTGGATTTTTTTCTGGGAGGGCATAAATAAAATCCCACCAGTCTACATCATGACTGAAAAGCAGCGTGAGCAGTTCTGGTTCGCTACACAGCAGCCTGTGGCTTCATTTCTGGATAAGACTCACCCTCGCTAGAGGTGCCTTGACGTTGGCGGGTGAGCTTACTCTCTTAATGGCCATTAATAGAAACCAAAGCCTCTAATTGTGTTTTGTTTCACATGGTATAATGGGAATAAGCGCAGATGACATCTTTATTCTTGTTAAGGTTTAATAAGCATTGGGCTCAATTTAATTTGGCCCATTGGACGAAATAGTGACCTTTATCAGCAGATCGTCAGGCATTTTTCGGTCCAGGAGATTCAAATACAGGTTTAACGGCATGTCAATTCCTGATAAAAACTCTGCATGCATATCGACTCTCCCGGCTACACTTTTTAATGGAAATATCAGCTATATATCGATTCAATTCAACTATATCAGTGTGCCGATTTCTGAAATCTTTCCAATGCTTTTTCGGCTGTGCTAATGGCCAGCTTTTTTTTCGGACCAGCGGCGTTTTTACGAATATCAGCTCCAGCCTAAATGTTTTCAAATGAATCTGCTGATGTTTAAAAATAAATATCGTCCCGAGCAGCCAATATTTTAAAAAAATAATAAAAAATGACCAATAGAATTAAATCGAGCCTATAGTCTGGTGAAATAAAAGGTATAGCAACTGAAACTAAAAACAGGAATTGGTTAGACCTAATACCTGTTCGTCAAGTAACCGAGGCACGCACAGATTAAGGCCCGTGTCAGACGAACGCAGTGATCACGCCCGTGTTGCCTCACAGTTTAACGTCCGTCGTAGCATAGAATCATGAGCAATAGAGACCCACACACTAAGTGCGTCCGCACCGAACTGCGCATGCACAACGCACGTGGCAAACGGACGCAAGTTAGACAAGAACGTAAAACCGCTAACACGGATGTGCAGAGTGCACCACGTCCACCACGTCCGCGTAGCGTTCTGTGTGCGTGATGAGGAGACGTCAGACGCAGCGCATTTGCAAAGTCCAGCACCTTGACGCACAAAATGCCTTTTCATATCAATATTGTATCCCATATTTCCATTTTTTTCTACGTCCGTCATAAAAAACGGACTGTGTGGTGTCTACAGTATCTTCCGGCAGAACGTCCGTCCGATGTGCACGCACGCAGAGTGCGCTCAGACTGCGTTCGTCTGACTCTAGCCTTTTTATGGTTTAAACACAGGCCACAGCTCTATTTAACATAAATCCATTTTCAGTCACAGAGCGCTCTGTTAAATCAGCATAACCTTTAACACAATACCATTAATAAGTAATTAAACTCCCCTCATAACATGAACTTTCATGAAGTCGCCTCCTTAAAACCTGCATTTTTTCCCAGATCCCCTTTATCCACAGCTTATGTTAAAACCTTACACACTTTTAATGAATTTTACAGAACTATATCCTGCTTTTACCTTTATACTAGTTAAGAAAAAACTTGCCTCTACCCCTGCCGTGACGAAAGAGACTGGTAAAACCTCGGTATGATGTGTGAGTGTGGAGTGCTTAATCTGGGACAAACATTCTCCACAGACGCTCCCTCGGAATTATTACATTTATATTCTAACCGTTGTGCCATAACAACCAAGAAATGAATACTATTGGCTGGCCGCCAACTTGCTTCGACCAATCAAGGCCTCGATTTAATTCTAAGGGACGTTTTCTCTGAAAAAGTATCCTCTGCTTTCGGCTGATACTGTTTTCGAAATAACAGTTGGTTCAATTGAAAATAAATCTGTCCAGGGCCAAAATTTGAAAAATTATGCCGCTCCGATAAAAAAGCAGGACAGTAAGGCTGGCGGTACACTAGCAAACATTTTGCGTCCGTCTGACCGTACTGTTTGCTGTCCGTCGTAGCTTTATAAAGGAGTTAATTAAATACACCACACGATGCACCTGCGCACTTGTTCACGGACGGGCAAAGGACGCAAAAATAACATCGACGTTAAAAAGCTAAACGGACGCAGAAACAACGCTGCCATGTATTTTCCTAGGGTGTGGAGACATCAGACATTACGGACGCACTTTATGCAGTACTCACAATATCTCCCGTGAAAAAGTGCGTCCGTAATGGACGCAGTACAGTATGCTCGTGTGCCGGCTGCCTAAAACCTCTGAAAAAGCTAATTTTTGTCCAGCATCAGATTTTTGCTTTTATACATGGACATTAGTAAAACAATTAAGAAGAAAAAACTGGGATTAGTCCAGGACCAGTGTCTAAGGCTAGGGTCAGACGAATGCATTTTGGACGTCTACCGTCAAAAAGTGCGTTGATGCGTCCAAACGCATTTTTTCATGGAAGACGCGATAGCGGTCATACCATGTGCAATTTCGGCCGTCATTTTACAGATCCAAACCAGGAAACTTTGGGTGTCTGGACGTTATGTTGGCCAGACATGAGCAGGGTCTGATGTCTCCTAATCACGCACACATGCTGCTTTGCGGATGCAGCGCACTCTGTACGTCAGTACTAGCGGTTCGATGTTCTTGCAAAAATGCATTTGTTTGCCACTTGCGTTGCGCAGCTGAACTTCCGTGCGGCCGTACTTCGTGTGTGGGCCTGCGTTGGACGTCATTTCATGCTACCACGGCCGTAATAAAGTGCGGCTAAACGCACGTTCGCACTGCGTTCGTCTGACCCCAGCCTAAAAGGGCATAACTGTAGGATAACTAAACACAAAGAACCCAAAAAAACACTGGTGTTATTTGCTAATAATGTGTAGAAACTTTATTTACTGCCAATTGGCAATCACCAACCAAACATAGAAACATTGATAAAATACATTTATATGAAAATGAAGAATGACGCTAGTGTGCAAAAAAGTTCACGAGTATACAAAATTGCCACATAAATTACACACTCACAGATAAGTGTACCCACAGTAAAGTTTTCGCATTTATAGGCGTACTTGACTCTTTCTAGCCATTAGGGGCTCCTGCCAATGTGGTTAGAACCTATAGAGGAGGTGTAGCTCATATAGCACCATCCATTAGTCTTCTCATGCCCTCATTATTTAGGAACTGAATTAGTACATCATCATTCTGTTTACATTAATAAGAATTATAACCGGTACAGCTAGGTCATGCCCTCAAATTAGGGTACATACATCAAAGAGATAACACGCCCTCATTACATAGGGGCAACAAACTCAACTCGTAAAGCAGTCAACCTGACCAATTCCAGAAAAAAACTACGGTTAAAAACCTCTCATCTCCACGCGTTTCGCTGCTAGCAGTGCAGCTTTATCAAGAGATTGGATTTTTTCTTTTATACATGGACATTAGTAAAACAGAATTAAAAAAAAAAAAAAGGATTTCACTTTCATTCGGTCTTATTTCTCTCCATTTATCAACGCCTTTCCGCACTTGCAATTTGTTCGAAAACCGACCTACCGATCGAATCAAATTCAACCGATATAGTCAATAATTCCATTGAAAAGTATAACCGCGACAGACGATATTTGAACCAAATTTTTATTGGGAATCAAAATGCCAGTAAGCCCAAACTTGAATCTTCAGAACCAAAAAAAATGGCCAAACGCCCAGTTGAAAAGAAGTGCCGATTTTAGGTATAAGGCCAAATAAAAATTTCAGGACCTAGCAGCCACCAATTGCTCTTAATAGGGTTGCACCGATACCGATACTAGTATCGATATCGGTGCCGATACCGGGTACTGCAGGAGTACTTGGTACTCGTGCAGTACCCCCGATATTTTTTTCCGATACCGGAAGCCGGCATTGAGCCGGCTTGCCGGTATCCGAGGGGCTGGGGCAGCTGTCCGAATGCTCTATCTGCATTCGGACAGGCCCTGCAGCTGCTCACTTTGTTTATACTTACCTTCCTTCAGCGCCGCCGGTAAAGTCTTCGCGCGCGCTCCTTGGAAGGACCCCAGCCGCGACCACGTGGGACCATGCGATCGCGGCTGGGGTCCTTCCAACGAGCGCGCGCGCGGAAACTTTCCCGGCGTCGCTGAAGGAAGGTAAGTATTAAACAAAGTGAGCAGCTGCAGGGCCTGTCCGAATGCAGATAGAGCATTCGGACAGGCCCTGCAGCTGCTCTCCGCTCATACTTACCTTCCTTCAGCGACGCCGGGAAAGTTCCCGCGCGCGCGCTCGTTGGAAGGACCCCAGCCGCGATCACATGGTCCCACGTGGTCGCGGCTGGGGTCCTTCCAAGGAGCGCGCGCGCGCGAAGACTTTACTGGCGGCGCTGAAGGAAGGTAAGTATGAGCGGAGAGTGCGGGGGCATATCCATGAGCAGGGGGGCATATCCATGAGCAGGGGGGCATATCCATGAGCAGGGGGGCATATCCATGAGCAGGGGGGCATATCCATGAGCAGGGGGGCATATCCATGAGCAGGGGGGCATATCCATGAGCAGGGGGGCATATCCATGAGCAGGGGGGCATATCCATGAGCAGGGGGGCATATCCATGAGCAGGGGGGCATATCCATGAGCAGGGGGGCATATCCATGAGCAGGGGGGCATATCCATGAGCAGGGGGGCATATCCATGAGCGGGGGGGCATATCCATGAGCAGGGGGGCATATCCATGAGCAAGGGGGGCATATCCATGAGCAAGGGGGGCATATCCATGAGCAAGGGGGGCATATCCATGAGCAAGGGGGGCATATCCATGAGCAGGGGGGCATATCCATGAGCGGGGGCATATCCATGAGCAAGGGGGGCATATCCATGAGCAGGGGGGCATATCCATGAGCAGGGGGCAATTATCCATGAGCTGGGGGGGCAATTATCCATGAGCTGGGGGGCAATTATCCATGAGCTGGGGTCAGGATATCCATGAGCTGGGGCAATATCCATGAGCTGGGGCAATATCCATGAGCTGGGGCAAATCCATGAGACCTGGGGGCTTTATAGGAGGTCTGTTCTTATTGGAAAGCGTCACATGACATAAAATAAAAGTATCGGTAATTGGTATCGGTGAGTACTTGAACAAAAGTATCTGTACTCGTACTCGGTCTTAAAAAAGTGGTATCAGTGCATCCCTAGCTCTTAATGCGTTCAAACATTCAAAGAGAAACCCACACTGGCGTGAAGAGACGTTTAAGAGTGATCTAAAAAGTGGGGGTGGAGAGGGAGCCATAAGGGGGGTTAAAGCTTATCAAAACTGAGGGGGTTAAGCGTTAACCCTTTCCTGACCCCCCCTCTAAGTTTATATCTCGAGTATCCCTTTAATAACTAGTGTCCCACCACCAGCTGTGATAGTGTTGCTTTCATAATATTCCATTAATAAGGACATGAAAAAATGATGTTTTACCACGTATTGAAGAACAAAGTTCTAAATATAGACTATTGAAATGTTCCCACTCATCAGGGCTTCTGTACCTTTGATACTATTGTCACAAGTAACACGCAAATCAGCTGTTGTTGATCCCAGTGAATACAAACAGTAGAGAGTATCGGAATGAAGTCTCTTGACATTGAATACAGAATTCTGTTTACTTGTTGTTATCAATGTTTGGACATGACCTGTCTAAACAATGAAGTTATCACTGATGAAGCTGTGGGAGAAATGTACAGATTGTATTGAATTACAACATCAAGAAAAATTGCCTTTACTGGAAAACCAGTGACGGAAACATATTGCTCTCTGGTGACAGCTGCCATCCTGCTCATCAAGGGAAAGGGAGAGTCAAGGCTCTTAAAGTTCTGCTATCGGCTTCCAAGGTGTGACTGTTTTAAGCAGAACCCCACGTAAGGAACCTCTACCTAAAGAATAATCAAATAAATATATACAAATGCATACTTACAGTCACACAAAATACTACTGACATTATTCATTATGCTTCGAATTGGCCCCGAATTGCATCGGATGATGAATTTCACCGTTCAGTGCAATTTCGGGCCAATTCGTCTATTCACTAAGCTGTCAATTACCCAGATACTGGAGAAAAGAAAGCAAAATATGGTGCAATTCGCCAGCACCGAAATTGCCCTATAGATGTCTATCGTGTCTTCGATTCACAGAACGCTGAACTGCACCGAACTTTCGGCAAATTCCTTGATTTTCAGGGTTTCAGTTTGACAGGTTTAAACAGACGAATCCCATAGGATTCAATGTAAAACCGTTACATAAATATCTTTTTTTCTTAAAGACCATTTATTCTTTTCATTTTTTGCAAAAACCCTTTTGATTTTTTACACCATCTTATTTGTATTTTGTAGACGACATTTTTGTTTTTCTTACTTTTTAAAAATACTTTTTATTTTGTAATAGACCTTTTTTATTATTTTTTACAGGTCCTTTATTATTATTTGTTGATTTTTACTCCCATTAGGGGAATAGGAGACTTAATTTTTTTTGCAGTTCGGCGGAATACACCAATTCTAATTCGGCGCAATTCAGCGGTTATCAGTGCAATTCGGTGGGTTTCACTGACGTCCAATAACTGCTTCGGTGATTCCAATTTCGCCAAAATAAAGGGACCATTGG
Source organism: Leptobrachium leishanense (assembly GCA_009667805.1). Lineage (NCBI taxonomy): Eukaryota > Metazoa > Chordata > Amphibia > Anura > Megophryidae > Leptobrachium > Leptobrachium leishanense. The sequence goes on from CM019065.1 coordinate 69,498,557, forward strand.
CTAAATAGTGAATTTGTCGTATTTTCGGCGAAATGGAATCACCAAAATGCGGTGAATTGCAGCAAAACACACAGCCCCGAACTTGCACGCATGAAGCTCCGGTGAAAAGACAACTAGGGACACAGGCAGTGTCTCAACCAAAGAGCAGTACCTTGCAATAAACTTGAAATTACAATAATTGTATGAGGTCCTTCAGTAATGGTCATGCAATAAATATTGCTCAACTTGGAATACTGACCAAGATAAATTATATTTGATGCTAGGCCAAGCTTAAAAGTCTCTTAGACTTAGGCACAATGTGTCTTTAGAACTAATCGGTCTTCCTCCCATCCTATTGTGCAAAGAGACATAATGTCAGGGGGACGCTTGAGGCTGAGGTCAGACCAGCGCACTTTTTGCGTCCATCTGACCGCACTGTTTGCTGTCCGTCGTAGCTTTTCGAAGGAGTCAATAGAGAACAACACAATGCGCACTTTTTGACACGCGCGCAACGCATGTTGCAACGGACGCCAAAATGGCATTGATGTGAAAAAGCTACACGGCCATAGAGAAACCCCGTCATACAGCTTTTTTTTTTCTTTTTCTCAACACCAGTCAAAGCTAACTGATACAATGTAACCACAATCTCATCCGTTATAAAGTGCATCCGTCACTGTGCGCAATCAGTGCGCTCGTCTGACCCCAGCCTGAATTTACCAGTTGCACAGAGTAGATTGTTACACCCAGAATCAAATGGGGAAAAAAGCACGACCAAGTCCCAGCTATGGAATTCACCCAGGAATATCCATATTTTTCTCTCTATGATGGAAGTGCATGAGCCCTCAAGAAACAAGGCTGTATTTTATTAACGGATACTGTTAAGGTGTTACTGTGTAAATATGTCCAGCTTGGGTTTATCAACAACAAAACAGTTTAGTGTTTTAATCATGCGTTCTCAAGACCCATTTGTTGGGTACAGCGGATTATTCTTCATGGATGAGTTAAAGTTGGAAAGTTGATATGTTACAGAATACGGGTCACAGGCAGGTGTAACACCGCAATGTGTGAATAGAGCTTCTGACACTTATCCTTAGGATGTGCCAAATATCACAGCTCTGCAACGAGTGATAATTCCGTAACCGTGACTCGTCTTATTTTTATTTGGAGTTAAAAAAAAAGTCAAAATCAAATACCAAGTAACACTGTGGTCAAAAGATCAACTGTCATAATTCACACTGTGCTATCACTATAAAAGTTTATTTATTATAATAATAATAATATAATAATAATCATAGGATTATAATAATAATAATATAATAATAATCATAGGATTTCTATTATCATAAAAAGTTCCATGAATTTCATTGTTTTCCTTCTTTAAAGCGAGTGCAGTGATTTGTATGACAACCATGCCGTCATCATGGGGGACAGCTCATGATATGCTCAGGGACCCAGTAGATCCATGAGACCCTTGTCCTAGCCAAACCCTGTGCGGCTTGCCACTGATTTAAGGGTTCCTCCATGCCTCAAAGAACTGACCCACCAAGATCCCAAAATGTTTCCCGGTGGGCCATTGCATCTGGGGCTGGTAAGGCCACTCTGACGCACCAATGAGGGAGCGGTTAGTATGGTCTGCACCAGGTAGAGGCACACAGCAAAAGATCTCCAACCAAGGACAACTTTTTATCTCCTTGCTTGACCACTAGGGATTTAGCCCACTCCTTGAAAAAGAAGGTAAGCAGAAAATGAGACAACATTTTTTACTTTAATTAGTTTACTGGAATGGGCAGCTGAGGGAAGGGGGGGGGCCCGACCAGTGGATCCGTATGGGCCTCAAAAATTATGTTGGCAGCCCTGACAATATTCGGTGATGAAGACTAAGTAAGGAGAAAATATATATTCTTGAATTTGCTTGATAATTCTTCCAGGACGGTTCCGTCAAATAATTATTTTTGAATACGGGCCACTTCCTCTTCAGATTGTGAAAACTCTCAGAACATTTGGTGCAGAATGTACCTTCCCGTCGCTACTGGCAATATAAAAGGTCAAAAGGGACCCTTTGTGCTGCCAACAGCATATGTATGTGCGGCCGCCAGTAATTTCCGAAGCTAGCAGCATTGAGTGCTTAATAAATGGTGCCAGAAATGGTTGTGCATTCGTTTGGTTGCACTGCTGTACTGCTGACACATAGTGTGCGCTGGGTATGGCACTATGTTATCCTCGATGAAGAGGAACGTCTGCCATGGCAAGTATAATATATATATTTATAAACACAGAGGTCGCCGGAGACACTTATTTTATGAAAGGGTGAGTTAGTGCTGTAGATGTAGTATGTTATGTACCATTCAAATGATCACTAAAGTATCAATTGACAAAAAAATAATTTAATTAATTCAAAGAGGCCCTTTTGATCCTTAAGTGTTTTTTTGTGGAGCAATTTTACAAACAATGGCTCTATTACATTCTTAACGCAAATTTTAACGCGTGCGCAAAAACGCATTAACGTGAGGGGCAAAACCCTTTGCGCTGAACGTCGTATTACAACCTCTGTGCAAAAAATGTGCGTTAACGTTTAACGCAGGTGGACCTGCGTGAACCCTTTGCGAGCGTACTGTACTGCGCGCGTCCTATACTTAACATTGTGAGCGCAAATGCGTTTGTGCACTGGTACGCGGATGGCATTACAATCTATGCGCAAAATTTAACGCACAGCGTTTGCGCGCATAATTTTAACATCTTTTAAAAGCAGGTGGTAACGGCAAATCTGAACGTCCTGGCCGAACCCAAATACACCAGCCCAAAAAAAAAATACAGCAAAGTATAGTTACACATTCTAAACATATCCAAACAATAAAATGGAGAAGTTGTGCGTGTTTTTATTATTGCTGCAGCATATATACTCAGATTGATTTTGACAGGCGCAAAAACTGAATGTGAGACAATTGTGGTTCTTTATTCTGATTGGCTGAATCGCATGAAAAAACAGTCCGCACACCGATTTCTGCGTTAATGCGCGCGCGTTTTTGCTTGTAATACCAGCGTTAATTTACGCGCATTAATGTTTAACGCTTTGCGCACAAATTAACGCGCTGCGCGAGCGTTTTTGCGCAAAGAATGTAATAGGGCCCCAAGACTTTAGAATGTAAACTAATTTCTCTATTACTAAGCACTATCCTAAATCATTGTAACCCCTGTACTGCCCTGCAGAATAAGTTGGCACAATACGAATAAAGAAATAATAATAGAAATACAAGGAATGTGATCGCCCTGGTGTGATATTTCGCTTGGCTTATAGTGCACTTAAAACAACTTTATTGGCAGAGCTCCTGCTTAATTACTGACATTCAGCTATTTTTTCCACTCGTTTTGCCTTAGGATTGCTCCCCCCTACTATCGGACTGCCTAGTAAGCCCGGGTGGACATTTCTGTATACCCGGTTGGGAAATTTCTGACCCCGGAGGGTTGGGACCTATACTCCGGGCCTGTCCTACCTGGCCGTATCGGAAGCGACTGTGTGATTTGGCGGTGTTTTCCTGTGTCTTTTTGCTGCTAACATGGGTAAGAAACTGCCCCAACGCCCTCACCAGACTGGTGGCCCTGGTCAAAGGGACATAAGAGACTCGATGGCTGGTGGACCTGTCTCCCAGAAGGCAATGGCCTCACTTTCTTTTTCACGTCCGGCTACGACTCCACGGGGGACGAGGACCCCTCCTGGCCCACGGGAGATGGATTGGGCATGTCCTGGGTTACCCCGCCATCCCAGTCACTGGGATCGCTACCAGTTACTGCGGCCGCCAAAAAAAGAGCGCAAAAAAAACAGAAGGCCGCGTTGGCGGCGTCTTCGAAGGTCTTGGCGGCCCAACATGACTCCTCAGAAGGAGATTTGACAGAAGAGCAGCTACTCTCTGCCGCATGTAGCGAGACCTCGGTGGGTGACGGCTTAGTTCCGGGGACCCAGGAACCGGGAGCATTGGTGGGTCCTCCTGGATCTGGCAGTGTTACACAGATTGCGGAGGAGGATGACGATCTCCCCTCTACGAAGGGGGACCTCCGTCGGATTCTGGAGGAAATAAGAGGCATGTGGAGACTGGAGGTGGCGGCAGTACAAGCGGAGGTGGAGGTGCTCCGAGCGCAAGTAACGGAGGTGAGAGGGAAGACGGATGGGGTAGCTCAGGAGCAGTCTCACCTTTCTGACCAGCTAACCATCCTCCGCTCATTGGCGGCGTCTTCGAAGGTCTTGGCGGCCCAACATGACTCCTCCGGAGGAGATTCGACAGAAGAGCAACTACTCTCTGTCGCATGTGGCGAGACCTCGGTGGGTGACGGCTTAGTTCCGGGGACCCGGGAACCGGGAGCATTGGTGGGTCCTCCTGGATCTGGCAGTGTTACACAGATTGCGGAGGAGGATGACGATCTCCCCTCTACGAAGGGGGACCTCCGTCGGATTCTGGAGGAAATAAGAGGCATGTGGAGACTGGAGGTGGCGGCAGTACGAGCGGAGGTGGAGGAGCTCCGAGCGCAAGTAACGGAGGTGAGAGGGAAGACGGATGGGGTAGCTCAGGAGCAGTCTCACCTTTCTGACCAGCTAACCGTCCTCCGCTCCCAGGTAGAAACTCTGACTCGCTCGGGGGAAACTTTGGAGTCTCGTCACCGACGCCGAAACATCCGGGTCAGATGCGTCCCAACCACAGTATTAACTGATGATTTGCTACCCTACGTGGAACGACTGGCGCTTCAGGTCTCTGGACTGCCCCCTACGACACCCAAGCTAGTTGGAGCGGCGTTTCGGGTCCGGAAGGCGGCGGCGCCTAGAGGGGCTCCTGGGGATGTAGTGGTTGTTTTCCGAGACACTGCCCTGAAGGCGAAGCTTATGTCTTCCCCCGGCGCCCGAGACCCTGTGCTATTCGAAGGAACAACTTTAGCATTATACCACGACCTGCCGTTTTTGACCTTGATGGCCCGTCGGAGGTTCCGAGACATGACGACTGTTCTCCGCAGTAAGGGGATTCGATATCGCTGGGGCCTGGCTGGCTCTTTAGTGGTGACCCACAATAATATACCGTACACGGTTACTGATCCCGAGACAGCATGGGCTGACCTCGCGGCTGCGGTCGTCTTGCTAAGCCCATCAGAAGCCCGGTCGGGTTGAGACACGTCACTACCTTTATTTTTAGCTCTGGACAATTCTTGTCTTCAGTGCTTTTTCAAGTTTGGACAGCTTCTCCCCATTTTGACATTTCCCCTTATTTTACAATTGATATGGACTCTTGGCTTGTTTTTGCTGTTGTTTCCCCGTGCATCTGGAGTTACAGATTAATCCTACTATATATCCTTTATGCTTACGTTTTGGGGCCACGGATGTGAGGAGTTCCCCTCTTAAATCCCCCCCGTCTTACTCCCTCCCTGTCTCCCTCCCACACCCCCTCTTACCCTCCCCCTTTCTTTTTTATTTTTTATTTTTATCTCGCTTCAGGTATTTTTATTTTTATGAGTGGTCCAGATTCCCCTCTTCTACTATCTTGTACCTGGTTACCACACGTGATATTGCTTTGTACAGTATTTGGTTACTTGTTTTGCAGGCCCTGTGGGGCCGTATTCTCGTTTGAGTACGTGAGACTGTTTTATAATTCTATAAATAAAGAATTACAAAAAAAACCCAAAAAACTTTATTATGGTTATATTATATTGAGTTGTGTATAACACTAAGGCCGGGATCCGACGAGTGGTTTTGAGAGCGGAAGGAATGTCTGTGAGAGTGGATGTTCCTTCCACTCTGATGCCCGTCTGGCCACCTCGCTGAGTGCAGTTAGTGCGCTCAGCACTGCAAAACTCGCTCTTCCTATGGAGGATCACGCTTTGCAGCCCCGTCGCACGCGCGTCGTAGTGCTTCGCGGGGAGGCTTTCAGAACATCCGCAAGACACCAGCTGTAGCATGCGCAATATATGCAAGCGCTACAGCATGTGGCTGGCCCCGTCAAAGCGTCACAATGCTGCAATGGACGCCGGGAGGCACGTCAGTACAGGCGCACATAGTGCGCTCGTTTGACCCCCGCCTAACTGTGCATTCTTAAGTTGTGTGTTAATTTGCTCCTATCTATTTGAGGTGGGTATCATGACAACTATACAAACACAGGAGAATAATAACAAAGCTGCGATCATCTCTTCTTTGTTGACCCGGTAGCTTCAGGTTAATCTTTCAGATTGAAATTTGCTGCTTGGTTTATGAATCACTCCAATCACCCTTATGCCATTTGTGTGAAACATTTTAATATGATGAAAAGTGTCTCGTTGACCTTTCCTGTTTAAATATTCATAGAGAACGAGCAGTATTTCTTTCGCAATAAACACTTTCAATATCTCTTCATATAAATATTTATTGTTAAAGATTCCGAGCTCTAGTTCTGTTCCTCAAGCATCACTAGCGGCTCAGAAGATAGGTTGACATGAGTACCGGCCGGGGTCACCAAGGCAGATATCACTGGCTACAGACTGACAGCTGAAAGAACACGAGATGTTTTGAAGCTACATCATTTCCAATAAATACTTGGGCATTATTTTGGCTGACTAGACATCATGGGAAATGTAGTTCCAAAATATCAGGTGGGGTATGGTTGTTGACCACTCTCCTAAATGTGATGCAAGAAAAGGAAACTGGCAGCTTGAAAAACACAAGAAAAAACTACCACTGGAAAAATTAAGTAAATAAATTCAGTAACAAAATTTTTTACAATCACAAGATATAGTTTAATCAGCACATAAGTAGTGAAATATATTGCCTCAGAAAATGTGGACAAAGACAACACTGTATGTACATGAAACAAAACTTAAGGGGTGTTATGTATTGAGGTATTATGCTGTCCTCCATCCAGCAGATGGCAGCATAGCAAATGTGTGCATTTGTTCTTATGTGTGGCTAGTGTCTCTTGTGTGTATGTCTCTGTGTTTTAGTTTTATGCTGTAATAAACCAGTGAAGTACCAGGTGGTTTTCCATAACCTCATTGTCAGGAAGAAAGGTTCTTATGATTTTTAATGAAATCCTTTAAATTACTCCGTAACACATCTACCACAACCACCACCGAAACCACCACCACATCCACCACGACCACCATAACACAGTGGATTCAGTCTGAATCCACTGTATTTGACAGGCAATGGGAATAGCCAGTGGCGACTCTAGGAACAATATGTAGGGGGGCACATAAGATACCACAGTCAAAACTGGGGGGGCACTAATAATTTTCGCCACTAAATCATACCACTGAGAAAAACTAAGGGCCCTATCAACTGGTGTGAGCTAAAAACGCCATCGCTAAAGGAAAAATTTAGCACGAGTCAATAAAACTTAGCGCCTGATGACCTACTAACAGATCACCTTGTCCGCCGGAGTCTGTGTACAAGGTCGTTTAGTGCAAGCTAGGGAATCGCTAAGACCTGGGCTGAGACCCAGCGCTAATGCGGTTGTGTACAGGATAGAACAGTTTTTTTTCCGCTGCCGAGTGCCTAGCCATACCTATCCCCTGCCCTCATAAGTTTGTATAAGTATGAACACATCCAGCCAATAGCCTTCACAGCCCTGCATTAATAAAATCCTCCAAGGTGTCCGTATTATCCATGTTTATATGCACACATATATTAATTAAGGCTGATGGGCATTGCATGATAAATGCCACCCGACAGCATGTACAATCATGACACAGCATTTAATAGATCCAAAAAGAAGGCCAGGTGAGCAACAATAATTTCCCTGCTGCAGCATATAAATAATACATGTTTCAGGGCAAGACTTATCCTTGTGTCCCTTTAAACATGGTCCACACGGTCACCCTAATAATCAACCGCTTGCATACTATGAATAACCCCCAGCATAAAATGTTTACAATTAGGCAGTATATTAGAATTAGGATATATGTGGATAAAGGATACATTTATAACACAGCCTACTGCAACAGCAGCGACATTGCTGTCCAGATCCATTATTATGGTGTATGGGGCCAAGAGAACACCTGTGCCGCATTCCTTTTAATTGACTGTTAATTTCAGGTTTTTTTTAGTTAGCATCAGGGTTGAGCAGCAATTAGCTTCCCGCAACAAATTAGCGCAGGCACCAAGTGATCTGTTAGTTGCAAAAGCGCTAGAGATCTCTAGCGCTCCCCATGTTACGTAAAGGACGCGGAAAGTACAGTAAGCTCGCACTACAAATTGCTAATAGTGACGCGCTCAGTGATTTTTCCCGTTTGTAGCGGGAGTCAAACGATCTGTTGGTCAGGCGCTAGATTCATTTTACCTGGCGCTAACGCAAAAACATGCTGATGACAGGGTTAGCTCACACCAGGTGATAGTGCCCTAAATAAGTATATATAAATAAGATTCCAAAACCCCAGAGTAATGTGAAGCAATGATACCTTTTTATTGTACTAACCTGATACTTTAATTCAATATTTTATTTGCAGCAATTCGGTGGTGTTTGCAAATGCCCGATAACTGCTTCAGCGACTCCAATTTTAGCAAACTACAGTGACCATTCACTAAATAGGGAATTTGCAATATTTTGGCTGAAATTAATTCCCCGAAATGTGACGAAAAGTAAAGGATCTAAATATGAATAGACCCTTTAGACTCTAACTTCCATAAGCCATGGGGAAATACAATAAAAATAATAAACAGTGTGGCATGTAGCTACCCATTAACCCCTAAAATGCCATAAATCAAGGAAAAAAATAAAATTTATACTGTGAGGGATGAAGCCTGCCCATTATCCCTTAATATACATTTAAACTAAGGAAAAAACTAAAGTAATACACAATGTAATATATAGAGATAGAGGAATAGCGGCACTCTCGGTCTTTCCAAATGTAACAATTTATTGTGGAAATTCAATGTAATATATAGTCTGAAAGTTCACCCCTTCACTGCTGAACCATTTCAACCTTGTTAAAACGTTTACGTGCACATTTTTTTAAATGTTTTGACTTTTAATTTACCCTGAATATGGTCATGTTGGGTATCATTGGAAAGGCCAGAATCTGCCCTTTCCGATGACACCTAGATCGTCCACATACAAAGCACACAGACGGAGATACAATGATCCGAATATGTGTGGAAGCTGGATGCTGATTTCTGGTGGGGGGGGGGCATGGAATAACTTAGGAAAAACTCTATTTTACTTATTGTATTTGTTAAAGTGATCTAAAAGGTTGATGCTTTTATCGATAGTAAATTTCGACAGTTATCTCAGAAATTTCCATTTCAGAAGACTGCCAAATGGTTAGTGGGATTTGAATTCATGAATCAGTTGCATTGGCAAAAAATATGCCATGGTTTCAAAAATAACGGTTTGGGCACAAAAAAAGGAACAGGTGCAAAAACAGATTTGTTGCCCAATAATCACCACATATTAGACAGAAGAGTGTCCGCTACAATTTAATAATGCTCCCTTACAATATGACGAGTGAAGTTGCAAACTGGTAACCTTCCTAGTATTGTGGTATCTTAATCCAGCTCTGGTCATATTATAGGAACTTTAGTAATACTGACCGGACTCAAATCACCCCTCAAAATATAAATATGTTACAAAACACATACAGGGTTATCCAAAGAGATTCGAAAAGTCACCGCACGTTCGGTGACTTTTCGTTCTCTTCAATTCGGTTCCTTTTGCCGATCCCATTTCGGTGACCCTGCGGTGTATTCAGCAAACAGCACAGGGTCCCCGAATTGCAGGGAAAAGCTGCCGAAAACCTGACGAAAACTAACCGAATGCACGCTGAAAACAAGCAAAAACATCTGGATTAACCTTCGAAGAAGCCGAACAGGAGCCGAACAGGAGCCGAATCACACAGAGCCGAAGCAGCTGTGACGTGGAGGAGGCAGTGAATAAATTAGCAAAACCATTTGTATGAATCTGAGAAAATGAAACGCTGTTTGCAAAGAAACTACTGAACGAAAATGTCTGAAATTTTCACAGGAGGTCCAGGGAATGATAATAAAGAGGGCTGTTACAAAAAAAATAAGTAAACTGAAAAAAAAAAAAGTCGGACTTTTAAAAAAAAAAAATCTGAAAAATGCTTAAAGTATCCTAAAAAATCTATAAATAAAGAGACTTTTTGCTGCAGAATTTTATAATGAACGGTTTATTAGATATTGAATTAAAACGGGAATATTTTTAACATTGAAGCCTATGGGATTCTCCTGAATAAACTTGCCGAATTAAACCACCGAATGGCAGGGCATTAGGGGAACCTTTCACTGCTGCTTTGTGTTCTCTGAATAGCCGAAGCAGTGCTTTTTCACAGGGATTTCACTGCCCTCGAACAGGCACCGAACAGGCACCGTATGTTCAGGCAATTCGCCAGGATTTGGCGAATTGCCTGCTCTCTGGATAGCCGAATGGTCAGGAAAGGTAACCGAACACAGATTTTCAGCGTTCGGTTACCTTTCTCAAGCAATTCGGATCTCTTTGGATAACCCTGATAGAGTTATTCAGAGAGAGGTGAAAACCAGGAGAATTGCCAGGAGAATGAACAATCTAGACCAAATAGCCGATTTGGAAAGTGAGATAAATTGGAGAATTTTCCTGGTTTGGCTTTTTTGACCTAGAATTTACACTTCTCCAGTCATTCTCCTGGTTTTCACCTTTCTATGAATAACCCTGTTTGTATAATGATGGAGATTCTATCGGTCATATGAGAGGTTTATTTGTCTTTTAGTTATTATCAAGTGATACTGGTCTGTGTTTAACTTGTATGCATATTTGTTATTCTGTCTCACCCATTGTACAGCGCTACAGAACTTGTTAGCGCTTTAGAAATACTTGTAACTGTAACTATCATTTTGCATTACGTTAGTTGCATTTTGTTCTGTTGCTCTCAACATCTTATTTTATTTGTTTTTCCTAAAAAGAAATTATAATGCAGGAACAAACACCGAGAGCCCAGCACAAATGACGCTCACGATCTAGCGCAGGTCTGTCAAGATATTTCTGAAACACAACACCCGTGATTTTACAGCCACCTAATGCACTGAATGAGTTCTGGGACTTGTAGACATCGATATCGGGGGCGAGGGGGCTTGAGTTTGAAAGCCATGCTCCAGAGGCCTTAGAAAATCAGGGAAAAATTGTAATGGATTTCAAAATCTTATATGGACTTTACCAAAATGAAAAGAGAAATCAGCATGTTAAATCAAGCAACAGACCATTGTGTCTATTTCTATTGGAAATACTTTAAACACTACAAAAATAAAGACAGAAATAGCCGTAAATCGCTTTCAAACATGGCTGCAGCTTCCCCGGCTGCTTATTTCTGGTTTTGTATGGGTAACTTTATTAATAAACCAGGCTATAACACATACACACAAGGAAGCATTAGCAAACACTGCCACCTAGTGACAAATAGTTGTTGAACATAAGTTGATTCAAGATGTGTAGCATTTCTGACATTTTGCTACTTACAGTATTCCTATTTATATTTAATCAAAGATAGGCTTGTGCACCGATTTTTTTTTCGGTTCGATTCGGTTCGATTTTTCGGATTTTTAAACTTTTCGATTCGGCTCGTTTCGACCGATTTCGGTTTCGATTCGATTCGGTTCGGCCCGTTTTTCGGGTACATTTTTTTTTCGGAATTTCGACCATTTTTCGTATTTTCGTGTCACTGTGCTCGGTTTTTGTATCGACTTTTCGTAATTTCGGAAATTTTCGTTTTTCGGAATTGCACATTTTTCGGAATATCGACCATTTTTCGTATTTTTCGTGTCATTTTGCACGTTTTTTGTATCGACTTTCCGTTTTTTCGAAAAATTTTCGTTTTTCAGAAAATTTTCGTTTTTACAAAATTTTCGTTTTCCCGAAAATTTTCGTTTTTCGGAAAATTTTCGTTTTTCGGAAAATCTGTTCTCGTTTGACACATTTCAAGTCCATTCGAAAAATCCGAAAATATTTCGTTTCGGCTCGGAAAACATTTCGGATCTGAAATTTTCGGATCTAAAATTTTTCGGAAATTCGGCCGCATCCGAAAACACGAATCGGGAGATTTCGTGAAAATTACGAAATTCCGAAACCCGAAACGCACATCCCTAATCAAAGAGTATGTGGTCCTTCTGACCTGAAGGCAGGCCCTTTACTTGTCGGCTAAATCCTTTAGTAATTTGAGGCAGAGGGACTTAGCTGGCAAGTAAAGCACATGAGTTTAGATCGGGATGGAGGAGTCTGCACAGACCTTTTTCAAATAGGAATTACTTGTAAGAGCTGGAAAATGAATAACAGGTGTAAATTAGGGAAATTCATGTTATAACGTGCTGAATTTATTTAAGGAAAGTTGAAAAGGAGCAATAAAACGTACATTTTATATTTTTTTTGTTCAGAACATAATATAATATTAATAGGAGCACAGCAGAACTCAGTCACACGTGACGGTGGCAAGTGGAGTGCGCCAACCATCTTGGCGACATGCTGCCACCTTGGCACATGCTAACATGTGGGTAGAATGGGACTTTGCCTTTCTTTACCTAAATGGTATAAATCCATTGAGTTTGTTGACCCAATTAGATGTCTTGCTATTTCAAGTACACACACTGCGAGCTTCCTCCATGTCTGATGACCCCAAGGGGGGTTGAAGTCTTCATTTGTGGAAAGGGGTCTTTTCACCATCTGAGTAAACAACTGGGCAATTTTCCAAAATTCCCTCTCGCATACCCATGAGATGCACTGTGTATATATATATACTTTGTTTCCAACTAAAGGAAGTATCATTTGCCATACTGACTTGGTTTGGTTTATAACGTGTGCGGGACTGGAAAAGGACTTTGGTTTCTTCTTTGTAGAAATGGCTATAATCTCTTGAGATATTTTCGTTTGGCTACCTGGACCCTTGTGTTTTTGAAGTGTAGACAGTGTATGTCATCAAGGACAGCTGCTGTAACATCTACCAGTCTGGCATGAGAAAAAATGGCGGTAGATGTAGGTCGAATTCTTTGACTTGGGAAGCGAGTTGCCCATCAAAATTACAACATGCAAGAAGATACTAGTTAGATTTGTGATGATTTTCACTTAGGGGTTATTCAGAGAGCACCGAAATTGCGGTGTTCTCTCGTTCGGCGCCCTTTGGCGAGGTCAATTCGCTGACCTTGCAGTGAATGCAGCAATCACCACAGGGTCCCCGAAATGCGTCAAAGTGATCCACCAAACGCGACTGACGACCTGCTGAACAGACTGCTGAACTCAATCGGCGATTCGCCCAAAAGACTGCCGAACGAAGCCAACGTCCTGCCGAACAGACTGCCGAATGCAGCCAAAAGAACCGCCGAACACCACCAAACAGACAGCCGAACGCAGCTGCAAACCACTGAATGCAGCCGACGACCCGCTGAACGCTACCAAGCAGACTGCTGACAAAAGCCATTCAGCCACTGAACGCTGCCGAAAAAAGCCGACCAGCCACCAACCAGGAGTAAAAAAAAAAAAAAATTACAAGAAAACCCCAATTTTTAAAAGGTGTTTAAAACAAAAAAATGGAATGAAAATGCATGGAAAAAATAAATAAGGTCCTATGAATAATAATAAAAAGGTCGGTTACAGAATTTAATAAAAATGCCATAAAAAAAATCGGAATCCAAAATGTTGCCAAAAAAACCCAGAAAAAATACCTAAAAAATAAATTAATAAAAAGACTTTTTGCTGCAAATGAAAAGAATAAATGGTTGAATAAAAATTTATGAAAACACAAATTTTCTTTTACATTGAAACAGATGGGATTCGCCTGTTTAAACCTGTCGAACGAAAGCACCGAAAACTGAGCATTTCACCAACTTTTCTGTGCTGTTCGGCGTTTTTGGAATAGATTAACCATTACGTTTCTATGGGGAATTTCACTGCCGCCGAAGGTCACCGAATTACACCGTATTTTGCTGGCAATTCGCCAAATTTTGACGAATTGCCAGCTTTCTGAAAAGCCAAATTGCCATAAAATTGCACCGTACGGTGATATTCACCTTTTGTGAAATTCGGTGGCAAATACGGCTCTCTTTGAATAACCCCTTTGGTGTTTCTTTGGTTACACTGTTTCGACTCATATTTCATGCTGATGCCATTTTCATTCATAAATGTGCTCTAGCCCTAAAAAAAAAAAAGATTTCTGCTCTGAAATGACCAATGACAGGTCACCCTTACGAAAACCACCACATCCAATTTGATATTAGTATTTGCATGTAAAATTAAGTTGGTTTATAAAGAATCATAGCGATAATTATGATAAATTATCATGAATTTCTCGTGACATAATATGGAAACATATGATTGAACAACTAAATAAAAGCTTTACACCTTTTGGAACAAATGGGAACTCAGTTCCCTCTGCAAAAAAAGTGTAGGAACTGAATTTGTGCTTGACTTGTGCTCCGCTCTTACATTGTGTTTGCAGTTTATACGTTTTTGACGGTGTTTGACTCACCCTGCCGTGGATCTGGTTGTCTCATCTGCACTTCTTCAACACAGTCTGCTGGAAACCAACCACTCCGACCCTTCACGGATCCCTCCCAGAAGCCACCTTCACCGATGCTCAGCACTGTCGAGAGAAGCTACGCATTACTAGCCAGAAGTATCATACAGCTCCCAACAGGCACACGGCGAGAGGTGAATCGGTAACCGTGAACAGGAAGACACAAACACAAGAAAAGGAAGATAAGGTACAGGGTCAGTGTGCAGAAGTGGAAAGCAAAGAGGAGGGATCGCTGTCCAAAAGTTTAGATGAGGGATCTCAAACTCTGCCCTCCCAGATGTTCTGGACTACAACTCCCATGATTATCTGGCTGTATATTGCATTCAAAGAATTCTGGGAATTGTAGGCAACCAACATCTGTGGGAGGCAGAGTTCGAGACCACTGGTTTAATTGAGAATAATCACAACTGAATTGTTGAATGATGAAACAAAATCACAGAGATTGCGATATTGAAAGAGCAAAGGAGATGTTTTTAGTGGGTTAAGTAAGAAGAAACAAACATTTTCAGAGATACATGTGAGATACAAGCAAACAATGATCGATATCGGATTGAATAAGGCAAAAAGACAAACGTTTTGCTCTCAGCACAAAAAAAGCTATGTGTGGCACTGTAGAATATTACATAATCCAAGGGGTCATCAAACGTGGCCTTCCTCACTCACTTATTAGCTTGGCTGGGCCTCATGGAAAATATGAGGTGGGCCAAAACATCTGGAGGGCCAAGGTTGCTGACCCCTGACATACTCTATTCACATGCCTACATAATGAGTGGTGCCTATTGGGCAGGTGATCATAAAAACTCACATCAATCTTGTTCTAAGAAAGTTCTGGAATGTCATTTAGAACTCAAAAGAATTATACAGTTGTGTTCAAAATTATTCAACCCCCACTGAAATTGAGTGTTTGACATTGATTTTGATCATTCAGTCATCTTGCTTACAATTAAATCAAAGAGGCACGTGTAGGTCAGACAAATATAACATAACATTTATAATGAAATAACCACAAATGTCTTTTCTGTGCTCACATCATTATCAGTTTTATTCAACCCCCAAGTGACATTCAATCTTAGTACTTAGTACAACATCCTTTTACAGTTATAACAGCTTTTAAACGTGAAGCATAGCTTGACACAAGTGTCTTGCAGCGATCTACAGGTATCTTCGCCCATTCGTCATGGGCAAAAGCCTCCAGTTCAGTCACATTCTTAGGCTTGCGCACTGCAACTGCTTTCTTTAAGTCCCACCAGAGGTTCTCAATCGGATTTAAGTCAGGTGACTGCGATGGCCACTCCAAAATGTTCCAGCCTTTAATCTGCAACCATGCTCTAGTGGACTTGGAGGTATGCTTGGGATCATTATCCTCCCAAGCCTCAGGTTTGTGACGGACTGCATCACATTGTCATCCAATCCTGGTACTGAAGAGAATTCATGGTACCTTGCACACACTGAAGCTTCCCTGTACCTGCAAAAGCAAAACAGCCCCAAAGCATGATTGACCCCCCGCCATGTCACAGTAGGCAAGGTGTTCTTTTCTTCATAGGCCTTGTTCTTCCTCCTCCAAACATAGCGTTGATCCATGGGCCCAAACAGTTCCAATTTTGTTTCATCAGTCCACAGAACACTATCCCAAAACTTCTGTGGTTTGTCCACATGACTTTTGGCATTCTGCAGTCGACTCTTCTTATTCTTTGGAGACAGCAAGGGGGTGCGCCTGGGAGTTCTGGCATGGAGGCCTTCATTACGCAGTGTGCGCCGTATTGTCTGAGCTGAAACTTCAGTACCCACATCTGACAAATCTTTTCTCAGTTCCTCAGTAGTCACACGGGGACTTTTCTCCTCCACTCTACGCTTCAGGTAGCGCACAGCAGTCCAAGTCAGCATCTTCTTTCTGCCACGACCAGGTAGTGTTTCAACAGTGCCCTTTGCCTTGAATTTGCGAATGATCCTTCCTATGGTCTCTCTTGGTATGTTTAACATCTTTGCAATCTTCTTATAGCCATTGCCCTTCCTGTGAAGAGTAATCACCTCTTCTCTTGTCTTCCTGGACCATTCTCTTGACTTCACCATGTTTGTAACCACACCAGTAAATGTCTAGAAGGAGCTGAGTATCACAGTCATTTTAAAGCTGCCTAATTGGTGCTTATTATGCCTTATTGCTGCTCCGTGACATCCACAGGTGTTTTCAATACCTGATTGAAAACACTTGAATGAACCTCTGTTCTTCAGAGTGGTAGTCTTTAAGGGGTTGAATAATTGTGTCAATGAAGAATTCACAAAAGAAACATTTACTACTGTATTACAAAACCAATTGATGTCATCTTAGTTGCATATGGTTCTTTAAAAAGTCCTTGTAGGATTTCATTCTGAATACAATTACAAATGTACACTAAATTCCCTAAAACCCTTTACAGCATTGGGGGTTGAATAATTTTGAACACAACTGTATATATATATATAGAAAATCAAAAAGAGAGAGACCGCACCACGGAGTCTAAGTAAACGGTTTAATTTAAGGAATAAATTCTTCAACGTTTCAGTCCAACATGGACTTTCTTCAGTCCATGTTGGACTGAAACGTTGAAGAATTTATTCCTTAAATTAAACCGTTTACTTAGACTCCGTGGTGCGGTCTCTCTCTTTTTGATTTTCTATCTATGCATCGGCTTGATTCCAGCACCGGAGCACCTACTTGAAACTACACTTGGAGTGCGGGGTTTCCAGGACTTTATATATATATATATATATATATATAGTGTGTTTATTATTGCAGAAGCCACTTGCACATCACAGCAATTCGATGAATTGCATCCCAGAGCTCTTGTGTCACATTCCCCATATGCAGCAAGGAATTCTGGTTAGGATATGCAAATGACATCGGTCTCACTTTTATGCATCCTAGGTCTGTTATTACACAGAACCCTAAAATCAATGCTATGCCACACTGTGGCTTTGTAGCAGAGATAAGGTTTTTGGATAAAGTACAAAAAGCAAAATTTATTTATTTATTTATTTATAAAGGATTTTACCAGGAAGGATACATTGAGATTTCTCTCGTTTTCAAGTATGTCCTGGGTTCAAGAGCATTGAATGGTTACAGTTGTTACAGAAATACAAAGTAATAAATGCAAGAAATTAAAAACAAAACACAAATATACATATTAACACGGAAAATAAATATGTAAGTAATATAGTTACTATGTTACATGTTTACAGGTGGATTCTGTACCGAGGTATGTTAGTAAGGAGCTCTTGAGTGACTTAAGACTGGGGAAAGATTTGATGGTGTCTGGAAGGTTATTCCATAAATGCGGTGCTCTGTAGGAAAATGAGGATCGAGCCATGTATATCTTAAAGAAAGAAAGAATTCCAAACCCTTCATTCGGGAAACAAATCATTAATCCATAGCAAATGACATTTTAGTGTGATAGAACCAAAATCTTTAAGTTAATCAAAACGTTGGCTTTTATATTTTGAATTCTTATTAAAAAACTTTTTGCTAAAGAAGCCCTGGTGTGCGTCCTCTCTCAGCCTCTCTCTTTCACTAAATGGAAAAATCTTGATGTCCGCACTTGAGGACTTTATTAAAAAAAAACTATCCTTCATCTAAAGATTCATGCTGTAAAAACACCAATGTTTCAACCAGCAAGTGATCTTTATCAAGGTATACCTTGATTAAGAGCACTTGCTGGTTGAAATGTCATTGTTCTTGCAGCATGAATCTTAACTAAAAAAATTCCTAAAATCCTCAAGTGTGGTCATTGTATTTCCCTAAGCATCAGGGATCCAGCTTTTTATAGATTCTTAATTGGTTAAAACAAAATATTTAATAGAACTCTAAATGTTTCTGTTTAAATGGTGTTTGGCGATTACCAGCAATTAGGCAAAATAGGCGGTTGCCTAAGGCCTCACTCAAACAAGGGCCTCGCCTGATGGAATTTACATGAAATATCAGTGTGCACATGGCATTTCACACACATGTTCTCCTACATTCACATACTACCATCTACAGAGGCACCTGGGGGAGCTTTGGGGTTACTTTTTCAACTTTTTGAACATCAAGAGAGGCCTTACATTAGAGCCTCGCTTAAGGCCTCACTAAAACTAGGGCCACCTCTGGCGATTACAGTGCTCTTTGAACAAGGAGAGCCCCTCAATTTCTACCGTTACATCACAATGTTGTACTTTAGTCAATCTAAGTAAATCTCAAAATTCTACTTTGATGATGCTCACAGGTGTGTGTGTGTGTGTGTGTATGCAGAAAATATGTTTTGAAATCAGCTTCAATAAATAAAATATCAATATTGTTTCAGGAATTTCTAATCCACAATGTTCCAAAACAGCTGAATCGCTAAACCTAACATGTCCCGTGTCAAAATCTTAAATCTAGGGGAGATTTGGAAATTGCTTACAGGTGAATATTTTCTAAGAGATGTGCGTGAGAGGGAAGTATTGAGATTTAAGTGTTTTCAATACCATGTTAGAGTGTTACTAGTACAATGTTTGTACACAAAGTAAAAGGAAAAAGCAATTTGGCTCCAAAACATACAAATGAAAAATGTATCACAATTGTGAAAGTGTTTTTTCAAATAATAATTATTAATAAAGGATGATATCATTGTCTAAATATGCTTGGCCCTATTCCCTACCTAATGCTACAATGGGGGCGTTAGCGGAGAAAACCTACACCTGCAGGTAGTGTTCACTGTGGAATAGAGCCAACCCGCTTTGAATAAAAATTGACCCGCAAAATTACCCAGCTAGACTTTTCCATCCCTAAATTAATGAAACCATATCTTTGCGTATACAGCACAGGCGTAGCGATTAAAACTTCGTAAAAATTCACTGCTTTTGCCACTTGTATGCAGCACAGTGTGAAAAGGGATTGAGTTGTTCTAAATTACCGCATTAGCAATATTAACAAAAAGTCCTTCCTTTATTACATGTCACACCAGGCATGTACAACCCCTAACAATGGGCTCGATTTAACTTGCCCCGATAGCTGAAATAGGCATATTTTTCATCCACATTTCAACCATTTAGTAGTTTGGGAGACTCAAATGTGGGCATACCAGTATATTTAGTGTATAAAACGTATTGGCTTTAGTGATTCAATTCGAATTTGTAGGTATGCAGATATTCCAAAAATATCAAGTGCTCAAGTTGTTCATAATTAACTCTTTGGCTCTTTGGGCAGGGAAACAGGAAAAATCACACTGAAATCAAATGGAATCCCCACAATGCATAGAGTTTTTATCCGTACTGTACATGAACATCCTGCTTGCAGATTTGCTATAAACATGGATGTGTGTTGAGCGTTTTAATGTAACGATGTGGCTCTTACCGTATGTTCATGACTCGTTTTAATGTAACTGCGGCTCTTACAGTATATTCATGGCTCGTTTTAATGTAACTGCGGCTCTTACCGTATGTTCATGGCTCGTTTTAATGTAACTACGGCTCTTACCGTATGTTCATGACTCGTTTTAATGTAACTGCGGCTCTTACAGTATATTCATGGCTCGTTTTAATGTAACTGCGGCTCTTACCGTATGTTCATGGCTCGTTTTAATGTAACTGCGGCTCTTACCGTATGTTCATGACTCGTTTTAATGTAACTGCGGCTCTTACATTAATACAAGCCATGAACATACTGTAAGATATGCATAGTTACATTAAAACTCGTCTTAATGTAACGATGTGGCTCTTACAGTATATTCATGGCTCGTTTTAATGTAACTGCGGCTCTTACAGTATATTCATGGCTCGTTTTAATGTAACTGCGGCTCTTACCGTATGTTCATGGCTCGTTTTAATGTAACTGCGGCTCTTACCGTATGTTCATGACTCGTTTTAATGTAACTACGGCTCTTACATTAATACAAGCCATGAACATACTGTAAGATATGCATAGTTACATTAAAACTCGTCTTAATGTAACGATGTGGCTCTTACAGTATATTCATGGCTCGTTTTAATGTAACTGCGGCTCTTACAGTATATTCATGGCTCGTTTTAATGTAACTGCGGCTCTTACCGTATGTTCATGGCTCGTTTTAATGTAACTGCGGCTCTTACCGTATGTTCATGGCTCGTTTTAATGTAACGATGTGGCTCTTACAGTATATTCATGACTCGTTTTAATGTAACTGCGGCTCTTACAGTATATTCATGGCTCGTTTTAATGTAACTGCGGCTCTTACAGTATATTCATGGCTCGTTTTAATGTAACTGCGGCTCTTACAGTATATTCATGGCTCGTTTTAATGTAACTGCGGCTCTTACCGTATGTTCATGGCTCGTTTTAATGTAACTACGGCTCTTACATTAATAGAAGCCATGAACATACTGTAAGATATGCATAGTTACATTAAAACTCGTCTTAATGTAACGATGTGGCTCTTACAGTATATTCATGGCTTGTTTTAATGTAACTGCGGCTCTTACAGTATGTTCATGTCTTGTGTAATGTAAGTAACGATGCAGAGCTTACAGTACGACAGTGAGCATTTTAATGTAACAATGTGGATCTTGCAGTATGGGAATTGCACATTTTAATGTATCAGTGAGGATCTTACAGTACGGGCAATGTGGGTTACGGGTTTTAATGCAAAAGTGCAGTTCTTATTGTACATAGGTTGCACAGAGCACGTAATGTCTCTATTGTAAGAGCTGCAGTTACATTAAAAAGCACAACATGCATCCCTGCACATGTATTTCAACTGTTTTATAGCTAATATTTCGCATTAAAATATCATTAAATCCTGGTGATATTTTTTTAAATATATCTGGCGATGGATTCGAATCAAGCCTAAAGAGATCAATAAATAATAAAGAATAAGAATAATACCATCAGGTGGCTAGGCATATACACCACGAAAGATAATGATAAGAACATGATAATATAAAATATACAATCTACTTTCATATTTAAGTATGTGGTACTGAATCTAGAACACATACAGAAATCTACTTTTGATGAAGATGAAAATGTAAATACCCCAGGAAGCCAAGATGTGACAATACCACCATGAAATAATTTCCAGGAAACAATAACAGATGGTAAGTAGCGGTGCCAAACCTCCCTACACAATATGTAAACATAAAACTTAATAAGATATATATATATATATATATATATAGTTATTTACTATGCTACATACTGACACAAGTTTTTACAGTAAAATTTTAAAATTAATCTGATATTCTTATACCTGTCACATTAATATTTAAAATTTGCTGAAATATACTGGAACATGTAGCAGAATATCCAAGATTCATTCAGAAAACATTAGAAAACTGGTTTCCTAGCACAATTCTGATTATTTCCTTTAAAATTAATTATTTTTTTAATTACATGATGGGTTCGGCATCTATTTAATAGTAACATCTGATCATTTTTAACAGGTCTATTCAAAGAAAGGTGAAACTCATGAGAATGACTGGAGAAGTGAAACTTCTAGGTCAAAATAGCCAAACCAGAAAAATTCTCCCATTTATCTCACTTTCCAAATCATCTATTTGGGCTAGATTGTTCTCTTCTCCTGCCAATTCTCCTCGGTTTCACCTTTCCCTGAATAACACTGTAAATTACACAACTCATTCATTGTGTCTTATTAGATATTTATCTTATCAAATCTTGCAAAGTACTTTGTCAACACTAGCTGTGTAGGAATGAGAGCTGGATTTAGCCATGGAATCTCCAACAATGAACAAAGACCTAAAGTCCAGCAGATCTCTAATGGCAACAGACTATTCTTGAACAAGACAACAATTTAAGCTATGGAAATTGAGAATTTCAGTCTGCCATGTCCCCAAAATAGAGATAGAAATTAATTTTAAGGCACGTACACATAGGGCCCTATTACATTCTTCACGCGAACGTTAACGCGTGCGCAAAAACACATTAACGCGAGGGGCAAAACCCTTTGCGCTGAATGTCGTATTACAATGTCAGCGCAACAAACGCGCGTATACGTCTACCGCGGGTGAACCTGCGCGAACGCTGCGCGAGCTTACTGTACTTCACGCATCCTATACTTAACATTGTGAGCGCAAATGCGTTTGTGCGCTGGTACGCGGATGGTATTACATTCTATGCGCAGTTTGTAACGCACAGCCTTTGGCGCATAATTTTAGCAACTCCTAAGGCTAGGGTCAGACTAACGCATTTTTCGCGTTGTCTGTGAAAAAGTGCGTTTCGAACGAATGGACGCATTTTTTCACGGAGTACGCGATAGCGGTCACACGATGTGCCTTTTCGTCCGTGATTTTGTACGGATCATCAATAAAACACTTTTTGTGTCTGGACGTTATGTTGGCCAGACATTAGCAGCGTCTGACGTCTCCCAATCACGCACACACGCCGCTAGCGGACGCAGCGCACTCTGTACGTCCGTACTAGCGGTTTGACGTTCTAGAAAAAATGCGTTCGTTTGCCACTTGCGTTGCACGGACGAACTGTCGTGCGGCCGTACTTCGTGTGTTCCCCGGCATTGGACGTCATTTGCTGCTAGCACGGCCGTGATTTCGTGCGTCTAAACGCACGTTAAAACTGCTTTCGTCTGACCCTAGCCTAAAAGCTGGTGTTAATGGCAAATCTGAACGTCCTGGCCGAAACCAAATACACCAGCTCAAAAATAAAAATACGCAGCAAAGTATAGTTACACATTCTACACATACCAAACCAATAAATTTGAGTTGTGTGTGCTTTCTTTATTGATGCAGCATATATGCGCAGATTGACTTTGACAGGCGCAAAAACTTAACGTGAGATAATTGTGGTTCTTAATTCTGATTGGCTGAATCGCGTGAAAAAAACAGTCCGCACACTGATTTCTGCGTTACTGCGCGTCCGTTTTACGCATGTTATTTTTTGATGGATGAAAAAAATGCGCGAGGATTGTAATTCCAGCGTTGATTTACGCGAGTTAACGTTTGATGCTTCGCGCAAAAATTCACGCGTTTAACGGGCATTTTTGCATGAAGAATGTAATAGGGCCCCTAGTTTATAATTAGGTCAATGATTATATTTAATGAATAGTATGTTGTCAATGTTAATACTAATATGTAATATGATCATGTCAAATCACGGTTTTATTGAATTCAGCTGCCACTAGAGGGACGCAACTTCAAGGATAGAAAGCAGCCTGGATAATCAGGATGGTAGAAGGAAATGGAACTAAAGAGTCAGACACATCGAATCCAGCTACAATGACTATGGGGCACGTTATATAATTAAACTATTTGTTTATGGCTATACAGGATGTTAACCCCTTCACTTCCAAGCGATTATGGTTGAACACTATAGGGTCTATTCACAAAGCACCGAAATTGAGTACAATTTTGGAGCTTTGATTTTCACTGTACTTTGGCGCACTGCGGCAGTTACATTTCACAGAAAATACGCTTGGTTCACCGTCTAGTGAACAGTCACCATATTTTGGCGAAATTGGAATCGCCTGAGCAGTTATTGGACATCAGCAAAAACTGGAAAACTGCGCCGAATTGGCATCAGCGAATTACACCAAACTGCAAAGAAAAAAAAACGATCTCTCCTTAGGTGTTTCTTTTGTTTCTCTTTTTAAGGTCAGATCATATAGTACAGTTAGGTCCATCTATATATATATATATATTGGACACAGGCACATTTTTCATACTTTTGGCTCTGTATGCCACCAGAATAAAATTAAAACGAAACAGTTCAAATGAATTTGAAGTGCAGACTGTCAGCTTTAATTCAAGGGGTTGAACATAAATATCAAGTACAGATTTTTAGAACTGCAACCATTATTATACACTGTCCCCCCATTTTCAGGGACTCAAAAGTAATTGGGCAAATGAATATAATCATAAATAAAATGTTCATTTTTAATATTTTGTTGAAAATCCTTTACTGGCAATGACTTCCTGAAGTGTGGAACCAATGGACATTAACAAAGACTTGGTTTCCTCCATTCCGATGCTTTGCTAGGCTCTAACTGTCTTCAGGTGTTCTTTGTTTCTGGGTCTTTCTGACATTAGTTTTGCCTTCAGCAAGTGAAATGCATGCTCAATTGGGTTGAGATCAGGTGATTGAGTCCACCATTGTAGAATATTCCACTTCTTTTCCTTCAAAAAGGCCTGGGTTGCTTTTGTAGTGTGTTTTGGATCAATGTCCATCTGTTCTGTGAAGTGCCATTCAATCAACTTTGCTGTATTTGGCTGAATCTGGGCTGACAGAATATCTCTAAACACTACTGAATTAATCCGGCTGCTTCTGTCACATCATCAATTAACACCATTGACCCAGTGCCACTCGAAGCCATGCATGTCCATGCCACCACACTGGCTCCACCTTGCGTTACAGATGACGTTGTGCGCTTTGGATCATGAGGTGTTCCAAGCCTTCTCAACACTTTTTTCTGCTTGTCATTCTGGTACAGATTAATCTTAGTTTCATCCATCCAAAGAATGCTTTTCCAGAACTGGTCTGGCTTTTTTAGATGTTTTTTTTGGCAAAGACTAATCCTTCTTTTCTATTCTTCAGGTTTCCGAATGGTTTGCACCTTGTGGTGAACCCTCTGTATTTGCTTTGCTCTCGTGAAGTCTTCTCTTGATTGTATACTTTGACAATAATACGCCCACCTCCTGGAGAGTGTCCTGCACTTGTCTGGATGTTGTGAATGGGTTTTTCTTTACCATAGAGAAGATCCTGCGATCATTCACCACTGGTGTCTACTGTGAACGTCCAGAACATTTTATGTTGCTGAGCAAACCGCTGCGTTCTTCTTTCCTCAGAAAGTACCAAACTGCTTATTTGGCCGCTTCTAATGTGCTGCTATCTCTCTGATGGATTTGTTTTGTTTTTGAAGCCTTAGAATGACCTGTTTCACTTGCATGGACAGCTCCTTTGAACGCTGTGTAGGGTCACAGCAATAGATTCCAAATGCAAATCCCACACTTTGAATCAACTCCAGACCTTTTACCTGCTTAATTGATGAAGAAATAACAAAGGAGTAGTCCACACACCTGGCCATGAAACGGTTTTTGATTCAATTATCCAATTACCTTTAGTCCCTTGAAAAAGTGGGTGGCTACTCTTAAGAGCTGTAATTCCTAAACCCTTCCTCCAATTTCGATGTACATACCCTCAAATTAAACCGGAGAATGTGCAATTCGGCCCATATGCATTATATTACTATAGCTTGAATATAACTTGGTAAATACCTGAAAAATCTGTGCCCGTGTCCAAATATATATGGACATAACTGTATGTGCGGATTCTCCTCTGATTCAGCTTGTGGGTACTTCCAGATGAGCGTTTTCTGCATTTCCACTTTATCATGTCACATTTCTATATCCGTTTTGTGAGTGAACATCAAATATATTTATTTTCTGTTGTCATATTGTATTATGGTATTTGTCATTTCTTTTCTATAGGTTTTCAGTTTATGTCCCATTTTTAGATGTCCCTCTGTTTTATTTATCAAGACGCCAAAGAGACTCTTGGAGGAAAGGCAACCGTAAGTTCTTTTATATGTATATTTTTAGAACACGGGTTTTATATAATACATACAGCATTCTTTATCACAGTTGAATAACCAGTTATTTATTTTTATGATTATAAAATATTATATTTTATATATTTTCACACTTTGTTTTATATGTTGAATATTAATGTGAAACTGAATAGACATTGGCAATCTTTTAACAAATTCAGATTTGTGTGAATTTTAGGTGATTCGTCCAGAACACCAAAAGGACATCTCAATGGATAATCCAGGAAAAACCTGGCCTGGGACTAATTTTGGTGTGTATGGTCTGTTTCAGTTGGTGTCAGCGTTCTCTGCAAGTTCAGTTTGTTGGTGCACTGCATTAAATTTAACTGCGATTAGATGGGCAGCTTGGGAGCTCACCTGCTCCCTACCTTGATACCCCACCCATGGCTGGTGTTGAAAGGTTAAACCAGAGTTGGTGGGATATTTGATCCACTTTGATTTAACCATTGAACATGAACATGAGTTTCCTTTTCTTCTGTGCTATAAAAGTCGAGAGTGAATGAACCTCCCAACAGCCCAACCACTCCCCTAATTAACTCTTCACTTGCTGTGGTTTAATGAGAGATTTTACACAAAGGATAACAAGCAACAAACTGATTTTCACGTAACAAAATATTTTATCTGAATGCTGGATGAACTGAGGCAATGGTCATATTAAATTTGGAATTTGAACTGAAGTGATTGTAAATTTTGAACCAAACCAAATGTTTTGCCTGTGTGAATATTATTATATTATTCCTTTCTTTCAACAAAGACCTTCCATTTGTTTCTGTTACTTGCGATTGGTCTGAGCTCGTTAACTGTTTTGTCA
Source organism: Leptobrachium leishanense (assembly GCA_009667805.1). Classification (NCBI taxonomy): domain Eukaryota; kingdom Metazoa; phylum Chordata; class Amphibia; order Anura; family Megophryidae; genus Leptobrachium; species Leptobrachium leishanense. Next base: position 69,525,380 of record CM019065.1, read on the forward strand.
CATTCCTTGTGGAGGTTTTACTACAGAAAAGAAGTGTAAAAAGGTCGCTAAAAAGACATTCCCTTAGCCCCTTCACTACCAAGTGGTTTTCCAAAAATTCATTGTCAGGAACCAGTGTTTTTTTGAAAAATAATTAACTAACTATACAGTAAGAAATATTTGGGCATATTCCCAGTGTATTTCTTACTCTAATAACATATTTGGCCAGTAGATGGTGCCATCTACTGACAACTTACAGCTGTTGCAGTTACCAAGGGCTGCAACTGTATTGGCTGCTGAATGTCCAATGTCATGACATTCAGTTAGCTGGTTTTACACAGTTTTAGCACTTTGGGGGCACCTTCTGCAGCCCAAAAGCAAAGGAATTTTGTTTGTAGCAAATTAATTTCATTTGCTGTTGGGCTGCAGATCGAGATATCTCAACATTGGGTACTGGAGGGTGCCTTTGAAGACCGAAATATCTCGATCTCGGTAGTGAACGGGTTAAAATTATGTGCCAATTCGACAATGCATGATTTTAGACACTTTGAATTCATCTGTGGTCCATCTTGTTGCTCAGGTCCAAAAAAGGAGCAACATTTTTCTAAATCTACCCCTTATTTCTAACCCTATAAAAAAAGAGCGTTGAATGTGGCTGTGGTTAAATTCTGCGCATTCAAAATCATCGGCGGCTAACTTGGAAACACGTTCAATTTGGACATGTCTGAATTGGCAACATATTTATTAAAGACACATCTTTCTTATCTAGTTTTTTTGATGCGTCTAAAAATAATGCACTTTTCCCATATGATGCCTTTATACACAGTATTCCTCCATGAAGTTTAGGGCCTTCCTCGGCTTCTTGTTCCTTGAGGATTTCATTCTAAAATAGGGTATCATATCTCAATAAAGTCTTTCCTCAATGCATGCCTGATTCACCTTTATTCTCTTTTATTTATTTCCTTATTGATGATGTCCTTTTGCCAGCTTCGTTCAAGAGTTGCTTTATAGTAATTTTCTTGACTCACCTTATTCCCAAAATATGTCAGAGACATCTGTTATAAATTCTTGCTGATTTTTGTGCAAGCACAGTATTATTTACTATTCACGTCTCTGATCCACATACTAGAACAGAGTTGATATTGATACAGATGTGAATGGGCCCTTGTACATGTCTAAGGATTATAACATTAACGTTTAGGAGTATTTGTAACTTTATACACAAGTGTCTGGAACTTGACAGATATTGAGGAGTGGATAGATAAGTCATGTCAGATGGAGAGGTGGAGATGTCAATTAGAAAGGTATGATGTGAGCTACGCATGATGGGTATCATGAGAATGTCATTGCCTGTAGGATTCATATTGTAACCGTATGATCGTGTAAAAAGAACTCACATATTCTAGAGCAGTGTTTCTCAACTCCGGTTCTCAGGACCTCCTAAAAGGCCCGATTTTAAGGATCACCTTGGAAAAATGCAGACTGAATCCTGCAGCCACTGAGCAGCAAATCATATCACCTGTGCTGTGCTTCAGAAGCCTCACAAACCTGGCCTGTTAATTGGTCCTGAGGACCAGAGTTGAGAAACTCTGTTCTAAAGTAGTAAAGAGTGGGCAATAGGGAGACTAGACTTCTAGAAATTATCAGTTCCTATTTAGTGTCTCCACATACATAAACCCATTTGGTCATGTTGTGAGGTGGACACAGTGATTTGGAGGGAACATAATACGTCTCACAATAGAGCCCAGAGATTAAGAAAGGTGTGCTATATAGGGAGCAGTTAGCAAAGTCATACTTGTTATTGAGGAAGAAATATCACTTGACTTAAAGCATCTGAGAGGTACCTGGTCGAAGGATACAAGTCACTATTTAGGACGGTAGTATATAGTTAAGGGGGGATCAAATGCAGGTGAAATGATATGGACATGCTTTTACTACTACTCTAAAAAGTGGCGAACTATGCGGTCACCCTCTTCACAGTTTGGTTCATTGCCCTGAAATATCCCTGCCCGTAGGATAGGAGATGGCCTTACCAGTCCATGACCATCAATTATTGTCGATAAATAGCAAAATTAATAGGCACTCAGAGAGCATGACTTTTATTAAGGACACATCATGTCACACAATGTTTCAGTTCCAATCTGAAGCATTTCACAAGGTGATATACACATAAATTATTGTCTGTGACTTGTATTAATGCAATTAGGACCAGGGCTTCATAATGGGACAAACACAGGCGAGTAGATGCTCACAGTACTGGGGTGTCGGAGCTTGTAGATCCCAGCTGGAGGTGCTCACCAATGCATTCGATTAATGGACATAAGGAGGACATAAAAATGGCTGTGAATAAAATAGCTGGTTATGTAAGCTGTTCCACAAAGAAGGTCATATCAGGTCTGCGGCTTTATATCCCGATTTGTTCCCAGTAGCCTGGCAGTGACTTTATTGTGACACTGTGTGACTCTACATGTTGCCTGCTTTTCCTTTTATCCGTTGTGTATTTGCCGCTTGTAATAAGGATCAGGCAGGCTATCAAATCCAAAGATAGCTTTGGGTGGTGTGCACTTCTCCGCTTCTCTTCCTGTGCTGTGTTGGCAATTCTCTTTTTTGTGCATTGGCACTGCTAATACAGTGCGAAGGCAGAGATTTATAATTATGTAAAATTGTTTATGTGCTCATAAATGCAATTCACAGTGATTAGCAGATGATATATATGCAGAACATACTATGGTAGAAACAGTTTGCTGCAAACATTCTAAATAAACTTCCATTACCTCCTGTAAGTTGCCCAGTTGCCATAAGCCCCCCCCCCCGCCCTCAAAAAGTACATATCACTACTGGCAGCGAAATATACCACGCCAACATTTTATTTGTTATTTCCTTTTTTTACACTTTTATAAATTATACCACAAATTTTATTCAGATTTATTTAATTACTATTATTTGATCTTTTCAACCACTGCATCAAGACAAGTAATGCAGCAGTTGTTACTTTAATCTACAGTTAGGTCCATATATATTTGGACAAAGGCACAATTTAAAATTTGTTCTGGTATTTACCAAAACGTATTCAAGCTATAGTTATATAATGGATATGGGCTGAAAGTGAAAACTCTCAGGTTTAATTTGAGGGTATGTACATACAAATTGGAGGAAGGGTTCAAGAATTACAGCTCTTAAGAGAAGCCACCCACTTTTTCAAGGGACCAAAAGTAATTGGACAATTATATCAAAAGCCAGGTATGGGCTATTCATGGCCAGATGTGGGCTACTCCGCCATTATTTCTTCATCAATTAAGCAGGTAAAAAGTCTGGACTTGATTCTAAGGGCTATATTACAAAGTTGGTGCTAACTTAACCAGAGCTGTTGTAAACTTACCAGAGCCATTATAGCCTATGGAGCTGTTAAGTTAACAACAGTTCTGGTTAAGTTAGCACCAACATTGTAATATGGCCCTAAGTGTGGTATTTGCATTTGGAACCTGTTGTTGTGAAGCTACATCATGCATTCAAAGGAGCTGTCCATGCTAGTGAAACTAGCTAGTAAGGCTTCCAAAACAAAACAAATCCATCAGAGAGATAATAGTAACATTAGGAGTGGCCAAAACAACGGTTTGGTACATTCTGAGGAAAGAAGAAGCACTGGTGAGCTTAGCAACATGAAAAGGCCTGAACATCCATGGAAGACAACAATGGTGGATGATCGCAGGATCCGCTCTATGGTAAAGAAATAATAAAAAATATAAGTAATACAAAATAAAGACAAGTGCAGGACACTCTCCAGGAGGTGAACGTATCATTGTCAAAGTCTGCAATCAAGCGAAGACTTCACGAGAGCAAATACAAAGGGTTCACTACAAGGTGCAAACCATTCATTAGCCTGAAGAATAAAAATGCCAGATTAGACTTTGCTAAAAACATCTAAGAAAGCCAGACCAGTTCTGGAAAAGCATACTTTGGACAGATGAAACAAAGATTAATCTGTACCAGAATGACAGGAAGAAAAAAGTGTGGCCTGGAACCAGTGGCGTAATGTAACCAGGCGCCTGTCAGCCTGTCAGGGAGGGGGGCGCTACAAGGCACGCTCTACAGAACTTAAATTATGGTAAATTATTCACTGCAGCACGCAGCACCTCGGCTCTCCACTAGGCTGCAGGAGCATCACATCCACACTCCACCTCCAATCCACCACATGCTCCCACTCACTTTGCACACTGGGAGAGGCAGGACTGAGATGCAGGTGCAGCTGCTCATATGGGCCTGGGATCTTGCACAGAAGAAAAAAGTTGATGATTTTAAAATAAATACATTTTTATTAAGCATGATGCCATTGTCTTTCTTTATGAGGGGGAGGAGGAACACAGAATGATTAGTAGTAATCTGGTGGGGGGCCTTTGTTAAGCTCACAGAGCTTGCATGAGGTACAGGCCAGGACAATATTCAATATTGACAGTATACAGGTGCTCTAGGCAGGGTATTGCCTGGGCAGTGGGGATGAGGACCCTGCTCCAGAGCATACAATCTAAGAGGAGAGGGGACCCTGCTCCAGAGCTTACGATCTAAGAGGAGAGGGAACCCTGCCCCAGAGTTTACAATCTAAGAGGAGAGGGGACGCTGCTCCAGAGCTTACAATCTAAGAGTAGAGGGGACCCTGCACCATATTTTACAATCTAAGAGGAGAGGGGACCCTGCTCCAGAAATTACAATCTAAGAGAGAGGACCCTGGCTTTTGTTTGTGCCATTGAGGTAGAGATCATACAAATAGTGTAACATTCTTTAATGTGATGATTTCTTCACAAAGCCAACCTCTTCTTGTCTTACTCTTCATGCTTTGTCTACATCGCTCTGGTATCTGTATCTGCTGTAATGTCCTCGAAATGTATGTAAAATTTAAATAAAAAAATGGATTGGGGCTCTACGCACATACACAGATCTGATCCATTGCGGGCTCTCTGAGAGCGAATGCTAACACCAGCCCTCAAAATTTCCACTCGCCTGCTCGCATTTGGCGAGTGGAAATTATCTGAGGGCGAGTGGGGCGGACTGACCCGTGCTGGTGCCAGGTTCAGTGTGCCGCCGCCTTTAATCACAGCTCGGACTCTTGGAGTCCGAATCCGGAGCTGCCCCCTCCCATGCGGCCCGTGATGTCTGCGTTTGTGGGTCACCTGCCCACCCATGTGATGCATCATACACTGCGAGTGTGCGACGCATCACATAGGAGGGGTCAGGTGACGCGCAGGAGGGGGTGGAACCACTGCAGCGTGCCGTTCCCAGACTCGTGTTATGAGTGTGGGAGGCACGCTGCAGCCAGGGGCGGATCCAGGAGGGAAAATCGCCGTTGGCGTTCTTCAGCTCTCCCAAGGATCTGAGCGGCCGCTGATATGCAGCTTGGCCGCTCGCCTGGGATGAGAACCACCTGAGCGGCTGGTCAGGTGGTTCCCGGCGAGCGACCAAGCTGCATATCAGTGGCCGCTCGCCTCCTTGGGAGAGCTGAAGAACGCCGGTGGGTGGAGGTGAGAGCTGGGGGCTATACACCCATTTGTACATGTATGAGCTCAAGTGAGCTGGGGCTATATACCCATGTGTGAGCTGGAGCATATCCATGAGCTGGGGCAAATCCATGAGCTGGGGCATATCCATGTTCTGGGGCATATTCATGAGCTGGGGCATTTCCATGAGCTGGGGCAAATCCATGAGCTGGGGCATATCCATGTTCTGGGGCATATCCATGAGCTGGGGCATATCCATGTTCTGGGGCATATCCATGTGTGAGCTGGGGCATATCCATGAGCTGGGGCATATCCATGAGCTGGGGCAAATCCATGAGCTGGGGCAAATCCATGAGCTGGGGCATATCCATGTTCTGGGGCATATCCATGAGCTGGGGCATATCCATGTTCTGGGGCATATCCATGAGCTGGGGCAGTATATCCATGTTCTGGGGCATATCCATCCATGTTCTGGGGCATATCCATGTTCTGGGGCAGTATATCCATGAGCTGGGGCAGTATATCCATGAGCTGGGGCAGTATATCCATGAGCTGGGGCAGTATATCCATGTTCTGGGGCATATCCATGAGCTGGGGCAGTATATCCACGAGCTGGGGCAGTATATCCACGAGCTGGGGCATATCCATGAGCTGGGGCAGTATATCCATGTTCTGGGGCATATCCATGAGCTGGGGCATATCCATGTTCTGGGGCATATCCATGTTCTGGGGCATATCCATGTGTGAGCTGGGGCATATCTATGTTCTGGGGCATATCCATGTTCTGGGGCATATCCAGGAGCTGGGGCATATCCATGAGCTGGGGCAAATCCATGAGCTGGGGCATATCCATGTTCTGGGGCATATCCATGTTCTGCGGCATATCCATGTTCTGGGGCAGCATATCCATGTTCTGGGGCAGTATATCCATGAGCTGGGGCAGTATATCCATGTTCTGGGGCATATCCATGAGCTGGGGCAGTATATCCACGAGATGGGGCAGTATATCCACGAGCTGGGGCATATCCATGAGCTGGGGCAGTATATCCATGTTCTGGGGCATATCCATGAGCTGGGGCATATCCATGTTCTGGGGCATATCCATGTTCTGGGGCATATCCATGTGTGAGCTGGGGCATATCTATGTTCTGGGGCATATCCATGTTCTGGGGCATATCCATGAGCTGGGAGATATCCATGAGCTGGGGCAAATCCATGAGCTGGGGCATATCCATGTTCTGGGGCATATCCATGTTCTGGGGCATATCCATGAGCTGGGGCATATCCATGTTCTGGGGCATATCCATGAGCTGGGGCAGTATATCCATGTTCTGGGGCATATCCATGTTCTGGGGCAGTATGTCCATGAGCTGGGGCAGTATATCCATATTCTGGGGCATATCCATGAGCTGGGGCAGTATATCCACGAGCTGGGGCAGTATATCCATGAGCTGGGGCATATCCATGAGCTGGGGCAGTATATCCATGTTCTGGGGCATATCCATGTTCTGGGGCATATCCATGAGCTGGGGCATATCCATGTTCTGGGGCATATCCATGTTCTGGGGCAGTATATCCATGAGCTGGGGCAGTATATCCATGAGCTGTGGCAGTATATCCATGAGCTGGGGCATATCCATGAGCTGTGGCAGTATATCCATGTTCTGGGGCATATCCATGTTCTGGGGCATATCCATGAGCTGGGGCATATCCATGTTCTGGGACATTATCCATGAGCTGGGGCAAATCCATGTTCTGGGACAATATCCATGAGCTGGGGCAAATCCATGAGGTGGGGCATATCCATGAGCTGGGGCATATCCATGAGCTGGGGCATATCCATGTGTGAGCTGGGGCATATCCATGTTCTGGGGCATATCCATGAGCTGGGGCAGTATCCATGTGCTGGGGCAGTATCCATGAGCTGGGGGCATTTTTATATGAGGTCTGTTCTTATTGGAAACCTGTGCCTATGTAAGGGGACCTGTGCCTATGTAAGGAGACCTGTGACTATTTAAGGGGATCTGTGCCAATGTAAGGGGACCTGTGCCAATGTAAGGAGACCTGTGACTATTTAAGGGGACCTGTGCCAATGTAATTAACATTAATTGTTAATGTTATTTATTTTTGTAACTTTATTCTGAATAAAACATTTAACTGTCATTTTGTAAGATATTTTAAGAGGGCGTGTTTAGGGGAGGAGTTAAGGGCTGGGCTAAGGGCAGGGGATAGGTGGGGCAGCTGGTGGCGAGTAACTCTTAATGTCTGGCTAGTAGCTTGGGACTTGAAATTTTGAGCCCTGCTAACACGATTGGTCACTGCCAAAGAAAGTAAAAAATCTATTTACAGGGTGACACACTCGTATACACCGCACATTACTGTGAGTTTTATTGCTGTGGAGCTCTGCAATACACTCGTACACACGCACATTACTGTGAGTTTTATTGCTACATAACCCCAGGGAGTAAGGGATATATAGTTATGTATTTGAAAGTATGGCTGTGTGTGTAAATGCATGCATTTGTCTTTAAACAGGCTGCTGTATGTAAAATTCTGCACCTATGTCCTTGTCGCAGTCCGTCGTTGCCCTCTAGCCCTGCACCCTAAAGGCTGGTATTGCTCCTAGAATCGCTATATTATCTGCTACCTGCACTCCACAAAGTAAGAATGACAGCGAGCGTCTTGGCAGCATAGTGAGGTACAGGTAGGAGACTAAATATTGGTGTGGGGCAGCAAGAGGTTAAATGGGCACCATGGTCAAATTTTACCCCCTTTTTTCCCTTTAACCTCTTTGTTGCTGACGACGTGCTGAGCACATCCTCTGGTTTCATGTTTGTGTGCAGATGATGTACTCAGCAAGACGTTAAAGTCATGCAGCTCCGTGCCATTTCTTTTTACTTTCACAGGAGGCTAACCTCTTTCCCTCATTGTAGGACTTTCCCTGGACACTGATATATTCGCTCAAGAGCATGCTGATGTCACAGTCTCCCCACTTCCCCCTTCCCAGCTGTGAAATCCCTTTACTGGAGGTACAGGTGTGCTTTGGGCCACTGTATCGCTGGTAACGTAAGTTTAGGGCTGAAACAACTAATCGATAATGAAAATAACCGTTGTTTGCAGCCCTACATAAGTTCTAAAGGGTCATATGGGGCATCAGCAGAAAAGCCAGAGTTTCACGTCTGCGGTCCCTGGTGCCCCCCAGCAACCAGCAGCGTCGTCCTCGCTGGCCAGGTGCCAAATGATATATAGGCTCAGAGCAATCACGTGACTGACCCAGGGGTGGGGCACGGCATGTTATCGAGGAGCCACAGGGTTTAAAAGCCAGCTTCCTGCAATACACATTGCGCTGTCGTGGAGTTTACTTCCCTCAGTGATAACATCTCCTGGCTGTTCTCTCTGTGCTTTTTATCACTTGTGTACATCACCTGGATAGTCTGAGAACCACCTCCGTGTACCAGTCCAATGCTTTGTCTGACCATTCTGTTTCTTACTATTTAGGCTAGTTTCAGCCTTCTCCATTGTACCCTGTCCTCTGTATATTGTATGCCAGTGATATGTGTTCCATCTGGATATTCAGGTAAGCCTTGTCCTGTGTTGGTAAAACATTTCCCACTCGTTGTTGGTAAAACGTTTCCCACTCGCTTTGTTTACTGTTGCTGGTATCCTGTCCTGTGCATACATATGCGTATATTTGTGTTTGTGTCCCTAAGTGGTAGTTAGTTTACCGCCCACTTAAAGGATCAGAGGGGTAGATAGGGACTGTTTTAAGGGACTTGCATCGTGTTTGTAGAGGGATACGTGACACAGAGTCTGCATTATAACACATTTTATCTAATACAAAAGCCACTGTACTGGTGCAGGGAGAGACTGGAGTCATATGGACCCCTGTATCTCCTTTACGTACACCCCACAAGGTCAAGCGAAGTGCCAATGAAAAGGGTAGAGACTGGCCTTTCCGTTGATACCAAACATGACCATATAATGTGTAAAAATAAAAAAGTGGATAAAAACCAAACAATTGCAAAACATCCTTTTTTTTCTGTTCTAAGGCAGCGTCATTATTTGTTTATAGTACAGTGTCACTGCACTAATTCACTTTCTCATTTCCCACACTGAGCAAATTTGAAAGTGACGGCATAATGCGTTACTATGCATTATTTAATCTAAAAATGGGGGGGGCACTATGGGGAGGACTTGCCCCCGGGCACCTTACGCCTTATGCGCCTTGCTACACCTCTGCTTGGAACAGCTCATGATCTAAAGCACACAATTTCATCTGTAAAACATGGTGGAGGCAGTGTGATGACATGGCATGCATGGCTTCCAGTGGCACTGGGTCATTGGTGTTTATTGATGATGTGACAGAAGAAAGAAGCAGCCGGATGAATTCAGCAATGTTTAGAGATATACAGGGTTATTCAGAGAGTAGTGAAAAGCAGGAGAATGACTGGAGAATGGAAAATTCTAGGTCAAAATAGCCGATTTGGAAAGTGAGATGAATGGGAGAATTTTTCTGGTTTGGCTATTTTGACCTAGAATTTTCCATTCTCCAGTCATTCTCCTGCTTTTCACTGCTCTCTGAATAACCCTGATAGTGTCAACCCAGATTCAGCCAAATGCAGTAAAGTTGACTGGACGGCACTTCACAAAGAAAATAAGTGGAATATTCTGCAATGGCTTAGTCAACCACCTGATCTCAACCCAATTGAGCAGTATTTCACTTGCTGAAGGCAAAACTAAAGGCAGAAAAACCCACAAACAAAGAACAACTGAAGACAGCTACAGTTAGAGCCTGGCAAAGCATCAGAAAGAGGAAACCAAGTCTTTGGTAATGTCCATGGGTTCCATATTTCAGGCAGTCATTGCCAGTAAAGGATTCTCAACAAAATGTTAAAAATTAACATTTTATGATTATATACATTTGTCCAATTACATTTGAGCCCCTGAAAATGGGGGGGGGACTGTGTATAAAAATGGTTGCAGTCCTTAACATTTGTACTTGATATTTATGTTCAATAACGGCTGGGTGGAGTAGAGGTAACTGCTCTATAACCGTGGAGAGAGACTGTTCGATCCCGGCAGGAGCACCTCTCCAGCAAGTGTCCATGGACAAGACACCTAACGGTACATACTCGCCACCCAGGACATACTTGAAAACGAGAGAAATCTCAATGTATCCTTCCTGGTAAAATCCTTTCTCAGAAAAAAAATAATAATTTAAAGCTGAAAGTCTGCACTGTAATTTTATTCTGGTGGCATACAGAGCCAAAAGTATGAAAATTGTGCCTGTGTCCAAATATATATGGTCCTAACTGTATATGCTATGAATAACAGTACAAGTATTTATGTAAATCAAGGGGAAAGATAAATATTTACCAATGGTAAAGCCAGTCAGAGCAACACATAACATGGCATACTTTATCTTGGCAGATGACTGTCAGTGAAGAGCCATTGCATAACGCACTGGCGTAAATAATTCCACTTGTAAATAATTATTACGGTTAATAAATTGCTTTACACCACATTTCAGGTGCAACAACCCTTCCATTAAAGGGATACTCTATTGAAAACAGAGTTCCAGTTTTTTTGGTATTAAAATAATTGGGCAGAGGCTGCTGACAGCTTCTGCCAATTATTTATAATTTTCTTTTTGGGCGATTTTACTCACCTTTTCGCTCTCGCCGAGCGCAGCTCCTTCTCTTTAGTTCAGGGACGAATGAATCCAGAAATCCCTGAAGCTTTTCTGCGCAATTTGCTATCCTAGGCAACTTGTGTAGCGTGGGAAACACATATTGTTCAGAACTTTGGGACTTGAACACTTTACGTACGCAAGTTCCGTAGAGCCTGCACAGATTGATGCATGTGCAGATCTGATCCATGTGCTGACTCTCTGAGACCGTTCACTACAGTGAATGGTTTAGAGAGTGTGACATCGCCACATCAGAGAGTGTGATATTGCCACAGTCTCTATGTGCTGGTGTCACTAGTGAATGATTTGCTGACTGGCAGCCAGGAACTTAAAAAATCCTGGCTTCTGGGGATGCTGGGATAAGTGGAGAAAAACTCAGTGATTTATCCAGAACGGGACAGAAGGGGGGCAGGTACGGGGAGAACTCAGTTACAGTTACAAGCATTTATAAAGCGCCAACAAGTTCTGTAGCTCTGTACAATGGGAGAGATAGAATAACAAATATACATACAGGTTAAACACACAGAACAGTAGGAGAGAGGACACTGCTCTAGAGCTTACAATCTAAGAGGAAAGGGGTGGCACACTAGGTGAGGGTGAGTAGAGTACAAAAAGTACCGGGTGTGCATGTGGGCTGTGTGGGAAGATGGAGCAACAAATCAACAGTGTGGGGTTAGGCTTCTCTAAAATAATGTGTTTTCAGAAACTTTTGAAGGACTGGAGAGATGAGGAGAGTCTGATGTTGCGGGGAGGGAGTTCCATAGAAAGGGGGCAGCTTGGGAGAAGTCCTGAAGGCGGGAGTTGGGGATGTGGGTATGAGGAACTGATAGCATCAGATCATTGGCAGAGCGAAGTGGTTGGGCGAAATATACCTGTTAATAAGGAAGGAGATGTAGGCAGGGGCGCGGTTATGGAGAGCTTTGTATGTGAGCATCAATGTTTTGAATTGGATTCTATAGGAGACAGGAAGCCAGTGTAGAGATTGACAGAGGGGTGAGATGTGAGAGGTGCGGGAGATGAGGTGTATGAGTCTGGCACAGGCGTTCATAACAGACTGCAAAGAGAGAAATTGGGATCTTTGAAGGCCAGAGAGAAGGAGGTTACAGTAGTCAAGATGGGAGATAATAAGAGGTTGGATGAGCATTTTAGTAGAGTTCTGATTAGGAAAGGGATGGATACGTGCAATGTTTTTTAGGTGGAAGTACCAAGATTTGGTTAGTGACTGAATGTGAGGATAGATAAAACAATAAAGTGGTCAGGATGAGTAGAGTGTTCCTTTAACCCTATCCATTGAGAAACAAACATTATAAAAAGAAACTGAAGCTATTAAATGTCATTTTCAAACCCTTCTTAATGAAGGACTGATGTTCTCCATGATGAGAAACAACATTTTCATAACATAATCTTTTCAATCACCAATAATTTATAAAAGCTAGAAGAAGCAGACCCCAATCCTCCAAAGTTTGGGAGATATGCACCAGATACACATGCAAACAGCAGTGTACGAACATCCAGACACACACTAGTACACAACAGATAAAAAGACACATATTTATATACACACACACCCATATATAGAACAGTTACAAACTCGTACACATACACAGATATACACAGGCTTGAACATACAGTTTTCACACTATAAAGTTGTATAGATTTTGATTGTTTCCAGGAAATGGCCTTGTCAAGTCAACTCCAGAAGGTAAATAGAAGTTAACCCCTTCACTGCCAGGCCATTTAAACCCCATGTGCAGAGATTATCTTGACCATTTTTATTTTCTCATGTGATTCAACCACTATTTGAAGTCTTATCATATTATAGGACCCAGCAAATTATATATCTCAGCAGAATCAAAATATATCATTACTATGTGTATATGTCATGTCACAACAGAATGGCATATTAAAAAAGTGTAAATCTTCATTTGTATTTTAATCATATGCAGTGTGTAAACATATCTTTCCACATTTTATTATCAAACAAATTGCAGTTCGGGGTAAAGAGGCACATGCACTCTGTGCACCCCCTCTGAGATCCACCAGTGGCAAATAAAAACACGCCCAATCTACACATAGCATTATATATATTTATCCACCTGAATTACAGTAATTCTGACTACCCTGCAGTTCCTGTGTAGTAACCAGCAGATGGTGATCTTCTATTTACTCTTCAAGATTCAAGACGGAGTGTCTCTCTATGGTTTTACTGGAGCAGGGCTGCAAGAGAGTAAGGAATGAATGCGCCGGGACAGTGTGGTGGCTGAGATTTGTGAGTGCTTTGTCCAGTGCTGAAGCATCCTGCAAAAAGGCTTCCAGCAGACTTCTGTATCCAGATCAAAGCACAGAACTGTTCCTGGCAGTGATTGTTCTGCAGAGTGAAGGAATCCCAGTGGAGCAGCTTCTCCCCTTCCTGGACAAACAGACTGTGAAGCGGTTGATTTCTCTGTAATATGCTGTGATGTTCCAGGGATCAAACAAGATGGATTACAATCATCCTGGGCCCCAACTATGTGCACCTACCTACGGTACCTAACAGCCATTAGGGTGAAGACTAGGGTGGACTGCAGCATTGTTTGTGAGTGGGTAAACTCTTACTGACTCTTGCGTTCTTTACTTATTCCACTGCATTATGTTTATTTAGACCGTTACATTTATTTTTGCATAGAGTTTTGCTGTGCAATACAAAGTTCTATAAAAGACGGCTCTGTGTTGATTTTATTGCACGTTTAAATATGTTCCCAACTGGTTCCCATATCCATAGCCTGGATGTCCAGTTGGTTGGAGGCACTGACGCAGTCATGTACCCAAACTCCTAGGTAGCGGAGGCTCAGGATCGGCTTGCAGAGTGTGACGATCTGGGTTCCTGGTGCCCCCCCTGGCTTCTATGAACATTACATTTAAGTTCTGGAATTTTGTTCTCATTGGATTTTCCAGCCCTAGATTCACACCTGGACTCACTTGTTCAATTGAACTTTGTAGTTAAGCAGGCAGCACCCTAGGAAGGGCACTGCCTCATTTTGATCCTCACTTTGATCTAGCCTCAGTCTGATTAATGCCTAGTCTGTTTCATTGCCTTGCAGTCCTGGTTAGGTGTAGTTCTGCCTTGAGATCTCCTGTCTGGATTCAGGTTTATGTTCTCGGTTCACGTTCATGTCTGCTTCAGGTCCCTGTCTGATATTGTTTCTGATTTTGTTCTGGTTCATGCTCATGTCTAATATTCACATTTTCATCTCATGTTTACTCTAGTTTAACTCAGGCCTTTGTTCTTGCTTATTTTTCTCTGGTGTTTGATCCCCTCATGTTGTTGTTTGACCCCCTCATGTTTGCTATTAGTTCCATGTATTCATTCTGATACGGTTCTATGTTTTTATATTTAGATTCTTGCTATAGTTGTGAGTGTGTTTATTTGGGTTACAAATAAACCTAGTTTTTCTGTTTTATATCCGTTTCATGTCTGGATTCATGTCAAGTCACTGCGCTTTAAGCTCTTACCCTTTCTGCAACATGTCAAGCCAGGTCCCACGTTACACAGAGCGCCTGAAGGTAACTGAGGTATATGACAACAGGGGTATTTGCTTGTCTATGCAAAAACCTGTTACATAAACCCAGGACATACTTGAAAAACGAGAGAAATCTCAATGTTACCTTCCTGGTAAAATACTTTGCAAATAAATAAATATACCACACACTATACAAATATTAGACACTCTACAAACACAAATTTAAACTATCGTGCACACACACTTCAAAATATCAAAAGCACACATATATACGTCGTATATCTATTATGCGTTTTGCACACAAACACGTAATACACAGGCAGCACACACATTGCAAGGGGATATAACCAACATATATTTGGTCAAAATACTTATACTTGAATGTGAGGGGGGTGGCATGTCCAGTGCGGTTAAAAGGTGGGTGGCCGTAGGAAGCCCACCGGTGGTTTAGTAAGGGGCCCCACGATTTGGTTGGCAGCCCTAGGTACTACTACTACTGCTGCTTAGGTTATGCGTCTTATCAACACCTGGGGCAATCGTACGCTCCTGGACCCCCCGATTGTGGTTTTGGAGATTTAATCAGAACGTTCCATAGCTCTATCGAGTGATGTTGATAAAACTAAACCCTGGGATTCAGTCTATTAAAACTTCAATGACAATCAAAGGTATCTGCAGTATTACAGATTCATTCAGTCACATAACTGTAAGTGAATATTGTTATGAATTATTTTATAGTTTATAATTTTTTTTATATATATATATATATATTTTTGCAAAATGTAATTTCGGCTACATGTTTTCTCTCCATTCTGCCTCCACTGGGAGTGCTAAGGGATGGATAAATGAAATAAAACACACCACAACACAGGGACAGGAAAAAAGACTTAGAAAATGTGGGACAAGGTAACGCTTTGAGATTGGTATGGGAGGAACGCTGCCCCTTTTATGAGACAGTCAACCTGATAGTTACCTACGTTAGGAACGAGAGCATCTGGAATGGAGCATGGAGAATAAAAGAACCAATGAGACAGGAGCATGAGAGATGAAGAGGCACAACCAGACACAGAACCAGATAACTCAATGCAGATAAAAGCAATAAAAACATTAGAAAATAATACACTGTACAGAATCTGCCTTAAGAACATGTTTGATGGAACGGAATGTTATGTGAAACATCAAAATAAATACACAGAAACACAAAAATAAAATGAGCACAAAATACCTACATCAGCAAGCTTGGAAATGGGGCTGGAAGTTTGCAATGTCTAACGCGAGAAATTGTAGCAAGAAATTTCAGATATCATAGCTGTTCATTTTGTAATTGTTTATCAATTTTCAACATGGAAGTAACACAGAGAAAGAGATTGAATTGGTCATTTTTTCAGGTATCATGTAGTTTCTTTTGATATGAGCAAATGATTTCATAACTAACACACAGCAGAGGCTGCAGACCTGGCGTAGATGAACCTAAAGCCCAGGGGTTCCTGTTCTAGGCTCCTCAGATGTCAAAATCTTAAGCAGCAAGGAAAATATGTAAGGTAAATCTATGTTACGCATACATCATAAAGTTTGTCTCTGGAGGACGGTAAGTGATCATTTCAGATTGTATAAGCCCACAGGAGAGTAGGTAACGTGAAACGACAAAACTCAGAGACTGGTGGAAACAATAGCTGTTACTTGACAATAAATAAATGTTGTTCTAGAGACACGTGTGCATTAAAAAAATCCACATTCACCCATCTAACTAAACTCTGGTTCTATTACGCTCATTCCACAACAGTATCACATTTTGTAATGGAAACAACAAGGAAAAACACATTAAATAAAACACATACTATAGAGCAAATAGACTCTAATAAACACGCCTCAGGGAATTGCTATTATTTGGTAGGGGACAAAGCACAGAGGAAGCAAAATTTTAATGCCTGCATATTTTATAGAGATGTGCATTCGTTTCGGAAAAATTTCGGAACGAAAGCAATTAATTCGTATTCGAAATTACTTCCGAATAACGAATCGATATGAATTCGAAACGAAACAGTATATAACGAATTTATTTCATTTTATACTGTGTCATTGTCATAAAATATTTTTTTTTTTTTTTTGGTGTTCTGGAATTCGAATCAACATCAACTATCGAATTGATCTTAAATTAAAATACATGCAATACAAGTAATGCAGTCAGCAAACAACTTTATGAAACAAATACATTTTGTTTCACAGTTTCGCAAGCAACTGTCCCTGTTAAATTGACTCAAATACTAAATCTGTGAGACAGCTTAATTTAACCCTAGCTTGTTTTTTAACAGTAAAATTTGATCAATTGGAGTTTTAATTAGTGATCCAAAATTCGAATTGATATCACCTATCGAATTTGAAATGAACTATCAAATTGATATCAACTATTGAATTTGAAACGAGCTATCGAATTGATCTTAACTTACAATACAAGTAATAGTCAGCAAAGGACTTTATGAAACAAATTAATTTTGTTTCACTGTTTAATTTGACTCAAATGCTAAATCTGTGACACAGCTTAAAATTTAACCCTAGCTTTTCTTTCAACAGCAAAATTTGATTAATTGGGGCTTTATTTAGTGCTCCAAAATTCTAATTGATATCAACTATCAAACTGATACTATCGAACGAAATTTCAAATCGATACGAAATTTTGAATTGATCCGAAACGATACGAAATACGAAACTAGTTACGAAATTCGGAAAACGAAATTATTTAAGAAACTAAACTAAACTAAACAAATTTTTCAGCCATGCGCATCCCTAATATTTTATGAAACACAGCTTCTGTACTGTACTCAACTCCGATCAAGCCAAGCTCTAAATGGACTCCATAGTGCACTCTCCTCTGTGGAATATTATCATTATTGTGTTTATGCAATCCACATTCCTTTAAGGAATTGGGTTTTATAAGGCACACCCCTAGCAATTAGTTTTATAAGTGATGCACCTCTGTGGAACCGAGTTGTCTACGGTAGTGGTTCGCAACCACAGAGCACAGGTGATCTGATTTGCTGCTCAGTGATGGCAGGGTTCAGTCTGCATTTCCCCAAGGGAATCCTTATAATCTGGCCTTTTAGAGGGACTTGGGTTGGGAAACACTGGTCTACAAGATACTTCTCTGCGGAACAGAACTTTGTTAGGCACACTTCCCGGAGGAACCACCCACTCAATAGAGCTGCATTTCAAGGCAACTGAGACCAATAAGGTCTTGTTTTTTGGGAACTTTATGGGACAAATGCACACCCCTGATGAGCCGAGTTTAATAAGGAACACAGCTTTGAGAAAATTGTATTTGTATCGAAAACACCTTTGAGGAGCTTGGTCTTGTCAACCAAACAGTATGAAGAACTGTGTCCATTAATTTATACTACAATTGTTTTGTGATTGATGCTGAATGGTACGCTTGTAGGTAACGGATGTGAAGGTCTGTTAGGTATGCATTTACAATGCTGTACAGTCTGTAGTTTTCCTATCTGACAAGACCAGGGATGTGACTTTGTGGTGTCCACATTGGACTTCAATCAATGAACAAGGCAATATTGTATGTGCTTTGGTACCTGAATTATGTTGTTGGTATATTTACAAGTCAATAACTTATGGCCGCTACTTAAGGAACCAACTTTGTTGTGTTGTGTTTACGACATTACACTTCAATGTTAAAAATAAAGACTACGTCAAAGCATTTTTCAGTGTAGCACCCCTTTGTTTCATTTCCCCCCAACCTTTGCAACTGCTTCCTTGACCCCAAATAACAAGTGTGCATAACATTCCTTTATCTTTATATTTGCAGTCTACCAAGCATTCTTAAGCTGTACATGAATGTGTCTCACACTCACCCTTCACTCTCTCCCCTCTGTTGAGTTGGATCTCTCCAGGTCCTTGCGGCTCGTATGATTTCACAGCTATGAACGTTCTTCCAGGGACAGCGCTGTACAGTTTCCTTTTGGGCCCCCGGGGGCCGGTGCTCCTCATATCCAGAGGCCCGGGGCTGTAAACAAACACATAGGTGATGGTGCTGAGTGGAGGTCGGCCTGCCATTCTGGGATGCTACCAGCTCACAACTTCCCAGTGGTCTCATGGACAGCTCCGAAATGGAAGGTGGCACTTGGTGTTAGACAGTGGCCCCCAATTCTCCATGCTAGGCCTCAGACACTTGCCCCAACCCATACTGGAACCCACAGGAGGTATTGTCAGACACTATTCCGCAACCACAGAATCACAGGGCCTCCCCTTTCAAAATAAGCAACTGTCTTAGCTGTCCTCAGGTCACCCCTCCCCTGACCACAATATTCACAGGAAATAGAACCTAAGAGAGAGGAAAAATGAATTCAACAAGGTGACAGGGAAACAAAGTAACAGAGCAATGGAATGCACAGACAAGGTGAAGCTGAGAAGGACACAGGAATATTAATGAGGACAGACGAAGAGGGGTGTATTAAGGAATGGCTAAAGATGATAGAAAAAAAAAAAGACAGAAAGAGAAAGGAGGAATGTGGGGAAGGTTGTAAGGGAAGCAAACGGGAGGACGGGAAATCACAGAAAATGTACGTAGAGAAGGTGGGTAGGAACCAAGGGAAACAGAGCAAGGAAGCAATAAATGAAGGGAGCGATAGGGGCCGTCAGAGGTATGGAGAGATAGACGAGGGACAACACAGCTGTCTGCCGTTCTCCCCGTTCTTTTGCTGTTTCAGATAAACTGTCAGTAGGCGAGGAGGGGGGGATAGAGTAAGGATAAAAAACAAGTGGGGAGGGAAAAACAGGGGGTTGTCCATTCATGCTTTTCTTTCTCCCCCCAGCTTTCTCCACTCAGTTCTCAGACCCGCTAACCTCAGCCTCCCCCTTCCTACAGCCCACTCACCAATCTTCACCTTGATCAATAGGCTGTCCCTCACTTCCAATGCTGGCCTTATCTATCTGGACCCTCTATCATTTACTCCCATCTCTTCCACGTTCATTTCTCATGCACGCTTTCGCCTCCTCCTGACATGATCCCTATCCTCAACACTCACAACCTCATCTCAAACCTTTACTTCTAAAGGTTCATATGTCCTTTTGATCTACACCTTCTGTTTTATTTTATTACCATTTTTTCTCTCTGTGGTTGTCATCTACACAATGATATCATTTTGTGTCCTTCAACTTTTCATCTATCTTCGTTCTCTCTTCCGTTTTTAATCTTTCATCCCATCAACAGCCTGCCACTTGTTCTCTACATCATTCCCAACCCCATAACCTGTCGCCCACCATATCCCATGCTTCATATTTATCCCTGTAATCTGCATCACCTACCTCCCAACCACTTGTCCCAGCTTCTTTTTTCTTTCTCGCCATAATTATGTTCAAGTATCTGTACCCTTCAATGGTTAAATGTGTCTTGCTAGTCCTCTGTTCTGGTTCTTACAGCCTGTGTCCTCCACACACTGTTCCCTTACTCTGCTCCTGTCTAGTGCTTGTTGCCTCCTATCTCTCTCTGTCCCAAGTGTTATCCTCCTCTCCTTTCTCTTTGACACTCTGTTTTCATATCTTCCTTTTCGCTCTCTCTACACATCATGCCCCTTCTTGTTTTCCTTCGTTCTTTCTCCCTCCCTCTCTCTCCCTGACTCTCTCCCTCCTCTTTCCCTCTCCGCTGCCTGACAGATTTTGAATTACTGCAGAGAGAGTGT
The DNA here is from genome assembly GCA_009667805.1 of Leptobrachium leishanense. Classification (NCBI taxonomy): domain Eukaryota; kingdom Metazoa; phylum Chordata; class Amphibia; order Anura; family Megophryidae; genus Leptobrachium; species Leptobrachium leishanense. The sequence continues at coordinate 69,545,721 of CM019065.1, forward strand.
GTGATGGGAGCTGAATATTAATGCAAAATCAGTGACAGAGAAAGAGACAGTTCGGCAATACAGGATGAGACTGCACAACAACACTAAGGGCCCTATTACATTATTCGCCCATACATTTCCGCCCGCGTAAAAACGCATTAACGCGAGGGGCAAAACCCTTTGCGCTGAACGTCGTATTACAATGTCAGTGCAACAAACGCGCGTATACGTCTAACGCGGGTGAACATGCGCGAACGCTGCGCAAGCTTACTGTACTTTGCGCGTCCTATACTTAACATTGTGAGCGCAAATGCGTTTGTGCGCTGTTACGCGGATGGTATTACAATCTATGCGCAGTTTGTAACGCACAGCCTTTGCGCATAATTTTAGCAACTCCTAAAAGCTGGTGTTAATGGCAAATTCTATCAACCTGGCCGAAACCAAATACACCAGCCCAAAAAAAAATACGCAGCAAAGTATAGTTACACATTATACACATAGAAACCAATAAAATGGAGAAGTCGTGCGTGTTTTTTTTATTGATGCAGCATATATGCGCAGATTGACTTTGAAAGGCGCAAAAACTGAACGCGAGACAATTGTGGTTCTTAATTCTGATTGGCTGAATCTCGTGAAAAAAACAGTCCGCACACTGATTTCTGCGCGCAACGTTGCTACGCGCGCATTTTTGTGCGTCTGTTTTACGTGCGTTATTTTTTGACGGATCAAAAAATGCGCGAGGATTGTAATACCAGCGTTGATTTACACGCGTTAACGTTTAACGCTTTGCGCAAAAATTCACGTGTTGCGCTTGCGTTTTTGCGTGAAGAATGTAATAGGGCCCTAAGTGTACAAACACTAAAGTAAAAGCACAGGAGTGGTTAAGGAGTGTTAGTTGGTTATTCTACAGAGAAAAACAAATGCAAAACACAAAACATTCTACATTTTTACCATCTTATTATTTGCTAATGCAACCATATTGTTATAAACCAATAAAAAAAACAGATATACATGTTAGAATTATAAAAGAGAATGTTCATCTCAGACACAGAGATAGCGTCTTCTCAAGCTGACTGGGTACCATAGAGTATTCAAAAACAGTAAGAACGGGCTCAGCGCCAAAGGTAATTTCTTGCTAAACAGTGAATCGGATGAAAATAGCAAGGGAATCACTCATTTTATGACTAAATCAGGGGTCAACAACCTCGCCCCCCCAGTTGTTTTAGAACTACATCTTCCATGACACTCAGTTACTCAATAAGTTGGCGCGTGCAGATATTCCTTACAGTCTCCCCTTTACTGCATTTATACCACACCAGCTGCTTTATTTGCGACTGACCACGGAATGAAGAGCAGGCACAGCCTGATACTGGCAACGGAGCCGCGCGTCGCCATAGGTATCGGCTCCTGGAGTCCATAGGAGCCAATGGAGCCCAGTATGTCCCAGCCATGAGCAGTGCGCAAGCTCACACTCGCAGGATCGTGCGGGAATCTAGGATGAAACGCGTAGGGACACTAGGAACTGTTTGATCCTACTCTCCCACTGCTCCCGGCAAGTGAAAATGACAGATCATGATGATGCCCTCTCCACAGTGGTATGACATATGAGTATGGGATTTTTTTAAGAGGTTAGTCTTAGTGTGTTAAGTGCTTTTGCAAATACAAAATCACTTAACACCTGGTTTTAGGAGCTAGTATTTCTTTGAGAAATACCGACTCCAAGTCAGAGGAATGAGCTACCATGGAAAGGCTTGTCTTACTCCCAGACACTAATTAAAGCGTCCTATGCAAAGTAAAGGAAACCTTAAATTACAGCAAGGTTGCGCTTTGCTTGAGCTGCAAGCACAGTTTGCGGCAAGAGTGGAATAGCGATTCCCAACTTTAAGAACTTTTGGAAATGTTACGTATAACGTCTCCAGTAGTTATCTTAACGTCAGCAGTGGAATAGGGCCCATGGAGGGCTGGGGTTGCTTACCCATGGACCAAAGAATACCAGAGATGGAGGGAAAAAAGCAGATTCACATGTTTGGTCTACAAATCTTCACTAAATTGGTGAAGAATTGCATATGAATTGAATGACATGTAGTATTATTCATATTATTTACCAAAGCAGAACTTTGTCATGGTGACTGGGGTTTAGAGATAACTGCTGTCCATCCAATGGCACCACATAGATTAAATAAGATGTTTGGTAACTGCCCTCTATGCTCTGGTCTCATATTGCACTTTTTGGATAACATGTCACGTATATAATTTCATGGAAACTAATTATAAAATTTTTATACAAATTTATTGACAGTAGAAAGCTCTAATTGTCTCAAATGGTGATTATCTCATGTCCACTGTGAGGGCTGGACATAAACATTTAGAAAATTGCCGCGCTATGTCTAGAGAATGGCTTGGCTTGGTCGGTGGGAATTAATATGATTGCCTGGAATTTAGAGCTGTTTTATCATCATTTGAAAATGCTTTGGAGACATTTTCGAAAATGAGCTTCGGATACATTTTGTCAGTGGCCAAGGTTGCCTTACAAATCCCGCTCGTCAAAGTGTATTATTTATAGTTTGGTCATTTGTAGGTTAGACAGTTTGACAATTTGGATGGAATGTCATGAGTTTCGTTCCTACTGATGGATACATTTAGACCTGTGTGAGCAAAGGCAAAACCCACAGAATACAGTAATAAAGCAGCCCTGGAGAAAGGAAACAACACATTATGTAAATGGTGGGTAAGGTGGTCATAATTGTCATTGAAAAAAATAAAAGTGGAGGAGGAAGAATTTGTTGACGGGAAAAAATAAAGAAAAAGAAGAAACGGCAGAGGATCACATTTCCAAGAGGAATCTGGTTGTTCGTACAAGAGGCTTTTTAGGCACGGCTTTTCTAGGCTGATTACCAGTAGAAAATAAAGAAGCTGTGCATAATCTGGCGGACCATGCAGATTTTATTGTTAAAAGGCCTCTCTTTAAAGCAATATATTGATTTTTTCCAGTTGCTACTACAGAACGACCGAGCAGCCATATCAATGCAAGGCAGCATTGTAATAGCATCACTAGAGGTAATTTTTAACCCCTTCTTCCCAAGCCTGTTATATTCCAACGGCAGTGGCGACTCTAGGAACAATATTTAGGGGGGGCACAGAAGATACCGCAGTCAAAACTGGGGGGCACTAATAATTTTCACCACTAAATCATATCACTGAATAAAACTAAGGGTCCAATCACCTGTGTGAGCTAAAACACCATCGCTAAAGGAAACATTTAGCGCGAGTTGCTAAAACATAGTGCCTGACGACCCACGAACAGATCACCTTGTCTGCATTAGTCCATGAATAAGGTCGTTTAGCGCACGCTAGGAAAACTCTAAGACCCGGGCTGAGACCCAGCGCTAATGCGGTTGTGTACAGGATAGAACGTTTTTTTTTTCCAGTGCCGGGCCATACCTATCCCCCGCCCTCACAAGCTTGAATATGAACACATCCAGTGAATAACCTCACACCCCTGCATTATTAAAATCATCCAAGGTGGCCGTATCATCCATGGTTTGATGCACACATATATTAAGGCTGATGGGCATTGCATGATAAATGCCACCCAACAGCAGGTAGAATCATTACACTGCATTTAATAGATCCAAAAGGAAGGCCAGGTGAGCGACAAAAATTTCCCTGCTGCAGCATATAAATAATACATGTTTCAGGGCAAGACTTATTCACATGTCCCTTTAAACATGGTCCACACAGTCACCCTAATAATCAACCGCTTCCATACTATGAATAACCCCCAGCATAAGATGTTTAAAATTAGGCAATATATTAGAATTAGGATATATGTGGATAAAGGATACTTTTATAATAGAGCCGACTGCAACAGCAACGACAATGCGGACCAGATCCATTGCTATAGTGTATGGGGCCAAGAGAACACCTGTGCTGCATTCCTTTCAATTGCCTGTTAATTTTGGGCGAAGATCTGTTTTTTTTGGAGTTAGCACCAGGGTTAAGCAGTAGGTAAAATGGTGCAATTAGCGCCCCTCAAAAAATTAGCGCTGGCACCAACTGATCTGCTAGCTGCAAAAGCGCTAGAGATCTCTAGCGCTCCCCATGTTAAGTAAAGGACGCAGAAAGTACAGTAAGCTTGAGCTACAAATCGCTAATAGCAATGCGCTAAGTGATTTTTCCCGTTTGTAGCGAGAGGCAAAAGATCTGTTGGTCAGGCGCTAGACTCGATTAACCTGGCGCTAACGCAAAACCATGCCGAAGCAAGGGTTAACTCACACCAGGTAATAGTGCCCTAAATAAGTATATATAAATAAGATTCCAAAAGCCCAGAGTAATGTGATGTAATGATGCCTTTTTATTGTACTAACATGATACTTTATTTGCCGCAGTTCGGCAGTTTTCGCTGAATGTCTGATTGCTCCTTCAGCAACTCCACTTTTAGCAAATTACAGTGACCATTCGCTAAATAGGGAATTCACTTTATTTTCAGCGAAATAAATTCCCCGAAATGTGACAAAAAGCAGAGGATCTAAAGATGATTAGACCCTTTAGATTCTAACTTCCATAATAACCCCTGAAATGCCATAAACCCAGGGAAATACAATAAAAATAATAAACAATGTGGCATTTAGCCTACTCATTAACCCCTAAAATGCCATTGATCAAGGTAAAACATGAAATGAATACACTGTGAGGCATATAGCTAACACATTAATCCCTAAAATGCCATTAATCAAGGAAAAAATAAAATGTATAATGTGAGGGATGAAGCCTACCCATTAACCCTTAATATACAACTAAACCAAGGCAAAAACTAATGTAATACACAATGTAATGTATAGTCTGAACATTAACCACTTCACTGCTGAGACATTTCAACCCTGTGAAAATGCTTAAGTTTAAGTGCCTGTTATTATTTAATGTTTTTGACTTTTATTTCAAACGGAATATGGTCATGTTGGGTATCATTGGAAAGGCCAGAATCTGGTCTTTCCAAAGACACCTAGATCGTACATATACGATGCACAGGGACGGAGATACACTGGTCCGAAGAAGTGTGGTAAGCTGGAAGCTGATGTTTGGTGGGGGGGCACATGGGGGGGCAAGGAACAACCTGGGGGGGGGGCAATTGCCCCCCTGTAGAGTCGCCTATGTCCAACGGTAAGGTATGAGACAGTTCTGCATGTTATAGCAACATTAGCCAAAACCAAGGGATTAAAACAATTTAGTATTGAGATAAACTATTGCTGTTTGTTCGTACAAGTAATAATGATATTGCTGTTGCTTATAAAGCCTTTCATTATAGATGCTATTATGGTACATGTCATGCCCCATGATTTAGGATTTATTGTATATTTTCTGTTTTGTGTTGAATCTGCCTTTGCTGCTTACATGCTATTGATTTCATAGCTATTTTGTCTGTGCTGGGCATCCTTAGCTTTCTGCATACAGTTAGTTCCACCCCTCTGCTCTGTGTCTTGTTGTTAGTTACTTCCTGGTCACATAGCAGCCATTCTGTGCTCACTGCTGGACAAATCTAATGTCTTTTTACCTGCATTGCTGTACACCATTACAAGATTGTCAGTCTGATCATTAAACTCTTCAACTGGATTCATCTTTCTACGTGTCAGTTTTGATGAGTTGAAGCTATCTGCTGAACTTCATCGTGTGAGTACTGGTCAAATACAGACAGCTAGTCTAAAGCACCCACGCCTCACAGCTTTGCTTAGGGAAGCAGAATAGTACAATTAAGTTTTAAGGATGAGAGTTTTTATGAAAAAAGAAGATCTAGGGCCCTATCAGCTGGTGTGAGCTAACTCTAGCGTCAGCCTGTTTTCGCGTTAGCACCAGGTAAATTCACTCTAGTGCTGGACCAACAGATCGTTTTCCCTTGTTACAAACGGCAAAACCACATAGGCCAGCGTCAGACGAGCACACTAGGTGCGCCCGTACTGACGTGCTTACCGGCACCCGTTGCAGCGTTGTGACGCTGCAATGGGGCCGGTCACACGCTTGTGTGCGCGCAACAAGCATCCGTTATCAAACCCTCCCCGTCGATGCGCTACGACGTGTGTTGGCAAGGCTGCAAAGCATGATCCTTCATAGGTGCGCTCAGCGAGGTGGCTAGATGGGCATCGAGTGGAAGGAACATCCACTGTCAGACGTTCCTTCCGCTCTCCAATGACGCTCGTCTGACACCAGTCTTAGCTCGGGAATTAACGATTCGTAGCACGAGCTTACTGTACTTACTGCGTACTACACTTAACATGGGCAGCGCTACAGAGCACTTTTGCTATTCTAACCAACAGATCGTTTGGTCCCGGCACTAATTTTAGCGTTGACGCATATCGAAAAAATTTACCTACTGCTCAATCCTGGTGTTAACTGACGGAAAAGGAGAAAAAAAGGGAAAAAACGTCAAAAGTCCTTGCCCAAAATTAACAGGTAATTAACAGGAATGCAGCGTTTTCTGTTGGCTCGCCTGATGTAGTTTTCGTGTAAAAGATGCATTGTGTGGTTAAGCCAGCGTGCTTCGGGAAAACGTGAGAAGATGCACTGTATAGGAAAACCTGCCGTGTGTGAAGCACATAGTATTCAATGTAAAAAAGATTATCGTTTTTACCCATTATTTATTAAACCGTTTATTTTTTCCTATCCGCAGCAAAAAGCCTTTTTATTTATTGAATTTTTAGAATTAGGTATTTTTCTGGATTTTTCAGGTGAAATTTGGGGTTCTGATTTTTTTTTAATTATTTTTTTAAAAAGAGGCTTTTTTGCACTGGACGCTTTTAATTTTTAACCATACAATGCATTAGCGCTGGCTCTCAGCCTGGGACTTAGCGTTTCCCTAGTGTGTGCTAGTGAATCTTCTGCACGGACTACAGCGGACAAGGTGATCTATTGGTGGGTTGCCAGGCGCTACCTTTTAGCGATTTGTGCTAAATTTTGCATGTACCGTTTGTGTTTTAGCTCACACCAGCTGATAGAGCCCCTAAAGCCCCTAAAGCAACACCAATATTTGTGCCAACCTTCTATCAACCCTCCGATTTTAAAACGCACATGTCATGCTCAATTCACGTTTGACCAATTTAATAGGGAAATGCTCCCTGTATATGAGTTAGCATTTTTTTGTTAACATAGGCCTTGATTTTTTTCAGCCCAGTAAGTCCAAATTGGAAGTTTATTCGGCACGTGGTTTTGTCACATTACAGTTCAGGAGATTCAAATGCAGGTTTACCGGCATTTTGATTCCCAATAAACACTTGTATCAAATATCGGCCCTCGTGGCTCGACTTTTCAATGGAAATATTGGCGTAAAGATCCAATTCCAGTTTATCGGCATGACAATTTTTGGACAAGAAAAATAGAAATGGTTAAGGCTAAGGTCAGACGAAAGCATTTTTAACGTGCGTTTAACCACACGAAATCACGGCCGTGCTAGCAGCAAATGACGTCCAATGCCGGGTAACATACGAAGAACGGCCGCACGAAAGTTCGTCCGCGCAACGCAAGTGGCAAACGAACGCATTTTTTCTAGAACGTCAAACCGCTACTACTGACGTACAGAGTGCGCTGCGTCCGCTAGCGGCGTGTTTGCGTGATTTGGAGACGTCAGACGCTGCACACGTCTGGCCAACATAACGTCCAGACGCAAAAAGGGTTTTATTGATGATCCGTACAAAATCACGGCCGAAAATGCGCATCGTATGACCGCTATCGCGTGTTCCGTGAAAAAATACGTCCATTCGTTCGAACGCACTTTTTCACGGACAACGCGAAAAATGCGTTAGTCTGACCCTAGCCTAAAGGTGTTGATAAATGGCTCCATAAACAATATATAACTCAAGCAGTGATATAAGCCAGAGACCGAACAGGGTAGGCCTGATGCAAAATTTTCATAGTACAGCCAGGGAGCATGTATAACACAGACCAAATAAATAAATCTGATCTAATATCATTGGCAATAAAAGTAGCGTTGATCAGTGTAATCATAATAGCTCGTTTAAAAAGTTAATTAGTATGTTGCAGTCAATTCACCACTTGGGAAGAAGCCGGGGCCCCTTGGAATCACAGGACCCCTGAACATATCATGGGCTGTCACCCCACTGATGGCAGCCTCGGTTTAAAGTGGTGATTTTCACAGACCACCTATAAAAAGTACAGTGCAAACAACGGTAAAAAGCACGAAACACGGTTGAAGCTACGCAGAAATGGATGCTAAATTAATACGGCAGAAGCTCTGGTGGTGGAGACCGCATTGCATCCTACACGGACAAGTATGAGGAAGAACTGTAATTTCATTGCACTTGCTCCACCAACGTTCAACAAAGTAAAACCACTGGTTCGATGATAGCACAATGGTTTATGCATAAACCCTCCAGACTCGCGTCACTTTCTTGAGGTGAAATGGTATACATCCATCTTGGCTAAAAACTGAATTACATAGAAATGGCATTATCAGCAACCATGTACGCAGTGAGTCTACTCCCGAGATACTTCACACATATCAAGCATGAATTTTGATACTTTCACTACGTCACGTTTGACACTCAAAACATCTGCTTGACCGCCTTAATACAATCCTCACAATAAAGTATGTTAAGACTCTAAGGTCCGTTTTGAGGATTCAAAAGACCATAGATGGACATATGTGACCAAAGCGACGTTTTGCCCCGAGTGCGCAGTACTTCTTTCCTTACCTCAGCTCTCAAATTGTGTTTCTCTTATATCTTCTGTTTCCTGGCATCACTACTGTTGTCCATTGTTGCAGTAACTGCACGTAGAAAAGATGAGTCTCAGGAGCTTTAAAACCCACTTTCAGCTTCCACGGATTAAAATCACAACAGACGGAAGAAAGAGTCAAAAGGGGAGAAGATCTTCATTGCTCTCAGCTGTTCCCATCTGCCTAGGCCCCATATCAAAATGACGAGATACAACTACTATGTATTTTTTAGTTCTTTCCTTCATCTGACTTCACTGTCAATAAATATGCAGAAAAGGTCAGTAGAGGATAGAACGGGAGCGGTGCTGCTTAAACCATCTATGTCAGTGAGTGTTAGCGTACGCAGATTGAACATCTGTGTACACAACTATTGTATTGCATGTACGTGTGCTGTTTCTTGTGCATGAATGGCCGATTCATGTCTCTTATCTCTGATCGTGGCCTTCTCATTAACAATATAATGCATGTAAGACTTTGTTAAGCATATCCGAGTTACCTTTTTCATGGCCAAGATGGTGGCAAAGAAATACCTTGCTTCAGGCAACTGGTACGTTGTCTTAGTTGCTCAACCAAGATCAAGACCTACATCCACTGGATGCATAGTTTGCCTCATGGTAGCGCCAGCCCTGAGGGAAGCAGAAAGTAATTCCAGTTTTTGGCCCAGGGAATACATGAAACTCAGTAGCCTGTTAACTCCTTCCCTTCAGGTTTTCCTTTCATTTTTCTGTTCTCCCTATCTCCTTCACCCCTCTATCACTCCCTATGCCCTGCTTGTATCTCTTCCACATAACCACATTAATTTATTTAACTCTCCAAATGTCTAAAGTCCATCATGCTATCACCCTTTCAGCATTTTCCCTGTTGTGGTGTCCTTCATTTCAACCGTATTTTTAATAAGTTTCATCCTTTCTTTACTCAATCTGTGACGCTTGGGTCCCATACGTATATCACTTTGTCTCTCTCTTTATAGACAATAATGCACTTTTTTAAAGTCATAACATACAATACACAACGCTTCGTTTAAATAGACAGTGCGAGACCTTGAATGAGAGAGTGTTAAAGCCAGAGAAAGAGTGAAAGAATATGGGACAGAGAGCAAGAATGAGCAGGGAAGAAATAAAGACAACAAATTAAATAGAGAGCAGAAGATAGCAACAACAAAAAAGAGGGCCCTATTACATTCTTCGCGCACAATTGGGCATGCGCGCAAAAACGCATTACCGCGAGGGGCAAAACCCCTTGCGCTGAATGTCGTATTACGACGTTCGCGCACAAAATGCGCGTTAACGTCTAACGCGAGTGACCCTGCGCGAACCCTTAGCGAGCGCTTTAGTGCTCGCGTCCTATACTTAACATTGTGAGCGCAAATGCGTATGTGCGCTGGTGCGCGTATGGTATTACAATCTTAGCGCAAAATTTAACGGACAACGTTTGCGCGCATAATTTTAACGTCTTGAAAAGCTGGTGGTAACGGCAAATTGTAACAACCTGACCGTACCAAACTGCGGATTCACAACGGAGAACGTCGATGCGCACGTTTTTATTACTAGATCCGTCAAAAATGACGGCCACTACCTTGTCTTCCGTCAAAACGTAAGTCTGTTGTGCGCAGTCCGCACAAAAATGACGGACTCGCGTAAAAAAAATGACGGACTCGTGTTAAAAATGGACTCTGACGGACTTGTGTTAAAAATGACATTGCGCTCACTGATTTCTGCGCGCAAATTTTTTTGCGCGTCGGTTTTACGAGCGCAATTTCACGTCGGATGAAAAAATGCGCGAGGAATGTAATTCCAGCGGTGATTCTTGTGCTTTAACGTTTAAAGCTTCACGCAAAAAAACACGCGTTTCGCGTGCGTTTTTGCGTTAAGAATGTAATAGGGCCCAGAGAGTATGGGAGGGGGAAATAGAGGAAATGAGAGAAAAGCATGGGAGAAAGAAGGAAACGGAGAGCAAGAGATCGAAACAGAACAAGCAAGAGAGCTATAAAAAGAATGTGTAAGAGAATGAGGGAAAGAGAAAGAGTTAAGTAGTAAGACAGAGAGAATGTAGGAGCTAAAAAGAGCAAGGAAAAGAAAGAGCAGGAGAGAGAAATAAAAGAGAATGGGAGAGGGAAATAGAGCGAGGGAAAGAAAGAGCAGGAGAGAGAAAGCATGTAAAGGTTATGTGAGACAAAGAACAAGAGAAAGAGCTAGAGCAAGAACAAGTAGGGAAAAGAGAATGCCGGCAAGTTAAGGAGACTGGTACAGTGCAAAAGAAAGTGTTAGGAAAGAGAGCATTAAAAAAAAAAGAGAGTGAGAGAAATAAAAGAGAATGGGAGAGGGAAATAGAGCGAGGGAAAGAAAAAGAGTGAGTGGGAGAAGGAAAGCATATGAGAGCAAGAGAGAGAGACAGAAACAGAATGAGGAGGCCAGAGAAGAGAGAGTGAGGGCAAGAAAACGATCGCAAGGGAAAGAAAGAGAGCAAAAATGAATGACAGTGTGAGACAGTAAAAAATAGTGAAAGATAGCAAAGGAGAGAGCAAGAGAGATGTAAAAAGAATGCGTGTGTGAGAGAGTGAGGGAAAGAGAGCATGAGAACAATAAAAAATAGAGAACGTGAGACTGGATAAGAAAGGAAGAGATGGAGAGAAAGTATGAGAGGGAAAAAGGAAAGAAGGGAAAAACAGAGTGACTGAAAAAGTTTAAAGGATAGAGAAAGTGTGAAGTTGGAGAGAAGAACATGTTGTAGTTTTCAGTGCTGCTACTCTCTCCAGGTATTGGCCTACTCTAAAGAAGCTCATATCCCTGCGTGCCACGCGCAGTCACACGGCTTCTCACCATTGTGACGTCCAAGCGCTAAATTCCCTAGTTAGAGCTAAAATAGGGACGCTAACGGAAAACCTGTGCCTGCAGGTTTCTTTGAAGTGTCCCCATTTTAGCGTTAGATTCCGGGGCAGGTGCCACCACGACACCTTCCCTGGAACGCAGTGTAATGTGCAGAAAGGGTGCCAGCGGGAAAGGGAATTTTTTCCCTTTTGAGGCACAATTGGCATCGCAACAAGGGGGGGGGGTTTGTCTTCCTTTTGATCAATGGCATCCATAGGAATGTGTGGAAAGTTGCACTTGATGGACATTGGTCATTTTTCAACCTATTCTACTTTAACTATGTATGCGGTTTTGTTGAAAAAATACTATCATAACATTTATTTGAAACATGACATGTGCATTTAAAAGTTAAATATAGGAGAGAATGGCATTTTTGCATAGACTTCCTTATTACAAGATGGTAAAAAAAATGTAAATACTGTGAATTTTCTCATTTTTAAATTATGAAGGGCCCTGTTCCCTACTTGGCACTAAAATGGGAATTGGGAATACTAACAGGGAAAACCTGCACCTGCTCCGGGAACGCAGCGCTACCCACGGTGATACTTGCGGTAGCACTCCCGACTCCATAGGGGGTTGCGCTGCCGGGCCGTGAGCTCTGCGAGATCTCACTCTCGCTAGATTGCGCAGTGTCACTTTGCTCCTGACAGTCAGAAGCCCCACTCCGCGGGATGAGAGGAAGAGTATCCGATTTATTGGGAAGGGGTTTAGCTGGTGTTAAATGATTCTGCAGAAGCGGAATCATTTAGCACTAGCTTCTGGGTGACGGTAAAAATCTGTTTAACCCATCGGTGCGGTAATCAGCGTTAGCACTTTGTAATACCTTACTTATCCAAATGCTAATTACTGATTGTGCTCACCATGTTAAGTATAGGATGTGAAAAAGTACAGGAAGCTCGCACAAGCTAGCATAATCACCGATGTGGTAACAGATTTTTACAGGGTTTAGCGTTAGGAAGGTAATATGGGTGGCATGCGTTAAAGTCACTTATTCTGGCATTAACGTTTACTTCTCCGAATGCTACAGCTAGCGTTCACAAGGGAATAGTGCCCCAAATAGTTAATTACACAAATATTGCTGGGAAGAAAGGTTCTAAACTCTAAATAGTGTCCCTTATGTTGCACAATGTCACACGGGGTGTGCATTATTAGCACTATAGCACATTCATTGCACAATGAATGTGAGAAAGATAGATAATAAAAATGGTGAGATCTCCAGTTTATGGGGGTTTGTAGTGATCATAATTAGATTAGTTGCAAAGCAGCTTTCATAAAAATCCAGGGCTCAAGTCCAGCGGGAACGGCGTTCCTGCACTTCTCCTGCAGCGGGAACGCAGCTTCATGCTGTGGGCCTAGAAAGTTTATCGCTGGGGCTGCTAGCGGAATGCATTAACAGCATTCCGCTAGTAGCCCCCTTGAATGGCCCCGTGTTACGCCGAACACCAGCGTGTTCCCTCGCGCAGCTGCCGTCCTCAGTCCTGTGAGCATAGTCGTCTCTGAGGGGGGCAAGGGGGGCAATTGCCCACCCTAGGTTATTCCTTCCCCCCCATGTGCCCACCCACCAGGATTCAGCATCCAGCTTCCCCCATGTCTTTGGACCGATGTAACTCCGGCCCCTTGCTTCAGGCATGGACGACCAAAGGGTCATTGGAAAAAGCAGAGTCCGGCCATTCCAATGATATCTAACATTACCATATTCAGTATAAAGACAAAATCATAAATAATAAAATAAAAATGTAACGATTTGTTTACAACAGGGTGGAAATGGCTCAGCAGTGAGAGGGTTAAGGGTCAGACTATATATTACATTGTGTATTAGTTTCATTTTTGCCTTGGTTTAGTTGTATATTAAGGGTTAATGGGCATACTTCATTCCTCGCAGTATACATTTTATTATTTCATTTCTTAATGGCATTTTAGGAGTTAATGGGTAGGCTACATGTCTCACAGTGTATGCATCTCATGTTTTCATTTGATTACTGGTATTTTAGTGGTTAATGCGTAGGCTACATGCCTCACAATGTATATATTTCACGTTTTCTCTTGATAACTGGCATTTTAGGAGTTTCTTTTTTTTTGAGAAAAGATTTTACCAGGAAGAATACATTGAGATTTCTCTCGTTTTCAAGTATGTCCTGGGTGGAGAGTATGTACCGTTGGGTGTCTTGCCCAAGGACACTTACTGGAGAGGTGCTCTTGCTAGCATCTTACCCATGTCTCCACACAGGCTCTCTCCACGCAGAGCAGTGATGTTACTGCTACTCCACCCAGCCGGCTTAGTTAGTGGGGAAGCTACATGCCCCTCAGTCAATTAATTTAATGTTTCCTCTTGATAACTGGTATTTTAGGGTTTAATGGGTAAGGTACATGCCTAAGTCTATTCATTTAATGTTTTCCCTTGATTAATGGCATTTTATGGGTTAATGGACAGGCTACATGCCTCAGTCCATTCATTTCATGTTTTCCATTGATTAATGGCATTGTAAGAGTTAATGGGTAGGCTACATGCCACACTATTTATATGTTTATTTTATTTACCTGGTTTTATGGCATTTTAGGGATTATTATGGAAGTTAGAAACTAAAGGGTTTATTCATCTTTGGATCCTTTTGCTTTTTGTCACATTTCGGGGAATCGATTTCACTGAAAACATGGTGAATTCCCTATTTAGTGAATTGTCACTGTAATTTGCGAAAATTGGAGTCGCTGAAGCAGTTATCAGCAAAAAACACCGAATTGCTGTACCAGGTTAGTAGAACAAAAAGGTACCATTGCTTCACATTACTCATTGCATCATATTACTCTGGGATTATGGAATCTTATTTATATAAACATATATAGGTTTTTCAGTGGTTTTATTTAGTGGCGAAACCTATTAGTGCCCCCCCAGTTTTGACTGTGGTATCTTCTGCGCCCCCCCCCCCTATATATTGTGCCTAGAGTTGCCACTGCCTGTGAGTGTGAAGGTTGTGATGCGGCCTACAGCCGAAATTTCACGAACCTTAAGATTTCAATGTTCTTGAACCCAGGACATACTTGAAAACGAGAGAAATCTCAACGTATCCTTCCTGGTAAAACACTTTATAAATAAATTAATTAATTAATTAAGCCGGCGGCAACGTGCAGGAGCAGGCTGGAGCTCAGAGTTACAGGAACACGTGGGTCACCTGATCCTGAGGTCTGTGCAGCGTAAGTATAATTCTGGGGGTTCTGTGCCAGGGTATATTAAATTTTGGGGGCCTGTGTTTGGGTATATTCAATTCTGGGGGTCTGTGCCCAGATACATTAAATTCTGGGGGTTCTGTGCCTGGGTATATTCAATTCTGGGGGCCTGTGCCTGGCTATATATACAGTTGTGTTCAAAATTATTCAACCCCCAATGCTGTAAAGGGTTTTAGGGAATTTAGTGAACATTTGTAATTGTATTCAGAATGAAATCCTACAAGGACTTTTTAAAGAACCATATGCAACTAAAATGACATCAATTGGTTTTGTAATACAGTAGTAAATGTTTCTTTTGTGAATTCATTGACACAATTATTCAACCCCTTAAAGACTACCACTCTGAAGAACAGAGGTTCATTCAAGTGTTTTCAATCAGGTATTGAAAACACCTGTGGATGTCACGGAGCAGCAATAAAGCATAATAAGCACCAATTAGGCAGCTTTAAAATGACTGTGATACTCAGCTCCTTCTAGACATTTACTGGTGTGGTTACAAACATGGTGAAGTCAAGAGAATGGTCCAGAAAGACAAGAGAAGAGGTGATTACTCTTCACAGGAAGGGCAATGGCTATAAGAAGATTGCAAAGATGTTAAACATACCAAGAGAGACCATAGGAAGCATCATTCGCAAATTCAAGGCAAAGGGCACTGTTGAAACGCTACCTGGTCGTGGCAGAAAGAAGATGCTGACTTTGACTGCTGTGCGCTACCTGAAGCGTAGAGTGGAGAAAAGTCCCCGTGTGACTGCTGAGGAACTGAGAAAAGATTTGTCAGATGTGGGTACTGAAGTTTCAGCTCAGACAATACGGCGCACACTGCGTAATGAAGGCCTCCATGCCAGAACTCCCAGGCGCACCCCCTTGCTGTCCCCAAAGAATAAGAAGAGTCGACTGCAGTATTGCCAAAAGTCATGTGGACAAACCACAGAAGTTTTGGGATAGTGTTCTGTGGACTGATGAAACAAAATTAGAACTGTTTGGGCCCATGGATCAACGCTATGTTTGGAGGAGGAAGAACAAGGCCTATGAAGAAAAGAACACCTTGCCTACTGTGAAGCAGGGCGGGGGGTCAATCATGCTTTGGGGCTGTTTTGCTTCTGCAGGTACAGGGAAGCTTCAGCGTGTGCAAGGTACCATGAATTCTCTTCAGTACCAGGAGATATTGGATGACAATGTGATGCAGTCCGTCACAAACCTGAGGCTTGGGACCTTTCAACTGGACAATGATCCCAAGCATACCTCCAAGTCCACTAGAGCATGGTTGCAGATTAAAGGCTGGAACATTTTGGAGTGGCCATCGCAGTCACCTGACTTAAATCCAATTGAGAACCTCTAGTGGGACTTAAAGAAAACAGTTGCAGTGCGCAAGTCTAAGAATGTGACTGAACTGGAGGCTTTTGCCCATGACGAATGGGCGAAGATACCCGTAGATCGCTGCAAGACACTTGTGTCAAGCTATGCTTCACGTTTAAAAGCTGTTATAACTGTAAAAGGATGTTGTACTAAGTACTAAGATTGAATGTCACTTGGGGGTTGAATAAAACTGATAATGATGTGAGCACAGAAAAGACATTTGTGGTTATTTCATTATAAATGTTATGTTATATTTGTCTGACCTACACGTGCCTCTTTGATTTAATTGTAAGCAAGATGACTGAATGATCAAAATCAATGTCAAACTGGCCAAAACACTCAATTTCAGTGGGGGTTGAATAATTTTGAACACAACTGTAAGTCTGGGGGGTCTGTGCTGGGTATATATAACTCTGGGAATCTGTAAAATATAATTATGTATATAATTCTCGGGGTATATATATATATATATTTATTTTTTCTTCAGGTAATGGGGGTTGCGGGTTGTGGACTTTTCGGGTGAGTTCCCTCACTTTTTTTCCCAGGACTTGACCCCTGAAAAAATCCATATAAAAATGATAATCTCTATGTGGCATAATTATTATTATTATTATTCTTTATTTATAAAGCGCCAGCATATTCCGCATAATGCATGTATATGGAAATCACAGAAATACTTTGTATCTATAGAGGGATTTTCAGCAATTACAACCCCCTGAATCTTATCCCTGTACAGCAATGGAACATGCTGGCGCTTTATAAATAAAGAATAATAATAATAATGAGTGACCCCAGAGCTCTCCCTGTATTCTGCCCTCTCCCTGGCTGTTGTAAGGCAGCAGCAACATTTGAGCTTTTTGTTAGAGTGAGGCTCGGGCTCTTTTGCACCTTGCTTACAGTAAAAAAAAAAAAGGTGACTGGAGAGAGATAATACAAAGTAGGTATGTACATTTCGTTTTGTTCCAAATCAAAATTCGGACAAAATTTACTGTTTCATTTTTCGGAAGTGCTTCCGAAAAACAATCTATTCAGTCCGAATTGGAACAAAAACAAATGGATTTGGACCGAAATGAGACAAAACAGAAAGAAAATAAAACGATATAAAACATACGGATTTCATTTTTCCAGATCAATGCGTTATACCATCAGGGTTATTCAAAGAGAATCGAAAAGTCACTGCACGTTCGGTGACTTTTATTTCTCTTCAATTCGGTTTGTTTTGCCGATCCCATTTCGGTGACCCTGCGGTGTATTCAGCAAGCACCACAGGGTCCCCGAATTGCAGGGAAAGGCTGCCGCAAACCCGACGAAAACTAACCGCAAAACCCGGCGAATGCACGCCGAAAACCTGCAAAAACATTTGGATTAACCCGCCGAAAACACCGGAAAAACCCGAGCAGGAGCCGATCACACGCAGCGAAGCTGCCGGAAAAACCCGACACCGCAGGAGAAGGCAGTGAATAAATTAGCAAAACAGTTTGCTTGAATGTTTGAAAAGTGAAACACTGTTTGCAAAGAAACTACTGAGTGAAAATGTCTGAAATTTGCATATGAGGTCCAGGGAATGATAATAAAAAGGGCTGTTACAGAAAAAATAAGTAAACTTATTGAAAATAAGAAAAATGCTTAAAATATCCTAAAAAAGTCTATAAATATCTTTTAAGAGACTCTTTACTGCAGAATTTTATAATGAACGGTTTATTAGATATTGAATTAAAACGGGAATATTTTTAACCTTGAAGTCTATGGGATTCGCCTGAATAAATCTGCCGCATGAAACCACCGAATGGCAGGGCAATTCGGGAACCTTTCACTGCTGGTTTGTGTTCTCTGAATAGCCGAAGCAGTGCTTTTTCATGGGGATTTCACTGCCCTCGAACAGGCACCGAACAGGCACCGTATGTGCAGGCAATTCGCCAGGATTTGGCGAATTGCCTGCTCTCTGCCGATAGCTGAATGGCCAAGAAAGGTAACCGAACGCTGATTTTCAGCGTTCGGTTACCTTTCTCAAGCAATTCAGATCTCTTTGAATTACCCTGCATTTTACTTACACTCAATTCCCTATAGACAAGTAGTGGTTAGTTAATCTATTCAGAGAACGCCAAACAGCACTGAGATAACAATGATATGCCCTGATTTTCAGTGGTTCGTTCGACAGCTTTAAACTTGCCAATCCCATAGGTTTCATTGTAAAAAATATTCCTATTTTTTTAATAAATATTTATTCACTGTTTATGTTTATTCTTTTCATTTGCAGCAAAAAGTCTATTTATGTTTTAGGATTTTTTATGCATTTTTCGAGATATAACAATACAGCCAGTACTACAATAAAAATACTACACAGTACCAAAATAAAATAACAGCCGGTACTACAATATAAATACCAGCCGGTACCAAAATCAAAAATGGCAGCCGGTACTACAATAAAAAATACCAGCCGGTACAAAAATAATCCCATAGTTTTCAATGTAAGAAATATTCCCCGTTTTTATTAAATATTTATTCAACCATTTATTCTTTTCACTTGCAGCAAAATTAAATTTTAAAGGATTTTTTTAGGCATTTTTGGATTCCTAATTTTTTTAGAACAACGAGCCTTTTTTCCTTTGCAGAACGCAGTGGCTTTTTTTTTCTTTCCTTCAGTCTTGCTGCGTTCTATGGTGCTGAAAGCTATTCAGTACCAAGGACAGCAGCTATTCTTGGTGCTAAAACCTATTCAGTACCAAGTACAGCAGCCCTGCGGGGCTACGGGGCCCCGTGGAGCTGCTATCTATGGTTCTGAATAGGTTTCAGCACCAAGAATAGCTGCTGTCCTTGGTACTGAATAGGTTTCACCACCAAACACAGAGGTTTAGGCATCTTTTTTTTTTACACCTTAATCTAAGTAAAATTCATCTGTTTCACATTCCGAAATAACTAATAAAAACGAAATCCGGAATAAAAACGAAATAACTAATAAAAACGAACTACGAATTGATCCAAAAAACGAAATACCAATAAAAACGAAAGAATGAATCAATCCGAAATACAAATTACTGATTGTCCGAGCCAACGAATCAATCCGAATATACGAATCACGTTAACATATCGAACGAACCAAACCGAAAAAAAACAACAGAATGAAATTATCCGAAACGGAACTAAACATTTTTTTTTTTGACGTGCACATGTCTAATACAAAGAATTTTGTTTCTCCACAGTCGGCACACTTTACAAAGGTATGCAAATGAGGTTGTATATGCTAATGATTGCTTTTCAATATTTTACAACGCAAAATAAAGTTATGTCTATTTTGGTACTGAAAGGGTTAATTACAACAAGTTCTCATATAAGGTGAGCTTTCTAAGATATGTAAGACACGTAAAATAAATTTTTATGTACAGGTGGGCACTACCCTTCAAAGTCTGGCAATCAGCTGGAGCTCTCATCATGTTGTCAAAATCAAAGAATATTATATCCTTGACAAAAATGGGTCAAAACCGTTCCTTCTTTTGATCAAAGTGAAACTCGACAAATGTTGCAATAAGACACTTAACTGCGATAAATGCAGCTGAATCGTTTTGTCTGTGCATTAGGCTAGGGTCAGATGAGCGCATTTTGTACGGACTGTGCGTCTGTGCAGTACGGACGTACTTACTGACTGACGACAAGGTAGTGGCCAAACAGTCCGTTCTTTTCACTGACGTATTTTTTGACTGATGTAGCAGGGAAAATAAATTAAAATGAAAAAACATTCTGTCCGTCAAAAATGCTGGACGTATAAATGCAGTCTGTCTGACCACGTTTCATCACTCACACACAAAGCTATGCGGATGTTGTGGACGTGGCGCACTCCGCACGTCCGTTCTAGCGGTTTTACGTTCTTGCCTAACCTGCGTCCGTTTGCAGCGTCCGTCAGCCCCCGCACTTCTGTGCGGACGTACTTCGTGTGTGGGGCTCCACTTAACACAATTGTATGCTATCACGGACGTACTTATGTGCGGTAACACGGACGTTAACACTGCGTTCGTCTGACCCCAGCCTTACCTGCGTTTTGCTTTGATAAATACAAAAAAAGCAATTAAAACACATATTTTTCATGTGGCTACTATTGGCTAAAATTTTTTATTTAGTCATTGTTTCACTATACAGCATTAGAGAGCGTCTTATTTCACATTATTTTGTTGGTTTATATTTTTGTTTGAAAGGGCTTGCCTCAGAGAGAGAAGGGAGAAAAGGAATATAAACACCTAATAAACATGGATATATCAGACGAACATTCATGTAGGGTACCAATGAGTGAACCATATGACGTACATGTTGCGAACCACTACCTATATTAGACGAACCAACATAACACGCACCAATGCAGATGAAAGTCCATATAGTGGTACTAATGCATATATCAGATAAACCTTCATAGAGAGTAGTAAGGTGTATTTCTGATGAGCATTCACAAAGCATTCAAGACGTGTTTTTTAATACATATAACAGAGGAACTTTCATATATAATAAATGGAGATAATTAGATTACGAAAACACGTAATATGAACAGACATTTTTAGAATGATCATATGCATGTATTGAGCAGCCATTCTAATGCAAACTATACTTATGTTGCACCTGCCTTCATATTGCATAACCATGCGCCAAATCAATGGACATGTGTAACAATACATAGGTTGTACGGACATTCGTGCAACACCATATATAATGAATATCTATCTCAAATGCATATCTTGAAACCAGATGTATACTCACATACGGCCATATTACAATCGTCACGCTAAATCGGGGGCTCAAAAGAGGAATTCCGGTGCCTGCAGGTTTCTCCTTAGCGTCCCCATTTTAGCGTGATATTACGAGGCAGGCACTAATCCAGCAGCCTGCCCCGTAACATAGCGCTGCCTCGAGCATCCTGAGGGTTAGCGCTAAGCGCCGCCGCAAGCATCCCCTCCATGGAGTCCAACGGACTCCATCGAGGCTTCTACTGCCGGTCACATGACAAGCAGGATCTCGCTTCTCGCGAGATCCGGCAGGTCGGCGGAGTGATCACGGAAGGAGACTGGGGGACTTTTTCCCCCAACAGTCTCCCTCTGCTCCCGACGGCCAGAAGCGGAGGATTGGGTCGCCGTTCTTGCTGCGAGATGGGAGGTGAGTATCTGATTTTTGGGGGGATTTTCAGCTGCTGCTAACTGATTCTGCAGAAGTGGAATCCGTTAGCACCAGCTGCTGGCTGTGGTTAATTTTTCAGTTAGCCGCAGCGGAACGTAATTAGCATTAGGACTTTGTAATCCTAACTAGGGATGAGCTGTTCGGTTCGATCAGTTTGGAGTTCGACTCGAACATTGGCAGTTCGAAAGTTCGCGAACTTCGAACTTTTTGGCGTGTCCGGTTCGTGTTGGAAAAAAAAATAATTTGAAAAAAGTATAAAAAATGCTTAAAAATACTAAAAAAATCTAGAAATAAAGAGACTCTTTACTGCAGAATATTATAAGCAACGGTTTATTAGATATTGAATTAAAAAACTACCTAATGTCTAGGTGCAAAGATTCTCACCTCTAAATGACCTGTGCTCTCAAACGGCGTAAACAACAGGTGTTTAATTAGTGTTTGGAAATAACATGTGCTTCTAATAATTAGTCTGGTCTCATGAATTTGATACATATTTGATACATTGCCTGCAGACTGGATGTGGCCTGCACATGTATGAACAAACACTGTGCTTGTTCTGAATTCTAAGAAGTTTTCATTTCTACTATATGATCCTATGATATGCTGTTTAACCCCTTAAGGACCAGGGCTCTGTAAAGCCAATCATTAATGATGTAGATGTTACGTCATTTGTCATCAAGGGCTTAATAAAATCTTTATCACACTCCTTAGATTTAAACGTAATATTCCAGTATTTGTATGTCGTGTGCCTCTCCCGAAGGGCCTATGTGAGCATACAATTATTATTGTGTTAGAAATGTCTATCATAAAGAGTACAAGCTGAGTCCCTAGAGTCTCTGACTATCCATTGTCATATATACCTTGCTTTAATACATAGAATATATTCCCTCATCTAACAGGATAGTAGCCAGTCCCTGTGCACTTTAACCCCTTAAGGGTGGCTAGGTGTTGTGTGTGGGTCTCTGATGGTGATGTTTCTATACATCCTACAAATCCGCCACTTCACGGGCAGGTTATGGGGACCTCCTAGGCATGATATTTGAAGGAATTTTTCATTTTTATTTTTAACCCTTATTTTATGGAAAACTCACTGTTCCTTTAAAAACTTATTTTTTTAAACGTTTTGTCCTTGTTTCCTGTCCCCCAGGGCACTACCCGGACCCCCATACACCTTTTATGGCAAATATCTTGCATGTATGCCCTCTTGGAGGGCACTCTAAAAATCGAACTTTTGAGTCCCATTGACTTGCATTGAGTTCGGTTCGCGTTCGAACTTTTGAAATTGTTCGAGTTCGAATGCGAACCGAACACGGGGGTTTTCGGCTCATCCCTAATCCTAACGCTAATTAACACGTTGCACTCCACATGTTAAGCATAGGGAGCGCAAAGTACAATAAGCTCGTGCTGAAAAGCGCAAGATCCCGTTAGCACTCGGAATGTAACATGGTCGGCCCGCGCTAGGGCAACCAAAGCTAAAGTTAACACTCACACAGCAGAACGCTAGCATTAGCGTTAACTTTGTAATATGGTGTGTTATTATTAGTAGGGATGAGCTGTTCGGGTTCGGACGGTTTGGAGTTCGGCCCGAACTTTGGCAGTTCGAAAGTTCGTGAACGTCGAACATTTTGGGTGAGTTCGGTTCGAGTTCGGAAAAAAAAAAAGAAATTTTGAAAAAAGTATAAAAAATGCTTAAAAAATACTAAAAAATCGAGAAATAAAGAGACTCTTTACTGCAGAATATTATAAGCAACGGTTTATTAGATATTGAATTAAAAACTAATGTCTAGGTGCAAAGATTCTCACCTCTAAATTACCTTTTTTTTTTCAAACGGCATAACAACAACATATGTTTTAGTCTGGTCTAATCAATTTGATACATTTTATGTAGAATGAAGGTGTGGGGTGAGTAATTTCCCTCCTAAAACTTTCTAATATGCTGCATTTCACTGCTGTGTGAAAAAATACAAAATTTCCTCATTGCCCGATTTTAAAAGCTAAAGCAATGTTATTTTTCACCTTGGGATTAAACATTCACATGGTTATTCAGAGAGCGGTGAAAAGCAGGAGAATAACTGGAGAATGGAAAATTCTAGGTCAAAATAGCCAAACCAGAAAAATTCTCCCATTTACTGTATCTCACTTTCCAAATCGGCTATTTGGTCTAGATTGTTCTCTTCTCCTGCCAGTTCTCCTGGCTTTCACCTCTCTCTCAGGGTTGTTCAGAGAAAGGTGAAAACCAGGAGAATGGCAGGAAAAGAGAACAATCTGGACCAAATGGCCGATTTAGAAAGTGAGATAAGGCTAGGGTCAGACTACCGCATTTTTCACAGCGACCGCTAAAAAGTGCGTCCGAACGCATTGCCGTATTTTTTCATGGAATGCGCGAAAACGGTCATACGATGCGCATTTTTGTGTGTGATTTTTTACGGATCCAAACCAGGAAACTTTGGGTGTCTGGACGTTATGTTGGCCGGACATGAGCAGGGTCTGACGTCTCCAAATCACGCACACACGCCGCTAGTGGACGCAACGCACTCTGTACATCCGTACTAGCGGTTCTGCGTTCTCAAAAAAATGCGTTCATTTTCCACTTGCGTTGCGCAGCCGGACTTTCGTGCGACCGTACTTCGTATATTGGCTGTCATTGCCCGTCATTTGCTGCTAGTGCGGCCATGATTAAGTGCACCTAAACGCACGTTAAAAATTTGCTAGTCTGACCCTAGCCTAAATGGGAGAATTTTTCTGGTTTGGCTATTTTGACCTAGAATTTTCCATTCTCCAGTCATTCTCCTGCTCTTCATCGCTCTGAATAACCCTGACAGGGTTATTCAGAGAAAGGTGAAACTCAGGAGAATGACTGAAATTCTAGGTCAAAATAGCCGAACCAGAAAAATTCTCCCATTTATCTCACTTTCCAAATCGGCTATTTGGTCTAGAATTTTCCATTCTCCGGCTTTTCACCACCAAAAAAAAATCAGTAAACTTTTTCTGCGTGTCCGAAAATGTCTACTCTTTTCAAACAGACTGCCGCCCCTAGCAGTTGTTTATGGATAGATTAAAGGAAAACTGTTTGCCATCATTTGAAACGTCATTTTTTTGTTTTTAAGTGTTTCTATACATCCTAGAAATCCGCCACTTCACAGGCAGGTTATGGGGACCTCCTAGGCACGATATTTGAAGGAATTTTTCGTTTTTATTTTTAACCCTTATTTCATGGAAAACTCACTGTCCCTTTAAAAACTTTTTTTAAAAACTTTTTGTCCTTGTTTCCTGTCCCCCAGGGCACTACCCGGACCCCCATACACCTTTTATGGCAAATATCTAGCCATCTTGGAGGGCACTCTAAAAACCGAATTTTCAGCCCCATTGACTTGCATGGAGTTCGAGTTCGGGTTCGGGTTCGGACCCGAACATATGGAAAGTTCAGGTTCGGGCCCGAACCGAACTCGGGCGGTGTTCGGCTCATCCCTAAGTAATTATTAGATGAGCATTCATGAAGCAAAACAATGCCTGTAATATGTATATGACCATTCGTAAATCTAACCCATGATGTATATAAAATAACATTTATATGGCGCACCGATGCACTTATTTATAACACAAATTTACATATAGGGCAAGATTCCAAAGTTGGTGTTAACTTAACCAGAGCTGTTGTAATCTTAACAACTCCATAGACTACAGGCCCTATTCCTATATTCATGCTGAAATGAGGAGGCTAACAGGGAAATCCTGCAGTTGCAGGATTCCCTGTAACGCCCCCATTTTAGAGTGAGATTCCGTGGCAGATGCAACCTCGGCACCTTGCCCTGAAACCAAATGCTACCCTAGGTGATACTCGCAGTAGCGCTTCTGCATGCCCGCAAATATCACATACTTAGGTCCATAGGACTCCATGGTGGGCTGCACTGTCAGGCCATGAGCCCTGTGTGATCTTGCAAGTGATTGCTGAGGGAGACTGGGGACTATTTGTCCCCAGTCTCACTCTGCTCCCAGCAGCCAAACGCAGCGGATTGGGCCACCGTTCTCCCTGCGTAATGAGAGGTCAGTATCAGATTTATTGGGGGGGGGGGTTTAGCTGAATAGTGAATAGGGCTCAACGTTGGCTACCAACAGGTTCAAAATATAATAATGGCAAGCAAAGTTACAGCAAACAACGCTGGACAATGGTATCGCAATTATTCTTACGGAAAATAAGTAAACTGCAGGTATTCTTCATTTACTGTCGCTCTGCCATTGTTTGCAACAACATTCAGTGGTGCTAAAATGACGATCTCCAATACTGGAGAACTTAGACTGGAATACAAGTCAAGCCAACAGAAAGCTGAATGACATAAGCAGAAACTGTGGTAGAAACCTCACAGGTGTCAAGGTTGGCGTGACCCAAACACGCAGAGTATGAGCCAGAACCACTAGGAAACCTAGCACTGGTCCTCGAGGTGGCCTGTAAGACAAATCTAAGAGACAGTAGGCAAAGAAAAGAAGAGTCAAAAGGAAAACCCTACCCCGGTCCTTGTAATGGCCAGTAAACAGAAACTAAAGTGGCCAATAAAACTAGCCAAGGTCATTGGATAGTACAGGAACAAAGAATCGAGGTGACAAGCAGAGTCAAGAAACACAAAGATCATGAATAGTCAGAAGAGAAGCCTCATCAAAACCAGAAACACAGTACAAGATATATACCAGTGCTCTAAAGGGTCAATAACAGAACCAGTATACGGCAATGAGTGAATGTGAAAGAAAACCTTATATAGGACACATGGCGCTTCAAAAATAAAGGACGTGGTCTGAGATCGTCCCACGTCAAAATCAATAGTACCCAGAGAAAGCATCAAGTCAGAACAGGCATCACCATGTGTGAATAGAATAGAAGCGACAAAATATGGTGATGGTGTCTCATCCTCTGGACTAGGGCACGAAGGGCTACAGGTAAAGAAACAAGGTAACGACAATAGGTAACTATAAACTATGGTAAGATCTATTGCAAAAACTGAAGTGGAAACAACAGTGAAAAATACAGAAAATTAAAAACTATATATATCATATTAAAGCCTAGAACTCTCAAAACAGAAGATTAAGAAAAATCAGAGCTTAATAAAGTATAAGGAATGTGCCTTCAAAAAATTATGCAGCATAACACTGCAAATAAAACATAGCTCTGTCTTGAGCACCGGGTGTCTATTGAAAGTGTGTGACTATATGAATACTTATACATTATGCCATTAACCATAGGCGCACGCAGGACGTGTGCCTGGTGTGTCCAGGCACACTCTAATGTTGGATGAAGAGGTCCTCTTTCACCTCCTACATTAACATTTTAGATGTCCCTTATTTGGTTCGTGATGAAAAGCATAGAAACTGACTATCTCTGATTACAGGCTTGTTATTGCTAATGAAAAATATGTATTTTGAGCAAAATCTTCTAAATTTTAGTTTAAAATTAATAAATGTACCATTGATGCACAACTCAATGTAACGGGCTGCGCATGCCAGTGCCATTAACGTAGGAGCTGTGCATCCACATGCATACATGTTAATCCTTAAAATTATTCAGTTAGCATGGTTCCCTTTGCAGTCCTCCGGACGTGGCCTGCTGCCGACTTCCTGTAAGCTGCAGCAGTCACATGACCACGGGAAAGATGGATGCTTGTGCAAGCGTTCAGCCAATCCAATAGCTCTCAATGTCAGCTTGTTGAAAGCTACTGAAAAAAGGCGAATCCTGATCCTGAAGAGGCTGAGCTCTGCAGTCGCTGAACTCCGCTTCAGGTCGGGGCTAAGTCATATCTTAAGAAAGTGACAAAGTTCAAGGTGCTTAAGTTTCCTTAATGACTTCATGTACTTTACTATGGAATTCCAGCTGGGTTTAAGATTTTTTTTAAATCTATTTGGCAATATTAAGAATTTCCTAATATAAATCATGATGAATAAATTTGGTTGCTTAGGATACAATACAAATAAACGGTTGTCTTGGTTCCAACTCGTTCAATTGATGCCCTTCAGTTGTATTATTTGGCCCTTGGTGACTCATAAACCTTGATGATGAGTGTACTTTAGATTTAATATCGCACAAGGTGGTCTGTACACACAATTGGAATTGATTAGGTTTTCTCAGCATGGGCAAAGAGACATCCCACTTCTAACCGTGCTTCAGCTGTTACATGGCACTATTAAACTCAATATTCTATTTTGACTTCGAAGTATAGATTTATTTTTTTGGCAAATTATAATTTGAAGAATATCAAGAAGGAAGCAAAACCCCCTGAGTGAAAAAGATCATTCGGCAGATCTGACGCCCACAAAGACTCCTACTTTATAAAAGGTCAGTATTTATTTAAGGAAGTTTGAGTTATTATAGTTGACAGGAATGGGACCCATGACCTTACAGGGATCCTTTCATTGTGCTGACAAGCCAATACCACTGATCTCAACGGGGACACAGAGGCCTCCATGTTGTCGCCTGCCAGCCATTAAAACAAGAACTTTCTTGCTTTAAGCTATTCATACCACAGGCCAACTGCTTGTCACCACCATTTCCTGAGCCGCTTCACGGCACCTATAAGCTAATCATCTTCTCGTGATCAAGTGACCACATGACTTTAAAGGTGTCCTGTGTCTCCACCACCCGGTAACATTTATGGAGGGCTAAATGCACCTGCGAGTAATAAGCTTACAGCCTTATTGCTCTCTGACCCTTAGAGTGTGTATTATTCATTGGGAACCTGGATATATCAAGATATATGACTTTTTAGTCTTTCTCTGCTTTGAAAATAATTACACTTATTTCTCTTCATACATAGTAAGGTTGTCAACTTTTGGTTTGCATGCATTTAGGTGCTTCTGAAATTGACACCTTGAGTCATTGTTTTTCGGAAGTATTTGACAGTTCAAATGCATTCAAATTCAAGCATATTTCAGAAGATATTAGGCTCTATTACATTCTTCGCTCAAATGTTACCGCGTGCGCAAAAACACATTAATGCGAGGGGCAAAACCCTTTGCGCAGAACGTCGTATTACAATGTCCGCGCATAAAATACGCGTTAAAGTCTACCACGGTGAACCTGCGCGAACCCTTTGCGAGCGTAATGTACTGCGAGCGTCCTATACTTAACATTGTGAGCGCAAATGCGTTTGTGCGCTGGTACACGGATGGTATTACAATCTATGCGCAAAATTTAACGGACGTTTGCGCGCATAATTTAAACGTCTTTGAAAAGCTGGTGTTAATGGCAAATCTGAACGTCCTGGCCGAAACCAAGTACACCAGCCCAAAAAAAAATACACAGCAACGTATAGTTACACATTATACACATACCCAAATAATAAAATTGAGAAGTTGTGCGGGTTTTTATTATTGCTGCAGCATATACTGTATACTCAGATTGATTTTGGCAGGCGCAAAAACTTAACGGGAGACAATTGTGGTTCTTAATTCTGATTGGCTGAATCGCGTGAAAAAACAGTCCGCACACCGATCTCTGCGCGCAATTTTAATGCGCGCATTTTTGCGTGCCTTATTTTTTGACGGATGAAAAAGATGCACGCGGATTGTAATACCACCGTTAATTTACGCGCGTTAACGTTTAACGCTTTGCGCACAAATTAACGCGCTGCGCGAGCTTTTTTGCACAAGGAATGTAATAGAGGCCATTGACTTTTAAGGATAGAGCTAGGGTTACTAAGTGGGATAGGGTTAGTGTTAGGGTTTGTAATTGCACTTAGGGATACTTTTTGGGCTAGGGTTACTTTTAGGCTAAGGCTAGTTAGTATTAAGCTATTATTTGTGTTTGAGTAAGGGTTATGGTTTGTAATTGGGGGTAGGTTATCATTTGTTTTAGGCTTACTTTTAGGTTTAGTTAGTGTTAAATTACTCTTTGTGCTTGCATAAGGATTAGGGTTAAGGTTACTTTTAATGTTATGGCTAGGTTTACTTTTGGAATTAGGGTTAATGTTTGTACAATACATAGGATTAGGTTTATTTATTTATAAAGGATTTTACCAGGAAGGATACATTGAGATTTCTCTCGTTTTCAAGTATGTCCTGGGTTCAAGAACATTGAGTGGTTACAGAAATACAAAATAGTAAAATGCAAGATATTAACACAAAACCAAATATACAGATTAACAGAAAAATAAATATGTAGGAAATAAAGTCATTATATTACATGTTTACAGGTGCATTCCGTATTGAGGTATGTTAATAGGGAACTCATAAGGGACTTTAGACTGGGGGAAGATTTGATGGCGTCTGGGAGGTTATTCCATATTTGCGGTGCTCTGTAGGAAAATGAGGATCGAGCCACTTTCTTTTTGTATTGCGGTATTGCAAGTAAGATGCTGATCCTGGATCTGAGGTTATAGGATGAGGGAACTGCTGGGGCAATCAGCCTATTCAGGTAGGATGGTAGCTTCCCAGAAAAGCTCTTAAACACCAGGTTGGAAAGGTGAAGGGTGCATCTAGATTCCAGTTTAGTTCTTTTAACATGTCACAATGGTGTGTCATGTAGTTACATTGTAGCACAAAGCGGCAGAATGAGTTATACAATGTAGTAAGTTTCTGGAGGTGTGTTTGAGGGGCAGCTGCATACACTACATCTCCGTATTCAATGGCTGGTACAAGCATTTGTTGTACAATTTGCTTTCTTACCACGGGGCTCAGGCAGGATTTGTTTCTGTACAGGGCACCTAGTTTGGGGTAGAGTTTAGATGAGAGTTTTTCGATGTGGGGGCCAAAAGATAGATTTGGGTCTAACCACATACCTAGATATTTGAGAGAAGTGACTGTAGTCAGCATGTCATTTGATCTTGTCCCCACACATAGATGGGGTGTTTGCAATTTGTGTAGTTTAGTTGCGGTTCCAAAGAGCATTGTAACAGTTTTGTCAGTATTTAGAAAAAGTTTGTTATCTGCGATCCACTTTTCTACCCCTGTGAATTGTTCTTGCAGCACTGCCTCCAACTGCAGGAGATTTGGTTGGCTGGTATAGATTACAGTGTCGTCTGCGCACATGTGTACAGTTTGAGGCTTTGCAGACATTGGGCAGATCATTTATGAATATTGTGAATAGCAGAGGGCCAAGTATCGAGCCTTGGGGTACACCACACGTGACTGAGAGGGGAAGGGAAGTGCTGTGAGAAATGGACATATAATTCGACCGATCAGACACACATGATTGGAACCAGGTTAGCGTGCTATCACCAATACCGGAGTTTTTACGTTTTTGTAATAGGATGCCATGGTCTACTGTGTCAAAGGCCTTGGCAAAATCAAGGAAGATGGCTCCAGTTAGGTTTCCCTGTTCCATGGCCACTTGGATATCATTACAAACTTTTAAAAGGGCAGTTGTAGTTGAATGATTTGGACGAAAACCTGATTGATCTGGGGTTAAATAGTTCCGATACTGATAATAATCATGTAATTGAGTGTAGACACATTTTTCCAGAATTTTTGACATTACAGGGAGCAGTGATATCGTATGGTAGTTGGATACCAAAGTATTGTCTCCACTTTTATGGATAGGTACCACCCTTGCAGTCTTCCAGAGTTTGGGTATGTATCCAGTCGCCAGTGATTCATTGATTAGGGTTGCGACAGGTTTTGCAATTGCTGGCCACTGATTTTCAGCAGCATTGCTGGGATTTGATCAGGTCCAGACTGGTATTTCATTTTTTGGTTACTGAGAAGTTTAGTGATGACACTGACAGGCACTGGTCTAAAACTGAATTTCTCTGCATTACAGGGTCTTTGCACAGTCGGTGGCGCCTGACCTGTGTGTGGCCTTTTTGATTGCATGTCATTTCCTAGTTTAGCAATCAGGGTGGTGGCGCATCCAACAAAATAATTATTAAAAGCATTTGCTACATCTAGGGGGTGTTGTACAGTTTGGTTGTTTACTTTCACAGCAGCTGGTTGGGAGTGGACGGGGGGGCTTGTATGTTACTTATGATTTTCCAAAAATTTCTAGGGTTTGACATGTTATTGTTTAAATTTTCATTGAAGTATTGGGCTTTAGCCATTTTTGTTTGTTTTGTGCATGCATTCCGGCATTTTCGGTATTCACAGTGATTGTTCATGGATCCAGTACTCTTGAAATTTGACCACAGGGAGTCTCTAAACTGGTACATATGCGTGAGGCCAGCTGTAACCCAGGGGAGGTGGGCCCCTTTTACTCACATTTTGCGCAGTGGGGTATGGGTGTTCCAGACTTTTAGTAGCTCGGATTGAAAGTATTCAATTGCACAGTCCAGGTCTGGGATTAGGTTTAGTCTGTACCATGGGAGCTGTTTGAGATCATTTAGGAAGGATTCAAGATTACATTTATTGAAAGACCTGGTGATTATTACCTTTGGTGCACATTTTGTGGCCCTTATTTTGTGCACACAGTACACCTGGCAGTGATCACTGAAACAGTTAGTATTTGTGCTTGTGTAAAGTAAAGGTTCCTTTTAGTGATAGGGCTTGGTTTACGTTTAAGTTTAGGGTTAGTTTTAAGGTTTGTATATAGGGTTATGTTACTATTTGGCTTGTTTTAGGGTTCGGGTTACTTTTAAGGTTAGGGTTAGGAAACTATAAACTAAACCCTAAGATTCTGTCCCATTTTTATGCAATAGGTTTTGCAGGAGCGTCAAAAATGGTGATAGCTTTCAAAAAACACTTGAATTCAAATACAACAAGATACCTCTTCTTCACACACGTGCACAGGTGGTCATCTAGTAATGGGTGTTTATACAGAAAAAAAAATGTATGTTAGGTAAGGATAGCGATGTGCCACAGCCTCTAAAACCAGTTTTATGTCTTACTTGACCGCTGGATGCGACATGTCATCTTAAATAGAGTAGTTTAGCTGTAATGATAGACATTACGGGGCTAGATGTGAAGGATTTCCTACATAAGAGGATGCAGCTTACCCAAGGTATACACTTTTCCACAGTAACAACATTAAGGTAAAGGGGATGCAGAGACCTTTTAGTAATGTGCCAAGATCACTAGGTTTAATGTAGGCTGGTAGACTCCAAGCTAGGAAAGGACACCTCATATACTCATATATAGGGTTTGGGTTTTGTTTAGCAATTGTATTAGAAGTATAGGGGTGTTATTTGTACATGTGATAGGCTGGTTTGTATTAACACACTCACTTTACCTCATGAATTTTTTTTCACATACGTTTAACTGTTTCACTGGGGCTTCCCCTCGCTTGGGCACCCACATATTACACACAGTAATATTTAACGTTTTAGGTGATTTTCTTTCTTTAAAACTACTAATGATTCCTATGGAAAAGACCGCTTGCAAAAAATATTAGTCTAAATTTTTTTTATGGTTCATAAAACGTTTGCAGGGTTAATAAGATTCCAAATTGGAAATCGTTTTCAAGTCAGTTGTTTTTATCACTCTTTGCCATTTATTGAAAGAAGCTCCAGTGACTTGCTACAACTTTACTGGTATCTACAATCCAGTGTAATTTACGCTTGGACAAAGACCACTTTATTCATTCTGCATTATTTTAAGTTTGCTTCGCAGGCCAATCCGAAACCGACTGATGGATTCAATCTTTTTTACTTTACTACGTTTACTACCACTTACTTTTGAATGACAGAAGTAAGTGAACAAGATGTCTTTCTACTTTCACCTGCCTCAAGCATGAAGCCTAACGTTCAAAGCATTTTTCAAGAGCTAAAAACTCATTTGGCTACTAAACTTGTATGCCATACATCTAATGTCCGATCAGATTTCCAGTTCCGGGGCAACAGCGTTGATGCGGTGGAAAACACATTTTTTTAAGGATACTATCGATTGCGTTGCAACTCCTTTCCATATAAACATCCCTCTTGTTTTCTTGGACATGATAGGAGCTTTTTATAATCAACCAACAGTCCAGTTTGGTATCCCTCACACCCAACCTTTAAATTTTAGTATATATAACAGCACACACCAAGCTTATCCTCTTTCCTGTATATGATCACATTAGAACCACTCTTGAGGGCTATCCATCGTAATCAAAACAGTCATGGTATACCAATTTAAAGACAATTATTTGATGTTGCGGCACATTGGGATGTCCTCGACACCTCACAAAAAACAGTCAATCTGCTTTCACATCTTCCTCAAGCTATATCCACGTAGTCTAGCCTCTCCAGTTTCCTCCAGCAACCAGTGAGCTCTCTGTGGTTGACGGAATAAGGTCTGACATACCACAAGTTTCTAATTTTTGCTGCCACACCCAACATTTCCAAGCAGCTACAGTATTACGACATGGTAATAATACGGGGATTAATTCCACAAGCAATGTTCCATTGATAACACATGGTCTAATGCAGGGGTCAGCAACCTTGGCCTCCAGATGAATTCAAACTACATCTTCCATGATGCTTAGCTATTCACAAAGTTGTTAGAGCCTCATGGGAAATCTACTCCTAAAACACCTGGAGGGCCAAAGTTGCTGACACCCGTTTTGCTGATACACATACATTTCATAACTGAATAAGTTGTAATCCAACAATGTGACTGATTATTTTCATGCATAATATTTGTGAATCACAAAAATAGCAAGTCTACGTATTGTGGACTTGCGAGTCGTACTTTAATGCTCAACAGAAAGCTGTAAATACGGGTTATGCCCACAACAAATTGAGTTCCGGCTATAGTTTGCTGTTGCCCATTAAGTGTAATAAAAGTAGTGAATCGCTATGTACACACCAATGGAGCAAAAACAAAACACAATTGTATCAGGACCTAATCTCAACTGACTGGGTTTTCATCATGAATTTGTGAATTTATTTTGGAGAAACCATAGCTGTGAGCTCCACTCACCAAGGTCTGAGCTGCCAACAAGTAGGACTGTTGTCAGTGCTGACCCAAGTGATGACATAAGGATATGCTAAGCTTTAGCCAGTGTATCCTTTTGTGATTACCATTGTCAACACCAACAAAAACCAAGGTGCTGTAAATTGACAGAAATTCTCCAGAACCCTAAATTAATGATCCCCATGTCTCGCCACCTGGCTTTGCACCTCAGAACCCTCCTTTGTGATTTTGCTTTCAAATTTACAAATAAACTTAAAAAATATATGTTTTTTTTGTTTTGCTCTGATGAAATGTCCCACGAGATGTTGGTTATGGTATTACATGGTATTTTTAGAAAGTTAATTGCCATTGCTTAGCTTTCTGTTGATATCTGTTTAATGAAAATGTTGTTGTTACCTGCTTTTCCCTCGACCCCGACGCAGGGTATGGCTGTCACCATCTCTATCTTCTCTTGCACGGTGTAATGAAGGGGAACGGCTGTGTGTGCTGCGGGAACTAGTAGTGCTCGCAAGACTGCTATCCCCCACTGCTGCACCTCCGGAAACTTCAGGCCCATGGGAGAGCAGCTGTTGGGGGAGACCACGAAGCGAGGGCACCGGAGAGTAATGGGCTCCATCTGAATTGAGGTTGTTGTCACTGGCGGAGCGTTGCAGGAAGCGAGGAGATGAGAGACCCACACAGCTCACAACACGTCGGCGCTTTGTGTAACTTGGAGTCTCCCGAAAAGGCACTATGAGAAGATACGGGAGGAGAGGACAAGAAGAAGTAGGCAGAAATTGATGTGAAATGCATAGTGGTACAGAAAGCGGAATATGAATTTAGTGCAGAAATGACCAACAAAGGCAGAGATTTGGAGAAAAGTGGCAGATATAGAGTAGGCAACCGTGAGTGTGTAAGAAAGGGGTGAACGGATGGAAAAATGTCAATAGTGTTTTTTTTTTAAAGTTTTTGAATGATGTGAAGAAGGTTAATTAGCATAGGAGAATGGGGATTTAAATAGTTGAATCAAAATAAATGTGTTTCAAGAAGATGATGAGTGTGACAATGAAATTTGAGGAATGTAGAAATAAAGAGGAAAAGAAGGATGAAAGAAGAAATAATATAAAAATTTGTGATGATTTACAGTGGTTTAAAAAAGATACATTTCTATAAAAATTTATATACTCTTAAAAATGATACATTCTTAAAAATTTATTAATTCAAAAAAAGAATACAGTCCTAGAAATAATATGGGTCTCAGGGATGAGCAGATGCTCGGTGCTGAATCAGCTGGGGCTCTGGTGTTTTAGACACCGAGTGCCAACTGTTCAAACTGTTTTAGCACTGCGACTGTCATGCCAAAGGAGCTACATTTTTTTGGGCACATTCTGGAGCCCATATGCAAAAGGAGTTAGTGTGCAGTAAATTAAATTCCTAGCATTGCTCCAGAATTAGACCAAAATCGTGTACACCAGTGGTTCCCAACCGCGGTCCTCAAGTACCTCCAACATGTCAGGTTTTCCAGATAATTGAAGAATCGCACAAGTGATATGATTTGCTGCTCAGTGATTGCAGGATTCAGTCTGCATTTCCCCAAGGTAATCCTTAAAATCTGGCCTGTTAGGGGTACTTGAGGACCGCGGTTGGGAACCACTGGTGTACACCAACAGGCACTTTTTGAAGATCGAGTATACTTGATCTTGGTAGTGAAGGGGTTAATACACTTTCTATAAAAGGGAATGCTAAAAATATATCTGTATATTTTAGGATTGTATTATACAAATATTGCATTCTAAAAGGACAGCTATTAAACCTGCACAAGACATTTGGGTTGTGAACACGCTAGATGTGTTTTTGGCAGCTGATGAATGTGCTCCATTGAATGTGAACTGGCAAAACCTGCTCTTACAAATCCACTAGGAGTATGTATTGTGTGAGTTGGCATCATTAAGTATGCATAGTGATAAATATGTTTTTAAGATTATTTTGGGTGCTTTTGTTACCTACCAATGTCGGATTCTTTGTGAGTTTTGATGATTTCTGCAAGCTCAAAATTTCCTGCAATAATAGCAACCTAGAAGGAACGAACACATGTATCAGTTATTGAGTAAAAGAAAAATAGAAAGAGGTAATGGTATACCGAGGGAAACCGACAGGATAAAAGATTATAAACTGAGAAGGGAGTAAAAGAAAGCTAAGTCATATTCGTCACTGATTTGATGCTAAAAGCAGAGGCAGGCGTTGGTACCGTACGGAGACATACAGGGTTATTCAGAGAGAGGTGAAAACCTTGAGAATTGCCAGGAGAATGAACAATCTAGATCAAATAACCAATTTGTAAAGTCAGATAAATGGGAGAATTCTTCTGGATTGACTATTTTGACCTAGAATTTTCACTTCTCCTGTCATTCTCAAGGTTTTCACCTCTTTCTGAATAGCCCTGATAGTTTAGGTGAGACGGAAGAAGTCTGCAAACTCTTCTTTTAAGTAGAAATAACTTGCTAAAGATGGGAAATAAATAATAAATGTAAATTAGGAAAACGCTTGCTTTAACATGCTGAAAACAACTGGAATAGCCCTATCAGGAAACAGTCGGAAGCAGGCCAAAATGGGCTACCGGAATGGTGCGAGGGCATCTTGCACCTAACCTGTCAAAAATATGAAAAGTGTTTCATTAACATAATCAGAGTCCAGAGAAAAATAAATAAGTTTGTGAGTGCAGGAGAATGAGCAGCAGCTTAAAAAAGGATCCCAAAAAAGATGGCTAGAACGGAAATGCCAAGGAAGCCGCCTCTGCACGAGTGATGCAGCAATCTCTAGCAATCTTTTCTGCCTACCTGGGTCTCGTCAGGAGGGTTTAGTGGTCTCATTGTTCTAATAGACATGTTCTTGTTTTCTTGGAGTCTAGCCACTAGCCCAAACATGAAAAAAAGCAGTGGGATCCGGCACTCCAAGATGATGGAAAGACCATTTGGCACTCAGCAGGGGCATGCAAAGTTTTGACTGTACGGCCAGCCTTTCTCAAGTTGAGCTTGTGCATGCTGTGGATGTACATTCACCCTGTTTTTCATGCTAACCCAGATGTGGACCCCTTGCTCAAGGGGGAACAGCTATATCCTAATGATGAGGCCAAACAAGGCTGAAATGATTGCCTAGGTTATTGTATCTCTTGTGCAGAGGAGGCTTCCTTGACCTTTCATTTCTGGTCGCTCTTTCTGGGTGATAGCGTTGTGTTTTGCACATGGTCTGGTTTCCTCTGTAATAGCACCATCAGGCTAAAACTTTCCAATCAGATCTGAGCAGGTCCATACCCTAAAGGAGGACACTAGTGTCGTTATCTATTCTGAGTGCTCTCTTAGACATGTTTGTAAAATTAGAATAAAAAAATGTAACTTGCGATGAAACAAAACAACCTACAAGACATACTAAGAGAACAAAATATTGCATTTGGCAATTTGCACTTGATTTGTTTCATAGATAACAAGAAGCAAGAGTAACATTTCCCATTTGAATAAACATTTCCCATTTTATAAATGCATTCCATTTATCATTACAGTGCAATTATAGGCTGTATACACTCTTTTAAAAACAGAGGACTCCTTCTGCCGCTCAGTCCCAAAATTGCATCTAACATTGCGGTGGAAAGCCTCAGCTAAGCTTTTCACTCACATGTTTTAGATTTTTAGCAAGCTAAAGTGTACCCCACTTTTTCCCCGTTTCAGCCTACAGTTTTAAAACTCTTCGGGCTAAATTACGATCGCCACGCTAAAACGGGGGGCGGTAGGGAGAAAAAAACGTGCCCGCAGTTTTCCCTCTACCGCCCCTGTTTTACTGTGGAATTACAATGCAGGTGCTTAAAAAACTGCCTGTATTGTTAGCCTGCGTTACGGCCCCGCGATGTTCGTGGCAGTGCTGAGCGCAGCCGCAAGCATCCACTCGATGGAGTCCATAGGACTCCATTGAGCCAGACGCCGGCGGTCACAAGACCGGTCGGATCTCGCCTTGCGAGATCCGACTGGTCAGCGTAGTGATACGCAGGGAGAGACTGGGGGGGTCTTCCTCCCCCAGTCTTTCCCTGCTCCCGCTGGACGGAGGAGGCAGTTGGAGCCGTGATCCTTGCCGTGGGACAGGAGGTGAGTATACGCTGTTTTTTTATTTTTAGGCTGGTATTAACGGATTCTGCAGAAGCGCAATCCGTTAACACCAAGTCCTGGCTGTGGTTAACTTTCCGCTAACAAGAACCAGACGTTAATCAGCGTTAGGACTTTGTAATCTTTGTAATCCAGCGCTGATTAACACTTTGCGCTCCCCATGTTAAGCATAGGGAGCGTAAAGTACAGTAACCGCGCGCTGAAAAGCGCAAGGTACCAAACGCAAACGGATTACTTAACCCGTTTGCGTTTGGATCGTAATATGCGGTAGACACCACGGCTAACGTTAATGCTCACACAGGAGAGCGTTAACGTTAGCGTTAAGAGTGTAATGTGACCCTTTGTGCATTCTGCCCTGAGGATTTAGTATTGCCAAATTTTGGAATCAGAAATTTACAGAATTTGCCAATTCAATATTAATCTGAAATATAAATCAAATCAAAAATTTTCCCTTTAAACTCTTGTCTTTACCTCCACCATTCCTCTTTTCATTTATACTACCCCTATTCCCCCTCTACACTCTCAAATGTAAATTAGGGATTAGGGTTAGGGCTAGGGTTAGAGCCACGTCTAGGATTGGGCTGCTGCTAGGGTTACTGTTAGGCTTACTGGTTCTGTTTGGTTAGGGTTAATGTTAGGCTTACTGGTTCTGTTTGGTTAGGGTTAATGTTAGGCTTACTGGTTCTGTGTGGTTAGGCTTACTGGTTCTGTTTGGTTAGGGTTAATGTTAGGCTTACTGGTTCTGTGTGGTGAGGGTTAATGTTAGGCTTACTGGTTGTTTGGTTAGGGTTAATGTTAGGCTTACTGGTTCTGTGTGGTTAGGGTTGCTATTAGGCTTACTGGTTCTGTGTGGTTAGGGTTACTATTAGGCTTACTGGATCTGTGTGGTTAGGGTTAATGTTAGGCTTACTGGTTCTGTTTGGTTAGGGTTAATGTTAGGTTTACTGGTTCTGTTTGGTTAGGGTTAATGTTAGGCTTACTGGTTCTGTTTGTTTAGGGTTAATGTTAGGCTTACTGGTTCTGTTTGGTTAGGGTTACTGTAGGCTTACTGGTTCTGTTTGGTTAGGGTTACTATTAGGCTTACTGGTTCTGTTTGGTGAGGATTAATGTTAGGCTTACTGGTTCTGTTTGGTGAGGGTTAATGTTAGGCTTACTGGTTCTGTTTGGTTAGGGTTAATGTTAGGCTTACTGGTTCTGTTTGGTGAGGGTTAATGTTAGGCTTACTGGTTCTGTTTGGTGAGGGTTAATGTTAGGCTTACTGGTTCTGTTTGGTTAGGGTTAATGTTAGGCTTACTGGCTCTGTTTGGTTAGGGTTAATGTTAGGCTTACTGGTTCTGTTTGGTTAGGGTTAATGTTAGGCTTACTGGTTCTGTTTGGTGAGGGTTAATGTTAGGCTTACTGGTTCTGTTTGGTGAGGGTTAATGTTAGGCTTACTGGTTCTGTTTGGTTAGGGTTAATGTTAGGCTTACTGGTTCTGTTTGGTGAGGGTTAATGTTAGGCTTACTGGTTCTGTTTGGTTAGGGTTAATGTTAGGCTTACTGGTTCTGTTTGGTTAGGGTTAATGTTAGGCTTACTGGTTCTGTTTGGTTAGGGTTAATGTTAGGCTTACTGGTTCTGTTTGGTTAGGGTTAATGTTAGGCTTACTGGTTCTGTTTGGTTAGGGTTAATGTTAGGCTTACTGGTTCTGTTTGGTGAGGGTTAATGTTAGGCTTACTGGGTCCGTTTGGTGAGGGTTACTGTAGGCTTACTGGGTCTGTTTAGTGAGGGTTACTGTTAGGCTTACTGGTCTGTGTGGTTAGGGTTAATGTTAGGCTTACTGGTTCTGTTTATGTTTGTATTAGAGTTAGAGTTAGGGTTGAGCTAGGCACAGAGAGTGAAATGTTTTTCAGGTGAAAAATAATATTCTGAATCGATCCAAGAAATTTCCGATTGATTTGATAACATTTGAAGGTATTTGTCGATTGTGAATTTCAGCAGCTTACGGCTGCTTCCAAACTGGCATAAGGCAGATTTTTTTTGTCCAAAAATCAAGTCGGATGAAAATGAATGCACATGTCTACTAAAATATATATATATATATAATAGAGCCGGAGGGCAGCACTCAAAACCCTTACTAAGCATAACGAGCGGATGCTTCTCGTAACAAATGGATATTACAGACCAAGGGAATACCACTCCA
Source organism: Leptobrachium leishanense (assembly GCA_009667805.1). Lineage (NCBI taxonomy): Eukaryota > Metazoa > Chordata > Amphibia > Anura > Megophryidae > Leptobrachium > Leptobrachium leishanense. The sequence continues at coordinate 69,586,134 of CM019065.1, forward strand.
TTACACAAATTACTCAATGCGGTCATTAGGTGTTTTAGACTAGGACCTGTCATGATGGGATACATTGACGATGTGATAGACTTAAAGGGATACTCTAGGCAACATGACCACCTAAGCTTTTTTAGGTGGTCATGATGCCCTGAGTATGCCGCCCTCTGTCTCCCCTCCCTCCGCTCAGCCGATCAGCTGAAAAAGCTGAAAACAGCTGAGAGACGCTGAGGACTTTACTCCGTCCTCCCAGCTGTCAGTCAGCAGAGCGGGATTCATATTTCCCGCTTCTGCCGACTTTTGCCGAGTAGGAGACGTCATCACGTTTTCAGCGAGATGACGTCTCCAACTCGCCGCAGTAGCTGGCGGCAGCGAGCCGCCAGCATAGCCTGCAGCTCGGATTAGTGTTGCGCGCATCCTCTTGCACGCAACACTAAACCTCAGCAGATCGAGCCGGGAGGAAGTCCTCCGATTGGCTGGCTTACATGAGAGGCGCGCATGCGCGCTTCTCACGTAAACCAGAAGGCAAGTGAAAGCAAGAAGGATGGGAGCGGAAGAGGAGGGAGGGGAGTATAAAAAAAAAAAAAAAAAAAACGCCGTTGGAAAGAAGTGGATTTTTGGGTAAGTATTACAGTTAAAAAAAAAAGGAAATCCCTACCTATTTATTGAGGTAATAGGGATAAATTAATGTCAAAAAAGGGGGGGGATTTTTTATTAGAGTGTTCCTTTAAGCAACATATGGAAATCTTTTGTAAAGTAAATTCCCATCATTTATTGTCTAAGTGGAGAAAAAATTTGTTAAAACATTGTAAAAACGAAATATATACATATATAATGGGTAACTTTTGTAAAAGCATAGAGGTGGCAAATAGGACAAAAGATTATATTTAAAAATATTCACATCCAAGTCAAGTATATTCTGTGTAAACAACCCAGAGAACAACGGGCACCAAATTGTTTATTCTTTGAACAGCTGCTGGGTCTTAATACAGCTTGAGAATTTTATAGCTTGAGCCACTCGTAAATGCCACACCGTGACAGGTTTGAACGTTAAAGTGTCAATCGGTGAGGATTCCAGCAGCAGCCTTCCGCAAATCCCCACCTGGATGTACCATGCTAACGCAACTGGAAATTTCCAATTTTTTTTTCTTTTTTATACAATGCACATTTGCACACTGAACAAGAAAAAAACATTTAAAAAAATATAAGCTATTATATAACCTAATCATACAGTACTTTCCTTATTGTAAACACACCTTGCACACATACAAGAAAAACACGTATGTGAGATACATAGTCCAAACCACCAAACAGATGGCGAGCCTGAGGAAGAGGACCTGACACCAGGCTGACAGTAATCCAGATTAATGGATGATCTAGATGGACATGGATTACCTCCTCATCTCAAACAACGGCGGATGTCCTTGCAGGAACCATCTAGGTCACCCCCTCTTGCCGCTAAGGTGACAATGTGTGGAACGCACAGGTGTAGGTGATATGACTGCCCATAGAGGGTAATTAATATTATTTATAGTCACCTAGGACTAATACATTCTAATTATATCCCTGAAATAACAAAACACAATTGCTACAATGACTCCCTTCTGATTATGCTTCCGCCGCATCACTGCCTCAATCCAAACACCCACAGAAGCACTAATTCCCTTTACATGTCTACAGCACACCTGTTTTCATTCAAACACCCACAGTTCACGGATTTCCATTTACGCACTAACCTTGTCACAGCTTTTCATTTACACACCCACAGCATTGTTGCTTTTCAGTATAACCCATCAGCTATTACACATTATGCTCGATACAATGTAGCTGAAATAGCTGAGGAGCGCTTCATTCATAACACAGGTTTACCAGGGGACGTCTAGCTGGAGGTGTTCATGAGGATAGCGGAAGGGAAAAATGGACATGAATGTTATTTAATAGATAAAATGAATGCGCTGCGTGTCTTGACGCGGACTTTGCTCTCAGAAACAATATATATATATAAATTCATTGCAGTCGGGATCCAAGAGAAGATTCACGGCGATCGCGTATTTTCAATTTGAAACTAAAGCAAAGGGACTCTGCGTTCTACTGGACATTACTTTCATGATCTGCCCAACAGAATGGAGAGACGATTCTCAACACACACACACACTTAAAAATACACATCATATACACAAACACTTAAAAATACACATCATATTTATTTATAAAGGATTTTACCAGGAAGGATACATTGAGATTTCTCTCGTTTTAAGTATGTCCTGGGTTCAAGAACAAGGTTACAGAAATGCAAAGTAGTAAAATGCAAGAAATTAACACAAAACAAATATACAGATTATACAGCAGGGGTGGGCAAATTGCGACCCGCGGGCCACATGTGGCCCACCGCAGAGTTTTTTGTGGCCCGCCAAGCACTTATCCCGCAGCAGGAACGTTGCAGGAACGCAGGTTAGTTCTGGGGGCAAGTGTCTGGCTATAAATAGTTCTGGGGGCAAGTGTCTGGCTATAATTAGTTCTGGGGGCATGTTTCTGGCTATAATTAGTTCTGGGGGCATGTTTCTGGCTATAATTAGTTCTGGGGGCATGTTTCTGGCTATAATTAGTTCTGGGGGCAAGTGCAGCCCTCCGCTAACCTCCGCTTCCCACAAAGTGGCCCCCGAGCCAAAACCATTGCCCACCCCTGATATACAGGGTTATTCAGAGAGCATTTCTGTGCCCTTTCGTTCCGCACACTTCGGGACGATTTGGAAATTCTAGTTCGCCGGCTCTGCGGTGTATTCAAGTACAACCGCAGGGTTCCCGGAGTGCAGGGAAAACCTGCTGCTAACCCAATGAACACTCGCCAAACACTCACCAAAAACCTGCAAAAAACACTCCGATCATGCCGGAAAAAGGCAGCGAACCGCCAATCACAGCGCAGAGCAGCCGCCGGAAAAAGCCGACAAGCTGACGAGGAGGGTAAAAAAAAAAAAAAGTATGTTTGAAAGATCCTAAAATAATGCATAAATAGAAGTGGTAGAGGCCAAAACAGTAATTGAATTTAAGCAGGCATGGGATAGGCATAAGGCTATCCTAAACAAAAGATAAATCCAGGTAAAGTATCCATGTAATTGGGCAGACTAGATGGGCTGAAAGGTTCTTATCTGCCGACATTTTTCTATGTTTCTATAAATAAAGAGACTTTTTACTGCAGAATAAAATAATAAACGGTTTATTACATATTGAATTAAAACGGGAATATTTTTAACATTGAAGCCTATGGGATTCGTCTGAATAAACCTGCCGAATGAAAACACCGAACAGCTGGGTAATTCAGCAACTTTTCACTGATGTTCGGGTGTTCTCCGAATAGATTAAAAATTGCTTCTCTATGGGGAATTTCACTGCCGTCGAACAGCACCGTACGTGCAGGCAATTCGCCAAAATTTGGCAAACTGCCTGATCTCTGAATACCGAATGGCCCCGAAATGTCACCGTATGCTCAATTTCAGTGCCCGGTTACATCTCGGCTACATTTCGGAACTCTCTGAAAAACCACCTATAGTATTAGTTAACGACACATTTCAAAACTCTGCAAAATAAACATCATCAGAATCAAGGTAAGAATAAAAGAAGAAACAAACTGTGCCGTACACATACTGTAGGTAAAACGGTACATTAGTACAAGTGGAAATTAAAGTGTCATTCCTGTCAAATAAAACCCCTCACCAAGTTTAAATAATGCTTTATCCTAATTTACATCTATTATTTATTTTCTACATTAAGTGGATTATTTCTATTCTTTAAATATGACTCCATAATATGATCTCCATAATAAAGCCATTCAAATTATTCAAACAACCATGAAGATCAAATATCTAAGCTAACGGAGCATTTTTCCAATTGCTGGGTTTATTGTTTGGTTTTTTTTTTATCTAAAATTCCTTGCTATTCATAATATCCATCCACATATTCTCAATTTAGTGACCTGCAATCAGTGGCAGACCTAAGGAACAAAGGGCCCTGGTGCAAGATTTTTTTGGGCCCCCCCCAAAAAACCAAAAACTAATTCACACCCCCTGAAGCAACAACAAAAAATAAAGTTGAAAAACAGAGAAAAAAAATATATATTTTTTCGATATATATATATATATATATATATATATATATATATATGAGCATATTTATTTATTTATTTACTTATTACAGAGAGCCCCCAGCTCACACATGGATATAATTGCTCCCAGCAGCTCACACATGGATATAATTGCCCCAGCTCACACATGTATATAATTGCCACCAGCTCAAACATGGATATAATTGCCCCCAGCAGCTCACACATGGATATAATTGCCCCAGCAGCTCAAACATGGATATAATTGCCACCATCTCACACATGGATATAACTGCCCCCAGCTCACACATGGATATAGTTGCCCCCAGCTCACACATTGATATAATTGCCACCAGCAGCTCACACATGGATATAATTGCCCCAGCAGCTCAAACATGGATATAATTGCCCCAGCAGCTCACACATGGATATAATTGCCACCAGCTCACACATGGATATAATTGCCCCCAGCAGCTCACACATGGATATAATTGCCACCAGCTCACACATGGATATAATTGCCCCCAGCAGCTCACACATGGATATAATTGCCACCAGCTCACACATAGATATAATTTCCCCCAGCAGCTCAAACATGGATGTAAATGCCACCAGCAGCTCACACATGGATATAATTGCCACCAGCTCAAACATTGATATAATTTCCCCAGCTCACACATGGATATAATTTCCCCAGCTCACACATGGATATAATTGCCCCCAGCAGCTCAAACATGGATATAACTGCCCCCAGCTCACACATGGATGTAATTGCCCCCAGCTCACACATGGATGTAATTGTCCCCAGCTCAACGATGAGCAGCCCTCATCAGAGGGGGCCCGCCGGCGGCCATCTTGAGGTCCCTGCTTGCTGGCGGCTGGGCCCCCCTGGGCTGAGGCCCCGGTGTGCCTGCACCAGCGGTAGTTCCGCCACTGCCTGCAATGTGTTCTTTAATTTTGCTGTGTTCATCTATGTAGACATTCTACCTCTTACAGTCCAAGGGGATGGAGTGCAGCGAAAACAATGTTCCTTTCTTTAAGTCCCAGGAGTAGATTTCCCAGATCCTGAAGAGAGCTTTCTTCCTAGGGTAACCTCAAAAAAGGAAAAACCATCATCGTGCGATCTGATGTATACCACATGGATGAACCACAGAAGTGTCAGCACACTCACGTGAAATAGGATCATCCAGAGCCAGGAAGGCTCTATTTCACGTGAGTGATCTGGGAAATCCACTCCTGGGACTTAAAGAAAGGAACATTGTTTTCGCTGCACTTCATCTCCTTGGACTATTGGTATATATTTTGGTGGTTTGGGACAGGAACCACGTGCGAGTGCCTGTAGCGATCCTTCCTTAATATCTTATCAGCGCTGCCATATTGTGTTTGTAAAGCTATTCTACATCTTATACATACAGGGCTAAATTACAATCTTTACGCAAACGTTTGCACCGGCGCAAATAACCATTAACACGAGGGGTAAAACCATTTGCGCCGAATCCCGTATTACATAGTCAGTGCAACAACTGCGCGCAATCGTCTACCGTGGGTGAACCTGCGCCAACCCCGCGCGAGCTTACTGCACTTCGCGCGTCCTATACTTAACATTGTGAGCGCAAATGCAAATGTGTGCTGGTACGAGTATGGCATTACAATCTATTTCGCGGTAACTACCGCATGGCCTTTGCGCGTATAATTGTAGCAACTCCTAAAAGCTGGTGCTAACGGCATATCTGAACAACCTGGCTAACCCAAAAAAGACTGCACGTGCAAAGATTTTTGCGCGATATGGTACTGCGCATGTATTTGGGCGCGTCCTGTTTGCGTGCGCAATTGATCAGAGGAAGAAAAGAGCCGCGAGGATTGTAATTCCAGCGGTGATTTGCGCACGCAAAAGTTTAACGCTTGGCACAAAGATTTTCGCTTTGCGCGAGGCTTTTTGCGTGAAGAATGTAACATAGCCCACAGTGTATATAATATCAATATATATATATATATATATTTATTAGTCAGTCTAGGGATGCATCAATACCATTTTTGTTAAGACTGTGTACGTGTACCAATACATTTTTTCCAGGTACTCACAGATAACGATTACCAATACAATAATTTAATTTAATGCCATGTGACAGTTTTAAAATAAATAATTGTTAGGATTGTGCTGACAGTCTTTAAAAGTTATGGAAGAATTGAAAGGCACGGCCAGACACCCCATTCTGCCACTGCACAGGCCTGAAAGCCACCATGGCATGGATTTTGGGGTACAGGGTAGCCCATGCAGGAAGCTGGTGGTCTATACAGTCAGATATCTGGCTGTTTAATAATAATAGTAGGCATCACCCTGACTTATTCTAAAGCGTGGCCAAGATAAATCAGAGTGATGTCTATTATTTATTATTATTAAGCGGCCTGTGGCACACAGGTTAGTGGCGGAAGTACCAGGGTCGCAGCGGTCGCAGTTGCGACCGGGCCCTGGCATTCCGCCACTGGAGGGGGGCCCAGCGCCGCCCGCCAGATTCCGGCAAAAAGCGCTGGGATCTGGGAGCCGCGAGCGGCCGCTGACATGCAGCTTGGCCGCTCACGTGGGAGAGAAACCACCTGACCAGCGCACGAGACCTCGCGCTGATCAGGTGGTTTCCGGCGAGCGGCCAAGACGCATGTTTCCAGCGGCCGCTCGCCAAGGAGGACAAGATGCCGGCGAAGCCTGCCCTGGGCCTGGGGCCCCCCTGAGCAGGTAAGAGCTGGGCTGGGGCAGTATATCCATGAGCTGGGGCATATCCATGAGCTGGGGGGGGCAGAGCTGGGGCAATATATCCATGAGCTGGGGGGGCAGAGCTGGGGCAATATATCCATGAGCTGGGGGGGGGGCAGAGCTGGGGCAATATATCCATGAGCTGGGGGGGCAGAGCTGGGGCATGTGCTGGGGCAGTATATCCATGTGCTGGGGCAGTATATCCATGTGCTGGGGCAGTATATTCATGTGCTGGGGCAGTATATCCATGAGCTGGGGCAGTATATCCATGAGCTGGGGCAGTATTTCCATGAGCTGGGGCAGTATATCCATGAGCTGGGGCAGTATATCCATGAGCTGGGGCAGTATATCCATGTGCTGGGGCAGTATATCCATGAGCTGGGGCAGTATATCCATGTGCTGGGGCAGTATATCCATGTGCTGGGGCAGTATATCCATGAGCTGGGGCAGTATATCCATGAGCTGGGGCAGTATATCCATGAGCTGGGGCAGTATATCCATGTGCTGGGGCAGTATATCCATGAGCTGGGGCAGTATATCCATGAGCTGGGGCAGTATTTCCATGAGCTGGGGGCAAAAATATCCATGTGTGAGCTGGGGCAATATATCCATGTGTGGTCTTGGGGCAATATATGTCCATGTGAGCTGGGGGCAATACTATCTTTTTTATATTGCAGAAAAAAAAGAGGTAAAAATATGGATCTTTTTTGGGGGGGGGTTGGGGGGGCCCTTCATGGATTCTTGCACCGGGGCCCTCAGGTTTCTAGTTACGCCACTGACACAGGTTATTATAAGCTCACAGCCAGCCCAGCCCTCAGATACTGCCGGTAGGACAGCCCAGCCCTCAGATACTGCCGTTAAGACAGCCCAGCCCTCAGATACTGCCGTTAAGACAGCCCAGCCCTTGGATACTGCCGTTAAGACAGCCCAGCCCACGGATACTGCCGTTAAGACAGCCCAGCCCTCGGATACTGCCCGTTAAGACAGCCCAGCCCTTGGATACTGCCCGTTAAGACAGCCCAGCCCTCGGATACTGCCTGCTAAGACAGCCCAGCCCTCGGATACTGCCTGCTAAGACAGCCCAGCCCTTGGATACTGCCCGTTAAGACAGTCCAGCCTTCGGATACTGCCCGATAAGAAAGCCCAGCCTTCGGATACTGCCCGACAAGAAAGCCCAGCCCTCGGATACTGCCTGTTAAGACAGCCCAGTGCTGGTATTCAGTATCGGTATCAAGTATTGAGGCACTTGTATGCATACGAGTACACGTACAAATGCCTGTTATCGGTACTGATACCGATACCAATGCATCCCTAATATACACACACACACACACACACACACACACACACACACAATAGAAGACCTCCCCTTAGGCCCCCGGCACACGAGCGTTATTTTTGCGTCCGTCTGTGCGCAAAATTTGACGTCCGTTATAGATTTGCAAAGAAGTTAATCTGAACACCACACGATGCACCTGCGCACTGTTTCACGCACGGCATTCGCGTACTGCAACGGACGTCAAAATGGCATGGACGTAAAAAAGCTAGACGGACGTGGGAAATACGTGCTGCTTCCTGTGGGCTGGAACTCCAAACACCAAAATACTTATTTTTTTCACTTTCCCTCCTTTTTTTTTCAACGTCCGTAATTATTAACTTGGCCCTGTTTGAACACATTTATCTCCCGTCAAAAATTACGTCCGTAACGGACGCACTGTGCGCAGTACCTATACGCTCGTGTGCCGGGGGCCTAAGCCGGAATTCTAAAATCCAGGAGACTCCAAAAATCTAACTTTATTAGAGTCATCGGGATTTTACTTATTCCGGACTAGGGGCACTTCATAAGGTCGCTGTCGCGGCACCTGCTGGGAGCCTCTTGGAAGCCCCAGCATGTGGCAAGCTGCTGAGACTCACGCTGACTGTGAGCGGTATGCTTGCAAAGAGTTGCTACAGAGCACTCCCAGCAAGTATACAGACTGGGAGCTGCAGCAGAAAGGAGACCGCCAGCTCTTCCACTGTGATCTCTTTCCCCTGAAACATCGGATACTCCCGGATTCTGCAACCTGGAAGAATCTGAAATCCGGAATGCTCGGCGGCCCTAGAATTCTGAATAAGTGTTAAACTTGTTTGTATATATACATTCACCGCCACTTTATTAGGTACACCTTGCTAGTACCGGGTTGGACCACCTTTTGCCATCAGAACTGCCTAAATTCTTCATGACACAGATTTAACAAGGTATTGGAAACATTTCTCAGAGATTTTGGTCCATATTTCCATGATAGCATCACGCAGTTGCTGAAGATTTGTTGGCTGCACATCCATGATGCGAATCTCCCGTTCCACCTCATCCCAAAGGTGCTCTATTGGATTGAGATCTGGTGACTGTGGAGGCCATTGGCGTACAGTGAACTCATTGTCCTGTTCAAATAACCAGTCTGAGATTATTTGAGCTTTGTGACAAGGTGCATTATCCTGCTGGAGGTAGCCTTCAGAAGATAGATACACTGTGGCCATAAAGGAATGGTCAGCAACAATACTAAGGTAGGCCGTGACGTTTAAATGATGCTTAATTGTTACTAAGAGGCCTAAAGTGTGCCAAGATAATATCCCCCACACCATTACACCACCACCAGCCTGAACCGTTGATACAAGGCAGGTGGATCCATGCTTTCATGTCATTTATGCAAAATTCTGACCCTACCATCTGAATGTCTCAGCTGAAATCATGATTCAGACCGGGCAAATTTTTTTCCAATCTTCTATTGTCCAATTGTTGTGAGCCTGTGCGAATTGTAGCCTCAGTTTCCTGTTCTTAGCTGACAGGAGGGGCACCCGGGGTGGTATTCTGCTGCTGTAGCCCATCTGCTTCAAGGTTGGACGTGTTGTGCGTTCAGAGATGGTATTCTGCATACCTTAGTTGTAACGAGTGGTTATTTAGGTTACTTTTGCCTTTCTATCATCTCAAACCAGTCTGCGCATTCTCCTCTGACCACAACAAGGCATTTTCGTCCACACAACTGCCACTCACTGGATATTTTCTCTTTTTCGGACCATTCTCTGTAAACCCTAGAGATGGTTGTGTGTGAAAATCCCAGTAGATCAGCAGTTATTGAAATACTGAGACCAGCCCATCTGGCACTAAGAACCATGCCACGTTCAAAGTCATTTAAATCCCCTTTAGTCCTCATTCTGATGCTCAGTTTGAACTACATCAAGTCGTCTTCACCACGTCTAGATGCCTAAATGCATTGAGCTGCTGCCATGTGATTGGCTGATTAGCAATTTGTGTTAAGAAGCAAATGAACGGCTGTACCTATTAAAGTGGCCATAGAGTGTATAGATTTGTCTCCTTGAACCCTTTCAGCAACAAAAATGTATAAACTCAATTATACATTTTAATACATTAAATACAAAGAAATAAGCATACAAAACCCCATGTTCACACCCTTTAATGCAAGATTAGCGTTGTCAGAGATGAGAAACAAAATTCACAGTAAGATCTCACTCCTGTTTTCTTGCATTACTGTAAAGAAGCTACAAGAAGCAGCCCCCAAATTCACTGCAGAAAGCCTACAAATCCCCATAAACAGGTTATCTGAACATTTTTATTATCTACCTTCATAACACTCATTGTATTTAACACAAAGGCCACCTGTACCTGTATACTGATAATACAGACCCCGCGTGAAATTGTGTAAGATAAGGAACATCATCTAGAGTTTAGAACCTTTCATCCCAGCAATAATTCTGTTTAGCTTTTATTGAGCTAATCAAGACTGCATTCTGGAAGTTGTCGTCTGCTGAATCCCTCTTCTTATGGCGCATTGTGAGCAGAGTTTATTGCTCGTCTAGACCATGTTAGTAATGGTAGTAATTTATATTTCATCCTCTTCACATGCGAGTGCCAAAAACTATAGTCTGTGGTATTAAATGTTACAGATTGTGGCAGTGTTTAATTGGGTGACAGAGACTCCTTACCTGGAATGCAGTCTGGTTGTTAAAGTTCCGAATTTCTTTACTTGCTCCACGGAAGAGAAGAACCCGAGCACAGCTCTCCTACCACAGAGAGACAGAGGTAACACAGAGCAAGAATTAAACCAGGAAGCAGACAGCTCATCTAAAAGAGACAAAAAACATGACCTACTCCTGTTGTCTTCATCTCACCCATGATCTATGTCAATACACATTTACCACATGCAACCATAAACTCCTGGACACATCGGCAGAACCTCATATGCGCTTACAAAATAACATATCAGTATTATAAATCTCAACCATGATCTAGTGACTCAACGTGAACATTCTACAGATGACTTATTCCGGACAGGCCCTCGCTAACTGTAAAGCGCGCTTATGATAGAGGTCAGCAACCATGGCCCTACAGATGTTTTGGATCATCTACATCTCCCATGATGCTCAGCTACTAATTAGGTTCATAGAGCCTCAAAGAAAGCGTAGTTCCAAAACATCTGGAGGGTCCATGTTGCTGACCCCTGCTGTAGGATATACGGTATCAGAAAAACAGTGTCCAAAAGATCCCTGCATCTCTGTGTAAGGAATTCCCTGTCAGATGGGAGGGATGCCACATTTCTGCTTTCATCACGGCCATGCGCAATGCCGTCAGTGAGTAGGGGATGCCTCACAGTGAAGGCTGTCAATGAAGATGTCAGGAGAAGCCCTATATAAGCATCGGATCAACACCTATCTGGGGGACTTCACTTGTTGCAGCTGCAGTGAGTCAACTTGGCCAATCATTGGCAAATAAAAGACCGATATCGAATATCCTAAATATCGGCCACCGATAATCTGCAAAGTTGATGATACGTATATCCATAATTCTAATCAGGTGAAAGAAATGCCTCTGCAATCTTGCCCTAATACTCAAACATATCATTTCTGAAATAAAACGGAAGTCTATGTAAAGGAAAAAAAAAATGGAATAAAGGGGAAACCAATATAATGGCATATAGTAAGGAACATTATCCCAGAGGGTTCTACCCCTGAGGAGGGGTTTGAAATGTTCTTATTGTTATTACATCTGATAAAAAGGAAGAAATTGCACAAAAAGCCCCATAAGATTTATAATTTCTCAAATTAAAAAAAGCAAATATAGTGGATACGTCGGTGAGAAACCAGGGAGACAGAGTTATTAACATGCCTTAAGCATTACAGACTAAAGCCCTGTTTTTGTCATCATGGTTAGTGTAGTTGCAGTAAAATAATGTGATCAGCCTAACAAATCCACACTTTACACAATGATCACAAACGGTATCGCTCATATGTGTGTCAGAGTGATCCTTAAATAACTAATCATAATAAAGAATAACTAATAATGTCAGATTTATCTTTACGGGATTCCTTTTGTTATTTAGGCTGGGGTCAGACGAACGCAGTGTTAACGTCCGTGTTGCTGCACATAAGTACGTCCGTGATAGCATACAACTGTGTTAAATGGAGCCCCACACACGAAGTACGTTCGCACAGAAGTGCGGGGGCTGACGGACGCTGCAAACGGACGCAGGTTAGGCTAGGGTCAGACTGAGGCAGTGCGAACGCGCGTTCTGGCGCACATAATCACGGCCGCACTAGCAGCAGATGACGGGCAATGACAGCCAATATACGAAGTACGGTCGCACAAAAGTCCGGCCGCGCAACGCAAGTGGAAAATGAACGCATTTTTTCGAGAACGTTAAACCGCTGGTACTGACGTACAGAGTGCGCTGCGTCCGCATAGCAGCGTGTGTGCGTGATTAGGAGACGTCAGACGCTGCTAGTGTGCGGCCAACATAACGTTCAAACAGCCGGATTTCCCTAGACTTCTTTTCACCCCATCGTCATGAAATACGTCCAGAATTGCGCATCGTCTGACCACTTAAGCGTATTCCGTGAAAAAATGCGTGCGCACGCATCGACGTACATTTTGACGGTGGCGCAGAAAATGCGCTCATCTGTCCCTAGCCTTAGGCAAGAACGTAATACTGCTAGAACGGACGTGCAGAGAGTGCGCCACGTCCACAACGTCCGCATAGCTTTGTGTGTGAGTGATGGAGCGAGGTCAGATGGACTGCATTTATACGTCCAGCATTTTTGACGGACAGAATGTTTTTTCATTGTAATTTATTTTCCCTGCTACATCAGTCAAAAAATACGTCAGTGAAAAAAACGGACTGTGTGGCCACTACCTTGTCGTCAGTCAGAAAGTACGTCTGTACTGCACGGACGCACAGTCCGTACAAAATGCGCTCATCTGACCCTAACCTTAGGCGTTTGTATCGAGCAGGTTAAAAGGTGCATAACTTAAAAAATGAGGGCAAGGTCTGTAATGTCATTCTCTTGATAAAAGTCCATTGGGGTGAAAAAAAATGCTATTTTTCAAATAAAAATATATAGAATAGGAAAACAATATATTGCTGAATGTAGCAAAACAAGGGCTTTACCCAAAACAATGACAATAGAATAACTTTTATTATTTGCATTAGAATCAATATAAAAACATGTAAAGTGGAAAAATGGAGAAAAATATGATATTTATTTATTTATTTAGTATTTTTACCAGGAAGGATACATTGAGATTTCTATAGTTTTCAAGTATGTCCTGGGTTCAAGAACATTGAATTTTTACAGTCGTTACAGAAACACAAAGTAATAAATGCAAGATATTAATAACAAAACACAAATATACAGATTAACACAGAAAATAAATATGTAGGAAATATATTCACTATCAGGGTTATTCAAAGAGAATCGAAAAGCCACCGCGCGTTCGGTGACTTTTCGTTCTCTTCAATTCGGTACGATTTGGCGATCTCATTTCGGCGACCCTGCGGTGTATTCAGCAAGCACCAGGGCCGTTGTAGTGCAGGGAAAAGCCTGCCGAACACTCACCACAAAACCCAGGAGAATGCACACCGAAACCCGCAAAAACATCTGTATTAACCCCCGCCGAACACACTGGAGAAACCCGAGCAGGAGCCGATCACAGCGCAGGGCAGCCGCCGGAAAAACCCGAAACCGCAGACGAATGGGGTGAAAAAAAAAACTGTGCGCTTGCAATGAAACTACAGAAAGAAAATGTGTGAAATTTACATGTGAGGTCCAAGGAATGATAATAAGAAGAGCTGTTACAGAAAAAAGAAAAAAACTATTTTTTTTTTAAAACAGAAAAAAACATTTCGCAAAAAAATCCCCAAAAATGCCTAACAGATCCTAAAAAAAAATCAAAAAATATTATAATAAACGGTTTATTAGATATTGCATTAAAACGGGAAATTTTTTTAACATTGAAGCCTATGGGATTCTCCTGAATAAACCTGTCGAAAGAAACCACTGAATGGCAGGGCATTTCGGCAACTTTTCCCTGCTGTTTAGTGTTCTCTGAATAGCTGAAGCATTGCTTCTCTATGGGGATTTCACTGCCCTCGAACAGGCGCCGTATGTGCAGGCAATTCGCCAGTATTTGATGAACTGCCTGCTCTCTGAATAGCCAAATGGCCAGGAATGGTAATCGTACGCTGAATTTCACTGTTCGGTTTCCTTTCGGCCACAATTCGGATCTCTTTGAATAACCCTTTATGTTACATGTTTACAGGTGCATTCTGTATATAGTCATTATGTTACATGTTTACAGGTGCATTCTGTATATAGTCCCTATGTTACATGTTTACAGGTGCATTCTGTATATAGTCACTATGTTACATGTTTACAGGTGCATTCTGTATATAGTCATTATGTTACAGGTTTACAGGTGCATTCTGTATATAGTCACTATGTTACATGTTTACAGGTGCATTCTGTATATAGTCATTATGTTACATGTTTACAGGTGCATTCTGTATATAGTCATTATGTTACAGGTTTACAGGTGCATTCTGTATATAGTCATTATGTTACATGTTTACAGGTGCATTCTGCATATAGTCATTATGTTACAGGTTTACAGGTGCATTCTGTATATAGTCATTATGTTACATGTTTACAGGTGCATTCTGTATATAGTCATTATGTTACAGGTTTACAGGTGCATTCTGTATATAGTCACTATGTTACATGTTTACAGGTGCATTCTGTATATAGTCATTATGTTACAGGTTTACAGGTGCATTCTGTATATAGTCATTATGTTACATGTTTACAGGTGCATTCTGTATATAGTCACTATGTTACATGTTTACAGGTGCATTCTGTATATAGTCATTATGTTACAGGTTTACAGGTGCATTCTGTATATAGTCACTATGTTACATGTTTACAGGTGCATTCTGTATATAGTCATTATGTTACAGGTTTACAGGGGCATTCTGTATATAGTCACTATGTTACATGATTACAGGTGCATTCTGTATACAGTCATTATGTTACGTGTTTACAGGTGCATTCTGTATATAGTCACTATGTTACATGTTTACAGGTGCATTCTGTATATAGTCATTATGTTACGTGTTTACAGGTGCATTCTGTATTGAGGTATGTTAATAGAGATCTCCTAAGTGACTTTAGACTGGGGGAAGATTTGATGGCGTCTGGGAGGTTATTCCATAATTGTGGTGCACGAGCTTGATTAGGGATCAGTGATTTACACTTGTCGATAATACTGTAGGTCTGTCTGCTGATATAGAGACAGTGTAACAGCTAAACTGCCCAGTGCGAGGTGGAATGTGGCCTATATGGCACTTGTGATTGGAAGATTTGAGGAGACCTATTCCTCCCCGCACTGGGCAATTTATATCAGCAGACAGACCTACAGTATTATCGGCAATTGTAAATCACCGATCCCTGATCAAGCTTTCACATACATAGAATATTTTTCTCCATTTTTCCACTTTGTTTCTAATGCAAATAATAAAAGTTCTTTATTGTCTATTTTTCAAATACAATATAAGCAGCAAATCTCTCTGGTGCGCATCTCGATGTCCATTTTTATCTTGGTTGTAGCAGCACTGGAATTGTCCTTGTCAATAACATATATAAAATATTATTAATCATTGTGAAAATATCTGACTGTAAATCAGAGACTTAGGCTAGGGTCAGACGAGCGCAATATTAACGTGCGTTTAGCTGCACTAAATCACGGCCGTGCTAGCAGCAAATGACGTCCAATGCCGGGCAGCATACGAAGAACGGCCGCACGAAAGTGCGGCCGCGCAACGCAAGCGGCAAACGAACGCATTTTTTCGAGAACGTCAAACCGCTTGTACTGACGTACAGAGTGCGCTGCGTCCGCTAGCGGCGTGTGTGCGTGATTAGGAGACGTCAGACGCTGCTAATGTCCGGCCAACATCACGTCCAGACGCAAAAAGTGTTTTATTGATGATCCGTACGAAATCACCGACGAAAATGCACATAGTATGACCGCTATCGCGTATTCCGTGAAAAAATACGTCCATTCGTTCGAACGCACTTTTTCACGGACAACGCGAAAAATGCGTTAGTCTGACCCTAGCCTAAAGGGTCTAATCACAAAACGTGCAATTTCGGTGCTTTGCGTTTCCGCCCATTTCACCGCATTTCAGCGATTCCATTTCATTGAAAATACAGGGAATTCACTATTTAGCGAATGTTCACTATATTTTGCTGAAAATAGAGTCGCCGGAACAGTTATCGGACGTCGGCTAAAACCGGCGAATTGCACCAATAAAAGCGAATTGGCATTAGCGAATTCCACCGAACTGCAAAAAATAAAAGAAAGCCTCCTATTCTCCTAAAAGGAGTATAAATCAGTAAAAATGTGTTCAAATAATAAAAAAAAACTTTAGAAAAATAATAAAAAGTTCGGTTACAAATTGAAAACAAAAAAGTCTTTTTAAAAAATAAGAAAAACAAAAATGTTGTCTAAAAAATACAAAACCAAAAGCGTTAAAAAAATACAAAACCAAAAGCGTTAAAAAAATACAAAACCAAAAGCGTTAAAAAAATACAAAAATAAAAGGATTTTGGATTTTTGCTAAGACTAAACAGTTTAAGAATTTAATTTTTTTGAAAGATAATGGGCTCGATTACATTCTTCACGCAAAAATGCACGCAGAACACGTGAATTTTTCGCGCACCGTTACACGTTAACACGCGTAAAACAACGCTGGTATTACAATCCTCGTGCATTTTTCATCCGTCAAAAAATAACGTGCGTAAACCAGTAATCAGTGTACGCACTGTTTTTCACGCGATTCAGCCAATCAGAATTAAGAACCACAATTATCTCCTGTTCAGTTATTGCGCCTGTCAAAATCAATCTGAGTATATATGTTGCAGCGATAATAAAAACACGCACAACTTCTCAATTTTATTGTTTGGGTATGTGTAGAATGTGTAACTATACTTTGCTGTATTGTTTTTTTTGGGCTGGTGTATTTGGTTTCGGCCAGAACGTTCAGATTTGCAGTTACCACCAGCATTTAAAAGACGTTAAAATTATGCACGCAAACGCTGTGCGTTAAATTTTGCGCATAGATTGTAATACCATCCGCGTACCAGCGCATTTTTTCGCTCACAATATAGGACGCGCGCAGTACATTACACTCACACAGCGTTCGCGCAGGTTCACCCGCGGTAGACGTTAATGCGTTTTTGCGCACGCGTTAACGTTTGCGCAAAGAATGTAATAGAGCCCAATAAGTTTCTACATAGAAACTGGGATTCGCGATTTTCAACCTGTTGAACTGAAACGCCGAAAATCATGGCATTACGATGGAATTTCGTTGCAGTTCTGCGTTCTGTGAAAAGACACAATAGTCTTCTATGGGGCATTTGCGATGATGCCGAATTGCACCGCATTTTGCTGTCAATTCACCTGTATTTGGTGAATTGACAGCTTAGTGAATGGACGAATTGGCCCGAAATTGCACCGAATGATGAAATTCACCATCCGATTCAATTTGGGGGTTAGATAGTGAATAACCTTTTTACTTTGCCCACAGAGCTCATTTGCTACACTTACCAAATGTTGCAGTGAATTCTGGGAAGGATACGTGAATTTCATTTGTTTACCTTACCCAGAATTCACTGCTACATACAGCAAATGAGCTCCGTGGGCAAAGCAAGTCTCTGATGTGCTTAGATGTGCAGTGATTTATAATATTTCTTGTCATTTGCCGTATAGAGGCTTTTAAACTCAACGATTTGTTCTTCATCTTAATTTTAACAGTTAATAATATGTGTATATTTATATGATCGACATACCTTATTATAAAACAATCCTAAAGCTTATTATATTATACCTGTGTCCCTGACATCAGCTGTTCCCAAATATTCTTAACTGATTGGTCTACATTGAGAATTATTAGATGAATATAGTTTCCATGTTTTAATTGACTTTAATTATACGTTAAACGAGTTCAACAGAATGCATGATTGTTCATTTATAAATATCTCCACAATCTAATATCTGACCTATGGATCAGGAACGACGTGATGTTGTTGAGGAGTTCTAATGCGTCCCCGGTTTGATATGTACCCCGGCTTTCCATGGAACGGAGTTCAGTGTCAGACAGAGACACAGAATGGAGAAACACATTCTGAATCTGAACATTCTTTCAGTGCTTTTAGAATTTCACTGGGGAACATGCCACTTCACCAGAGCATAACCTCTAGCTTATTTCATTTTGTGTGCTTTATGTCGTTCCAGTAATTGTTTAATTTGACCTTATTGCAACACGTATTTCACTGCAAATAAGGTTAGTAGATGTGACGGATAAAAAAAAAGGCTGCTTCTCCTTCATTTAGAAAAAAAATGCATAAAAAGCAACAAAGGATAAACACACACACACACAAACACACACACACTCTCACACACACACAAACACACTCTCACATACACACACACCCTCTCTCTCTCACATACACACACACCCTCTCTCTCTCACATACACACACAAACACACTCTCTCACATACACACACAAACACACTCTCTCACATACACACACACCCTCTCTCTCTCACATACACACACAAACACACTCTCTCACATACACACACAAACACACTCTCTCACATACACACACACCCTCTCTCTCTCACATACACACACAAACACACTCTCTCACATACACACACACCCTCTCTCTCTCACATACACACACAAACACACTCTCTCACATACACACACAAACACACTCTCTCACATACACACACACCCTCTCTCTCTCACATACACACACAAACACACTCTCTCACATACACACACACCCTCTCTCTCTCACATACACACACAAACACACTCTCTCACATACACACACACCCTCTCTCTCTCACATACACACACAAACACACTCTCTCACATACACACACAAACACACTCTCTCACATACACACACAAACACACTCTCTCACATACACACACACCCTCTCTCTCTCACACACACACTCACACACCCTCTCGATCACACACACTCTCTCTCGCTCTCTCACATACACACACACCCTCTCTCTCTCACACACACACTCACACACTCACACACCCTCTCGATCACACACACTCTCTCTCGCTCTCTCACATACACACACACCCTCTCTCTCTCACACACACACTCTCAAACACACACTCACACACTCTCTCGATCACACACACTCTCTCTCGCTCTCTCACATACACATACACACACACTCTCTCACACACACACCACACACACTTTATCTCTCACTCTCCTGGCAGTCTTTCCAGTGGGACGTTTGTTGCTTAATCTCTTCTATTAAATTATAAGGTGTGATTGTCGTTTAAACCCTTTTTAGTGGTCTAGTGCAGCAGTGTTTAACTCGCCCCCACATGTTTATTGCCTACAATTCCAAGAATTATTTGAATGCAATAAATGGCCAGAGAATCATGGGAACTGTAGTTCTAAAAACAACTGGGGAGCCAGAGTTTGACGGCCCTGGTCTTGTAGCTCAGGTTTGAAGTGTGAGCAAGCCTTAAAGCAGTGTTTCCCAAACCTGTCCTCAGGACCCTCTGCCTCGCCAGGTTTGCAGATATGTGAAGCACAGCACAGGTGATATGATTTGCTGCTCAGTGATTGCAGGATTCAGTCTGCATTTCCCCAAAATGATCTGCAAAATTTGGCCTGGTTGAGAGTCTCAAGGACAGGTTTGGGAAATACTGCCTTAAAGGGTGGGCTAGCGGATGTCTGTTTTGCACACAGGCATGTACTGGCCATTAAGACTACAGGGAGATTCCCGGTGGGCTGATGGCTCAGTGGGCCGGTGTGGATGCTGGTTTACCGCTTCCTCACTGTCTATCAAACAGACACAGTCTAATATTGCGGCCACCGTGCCGAGGAGACCTGCAGAGCAACCGTCTCACCATAAGACACGGTGCCCTCTCAACCTCTTCCACTGCATTGCTTTACTCAATCGCTCTACAGCAGCTCCAGTTTCTGCAGAGCGATTGGTTGAATTTGGTGCAATTCCACTTTTCCCATTTTTTGTTGTTGTTGATATTTTATCCCAATATCCTTTCACTGTAAATATACTGAAGGTTTATTTGCCAATATATGATATCATCTACAGTTCAGAGAAAACTTAAAAAAATAAACCTGAAATCATATTTAGTTGCTTTTTTGTGCAATACTTATGGTTTATATACTATTTTTGTGCGTGTTTGCCTTGGGCCGGTCTGGATGAAGTCCAGGCTCCAGGGCCAGTTTTTTGTTCCAGTCCAACCCTGTTTTGCACACATTGTCCCACCCACACGCTCATTTGTTTATATGTTTTATACAGTGGAGGGCATTCACATTCATTTATTACGTTCACTAACAGGGTTATTCAAAGAGAATCGAAAAGTCACCGCACGTTCAGTGACTTTTCGTTGTCTTCAATTCGGTGCAAATCAGCTTTCCCATTTCGGCCACCCTGCGGTGTATTCAGCAAGCACCACAGGGCTGTCGAAGTGCAGGGAAAAGCTGCCGAAAACCCGCCGAAAACCCAGCGAATGCACGCCGAAAACCCGTAAAAACATCTGGATTAACCCGTCGAAGACGCCGGAAAAACCTGAGCAGGAGCCGATCACACGCAGCGAAGCCTCCGGAAAAAGCCGACACCGCAGATGAAGGCAGTGAATAAATTAGCAAAACAGTTTGCTTGAATGATTGAAAAGTGAAACGCTGTTTGCAAAGAAACTACTGAGTGAAAAATGTCTGAAATTTGCATATGAGATCCAGGGAATGATAATAAAGAGGGCTGTTAGAGAAAAAAATAAGTAAACTTAAAAAAAAAATCGGAATTCTTTTTTAAAAAACAAAACCCCGAAAAAAACATCCTAAAAAATCTATAAATAAAGAGAGTCTTTACTGCAGAATTTTATAATGAACGGTTTATTAGATATTGAATTAAAAACGGGAATATTTTTAACATTGAAGCCTATGGGATTCTCCTGAATAAACCTGTCGAATAAAACCACCGAATGGCAGGGCATTTCGGGAACCTGTCACTGCTGGTTTGTGTTCTCTGAATAGCCGAAGCAGTGCTTTTTCATGGGGATTTCACTGCCCTCGAACAGGCACCGAACAGGCACCGTATGTGCAGGCAATTCGTCAGGATTTGGCGAATTGCCTGCTCTCTGAATAGCCGAATGGCCAAGAAAGCATTATTTTCAGCGTTACCTTTCTCAAGCCATTCGGATCTCTTTGAATAACCCTGTAAATCTTGTTTTATATTCTTTGAGAATTTTTCAATAAGGCATAAAAAAAATAGGTATTTACATCATTAGTATAAAAAGTACAGAAAAGGAGATTTCCCATTTGTTATCATTCATAAGTCCGTCACGTCAGCTACACTTTCGTTACGTCCAGCTGTGTATAGAGTATGAAGTGTTTTACTCCGAGTGTATTATATTCTACCACGCTGTGACACAAAATACATTGGAAAGGCATTCTCTTTGTTCATCGAGAGTATAGAAATGAGAAGGACATATAAAAGCAGGTGTGGACTTCTGATGGATGTAATAAACACTCCTTTGTGTGAGCTCAGGGGTTAGGAGACGTTGATGAGGTACGACAGATAACTGTTCCTGCATCCTTAATAAAGATTATGCACAATGTGTCCATACACTCTGCTCTATAACAAGTATGTATTGCGTGATAGCACACTAATGAGACGCACAGAGCTTTAGATTGTCGTTGCGTAATGCTAACATGCATCATCTAAGTTATGAAAGCTCATTCCCACTAATCAGCGTCAAACTAATGATCTCAATCGTTCCATACCGTCAGATGAGGCCACCCTACCAAACTTGAATATTTACAATTTCCCTTGCCAGTTTACCAAGCACACCCTGTTAGCACCCTCTGCTTGCTACAACACATCCCATCGTCTAGTTGTGTCACCTGGTTGTAAAGTGCACACAGGTGCAGAGCGCTGTTCCCTGATGCATTCTGTGCTCTCATGTCAGCTCCATAAAAGAGAAGATGCTCCAGATGTTGAACATGACCGTACCGGCACGCCTGAGAAACAGAAATGAAGAAGGAGGAAGAGAGCACAAAGGAGAAATAGGGGGACATAGAGGGGGGAGAAGAAAGATGTGTATTTATGGAAACGGAGGTAGAACGATATAAAAAATAAAAAAAATGATGGATAGATTCCAAGTCAGGTGTAAACGTAACCAGTGCCGTTGTGACAGAGCTCCCAAACTTCATGGCTGTGGTAGGTTTACCACGCTTTTGGTTTTGTTCACACCTGATATGGAATCTCAATCTACCCCCAGATTGGGGGGAATAAAACCAGATGGACATTCGAAAAATAACACAAAAAGTCAAAAAAATAAATACAACAGAAGTATCAGCACAAACATTGGGCCTTATTCCAGAGAGGACCTTAAGTTAACGATCCGAGACATTATACAATAATGTTTCCAGCCAATATCTTAACATCGCAAATCACTATTCCACTCTTGCCAGAAGATGTGCTTGCAGCTCGAGCGCAGCAAGTCCCTACTGTAAATTAACATCTAGGAGGCATGTATTTTTTGCGGCCGGGACTAGAAGAACGAGCTGTTCCATGGTAGCTCGTTCTTCTAGTCTGGAGCCTTTATTACTTTAAGAAATACTGACTACTAAAACCTGGTGCTAAGTGATTTTGCATTGTCCTATGGACTCGAGCAGCTGATATCGGTGGTGCTGCACAGCTCAAGTATCATTCGGCGCCTCCACTTCCTTTTGGGGACTCTAATGCGGCTTTTCTTAAACAGGAGCGGTAAAAGGGAGACGGTACGGTAACTGGTGAAATGGAGCCCAGTTTTGATCTCCTTGGCATTGCAACCAGTCCAATTCCAAAAGGTAATGACATGGAGCTTTCTGCTGTGAAATGATTGGTTAAAGAGCATGCCCCTGCACCCATCATTTAACAGAGCCTTACAGGTACATTATAGTAATTTGTAGCTTCTTGTCCACATTCTGCTATGGGGGTTGTTTCATGTCATTTTATTTACAACCCTATGCTCCGCGTTCCTGCTCTCATGAAGCACTTTCTATACAATTCTTTTGTTTCCAAATTGCTTTCTTCCCTGCATCAGGCTTTTACCTTAATTATGTCTGCCTTGGTATTGATCCTCTGGCTGGATTCTATATTTTCTTTTTTAATTCAAACGACATTCTTTTCTTATATCTTAGAACTTTGGAAGCAGATATTAGACATTTAGATAAACACACAATCACCTGGTGTCCAGTACAGCTACTAGGAGCTAAAGACGATAGTACAATTAGCAAAGAAACCCTAAAGTCAATAAATAAGGTCTTCTGTGGCCACATAGAAGGTAATGCACTTAGGGAAACTCCCTAGAAACTGTCTATATCCACTTAATGACTACCTTGATACAAGGTAATCCATTAGACGACTATCAAAGCCTCACCTGGTGGATCTCCTGCCAGCCATTTTCATCCTCACACCCAAGGCTGGCATAGTCTCGGAGCAGAAGCTCGCAGCAGTACGGATCACCTCCAACCATTGCACTATGATAAAGAGGGGTCAGACCGCGGCTGTCCTTGTAATCCGGAGAAGCACCCAAATCCAGGAGGGTCTAAAATGTAACACAGTAAGATTAGATGGCGTGGACTGGGAACAGGATATGTTTATATCAAGCATTCTATCATTCAGTACCATTCATCCACCCCTTTTTTTCATGGAGTGCTAATTCCTTCACTTACAGGGTTATTCAGAGAAAGGTGAAACTCTGGAGAACTTTTGGAGAAGTGAAAATTCTAGGTCAAAATAGCTGATTTGGAAAGTTAGATAAATGGGAGAATTTTTCTGCTTTGGCTATTTTGACCTAAAACTTTCACTTCTCCAAAAGTTCCCCAGAGTTTCACCTTTCTCTGAATAACACTGTTGGTGATTTTTTTTCCCCCTCAAAAAAACATTGTCAGGAACCAGTGGGTTTTTTGAAAAATCCTTTTTAATAAATCATACAGTAAGAAATAATTAAGAATATTCCCAATGCATTCACTGCTGTAATAATCTATTTGGCAGCCAGATGTCGCCATCTTGTGGCCAAAAAAGTTACTGCACTTCTGAGCTCCATGAAGGATCAGCCGGGGAGATGTCAGTAAGACACATTCCACGCCTGTTTTTAAAAAGTGGTAGCACCTCAGGCATCGTGCCCACAGTGATAAAACATTAGGGGCATGCTCTGGAGCCCAAATGCAATGAAATTCATTTGCAACAAATTAATTTAATTGGCAAGGATACAGCATAGCTCCAGATTGTGTTAACAAGATCTCAGCCAGCTGTTTCTACTACTGCTGATAGTGTATAGGGTTAATAGAAGGTGTGGCAATATATTACGTCCTTTGTGATATATCGAGTTCGCCTCTATAAAATGAAACTCACCATGAGTACGGCATGGTTACGGTATCGAACCGCTTTGTGCAGAGCCGTTAGTCCCTCTCGAGTTCTGAAGTCAAGATGCGCTCCACCACTCCGCAGAATTTTAACCAGATCCGCACCTCCTTCCAACTGGGCAGCCAGGGTCAGCGGACACTCTGGGGAAAGATAACGTATTTAGCTGGAATACTTTAACAGAATATACATAACAAAGGGGTATATTAAATGAATATTCTAGAAAGCACATTTGTTTATCAATATCATTTGGGATGTCCTCAACTAGAAAACAGGCGTCTAGTCTGTACTCAGGAATTTAAAAAACTATTTTAACCTACATTATCAGATTCATGTCTCAATCTACATTGACCACATAATGATCAGATTCACTTTTAACCCCTCATCACCTACTAAAAAATATCTGATAATGTGGATCCCAAAAAACAAACAAATTTGACTTTGCAGACATAAATAGAATCTGAAAAATTAATGAAAACGTTATGACCGTGTGAACATGTCAGTGTGAATTTGTAGCAAATTTTCACATTTTCTGAGAGGTATTAGAGAGGAGATAAAAAGGGTATACAGGGTTATTCAAAGAGAATCGAAAAGTCACCGTATGTTCGGTGACGTTTCGTTCTCTTCAATTCAGTTCGATTTGGCGATCCCATTTCGGCGACCCTGCGGTGTATTCAGCAAGCACCACAGGGTCCCTGAATTGCAGGGAAAGGTCGTCGCAAACCTGACGAAAACTCACCGCAAAACGAGGGCGAACGCACGCCGAAAACCCGCAAAAACATCTGGATTAACCTGCCGAAAACAGCGGAAAAAACAGAGCAGGAGCCGGACACACCCAGCGCAGCCGACACCGACACCACAGACGAATGCAGTTAATAAATTAGGAAAACAGTTTGCTTGAATGTTTGAAAAGTGAAAAGCTGTTTGCAAAGAAACTACTGAGCGAAAATGTCTGAAATTTACATGTGAGGTCCAGGTAATGATAATAAAAAGGGCTGTTACAGAGAAAAGAAGTAAAGTTAAAAAAAAATTTTTAAAAAAAATCGGAATTCTTTTTTAAAAAACAAAACCCCGAAAAATGCTTGAAATATCCTAAAAAATCTATAAATAAAGAGACTTTTTACTGCAGAATATTATAATCCACGGTTTATTAGATATTGAATGAAAACCGGAATATTTTTAACATTGAAGCCTATGGGATTCGCCTAAATAAACCTGCCGAATTAAACCACCGAATGGCAGGGCATTTAGGGAACCTTTCACTGCTGGTTTTTGTTCTCTGAATAGCCAAAGCATTGTTTCTCTATGGGGATTTCACTGCACTCGAACAGGCACCGTATGTGCAGACAATTCGCCAAGATTTGGCGAATTGCCTGCTCTCTGGATAGCCGATTGGCCAGGAAAGGTAACCGAACTCTGATTTTCAGCATTCGGTTCCCTTTTGGCAGCCATTCGGATCTCTTTGAATAACCCGGATAGTGTTCAGAGAGCCTGGGATTAGAGGATTTTAAATTAGGTGTAGGGCAGGGGTCAGCAACCTTGGCTCCCTGATGTTTTGGGAACTACATTTCCCATGTGGCTCAGTCAGCCTAATGGGTGACTGAGCATTGTGGGAGATGTAGTTCCCAAAACATCAGGGAGCCAAGGTTGCTGATCCCTGGTAGGGTAAAGGAATGCTTGAGGCCACATTCTTTAGAAATTGTGTCTTGAGGTTAGAACGAATTGTCATTGTAATAAGTTAAACAATAGACGACCATCATCAAAAGTAAATTATTTAACTGAAGATGAATCGTCTGGTATATCTGTGTCGTCACACAGTAATTCCAAGTGAAGGAGGAAGAAGAACAAATAAATCATATAAAAGAAATAATAAAATACAGAAATAGTGTAAAACTGTGCTCAGGATTGAACATATAAAGCCGGGATAAGGATAGTTACAAATGAAGATAGCAATCCTTCGGCAATATTGAATTAGGGAGGTTAACTAGGCAATCAGACATGCAATATTGACCTTTAGGCTGTGCGTCCACTGGGTCCGTAGTCGGACGACCGACTTGGTCTTTCGCGTAAGAACTACGCCGTTGGCCAATCAGGTTTGTCCACTGGAAGCATCTGTGGATGACCCAGGTTGGCCAACACACAAGCCTTCGAAAAAAAAAATAACGCTGCGGAAAAAAAAATCCTGCGGCGGGAGAATAAAACCCTGTCCTTGGTGCTGAAACAGGGTTTCAGCACCAAGGACCATCCGGTCCAGCACGGCCAAAGCAGAAAATAAAAAAAACTCGCCGAAGGCTGTAGGGCAGATAAAAACCCGGTCCCTGGTGCTGAAATATATTTCAGCACCAAGGACAGCAACGCTGAACGCAGCCAGCCTGAAGAAAAAAAAAAAAAAAAGCGGCAAGAGAAAAAAAGCCTCGTCTTTGTTTAAAAATAAAATGGGAGCACAAAATTTCACTTAAAAAAATCCAGAAAAATTCCTAAAAAGTTCTAAAAAAAAATATCGGTAACTAAAAAGACTTTTTGCTGCAGATGAAAAAATAAACAGTTGAATAAAAAAAAAGGATAGTATAGAAAATATTTTTCTACATTGAATCCTATGGGATGTCTAACTGAATCACTTCTCCATGTGGCAATTTCCCAGCCACGGCACGGCGTTTTGACTATACAATTAGTCTTTATCATATAACTTGTACCAGATCGTCCCGGTGACGTCTGATAAATCCCATTGAAATGGGAAAGATTGCTAGTCTGTTGTAGTCCAGGGGCGGATCCAGAGACTAGTCTCGGGAGGGGCACTGACAGAAAATAAGGTGTTTTAGCAGAGAGCCTGACTCACGAGAATTTACAGAGGGCCCGGCTCACAGGAGCTTACAATCTAGAGGAGCAGAGGACACCCAGGAGTTTACAATCTAGAGGAGCGGAGGACACCCAGGAGCTTACAATCTAGAGGAGCAAAGGACACCCAGGAGCTTACAATCTAGAGGAGCAGAGGGCACCCAGGAGTTTACAATCTAGAGGAGCAGAGGGCCAGGCTCACATGAGTTTACAATCTAGAGGAGCAGAGGGTCAGGTTCACAGGAGCTTACAATCTAGAGGAGCAGAGGGTCCGGCTCACAGGAGCTTACAATCTAGAGGAGCAGAGGGCCCGGCTCACATGAGTTTACAATCTAGAGGAGCAGAGGGTCAGGTTCACAGGAGCTTACAATCTAGAGGAGCAGAGGGCACACATGAGCTTACAATCTAGAGGAGCAGAGGGCACCCAGGAGTTTACAATCTAGAGGAGCAGAGGGCACCCAGGAGTTTACAATCTAGAGGAGCAGAGGGCACCCAGGAGCTTACAATCTAGAGGAGCAGAGGGCACCCAGAAGCTTACAATCTAGAGGAGCAGAGGGCACCCAGGAGCTTACAATCTAGTGGAGCAGAGGGTCAGGTTCACAGGAGCTTACAATCTAGAGGAGCAGAGGGCCCGGCTCACAGGAGCTTACAATCTAGAGGAGCAGAGGGCACCCAGGAGTTTACAATCTAGAGGAGCAGTTACAGACTCATATCTGAGAGGTTTATTACTGTGCAGCTCTAGCTTTCTTATACACCCTGGAGGAAGGATCAAACTCTCAGGGACCCATTACTTACCTCCCTGGTGTCCCTGCATGGAGGCTCCAGCCTCTCTCTCCTCTGATCCTGTTGCTCAGTGCAGCCTCGGATCCAGCCCTTTCCTGTGGCTGTCAGGCAGGCATGGAAGGAGACAGGCTCAGCCACATGGTCACCGGGAAAAGGATCACCACGTGACACGGCCCTGAAACATGACTGGGAGGGGCAATCCACAGTGCTTCTGCGCAGTGTGTGCCCCTGCACATCGCGATGTCTGCATTCACTGCACACATCGCGATTTGAGTTCTGGAGGTCAGCCTGGCATCTGCACTGCTCGGGAGGGGGGGCAATTGCCCCGTTGCCCGCCCTTGGATCCGCCCCTGTTGTAGTCGCAAAAAATCATTTCAAGCTGTCCGATGGAAGTCGGAGGCAGTGGAAGAGGGTTGATTCACCTGCATGTTGTGGGATCGGTCAAATGACTTAAGACGATATCGGATGATTGCACCATTGCACGAATACGGACCCAGTGGACGCCCAGCCTTAGTGTATGTAGGCATTTTTGGAGTAAGTTGGTGGACTCAAACATCAGGCTGCTGAAACAGAGTAGACAGTTTGCGACCTGTTATGGCTACGACATGTACCCGTATCATGTTGTTTTCTGTATGTGTCTTAAGTCTTTGAGATATGCTCCAAGCCCTTGCCAAACCCTATGTGCACCTTAAGTGCCAAATAGGTAAGGACCTCTCCATGTCACCCACCCAGGACTGGTCAACCAAGATACCAGCAATTTTCCTCGTAGGCCGCAGCATCTAGGGGCCAGTCAAAGCACTCTGGCTCATAGCAGAGGGATCGATTAGTATGATCTGCACCAGGGAACACTTTTTATCCCCTTGCTGGACAACCAGGGATTTAGCCCATTCCCAGTAAAATAAGGTTTGCAGAAAGAGGCAAAATGTTATATTTTTAATTAGCTTAGTGAAATGGGCAGCTGACAGAAGGGGCCCTGACCAGTGGTTTAGCAAGGGGCTCCACGATTTCTGGTTGCAGCCCTTGCAGACACCCAATTATACATATGCTCTATACATCATACTAAGGCCCCTAAAAAGTCTGATATGGTTTAACAGTGTATGTCATTGAGGTTTCAGCCAGATGACAAGAACTCTTACCGTTGAGAGGATGACACTTCGAGGCCTGGAGAGCATAATTACCTACTGTTTCAAAATTATTATATGTTGGCTGCATACCTCCACTTATGTTGTTTCTAAATTACTCGATACGGCAACCACACATGTCAGTGACCCTATCAAGCATAATAACCGGTTGCATCACAGAATACTGAAAATAATGAGGTTTTTTTATTAGACTTGAAAAAAGACCAGCACCTTGTACAGAGCATTATAGAAAAGACCAGAAATGAAGGAAAGATGGAAAGGAATGATACCCATTGTGGTTAATGTCTGGGCTCCAAGCTCACAGTGGTCCAAAATCCAAAAAGTAAGTCCTTACTGATATTACCAGAATCTACACCTCTGATATTTCCCTACATATGACTCAGGATATTAAACAAACCCATGCTAAAAAAAAGGTATACATGATTTTGCATTGAAATGCAATCAAAATTAACACAAAGAACCACATTTGTATTCCTTTTTAGCATAACATTAGTGTTTGCCTGGGGTACAGCTTGGAAAAAAGACGAGACAGAGGAGATATGATAGAAACATTTAAATACGTAAAGGGAAACACAGAAACATAGAAACATAGAAACATAGAAAGATGTCGGCAAATAAGAACCTTTCGGCCCATCTAGTCTGCCCAATTACATGGATACTTTACCTGGATTTATCTTTTGTTTAGGATAGCCTTATGCCTATCCCATGCCTGCTTAAATTCAATTACTGTTTTGGCCTCTACCACTTCAACTGGAAGACTGTTGCATGTATCCACCACCTCTCAGTAAAATAATGCTTCCTGATGTTACTTTTAAACCTTTGCCCCTCTAATCTAAGACTATGTCCTCTTGTTTTGCTATTTTGTTTCCTTTTTAATATACTCCCTTCCTCTACCTTGTGGATTCCCTTTACGTATTTTAGATGTTTCTATCATATCTCCTCGTCTCGTCTTTTTTCCAAGCTGTCATGTTAAGATCATTAAGCCTTTCCTGGTAACTTTTCTCCTTCAAGCCGTACACACATTTTAGTAGCCCTTCTCTGAACTCTCTCTAAGATGTCTATATCCTTCTGGAGATACGGTCTCCAGTACTGCACACAGTACTCCAAGTGAGGTCTCACCAGTGCTCTGTACAGTGGCATGAGCACTTCCTTTTCCTACTGCTAATACCTCTCCTACACAACCAAGCATTCTGCTAGCATTTCTGCTGCTCTATTACATTGACTACTTACCTTTAGATCCTCTGAAATAATGACCCTAAATCCCTTTCCTCAGATGTTGAGGTTAGGACTGTATCAAATATTCTATATTCAGCCCTTGGGTTTTTAACATCCCAGGTGCATTATCTTGCACTTATCCACATTAAAACTCAATTGCCACAGCTCCGACCATTTTTTAGTTTACCTAAATCATTTGTCATTTGCTGATCCTCCAGGAACGTCAACCCTGTTGCAAATTTTGTGTCATCAGCAAAAAGACATACTTTTCCATTAATACCTTCTGCAATATCACTAATAAAAATATTAAATAGAATGGGTCCAAGTACTGACCCCTGAGGTACCCCACTGGTAACAAGACCTTGCGCCGAATAAACTCCATTTACCACAACCCTCTGTTGCCTGTCACTCAGCCACTGCCTAATCCATTCACAATATTGGAATCCAAGCTCAAAGATTGCAATTTATTGATAAGCCTTCTATGCGGAACAGTATCAAAAGCCTTACTGAAATCTAAATAAGCAATGTCTACTGCACCACCTGTGTCTATTATTTTTGTTACCCAATCAAAAAAATCAATAAGATTAGTTTGGCATGATCTCCCTGAGGTAAACCCATGTTGTTTCTGATCCTGTAATCTATGTGTTTTTAGATGTTCAACAATCCTTTCCTTTAACATGGTTTCCATTAATTTACCCACTACTGACGTAAGACTAACTGGCCTATAGTTCCCAGATTCCTCCCTACTACCTTTCTTGTGAATGGGCACAACATTTGCTAATTTCCAGTCTTCTGGGACGACTCCCGTTAGCAAGGATTGGTTAAATAAATCTGTTAACGGTTTTGCTATTACATCACTGAGCTCTTTTAATAATTTAGGGTGGATCCCATCAGGCCCCATTGATTTATTTGTCTTTACTTTAGACAGCTGCTGTAGAACCTCCTCCTCTGTAAACTGATATGTAATTTTCTTGTTAGTGTTTCCTCCTAACTGAGGTCCTTTCCTTCCTTTTCTTCTGCAAAGACTGAACAAAAATATTCATTGAGGCAGTCAGCGAGACTTTTATCCTCTTCTACATACCTTCCTTCCTTGTTTTAATCTAACTAATCCTTGTTTTACTTTTCTTTTCTCGTTTATGTATCTAAAAAATGTTTTGTCCCTTTTTTACTGACTGAGCTATTTTCTCTTCTGCGTGTGCTTTGGAAGCTCTTATAAATTGCTTTGCCTCTTTCTGCCTAATCTTATAGGTTTGCCTATCTTCTTCACTCTGAGTTGTTTTATAATTATTGAATGCTGTCTTTTTGTTCTTCACTATTTTGGCCACTTCTGCAGAGTACCACAGTGGTTTCTTCCTTTTTTTTGTTTTTGCTAACAAGTCGAATGCAATTGCCTGTGGCCTTCAATAATGCTTCTTTTAAATAATCCCATTTCTCCTGGACTCCCTTAAACTCCTCCAGTCTGATAATGACTCTTCACACAAGTCTCATTTTAGAAAAATCTGTTTTTTTAAAGTCTAAAACTTTTGTTTTTGTGTGGTGCGGCTCCATCTCTGTTCTTATATTAAACCATACTGACTGGTGATCACTAGATCCCAAATTTTCACCTACAACAACGTCTGATACTAAACCTCCATTTGTGAGTATTAAATCCAATATGGCCTCTTTACGGGTCGGCTCCTCAACTACTTGTGTTAGAGATAATCCCAGTAGGGAGTTTAGAAATTTGTACTCCTGGTGCACCCAGCTGTTTTGGTTTTCCAGTTCACATCAGGAAGATTAAAGTCCCCATGATAATAACTTCCCCTTCATTGCCATTTTGGCTATTTCCTCAAGCAGCAGATTATCTAGCTCTTCTACTTGTCCAGGGGATCTATAGATCACACCTACACGAGCTACTGTATGATTGCCAAATGTTAGCGTAACCCAAACTGACTCTATGTTCACCTCGCTCACTTTTATTTGGTTCGTTTTTATGTTGTTTTTCACATACAGGGCCACACCTCCTCCTTTCCTACCTTCTCTGTCTTTTATATAAAGAGTACCCCGGTATTGTTATGTCCCAGTTATTTTTCTCACTGAACCATGTCTCAGTAACCGCAACTAAATCTACTTTTTCAGCTGCCATCATTGCCTCCAGTTCATTGATTTTATTGACTAAACTGCGAGCATTTATAGACACGACTCTGAGCTTGTCATTTTTTCCCCGCATTTTTTCCACACAAGGTAGAGGAGGGAGTATATTTAAAAGGAAACAAAGTAGCAAAAACAAGAGGACTACAGGGTTATCCAAAGAGATCCGAATGCTGGAGAAAGGTAACCGAATGCTGAAAATCAGTGTTCGGTTACCTTTCCTGGCCATTCGACTATCCAGAGAGCAGGCAATTCACCAAATCCTAGCGAATTGCCTGCACATACGGTGCCTGTTCGGTGCCTGTTCGAGGGCAGTGAAATCCCCATAGAGAAGTACTGCTTCGGCTATTCAGAGAACACAAACCAGCAGTGAAAGGTTCCCCTAATGCCCTGCCATTCGGTGGTTTAATTCGGCAAGTTAATTCAGGAGAATCCCATAGACTTCAATGTTAAAAATATTCCCGTTTTAATTCAATATCTAATAAACCGTTCATTATAAAATTCTGCAGCAAAAAGTCTCTTTATTTATAGATTTTTTAGGATACTTTAAGCATTTTTCTGATATTTATTTTTTTTTTTTTAAAAGTCCGATTTTTTTTAAAAATTTTTTTCAGTTTACTTATTTTTTTTGTAACAGCCCTCTTTATTATCATTCCCTGGACCTCCTGTGAAAATTTCAGACATTTTCGCTCAGTAGTTTCTTTGCAAACAGCGTTTCATTTTCCCAGATTCATACAGATGGTTTTTCTAATTTATTCACTGCCTCCTCTACGTCACAGCTGCTTCGGCTCTGTGTGATTCGGCTCATGTTCGGCTCCTGTTCGGCTTCTTCAAAGGTTAATCCAGATGTTTTTGCTTGTTTTCAGCGTGCATTCGGTTAGTGTTTGTCAGGTGTTCGGCAGCTTTTCCCTGCAATTCGGGGACCCTGTGGTGCTTGCTGAATACACCGCAGGGTCACCAAAATGGGATCGGCAAAAGGAACCGAATTGAAGAGAACGAAAAGTCACCGAACGTGCGGTGACTTTTCGAATCTCTTTGGATAACCCTGATAGTCTTAGATTAGAGGGGCAAAGGTTTAAAAGTAACATCAGGAAGCATTATTTTACTGAGAGGGTGGTGGATACATGGAACAGTCTTCCAGTAGAAGTGGTAGAGGCCAAAACAGTGATTGAATTTAAGCAGGTATGGGATAGGCATAAGGCTATCCTAAACAAAAGATAAATCCAGGTAAAGTATCCATGTAATTGGGCAGACTAGATGGGCCGAAAGGTTCTTATCTGCCGACATTTTTCTATGTTTCTATGTTTCTGAGAACAAGTTCAACAAATTTTACTGCTGCATTATAGCAGCCAGGAAGAGAATTTACTACAGGGAGAGCTGGTGGGTCGTTCATAGGTGTCACGCATTGATCCCAACACACAATACACAGTACAAATCACCACCTTAAGTCAGTCCTTTGAATGGTCGGTAAAAAGCCAACTATAAGACGAACAAATACAGAATGCAAAGTCAAGGGAAAAGTCAAGGTCATAAACCAGAGGAGGTATTCAAACATGTTGAGGTCAGTAACTAAGGAGGTTTTCATACAAGCCGGTATCAGAAACCACGACAGGGCTAAGAGCAGAATGAAAGAGTGAGTCCACATCTTAAATAGGTATAGGAGAAAGACCATTGGTCGGCATCAGTTTAGTGCGCCAAAACATGGGTGAGATGCTGGGAGGATCGGGTCATCCTCCAAAATCGTGAAAACTGTTATGTAAGCGAGGACGTGTCTTGAGAATGTTGCTGTTCCAAACATGGGACGACGATTTACACAGAAATCGTGTCAGGATGCATCTCGAGGCTGATGTCGTGCAGAACATGGGATGAAAAATTAAACAGATTATCAGAGTGAATGGCTGAACTTTTGACAATAAGGATTGCCATACGATTAAGGGGGTCATAACACCTGAACCAGTCCAGGCACAAGATGGTTTTTTTGTGTTATTTGCATATGTGAGCATTAGGCCTACATACAGACATGGTGCACTATTCCAATGTTGGCGTTAAATGGCAGAAGCCAATGGAAACCCTGAACGTCTACCGTTTTCCATTAACACCTGCCATTTAACACCCGTATTATGAAGGAGCCGCATTTTCAGCACCTCCAGTTGAAATAGTGGCGAGGCGTTAAGAGAAAACACCAGCAGCACTAAACACCACAGGTGCTATCAGCTCGAGGACTCCAAAGAGACAGGACGCGATCTCACACCTATGAGATCCAGCCAGGTGGTGGAGTGATACGCGGAGGTATATTGGGAACTATTTGCTACCAGTGTATCTCGCCCGCAGAGCTTGTGCCTTGGATGTAATATGCCGTTAATGGAGCCCCACAGCAGTCAGGTGGAGGGGCTTTGAATGACCCCCTCCTGACTGTGGGAGGGTGGAGAGTAGGTAGGATTAGAGGAGGGATTAGGGGTGGAGCCCGACTTCCCGGAACACGTGCGGGTCAGCGGCACCTTTTTTTTGTTGTTGCAGGAAACGTCCCACCCTCCCGCCCTTCTTGGGGTGCTGGGTTGTCGGAGCTGGGAGTTGGTATGGTCGACGGAAGTTAAGTTTGAAGAGGGGTCAGAGGAGAGTAATCATAAATGGGTCCTGAGTAGGGATGAGCCGAACACCCCCGACTTTGGTTCGCGCTCAAACTCAAACTTTTCAAATGTTCGGATTCGAACTCGAACTCAATGCAAGTCAATGGGACTGAAAATTCGATTTTTAGAGTGCCCTCCAAGAGGGCATATATGCTAGATATTTGCCATAAAAGGTGTATGGGGGTCCGGGTAGTGCCATGGGGGACAGGAAACAAGGACAAAAAAGTTTTTAAAAAATAAGTTTTTAAAGGGACAGTGAGTTTTCCATGAAATAAGGGTTAAAAATAAAAACGAAAAATTCCTTCAAACATCATGCCTAGGAGGTCCCCATAACCTGCCCGTGAAGGGGCGGATTTCTCAGATGTATAGAAATATGTAAAAACCAAAAAATTACATTTCAAATGAGGGTAAATGGTTTTCCTTTAATCTATCCATAAACAACTGCTTGGGGCGTCAGTCTGTATGAAAAGAGGAGACATTTTCGGACACGCAGAAAAAGTTTAGTGATTTTTTGGCTAAATTATTGTGAATCTTATGCAGGCTTTGGATGAAAGTAACAATAGGTGCTTTAAAATTGGGCCTTTAACGTCGGCAAAAGTGCCGTCACACAGTAACCCCTCTGAGGATATGAATCTGATACAGGCGTCAGTGGCAGTGCACCCAAATATTGGGCCTTTCGTGCCAGGCCAGCAAGTGCCATCATACAGTAACCCCTCTGTAGTATTGTGGAAGAGTGCAGGGGTGGACCTTGCGGTCCTATATTAAAAAGATATGCATCTGGTAAAGGCGTCAGTGCACCCAGATATTGTACTTTTGGTGCCAGACTGCCAGGCCAGCAAGTACCATCATACAGTAACCCCTCTGTAGTATTGTGGAAGAATGCAGGGGTGGACCTTGCGGTCCTATATTAAAAAGATATGAATCTGGTAATGGGCGTCAGTGCACCCAGATATTGTGCTTTTGGTGCCAGACTGCCAGGCCAGCAAGTACCATCATACAGTAACCCCTCTGTAGTATTGTGGAAGAGTGCAGGGGTAGACCTTGCAGTCCTATATTAAAAAGATATGCATCTGGTAAAGGCGTCAGTGCACCCAGATATTGTGCTTTTGGTGCCAGACTGCCAGGCCAGCAAGTACCATCATACAGTAACCCCTCTTTAGTATTGTGGAAGAGTGCAGGGGTGGACCTTGCGGTCCTATATTAAAAATATATGAATCTGGTAAAGGCGTCAGTGCAGCCAAATATTGTGCCTTTCATGGTAGCAAGTGCATTCACACCGTAACCCTTTTGTGGTATTGTGGAAGAGTGCAGGGTTGGACCCTGTGGTTCAAAAAATTAAAATGATATAAATCTGGCACAGGCGTCAGTGCAGGCAAATATTGTGCCTTTCATGGCAGCAAGTGCATTCACACCATAACCCTTTTGTGGTATTGTGGAAGAGTGCAGGGTTGGACCCTGCGGTTCAAAAATTAAAATGATATAAATCTGGCACAGGCGTCAGTGCAGCCAAATAGTGTGCCTTTCATGGCAGCAAGTGCATTCACACCGTAACCCTTTTGTGGTATTGTAGAAGAGTGCAGGGTTGGACCCTGCGGTCAAAAAATTTAAATGATATAAATCTGGCACAGGCGTCAGTGCAGCCAAATATTGTGCCTTTCATGGCAGCAAGTGCATTCACACCGTAACCCTTTTGTGGTATTGTGGAAGAGTTCAGTGCTGGAGGTTTTGTGAATGCAGAAGACATCCCCGATCTCTTCCGTTACGTCAGCATCAGGGGATTGATAACTGCTGATCCAGGACTGATTCATTTTTATAAATGTCAGCCGGTCTACAGAGTCGGTGGACAGACGCACTCTTTTGTCTGTGACAAAACCTCCAGCGGCACTGAACGTCCTTTCAGAAAGCACGCTAGATGAAGGGCAACCTAGTAGCTGCATAGCATATTGGCTAAGTTCTGGCCAGTGATCCAATCTCAACACCCAGTAAGCCAGTGGATCATCTGCTGGAAAGGTATCCAGGTCTGCCCTTGCCCCTAGGTAGTCCTGCACCATATGGTGAAGACGCTGGCAATGGGTGCCTACATTTGACGTCCCTGGGCGTCGTGGACTAAAAAAATTTAAAAATGCATCAGTCAAGCGGCCCTGGCCTTCACCACTATTCCTCTGATCATCCGCAGCCTCTGAAGCACCTGTGTCATCACTTGGTAACCTACCAGTGCCTGGAAAGGTGTTACACAAGTGTCGCTTTAGAGCGTCCTCAAGTTTTTTCATCCTGTGCTCGCTCTGTGCGGGCAGGATGAGCTCTGCAACTTTACCCTTGTATCGTGGATCAAGAAGGGTTGCCAAGCAGTAATGATCCCTCTCCTTGATAGCACGAATCCTGGGGTTCTTTAGGAGGCTTTGCATTATAAGGGAGCCCATGCAGCGTAGGTTGGAGGTGGAATTTCTTCCGAGTCTTACTGGTCAATGAGGATGACCATATCGTGCACTTCCTCCTCCCAGCCACGCACTAGCCCTTGTGTTTCTGGGCACACAAAACCTTCCCTTGAGGAATCCCCACCTTCAATGCCCCCACTAGGGATGAGCCGAACACTCCTCGAGTTCGGTTCAAGCCCGAACCCGAACTTCCCATTTGTTCGGGACCGAACCCGAACCCGAACTCGAACCCCATGCAAGTCAATGGGGCTGAAAATTCAGTTTTTTAGAGTGCCCTCCAAGAGGGCATATATGCTAGATATTTGCCATAAAAAGTGTATGGGGGTCGACGGAAGTTAAGTTTGAAGAGGGGTCAGAGGA
Organism: Leptobrachium leishanense; assembly: GCA_009667805.1. Classification (NCBI taxonomy): domain Eukaryota; kingdom Metazoa; phylum Chordata; class Amphibia; order Anura; family Megophryidae; genus Leptobrachium; species Leptobrachium leishanense. The sequence goes on from CM019065.1 coordinate 69,624,310, forward strand.
GAGTAATCATAAATGGGTCCTGAGTAGGGATGAGCCGAACACCCCCGAGTTTGGTTCGCGCTCGAACTCAAACTTTTCAAATGTTCGGATTCGAACTCGAACTCAATGCAAGTCAATGGGACTGAAAATTCGATTTTTAGAGTGCCCTCCAAGAGGGCATATATGCTAGATATTTGCCATAAAAGGTGTATGGGGGTCCGGGTAGTGCCATGGGGGACAGGAAACAAGGACAAAAAGTTTTTAAAAAATAAGTTTTTAAAGGGACAGTGAGTTTTCCATGAAATAAGGTTTAAAAATAAAAACGAAAAATTCCTTCAAATATCGTGCCTAGGAGGTCCCCATAACCTGCCCGTGAAGTGGCGGATTTCTAGGATGTATAGAAATATGTAAAAACCAAAAAATGACATTTCAAATGACGTTAAATGCTTTTCCTTTAATCTATCCATAAACAACTGCTTGGGGTGACAGTCTGTATGAAAAGAGGAGACATTTTCGGACACACAGAAAAAGTTTACTGATTTGTTGGTGGTGAAAAGCAGGAGAATGACTGGAGAATGGAAAATGCTAGACCAAATAGCCGATTTGGAAAGTAAGAAAAATGTGAGAATTTTTCTGGTTTGGCTATTTTGACCTAGAATTTTCTCTTCAGTCATTCTCCTGAGTTTCACCTTTCTCTGAATAACCCTGTCAGGGTTATTCAGAGAGCGGTGTAGAGCAGGAGAATGACTGGAGAATGGAAAATTCTAGGTCAAAATAGCCAAACCAGAAAAATTCTCCCATTTAGGCTAGGGTCAGACTAGCGAATTTTTAACATGCGTTTAGGCGCACTTAATCACGGCTGCACTAGCAGCAAATGACGGGCAATGACAGCCAATATACGAAGTACGGTCGCACGAAAGTCCGGCTGCGCAACGCAAGTGGAAAATGAACGCATTTTTTCGAGAACGCAGAACCGCTAGTACGGACGTACAGAGTGCGCTGCGTCCACTAGTGGCGTGTGTGCGTGATTTGGAGACGTCAGACCCTGCTCATGTCAGGCCAACATAACGTCCAGACACCCAAAGTTTCCTGGTTTGGATCCGTAAAAAATCACGCTCAAAAATGCGCATCGTATGACCGTTTTCGCGCATTCCGTGAAAAAATACGGCAATGCGTTCGGACGCACTTTCGGTTGCTGTGAAAAAAGCGTTAGTCTGACCCTAGCCTTATCTCACTTTCCAAATCGGCTATTTGGTCCAGATTGTTCTCTTTTCCTGCCATTCTCCTGGTTTTCACCTTTCTCTGAACAACCCTGAGAGAGAGGTGAAAGCCAGGAGAACAGGCAGGAGAAGAGAACAATCTAGACCAAATAGCCAATTTGGAAAGTGAGTTAAATGGGAGAATTTTTCTGGTTTGGCTATTTTGACCTAGAATTTTCACTTCTCCAGTTATTCTCCTGCTTTTCCCCGCTCTCTGAATAACCCTGTGAATGTTTAATCCCGAGGTGAAAAATAACATTGCTCAAGGCTGGGGTCAGACGAGCGCAGTTATCACGTCCGTGTTGCCGCACATTTGTAGCATTCTGACCAATGGAGCCCCACACACGAAGTACGTCCGCACGGAAGTGCGGATGCATGGCGGACGCAGCAAACGGACGCAGGTTAGGCAAGAACGTAATACTGCTAGAACGGATGTGCGGATTGCGCCACATCCGCAACGTCCGTGTAGCTTTGTATGTGAGTGATGAAACGAGGTCAGATGGACTGCATTTATACGTCCAGCATTTTTGACGGACAGAATGTTTTTTCATTTTAATTTATTTTCCCTGCTACATCAGTCAGCTGAAAAGCGCCGGATCGTGATCCTCTCCTGGAGCTGGCCGACATCTTGGATGTCGGCCAAGCCTCCAGGAACTCCCCCTGAGGACTGGCGTCATCGTGCATAGCACGATGACGCCAGTCCTGGAGTTAACCCCTAGCTGCCACCAGTGGTGGAGATAGGGGGTTCCAATGAACCCCCTATCTCCCGATCCGTGGCAGCTAGGGGTTAATGTTTGATATCGTTGGATCGGCCAGAGCATGGCCTTTCCAAGGATACCAGACATGAGCATGAATTTTTTTTTAAAAAAATAAATAAATAAATAAAAATAAAAAAATAAAAATATTTAAAAAAAAATCTAAAAAAAATAAACAAGTTTTTTTTTGTTTTTGTTTTGTTAATGCAGCAATATTGTTCCCATTTCAATTATAATGTGAACAATAATGCTGCACTAACGATTTTTGTATGCGATGCGTTTGTTAAAAAAAGCAACATTTTCCCCAAAAAAAAATGTAACGAGACCCCATTTCTAATTTTTTTAACAAGCGCACCCCATACAAAATATAACCGCAAACGATCGCATGTTAAAATGTGAAAAAAAACACTTTACACATAATAAATTATTGAAAATTCAAATTTTATTGCATTTTTGTTATAATATACAGACATGACATAACGTATACATATAATAATGACATATTATGAATCTGCCAAGTCTGCCGGAAAGAACGATATATCATATGTCTGGGTCATATATCAAAATATGGCTACAAAACGCGGTTAAACATGATGAGCGAAAGCGGTAAAAATGACCTCAGCACAGAGGTGTGAAAAGCCTCAGCAGTGAAAGGGTTAAATGCAGCATATTAGGATGTTTTAGGGAAATTAATTCTCAAATCTCAATCAGAAGCAGACACCACCCCACACTCCGTATGGTGTACAATGTATCAAATTACCAGACTAAAAACACCTGGTGTTATGCCCGTTTGTGAACAGAGGTCATTTAGAGTTGATAATCTTTCCACGTACACATTAGTTTTTAATTCAATATCTAATAAACCGTTGCTTATAATATTCTGCAGTAAAGAGTCTCTTTATTTCTAGATTTTTTGTATTTTTTAAAGCATTTTCTATACTTTTTTCAAAATTTCTTTTTTTTTTTCGAACTCGAACCGAACACACCCAAAAAGTTCGAAATTCGCGAACTTTCGAACTTCCAAAGTTCGGGTCAAACTCCGAACCCGAACAGCTCATACCTAGCCCCCACTACTTAAATATTCCTCCTCCTCCTGTCTGATCTGAGGAGGACCCGCTGGAATGCTGTCTGCAGAAAGACTGGGGCCTTGAGATCTAGGGAAGGCCTCCTCTTCCTCCCGCTGCTCTGCCTCTACAGCCACATCTATAAATCCCTGCAGAGTGTGCTCCAGCAGGAACACTAAAGGAATTGTGTCACTGATGCATGCACTGTCCCTGCTCACCATCCTCGTTGCCTCCTCAAATGGTGACAGTGCAGTGCATGCATCCTTGATCATCAGCCACTGCGGGGGGGAAAAAACCAAGTTGACCTGAACCGGTCCTTGTGCCATACTCACACAGGTACTCGTTGATGGCCCTCTGCTGCTTGTGCAGACGCTGCAGCATTGCTAATGTCGAGTTCCACCTGGTGGGCATGTCACAGATCAGACTGTTTGTGGGAAGGTGGAATTCTCTTTGAATTTCTGCCAGGCGAACGCTTGCTGGGAATGACCGTCTGAAGTGGCTGCAGACTTTTCTGGCCTGGCTGAGAAGCTCTGCCAGCCCTGGGTACTTGGTTAGGAAACGCTGTACCACTAGATTTAGGACGTGTGCTAGGCATGGTACATGCGTCAATTTACCCTTGCGTAGGGCGGAGAGAAGGTTGCTGCCATTATCACAGACGATCATTCCCAGCTGAAGCTGGCGTGGTGTTAACCATCTCTGCACCTGCCCCTGCAGAGCTGACAGAATTTCTGGCCCGGTGTGTCTCCTGTCCCCTAAACAAACCAGCTCAAACACAGTATGGTTTCTTTTTGCTTGAGCCATTGCGTAGACCCTGTCAGGCGTCGGTTTAACTGCCACTTCGCCAGAGACACAGAAGGAGGAGGAAGAGGGGGAAGAGGGAGAGGTGGTGGTGAAGCAGACAGACCTCATACAAGTAGCTTTCTGGAGGCGTGGTGGATGAACAAGCTCCAGCACAAAGCCCCATCTTGGATCCCTCCCAGCTGCAATCAGAGTTACCCAGTGTGCCGTGAAGGAAATGTAACGACCCTGTCCATGCTTGCTGGACCACGTGTCTAAAGTCACATGCACCTTGCTGCTGACGGCCTTTCCCAATGACTAGATAACATTGTCTTCCACGTGCTGGTATAGTGCTGGAATGGCCTTGCGTGAAAAGTAATGGCGTTTTGGAACCTGCCACTGTGGTACAGCACATTCAGCAAATTCACGGAAGGGAGCAGAGTCCACCAGCTGGAAAGGCAGCAGCTGCAATGCGAGTAATTTTGCTGAGCTGGCATTTAGATGCTGTGCTTGGGGATGGTTGGGACTATATTTTTTCTTACGCTGCAGCAGCTGGGGCAACGTAATCTGACTGCGTAAATCTTCAGCTGATGGGATGCTGTCACATTGTGAGGAAGGACCTGGTACATCCATTACTGTAGCATCATCCCTGTCAGTGGTGGTTGTAGCAGGCAATGACATGACAGAGCGTGCCTGGAGGAAATCCTGCTCTGAAGCTGATTTTGTTCACTTCAAGTTTATTCTCCGGTCATAACACCTCTGCCCTCCACTCGGCCAAACAATCCTTCTTCTCATCTCTTATATCTACGCTGTCCTCCAACCCTAAACGGCTCTGGTCCACCTTCAACACCCTCCTCTACCTACCTGCACCTCCCCCCTCAGCTGCCTTTGCTCAAGACTTGGCAGACTACTTCCTCAGTAAAACTCTAACTATCAGAAGCAACATCCCAACACAAGATAGTTATCTGCCACCTCCACTCCCAGAGGTCCCCTCTGCCACCCTCTGCCGCTTCCTCCCAGCCACTGATGAGGAAGTCAATTCCTTATTGTCCTCCTCACATCTCACCACGTGCCCGCTCGACCCCATTCCCTCACAGCTAATTCCTACCATCTCCTCCTCCCTCACCCCTGCTCTCACACACATCTTCAACCTATCACTCTCCCCTGGCTACTTCCCATCCGCCTTCAAACACGCGCTAGTTACCCCTTTACTAAAGAAACCATCCCTCGATCCCAACTCTCCATCCAACTACCGTCCTGTATCCCTGCTTCCCTTCACATCTAAGCTCTTAGAAAAACTAGTCTTCAACCGCCTCTCCCTCTTCCTGTCCTCCAATTCCCTACTTGACCCCCTGCAATCTGGCTTCCGTCCCCTACACTCAACTGAAACTGCCCTCACCAAAGTCACCAACGACCTCCTAACTGCTAAAAAACACGGCCACTATTCTCATCCTGCTTGACCTCTCGGCTGCTTTTGACACTGTTGACCACCCCCTCCTTCTACAGACCCTCAACTCTCTGGGTCTCGGTGAAACTGCACTCGCTTGGATTGACTCCTATTTATCCAACAGGTCCTTCTGTGTGTCCTTTGCTGGTAACTCCTCCTCCTTCATTGCCTCTATCTGTTGGTGTACCTCAAGGCTCTGTCCTTGGTCCTCTGCTCTTTTCCATCTACACCTCCTCCCTGGGCAAAATCATCAACAGCTTTGGCTTTAATTACCACCTCTACGCTGATGACACTCAGATCTACCTCTCTACTCCTGATCTCTCTCCCCCTGCCCTTTCCAAAGTCAGTGACTGCTTATCTGGCATCTCCTCCTGGATGGCCTCCCACCACCTAAAGATCAACATGTCAAAGACTGAGCTCCTACTTATTCCTCCCTCCAATGCCTCCCCACCTCCTGACTTCTCTATCACGGTGGAGGGTATCACCATCTCCCCATCAAACCAAGTGCGCTGTCTTGGAGTTACACTTGACTCTGCTCTTTCCTTCATCCCCCACATCCAGTCTCTTTCCTCCTCCTGCCGATACCAACTGCGTAATATTTCCAGAATTCGGCCATTTCTTACCGCTGTCACCACAAAACAACTCATACCTGGTAATCTCCCGATTTGACTATTGCAATAATCTCTTATCTGGCCTCCCTCTGTCCCGCCTCTCCCCCCTACAATCCATCCTGAACGCCTCCGCCAGGCTAATCCACCTCACCCGCCGCTCTGTCTCTGCCGCTCCCCTCTGTGAGTCCCTTCACTGGCTCCCCATCCACTGCAGAATTAAGTTCAAAATCCTTATCCTTACCTACAAAACCCTCACTAACTCAGCTCCCCACTACCTGTCCTCACTAATCACCAAATACACCCCAGCCCGCTCCCTAAGCCCAGCGACCTGCGCCTAGCTTCTCCCCGCATCACCTCTTCCCATGATAGACTGCAGGATTTCTCACGCACAGCCCCCATTCTCTGGAACGCTCTCCCTCGTACTGTCAGACTTTCCCCTAACTTCTCTTCCTTCAAACGCTCCCTTAAAACGTTCCTATTTAGGGAAGCCTACCACCCAACTCACTGACGCAACCATCAATCACTCTCACCTTGCAGTCCTCTCCTCCTGTTTCCAACCCCAACCCTCCTAGATTGTGAGTTCCCACGGGAATAGGGCCCTCATCTCCTCCTGTACTGTTTGTCAAATGTTGTTCAATGTATTGTAACCCTGTCTATACTGTGCTTATTGTACAGCGCTGCGGAATTTGCTGGCGCTTTATAAATAAAAAATAATAATAATAATATTTTGTAGAAATTAGTGACCCCCAAAATACTGCATGGCACTGGCTGTGTGACAAGACACAGATCACCTCAGTTCCCAAATATTTTGTAGAAATTAGTGACCCCAAAATACTGCGTGGTACTGGCAGTGAGTCAGAAGACACAGATCACCTCAATTCCCAAATATTTTGTAGAAATTAGTGACCCCCAAAATACTGCGTGGCACTGGCTGTGTGACGAGACACAGATCACCTCAATTCCCAGATATTTTGTAGAAATTAGTGACCCCCAAAATACTGCGTAGCACTGGCTGTGTGACAAGACACAGATCACCTCAATTCCCAAATATTTTGCAGAAATTACTGAGCACCCAAAATAGTTGCTGGGACTGAGCACAATGATTACAACAATTCCCAGATATTTGGTAGAAATGAAACCCCCCCAGTAGCTGGTGGCAGACTGGCAGTAAGAACACACTAACACAACAACAATCTTCCTATGAAATCTCCTCTCAAACGCATGCAGAAGTGCTGTGTGGAAACTTTATATAGTGTGCTGCGGGACTTAGCTCTGTGAGCCCATGATTGGGCAAAATTTGCCCAATCAGGATTCTGAGCAGTGATTGGCATAGTGTTGAACCTGTCTTGCACCTGACCTGTGGTCAGGTGCAAGGCTGTAGCCAATTACAAGCTTCAGGCCAGTGGAAAAGTGCATTGTGGTCCATTGTGGGCGAACACGCGGCGAACACGCGGAAATGTTCGTAGTTCGCGAACAAACGAACAGGCTATGTTCGATGCGAACTCCGAACCGATCGAACCGAACAGCTCATCATTAGTCCTGAGAGGGTTGGAAATGTTTTATATCGTGCAGGTGTTTTATCTGTTGGGTATAAATAAAAGTGGATTTGGTAGAGGATAAAGGATGGGTATAAGATATATATTAGGTCCCAGGTTTGGTTAGCGGCCAAAATGAGGGTATAAAAGGTTGCACTATGTTATAGTTTTATATGGGGATGTATACCTAAGTTTATGTATTTATTACAATGTGTAATTTATTTCAATTAAAGCTGTGGCCTGTTTCCATCCACGAAAAAAGAAAATTGTGTGTGTTTCGTTATTTAATGGGTTTAAGGTATGTTGGGTTTTGTCTCCCAGAGCAGGAGATCAGGGGGTGGGCAATTCATAAAAGACCACTATGTTAGAGCCATTCTGCTGAACGTCTTGAACACTGTGCTTAACGACAACATCAGAATATGGCCCAGGATTCCTATATTCTGTTGGTATGCTTTGGAAACTGAAATCCTAATATAAGGTAAGAGACATCATCAACAGTTTAGAACCTTTCTTCCAAGCAATATTTCTGCAATGGATAAATGAATACATGAAAAAAGTTTAAATTACAACATTTTCAATATCTCAGTCGTTTAACGATTTCCATTGTGTCTAATAAATTTTATGGCAATGTTTTTTCGATTATTTTCTTTTCCTTTTATATGTAGGGTGGTGAGCACCACAGATGAAGGTTTATGTGCTTGTACATGTCGGGTCCTATTACAATCTTCGCGCATACGTTTGCGCCGGCGCAAAAACGCATTAACACTAGGGGTAAAACCCTTTGCGCTGAACGTCGTATTACAATGTCAGTGCAATAAAAGGAAACGCACGTATACGTCTACCGCGGGTGAACCTGTGCGAACGCTGCGCGAGCTTACTGTACGTCGCGCGTCCTATACTTAACATTGTAAGCGCAAATGCGTTTGTGTGCTGGTACGCGGATGGTATTACAATCTATGCGCAGTTTGTAACGCACAGCCGTTGCGCGCATAATTTTAGCAACTCCTAAAAGCTGGTGTTAATGGCAAATCTGACCGACCTGGCCGAACCCAAATACACCAGCCCAAAAAAAATACGCAGCAAAGTATAGTTACACATTCTACTCATACCAAACCAATAAATTTGAGAAGTTGTGAGTGTTTTTTTTATTGCTGCAGCATATATACTCAGATTGACTTTGGCAGGCGCAAAAACTTAACGTGAGACAATTGTGGTTCGTAATTCTGATTGGCTGAATCGCGTGAAAAAAACAGTCCGCACACTGATTTCTGCGCGCAATGTTGCTGCGCGCGCGTTTGTGCGCGTCCGTTTTACGCGCCTTATTGCTCGACGGATGAAAAAATGCGCGAGGATTGTAATTCCAGCATTGATTTACGCGTGTTAACGTTCAACACTTGGCGCACAAATTTACGCGTTGCGCGAGCGTTTTAAAGCGAAGATTGTAATAGGGCCCGTCATGTATATTTAGGATCATTACCTTAACAACAAGTTCATCTTATTATGCTCTTGCCAATGACATAACCATTACGTATTGCAAACTTGATAGATGGTACCACCTCACCCCAAGAAAGTAACCATCATAACCATCTGGATGTTAGATAATTGGCACACGTAGTAATCTGAGTGCTACATCACCTGTAATAAAACTGTAAAGTGAATATTACATTTTTTTTAATGTATTCCTTTAATAAGACATCCGATCTTTTTGCCAAGGGACAAGGGCCTATTATTAAATATTGTGATCATTTTTCTTTTAATTGCCAACAGTTCCTCGAGGGAACGAGCTTAATATACTTTGATTTCGATAGATGTCACATCTACGTCTTCTTGCTTGGTTTGCATTATAAAGCTGTTTTTCGATGTTTTTTTTATATTTATCCTGAGCCTTTTGTTTGTGGTTTTGATCTTTTTTCTTTGTAACCAGAGGACAGGATGGAAACACAGATAAGAAATTCATCTAAATCAGGAGCTAAGGTGAGAAACAGACTATTCTTTGACAACTCTTTCAAGGATGACGAGGATGACGAGGATGACGATGATCGGGGAAACAAATCTAGACAAATATTGAAAGGGTCATTCTAGTGCTTTTTTTTTTTTAAATAATAAGAGCTAATAAATTCAGTGTGGTAAAATAAGAATTTAAGCAATTAAATGTAATTTTCTGCCTATCACGTATTAAAGCTAAGAAAGGATCCTGCAGACCTCAGCTTTGACACATATCCTATTGGTTCAGCAGAAAGTGGGAATTTCGTGTGTGTGTGTGTAAAAGGACTAATAAAGCAGCCTGGAAGCTGGTAATTACAATTTAGGGAACAATTGAACACTATGGGGGTTATTCAGAGAGCACCGAAATGTCGGCGACATTTCAGTGCTCCATTGTTCCCCACACTTCCCTGCACTTCGGGGAATCAAAGTTCCCCACCCTGAGGTGAAATCAGCATTCACCGCAGGGTCCCTTGAGTGCAGGGAAAATCTGCTGCAAACCCGCCGTACACCTGGCAAAAACCCGCCGGAACTGGCGCAAAAAACACACCGTACACATCGGAAAAAGCCGCCTAGCTGACGAATGGGGTAATAAAAAAAAAAAAAGGTAATGAATATCATTTCAGTGTGAAAGTGTCAAAAATTAAATGCTTTTAAAAAAACTACTGAAAGAAAATGTCTGGAATTTATATATAAGATCCTATTAATGAGAATAAAAAGGTCTGTTATAGAAAAAAGAAAAAAACACTTTTTAAAATTGCTTTTTTTTTTGCCGAACCCCCCCCCGAAAAATGCCAAAAAGATCCTTAAAAATCAACAAATAAAGAGACTTTCTATTGCAGATTAAAATAATAATTTATTATATATTGAATAAAAATGGGATTATTTTTATCATTGAAACCTATGGCATTTCGCCTGAATAAACCTGTCGAATGAAAACACCGAACAGCAGGGTACTTCGGCAACTTTTCTCTGCTGTTCAGTGTTCTCTGAATAGATGAACCATTGCTTCTCTATGGGGCATTTCACTGCCGTTGAACAGCACCGTATGTGCAGGCAATTCGCCAAAATTTGCCAAACTGCCTGCTCTCTCAATAGCCGAATGGCCCTGAAATGTCACCGTACGGGGAAATTCCCTGTTCGGTGACATTTTGGGGCCAGATCGGCTCTCTCTGATAACCCCTTATGAGAATATCCATTTTTAGATCTATATATAGAATTTATTTCTTTTTAAAACATGATGTAAAAAAATCCATTCTGATATAATAAGAATTTTAGCAACTGCAGCAGACCTCAGCTGTGACATTTATCCTACTGGTTCAGCAGGGGGTGAGAATTTTTGCTGCTTTGTTCGGTGTCGAAAAGGAGGGGGGGGGAATTACACGCAAATTGAAGCAGAAACATTGTAGAAAATTTAAGATAAACTAAAAGTAAAAACAAATATTTGGGAAATCTTTCCAAAGATATAAAAAGAATAATTATGCATCCTGGTAGTACAGTTTAGGCTAGGGTCAGACGAACGCAGTGCGAACGCGCGTGCAGCCGCACTTTATCACGGCTGTAGTAGCAGCAAATGACGGGCAGTATATGGAGTACGGCCGCACAACGCAAGCGGCAAACAAACGCATTTTTTTCGAGAACGTGATACTGCTAGTACGGACGTACAGAGTGCGCTGCGTCCGCTAGCGGCGTGTGTGCGTGATTAGGAGACGTCAGACCCTGCTAATGTCCGGCCAACATAACGTCCATACGCAAAAAGGGTTTTATTGATGATCCGTACAAAATCACGGACGAAAATGCGCGTCGTATGACAGCTATCACGTATTCCGTGAAAAAATACGTCCATTCGACGCAAAAAATGAGTTCGTCTGACCCTAGCCTTAGGGTCCAACTGATCCCGATGAAAATACCCATTTCTAGTTTTATATAGATGTTTATATAGATGCCGTAACAGATTCAGCGCAGGTAAATAAGAATTTTAGCAATTGAATGTAATATTACCAGCCTACCCTACAGAATCCGCAGAAATCAACTGCAACACTTATCTAGGGCTCAGGCAGACCTCACTTGTGACACTTATCCTGATTCAGCAGGGGGTGGGAATTTTTGCTGCTTTGTTCAGTGCCAGGAAGGAGGTGGGAAAGGATGTCATAATTATATTGAGATTGAAGAAAAAAAATCAGTAGAAAACAAGGTAAAAAAATATTTGAAGCATCTTTTCAAAGATTCAAAACGAATAATGCAGGCTGGACGTACAATTTTACGATTCGATTAAACATTATATGAGAACATCCAAGTCGCTCAATGGAAAAAGAAAAAAAAAAATCGCCGATAACATCTGAAAAAATTGGAATGATTCGAAACGCCGCAGACTGTATCCGACAATCCGGCGCAAACCCGCCGAAACCATCTGAAAAAAACACAGCGATCCGCCGAACACAGTGCCGACCAACTGCCGGAGACCGTCAATAAGCCGATGAACGGGGAAAAGAGAACCAAACAAAATTTTAGAAACTTTCAAAATTTTAAACGTTGTTTTTAAAAACACAACTGGATGAAAATGTTTGGAATTTACATATAAGGTCCTATGAATAATAATAAAAGTTACAGGGAAAAAAAAAACACGCTACTTAAAAAAAAAAATCCGGGAAAAAAATTTGCTGAAAAAACCCCCCAAAAAATGCCTGCAGAATCCTTAAAAAATAAATAGAGGCTTTTTGCTGCAAATTAAAAGAATAAACGGTTTAATAGATATTGCATAGAAACGGAGAATATTTTTAACATTGAAACCTATGGGATTCGCGTGATTAAACTTGCCGAATATTTGGCAAATTGCCAGCTTTTGAATATCCGAATGGCCACAAAATTGCACCGTACGGGGAAATTCCCTGTTCGGTGCAATTTCGGGGCCAGTTTGTCTCTCGCTAACCCTGAATGTATATAAGTAACTCTGAAAGTCCTCTGGCGAATATTATATTGCTCTTTATGAAATCCCAAACTAAACTGGAGGCACCTTGTATAAGATAATGCCTGTGTAAAAATACAGGACCCGAATGGATAAAGACATAACTAGAACTTAAATATTCTCTCAAATCTACTGAAATATGAAAGTGAATTTAAGTATGAAATCTGAATTACAGACACAATACTGAAGCTAAAGCACTAGCTTAGATTGTAGAAAGAAATCTACAGATCCGGATTAATAACTAAATGGATACACAGAGAAAGAGAATTTTCAAGACTTAGGCTAGGGTCAGATGAACGCATTTTTCACGTCGTCCGTGAAAAAGTGCGTTCGAACGAATGGACGTATTTTTTCACGGAATACGTGATAGCGGTCATACGATGCGCATTTTCGTGTGATTTTGTACGGATCATCAATAAAACCCTTTTTGCGTCTGGACGATATGTAGGCCGGACATTAGCAGCGTCTGACGTCTCCTAATCACGCACACACGCCGCTAGCGGACGCAGCGCACTCTGTACGCCAGTACTAGCGGTATCACGTTCTCGAAAAAATGCGTTTGTTTGCCGCTTGCGTTGCGAGGCCGAACTTTCGTGCGGCCATACTTCGTATATTGCCCGTCATTGGCCGTCATTTGATGCTACTACGGCCGTGATAAAGTGCGGCTGCACGCGCGTTCACACTGCGTTCGTCTGATCCTAGCCTTAAATTTGTAAGATGCACTTGCTTGAAGTGCTTGAAGTGGAATATTGACAGCAATTAAGTAACTTGATGTGCAACACTAAAAACAAAAACCACAGGGCTTTGTACGTGATATTGACTTGATTGTCGATTTCAGTAAGGCCAGATCAGGCGCAGAGCAAAATAAGTGATTTAGTAGAATAAGACTATAGTGGATAAAACAGAAAAACAAAAAGAAGTACAAGTCCTAGCAGCCATTCCAAGTTTGGGCTCAATATAATTCAGCCCAGTCAACGAAACCGACAGGTTCTTCGGCCAGCAGGATTCACTACGTACCTACTAGAATTTTATTCCCATAAAAAACTAACTCTATTATTCACGGCGCTTGCACCTGTAGCTGCTAATAAGAATTATGGCTTCAGAAACTCAACTTGAAAATATAGATACAGCGATTTTTGATACAAATTCAAGAGATGAAAGGGGTTGATAAATGTGTTTTAAGCCAAAGAAACAAACCTTCTAAAAAAATCTGATTTTTAAAATCAAAACTGATATGATGCGGACCAAAAATATGTTTTTTCGGGCATTCATCAGGCTAGGGTCAGACGAACGCATTTTTCGCATCGTCCGTGAAAAAGTGCGTTCGAACGAATGGACGTATTTTTTCACGGAATACGCGATAGCGGTCATACGATGCGCATCGTCGTCCGTGATTTTTTTATGGATCATCAATAAAACACTTTTTGCGTCTGGACGTTATGTTGGCTGGACATTAGCAGCGTCTGACGTCTCTTAATCACGCACACACGCCGCTATGCGGACGCAGCGCACTCTGCACGTCAGTACTAGCGGTATCACATTCTCGAAAAATTGTGTTCGTTTGCCGCTTGAGTTGTGCGGACGGACGTTCGTGTGGCCTTTCTTCGTAAGTTGCCCAGCATTGGACATCATTTGCTGTTAGCACGGCCGTGATTAAGTGCGGCTAAACGCACATTAAAACTGCGTTCGTCTGACCCTGGCCTCATTATCCCACTTTTTTTTTGGACCGGAATAAATTTCTGATTTTTTTTTTGTTAAATTGAACCAAATATCAATCAAAATGGGTAAATATTTTATCTAACAAACGCCTGGAATTATTAAGTCAAGTGTGTAGCTGATAATTGGCAACTGCTACAGAGAAAAGTGTCCGCAAGCTGATAGCCCTTATTGGCTCCTTAATACTGGCTCTATTATGAGCGAGCTGGTCATAGAAAGGGGAGCTGGTAACAGACACCAGTAGTGGCGCAGCACGCTGCTGTTGGTAGTGTCTCATCATGCCCACAAAGAGGATGCTGCCTCTGGAGAGCACCCAGAGAGGTCCTTCCTTCTGTAGTCGACTTCCGCAGCATGCTTTGACTGCTACTCCTGATCCTTTGTGCTTCAGGCTCAGAGACTCTCTCCATGTAGTTTGAGCCTGAAGCATGAAGTTCCTCAGATCGATCCAAAGGATCTTCTGAAACAGATGAGGCATGCAGCAGAAGTCTCTGATGTCTACGTCTTGGCTGATCCACAGCTATGCCAAAGAAGGAAGGAGTCGAAGAAGGCAACCTCTCCTCTAAGGGTGCCTGCCAGTGTCTCCTGGAATCCACAGGACTTCATGGAATTTTATGGTGCTTGACTTCAATACTCAAGCGGGGTCACGCGTGGACAAAGGAAGGGCACGGGGAACAATTTCTACCCAGTTTCCTTCTCCATGCAGCCAGAGGAGGAAGTGGATCCCACCACGAAACCAGAGGGATTTTGTGATGTACAGTTGTGTTCAAAATTATTCAACCCCCAATGCTGTAAAGGGTTTTAGGGAATTTAGTGTACATTTGTAATTGTATTCAGAATGAAATCCTACAAGGACTTTTTAAAGAACCATATGCAACTAAAATGACATCAATTGGTTTTGTAATACAGTAGTAAATGTTTCTTTTGTGAATTCTTCATTGACACAATTATTCAACCCCTTAAAGACTACCACTCTGAAGAACAGAGGTTCATTCAAGTGTTTTCAATCAGGTATTGAAAACACCTGTGGATGTCACGGAGCAGCAATAAAGCATAATAAGCACCAATTTAGCAGTTTTAAAATGACTGTGATACTCAGCTCCTTCTAGACATTTACTGGTGTGGTTACAAACATGGTGAAGTCAAGAGAATGGTCCAGGAAGACAAGAGAAGAGGTGACTACTCTTCACAGGAAGGGCAATGGCTATAAGAAGATTGCAAAGATGTTAAACATACCAAGAGAGACCATAGGAAGCATCATTCGCAAATTCAAAGCAAAGGGCACTGTTGAAACGCTACCTGGTTGTAGCAGAAAGAAGATGCTGACTTCGACTGCTGTGCGCTACCTGAAGCGTAGAGTGGAGAAAAGTCCCCGTGTGACTGCTGAGGAACTGAGAAAAGATTTGTCAGATGTGGGTACTGAAGTCTCAGCTCAGACAATACGGCGAACACTGCGTAATGAAGGCCTCCATGCCAGAACTCCCAGGCGCACCTCCTTGCTGTCTCCAAAGAATAAGAAGAGTTGACTGCAGAATGCCAAAAGTCATGTGGACAAACCACAGAAGTTTTGGGATAGTGTTCTGTGGACTGATGAAACAAAATTAGAACTGTTTGGGCCCATGGATCAACGCTATGTTTGGAGGAGGAAGAACAAGGCCTATGAAGAAAAGAACACCTTGCCTACTGTGAAGCATGGCGGGGGGTCAATCATGCTTTGGGGCGGTTTTGCTTCTGCAGGTACAGGGAAGCTTCAGCGTGTGCAAGGTACCATGAATTCTCTTCAGTACCAGGAGATATTGGATGACAATGTGATGCAGTCCGTCACAAACCTGAGGCTTGGGAGACGTTGGACCTTTCAACAGGACAATGATCCCAAGCATACCTCTAAGTCCACTAGAGCATGGTTGCAGATTAAAGGCTGGAACATTTTGGAGTGGCCATTGCAGTCACCTGACTTAAATCCGATTGAGAACCTCTGGTGGGACTTAAAGAAAGCAGTTGCAGTGCGCAAGCCTAAGAATGTGACTGAACTGGAGGCTTTTGCCCATGACGAATGGGCGAAGATACCCGTAGATCGCTGCAAGACACTTGTGTCAAGCTATGCTTCACATTTAAAAGCTGTTATAACTGTAAAAGGATGTTGTACTAAGTACTAAGATTGGATGTCACTTGGGGGTTGAATAAAACTGATAATGATGTGAGCACAGAAAAGACATTTGTGGTTATTTCATTATAAATGTTATGTTATATTTGTCTGACCTACACGTGCCTCTTTGATTTAATTGTAAGCAAAATGACTGAATGATCAAAATCAATGTCAAACTGGCCAAAACACTCAATTTCAGTGGGGGTTGAATAATTTTGAACACAACTGTACATTGAGAGACACAGTGACAAATATATGAACATTTCAGACTCCTTGTCTTAATGTTATTGCAAATATAAGTAGGTGTTTATTACTTGTCAGACAATTGGGTTGACTACCCAGATATCTGTGGGGGAGTTAGTGTACCTTGTCATCTCCCTTAAAAATTCAGGATTGTCTTGATCGAAGAAGGAAGCAATAGTCTACCACCCTGCCAGTCACACAGCCCTGTCCTACCACCACTCCATTCCACGCACTGTCCAGATCTGCCATCAATACAAAACTAACCTTCCTGGTACAATTCCAAATAGTTCACTTATTGATGGCTGTGTTATCTATTGACATTGTTAGAATTTTTGCTGTATCACCGTATTGGAAGTACAAAAATTGTAACGTTGCTAGTGACATTTTGAAAAGTATCAAAATATATATTCAAAATAAAAAAAAACATAGTTATATAGTTAGACAGGCTGAAAAAAGACGTCAGTCTTTTACACATCACCTACTGCGGTTGACCTGACCCAACCACCTCAACAGGCAGAGAATTCCACAACTTTATTGTTCTCACTGCAAAAAAAACTTTACTATGCTTAAAGTTTTAAAAGATTTTCACATACAAAAAAAACAACAATTGGCCGGTTAGAGACCAAATAGTTCAAATGAGCAATATCAATGCATTGATGAATTTGTAGGCCACATTTGTGGTTTCATCTTGATATGGGATTGCTGACTCTTGAGACCCACATTCCCTTATAAGAGGCATTCCTTTCCACATTTCTAATTGATCCAGCCATTTAAATTCTGCACAACCATGTCCTTTCCTCTATTGACATTTGCTTTTTTCCTTTTTTTGAATTAAACCTGTCATGCTTATTTCGGGGGGTTTTAGTCAACCTTCTCATTAAGCGATGACTATGCCATTGATCATTTAAATCAATGCTATATCTCATGGGCTAATGAGACACTTCAGTTTACGTGCCTCAGCTCCAGTGCTGATTAAATCATCAGCACATTGAGTTAGAAGTTAGAATAGATGTTAAAGTAACATAACACCGGCCCTTTAGGACCTGCTACACATGAACAACCCAGCTTGGAAACACATCCAACCATATGAGCCCAGTGACACTGAAATGGTGGATTCAGTAGACTGGCTGAGACAGAGAGAACACAAGGATCCTCTGAAGGAAGCATATCATGCCTCTCCTGTCAATCAAATCTTGGTAAAGGGTCTCTATCAACTCCATGTGCTGGTATCCTGGAAAAATAATAGAGATGTGGGACAGTTTTTCTTCCCTGATTGCGCGGACATATTCCAAGATGGCAATGCTAGGATTCATTGAGCTCAACTTGTGCAAGAATGGTTCAGGGAGCAGGAGACATCATTTTCACACATGGATTGGCCACCACACAGTCCAGACCTTAACCCCATTGAGAATCTTTGGGATAATGTGCTGGAAAAGACTTTACGCAGGTTCTGACTCTCCCACCATCAATACAAGATCTTGGCAACAAATTAATGCGACTCTAGACGGAAATAAATGTTATGACATTGCATGAGCTTATCGAAACGATGCCATGGTGAATGTGTGCTGTAATCAAAGCAAAAGGCAGTCTAACGAAATATTATGTGACTTTTTGCCAAGCGGTTTATATGTTTCACGACCATTTCAAGAAAATACAGAACTATTACTGACTTTAATTGCAAAAAGTTGACTCACGATTACTAAGATAAGCCTCCTGTATCATGACTATTACTTAAATAATATTATATGACAAAACATATTTGGTTGGTGTTCGCCAAAATCCTTGGGGATAGCTTCCGCTTCCTTACCTCCTGTATCTGGGTCCTGATAGTTGGGATCCAGGCCTCTCTCCAGCAGTCTGGACACCTTCTCGACATTTTGAAGCTGAATGTACTCCATGAACTTTTTCAGATTTCCCTGCAAATTAACAAGAAGAGAAACAATTTCATTAAAAAGAAGGAAGGAAGGACCAGTGATGGGTATACATTTGTTTTAATATTTTGTTCTTGAGTCTTAGCAGATAAATTTTAAGATATTTTATTCTATGTATCAAAAATTTCTCTTGCTCAACATTATACAAATATGTGATAGCCAGTGCATGTCTGGTGACCTGTTTATTAACAGGACTGTACAACGAAAAGGAGAAAATCCATCAGGAGTTAATAAAGGGAGGTTTGGTACAGTAATGCAAGTGAAGAATAAGTGCTGTTCTGTCTGATTCTGCAGATTTGCTTTTTAAATAAAGTTAGAAAAAATGAATACAGTAATGCATAAAAATGTTAACATATGTGATAATATTTTGCTGATCTGTCGAGCCAAGGAATACTTATTTTTTCGTGCAGCAAAAATGGAAATTAGTTCCGACAGTGATTTTTTTAAGGTTTACTTCTTCCGGATCACCAGCAATAATCAAGGGCTGGATTTAATCTAATCGGCCAATTTTTGGGGGGAAAAAAATCAGCTGGTTTTGGACGATATTTTTTTAAAAAATATCGGTTCATTCAGTTGAAAAAATTCATCCAGAGCTGCTATTCAAAAAAAGGCTGGCCCGAAAAATTTGGGCAGTAAAATGCGCAGAAAAGCTAATTTTTGGTAAACACCATACAGATTTGTTTCGTTAAACATGCCGCTTACAAAAATCTGATTATAAGATTTCACTTTTATTCCCTCTAATTTTGTGCCTGAAAATAAATTGATCAACACCTCATTTATTACTTTTTCAGAAACGGCATACTGATATATTGGGGTTGAATCGGTATAGACAATTTTTTCCATTAAAAAGTATAACCTGAAGAGCCGGTTATTCAGTATTTGATCTGAATTTTTATCAGGAATCTAAATTCTGGGAAACCTGCATTTAATTCTCCCGAACTGAAAAATGTCCGAAAAACAGATGAAAAAGGTCCCGATTCCAGATTAAATTGAAACCAAAATATAGGAGAGTTTGAATCAGATGATAATAAATTTTGGATGAATATTTATTACTTTATAAATGTTTGAATGAGCTTCAGAATATCTGATTTGTGAGCTGATATCTATTCTTAGTAACATCAGTTCTTTTGCATTGTAAATAGTCATTTGTTATTTTTTCACATTCCCATAAAAGAATCATACTATTATCTGTATATAGTAGCACTTTTATATTGATCAACAACTAAAATTTCAGAACATAATTGGTCAATATGCATCACACATGGCAAAGTTGCAGGACCGGACTGGCCTACCGGGATACCGGGAGGAATCCCGGTAGACTGCAATCGCTGGGCCGCTTTTATTTTAATTTTACATTGATGCAGCATTGCAGCATCATTGTACTGTAAAAAAACGAGGGCTGGTAGTGGCCAGCGGCGGCCGGGCCGGCACGCGGGTTATGCTCTGCCTGGCCGCCGTCTTGTTGCTAATCCTCAGCTCCGGTATGAATCCGGAACGGATTTGCCCTCTGACGCTGTCACACACACACACTGCAGGCACAGCTGCCTGCCGCCACCCTTTGTGTGTGAGTGAGTGAGGGGCCGGGCTGACAGCTGCTGCAGCGTGCGTGCCTTCCAGCGAACACAAGACTGGAAATGGCAGTCACGCTGCATTGGCGCCACCCTCCTCACCTACCATGTGATGCACCGGGTAGACGCATTGCGCATTCACAGACCGGGTCCCCTCGAGTCACTGGTGCACAACTTGTTCACGGAGGAGGCCAGCAGCCGTTCAGCCAGGCGGCGGCAGCGGGAGGACAGAGGCTGAAGCGCGTCTTCAGAGGACAGGCAGAGCCGAGGAGACACAGGCAGCACTCACTGGTGAGGTGACTAGAGATGGGTGAGTGACTGATTCATTGATGGTTGGATCCCCCAGAAGGCAGGTCCATCAAATTCTTTTGACCCCCCCAGCTGGTCCCTTACATTCTTCTGCCACCCCCAGGACTCACATCATCAGATGAATGAGAGGGGGGTAGAAGAAAGTGAGGGACCTGCAGGGGGTGTCAAAGGAATTTGTGGGGCCTGCTGGCTGGGGGGTCAAACGATTGAGAGGGGCCTGGGTTGTAAATAGGCTGTAGAGCTCTGTAACCCTCAAACGCACCGCATATACTGTACAGCTTTGATACCCTCAAACACACCACATATTACTGTACAGCTCTGATACCCTCAAACACACCACATTTTACTGTACAGCTCTGTGATACCTTGAAACAAACCACATATACTGTACAGCTCTGATACCCTCAAACACACCACATATTACTGTACAGCTCTGATACCCTCAAACACACACATATTACTGTACAGCTCTGATACCCTCAAACACACCACATTTTACTGTACAGCTCTGTGATACCTTGAAACAAACCACATATACTGTACAGCTCTGATACCCTCAAACACACCACATATTACTGTACAGCTCTGATACCCTCAAACACACCACATTTTACTGTACAGCTCTGTGATACCTTGAAACAAACCACATATACTGTACAGCTCTGATACCCTCAAACACACCACATATTACTGTACAGCTCTGATACCCTCAAACACACCACATTTTACTGTACAGCTCTGCGATACCTTCAAACACACCACATATACTGTACAGCTCTGATACCCTCAAACACACCGCATATTACTGTACAGCTCTGCGATACCCTCAAACACACCACATATTACTGTACAGCTCTGCGATACCCTCAAACACACCACATATTACTGTACAGCTCTGCGATACCCTCAAACACACCACATATTACTGTACAGCTCTGATACCCTTAAACACACTGCATATACTGTACAGCTCTGATACCCTTAAACACACTGCATATACTGTACAGCTCTGCGATACCCTCAAACACAACGCATATTACAACACAACGCATATTACTGGGGCTGGTATGAAATTATTTCCAGGGCTGATTTTTATCCCCAGTCCGGCCCTGCTAAGTTACCTCTGTTTCTGTGCCCATGGAACACCTAGGGCCCTATTACAATCTTCGCACATACGTTTGCGCTGGCGCAAAAACGGATTAACGAGAGGGGCAAAACCCTTTGCGCTGAACGTCGTATTACAATGTCAGCGCAACAAATGCGCGTATACATTTACCGCGGGTGAACCTGCGCGAATGTTGCACGAACATACTGTACTTTGCACGTCCTATACTTAACATTGTGAGCGCAAATGCGTTTGTGCGCTGGTACGCGGATGGTATTACAATCTATGCGCAGTTTGTAACGCACAGCCTTTGCGCGCATAATTTTAGCAACTCCTAGAAGCTGGTGTTAATGGCAAATTCTATCAACCTGGCCGAACCCAAATACACCAGCCCAAAAAAAATAAAGTTACACATTCTAAACATACCAAATAGGACCTCTAGTGGGTTATTCAGAGAGCACCGAAATGTTACCGACATTTCGGTGCTCTCTCGTTCGCCGCACTTCGGAGAATCAAAGTTCCCCACCCTGAAGGTGAATTCAGCATTCACAGTATGGTCTCCGGAGCGCAGGGAAAACCTGTCGCAATCCTGTGAAAATCCATCAAAAACCCACCGGAACAGCAGCAAAAAACACACCGTACACACCGGAAGAACCTGATGAGTTGCCGATAACAGCACAGAGCAGCCGCCGGAAAAAGCCAAAAAGCAGATGAATGGGGTAAAAAAAAATATATATATGCTTGAAAGTGGCAAATTGTTGTGTGCAAAAAAAACTACTGAACGAAAATGTCTGGAAATTACATATAAGGTCCTATGAATGATAATAAAAAGGTCTGTTACAGAAAAAAGAAAAAACGCTTTTAAAAAAAAAACGGGAAAGAAAATTTACCAAAAAAATTCCTAACAGATCCTAAAAAAAAATCAATAAATAAAGAGACTTTTTACTGCAGATTAAAATAATAAACAGTTTAATAGTTATTGAATTATAAACGGGAATATTTTTAACATTGAAGCCTATGGGGTTCACATTGAATAAACCTGCCGAATGAAATCACCGAACAGCAGGGCACTTCGGCAACTTTTCGCTGCTGTTCGGTGTCTGAATAGATGAACCATTGTTTCTCTATGGGGGGATTTCACTGCCTTCAAACAGGCACCGTAGCTGCTGCCTGCTCTCTGAATAGCCCCGAAATGTCACTGTACGGCGAAAAGTCCCTGTTCGGTGACAATTCGGGGCCAGATCGACTCTCTCTGAATAACCCCTCTAGTTACAAAACCCATTTCTTAGTGGCTTTGAGCTTGTTTTCTTGATACACCAGTGTCTTAAACACAAAGAATGGGGCCAGCCCAGCCAGCATACAATTTTAATTTGTTCCTGTTGATTGTAATTATTTATTTATAGAGCTGTAATATTACACAGCAGTGGAGCATCATTTTTTTTCTTACTTTTCTGCATCCCAGCAATTTCACCAATTTTTATATTTTGAGACTCAGCGGTTTTATACATGTCAGCACTTTGACATTGCATGCAGAAAATGAAAATATATCTCGAAGTGTGACTGTGCAAAGTGGTATCATTCTGCAATGGTATTCTTTTACTGCCATCCGCCTGCATTGTGCTACTGTGTACTCTCCTATTGTGTTTTAACTCCGAGGCATATCCATTACAGTGCACAGTGACATCAGCCAGAAGTCATTCATTATCTAGATAGATGTTTGCATCCTACAGTTGCATACGCGGTAGGACCTTAGTGCAGGATTCTTTAACCTTGTCCACGGCTCAGTGGATGCAAAGAAGACAAGCATTTGCTAAGAAGTCAGTCAACAGAGACAGATTTTGAACCAATGTGTCTTATTGCGGTGAGTTCAAGCTCCTTAGCACAGGCATAAAAGCTTGAAAAACCTCCCACTCGGATCACTTATAGACATTAATTTAAGAATATTATTTTTGAACATCACGAGAATTTAAAAAAAATTAACAAAACAGAAAAATATTACAATTATGTCCCTTATTTTATATTCGATATACATATACCCTCACCGGCCACTTGATTAGGTAATCCTTTTCAATTGCTTGTTAACACAAATTGCTAATCAGCCAATCACGTGGCAGCAACTCAATGCATTTAGGCATCTAGACGCGGTGAAGACGACTTGATGAAGTTCAAACCGAGCATCAGAATTGGGAAGAAAGGGGATTTAAGTGACTTTGAACGTGCCATGGTTGTTGGTGCCAAATGTGCTGGTCTGAGGAGTTCAGAAACTGCTGATATACAGGGATTTCCACAAACAACCATCTCTAGGGTTTACAGAGAATGGTCAGAAAAAGAGAAAATATCCAGTGAGCAGCAGCTGTGTGGACGAAAATGCCTTGTTGAGGTCAGAGGAAAATGGGCAGACTGGTTTGAGATGATAGAAAGGCATCAGTAGCTCAAATAACCACGTTACAACCAAGGTATGCAGAATACCATCTCTGAACGCACAACACGTCCGACCTTGAAGCATATGGGCTACAGCAGCAGCAGACCACACCAGATGCTACCCCTGTCAACTAAGACCAGGAAACAGAGGCTACAATTCGCACAGTCTCACCAAAATTGGACAATACAAGATTGGAAAAACGTTGCCTGGTCTGATCTGTCTCGATTTCAGCTGCGACATTCAGATGGTAGGGTCAGAATTTGGTGTAAACAACATGAAAGCATGGATCCATCCTGCCTTGTATCAACAGTTCAGGCTGGTGGTGTAATGGTCTAATGAATGGGGGATATTTTCTTGGCACAATTTGGATCCCTTAGCTCCAATTGTTCATCGGTTAAATTCCACGGCCTACCTGAGTATTGTTACTGACCATCCATGTCCATCCCTTTATGACCACAATGCACCTATCTTCTGATGGCTACCTACAGCAGGATAATGCACAATGTCACAAAGCTCAAATCATCTCAAACTGGTTTCTTGAACATGACAATGAGTTCACTGTACTCCAATGGCCTCCACAGTCACCAGATTTCAATCCAATAGAGCAGTGTTTCTCAACTCGTATCCTCAGGACCCACTAACAGGCCTGGTTTGTGAGATATCCGAAGCACAGCACAAGTGATCTAATTAGCTGCTCAGTGATTTCAGTCTGCATTTCCCCAAGGTGATCTGCAAAATCTGGCCTGTAGTGGGTCCTCAGGACTGGAGTCGAGAAACCCTGCAATAGAGCACCTTTGGGATGTGGTAGACCAGGAGATTTGCAGCATGGATGTGCAGCCGAGAAATCTGCAGCAACTTTGTGAGGCTTTCATGTCAATATGGACAGAAATCTCTGAGGAATGTTTACAACACCTTGATGAATCTATGCCACAAAGAATTAAGGCAGTTCTGAAGGCAAAAGGGGGTCCAACACGGTACTAGCAAGGTGTACCTAATAAAGTGGCAGGTGAGTGTATATTGGATATGTACCAACTGTGGCAGTACCTCCCTGGGCTTTTGCCATATAGTATTGCAAGATATCAGCTTATTATTTATCATAGTACTTTTTTCCTGGGTAATGTGGTAGGAGTTTAAAATAAAAATATATATATATATATATATTAAATAATAAATAAAATAATTAAAAAATTAAATTTAACAAAATATTAAATAAAAGTTTTAGTAGTTTACGCATCATGCCTGACTGATAGCAATGTGAAAAAGCAAAAGCAGCAACAAGGCATGTCACAATCAATGTTTATGAAATCAGCCATGTCAGCCCCATACATGCTCTGTCTGCTCCAGCAAAGGGCTTGTTCTGATGTCACCTATTCACTCTCCTTATATACATTTAGACACAGATGTCCTTGAAAAGCAACAGATGACTCAGGCTCTCAGTTGGCTCAAAAAGACCAGATTCCATTGGCAGGTCCCGCCTGGCGCTGTGTATATTACTCCATTAAAGGCTGACGAAGTGTTGCTGTCTGTTCTAAACCTCCAGATCTGCATATTTACTCATTTCTAGGAAATGCTATCACCGCTCTTTGCGCACACCCGTCCTTGGGCTCCATTAAATACTTCGCGCAAATGTTAACGTGTGCGCAAAAATGCATTAACGCGAGGGACAAAACACTTTGCGCAGAACGCGTATTACAATGTCCGCGCAAAAAATGCACGTTAACGTCTACCACGGGTGAACCTGCGTGAACCCTTTGCGAGTGTAATGTACTGCGCGCGTCATATACTTAACATTGTGAGCGCAAATGCGTTTGAGCGCTGGTACACGGATGGTATTACAATCTATGCACAAATATTAACGGACAAAGTTTGCGCGCATAATTTTAACGTCTTTTAAAAGCTGGAGGTAACCGCAAATTTGGAAGTCCTGGCCGAAACCAAATACACCAGCCCGAAAAAAAAAAATACAGCTCGGTATAGTTACACATTCTACACATACCCAAACAATAAAATTGAGAGGTTGCGCGTGTTTTTATTATTGCTGCAGCATATATACTCAGAATGATTTTGACAGGCGCAAAAACTTAACGGAGACAATTGTGGTTCTTAATTCTGATTGGCTGAATCGCGTGAAAAAACAGTCCGCGCAGCACTAATGCGTTTTTGGGCGTGTTACTTTTTTTGACGGATGAAAAAATGCGCTCGGAATTTAATAACAGCGCTAATTTACGCGCGTTAACGTTTGCTGCTGCGCGCAAAAAAAATTAGCGCTGCGCGTGCGTTTTTGTTCAAAGCAGTTAATAGAGCCCCTTAAGTTTCGGCTAAGGGCTTGAGAAAGGCACGAGAGACTGCTGGTGGAAGAACAGGGGATGAAAAGGAAGAGGCATGAACAGATGTGACCCAGTCGGGGCACGGAGATTTATTACATGCATCAGTTACCATCCATATTTATTAGGCACGAATATTGCAGTTCTTGACTAGAAGTTAAGTGTATTATTTCTATAAAATTATCAATTTCTGCAAAAGGCCTTAACCACTACTGTGATCGACTTTACACAATCAGCAGCAGAAGACACAGCAGCCCAAGATCATGTTAACAGGAGCTATGCTATAAGGCCAATTGGCAAATGCAAATAAAATTCACATAGAAACATAGAAAAATGTCGGCAGATAAGAACCTTTCGGCCCATCTAGTCTGCCCAATTACATGGATACTTTACCTGGATTTATCTTTTGTTTAGGATAGCCTTATGCCTATCCCATGCTTGCTTAAATTCAATTACTGTTTTGGCCTCTACCACTTCTACTGGAAGACTGTTTCATGTATCCACCACCCTCTCAGTAAAATAATGCTTCCTGATGTTACTTTTAAACCTTTGCCCCTCTAATCTAAGACTATGTCCTCTTGTTTTGCTATTTTGTTTCCTTTTAAATATACTCCCTTCCTCTACCCTGTGGATTCCCTTTACGTATTTAAATGTTTCTATCATATCTCCTCTGTCTCGTCTTTTTTCCAAGCTGTACATGTTAAGATCATTAAGCCTTGTCTGGTAACTTTTCTCCTTCAAGCCATACACCATTTTAGTAGCCCTTCTCTGAACTCTCTCGAAGATGTCTATATCCTTCTGGAGATACGGTCTCCAGTACTGCACACAGTACTCCAAGTGAGGTCTCACCAGTGCTCTGTACAGTGGCATGAGCACTTCCCTTTTCCTAAGTTTGTTTGCATTCGGGCGTCACAACATGTCCCTAAACTTTTAGCATAGAGGGCATGATGACCGACAGAGTAACTTTTTTTTAAAACCAGCTTGGGATGTGTCTCACTGACTTCTCCACAGCTGATCCTGCATTGAACGTGGAACTGCAGTAACTCAATTTGGCCACTAGATGGTGGCATCTACCTGCCGCAGGTTATTAGAGCAAGAGATACATTGGGAAGATTCCCAAATATTAGTTACTATACAATAAATTAAAAATTATTTCCCACCCAAAAAAAAAACAACAAACAAAAACAACAAAGGTTAACGACAGTGGTTTTTGGAAGTTCAACGGGCAGGGAAAGATTTTGGTAACAACTGCTCTTCTAATGAATGTATAGTCTTGACATGGTCCTATGGGCGTCTGGACAAATGCCCTAATCTTGCCCATATGGAATAAATAATAACGTGTAAGCATTAACAATGCAAATTTAAAAGTCAAGCGGAAAAGGGTATATAAGAGAGCTGTCGAATTGATGTTCTCTAGAGCGGTCATATGTTGAGAGCAGAAGCATATTGTTATGTCAACCATATTTGCTTCCTTGATAAACGCTACAATTAGTGTATGTCGGCAAATGTGTGACAGAAAAAAAATAGAGGTCTGTGATAGCAGCAAAACATTAAAATTAATAGTAGTGTCTAATATTCCCATCCTATTACATGTAATAAGGATTTACAGACGATAAACACTGTGCTACTACTTTGTGTCCTCTTC
Organism: Leptobrachium leishanense; assembly: GCA_009667805.1. Taxonomy (NCBI): domain Eukaryota; kingdom Metazoa; phylum Chordata; class Amphibia; order Anura; family Megophryidae; genus Leptobrachium; species Leptobrachium leishanense. The sequence goes on from CM019065.1 coordinate 69,652,091, forward strand.
CATCTTATCAATTTGACAACCATTTCCACCAGGGCTGCCTGAGGCCTCAGAGTCAAGAACCACCTGCCAATTCTGCCCCGTTATTAATCAAGCCCATTATGGTTCCATATCATTGCACTGTGTCATGATACTATATTGTTAGACTGATTTGTTAGTGAACGTGACTACTATGACATTTTATTGTACTAGACCAAGGTTTTCCGAGACATTATAAAGCACCGTATTGCGTTTGTTAAAGTGAGACACTGATATCACTCTGTATACGTCGAGGATTGATATATTGATATATTGAGCCGTGTTACAGAAAACACAGGCAAATTTGATTACTGTTGAACATTGTCTTGATCTTCTAACTCGGATTTATTGGTCGATGAATTGAATCAACCGGCAAGGTATTCCACACCGGTCGATTGTAGCAAGATCCCCTGCTTGCTTTATGTTTCGCACGTCTCCACTCAGAGGAATTAGGTAACTACTGACTAATTAAGCTTTTCTACTCTGCCTTTCCCTCAACGACTCAAGTGTTTACCCTTTCCATTTCAAGTGTTTTGCATGAAACGTTCCAAGCCTATTCGATCTCTTCTTCACCCATCATGGAAAATTAAGTGTCATTACAGATGCTGTCACACATAAGGGAAAAAGATTCAATTACATAATGTAAAGGTACATCTGATAAAACGTAAACAACTGCCATAAACACTAGAGAAAAATGTTAACATATAAAAACCAGCACCTAGTTTAAATATGCAAATCAAAGAGAAAGGCATTCTACTACAAAGCACACTTTGACCACCAGGTGTCAGCAATTGCAAGTTGTTTTTTTTGTGTTTGTGTGTATGAGTGTGTGTTTGTGTATACAGCTATTGTAGTATTAAGCTAGCTATATGTTGTAGTATTGCAACTGCAAACACAGTCACTTCTAATAATGGTTCAGGCTTTTATAATTTAACACAAGTAATATGTATTTTGTGCTGTTTGTATGTGCAGTGTGCACTATGTGTACAAAATATACATACCTGTGTATGTCGAGTATGTAATGTGTGCCAAGTATGTGCAGTGTGTTGGTATGAAGTATGCATAGTGTATTTGTACCTGTGAATGTAGAGTGTGTACAATATATGCAGTTTGTACACACTGTGTATGTACACGCAGTATGTGTACTGTAGGTTTGGATACAGCCAACAACGCACTCACTGCAAACTCATTTTTGAGTCAGGACATTGTACCTGAAGGTAGATGGGAGATGTGGGCAAGAGATTTCATTGCCATGCAACTCACCAGACTGCATGCAACATGGCGCCTCCGAGAGGAGATGCCAGCCCAATTTAAGTCTGCTTTCATAGGTACTGCTCCATTCCTTTGAGAGCCAACCGGTGTCTCCAGTTGTGTAAGGAAGGAAGGGGCTGTTCCAAGAGCCCTGTTGGAACCCATCTCATCTTCTGTTCAAAGATCAGACATTCTGCGATCTTCTAGTGTTCACTTTTGTTCTCTACTATTTCTATTAACTACATATATTGGATTTCCTGTGTCCTGAACCATTGCCTGTCCTCAAGCTCGCTTGTCTGCCGCCTGCATCTGACACATTGCTTGTTCTCGACCATGCTTTTCTGCCACCTGTAACTCAAACATTGACCGTCTACGACTATAATTATTTTCCAGCCATATCACCCTGCTACTGTCTTTCTTTTTTTTATTGATGTTCACACCTTTAACATAATAGGGGTCCTGATATCCATGTTTAAGGCATCTTCATCTAATGGCCTTCATCATATACCGAACTCCAGTAAGTCATCCCTGACAAGTGCTAAGGATAATCTGTTAAGAGTTACATAGACGACTAAAGTATAAAATAGTAAGTCAATCAATGAAAAATTGTCTCAAAATTAGTCTATGACTGTCAGATGGTATTTTATAATACTCTATGCTGTTTCTTGTAGCTAACCTTGGGAATCATAGTCCCAGAACTCCAACTGAGCTATAAACACACACCATTGGCTCCCCATCCACTGCAGAGCTAAATTCAAAATCCTTACCCTGACCTACAAAGCCCTCACTAACTCAGCTCCCCACTACCTGTCCTCACTAATCACCAAATACACCCCAGCCCGCTCCCTAAGGTCAAACAGTGGCCTGCACTAGGGATGGGCTGCTGGTTCAATTCGAACGCGAGTTTGAATCGAACATTGGCCGTGCAAGTGTCCGGCGAACGCCGAACATTATGGGATGTTCGCGGTCTGTGCGACTGCAGACATTCCATAATAAAAAATGCCTGTAAAATGCATTCACAGGCCTCCTAAATGTACCAGCAGCTGCCGGTACATTTAGGAGACCTGTGGCTGCAGGCCCCGTACCTCACCTGTCCTGCAGCTGTCCTGGCCTCCTGTTCCTCTGGACCGTCTGCTCCTCCGTCTGGCTGCAGCTTCTCTGCCCCATGCCTTGTCTTCATGCTGATCTGATTGGGCAAAGTCCTGCGCCTGACCTGGACTTTGTCCAATCAGGGCTCTAATTCAATATTGAGCCCTGATTGGGCAAAGTCCAGGTCAGGTGCAGGACTTTGCCCAATCAGAGCTCAGCATGAAGATGAGGCGTGGGGCCGAACTTTAACCAATTTACGTCTTACACTGACCTGTGCAAGACTTTAACCAATCAGAGCTTGGTTAAAGCTCTACTCCACGCCTCGTCTTCATGCTGAGCTCTGATTGGGCAAAGCCCTGCACCTGACCTGGACTTTGCCCAATCAGGGCTCAATATTGAATTAGAGCCCTGATTGGACAAAGTCCAGGTCAGGCGCAGGACTTTGCCCAATCAGATCAGCATGAAGACAAGGCATGGGGCAGAGAAGCTGCGGCCAGACGGAGGAGCAGACGGTCCAGAGGAACAGGAGGCCAGGACAGCTGCAGGACAGGTGAGGTACGGGGCCGGGGGGCCGCAGCCATAGGTCTCCTAAATGTACCGGCAGTTGCCGGTACATTTAGGAGAACTGTGAACACATTTTGCGTCTTCGACCCCCATTGGTTTACATTGTGTTCGAGTTTATTCGAACATTTGGGCTGTTCTAATGTTCGTATACGAACCGAACACAGGGGTGTTCGGCCCATCACTAGCTTGCACCTAGCTTCTCCCCACATCACCTCTTCCCATGATAGACTGCAGGACTTCTCACCCGCAGTCCCAATTCTCTGGAACGCTCTTCCTCGTACGGTCAGACTTTCCCCTAATTTCTCTTCCTTCAAACGCTCCCTCTAGATTTTCCTATTCAGGCAAGCCTACCACCTGACTCACTAATACCTCTCACTGCCCCAAACAGTCCATCACTCTCACCTTGCAGTCCTCTTGTCCTGCTTTCACACCCAACCCTTCAAGATTGTAAGTTCCCAAGTGAACGGGGCCCTCATTTCCTCCTGTAATGGTTTGTCAAATGTTGCTCAGTCTCAATGTATTGCAATCCTGTCTATATTGTGCCCATTGTTCAGCGCTGTGGAATATGTTGGCGCTATATAAATAAAGAATAATAATACTTGCACCCAAAGAAAGAACAAAATTATAATGGTTCCCAAAGGAAGTCTAGAGGTATCGCTATTCCTATAAGCAAGGATGTCCTTTTTTATTCATGAATTGACTAGCATGGGTCCATGAGGATGCTACCTGTTATAAAAAAGGGTACTTCAGACTATATGTTCGATAAGAGAGACGATGAACTTTAGGGCTCATATGCAAGCCTCGATATTCACGTAAGATCCATCTGCTCGGGTATAGGTAAACAAAACATTGTTACCCCCTCTGGATTTCTGCAATGGCACCCAACAAGATTGCCCATTGTCCTTGCTCATTTTTTGTGTTTTCAGCAGGGTTTTTGGAGTCCATTAGGTTTAATAGGTTCATATATGGGTTCTCAAGCAGATGATTGCCAATAACCTGCTCTTCCTGGTCACACAACTGGAGATTTTGATTTAAAACAGCATTCAACAGCTATGGGCAAATCTGAGGCTCTGGCACTGGGTATCCCAGTGGGCTATTGTGTTGTGGAGATAGCTGGATGAGATGAGAGATGGCAGCTGAATGAGATAAAACAGGGAGCTTAAAAAACTTCTAATCTACCCCCTGGTGATGTCCTTTGAAAACATTCCAAACATTACAATGATGTGAGTCAGTGATCGACCCATAAACTTCATTCTATGGCAAAAGCCAAACAGTGAGTAGCAAGTGATGGAAAGATACTGGGGGGGGGGGCAGTTTACAACAAAAAATATCACACAATGGATGCACCCAGTGACACATATAGAGTAAAATATTTTCTTAACTAAACACACGAGAGAAAAACAAATTACATGTAAGATACCAGCAACATAAAATAAACACAATAAAGACATTTCATTTTTTTGGTGGTAGTGGCCCTTTAACGTACGGATTTACGTACGATTTAAGAGATGTAAATGCACAGTACAGAGGATGCACGCTTTTACTGGGAATACAGTTCCTAATTAGCATCCGCATTTTACAGTAAAAACATGCAACCTCTGAATTCTACATTTAATTCTTACGCAGAAACTCTGGCACACGGCGAGAAACTAACGCAAGAGACAAAAAAAATACTTTTCTAGATACAAATTTAGATTGTTATTATTATATCATATATAAGAACAAACATTGCTGAATAATAACCGCAATTGCTGAGGCTAAAATATATATTTCGGCGGAAAGCCAGATTCAAAACGTCTAATCACGCCTAAAATATCTAATCCAAGCATCGTGATTATAATGTGTTTAAAGGGCACCGCTGGCAGGTACTTCATCCCGGACCCAGCCGAGTGAATATTCTAAAGAAATAGATAAAATGATTGGCAGAATTTAGCAAAAGCAGTTGTGACACCATGCCTAATCAAAGGAAGTTCAGAACACGTGGACGTCCTGTGCTACGGCTGCTGAACATTTCATTTTGTGCAACTCAGTATTTTTCACCTGCCCGGATAACATATCTGTAATTGGCTTCATTCTGGTTGATTCCTCTTCCTTCTAATTGGGAACCAGTGAAAAAATAAAAATATATATAATAAATAATGACAACTCTAACAGCGTGTATTCTATCATACCAGCTCAAACGGAAAAAAATAAAAACAAACATAATTATGGATTCTAGTTCCTCCAAAGTGCCTTATGTTTAACCCTTTCGCTGCTGAGCCATTTCACGCCTGTGTGCTGAGCTCATTTTGCTCATTGTGTAACTTTAAATGCGTTTTGAAGCCACGTTTTATTATATGACCCAGACATATTATATAATTGTTCTTTCCGGCAGACCAGGCAGATTTATAATATATCATTTTTATATGTATACGTCATGTCCTACCTGAATATTATAACAAAAAATGCAATAAAATTTGAATTTTCAATAATTTACAGCGTGTAAAGTGGTTTTTTTTCAGATTTTAATCACGCAAGTGTTTGCGGTTATATTTTCTATGAGTTGTGCTTGTTAAAAAAATTAGAAATGGGGACTCGTTACATTGTTTTGGGGGAAAAGTACGTGATTTTTAACGAACGCACCCCATAGAAAAATTGTTAGTGCAGCATCATTGTTCACATTATAATTAAAATGGGAACAATATTGCTGCATTAATAAAACAAGAACAAAAAAAAATGTTTATATATTTTTTTATTATTATTATATTATTTTGTTATTTTCATTTTTTATTTTTTTTCCTTTACAGTTAACATAGTCATGTTGGTATCATTGGAAAGGCCATGCTCTGGCAGTTCTAGTGATACCAAACATTAACCCCTAGATGCCATGTATCGGGAGATAGGGGGTTCATTGGAACCCCCTATCTCCACCATTTGTGGCAGCTAGGGGTTAACTCCAGAACTGACGTCATCGCGCAGTCGTCAGGGGGAGATCCCGGAAGCTTGGCCGACATCCAAGATGTCGGCCAGCTCCGGGAGGGACCACGATACGGCACCTGTTAGCGCCAAATCGTGATCCAGCCCCCAAGGGGTTAAAGCCATCCACCGCTTGGAAGGGCAGGCTGTGCCCTTCCAAACAGTGCCTGGCTTTTGATCCTGCCCCCAGCCGATCGGGAGGGAGAGAGGTCCAAAGGACCTCCCCCTCCCCTTCAGGCACCTTCCCTGCAATGGCGGGGGGTGCCTGATTAGATGTCATCATGCACGTCGCGATGACATCTAATTAGTGTCCGAAGCGGTCCCAGATGCTGGGCTGACATCGAAGATGTCAGTCCGCATCGGGGGGCTCAGCGCGTCCTCCGCAGTCAACGCTTCCTGCGGCTGGAAGCGCTGAGAGCGTCCTCCGCAGCGAAGGGATTAAAGGGACACATTCAGCTAAAAAAATTAGACCTGCTTCCCATCGTCAGTTTAAAAAGGGTTAAATGTACCTCCTTTCTAGTGTTGGAAAAACAATAAGAATTATTCAGAGAGGGTGCTCTGCCGCTCCCCGCACTTCAGCAAGTTCGATTCACTGCAGGGTCCCTGAAGTTCAGCGAACAACCCGCCGAACGCATCTGAAAAACGGCCGCAAAACCACCGAATCGATCTGAAAAATGGGCGAAAACCCGCCAAATGCATCCGATGATCTGCTGCAAAACTGCCGAGTCGATCCGAAAAAAGCCATCAAGCCGCCGAACAGCTGCTGGAAGAAGCCGACAAGCTGCCGAACAGGAGGAAAAAAAAAAAAGAAAACACTGAAATTTTCAAAGAGAGTTTTGAAAAAAAGTACTGCATCGAAAATGCCTGAAAATAATAAGGTCCTATGAAAAATAATATAAAGGACTGTTGCAGAAACAAAAACGGTATTAAAAAAAAAAAAAGAAAAAGAAGTCTGCTGAAAAAATTCCGAAAAATGCATAAAAAATCTTAATAAATAAAGGGACTTTTTGCTGCAAATGAAAAGAATAAGCGGTTTGATAAATATTTAGTAAAATCGGGAATATTTTTTTACATTGAAACCTATGGGATTTGCCTGCTTAAACCTGTTGAATGAAACCACCGAAAACCAGGGCATTTCGCTGACATTTTGGTGCTGTTCGGTGTTCTCTAACCATTATTTCTCTATGGGGAATTTCACTGCAGCCGGAGATCACCGTATTTCGCTGGCAATTCGCCAATATTTGGTGAACTGCCAGCTTTTTGAATAGCCAGCCGGCCATAAAATTGCACCATATGGGGAAATTCGCTGTTCGGGGCCAGTTTGTCTCTCTTTGATTTGAATAACCCTGATAGCCTACTTTTACAAGAAGTAGAGGACATCACTGTGCTCAGCTGAGTCCTCATCCAAAGATATTGAGAGACAAGGGATGTTACCTCTTCTCCTGGATCATAATCCTGGAAGGCTGTAACAGGATATGCTGATTGACAGCCTTCCAGGTGGTGGGAAGCCCGGGACACCAGAAATGGAAAGGTGGGGGGGGCACTTCCAAGTATCAAGAATGGAAATTCCCAAAAATAACACCTTAACCCCTTCACTGCTGAGCCATTTCACCTCTTTAAAAAAAAAAGTCTTTCCTTTTTTATTATTATTTTTTTTTTCTTTACTTTAAACATGGTAATGCTTGGTATCATTGGAAAGGCCATGCTCTGGCCTTTCTAATGATATCAAACATGACCCTGCTAGCTGCCAACAGTCAGGAGATAGGGGGTTCATTTGAACCCCAATATATCCACCCCTATCTTTCCTTAGGAATCAATGAGGACGTTCCCCACACGTCCTCAGCAGTGGAAGAGTTTAATATTTCCAGTCCGTGACATTATTCCACAATCCCCAAATTTTTTTTTCCACTTTTCCAAAAAGAGCGAGTATACAGTAGACAAAAGAATACATGCTGGTAGAAAAAAAAGGGTGATCTGATCTTCCTTGTGGTGGAGCTGTCTACCACTGGATCAATTAATCATATCCTTGGTTTTTATTCAAAACCTACAATTAAAGCAGCAGGCCAGTCCTAGAAGAATCCAAATTAATGTGTGTATTCATGAGTTCCAATGTGAATTGCCTTCATTTGCACATTTCTGTGAGAATTCAGAGTTTTGTTGAAACCGGGCCTGCAAGAGCTATTGTTTAAAGGGCATTTCTTCCCTATAATGCATACAAACATATAGATGCACATACATTTTTCCTGTTAAAAAAATGCTGTCATAATATATATATATGTCACACAAACAGCTTGCTGATCCAGGATTTATGGGAAAGAGTAGCAAGCTTTCCTTTAAAATGCAGTGGTACCATGGTTATATATTCACGACAGCTGCATCCAAGGTAACGCCATATGCGATATAAATATATATATATTATGATTACACATGGCTCTTTCACAATTATATTTTTTGCTTTGGAAATAAATACATTCACAAAATAGTCAGAAGGGGGTTATTAACGTCAGGAACTGCTAGCAAGTCCCTTATTATCTTATTATCTGCCTTCCTGTCTGATATATCATTAGTTTTCCGTGTATTATATGCATAACATTTATTTTTTATCAAACCTCAAATTGAAAGCAAAAATGTAGCTAGGTGGTTCAGTGGATCGGAGAAATGGTTTTTGGGAGGCAGCAATCAGGGCCTTCTTCCTACTGAACTCCACAGGGGTTATTCAGAGAGTACCAAACTTGCCACTGTAGGGCACTGGATGGTGAATTTACCCGTATGGTGCAATTTCGTGGCAGTTCAGCTATTCAGAAAGTTGTCAATTTGCCAAATAAAAGGCGAGTTCGCCACCGTTCGGCAGCAGAGAAATTGTCCCATAGAGAAGTAATGGTTAATCTATTCAGAGAACAGACTTTCGGTGATTCAGTCCGACAGGTTTAATCAGGCGAATCCCATAGGATTCACTGTAAAAAAAATATTATGGTTTTTATCCATTTTTTATTCAACCATTTATTCTTTTCCTTTTCAGCAAATAGCCTTTTCATACTTTTGGAATTTTTTGGCTATATTTTTCGACAAGTGGGAGGCATATCTGCAAACTGCTGTAAGTCCTACACCGTTCACCTGAGTTGGATGTACATACCCTCAAATTAAAGCTGACAGTCTGCAGTTAAAGCACATTGTTTGTTTCATTCCAACTCCATTGTGGTGGTGTATAGAGCCAAAGATGTTAGAATTGTGTCGATGTCCCACTAGTGAAGATTTGGCAAGAAAAGAACTGTCAGGGTTATTCAGAGAGAGGTGAAGACCAGGAGAATGACTGGAGAAGTGAAAATTCTAGGTCAAAATAGCCGATTTGGAAAGAGAAATAAATGGGAGAATTTTTCTGGTTTGGCTATTTTGACCTAGAATTTTCACTTCTCCAGTCATTCTCCTGGTCTTCACCTCTCTCTGATTAACCCTGTCAGGGTTATTCAAAGAGATCCAAATTGTGTCCGAAAGGTAACCGAACAGTGAAATTCATTGTACGGCTACCTTTCCTGGCCATTCGGCTATTCAGAGAGCAGGGACTTCGACTATTTCAAGTCCCAAGCTACTAGCCAGGCCTTAAGAGTTACTTGCCACTAGTTGCCCCACCTAACCCCTTATCCTGCCCTGCCTCTGCATTCCCACTCGCCCTCATGTAATTTCCACTTGCCAAGTGCGAGCAGGCGAGTGGAAATTTTGAGGCCTGGTATACAGCACAATTATACTCCGCTGGATATGCTTTTACTCTAGCATTTCACTGCACAAAAACATTATTTACTTGGACATTACACTGTACTATACTATTTTTCTGTTGCCAGTTTTAAAATCTAGAGAATTTTGGTGTATATATATATATCGTCAGAAAAAAAGAAGGGGGATATCTGCAATATAGGTAGATAAACGCACATAGGGTGAAACCCCTTTACACCTGAGTGTTTAAGCACTGCCAATTTTACACTCACAGATGGTGTTTTCAAACAGGCATATAGGTATTCTGTATAGGATCCAATTTCTTTCTTTTAGCAATTTTCTCGTTTTCATAACCAATTAGTCATGTTAAAGAAAGGGAGAAAGAGAATGGTGTGCAATAGTGAAGGACCACAAATAAAATGGTTCAAATAAAATCGATCCTCATTTATTGCACGTACTTCTTAATAAGTTAAAATATGCATATTCCTGAGGAAGTCGAGAGGACGAAACGCGTCGAGTGGCAGATCCCCAGGAATCGTGGAATTCAGGCTTGGACCCGAGACGTATACCTGGGATTGGGTGATTTTTTATATGCATATTTTAACTTATTAAGAAGTACGTGCAATAAATGAGGATCGATTTTATTTGAACCATTTTATTTGTGGTCCTTCACTATTGCACACCATTCTCTTTCTCCTTTCTTTAACATGACTAATTGGTTATGAAAACGAGAAAATTGCTAAAAGAAAGAAATTGGATCCTATACAGAATACCTATATGCCTGTTTGAAAACACCATCTGTGAGTGTAAAATTGGCAGTGCTTAAACACTCAGGTGTAAAGGGGTTTCACCCTATGTGCGTTTATCTACCTATATATATATCGTGCAAGACTCAGAGCATTCCACTTTAATCTAGTTTTACGGATGGTAAAACCACCAGACGCATGATGAATATATATTGTATATTATAAATATATAAATATAGAATATAAATACTCATTTAAGTTATTGTGGAGGGCAAAAGGTGAGATTAAAAGCCTCCACACTACAAATAATAAAGTTTATAATTGTGGAAGACATTTACACATCCCAGCAATTCAGAGAACTGCTTTACAGGGCTCTGTGAAGCAGTTCTCTGAATTGCTGGGATGTGTAAATGTCTTCCGCAATAATAAACTTGATATATATATATATATATATATTACAGAATATGTATTGCATATACTATATATGTGTGTGATAAAGTGCAGGGATTGAACTGCAATGGCAGGTTTATTCACCCTGTATTTTCAAGGGAAGGATTTACGTCCAGGAGGGGGGTGAGTGTAAATATTTATTTACATTTTATGCTTGTTTCTTGCGTCATATTCCTCGCAGATGTAGCTGATCAGTGCAATACCTTGTTCCTGCCTTGGCGACCCAAAGAGGGGGAGAAAGAAACAGTATAGAGAAATGGGTTATGTGTTACTTAGAGCTCAGATGAACTAGGTTTTATTTCTGTTTTAGGCTTTATGTTTGCCTGTATTTCCCGAAGCATATAGACCGTGCTATTTGAATAAGTTGTGGGAGTTACCACATTACTAAGACTTTTCATTGAAGTTAATGCCCTAGGGCAGGTCTCAAAATTTCCACTCGCCTGCTCGCATTTGGCGAGTCGAAATTACATGAGGGCGAGTGGAAATGCAGAGGCAGGCAGGGCAGGATAGGGGTTATGATAGTAAAAAGAAATCCTTTAAACCTAAATCATACTTTTTTCCATGGTGGGAGAAAGGACCCTTCTTAGAAACATTCTCGAAGTCTGTATGTCAAGATTTTGAAAATTTAGAAGAAAATAAAGTTAGAAAGGGAGAACATAATCTAACAAGAGAAGAAAAGGAGGTTCTGAAAAAATTACAAACGAAAAAGGAATGGATAATTAGAGTGGCAGACAAAGGAGGAGGGACTGTCATAATGAAAAGAGAGTATTATGAGACAGAAGCTAGACGGATCTTGATGGATAGAACCACTTATAAAATTTTAGAAAATGACCCAACGGAAAACTTCAAAATAGATTTGAGAAATCTTTTAGAAGAAGCGGTTGATCATGGTGTCATTACAAAAGAAAACTTTGATTTTTTGTACCCCAAATTTCCACTCACTCCGATTTTTTATTTTCTTCCGAAAGTCCACAAGAATTTAACATCACCCCCAGGCCGACCGATCATCAGTGGTATCGATTCTCTAACAGCTAATTTATCAGAATTCATAGATTTTTATTTGCAGCCTATAGCTCAGAAAACTAGGTCTTATATAAAAGATTCCACTCACATTTTAAAAGAAATAGAAACAATAAAATGGCATTCTAGTTAAAAGTGGGCCACTCTAGATGTCACGTCACTGTATACAGTTATCAAACATGAACTAGGTCTAGAAGCAATAGCAAGAACTTTAGAATCTCAAAGTACTTTAGAGACTAGTAAACAAACTTTTTTACAATTGGCCATCAAGTTCATATTGGAACATAATTTTTTCAGGTATAATGAGGACATGTTCCTTCAAATAAACGGTACAGCTATGGGCACCAGGTTTGCCCCCAGCTATGCTAACATCTACATGGCACATTGGGAGGATTCATATATTTGGAGTCCTTCCGCATGGGGGGCGAACCTGGTGCTATGGAGAAGATTTATAGATGATGTTTTAATTATTTGGAAAGGAGAGGAGAGGAGGATGAGTTTAATCATTTTGTAGATACTCTAAATCAGAATGAATTCGGTTTAAAGTTCACTTCAACATTCAGTGCAATTGAGATAAATTTTTTGGACATCACTTTTTTTATACAAGAGGATACTATCGAGTCGAAATGTTTTTTTAAACCTACCGATGGCAACGGTTATATTCACTTCTCGAGTTGTGACCATAAACCGTGGTTAAGAGGGATCCCAAAAGGTCAGGCTCTACGCATGCGGAGGAACTGTTCAAGATTAGAAGATTATCACATACAAACCGAAATGGTGGGGAATAAACTGAAAGAGAAACATTATGAAACAAACAATGTAGAGAAAGTATTTTCTGAGGTGGCATCCATGGATCGTAAATATCTTCTCCATAAAGAGAATAAAAGAAAAGTGGATAATGATTTCCAATATTCTTTTTTTACGAAATATAATGTTCAACATAAAGAAATAAGGAAGATTTTGGAAAAAAACTGGTTCATTTTAAAACAAGATCCTGTTTTGGGTTCAGTACTCCCAATTAAACCGAATATCACATTTAGAAGACTGCGAAATCTGAAAAGTTGGTTAGCTCCTAGTGCCACATTCATACAAGATGAAAGAAAAGAAAGTAAGGTTTTTTTTAAATGTGCTGGATGCAAGGCATGTAGGTTCTTGAAGAAGAGAAAATTGGAAACATTCACAAGTAGAAGCACAGGAGAAAGTTTTAAGATCAATACACATATCAATTGTAATTCGACAAATGTGGTATATCTGTTGCAATGTCCCTGTGGTATTCAGTATGTTGGTCAAACAACAAGGAAATTAAAAGAAAGAATTCTGGAACACATGGGTAATATCAGAAGAGGTGTTCAGAAACATACAGTACCAGTACATTGTACCGGTTGTCATAGTTATCGAGCATCTGAATTCTCATGGTCCAGTATAGATCGGATAGAGAAACCATGGCGGGGAGGAAATAGAGAAAAAGATCTGTTGAAAAAAGAAATGTTCTGGGTTTTCTAAATTAAAGACTATGAGCCCGAAAGGTTTAAATGAATAGTTTGACATCAAATGCTTTTTGTAGATTGTAATATAAAGATTCTGTTTCAGGAAAGTAAGAAAAAGATCCTACAATCAAAAGAGCTAAAAGAAACCACATTCTAAACATCAGATGGTCCATGGAAAGAAAAAGTATGGAGGGATGTCCTCAGGAGCAGAGAAAAGAGGATACCAGAAGTGCGAGACTTTTAGATAGAATACGATCGGAATTGATGCTACGTCCGAAAATGAAAGTGCGCGATTTTTCGAGCATATGGAGAAATGGTAACTTCCGAACCGAAACGGAAACGACGTATCGAAGGAGTCCGTAAAACGGAAATGATATATCGAAGGAACCCTTTTTTTTGATCATATATGGTGTATGCTGGGAGATTTAATTGACCAATGAGAGAACCTGATAACACGTCTGAAAACGAAAGTATATGACTTTAGAGTATATGGAGTCATGACAACTTCCGAACCGAAACGGAAATGACGCATCGGAGGAGTCCGAAAACGGAAGTGATATATCAAAGGAACCCCTTTTTGACCATATATGGTGAACGCTGGGAGATCGAATTGACCAATGAGAGGACTTTGTGGACTATTAAAATACGAAAAGAAGGAAGGGAAGGTTTATATTATTTTATGCTTTTAATTTTATGTTGATTTATCGCCCTTGAGAAAGTCTTAGGACGAAACGCGTTGGGCAATTTTGTTATTCAATAAATTTTATACAATTTTTATTCATTTATATACCTTCCCTATTTATTTACTCTCAAGTTTTGGAGACGGTTCATCTCTATACCTCCCAACTGGGCCCATCCTACCCAGATATAATTAGGATCCATAGCTCCTCAAACTATTCATCTGTGGTTTCATCTTGAGGAAAGTGGGAATATCTCCATGAGGAGCGGATCCAACTTCAAAAGCTAAGTACCTTGTACCATACATCTTTTTTATATCTTGGAGTTACCACATTACTAAGACTTTTCATTGAAGTTAATGCCCTAGGGCAGGTCTCAAAATTTCCACTCGCCTGCTCGCATTTGGCGAGTGGAAATTACATGAGGGCGAGTGGAAATGCAGAGGCAGGCAGGGCAGGATAGGGGTTAGGTGGGGCAATTAGTGGCGAGTAACTCTTAAGGCTTTTCTAGTAGCTTGGGACATGAAATTTTGAGCCCTGCCCTAGGGGACCTTGCTATAGCACCCTGAGCAGGTGTGCATTCACACTACATATAATAAAACAGTCTCATGTGGAGTTACTTGCAGCATCTTCCAATAAAATGGTACTACTTAAACATAAAATGCTAAATTCACATCAAGAAATCATACTCTGAAAATATAAACTCAAACTATGCTATGACCTTGATATTCTGAAGGACAAACTGTGGGTGATCTGTTTATCACATAAAGAGCATCTCTCGCCATGTATTTTTCCACTGGTAAGATTTAAGCTGTAGTGCTATGTCAGGAGGAAAGGTGTTAAATCACTGACACTTTCGATGCTCTTTCATGCGTGCAAAATGCTTGTTTATTAAAATTTAAAATTCGTTAAGCTTTTAGTGCAGTTGCCCAGCACAATTATGACAATACCGCTTCTGGGATGCCACCAGCGCACAGAGCCTAATCCAAGCTCTTTCAGTCGCTGAGTTGATGCCCTGGCAGATACATGTTTATAGACTAAATTGTCTCCTGGGGATTGACAAATTCTGTTCACCATACGCATGAGGTTATACTTTCATGCACAGCAAAACAAGCCTCGACTAAACTGTGAGATTCAACCAGACATAAGCAGACAGCAATAAAGGCTGTTTTGCTTTAGAGATGATAACAGTTGGACAACATTGTAACCATGTGTGGCCATGTATGATCCCTGCTGGTTTCCAGCCCAGCAATCCAATTAGATGGATGTTAATCACAGGGCAGGATTAACAGTGGGAAGCAAAGGCTCCCATAGCTCCTGGGCTTTAGATATCAGGAGCCTATTTATGTGTATATGTATCAAAAGACAAGGCTGCAATCCTGCCAAAGCCCGCTAGTGTCAGTTTTATACCTTTCAATGTAGATATGCTAAAAAAAGATGTTATCACAAAACAACGCTAGACGGATATTTGCAAGAAGCTACAATTCCACATGTCCCTCTGCAATCTTGGATAATACAGTTACAGTTGCCACAGATATTTTCATCAAAACTTTTAAACAGAATGTTGTCACTTTTATGTATTTTCCGATCATTCTACAAATGCAAGTACACAAACATTAGCATAAGACATACTAGGGCTGAAACAACTAATCAATTAATCTACAACTAATCGACAATGAGAATAGTTGTCAACTATTCTCATTTTCAATTAATCAGATGGTCGTTTAATCAGTCTGTGTATAGCACACACTGTTTAGAGACAGACTGAGTTAAACATTATTAACCTCAGATACTACTTTGAGTATAGCTTGGAAAAAAGACGAGACAGAGGAGATATGATAGAAACATTTAAATATGTAAAGGGAATCCACAAGGTAGAGGAAGGGAGTATATTTAAAAGGAAACAAAGTAGCAAAACAAGAGGACATAGTCTTAGATTAGAGGGGCAAAGGTTTAAAATTAACACCAGGAAGCATTATTTTACTGAGAGGGTGGTGGATACATGGAACAGCCTTCCAGTTGAAGTGGTAGAGGCCAAAACAGTGATTGAATTTAAGCAGGCATGGGATAGGCATAAGGCCATCCTAAACAAAAGATAATCCAGGTAAAGATTCCATGTAATTGGGCATACTAGATGGGCCGAAAGGTTCTTATCTGCCGACATTTTCTATGTTTCTATGCTGATTGGAGAAGACATGCTTACATGCTTACAGTTTACAAACGTAGCAGAACTATCACACAGACCGTGGGGTATTACCACTGGCTGGTTGGAGATGTACCAACAGTGTTATATCCTTACTTGGAACTGGAGTCCTGTGCCACCACCCCACTCTCCCTCCCCAGTACAGAGCTGCCACCTCTCCAATTGGTCCTGGTCCCATCCTGGCAAACTCCCTCCTGAACTCTGGCCCAGTGTCTTGCCCAAACGCACTCCCTCTCACACTCAGGTCCGGTCATTTACCCAAACTCATTCATCTCCAGTCCCTCCCTTCCCCATTCAGTTTGCTCATGAAATCATTTTAAAGCGACACGCTATGCACCCTGACCACTTTAGCTTAATAACATGGTCAGGCTGCGTTGAGTTTCCTCCAACTTTTCACCCCGCTTTGCGAGCTGACATCATCATGTCTATCCGAGTGCTTGTAGCAGTGTTTGTTCAGGGAGAAAGCAGATATGAGCTTGAGTTGTGCACACAGCATCGATCCATCACTCTGACCAGGTGGTCGCGTAACTTGTGTGTGAAAAGTATGTAAGATAGATAATTTGTGTATTTTACTGTGACGATGGGGGCCCACAGAGCACGTGCACAATGTCTTTCACAAACAAAACAGTTTTATTCACCCTTTCAGGGCAGTCAAAAAGGCAACATAATAAGTACACGCTTTGGTTCAGCGAAATTAAAGCAAAGTCCTGATCTTCAGCACAAATAAACAGAGAAATAATAGTGGCTCACCAACGCTTTAAACAGTCCCAAACCTAGGGAATCCTTTCCCCAGTATGTAGAAGCCTCTCCAGCAAGGCACAGCACGTCTCCTGCTTTTGGAACACAAACACACAGCTTCCACTGATTACTTTCCTTTTCCTGAACTTCCACAATCCTATCTGGGAGTTGCTGGCTTTAAAACTCTTCCTGGACAGGAAGATTAACCCTGTGGTTGCCCTTAAAGGGTCCACAACCCAAATAGGGGTGAAACATATTGTCCATCCAAGACCCAGCCCTGCCGACCTCTACATATCCCCCCCCCCCTCTGTCTCAACGCGGAGGTGTTTGAGGCAACAGTAGACAGCCCACAATGCATCCGGGACAGGGCATCAGCATTTTGGTGCTGTTTCCCAGGCCTGTGTTCCACCACAAAGTTAAACTCCCGGAGAGACAGGAACCACCTGGTAACCCTGGCATTAGCGTGGCGGTGCTGCCTCATCCAGGTCAATGGGGCATGGTCAGACACTAAATGGAACTTCCTGCCCAACAGGAAGTATCTCAAAGAATCCAAGGCCCACTTTATGGCCAAGCCCTCTCTTTCCACCACAGCATAGTTTTTCTCCGCTGCCGTCAGTTTCCTACTAAGAAAAACCACGGGGTGCTCTTCCCCATTGACTTCTTGGGATAGCACAGCCCCCAAACCCTCACTTGAGGCATCCGTCTGTACAATGAACTCCCTCATGAAATCAGGGACTACCAGCACTGGGTGCTGACACAACGCATTTTTAAGCTTCTCGAAGGCATCTTCAGCATTGGCATTCCATTGAATCATCACTGACTTCCGACCTTTCGTCAGGTCAGTCAGTGGTGCAGCAATAGAGGCAAAATTGGGGACAAACCGCCGGTAATACCCCACTATACCCAGAAAAGCACGAACCTGCTTTTTCGTGAGGGGGCGTGGCCAGTTCTGGATAGCCTCTACTTTGTTAAATTGTGGCTTTACCAGACCCCTGCCTACGACATATCCCAGGTACTTAGCTTCCTCCATCCCTACCGCACTTTTCTCAGGGTTAACAGTAAAGCCCGCTTTCCTCAAACCGTCCAAAACTGTCTGAACCCGGGGAAGATGGGACTCCCAATCTGGACTGAAGATGACAATGTCATCCAGGTAGACCGAGGTATATCTCAGGTAGGGGCGGAGCACCCTATCCATCGCTCGTTGGAAGGTGGCTGGGGCTGAGTGTAACCCAAAAGGCATCCGCTTATAATGAAAATGACCCTCTGGAGTGGAAAAAGCAGTCTTTTCCCTGGCTTCCTTAGTCAGGGGTATCTGCCAGTATCCCTTAGTAAGGTCCAGGGTGGTGATATAACGGGCCGGACCCAATTTCTCTATTAATTCATCCACCCTTGGCATGGGATACGCGTCAAATTTTGACACCTCGTTAAGTTTCCTGAAGTCATTGCAGAATCGCAGAGTGCCGTTGGGCTTCGGTACCAACACGATGGGACTCGACCATTCACTCTGTGACTCCTCAATGACATCAAGCTGAAGCATTTTTTTAACCTCTTCAGAAACCGCCTTTCTATGGGCTTCTGGGATGCGGTACGGCTTTACCCGAACCTTTACATGGGGTTCCGTCACAATATCATGTTTAATCCCGGACGCGTGTCCCGGTAGTCCTGAAAACATGCCTTTGTTTCTTTGCAGAAACTCCTTAACTTCTTGGGTTTGGGTTTGGACAGGGTGGCAGCAATGTGTACTGCGTCAACACCATCAGACTCTATACCCACCCCAACCATGGCGGACACCTCTCGGTCTCTCCAGGGTTTTAACAAATTTATGTGGTAGATCTGGTATGGTTTTCTTTTCCCAGGCTGATGCACTCGGTAGTTTACTTCCCCTACTTTTTCAACCACCTCATATGGTCCCTGCCACTTGGCTAGGAACCGACTTTCCACCGTGGGTATAAGTACTGCTACCCGGTCCCCCACCTGAAATTGCCGCAGCTTGGCTGACCGTTGTACACCCTTTTCTGGGCCTCCTGAGCTTTCTGCAAATGTTCCTGTACCAAAGGCATCACTTTAGAAATTCTCTCTCTCATCTGAGAGATATGTTCAATGAGCGATTTGTGTGGAGAGGACTCACTTTCCCATGTCTCCTTCACCAAATCTAGCAATCCCCGGGGTCTGCGACCATACACCAGCTCAAAAGGTGAAAACCCCGTAGAGGCCTGAGGAACCTCTCGAATAGCAAACAGCAGTGCGGGAAGCAAATGATCCCAGTCTCTTCCATCTCTCTGCACAACCCTTTTAAGCATCATTTTCAGAGTTTTGTTGAATCTTTCTACCAGACCATCTGTCTGAGGGTGATAAACAGATGTTCGCAACTGCTTGATTTGGAACAACTTGCACACATCTGCCATCACCCGGGACATAAATGGGGTCCCCTGGTCTGTCAAAATTTCCCTTGGCAGGCCAGTTCTCGAAAACATAAAAAACAACTCCCGCGCAATGGCCTTTGATGTAGGGTTTCTTAAAAGAACCGCCTCTGGATACCTTGTGGCATAATCAAGAACCACCAGGATATATCGGTGTCCCCGAGCAGACTTCTCTAAGGGACCCACTATATCCATAGTGATGCACTCAAAGGGCACCTCAAATTTCAATTATTGGCAGAGGCACCAAGGGGTTCCTATAATGGGGTGCTGGGGCAGTTAACTGGCAAACAGGGCAGGAGGAACAGTACCTCTTAACTGCGGCACCGATCCCTGGCCAGTAAAACCGGTCTGTTATCCGGGCCTCAGTTTTCTCAGCTCCCAGGTGACCACCTAGAGCATCATTGTGAGCCAGATCCAGCACCATTCTCTGGTAGGGTTGGGGTACTAGTAATTGTTCCACAATTTCTCCCCGAATTTCTGATACCCGGTAGAACAGATCATTATTGACCGCAAAGTGAGGAAATCTTTTCTCTGCATCTGGTGCTTGAGGTACCCCACTGACAACAGTTACCTGTTCGCGAGCATTTATCAACATCGGGTCACCCATTTGAGCCCTGCCAAATGCACCTCTGGACACATCTAAGTCAGGGTGTACTGGATAAGAAGAACCCTCCCCCTCATGCACCCCAAGTGTAATATCTACAGGGGATAATTCCTCTTCATCCTCTCCTACCATAACCGGCACGGGAGAGGATTCCCCCTCCTTGGGTTGAGGAGCTAGGACACTCACATCAGTTACAACATTCTTATTTTGAACACATTTGAGCAACTCCTCATCAACAGTGTCCACAGTCATGTTTGGTGGGGGTGACCCTGAATTGTTCCCCAGTTCGATGGGCAGTTCAGTTTGTGCCAAGCACCACAGTTCAGCAAACAAGGGGCAGTCCTGTCCCACAATCACATCATGTATCAGAGTACTCACCACCCCGACCTCTTGGGTGACCGAAGTGTTCCTGGCGGAAATGGTGACAGGGATCAGCGGATACTCCCGAGTATCCCCATGGATACAGACAACCCGGAGGGTTCTTTGTACTGGACCAAGCCTTCCGACTACCCGGGCATGCACCAGGGTGACCATACTCCCAGAGTCCAGGAGAGCTTTGGCTGGGCGGTGATTCACCCACACAGTACATTCAAACTGACCCCCCTCTAGGTCAAGGTGGGTAGTGCACGTTGTGAGGGTGTAGAAAGACACTCTCCGAGCGGATCCACACTCCATGGGCTCCTCCTGTAGCAGACACTGCGCCCGGGTATGGCCCCAGGCGTGACACCTCCAACACTGTATATCGCCAGCAGTTCGGGTAGCGACAGGCCTCTGCAGAACCAAGGAAGATGATTTTGGGGTGCTGGTTCCCGGGTCCAGTGACGCTTCCCTCCGAGGAACTGAAGCAGGCCTCACAGGCGGTGGCAAGACTGGCCCTCGACGGCTGGTTGGTCTGAGCAGGTCCTCCACCACGGTGTATCTCTCCACCATCTCGACTACCAGTGCTGCAGTCTTGGGGTCCCCATGGCTGACCCAGCACTGTAGATCCTTTGGTAGAGACCTCAGGTAGTGGTCCATCACAACCCTTTCGACCATTTGCTCTCTAGTCAGGGACTCTGGCTGCAACCACTTTTTAACCAGCTGTTCTAAGTCATGCATCTGGAACCGGGGTGGCTGGTCAGGGCAGTACTTCCAGCAGTGAACACGTTGAGCCCGGACAGCAACAGTTACCCCAAGGTGGGCCAGAACCTCAGCTTTCAGCCGGTCATAATTCTTTGCATCTTCTAGGGGCAGGTCAAAATATGCCTTTTGAGGGTCTCCTGTCAGAAACGGGGCAATGAGACCAGCCCATTGGTCTTGGGGCCACCCCTCTCTCTCAGCATTCCTTTCAAACGTGGTAAGAAATGCTTCCACATCATCACTGGCAGACAGTTTTTGGAGGAAATGACTGGCCCTTATGGAGACATGGTTACCAGTAGTGACCACTGCTTGATCACGTCCAGGTGCAAGTTGCTGCATGGCCTCCCGCAGGGCATTGATCTGCGTCTGTGTGGCTACCTGCTGTGCTGCAAGTTGTGCAGCCAGCAAATGGGTGCTTTCTTGTTGGGCAGCAACAGCCTGTGCCAGGGCTTGTTGCTGCTGAGCCATCGCCTCTTCATGGCGAGTCTGGGCCTGCACACTGACAAAGACCATCTGCTTAACAAGCTCCTCCATAGCTGTGGACTTCAGTGCAGCCAGGACATGCAATCAGAACACTGTCCTTTAAAAATGTCAGTTTTTTTTTTCTTTTCACAAAAATTCCTCTTGCTTGGCGTGTGAGGGGTAGCAAATTGCCCGCATTCTCCACCAGTTGTGACGTTTGGGGGCCCACAGAGCACGTGCACAATGTCTTTCACAAACAAAACAGTTTTATTCACCCTTTCAGGGCAGTCAAAAAGGCAACATAATAAGTACACGCTTTGGTTCAGCGAAATTAAAGCAAAGTCCTGATCTTCAGCACAAATAAACAGAGAAATAATAGTGGCTCACCAACGCTTTAAACAGTCCCAAACCTAGGGAATCCTTTCCCCAGTATGTAGAAGCCTCTCCAGCAAGGCACAGCACGTCTCCTGCTTTTGGAACACAAACACACAGCTTCCACTGATTACTTTCCTTTTCCTGAACTCCCACAATCCTATCTGGGAGTTGCTGGCTTTAAAACTCTTCCTGGACAGGAAGATTAACCCTGTGGTTGCCCTTAAAGGGTCCACAACCCAAATAGGGGTGAAACATATTGTCCATCCAGGACCCAGCCCTGCTGACCTCTACAGTACGTACAAAGGTTACGAACACTACAAATTGCAAAACAATTTTTTTGTTATTTTTCATTATCTGACAAATCGATTAATAGAAAAAATAATCGATTTATGAAAATAATCGTTAGTTGCAGCCCTAAGACATACCTTTAATTAAAATGTAATTTTACATCCAACAGGAACCATGAAGCAGGTTAAGTAACACTAATTCATGGTCAGCAGAGGAACAGCATGGGAATGATGCACTCAAGACATAGCAATAAAATAAGTGGTTTGGAGGCAAGCATTGCTTTTGGAGTTCGGAGTGGCCACCAAGATTCTGAATCAGAAAGAAGATACAGGAAACCAGGATATTCGATCCAAAAGTGGCTATTTATTAGGAAATCTCATATATATGGCCAACGTTTCTACTATATTAATAGCTGTTGTCAAGCCTTGACTTGATACAGCTGTACCGTTGCCCACATTTGAGATTTTTTTAGTAAATAGCCACTTTTGCATTAAAGTGACTGGTTTCTTGTATCTTCTTTCTGATTCAGCATTAATTACTAGTGAGGCAATTTATAGTTATATAGGTTTTGTTGGGAACTTTGCCATTTGGCAAGATCACTCTCTATCAAAGTAGCTGCCGTTTGGTGGCCTGGGTCTGAAAAACAAGGACTGCCTTACCTGGCTGGGCCCCGCCATCTGTTACGCCCCCCCCCCCCGTACACTACTATCTACTCAGTACTCTCATACAGGGTTATTCAGAGAGAGGTGAAACTCTGGAGAACTTTTGGAGAAGTGAAAATTCTAGGTCAAAATGGCCGATTTGGAAAGTGAGATATATGGGAGAATTTTTCTGGTTTGGCCATTTTGACCTAAAATTTGCACTTCTCCAAAAGCTCTCCAGAGTTTTACCTTTCTCTGAATAACCCTGAGGGGAAAACATCAACTTAGCAACTTTCATTAGATGTTTAAAAATCATGGGACGCTTTAATTTGACACTGCCAGACCATGCATGTGTAACGAGGCCATCGATGTGGTGCATTTCCAAATGATCTCACGTTCTCAGCTAGCTCGATGCGCTCATTTAGTATTAGCAACAATTGCCACTGAGGTGCTGCTCTATTTGCCCCGGTGGTTAAACCCCCCCTGCCTGTGACCTAAATTCCAAAGAAATATGTCAATACTAGAACAATATACATATTTATTTATTGTATTTACCTGCACTATCTGTATAAATCTTACAAGACAGATATGATTTGGAAGTTACATGACATTTCCAGAGTTTGAAAGCACTGGAATAAAATTAGGGAAAAAAATATTGACACAGATCCCTCAAATGACTGGAAGAAAATACAGTAAAGGGTACAGAAAATGCACTTGAAATCAAATTTATTATAGACATCTGCATCACCCCTGATCTCTCTCCTCCTGTCCTTTCCAAAATCAGCAACTGTTTATCTGGCATCTCCTCCTGGATGGCCTCTCACCAACTAAAGATTAACATGTCCAAGACTGAGCTCCTACTAATTCCTCCCTCTAATGCCTCCCCACCTCCTAACCTTTCTATCATGGTCGATGGTATCACTATCTCCCCTTCAAACCAGGTTCGCTGTCTCGGAGTTACACTAGACTCTGCTCTTTCCTTCATCCCCCACATCCAGTCTCTTTCCTCCTCCTGCCGATACCAACTACGTAATATTTCCAGAATTCGGCCATTTCTTGTAATCTCCCGATTTGACTATTGTAATAATCTTCTAGCTGGCCTTCTCTATCCTCTCTCCCGCCTTGCCCCCCTACAATCCATTCTGATTGCTTCTGCCAGGCTCATCCACCTCACCCGTCACTCTGTCTCTGCCGCTCCCCTCTGCAAGTCCCTTCACTGGCTCCCCATCCACTGCAGAATTAAATTCAAAATCCTTACCCTGACCTACAAAGCTCTCACTAACTCAGGTCCCCACTACCTGTCCTCACTAATCACCAAATACACCCCAGCCCGCTCCCTATGGTCAAACAGTGACCTGTGCCTAGCTTCTCCCCGCATTACCTCTTCCCATGATAGACTGCAGAATTTCTCACGCACAGCCCCCATCCTCTGGAACGCTCTCCCTCGTACAGTCAGAGTTTCCCCTAGTTTCCCTTCCTTCAAACACTCCCTTAAGACATTCCTATTAAGAGAAGCCTACCACCCGACTCACTGATGCAACCAGTCCATCACTCTCACCTTGCAGTCCATCACTCTCACCTTGCAGTCCATCACTCCCACAAGTCCATCACTCTCACCAGCCCATCACTCTCACCAGCCCATCACTCTCACCAGCCCATCACTCTCATCAGTCGATCACTCTCATCAGTCGATCACTCTCACCAGCCCATCACTCTCACCAGCCCATCACTCTCACCAGTCCATCACTCTCACCAGTCCATCACTCTCCCCAGCCCATCACTCTCCCCAGCCCATCACTCTCCCCAGCCCATCACTCTCACCAGCCCATCACTCTCACCAGCCCATCACTCTCACCAGCCCATCACTCTCACCAGCCCATCACTCTCAACAGCCCATCACTCTCAACAGCCCATCACTCTCACCAGCCCATCTCTTTCACCTTGAAGTCCTCTCCTTCTGTTTCCACCCCCAACCCTTCTAGATTGTAAATTCCCACGAGAATAGGTTCCCTCATTTCCTCCTGTACTGGTTTATCAAATATTGTTCACTTTCAATGTATTGTAACCCTGTGTATTTTGTGCCCATTGTTCAGCGCTGCAGAATATGCTGGCGCTATATAAATAAATAATAATAATAATCCGCATGGAAAGAGTGGTTTTTGTTCCTAAAGAAAATATAATTTTTTATTCATAATGAAATTTTTGGGGTGTTCACAAAAAAATCTCTTGTAATTTAACATATCTACTTAAGCCTTTAGCTCTAAACTTCAGATCAAAGATAAAATTGATATAGCATACAGAGTTTATATGTAAGTCAAAAAAACACCATTGGGCATAATACAAATGTATTGATAAAAGAATTATAAATTGATAAAAGAGCTTTGTAGGACATTCAATCAGGACAGGCTTTCAGATCTGTACAGAGCACCGCTTTATTTTTTGGAAATCATCGTATTTTAAGTTGCTAGTCATAAACACACATGAAGCATTGAATAAAAACCTTCAGCATAGCGGAGGTGTAAAGGGTGATAATCTAGAGACATATATCTCCCTAATGGCAAATCGCAAAGTCCTCGTGGTTATACAGGATGCACTTACGAAATAATTAGTAACTTCCTATGGGTCTCGCTTTACAGCTTTATGATTATGTCTTGCGGGAAAAATGTTTTCTCTAGAATTCCATGAGATGTCTATGACAGTGTTATTATATTCAGGAAACGCGGAAACTTTCTGGATTGGTTTTAGTATAGTTATAAGCTTATGGGCAATGGAGCGAGAAAATTATTAAATACAGGATTACTTGCAAGACAATGAAATGGTGCTAAACATTGGATAAGAGTTAAAGTCAAAGTGCTGTAATGCAGAAAATAGAAAAAAAAAGGCTGAAGTAATAATTTCATTAGGCTTGATGATTAAGACACAGGAACAGTATGAAAATGACTTTTCTTCGGAAATAAGAAGCAAACTGAAAGCAGTACGGAGGCACCTGGCATGGCTGACCACTGTCTCCTTTCGTGTTTGCTTTGATTAGCAGGTAACTTGCGCTGCTGTTATGGGATGTGTATTTTAATATGCACAGAGGTATAACATTTTAGAAGCTTTCAGCAACATATAAAAACAAGCACACATCAGAGGCGCGTTCAGTTCCTTAGCCGCTGCAAGTGCTAAGTTAGCAACTTGGCACAGAACGCTGTGCTGCAGTTCAGCGCTCAGCCCTGCTAAGGCTAATGTCAGACGAACGCAGTCTGAGCGCACTCTGCGTGCGTGCATAACGGACAGACGTACTGACGGAAGATACTGTAGACACCACACGGTCTGTGTTTTTTTGACGGCCGAAGAAACAAAAATGGAATTATGGGAAACAAAATTAATATGAAAAATGCTAAAAATTTGAAAAGGATATGAAAAGCCATTTTGTGTGCGTCAAGGTGCTGGACGTTGCAAATGCATTGCGTCTGACATCTCCTCATCACTCACACAAAATGCTACGCGGACGTGGCGCACTCTGCGCATCCGTGGTAGCGGTTTACGTTCTTGCCTAACTTGAGTCAGTTTGCCACGTGCGTTGTGCGTGCGCAGTTTGGTGGGGACGTACTTCGTGTGCGGGTCTCTATTGATCATGATTCTATGCTACGACGGACATTAAACTGTGCAACGACACGGACGTGATCACTGCGTTCGTCTGACACGGGCCTAACTTAGCACTTGCAGAGTAGAGAGGTGCTGCAGAGTAACTAAGTGTGGCGTGGGAAAGATGGCCGCCTTCACGGAGCAAATAATCCAATAAGGAAATGTTCAGTTTGAAGTTTTTGTAGAGCAAACCACCAAATATTTATTGGAACATGGTAAACATTAACACTAAAGCGGTAATAAAACGGACAACAGGATATTGCAGAAACAGAACCTTTCATTAAAAGCAATCCTCTGCCCTTTAGCTTCAATATTCACAGCTAAAGTGTTCAGTGAGATGGCTGCAGCAAACTGAACTGCTGCAATGGAGCAATTCAGCAGCTGCTGAGGAACTGAACGCGCCTCAGTTGTTTCCTTAATTAATGTGTTTTCCGTATAAGTGTAAGATCGGAGCTGGAAAATAGCAGCTTTTCGATGTGTGATATCTGTCTACGTCAGTTAGAAAAAGACAATTAGAAATCACAAGATAACTTAAAGTTCGCAACTCTGAGTGAATCTGTATGCTCCAATGAATCTGCAACTAGATCTTCTTTTTCCTGTAAGGTATTATACGTCCATATCACAAGACTAAAGCAATAATTCTAGAATAATAAACATGAATATAAGTTATTTCATACACCTTTGTACTTACACTGAATTTAGTGCTCATTTAACCCCTTCACTGCCGAGATCGAGACATCTCGGGCTACAAAGGCACCATCCGGTGCATGATATCGAGATATCTCGATCTGCAGCCAAATTAATTTTGTTTGCTGCAAACGAATTTTGTTTGCTTTTGGGCTGCAGAAGGTGCCCCCAAAGTTTTAGCCCTGTGGGTATAATGCCCAAAGAGCTAAAACTGTGTAAAATCAGCTGAAGAATATCTTAACATCGGACATTCAGCAGCCTATACAGGGGAAAAGGAAAGTCGAGCTGAGCTGTAACTCAATTTGGCACTAGATGGCACCATCTACTGGCCAAATAGGTTTATTACAGTGAGAAATACAATGGGACTATGCCCAAATATTTCTTCCTGTATAATTATTTAAAAATGATTTTTCAAAAAAAAAACTACTGGTTCCTGACAATGTTTTTTTGGAAAATCTTTTGGTAGTGAAAGGGTAACATAATACAGTTTAGCAATTACTTTATTCACAGTACCACTGTATAAGCTGCCCTGTATCTATTCTCAATATATATGAAACGTCTCCGGTTCCCATTTCTATCTTTGCAATGCTCTCTGCCCCTAATAGGAATCTCTGGCTTTGAATATAAAGTTAACAAGATGAGATCCATGTCAGAGCACATTTAATAATTACACTGTCAAGCTACTTATCTAAAGTGTTCGGAAATTCACCCTCAGGTCGTGTTAAGGGTCCCTATATCAACTGGATTAAACTAATGATGTTAAGAGGGAAAAAAACTTGGAACTTGGTTACCGAACAGAAATGATCGGGCCCAAAAATGTGGCAATATCTATTACGAAATGAGTTTGCCAGTTTTATTTTAATTTACTTAGACAAACATTACTAATGATTATTCTTTTCTATTATGTTTTTTAAAACTGGTTTTAACCTTAAGCAACTGGGATACGCTAAACATAAATAAATTAAAATGCAATAATTAAAAATAAGTTTTCCAGAGTTATATGTGCTGTCACATGAATAGTTTTAAATAAGCAGCAATACCAAAATATTTTAAAAATATTTAGCATACCACCCATGGCTGACTGTGCCTCGGCTCTGCCCACCCTGAATCTGGGCTGATTGGTTCGGGACCTTATATTTTTATCCTGGGACCTTGTGAGGACATTTTTGACTCGCTCTACCATATGGCGCCTCGCCTCTCACGTTACGGCTGCCCTTTCCGGCGCGATATATAGCGGACTTTGCTCTTTCATTTCCCCCTGAGACCTACCCTGTTTAATTATTTTTGGTACTATCCCACCCTCCTTTCTTTTCTTTTTGAGTGCTGGAACTGGGATGCGGATACTACCCCCCCCCCCCTTTCTGGACTCAATTCTTTTAATGAGACCTAAGGGGTTATTCAGAGAGCATTTCCCGCGCTTCCCTGCACTTCAGGGAATCAAAGTTCCCCACCCTGCAGTGAATTCAGCGTTCACCGCAGGATCCCCGAAGTGCAGAATAAACCTGTCGAACACCCGTCGAAAACTCACCGAATACCTGCCGGAACCGCCACAAAAGAACACTCCGAAAACGTTGGAAAAAGTCGACGAGTCACCGATCACAGCGCAGATCAGCCGCCAGAAAAAGCCGACAAGCTGACGAACAGGGAAGGAAAAAACCCAATACGCTTGAAAGTGTTAAAATTTAAACGCTGTTTGCAAAAAAACTACGGAACTAAAATGTCTGGAATTTACATATAAGATCCTATGAATGATAATAAAAAGGGCTGTTACAGAAAAAAGAAGTAAAACTAAAAAAAAAACACTAAATTTTTTTGCCCAAGAACGGTTTATTCGATTTTGGATAAAAACAGGAATATTTTTAACATTGAAGCCTATGGAATTCGCCTGAATAAACCTGCCGAATGAAAGCACCGAACATCAGGGCACTTCAGCAACTTTTCACTGCTGTTCGGTGTTCCATGAATAGATTAACCATTGCTTCTCTATGGCGGATTTCACTGCCCTCGTACATGCTGACAATTCGCCAAAATTTGGCGAACTGTCTGCTCTCTGAATAACCGAATGGCCACGAAATGTCACCGTACGGGGAAATTCCCTGTTCGGTGACATTTCAACTCTCTCTGAATAGCCTCTATAGTGAGGTTTTTGTGTGTAGTTTTGAGCCGCTTTTTGTGACCTATCCTGATGACTTTTTTAAATTATTATTATTATTTTTCATTGTTAATCTGAATACGTTTGAAGACCCTTTCTGTGGATGTGTTATTATGAGAGTTCCCATATTGGTCCTGCGTGGGCACGTCTCCTGGTCGACAAGTGACCTTTTTCACAAAATAAAATTAGAAATAAAAAAAAAATTATTATTTGGCTCACCTTGGTGTGAAGTTTGGCAAACTGCTTGTCGTCCAGCAGCGTCTGTGTGTAAACTCTTCTCTTGTAACGAAACTGAGGAGACATAAAAGGGGCATTCCTGCCCAGGTAAGTCAAATGCTCACACAGTAACTCTACCAGGTGACTCCTTTTTCACAGTTATTTCTGGTCTACTCTACAACATACGTTTAATTGCAAATAGTTTATATTACATGCTGTACCCTCTACCACAAAGAATACATAACATGGTCTCACCTGCCCTCTCCTTGTACAGTCAGTACTGTGTTGCAGTGTTATCTACTCTCAGGTTTACTACATGTGAGGAAACATACATGGAGACGGAAATGTGTTATCTTAGATGGATCTGCTCTGTGGAATAAGGTCAGACATGAAAAATAAATATCTCGACCTCTTCATACTGCTGTATGGACATTATTTTCCGATTTTGAAACCCCATGAGAATAGTCACATGATCTCTAAAGATATGTAGAACTTTTTTGAACAAAACCATTTTGATCGGTTTCTCTCTGTTGTATACAGTCAGGTCCAGAAATATTGGGACATCAACACAATTCTAACATCTTTGGCTCTATACACCACCACAATGGAGTTGGAATGAAACAAACACAATGTGCTTTAACTGCAGACTGTCAGCTTTAATTTGAGGGTATGTACATCCACCTCAGGTGAACGGTGTAGGACTTACAGCAGTTTGCAGATGTGCCTCCCACTTGTTAAGGGACCAAAGGTAATGGGACAATTGGCTTCTCAGCTGTTCCATGGCCAGGTGTGTGATATTCCCTCATTACCCCAATTACAATGTGCAGATAAAAGGCCCAGAGTTCATTTCAAGTGTGCTATTTGCATTTGGAATCTGTTGCTGTCAACTCTCAAGAGGAGATCAAAAGAGCCTTCACTATCAGTGAAGCAAGCCATCATTAGGCTGAAGAAACAAATCAAACCCATCCGAGAGATAGCAAGAACATTAGGCGTGGTCAAAACAACTGTTTGGAACATTCTCAAAAAGAAGGAACGCACCGGTGAGCTCAGCAACACCAAAATACCCGGGAGACCATGGAAAACAACTGTGGTGGATGACCGAAGAATTCTTTCCCTAGTGAAGAAAACACCCTTCACAACAGTTGGCCAGATCAAGAACACTCTCCAGGAGGTAGGTGTATGTGTGTCAAAGTCAACAATCAAGAGAAGACTTCACCAGAGTGAATACAGAGGGTTCACCACAAGATGTAAACCATTGGGGAGCCTCAAAAACAGGAAGGCCAGATTAGAGTTTACCAAACAACACCTAACAAAGCCTTCACAGTTCTGGAACAAGATCCTATGGACAGATGAGACCAAGATCAACTTGTACCAGAGTGATGGAAAGAGAAGAGTATGGAAAAGGAAAGGAACTGCTCATGATCCTAAGCATACCACCTCATCAGTGAAGCATGGTGGTGGTAGTGTCATGGCGTGGGCATGTATGGCTGTCAATGGAACTGGTTCTCTTGTATTTATTGATGATGTGACTGCTGACAAAAGCAGCAGGATGAATTCTGAAGTGTTTCGGGCAATATTATCTGCTCACATTCAGTCAAATACTGCAGAACTCATTGGACGGCGCTTCACAGTGCAGATGGACAATGACCCAAAGCATACTGCAAAAGCAACCAAAGAGTTTTTGAAGGGACAGAAGTGGAATGTTATGCAATGGCCAAGTCAATCACCTGACCTGAATCCCATTGAGCATGCATTTCACTTGCTGAAGACAAAACTGAAGGGAAAATGCCCAAGAACAAGCAGGAACTGAACACAGTTGCAGTAGAGGCCTGGCAGAGCATCACCAGGGATGAAACCCAGCGTCTGGTGATGTCTATCGTTCCAGACTTCAGGCTGTGATTGACTGCAAGGATTTGCAACCAAGTATTAAGAAGGGAAAGTTTGATTTATGATTATTATTCTGTCCCATTACCTTTGGTCCCTTAACAAGTGGAAGGCACATCTGCCAACTGCTGTAAGTCCTACACCGTTTACCTGAGTTGGATGTACATACCCTCAAATTAAAGCTGACAGTCTGCAGTTAAAGCACATGTTGTTTCTTTCATTCCAACTCCTTTGTGGTGGTGTATAGAGCCAAAGATGTTAGAATTGTGTCTATGTCCCAATATTTCTGGACCTGACTGTATAAACTGTGAAACAGAGCCTGATACTAAATGGCGTTTTTGTCACGGATCCCCCTGATTACTATATTGTTGGTCCCTATATGCAGGTCTCTCTCTAACCTTCCGATCCTTAGAGTGGTCGGTACGTCTAGACAGACTACTAGGATGGCAGTACAGAGCACATACAAAAAGAGACGTCACGAATCCCTCTACTCTCTGACTAGTAGTCCCTTGAGACAGGACACTCTCTACCCTTCCGATCCTTAGAGTGGTCGGCACGTCTAGACAGATTGCTAGGATGGCAGTACAGAGCACATACAAAATACAAGGGGTGGTCTGATGTGCCTAGGGTGCCACACAGACTGACCTCCGTACCAGAATAGAGGAGTGATACAAATGCCAGGGGTCTAGACACAGAATGGTCGCTTTGCCAATGCCAGGGGTCGATACACAGAATAGTCGTTTTGCCAATGCCAGGGGTCGATACACAGAACAGTCGTTTTGCCAATGCCAGGGGTCGATACACAGAACAGTCGTTTTGCCAATGCCAGGGGTCGATACACAGAATAGTCGTTATGCCAATGCCAGGGGTCGATACACAGAATAATTCTAGCCAGAAACGCACAAGAGCTCTGCGGGAAGCAACTACCACGTCAGGGCACCGGCATAGTGGAGAAGCTGGGTTTTAAACCCGGCGGGTCCGCGTCATCACGCGAGGCCCCGCCTCCCGGCGTCCCACGTGTGCGGAAGCGACCGGCTCTATTTACTCGGCGCCTGGCCAGCGAGCAGCGAGGACGCTGCTGCCAGGCGCCGCCGGAACGGGGGTACGTGACAGAACCCCCCCCTCAACGGGCGGCCACTGGACGACCCCCAGGGGCATGGGGATGAGCCAAATAGAAGGCCTTCACCAACCGAGGGGCATGAACCTCGGCAGCCGGAAGCCAGGAGCGATCCTCAGGACCGTAGCCCACCCAGTCAACCAAGTAGTGCAGGCCCCCCTAGACCTCCTGGCGTCCAGAATGGCCTGCACCTCAAACTCCTCTTCGCCCTCCACAGAGACAGGAGGCGGAGGAGCACGGACCCTGGAGTAACGATTACACAACAGTGGCTTCAACAGACTCACGTGGAAAACGTTGTGTATTCTGATATGGGAGGGCAGCGCCAAGGCATAGGAAACCGGGCTGAGTCGCCGCAGTATCTTGTAAGGGCCTATGTATCTGGGGGCTAGTTTCATCGATGGTACTAGGAGCTTAACGTTCCGCGAAGAAAGCCAAACCCTGTCCCCGACTTGATACACAGGTGCTGGTCCCCTACGTCTATCTGCCTTCGTTTTCTGGACAATACTGCTCCTCTCCAGTGCCTGTTTAACCCTCCCCCAGGTCTCAGTCAATGACGCCAAGTGCTCATCCAGAGCAGGAATCGCGGTATCAGGAAATGTAGTGGGAAGCACGGGAGGATCAAATCCGTAAACCGTGAAGAAAGGGGAATGACCACTGGCTTCACTCACGGCACTGTTAAGGGCATACTCGGCCCAAGGTAGCAGGTCTGACCAATTATCCTGTCGTTCAGATATGAAACACCTGAGATACTTCTCAACGTTTTGATTGGCCCTTTCTGCTGCTCCGTTCGTTTGGGGGTGATAGGCCGAGGAGAAGGACAAGTCTATTCCCACATTCTTGCAGAACCCCCTCCAGAATCTGGAGACAAACTGGGTCCCCCTATCAGAAACAATCCAAGAGGGATACCGTGTATGCGGACCACATTGGCGATGAAAATGGGCACCAGCTCGGCTGCTGACGGTAGTTTTCTAAGAGGAACATAGTGACCCATTTTGGAAAAGCGATCTATAATCGTGAGTATGACAGTATTCCCTTTGGACTCGGGTAACTCTACTATAAAATCCATGGCTATCTGCGACCATGGTCGTTCGGGGATAGGCAGGGGCTGGAGTAAACCAATGGGCGCTGTCTTAGGACTCTTATTTTTGTGCATACCTCGCACACGGCTACGTAATCTTTAATATCCCGGCGCATCGTGGGCCACCATAGCAGTTTTCGGATGCTAGCCACTGTTTTGGTGATCCCCATGTGCCCAGAGGTTTTATTGTCATGGTAAATCCTAAGGACTTCTTCTCTTTCCTTCTCAGGTACAAAGAGGCTTCGCGGAGGCCTCCCCCCGGAGCCTTATCTTGCACAGTCTGCAATCGGATCATCAGAGGGGACGAGACACTAATCGTGGTAGAGGCTATAATCCTCTCCTGAGGTACAATGGGATGTTGATCCTGAATGTTATGTTCATAGGATTCATACTGTCTAGATAACGCATCTGCTTTAATGTTTCTTGACCCAGGTCTATACGTGAGGACGAAATTAAAACTTGAAAGAAACAAAGACCATCTCGCTTGTCTGGCGTTTAATCGTTTCGCGTCTCCAATGTACGTGAGATTCTTATGATCGGTTATGATAACGATTGGGTCTGTAGATCCCTCTAATAAGTATCTCCACTCTGCCAAAGCTGCAATAACTGCTAACAACTCTCTCTATTCCCGATATCATAGTTTCTCTCGGCCGGAGACAACTTCCGGGAATAGAAACCGCATGGATGTAAAGGTTTATCGGGTGCCCGCCTTTGGGACAAGACTGCTCCAAGACCGAGTTCGGAGGCGTCAACCTCGAGTTGGAAGGGCAGAGCTGGATCAGGATGTCGGAGAACAGGGGCAGTCGTGAATGCCTGTTTGAGGGCCTCGAAGGCTTGCCTGGCCTGGGGTGTCCACTTCTGATTTCCCACCCCTTTCTTAGTCATGGCCGTGAGAGGAGCTACCAAGGCCGAGAAGTCTTTAATGAACCTTCGATAATAGTTGGTAAAACCTAGAAACCTCTGGATGGCTTTAAGCCCTTGGGGTAGGGGCCAGTCGAGGATTGCTGACAATTTACCCGGATCCATCTGAAACCCCTCAGGGGTTATGATATACCCAAGGAAGTGCACCATCTCTATATCAAATAGGCACTTTTCTAATTTGCAGTATAACCCGGCCTTCAATAGTTTCCTTAACACTTGTTGCACATGGGCGTGATGGGTCTCCTTATCTGGAGAGTATATCAGGATGTCATCGAGGTACACTATGACGAATGTTTGCAGAAAATCCCTTAAGGTGTCGTTTATGAGATCCTGAAACACAGCTGGCGCGTTACATAACCCAAAGGGCATTACCAGGTATTCGTAATGCCCGCTACGCGTATTAAAAGCCGTCATCCACTCGTGCCCCTTTTTTACCCTTATCAGATTGTAGGCTCCGCGCAAATCGAGCTTCGTGTATATACGGGCCCCTTTCAGTCGGTCGAACAACTCTGTTATAAGGGGTATGGGATATGCATTTCTTATGGTTATTCTGTTTAAACCTCTATAATCTATGCATGGTCGCAAGTCTCCCTCTTTCTTGGAGACGAAAAAGAAACCAGCTCCTGCTGGGGAGGAGGACCGTCTAATGAATCCACGCTCAAGATTCTCTTTTATATACTCCTCCATAATATCGTTCTCCTTTTGCGACAAGGGTATACATGTCCTCTGGAGGCATAGTACCGGGGAGTAACTCTATGGCACAGTCATACGGGCGATGTGGTGGTAAAACCTCAGTCCTGGCCTTCGAAAAAACCTCTTTTAATGCCTGATAACAGTCAGGGACTACTGTGGATAAAGGAGGTGCTGTGGCGATATTAAGGCTACCAATAACAGTGACCCTGCCCATACATTTCGACTGACAACTGGGACCCCAACATTTTATGTCTCTCTGGACCCAATCAATCACCGGGTTATGCTCAGTCAACCATGGAAACCCTAGGACGACGGGGCATGAGGGAGAGTCAATGATCTGGAATCGTATGGTTTCTCGGTGCAAAACTCCTGTTTTCATGCATACCTCTATAGTGTCGTGGGTGATATGGGGACATGACAAGGGTTTCCCGTCTATGGCCTCCACCATTAGAGTCTTTCTTTGAGAACTAGAGGCATGAGGTTCTTGGAGGCAAACACTCTATCCATAAAGTTACCTGAGGCTCCAGAGTCTAGGAACGCCTCAGTCTCGAGGTGCACCCCCCCCCAGGTTAAGGAGATGGGCACCAGAATCCGGGTTTTTTTTTTTTCGTTATCAACAAAGGAGGCATAGAGTGAACCGATTACCTGGCTAGTAGGTGTTCTCTGGCCCGGCTTGCCAGCGTCACCCCTGCCACCCCTGGGTCTTTGAGGACATTGAAGACGAAAATGCCCTGCCCCGGCACAGTAAAAACAGAGCCCCCTTTCCCTTCTGTGAGCTCTCTCAGCCTCCGAAATACCTGTTCTACCTATCTGCATGGGTTCCACGACCGGCAGATCGGTTCTTTCTGGCTCTGGAGTACCTGACGTACTGGTGTGTCTGGGTACTAAGGGTAAAGGAGGCAAAACCCTTCTGGGTCTGTCTCTAGAATGCCTCCTGTCCCTAATTTGGTCGTCCATGGCAATACAGAAATCAACCAAATGGTCCAGATGTTCGGGCAACTTCAAGGGAGCCAGCTCAAACATCAAAGCCTCGTTCAGGCCTTCGGTAAACGCCAAGGTTAAAACGTCGTTAGCCAGTGTACTTCAGATGTCAAGGTCTTAAATTCTATGGCATAGTCAGAGACTCTCCTATTACCTTGCTTAATGTGGAATAAGGACCTGCCTGCATTGGTGGCCCTTCTAGAAGGGTCAAACGTACGTTTTAGTTCAGAGGTAAAGCCCTCATAGTCATATATGATGGGCTTTTTGTTTTCCCACAATGGTGTGGCCCATAGTAACGCTTTATCAGTTAAATGGTTGATTAGGTAGCCTACTTTGGCTTTATCGGATACACAGGACCCCGGATTGTTCTCGAATAGAATCTCCAGTTGGTCAAAAAACCCCGACACAAGTTAGGCGTACCATCATAGCGTACGGGTGCCTTCATACTGAGCCTACACCCCTCGGGTGAGGCCGAACTGGCCCTAGGCAATACTGGTTCTGGAGGACTTGCAGTACCAGCAGTGGATCGATTCAACAGGGTTTGCAGAGCAAGAGCAATCTGGTCCATCCTGTGGTCCTGCTCTTCTTGTCGGGCTGCAATTCTTGTTAACTGAGAAGAGAGGTCTGCGGGATCCATTGGCCCTGACGTAATGTCACGGATCCCCCTGATTACTATATTGTTGGTCCCTATACGCAGGTCTCTCTCTAACCTTCCGATCCTTAGAGTGGTCGGTACGTCTAGACAGACTACTAGGATGGCAGTACAGAGCACATACAAAAAGAGACGTCACGAATCCCTCTACTCTCTGACTAGTAGTCCCTTGAGACAGGACACTCTCTACCCTTCCGATCCTTAGAGTGGTCGGCACGTCTAGACAGATTGCTAGGATGGCAGTACAGAGCACATACAAAATACAAGGGGTGGTCTGATGTGCCTAGGGTGCCACACAGACTGACCTCCGTACCAGAATAGAGGAGTGATACAAATGCCAGGGGTCTACACAGAATGGTCGCTTTGCCAATGCCAGGGGTCGATACACAGAATAGTCGTTTTGCCAATGCCAGGGGTCGATACACAGAACAGTCGTTTTGCCAATGCCAGGGGTCGATACACAGAACAGTCGTTTTGCCAATGCCAGGGGTCGATACACAGAATAGTCGTTATGCCAATGCCAGGGGTCGATACACAGAATAATTCTAGCCAGAAACGCACAAGAGCTCTGCGGGAAGCAACTACCACGTCAGGGCACCGGCATAGTGGAGAAGCTGGGTTTTAAACCCGGCGGGTCCGCGTCATCACGCGAGGCCCCGCCTCCCGGCGTCCCACGTGTGCGGAAGCGACCGGCTCTATTTACTCGGCGCCTGGCCAGCGAGCAGCGAGGACGCTGCTGCCAGGCGCCGCCGGAACGGGGGTACGTGACAGTTTTTTGGAGTATATATGACAGGTCTGCCAACTTTGATAGCTCCACGATTGGGAGGGTGGGGGACGTGATGATGATGCAGTCTGCATCACTTATGACATCCACGTTCCCACACTATCCTGGCATGGCATGTGCACCAAGGTGACAGGCTGTCTGGCTGAGTAGTCAATCACAGCTAATCATACACAAGGGCTGCATTAGCACTTGTGTATGAGGCTTACAAAGCCCCAACTTTAAAGACTTTGGCACCGTGAGCAGTATTAAACAGGTGTTGAAAATAAAACCAGTCCTTGAGATGGCCAGACTAGATAGTGAGAGAATGTTGAGAGACACACGGAGTTTTGGGATCGGATGAGTACACCCAACAAGGAGATTAATCAATGCCAGAGTTCCAGAGGTACAAAACATCGAGGTCACAAGCCAAGATCGGGATGACAGAAAAGCACAGTCAAAAAAGGTCTATAACAAATAGAGCAACAGACAGAAAGACAGGCTAAAGTGTAAGAAACCACAACAGGTTAATGACAAAGGGAAGAGGAAGTCCTTACAAAACTCTGACTATGAACCGCATTGGCCAGGGGATAAGAGAACTGTAATCTGTGGGCAGTGTCATTACCAGAAAACATAGAAATGATGCACATCGATATATCTTTGCCGGAATGGTTAGAGATGCATGAGCTCGAGGTCACAAGCTAAGGTCGAGATTACAGAAAATGTCATGGCCAGAAAACAAGCCAGCATTGTTAACAAACGGAGCAATGAATAGAAAGACATGCTAAAGGCTAGGAACCACAATAGGGTTATACCAAAGGGAAGAGGAAGTCCTTATAAACTCTGACTGAGAATTCTATTGGACAAGAAAAGATATGGCAGACTAGGAATCTTATTGGCCAGGATAAAAGATGGGTGGAACCTTTGAGGCCCTGTACATGTCAGAAAACATAGGAAGGATGCATCTTGAGAGTTTGATCACCTACAGCGATCCATCCTGGCCACAGGAGGGATGGAAGACCTGACAGAGTGCAGAGTGCTTTACAAAACACTGGAGGACATGACAGTAGGTCATTGTGGTGTATTTTCCTGTCATCCACCCAAAACCGTGTGACAGTCTAGGGATGGCAGGTGATTGAGAGGAGTAAGGGAAAACCGTGTGTCACATATGGAAATCGTTTGACTTGGCAGGTGTGATATGACTGTCAGCTGTTACACAATATTTATGTTGCCTACACTATGCATAGAGTTGTATCACTATTGATTATCAACACTTTTTCTAGCTTTTCTAATTGAATACTTAGAATATCTCTATTCCACAATTCCCGTTGTGACCCCTGACAACACAGCTACTAAATCATTCAATAACATGTCATGTTTCACTGTGTATTATTACTTCTCTTCACTTCAGTTTATGTATATGTGTGCATATCTGATCATATCTTTCTTTGATAGTGAGAGAACATTGCTGCAAATTGTTGATGATGAACATCTCCCGTGTCCTTCAGGTTATTGTCTGCTATCAGTCAGTAGCAAGGAACATGCAATGATTATTATTTAATATATTGTATAAAGTATAGCATATTTCATACTCACATATAGAAAATCTCATAGGTCAGTCAAGTGACCAAGTATTTGTAAAGTTACCTCCAGGTAGGGCACGGGGGTAGCCAGAGAAGGTGGGTATTCTCGTAGAAGACGCTCCTCGTCAAGGAATTTACCAGCTCTCCCATTAAATGCTGGCTGGAAGAGCCCATAATTTAGAACGTCCTTTAGGCTGTGGTTCAGGGTGCACAAGATGCGCTGCTTGGATACCCACACAGGAGCATCTGGGTTCAACCGGAGGCACTTCTGGAGACCAACAAAATAATAAGAGGTTGTCACAAACTGGTAAGTGTTACTGCTTTATTAAGATTACATTGGCATAGGGCTTCAATACCAAGATGGTATTTCGCTACATTATTCACGAACACACTGGGAAGTCAGACCTTTTGAACATTATAGGGTAGAATCGAATTGGATAATGAGACTGGACAGTGAAAGCAGCTCCAGGCAATGTAAGGTGGGAGTGCGTAGAATGGGTCAGAAGCACAAGTTGGGTGAGCAGAATAGGGGAAAAATATTAGGGCAGTGATGGCGAACCTTGGCACCCAAGATGTCTTGGAACTATTATTATTATTATTATTCTTATTATTTATTTATAAAGCGCCAGCATATTCCGCAGCGCTGTACAATAAGCACAGTACAGACAGGGTTACAATACATTGAACAACATTTGACAAACAGTACAGGAGGAGATGAGGGCCCTATTCCCGTAGGAACTCACAATCTAGGAACTACATGTCTCATGATGCATAATCACAGATAAAGCTGGCTGATCATCATGGAATATGTAGTTCAGAAACATCTGGAGTGCCAAGGTTCACCAACACTGCATTAGGAGATGATATGGAAGACAGAGACGTCCTAGGAGAAGGGAATGTGGCAAAAGAGAAGGCAGTAGGGGAATAGGAGCACATTTAAGATATGAGGAAAGAAAAGAGACACAAAGAGGTAAAAAGGAATGGGAGGTAAAGGTTGCCAGTGGTGAGAGTTTCAGAGAGTTATACAGGTCAGCCAAGCGGTGGAAAGTCATAGAGAAGGTGGAAAGACATAGAGAAGGTGGAAAGACCGGCATCAATGCATTGACATAAATGCACAATTGAATTCACAAATTCATAATAACTCTGCATAGAAATGCCATTTTTAGACTACAGTATGATGTACAAATATGCCTATTCATTCACATACACACACTAAAAGACTGTAGAAAAACACACATACTATATATTGTGACAGTGCTTGGGTTTGGTAACAATGTTTGGGGCAGTAATCAAGGGCAGATATTTAGGACCCAGAATCCTGCATGGCCTCTAAACTCTTGCACGCTTGTTGCCAATTATTTAATTAAGCAACAGGCCGCCAACTTCTCAGGCCGCCAACTCCTAGACTGAAGTGTTTAATCAGACTGCTCAGAGTAGGGCAGGGAGTAGAAACACTTCCAAGAAATGCTGTGATTTTATTTTGTTTATTAGATTATGTTACCCGGATAGTCAGGATCGCTTTATGTTTCGTAAGTGCTCTAATTGAGCTAGGATTTTGTTTTTAGTTTATGTTTAATCACCGGCAATCGCCATTCAAAGCCAAGTGTGGCGTTTGTTTATGCTGAAATAAAAAGAACTCTCATTTGCACAACTTCAAGTCTGCGGCTGTTTATACCCTAGAGCAGGGGTCCCCAACCCTGGTCCTCAGGACCCACTAACAGGCCATGTTTGCTAGATATCTGAAGCACAACACAAGTGATATGATTTGTTTCTCAGTGATTGCAGGATTCAGTCTGCATTTCACAAGATAAACCTTAAAACCTGGCCTGGTAGTGGTCCCTGAGGACCAGGGTAGGGGACAGCTGCCCTAGAGGACCGTGTTGTTCGGCTGGAGCCAAATATCCAGAGTGGTTGCTGTATCACAATATACATATATAAAAATATGTTGTCGATATATGAATCAGGGCTTGACAACCCCAGATGCCATGTAGGCATTGCTCATAGAAATAGATCTTTGGGTTGTCCAATAGAGAACAATGGATAAAAGCTTTGTGTGACTCCTAAAAGTATGTAAAAAGCTATTTTATATATGTTTGTCCAGTCCTGATATAAATAACTGTAGTTATGGTAACACAAAACAATTACACACCTGCATTTACAAATATCTTGACACTTCAATAAAATATGCTGAAATCACACACACGAACGCAATACACCAATAAACACCAGCAAGCGCTCTGTGCGTCTGCTGTCTTCCCAATAAAGGTCTGCACCAGCCCAATACGTGATTGTGAGGCTACCAAGTACACCACCGGTAAGCAAAATAAGTGGAAGCAGAATGGTGATCCAAAACATAGAAATGACAAGCCGCATCATATCACATATTTGAATTTATTTTTGCACAGATCTCTGTTAGTCATATTCCAGAAATACATCCCAGAAACTCAGGAACAGCATAAATAAATCTGCCGCGTAGCTTGGTAATGTGAGGGTTTCAGAAAACGACCAGCTGAGATACTTTCCCAAGCTACTTAGGCTTATCATTTACAAATTTCATGGTTTTCAAAAGCCTATGTGAATATTGTCAGACCTAAAGCTGCGATTATCCACCGGAAAAAGCCAAAATTTGACATTAAACCCTATTCACTGCAGGTTGCCTGCATAAGAATCGTGTTTCCTTTATTCCACCAATACTTGGACATCCATCATTACACGACATCGAGTTAACCCTTTCACAAAAAAAAGCTGGTAGATACAGATAGTTGCAGTATATATCACACACGGCCTCATCACCCCGTGTAGAAATGCCTTTGCTACAGGGTCTGCTTTGCCATGAAGCCTGATCTCCGTCGTTATAAAAGACTTCTGCTCACTTCACAAGAAGATTGCTGATTTTGTAGTAAATGACAGCGATGCCTAAGGCGTCCTGTACCAGATGTCACACAGTACAGTTACACTGCCCAGCTGAATCGACTATACATTACACACACCACCATAATAATTCAATATTTGCTTGTTAAAATGATCTCCTATTGAGAGTTCCCACTTTAAATATGGCTCCTATGGGCAGACATTCACTTTTACGCCTCATCCGTCAAGTCATTTCATTCCCCTTTGATTCCATGCTTTCTAAATCAAATACTGTATACAATATTGACTCACCACTTTCCTGAGCCCCTCTGTCACCATGACACAAATGATGACAAGCTGCACATAAAATTCGATTGTGCTATGTGGCATAATACTGAGACTCTGGTTATTGGTAATCCTGTCACTGCCATTATAGTCTGCTGGAATAGACTGGAGCCTAAAGCATA
The DNA here is from genome assembly GCA_009667805.1 of Leptobrachium leishanense. Taxonomy (NCBI): domain Eukaryota; kingdom Metazoa; phylum Chordata; class Amphibia; order Anura; family Megophryidae; genus Leptobrachium; species Leptobrachium leishanense. The sequence goes on from CM019065.1 coordinate 69,694,574, forward strand.
GGAAGGGTTATTTTATGGGGGTTTGGGTCAAAATCCCAACAACCAGGTTCCCTAATGCCAAAATCCCGACGGCCAACCTCCCTACACAGACAACTCCCTGACGGCCAACTTTCAGACATCCAAAATCCCACCGGCTAACACTAACCCTACTCACTAACCCCTAAACCTAGCCCTAACCCTAACCCCCTAAACCTAGCCCTATCCCTAGCCCCCTAAACCCAGCCCTATCCCCCTAAACCTAGCCCTAACCCCCTAAACCTAGCCCTAACCCTAATCCCCCCTAAACCTAGCACTAACCCCGCTAAACCTAGCCCTAACCCCCTAAACATAGCCCTAACCCTAACCCCACTAAACCTAGCCCTAACCCCCCTAAACCTAGTCCTAACCCTAACTCCCTAAGGGTTAGGGTGTTAGTATTAGGGTTAGCCGCTGGGATTATGGATGTCTGGAAGTTGTCCATGTAGGGAACTTTGTATGTCTGGCACTTGCTCTGTCTGCAAGTTGGCTGTTGGGATGTTGGCATTAGGGAACCTGGCTGTAGGGATTTTGTCCGGCACCCATTTTACGGTGAGAACAATAAAGCTGTGGAATTCCCTGCCTGTTGAGGTGGTTGGGTCAGAGTTTGTACAGACTTTTAAACAATGACTCAATGACTTCCTACGAAACCATAATATTAAGGGTTATACTATTTAATATGTGGGAAAAAGCATCTTGATCCAAGGAGAAATATGATGCCATTCTGGGGTCAAGAAGGAATTTTTTCCAGTATGTTGCATATTGACGAGCGCTTCAGACTGGGTTTTTAGGCTTCTCTTGGATCAACAGCAGTAGGTGATGTGTAAAAGACTGAACCCAATGGACGTATGTATTTTTTCAGCCTATGTAACTATGTAATGATGAAAAAGTAGAGATTTGAAATAAGTTTACATCAAAAGAGGGGCCCTCTGACACCTGTCAGTCAAACTGTTGGCATAGTAGTCTCAACAGACGGCTATGCCAATGAGCAGTCACACTTCAGAGTTGCGTTGGAAGCCTACCGGTGAGTCCCTTGATCTCCTTCAGAATCACTAAGACAGGTCAAACTGCACGTAAGTACCTGCAGGATGTGAGGTCCACGGACTAGTTGATGCCATTGCTTGGATTTGAAGTGGACCCCAGTTTTCCATATCTTATCAAATAATAAATATCACGCTGATTTATTGCATTCAAATAATTCTAATAAAGATCAGGAAGGCCGGAGTTTGAGATCCCTGACTTAACGTAAACCCATCATGCTCACCAGAGGTTTGGCTCATTTAATATCCAATTATTCCAAATATATTTGACAGCATTTTTTTGCTAATACAAATGGAAAATTTAAATAATTCCAAGTTAAATATTTTTCTGTCACTCACATCTATGCGGCATGCTGCGGGGGGAGTGACATCTCTGAGAAGAGCCGTCCTACAGGACGGGTCCTCCGCTTACTCTGTGCACTGGTGTCAAAATCAACACCAAGAGCCAATCACAGCAGGTACCGCCAAGGGAGAAACATGGTGTCGCCCAGCGCTGGATCCTTGGCAAGCCCAGCTTCACTTCAAGGGATGAGATATCGAATAGATCTTTAAGACCGGCACAATATCCAGAATGGTCATGGCAGCCAAAATGCACCTGAGAAATTTCTAGGAAAGTGAATTTATCATTGATACACACAGGGTTATTCAGAGAAAGGTGAAACTCTGGAGAACATTTGGAGAAGTGAAAATTCTAAGTCAAAATAGTCAAAGCAGAAAAATTCTCCCATTTATCTCACTTTCCAAATCAGCTATTTTGACCTAGAATTTTCACTTCTCCAAAAGTTCTCCAGAGTTTCACCTTTCTCTGAATAACCCTGTAAGTGTACAAGCTAATTTCCTCAGCATTCTAAGTCTTATAACATGTTGTTTATATATGAAAGAAGCTTGATTAATATTTGTATAGGTCGAATACCCCTTATCCAAAAAATCCAAAAGCCGAAATGCTCCAAAATCGGAAAACTGTTTGTGTGCCAACATGACGCCCCGTGTGGAAAATTCCACACCTGCCCTCATCTCATGGGGGGGGGGGGACAAAACTATCAAAACTATTTTAGGAAATTACATTCAGGCTATGTGCATTTGAACTATTCATGAATTTCGTGGTTATCCTTGTGTCCCATCCAAGATATTTCACGGTTATATGAAAATATTCAAAAATCGAAAGTATCCAAAACACTTCTGTCCCCAAGCATTTACAGATAATGATACTAAAACTGTATCTATCTAATATATATTTATATATATACCGTTTCAAAGTAAATTTGAAATTAACATTTACATACAAGATGATGTAAAATTCTGTGCCAAATTCTGCAATTGTTGCAGAGCTAATTGAGCTTGTAATGCATGTTACATGGCCGATAAGTGCAATGAAATATGGATTAAAAATTTCTGAATGCAAAGTTCTAATCTCTGATTAATCATCTGCTTCAAATCTTATAACTCGTGTAGCATTTTATTGGTAATTATAAATCACTGTGGTGGAATGGGACAAAGTAATTACTTTAAACCATGGAACTGTGGGATTGCAGAATGTGAGACGTTTCCACAAAAGTGTAATAAAACTTGTTTACCCATGCAAGCAGTACAGAAGTACACGATGGGATCCTTAGGACCCGCACCAACCAAAACCGTGAATCTACAAGGGTTATCCACCCAATGCCAAACCGTGAGTCTACAAGGGTTATCCACCCAATGCCAAACCGTGAGTCTACAAGGGTTATCCACCCAATGCCAAACCGTGAGTCTACAAGGGTTATCCACCCAATGCCAAACCGTGAGTCTACAAGGGTTATCCACCCAATGCCAAACCGTGAGTCTACAAGGGTTATCCACCCAATGCCAAACCGTGAGTCTACAAAGGTTATCCACCCAATGCCATTGTTTAGCATAGTTGCAGCAATTACAAAAATCACCACTGTTGCAAACATGGTAAATGTCAACAACACCGTAGGGAATAACAAAGAATAACTGAAGAAGAATGTCTCAAATATTCTCTAAGTACGTCGGAACGTTCAAAAGAGGAGCGAGAACTAGTTGGGTCAAAAAACATTGGACGCTGGTTGGCTGGAAGATTCAGTATTTGATCTCATAATATTGCAAAGTTGATCTATGACGCACATCGTATGGCTGTAAAGGCACGAATAAGATAAAGAGGACATCAGGTGAAAACATTCTGCAAGCTTTCAGTGTATTTTCCAAAGGATTCTACTAAGTTCATGGGAAATTAAGGCGAGTGACTGATAAAAATAAGGTTGCAGTGAGCAGTCTAGGATGAATGTACCAGAGGGTTCTCTTAGGTCAACTAAGCTTTAACGGGAAAGACCTAAATTAAGCGAGTGAGCGCACTCTTTGGAGATACAGAAGTTATTTTGTCATTTACCTTCACTAGAAACCCACTATGTTTCTGTTTTACATATTATTATTGTCATCGTTTATATAGCGCCAACAGTTTCCGCAGCGCTTTACAATAACCAAAGGGAACAAAATACAAATAAACGGATGTAAGATGGAAACAAGAGGTGTAGAGTAGGGTTGCACCGATTCCGATACTAGTATCGATATCGGTGCCGATACCGGGTACTGCAGGAGTACTTGGTACTCGTGCAGTACCCCCGATATTTTTTTCCGATACCGGAAGCCGGCATTGAGCCGGCTTGCCGGTATCCGAGGGGCTGCGGCGGCTGTCCGAATGCTCTATCGGCATTCGGACAGGCCCTGCAGCTCCTCTCCTAACTTGGTTTATACTTACCTTCCTTCAGCGACGCCGGGAAAGTCTTCGCGCGCGCGCGCTCCTTGGAAGGTCCCCAGCCGCGACCACATGATCGCGGCTGGGGTCCTTCCAACGAGCGCACGCGCGGAAACTTTCCCGGCGTCGCTGAAGGAAGGTGGTAAGTATAAACAAAGTGAGCAGCTGCAGGGCCTGTCTGAATGCAGATAGAGCATTCGGACAGGCCCTGCAGCTGCTCTCCGCTCATACTTACCTTCCTTCAGCGACGCCGGGAAAGTTTCCCCGCGTGCGCTCGTTGGAAGGACCCCAGCCGCGATCACATGGTCCCACGTGGTCGCGGCTGGGGGCCTTCCAAGGAGCGCGCGCGCGCGAAGACTTTCCCGGCGTCGCTGAAGGAAGGTAAGTATGACCGGAGAGTGGGGGGCACATCCATGAGCAGGGGGGCATTATCCATGAGCAGGGGGGCATTATCCATGAGCAGGGGGGCATTATCCATGAGCTGGGGGGCATTATCCATGAGCAGGGGGGCATTATCCATGAGCAGGGGGGCATATCCATGAGCAGGGGGGCACATCCATGAGCAGGGGGGCATTATCCATGAGCAGGGGGGCATATCCATGAGCAGGGGGGGCAATTATCCATGAGCAGGGGGGCATTATCCATGAGCAGGGGGGCATTATCCATGAGCAGGGGGGCATTATCCATGAGCAGGGGGGCACATCCATGAGCAGGGGGGCACATCCATGAGCAGGGGGCATTATCCATGAGCAGGGGGCATTATCCATGAGCAGGGGGGCATATCCATGAGCAGGGGGGCATTATCCATGAGCTGGGGGCATATCCATGAGCAGGGGGGCACATCCATGAGCAGGGGGGCAGGATATCCATGAGCAGGGGGGCATATCCATGAGCAGGGGGGCATTATCCATGAGCTGGGGGCATATCCATGAGCAGGGGGGCAGGATATCCATGAGCAGGGGGGCAGGATATCCATGAGCTGGGGGGCAATTATCCATGAGCTGGGGGGCAATTATCCATGAGCTGGGGGGGCAGGATATCCATGAGCTGGGGGGGCAGGATATCCATGAGCTGGGGCAATATCCATGAGACCTGGGGGCTTTATAGAAGGTCTGTTCTTCTTGGAAAGCGTCACATGACATAAAATAAAAGTATCGGTAATTGGTATCGGTGAGTACTTGAACAAAAGTATCGGTACTCGTACTCGGTCTTAAAAAAGTGGTATCGGTGCATCCCTAGTGTAGAGGGTCCTGCTCATAGGAGCTTACAGTCTAGAGCATAGTAGACTAAGGCTAATGTCAGATGAACGCAGTCTGAGTGCACTGTGCGTCCGTGCACAACGGATGGACATACTGACGGAAGATACTGTAGACACCACACGATCCGTTTTTCTTGACGGACGTTGGAAAAAAGAGGGAACTATGGGAAATAAAATTTATATGAAAAATTATAAAAATTGATAAATGATATGAAAAGCCATTTTGTGCGTCAAGGTGCTGGACGTCGAAAATGCGGTCCGTCTGACTTAGTTCCATCACACACACACAATGCTCCGCGTACGTGGCGCACTCTGCGCGTCCCTTCTAGCGGTTTTACATTCTTGCCTAACTCGCGTCCATTTGCCCGTGTGTTGTGCGTGCGCAGTTCGGTGCGGACGTACTTCGCGTGTGGGTCTCTATTGATCATGATTCTATGCTACGACAGACGTTAAACTGTGCGGCAACACGGACGTGATCACTGCGTTCGTCTGACACAGGCCTTAATAAGAAAATATTTATTTATTTTACAAACGCATACGCAGCTGTATACGGACACAAACTCAATGACATACACTCAAAAGACCTATACACATACATAGCTATATACACATCCATATGTACACCAGATAAACAGGGTTATAATTTCGGTGTTCTTTCGTCTTTCGTTCCGAGCACTTCAGGGAATCAAATTCCTTGACACTGTGGTGAACTCAGCATTCACTGCAGGGTCCCTGAAGTGCAGGAAAAAGCTGCGGAACGCGTCCAAAAAACCTCCACAAAAAAAAAAAACGATCAGAAAAACCATCAAACGCGTCTGAAAAAACAACGAATCAATCTGAAAAAATGCTGAAAATCAGCCGAATCCATTCGAAAACCCACCGAAAAAATACCGAGTCGATCCGAAAAAAGCCAATGAGCAGTTACTGGAAAAAGCCGACGAGCCGACAAACGGGTAAACCCCCCCACTGCAAGTTTTAAAAGCGGTCTGCAAAAAAACCACTGCACGAAAATGTCTGGAATTAACTTAGAAGGTCATATGAATAATAATAAAAAGGACTCTTACAGGAAAAATAAAGAAAAAAAAATTTGCCGAAGAAGATACCAAAAAATGCCTAAAAACTCCTAAAAAACAAAGAGCCTTTTTGCTGCAAATTAAAAGAATAAATGATTTAATAAAAACGGGAATATTTTTTACATCTAAACCTATGGGATTTGCATTAGGCTAGGGTCAGACGAGCGTGATTTCTACGGACTATATGTCCTTGCACACGGACGTACGTTAGTACGGAAGACGCAGTAGTGGCCACACAGTCCGTTCATTCACTGACGTATATTTTGACGGATGTAGGAGGGAAAATAAATTAAAAAGCAAAACCATTTTGTCCGTGAAAAATGCTGGACGTATAAATGCAGTCCGTCTGACCACGTTCCATCACTCACAACAAAGCTATGCAGACGTTGCGGACGCAGCGCACTTTGTGCGGACGTTGCGGAGGGGTTGTACGTTCTTGCCTGCCTTGCGTCCGTTTGCCGCGGCCGTGGTGCGTCCGTAGTTCAGTGCGGACGTACTTTGTGTAACAGGCTCCAATGGACTTTCTTTCATGCTATCACGGACGTACTTTTAGGCGCAATCACGGACGTGAACACTACGCTCGTCTGACCCCAGCCTTAAACCTGCTGAATGAAAGCACCGAAAATGAGGGCATTTCACTGACATTTCAGTGCTGTTCGGCGTTTTCTGTATAGATTAACCATTACTTCTCTATGGGGAGTTCACTGTCGTCAAACAGCACCTGTACGCAATATTTGGCAAACTGACAGCTTTTTGAATAGTCGAATGGCGCCGAAATTACACCGTATGGGGGAATTCAACGTTCGGTGCAATTTCAAAGCCAATTCGTCTCTCTTTGAAGAACCCTGATAGTATACATACTATAGTGGTTTATATATTTTGATTGTATCGAGGAAATAACCTTTTCAAGTGAACTCCGGAGATTAGATACATATAAGTTAACCCCTTTGCTTCTGAGCCATTTCACTCCCACCCTACCAAGGAAATACACAATTAAAACGAAATTGAGAAAAACACACAGTATTCTCTTGGATTTAACTTTTACTCTGTACATTGCATGTAGTCATGTTTGGTACCATTGGAAAGGTGTCAATCTGTTATGGTAAACTTGTCCTTCAGATAACCCCACTATAAAATGTCTGGGCTGGTAAGATCGGGAGACTGGGGTGAGCACAGATTCCTGTAAATGACATAGTCCTCAAAAAACTCTGGATTGTCACCACTGACTCACATGAGGTCGCGTCATCTTGCTGGAAGCAACCCTGTGCTCTTCTAAAGAGCAAGGCATTTTGTTACATGGAGGTGCTGTTCTCATGCTTGTGCTGTTGTCATGGCTGTTCTACCACATAGCAGTTACTTCCAGCAAGTGTTGTGATGAGATGTGCTCAACATAAGAGGAGGTGAATTTCCTGAAACCCTCATTAAATTCCTTTCATTGGTTAAGAACTACAGTATAATGAAAACTATGGGTTTGGGTCTATATTAAGCCCCCTGTAAAAGCTGTCAGTAAGCTGTGAAACCAGTTTATTTGAATTGAATCATATTTAGGAAGGTGAGGTGCATACTTACAACAAGGCTGGAGCTTCTGATTACTAGTCCAGGATACCCCAGCAACCATATCCCCGGGGCAGCTTCAGATCACAGTGCAGGATCTCTCACATGTTAGACATGCTGCAGAAATGTGGTACACACTGCAATCGGAAGTGTGCAGCTGCATTTGATGGAAAATTGGCACGATCGCTCTTACAGACTGCCAAAGGTATGGGATGCCTCGTGCAGCCCACGGGGACTATTACTGTGCTGCATCACTAGTGAGGGATCCTGAAATAACCTGGTTCTGATGATCTAGGCAAGATCAAGGGTGTGGGATGTTTAAATTCTGCTGACATGCAAGGTATATCAACCGGTCATTAAATATCCTCTAGTAGCAATGTACCGTGCACAGCAGCCATTGTGAAGAGGTTATAGCTTACGCTCCTGTTCGGTGAGGTTTCTAAACTGTTAACTGTCACACTTGGCATCTGCACTGGAATTAAGACTAGTAACCTAGCAATTTTCCATCAACCCAGCATGGGATTATCTGCTATCACATTGTCTAGACAAGAGAATCATGCAGGATGGGTACTTCCGGCACTGTTTTACTCCATCTGGATCAAACTTAACATGCAGAAAATAAAAATAAAAAGGAAGGTATACTATGTCCTCTTTCAGACCTGACAATCTTGAAAATATTTACCTATGGCCCTATTCCACTATTGCCATTAAGATAACGGCTGGAGCTGCTATACAGGTCAGCTCTAGCTGATATACTACTGGGTGGAGATGCTCATCCAACCTTGCCGAAAGCTGAGGTTGTGTTTCAGTCATTACGGCACCTTACTGTAATTAACTGCCCCTATACTTTGTACTGTAATCATTAATTTGTGTCAAGGTGGAGAAGCTATTCCACGGTAGTTCATTCTTCTGTTCTGGAGACAGTATTTTTCAAAGAAATACCAACTCCCAGAACCTGTCGTTAAGTGATTTTTCAAAGGCATAATCACTTAACAATGTAAAATGAAGTGGCCAAAAATCCCATACTTACATCTCCTCCCCCGGTAGAGAGCAATGTTGGAATAGCTCATTATTCTTCTAGTAGTCATAAATTGATGGGTACTATACAAAGTATAAGAGTCTTTAATGTACAGCAAACCTGTACAACTTGGCGGTAAGTAGGGTCCGAAAATAGAATAGGCTAAACTTCCGCAGATAGGTTTTTAGCAGCACACTTTCCAAGTAAAAAGGTATACTTCTTGTTTACATTTAGCGAATGGAACGTTTTACTCTTCTTGTCAGCAGTTTATCATACTCCAAAAATCAAAGCGCTCCCCAGCAATAAAACTCTAAATAATCTGGTGTGTATGAGCTTTATTGCTGTGGAGCTCCATGATACAGTAATGTGTGGTGTGCTGCGCATGTGTGTATCACAGAGCACCACAGCAATAAAACTCACAGTAATATGCAGTATGTATGAGTGTATTACAGAGCTGACAAATACATATATCCACACATACACAGTCACACATCCATACAATCACACATCCACACATACCCACACATCCACGAATCAAGGCCCATGCGGCCGTCCGAGCTAAAGCGAGGCCCAGGCGACCGCCCGGCCTAAATCAAGGCCCAGGCGGCCACCCGACCTAAATCGAGGCCCAGGCGCCACCCGGCCTAAATCGAGGCCCAGGCGGCCGCCCAGCCTGCAACGAGGCCCAGGCTGCCGCCCAGCCTGCAACGAGGCCCAGGCGGCCTAGCCAAGGCCCAGGCGGCCACCCGTCCTAGTCAAGGCCCAGGCGGCCGCCTGGCCTAGTCAAGGCCCAAGCGGCCACCCAGACTAGTCAAGGCCCAAGCGTTGTTACACAGAATGTGAGGCAGGATGCCTGTCTCTAGGGATAGAGTCCTTTCCTGCAGTGTAACTTCAGAACCTTTTTTTCTTACATTTTCATATAGAATAAAAAAAACTATGTGAAACAAAGCACAATAAGAGGTTTTGGTTTACGTGAATGGCCACTGAGGTTTAAGCTCAGCTGCCACGCACCTAGGTGAGTCCTACTTAAATGAAACCAAAAGCAGCATATGCGGCTTGCTTAGAAAGCAGCTTTTGGCTGGGAAACCATGGGTTTCAATGTAAGATAATATTTTCATTTTCATTTTTCTTTTAAAAAAACATTTCTTCTTTTCATTTTCAGCAACAAGTCTTTTTATTTATTTTTCTGAATTTTTTTTGTAATTTTGGTATTTTTTTTGGACAAAATTATTGATTCCCGATTTTCTTTTAAAAAAGCCGTTTTTTTCCCTTCACCGCTGAAGACAGCTGGACTGTAAAAAAACAACAACAAACGCACATCATCGAAGACCTGAAGGAAACTCGGGCTGCTGTCCCTGGTGCTGAAAGGGCTTATAGAAACTCTTTCAGCACCAGGGAGAGCAGCCAGCATTTCCTTCAGGTCTTTGGCAGCGGTTTTTTTCTTCTTCAGTCCAGCTGTCTTCGGCAGCATTCGGCGGTCTGCCCGTCGGTTGATCTAGGTCGTCTATAGTCGCTTGCAGTGGACGACCCAGATCAGTCAAAAAGCTGTCTGTAGTCGGACGACCAAGTCGATTGTGCAACTACGGACCATGTGGACGGCCAAGGCCTCACTAACTCTAGAGACACCTCAGTAAAATGGTCAGCGTTGTGCAAGACTTTAAAATAATTTACATGTAGAAAACAATTGATTTGGAGTTTAAAAGCAAACAAAAAAAATGATAATCTGTTATGTCTGTTATGCTATGTAAGAATATTGGATGCGACAGCTCTTCATTAGCCGGCGTCTAATAATAATCTTCAAATTACCAAATTTGTTTCTATCGTTATCTTTTTTTTCTAGATTTGTTTTTTTAATTAGATTATTATAATTATTGCCTGACATCTCTGGTACATTTCCTGATGGCGTCCCACACTAACCTGACCCCAGAAAGCATCTATCACAGTACACCTCTTTGCTATCGTCATGTCTGCTGCTGCTGCTGCTGTGATGATATTTAATGGCTCGAATTTTCATTTTCTTTTCTTTTTATTTTCTGCACAAGCAGAAGGGTCAGAGCCAGCTCACAGCTTAAAAATTCACAGCAATCCCTAGATTAGTGCGCGTTCCAGACACCCACACACCTGAGCCAACGGCGGTCTCACCAGCACAATGCTCCTGTAGCATGCACAGTGTGTCATGGCGCGCACTCGTTATCATGACTTAATGACACACTTCATATTCGCACGCCTCTGTTAACGCAGAGGGAACAGGAGGAAGAATTCACCGCTCTCATCACACCCCCACCCGTCAATCAGGCCTAAAATAAACGGATCTTTACAGTGAACCAGATACCACAAATACAGCACTAACTGGCAGCATTCATATACAGATTGCTTCGTCCTACACGAACGCAGTAAACGAGCACAAGCATACAAAAGGAGCTTCCTTTTATGCATATGCGCAGGAGATGATAGCCAGTCCTTAGTCCTGGTACCGCTATTGAAAATCGCAAGTGGAGAATATTAGCATTTTATACCCCAAGTATAAAGACCCTAATGAAAGCATTGCAGGTAGGTACACAAACAGATGAGTGCCGGTCTCCTGAAAAGGAAGGCGGCCTCGGTGCTGGATGATCATTTCACAGCTCGGCCTGTAGCAGGGGATGGTCATGTGACCTCTGCTTCCTTCTACAAAACCGGGCAGGGAGGAGGTGAGAGCCTGAAACACTGTGTCAGAAACGTCAGAGACGGGACAGGTAAGTATACAAAGTCAGCTGTGTATCGGTTTATCTATCCAATTCGCTATCTATTTATAACAAAGAAAAAGGATAGAGTGTGGAGCTTCTTATTGGCCCAGGCCACACTCTATCCTTTTTCTTTGTTGTATGGTTGATGTTATTGGTGGTTATAACACATTGGGTGTGACAAGAGATTGTGGCTGGTTATACATATTTTTTCCTTGATCGCCTACACCTACTTTCTTTGTTTTATATATCTATTTATTTATCTGAATGACATCTGTCAGCTCATCAATCCATCTCCCTCCATCTATCTCAGTATCTACTTACAATATACAGATAAGATAGATAAAAAGATGGATAGATATATATCTATCTCAGTCATTCCCAAAGTGAGAGGTACTGTCCCCCCTGGGACAGTAGAAGGATCCAAGGAAGCATTAAGGAAAAGAATTGGAGGTAGGGTGACAGCAGGGTGGGATCGGAACTAAGAATTAATAATAATGTGTATGGGAGCTAGGGATGGGACCTGGCAGACAATGGGGTGGCAGAAAAGGTTTGGGAACCACTGATCTAACTATCCTCTTAGTGCCCCTCCTGAGATTGGTGTTGAGGTCTGTCCCATCTTGACATACACTATATTGCCAAAAGTATTCGCTCACCTGCCCAGCTCCTGATTTGGATGGGTGAGCGAACACTTTTGGCAATATAGTGTATGTTGGGATTAGATGAAGCACTTCACTCAACCCATACAAGTTCTCAAAGTAACAGAAGTACTCCACACACGGGGAACACAACGTGAACATTAGTGGCAGGACTTTGATGATATAATCTGTACGGCCCTCTGCCACCTCACTCCTTCAAGCAGCAATCCCTCTGCAGACAACAAGCACTCGCAGTTGCCAAGCTGAGGAAGGGGGGAAAAGACATATTCCGTGGCTGATCATGATTGTGTCGGTGCTACAAAACAAGCTCATGTGGTCAGCAGTATCAGGCAGCAGCAGCAGCAGCAGCAGGCTCTAAGGCCAGATGAGTGTCTTTGAGAGCGGAAGGAACGTCAGCGGATGTCCTTCCATTCTGATGCCCGTCTGGCCTCCTCGCTCGCGCAGTTAGTGCGCTCAGCGTTGCACGGCTCGATCCCCCTATGGAGGATCGCACTTTGCAGCCCCGTCAACACGCGTCTAGCGGTTTGATGGGGAGGCTTTCTGCACGGACGCTTGTAGCGTGCACAATTTGTGCGTGCGTTACAGCGTGTGACCAGCCCTGACAAAGCTTCACAAAGCTGCAACGGTCAATGGGAGGCACGTCAGTATGGGCGCACCTAGTGCACTCGTCTGACCCCGGCCTTAACCTACACAGAGCAAGCAGTTGGGTACCAGGGGCACATTTCCAGTCAGTGTGACCTGATACCCAGAATTGTTGTTGCCTGTTCTACTTATTACCAGGGGTCTTGTCCTAAAAAAAGTAAGTGCAGGAACTCACCAAGATTTTCTTGCTCCTCAGTCAGCCATTGCCATGTTGTACTTACCCATTCACTCCATAAGAAAACTTAATATTGATGTTCTATTTAGGGATGTGCGTTTCGGGTTTCGGAATTTCGGAATTTTCACGAAATTTCCCGATTCGTGTTTTCGGATGCGGCCGAATTTCCGAAAAGTTTTAGATCCGAAAATGGCAGATCCGAAAAGTTTTCCGAGCCGAAACGAAATATTTTCGAAATTTTCGAATGGACTTGAAATGTGTCAAATCGAAATTTATTGCTTTGAAACGAGGAGAACAGACTTTCCGGAAAAACGAAAATTTCCGAACTTACGAAAAGTCGATACAAAAAACGAGCTAAGTGACACGAAAATACGAAAAATGGTCGAAATTCCGAAAACATGTACAATTCCGAAAAATGAAAATTTCCGAAATCACGAAAAGTCGATACGAAAAACGAGCTAAGTGACACGAAAATCCGAAAAATGTCGATATTCCGAAAAAAAAGAGTACACGAAAAACGAATCGAGCCGAACCGAATCGAAACAGAAATCGGTCGAAACGAGCCGAATCGAAAAGTTTAAAAATCCGAAAAATCGAACCGAATCGAACCGAAAAAAAAATCGGTGCACAAGCCTAGTTCTATTATAAAGATAGGCTGGGTCTTAGAGAATCATTGTAATAATTGTGGTAAATATCTTTATATTTCTGGTAACTTAATAAAGGACACATATTATTGAAACCTAAATAAAAGTGTGCGCCTGAGGGCATCTCCGCTCCCTCTGCAAAAATAGTGGAGGAACTGCGTTCTCAGGCATTCCTGCTGGACTTGTCTACGGCTTTTTACCAAACGACATCATGATTCTGAAAAGGTTTGCTAAATTATGATATAAGACTTTAATTTGCTAAAATGCTTCTTTGAAACGACTGATCTTTTAAGGAGAAGGCGAGCTGATATGTCTGTGGAAGTACAATGTGGTACATACCAAAGCATACCACCACTGAGATGAAAATCTCCATTTAAAGGGATACTCTATTAAAAATGGAGTTCTGTCATTTTCCCTTAAATAATTAGGCAGAAGTTGCTTACAGTCTCTGCCCAATTCTTTTTTTAATACTTTTGTTTTATTGTTGGGTGATTTTACTCACCTTTTCTCCCTCACCGTGCAAAGCTCCTCTTCTTCAGCTCAGGGACTCCCGTACCTGGAAGTCCCTGAACCTTTACTATGCAATTTGCTCTCCTACACAACATGCAGAGCGTAGGAAATGCAAGTTTTGCACCATTGCGTACTTGCACACTGTAGGTACGTAATTTCTGTACCACATGTGCAGATCCGATCCATTGGCTGCCTCTCTGAGAATGCTCGCTATCACAGGTGGTCTCAGAGATGGTGACATCAGCGTGCTCTCTGCATGCTGATGTCACTAGTGACCGATCCGGTGACCGGCAGCCCGGGAAGTTTGAAATCCCGGCTGCTGGTGAATTGATGCTGGGTGGAGTGGAGGAAACGCCACTTTACGTTTCTGCCAGATTGGGGCAGCGGGGAGTGGGGGGACGACACTCCTCACATCCTGACTTTTTTATCATTATAAAGTGGTCAGGATGAGTAGAGTGTGTCTTAGCACTTCATTCTATGTATGAAACCAGACACATGAAAACACCCTAGCGATCCAATGGTGGAGGACTCCGAAAACTTAACAAGAACCGTCTTTTTCAACTCTTCCAAGAAAGCTGAATGGAAATTAATTTCAGCTAAGTAAACTGTATTACGGGCTAAGATTCAGAAACGCACATATGCAGCTGGCTTTTCATCCGCTCCAAATCACTGCCTTTGTATTCTGATCTGGGTGTGCGATGCTCCTAATTTATCCACACATTTTCCTGAAGACATCAGCTACGTGCCGCCATTCGATACTGGTCCATATGTTACGTCTTAACACCAATCACATTCCTTTTTTGTTGTAGAGATTATGAATCTTATGAATTATGAATTATGTATAAGGAACAATGTAGGAGCAATTTTCCAAACTAATTTTATTCCCTTTTCCTCCCTCCACATCCTGATCATCAGAACTCGAAATTCTCCATCACCATCAACGAGATGTCCACAACCAATCAAGAACAACCCCACATTGTCGTATTGTGCCTGCTCTTTCAACCCTTATACTTAATCCCTCTGTCTGGAGCACATTAAAGAGGATTATTAATCATTCTTCTAGTCCCGAACACTCAAAGCTTCATCACAGTCACAAGCGAGTCAACAGATTTCCTTGTCTCTTAGACGGTTTCACACTCTGTGTCGAGTCTCACCTTCCCTTTCCTTTGCAGATTGTATGATTGAAGGCAAATCAAATTAAACGGAGTTAGTATAGCATTTATTCAATCTGCTGGGCTTTACAGGATATGTTAGATCAGATATAATAAAACACATTACATAAAGAAAAAAAATCACTACGGAACCTACAGAAATGTTCTTGCTTATTGCTTGCACATTTGTCTTCTCCGCATACTTGTTGCTACACATTTTTTATTTAAAATTCCAAATATCAAAAGTAAGAAAGGCCTAATACTACAGAAATTAGCTAAAGGGGGTTATTCACCAGGGAAGGGCAGTCAGGGGTGGCAGGGGAGGCAGGGCCTCCCCTGCCATTCCAGTAAATGAATGTGCTCATTGTGCTGTAATGACATGTATGTATAATTAATCTGTAAATAAAATGTTATTCATTGAATAAAGTTCACATACTCACCTCTCCACGCTTCCTTGCTGTGCTTCTCTGTCCTCCACTTTTTTCCCCCCGTACTTTCAGTTTGCCGGCTGCTGTGTGTGTGCGATTCACTACACAGACAGCAGGGGCAGCACCGAGCCAGCATAGCCTACGCAATTTGCGCAGTTGAACGCTACGCTAATTGTGTAGCTCAAACTGACTTTCTGGTTCTACGCTCTTCAGTGCCTCCAGAGGCACTGAGAGCAATTGAAAGCTTGAGCCAATGGAAAGCTCCATTGGTCTCAAGCAATTCTTTTTTTTAAAAAAAAAATGCCCCCCATCCCATGGGAGGCAGAGCTCCCCATGGATTGATTGACACAGGACAGTCATGTGACTGTCCTCGTCAGTTGTGGGGGGGCGGGCAGGCAGAGCTCAGCAGTCAGCATGTGTGTAATAGCGCCCTCTATTAGTCAGTATTGTAAGTGCACGCTCTTAGGCTAAGGTCAGACGAAAGCAGTTTTAACGTGCGTTTAGCCGCACAAAATCACGGCCGTGCTAGCAGCAAATGACGTCCAATGCCGGGGAACATACGACGAACGGCCGCACGAAAGTTCGTCCGTGCAACGCAAGTGGCAAACGAACGCATTTTTTCGAGAACGTCAAACCGCTACTACTGACGTACAGAGTGCGCTGCGGCCGCATAGCGGCGTGTTTGCGTGATTGGGAGACGTCAGACACTGCACATGTCCGGCCAACATAACGTCCAGACGCAAAAAGGGTTTTATTGATGATCCGTACAAAATCACGGACGAAAATGCGCATCGTATGACCGCTATCGCCTATTCCGTGAAAAAATACGTCCATTCGTTCGAACGCACTTTTTCACGGACAACGTGAAAAATGCGTTCGTCTGACCCTAGCCTCAGAACTGTAAAAAAAAATGAAAACTTTACTTTTTAAATAGTGAAACTCTATTCTCCTATATAACGATAATCAAATGCGTAAATTGCGACTTCGTAACCCTGTGTATATCTGGCTCTGAAACTAGCCAGTGCCTCACCAGCCACTGACCTCACCGCACATCACTTTTAGTCACTAACCTCCAAACTGGACCCAAATTGCACCGGGCGGTGAATTTCATCGTTTGGTGCAATTTCAGGCCAATTCGTCTATTCACTAAGCTGTCAATTCACCAAATACTGGCAAATTGTCAGCAAAAAATGGAGTAATTTGCCGCAATTCGGCTATTAGACACTATCGTGTCTAATCACAGAATGCTGAACTGCACCGAAATTCTGGCGAAATGGCCTGATATTTGGTGATTCAATTCGACAGGTTTAAACAGGCGGATCCCATAGATTGTAAAAAAATGTATCTTTAAAAAAATTTAAAGACCGTTTATTCTTTTCATTTTCAGCAAAACCCATTTTATTTTCTTTAGGGGTTTTAAAACACCTTTTTGTATTTTTTTCAGATGACATTTTTGATTTTCTTATTTTTATTTTATAACAGATCTTATTATTTTTTAAAGGACTTTAATATTTGGACACATTTTTACTAAATTTACACTTCTATTAGGAAAATAGGAGACTTTTTTTCAGTTTGGCAGAATTCGCTGATGCCAATTCGCCGCAATTTGGAGGATATCGGTGCAATTCAACGGTTTTCGCCAACATCCGAAAACTTATACGGCAACTCCAATTTCGACAAAACACACAGGTCTATTCAAAGAAAGGGGAAAATCAGGAGAATTGTCAGGAGAAGAGCACAATCTAGTCCATATAGCCGATTTGGAAAGTGAGATAAATGGGAGAATTTGACATAGAATTTTCACTTCTCCAGTCATTCTCCTGAGTTTCACCTTTCGTTGAATAGATCTGGTTATGACCATTTGCTAAATAGTTGACTCACCATATTTTTGGTGAAATGGCGCGAAACGCAAAGCACCAAAATTACACACAATTTTGATGCTTTGTGTATAGACCCTTAAGTGTACCAAAAATATTATAAATAGTCCAAAAAAGAAACATGAGGATTACTGTGTACATGTCCAAACATAACGCATTTAAAAGGAAAGCAAACACATCATACCAGGGCTAACCTTTGCCACCGACACATTCTTAAATGATACTTCTACTCTGGTCATATACACTGCCTGGTATATAGTCACAGATTCTAATATGTCATTGGACCGCCCTTTGCTTTGATTCCGGCATGCATTCACCGTGTCATCGTTTGGATAAGCTCATGTGATGTCACCACATTTATCTCTGACCAGAGTGGCATAAATTTGTGGCCAAGATCTTGTATTGAGGATGGGAGAGTCGGACGGTGCGTAAAGTCTTCTCCATCACATTATCCCAACGATTCTCACTGTGGTTAAGATCTGGACTGTGCGGTGGCCAATCCATGTGTGAAAATCAATAGACAGAATATAATACTCAATAAAGGGACGGCGTCCTTATTTGTGTTTTTTAACTTAAAACGTGGATTCAAAGTGCAGCTATACTAGCGGGAAATGTGCAACAACACCCTTCTACTAATGCCATTAAAAGAAATACAAACACACCATAAATGTGTATAAAAAGCAAATATGACATCACAATAGAAAATCTGTGCTATAAACATGAGAATTAAAAATATATAAACAATACTGATGTTCTCCACAATCTGTTTCTTATTCACTCTTATGTCATATAGCGCCAAGAAAAGAGAAAATTATATATATATATAAACAGGGTTATCCAAAGAGATTCGAAAAGTCACCGCACGTTCGGTGACTTTTCGTTCTCTTCAATTCGGTTCCTTTTGCCGATCCCATTTCGGTGACCCTGCGGTGTATTCTGGATTTTCAGCGTTCGGTTACCTTTCTCAAGCAATTCGGATCTCTTTGGATAACCCTGATAGTGCAGATTACTTTTATATACAAAGGGCTATACAGAGAGAGGTGAAAACCTTGAGAACTGGCAGGAGAAGAAAACAATCTAGACCAAATAGCCAATTTGGAAAGTGAGATAAATGGGAGAATTTTTCTGGTTTGAATATTTTGACCTAGAATTTTCAATTCTCCAGTCATTCTCAAGGTTTTCACCTCTCTCTGAATAGCCCAGACAGTGGATAGCAAAGGTCTACACACCTCTGTTAAAATGTCAGGTTTCTGCGATGTAAAAAAAAATGAGACAAACATAAATCATTTCAGGACTTTTTCCACCTTTAATGTGATTTATAAACTGTACAACTGAACTGAAAAAAAAATGAATTCTTTAAGTAGGAGTAAAAATAAAACCCTAAAATAATCTGGTTGTATAAGTGTGCCCCCCCCCCTCTTATAACTGGGGGTGTAGCTGTGTTCAGAATTAAGGTATCATATTCAAAATCATGTTAATTAGGAGTCAGTTCACACCTGCCATCTTTTAAAGGGCCTCTGATTAGCCCCAAATAAAGTCCAGCTGTTCTAGTAGGTCTTTCCTGGCATTTTCTTTGCCGCGTCCTACAGCACAAGCCGTGGTCCGCAGAGAAGCTTCCAAACCATCAGAGAGATCTCATTGTTAAAAGGTATCAGTCAGGAGAAGATACAAAAGAATTTCCAAGGCGTTAGATAAACCATGGAACACAGTGAAGACAGTCACCATCAAGTGGAGAAAATATGGCGTAACAGTGACATTACCAAGAACTGGACGTCCCTCCAAATGTGATGAATAGACAAGAAGAAAATTGGTGAGGGAGCCTGCCAAGACGCCTACAGAAACATTAAAGGAGCTGCAGGAATATCTGGCAACTAAGTACACCCTCTCTTATAACTGGGGATGTAGCTGTGTTCAGAATTAAGGTATCACATTCAAAATCATGTTAATCATGCACACCTGCCATCATTTAAAGGGCCTCTGAGTATTCTTCATAGTCTGGGCTGTAGGGTAGAGTGGAAAGACGGAAGCCTTTTCTTCCGATGAAAAACATCCAAGCACGGCTAAAGTTTGCAAAAACACATCTGAAGTCTCCCAAATGCATGTGGTGAAAGATAATTGATAGATATTTTTAATATTCTGTATGAATATATGGATGTCCTGTAATTCAATTATGATTTATAGGGGCTTGCTCTGATGCAGGGTTGTGGTCTCCACCCGTCCTCCCCCCTTCTTGTCCCAGTGCAATGACTGTTCAGCTTCGAAAATAGCAGACACCCACTCAAGACAGGGTGGGGTGTGGAATGGCAAGTGATTGCTATAACCTCTGAGACCAACAAACATCCACCAAGAAACTTGCAGGACCTAGCCCTAATGATAAGAGAAAAAATGGATTCCAAAGAACCCAAAACAAGGTGGAAAATCCGAATAAAATATTTAAACCTTTATTGAACATATATATAAAAAAAACGTGCACACATACACAAAAAAGGTTAAAAGTCAAATGCCTGAGACCATAGTCAAAGGTCAACAGGTACAACAGGTACAGTCACAAGTGCATCAAATGCAAGATTGAATCACAAAAATTGGTGGTAGTGTGTGAAAGCTATAGCAAAACAACCAAATCGAATCACAAAAAAACTTTTTGTGGTTGTATATAAAAGCTATAGCCAAACAGCCAAAGATGTGTCCAGCATGAGATGCAATAAAAGGCCCCCCAACAAAACCAGTTAGAGTGTAAGTACATTGAAGTAATAGATAGTCACAAAGTATCAGATTAATTACTGCAGTTAATGTGCACCAAATGAGAAACCACAATAGAGGTACCTAAAATAGCTATATACCCCACTGCATATAAACGGTAAATGCAAGAAAAAAAGGGGATCAAGGATACCGGACTTATAGGCTACAGTTTGCGTGCATTTTGATATTCAGATGTGAAACGGCCATATCCCGGTGTGGTTGGTTTTATTGTCTCCTCTGATCAGTGTAGCGCAGCATCTTACTTCATTTTTGATATATGAGCAAGAAATGACAGACTATTTGGGATTCCATATATGGTAATTATAATAGGAAAATTGTTTTTGTTTGCTTAAGGTTATAATTTAACATATGAGAAAATGTGTCATGGTCTGAAGAAACCAAGGTTGAACTTTTTGGCCATAATTCCAAAAGATATGGGGGGACACATTACATTCCTGATGTTAACATTAACGCTCACTTGTGTGAGCATTAACATTAGCTGCAGTGTTTACCGCATATTATGATCCAAACGGGTTAAGTACGGGATGTGGAGACTTTTTCTATCCACTGGATAAACATGGAAAAACTATATGTCTACAATACATTTGGAAACATGCACTAAAAGTCGAAAGTGCAGAAAGACATGCAATTTCCCAACAAATTGGTCAAGTCGACAACTCCAAAGTGCTGATATCACGTGATGTCGACCCCTTAGCAAGGCAAATGCACACGTACTGTTCTGACTCCCACTGTGGGAAATCAGAGGACAGAGCATAGAAAGCCTACATTATGGCCATTGACTGAGAATCCAAAAATGGTGTTGATTGCCGAGCAATAATTTAACTCAACTTCTTTTCCTGGCAGTTACATCCAATATCCATCAGCTAACACATTTACCATGTGGGATGCAATTTGAAGTTGGGAAGCCTTCCCACAACATGGATGAATCCCACCAAGGCCATAATGACAAATAGTGAATGCAGGCCAACGTCTTCCTATGACATTGCTCATTGTCCTTAATGCCAGGATAAT
The DNA here is from genome assembly GCA_009667805.1 of Leptobrachium leishanense. NCBI lineage: Eukaryota > Metazoa > Chordata > Amphibia > Anura > Megophryidae > Leptobrachium > Leptobrachium leishanense. The sequence continues at coordinate 69,715,861 of CM019065.1, forward strand.
GTGAAAACCGTTCTAAAACAAAACTTGAGCTTTAAAACATTGTGACGGCCAAAACAGTTACTGATATCCTAAACCCCGACATGACTATGAACATATTTTGTTTCGAGTTTATGCTGCGCCGTCGTATTGACAGAGCAAAGCACCATGGAAAAAATTACAGATTCGTTAATTTACAATGTTTCTATTAACGTGCATTATAATCGAGTCGAGATAGTGTTCTTGCAACATGGTTATAACTCAAGTTCAGATTTTATACTTGCCGCATATAAAACCAAACTAGCTGTTAAAACGAATGACTACATATTACAGCATACAAAAAAAAAATTACAGGTGAACTGTACAAGGAAAATGCAACTATACTGACTTCACATTCATGGGGTTGAAACATAGAGTGGAGAAAGAGAGAGATTGGTATACCAACCAATCGATAGGTAATAGGTATACCGTTTAAAAAGTAACTTTTAATAATTACATTAATAAAGTCCAAAATTACACACATATAAGAGAAAGTTGAAAGGCACAATTGGAAAAAGGTGTGTTTACAGCGAAACGCGTTGATCGCCATGTCTGGCCTATTTTAACTGCTTGTCTTTCTAATTTTTGTTGCATGGGTGCCGTCCCTGTTGGGAGCATTGTCTCTTTATTTTGAATTAACTAGCTGGGTAACGTAGGCGGCTCGAACCGCCAAGGCTAGCATAGGGTGGTGCTTTTTCATATACATATATACACGAAAGATCTCCCTTGACATTTCGGTGATTCACTGGCTCACCTACTCTACCTACCCTCCTTATTATTGTGGCCAATGGAATAATCCAGTGATTTCGACTTTGTATTAGCTAATATAGGGTATATAGCATCCGGTATTTCAGGCTGCCAACCCCTATATGTTATAATTTGGCTGACGTTTACCCCCTTAAGGAAATTATACCTGATGTGCTAGTATTAATTCAGGTACCCCTTTTTGCAATTGTGCCTTTCAACTTTCTCTTATATGTGTGTAATTTGGGACTTTATTAATGTAATTATTAAAAGTTACTTTTTAAACGGTATACCTATTACCTATCGATTGGTTGGTATACCAATCTCTCTTTCCGCTTTAAAACGAGGTTGTTCTCGGGGTTACGTCCCCCTCGGTAATAGGGCCCTACGGTACTTTTGTACCACCTCTCCTTCCCATTTTCTTGAAACATAGAGTGCCCTGATGTTAAGCCAAATGGATAACATAAGTAAACAGCAGAGCACTCCATGGACTTTTAATGCGTATGTGCTTTAATATTTCTAATTTATAGTTCACTGGTCAACATTCCAGTCCCAAAGACGGGGTTTTTACATTAGTAGTAATATTATCCCGTGAGTTACAAATATTAAAGAATAGTCACATTTTCCTGGAGTCTTCTTCTTTGTCTATATAAATAGTAAGGTGGGAGCCTGAAATTGTGGGAGGGGGTAACAGCTTTATGACCGGTCCCCGTTCCCGTATCCTCAAGGCGTCTGCCTCCAGTGCCCACCCCACCTCTCCCTTTTCTGCTTTAGTCCTCCAACAACAATATATTTATTATAAATATACAACAAATGTTATAAATACACAAATATATTTATAAAACATACACCAGCACAGTTGCACTCCTTTACAAGCAATGCTGGCAGGTTCTAAGACAAGAAAATACAACCTACAGAGAAGGTTAGTAACATAAATTACTATATTTTAATCCTTTCCCGCCGCAGGGCGTACATACCATCCCTGCAGCAGGTGGGTCTTGACGCCGTGGGGCGTACTAGTATGCCCCTTTTACTTAAATGGGCTTCCTCCGGGCCACCCACTTGCTTGCTTGCACCACGCGCCATTCACGGATTTGGGTAGCCTGGTTCATCGCCGAAGGAGGGCCCGCTGCAGCAGCCCGCTAACAGGGCAAACTAGTACTTCCCAGCTGGCGTTAAAGCCCTCCCGCCAGGCACCACCTGCCCAGCGTGAAAGGGTTGAAGATCACCCAATTTAAAGATTTCCAAATTTCTCAAAAAAAATGTTCAACAATAATAAACAAATTGAATTTTTTTGCAAATATACCAAGTGCATACTTAATGCTTTAGAATAACTATTAGTATGTGCAAATTGTTAATATTACAGAATAAAAAGTAGCAACGTTTACTACAAAATACTTACACGAGATAAAGAATGAGACATGAAGATATAAAAGGATAATGGTAAGGATGATGTGAAGACTGGTGAAATAAGAAATATAAGTATATGATGAGGCTGACACATGGGCACCCTGCTTAATTGTGCATTTTAGCACAGCATGGGGTTCCGCAGTTGCAAAATTTCAATTTTATTAGTTCATTAAAATGAAAAAAAAATATATATATATATATATATATAAAATGTTCTGTAAAATGTAAAATAGTTTAGTTTAACAATTATCTATATATAAAATATCATTCATCCAGGAAGGGATTTGGATGGAGTATGAGCAAAACATGACGTTGATCCTACCTAGGGTAATAGAGGAAATTATACAGGTCAGTACAGGGGCGTATTTAGACTTAGTGCTGCCCTAAGCACATTCTAATGCCTCCCACCCAATAGCAACTAAATAAGAACATGAAATTAAGACATTAAAACATTTATGATTTATAAGAACATTCATTTCATTAAAACGGTAATTTAGAACAAAAGCTATTTTATTTAAATCCATTAATTTCTAACAACATTTATTATAGTTTAGAGAACCATTTCTGGGAGTTTTATTTTTTGATGCTCTGTTATCCTCTTAATTACTGTGATTGTGTTAACGCGGTCTGGAGCTATGCTGTATTATTTCAAATGAAATTCTGTTTTTTGTAAATTAATTTCATTTGCATTTGGGCTCCAGAAAATGCCCCTAAGATTTTAGAATCAGGAACATGATGCACAAGGTGTTAACACTTTTATAAACCAGCTGGGAATGTGTCTTAATGACATGTCCCCAGCTGATCCTGCACGGAATGCAGAACTGTAGTAACTCCGGTGACATCCGCCTGTCAAGTGGGTTATTGCAGTAAGGAATACACTGGGAATATTTCCAAATATTTCTTACTGTATTTTTAATTTAAAATGATAAAACAAACAAAAAAACACTGGTTCCTGACAGTTTTTTTTTGGGGGGGGGGGTCACTTAGTAGTGGAGGGGTTAAATACCTATACAGCTCTAAAATAATTGACACTTGGAAATGCTGCCCCCTGACAGGGGGGGGGGGCAAAGGGGGGCAATTGCCTCCCCTAAGGTTATTCCTTGCTCCCCATATGTCCCCCCACCAGGAATCAGCATCCAGCTTCCCCTACTTACTTCAGACTGCGATATCTTCATCCACGTGCATGGCCATGTGCGATTGAGATGTGTTTGGAAAGGGCAGAGTCTGGCCTTTCCCATGATACCCAACAAGACCATATTCAGTGTAAAATAAAGATCATAAAAAATAAAATAAAAACATAACTTTTTTCACAGGCTTGAAATGGTTCATCAGTGAAGGGGTTAACGGTCACACTATATTACATTGTGTATTACTTTCTTTTTTGCCTTGTTTTAGTTGTATATTAAGGGTTAATGGCCAGGCTTCATCCCTCACAGTATACATTTTATTTTTTCCTTGTTTGACTGCATTTTAGGGGTTAATTGGTAAGCTACATGCCTCACAGTGAATACATTTCATGTTTTCCCTTGATTAATGGCATTTTAGGGGTTAATGGGTAGACTACATGACACAGTGTGTTCATTTCATGTTTTCCCTTGATTAATGGCATTTTATGGCTTAATGGGTAGGCTACATGCCTCACAGTATATTCATTTTATGTTTTCCCTTGATTAATGGCATCTTAGGGTTTAATGGGTAGGCTACATGCCTCACAGTGTATTCATTTCATGTTTTCCCTTGATTAATGGCATTTTAGGGCTTAATGGGTAGGCTACATGCCTCACAGTGTATGCATTTCATGTTTTCCATTGATTAGTGGCATTTTAGGGCTTAATGGGTAGGCTACATGCCTCACAGTATATTCATTTAATGTTTTCCCTTGATTAATGGCATTTTAGGGTTTAATGGGTAGGCTAAATGCATCACAGTGTATTAATTTCATGTTTTCCCTTGATTAATTGCATTTTAGGGCTTAATGGGTAGGCTACATGCCACACTGTTTATTATTTTTTATTGTATTTCCCTGGGTTTATGGCATTTTAGGGGTTATTATGGAAATTAGAATCTAAAGAGTGTATTCATCTTAAAATCCTTTGCTTTTAATCACGTTTCGGGGAATCTATTTTGCCGAAAATATGCTGTATTTCCTATTTAGCGAATGGTCAGCGTAATTTGCTAAAACTGGAGTCGCTGAAGCAGTTATCGGACGTCGTCAAAATCCGCCGAATAAATAAAATTTTATTTAAGTATCAGGTTAGTACAAAAGAAAGGTATCATTGCTCCACATTACTCTGGGATTTAGGAATCTTAGTTATATATACTTATTTTTATTTTTTTTCAGCGGCATGATTTAGTGGTAAAAATTATTAGTGCCCCCAAATATTGACTGTGGTATCTTATGTGCCTCCCCTATATATTTATTGTTTCTAGAGTTGCCACTGGTCATTGGTATAGTTGATGTTATTCATAATCATTTAAGGAGTTTTCTGTGTCTGCAAGTCTAATGTATTCTTTACAAAAATAATAGAAAATGCGCACAATGTGTGTGTTGTGCCATCCTTTTGTAAGAATTTGAGGAGGTTTGAATTGGGCTCTATGGTTTACTTCAATCAAGTCTAAATAGATACGGGGAGTGGATTGCAGAAGAGAAAAAAGAGCGAAAGTAATACAACAAGGAAAGGAGAGGTTGCTATGAAAATTATGGAAAAGTGAGAGTTGAATGATGTAAAATTACATTCAATTTAAATAAAAGGGCAACAGTCAATGATTGCTGGCACTCACAGAGCAACACGCGAGGTAATAATTCCAGGAGCAGCATACATGCATTATGGAAATGCACTAGGGTGACACCTTGGGATAAATTCACTCTAATATGAGAAACAGCATTTTCAGTTCATTCAAAAAAAGATATTTTAAAATGTTTCAATTTGCTATTGGGAGATATTTTAAAATGTTTAGGGCTTGGGGCAAAAAATTAATAGGTTTTATAAACATTCATCACACCATGGTATTTTTAATCCTAAAAAATCCTAAGAAATTTACAGAGGAATTGACAAAAACAGAAGAATAGTTACGAGCGCAAATCCCATCACTCATAGACAGAACAGTAACAGTAGCAGGCAACCATGTAGTATACAGAAAGCAGAAGATGCATCACCTAAGCTCAAAAATACTATAAACCTGCAAAAAGAGAGATTTTTGGTCTACTTAACTGCCCATTGCCGTAATAAGCACAGCAATTTCAGAGGAATTGGTGCTGGTATTCCGTGAGTAGAAACCAGTACCAACTACTAAGAGGGCATTATCATGGTCACTACCATAGAACATAATGTAAATTAATGTCCAGGGCCGTCTCTGCGGTTCTCTTTACTGTGTTGCAACATTCAACAATTGTTGAATCAATTCGTTATACCGTTTCACTTAGACTCGGCATCGCATCCCTGTCCATTTTCCATGGTGCTGAAATCTGTTGTTTTCAGCTCCACAGGCCATGGACAGCGCCATGGTGTTGTTCGGTGCGATTCGGTGGCAGTGAAATTTCCCATGGAGAAGCAATGGTTAATCTACTCAGAGAACACCGTACAACCCCGGAATGTCAGTGGTTCATTCGACAGCTTTAAACAGGCAAATCCCATAGGTTTCAATGTAAAAAAATTCCACGTTTTTATTATATATTTTTATAATTCACTTGCAGCAAAAAGATTTTATATATTTTTTAGGCATTTTTGGGGATTTTTTAGGTGAATTGTTGAATTCCTAATTTATTTTAACCCTTTCGCTGCTGAGGCTTTTCACACCTCTGTGCTGAGGTCATTTTTACCGCTTTCGTTCATCATGTTTAACCGCGTTTTGAAGCCATATTTTGATATATGACCCAGACATATTATATATCGTTCTTTCCGGCAGACTTGGCAGATTCATAATATGTCATTATTATATGTATACGTCATGTCCTGTCTGTATATTATAACAAAAAATGCAATAAAATTAGAATTTTCAATAATTTATTAGGTGTAAAGTGTTTTTTTTTCACATTTTAACATGCGATCGTTTGCGGTTACATTTTCTATGGGGTGCGCTTGTTAAAAAAATTAGAAATGGGGACTCGTTACATTTTTTTTGGTGGAAAATGACGCTATTTTTAACAAATGCACCGCATACAAAAATTGTTAGTGCAGCTTCATTGTTCACATTAGAACTGAAATGGGAACAATATTGCTGCATTAACAAAACAAAAACAAAAAAAAACTTGTTTCCATTTTTTTTAGATTTTTTTTAAATATTTTTTTATTTTTATTTTTAATTTTTATTTTTTTAAACAAACTTTTTTCATGGTCATGTGTGGTATCGTTGGAAAGGCCATGCTCTGGCCGATCCAACAATATCAAACATTAACCCCTAGCTGCCACGGATCGGGAGATAGGGGTTCCAATGAACCCCCTATCTCCACCATTGGTGGCAGCTAGGGGTTAACTCCAGGACTGGCGTCATCATGCTATGCACGATGACGCCAGTCCTCAGGGGGAGTTCCCGGAGGCTTGGCCGACATCCAAGATGTCGGCCAGCTCCGGGAGAGGATCACGATCCGGCGCTTTTCAGCGCCGAATCGTGATCCGGCTCCCCAGGGGTTAATGACAGCCACCGTTTGGAAGGGCAGGCTGTGCCCCTCCAAACGGTGCCTGGATTAACCCTGTGCACCCCGGCGATCGGGAGGGAGAGAGGTCCGAAGGACCTCCCCCCCTCCCTTTCAGGCGCCTCCTCCGCACACGCGGGGGGGGCGCCTGAATTAGATGTCATCGCACCACCGTGATGACATCTAATGGCCCCGCCAGTGTCCCGGAGTGCTGGGCTGACATCCAAGATGTCATCCAAGATGTCAGCCCGCACCGGGGGGCGCAGCAATCTGCCGGAGTCCGACAGATTGCTGCCTCCTATGCATGGACGCGCTCAGCACGTCCATAGCACAGAAGAACCACTTGGCTGGACACGCTGAGTGCGTCCATAGCAGCCAAGTGGTTAAAACAACAAGGATTTTTTTCTTTACCGAATGCAGCGGGTTTTTTTCTCCCTTCAGTCTGGCTGCGTTTGGCGGGGGCTGTCTATGGTGCTGAAACCTATTCCACACCAATGACAACAGTCCCTCGGGGCCCCAGAGCCCTGTGGAGCTGCTATCCATTGTGCTGAAATCATGCATAATATCGGCTGTCATCCGAATATTTAAAGTCCAAATACTCAATATGTTTATATAATAAAATTATATTTTTGGTTAGAATTATTATTTTGGTTAAAATTTTATTGTTTTTATTATATTAACATGTCGAGTATTTGAGTATCTGGACGGACTTTAAGTATTCAAATGACAGCCGATATTATGCGTCATACGACGAAAGGCCAATTAGGACTTCTGTGTTCCAGCGTTGGTATACATGAACAGCGCAGGCGCGGAGAGAAGGAGGTGTTTTGGGACTTTATGCATTCCAAAGATGATATGCAGAGGAAATACGTAATTTCAAGATGGAAGACGCAATGGACGGGAGGAGAAATAAAGTTTTTTTAATTATGAGTAATATGTTTTTAATCAACACTAATTATGGACCTATATAACAGCAGCAAGACTCAGTGTAAGTAGGATACCAGCAGATGAAGCCACGGACGATATACGGCGAAACGCGTTCTGGTAGCTATGGTTTTATTTTGTTTATATTAAAACGCTGATTTTATTTGCTGCTGTTGATGTTCTTCTTTGCATAGAAGGTTTTCAGGATTCCATTAAAATCCCATAAGAGTTAAAAAAGGGAGCTCAGAATTGTGTAAATTGGCAACGGACACTTATGTTTTACAAGATTACCCCTGGTACACAGAATTACACTAGTGGTATCCCTGGTAGATCTCTACTTATATTCTACGGTGATTTGGAACGAAGATCACAGTGGAAGCATAAGGTTGATGGACACCTAAGAAATAAAAAATCAAGACCCATAAGGAGATCTGTCCTAGAGCCGGGTGTGGGCTCATCATATTGTGAGTTTGATTCACTGTGTGATCACCTGAATATATGTAACAGACATACTGCGCAATCGCTTCCCTTTTATTCTTTTTCAGCTTATTCAATACATCTCCTACACAAGAAGTGGATTATGGAGGATTCAACTAATAAGTCGTAAATGCATTGTAATTTTCCTGTACTTATTGTTGATATATATGATATGTTTTGTGCTTATTTCCCCATATACCAGTGAGCCAATAACTGACTGGCGCTACGCTGTGTTAATACTCTCTGTTTAATTTGGTGTGTTAGAGAAACCTCCATACAGTGTTGAGCGATTTTCCTGTGGGCGCTTCATCTATTTTCTATATATGTCTTTTCACCTACTTTATATATATTTAAAGGGACTTCAGCATCTCTGTACTTTTTTCCACAGGCATTTCTTATTAAGGTGGGTGAATGCCATACAATTTTCTAAAAATCTATAATTCTGCTTTCATTCATCTACAGACAAGTGAAAGAGTATTATGCTGGGATAATATTTCTGATAAATAATCTCCTTCTTGACATCAGGTCCCTGACCTATGGAAGTCTAAATTGAAGTCTAACCCGAGATCTCTTTATTATCTTAAAGGGATACTATAGGGTTAAAACGGGGGAGGGGGTATAGGAAACAGAGGGGTTAGACAGGAGACTAGATGGGCCGAAAGGTTCTTATCTGCCGCCATTTTTCTATGTTTCTATGTTTCTATGAGCACCACCTGACTCCTCTGTTTAATTTTGTTATTTCTCATAAAAACTCACCTGAATCCAGCGCTGATCTCCCTCTGGTCTCTGCAGCATATGACATGCTTCCAGCTCAGCATGTCACATGATCAGAGGGAGCTGGATGCTTCAGCCAATCCAGTGGGCTTTGAGAGCCATTGGATGGGGATGGTTCCCAAAAGTACTGAAGCCCAGGAATTGCTTGCTGATCTCAAGTTCTTGATGGGACTAAGATTCTGAATTTGGGTGCTTGAAACAGCCCTCCGAGTGCCCCCTCAGATGGGGAGAGAGAGCAGGGAGCTCAGAGCAGAATGACCACTCACTGTGTAGAGAAGGGAACTCAGACACTGGCCAACCAGATGTTTCTGAACTGCACCTCCCATGGTTTCCTGGCCATGAATTCCATTCAAAGAATTCTGGGAATTGTAGGCAATAAACATCCGGGGTCAGAGTTTGAGATCCTGCTGTAGAGTAACCCCACATTTAATACTAACCACGTCCAATTTATTTATTGATAACTCTAAATGGAAATCTTGAATATGTAATCTATTTGTATGTATATCATACGGAATTTATGAATCACACGAAAATAACTGCCTGGAATTCGTACAGATGCTCCGTCTTTAACTAGCAGCTTGTAGTATTTTTGTATGATATCTAGATTTGAGGCTTTAAAACACAATTGTGTTGGTCAGACTAAAAAATAAAGTCAATCTGAATGTCAGTTATTGTAGGTTTAGCCTGGCTCATGTCGACAAATTTGTATAATTTACATCGTTACATAGGCTGAAATAAGTCCATAGAGTTCATCCTTTCACACGACACCTACTGATCTTGATCCCAAAGAAACAAAAAAAGAAAACAGTTTGAAGTGCCCGCCGAATATGAAACATCCAGGGAAAAAAATCCTTCTTGACCCCAGATGGCGTCAGATTTCTCCCTGGATCAAGAAGCTTTTACCCAGACGCAGATGGACTTGCGCGAGCGTGATGATCTGTGCGCGTCCTATACTTAACATTGTGAGCGCAAATGCTTTAAGCGGATGGTATTTCAATAGATGCGGAACTTCCTACAAACGACGTTTGCGCGCATAATTTTAACATCTTTGAAAACCTGGTGTTAACTGCAAATCTGAACGTTCTGGCCGAAACAAAATACACCAGCACGAAAAAAAAATACAGCACAGTATAGTTACACATTCTACACATACCCAAACCAAAAATTGTGAATTCGTGCATATTTTTTTTATTGCTGCAGCATGTATATTCAGATTTATTTTGACAGGCGCAAAAACATTAGTGAGTCAAATAAGGTGAATTGATGTCAATTAAGGTTCTTAATTCTGATTGGCTGAATCCCGCGAAAAAAACAGTCAGTACACTGATTTACATGCGCAACGTTACTGCGCGCGTATTACACTTCGTTTTGCACGCTTTTTTCACTAACGTTATTTTTTGACGGATGAGAAAATGCGTTCGGATCCGAATATCACGTTAATTTTCACGCGATAACGCTGGACAATGCGCAAAAAAAAAATCGTTTGCTCAGAGAATTTGATACGGCCAGAAGAATTTTTATTAAAAAAAATACTAATTTGGCCAATTGCAATTAATTACAAGCTAGTAAGAAGAAAATATGTTTATGTTCGTTCTTTACCAAGATGATTTCTGTATTTTGAGACTGAATTAGTTGGAGTTATGAAAATATGGCTTTTCGTGGGTGAATCTGTGACCAGTTCATATTTCTGATTGTATTTTTGTCATGGCATGTCTATTCGACCAGCTCTAAATGCCCCCCAGATGCCCCCTACTACCAGAAAATACTAGATGTGCACTAATCAAACGAAGATACAGCCGAGTGAAATGCTGGAGAAAGCTTGTGGGACTTAATATTGCAAGCAGGGCCATGGACAGGGACAGAGGACATGTTTTAGCTTGGAAGATTCGCAGCAATATCCCGGCCTGGCCAACTGTTAATGGTCAGTGGATAATAATTCAGCTATATGTTCCCTTTTCCTTGGCGGATCTGGGAACCCACAGGGGATTAGTGCACACTTCTTCTTAGCAATCACTGAAATTGCATAAATAAATGCTGAAGTGCAGCAGCAGTAATTAATACACAAGACCCAGAGCTCCTAAATTATTTATGTAAAAGCCGTCTCTGCCTCTGACATGGTACATGGCGTTCTTTTTTTGATTGGTTTAACATATATGTGTATTTGCTTTAATTTTATTCCTCTCTAATTTAATTATGAATATGGGGAATAGGCGAATGATGTAAATATTCACATACTGTACATGCATTAGCTATCTAGGCTATGGGGACTGCCCAACCACCCTGTCAGTCACAGTTCCTTTGAACGGGAACAGAAAAACAAAGCAGGAAGCTGCAATCAGTTGACAGGGCGCTCAAGTGTCACCACATTTACTGTCACAGAGCAAACGGACAAATGTTTCAGGGGGAACCCTTTTCTCAAAACACAGTGCCCAGTGTACAATAAATGTGGTAGCACTACTTCACGCTGGCAAATGAGTGCGACTTCCTGTTTGTTTTTCTGATTTTGCATGGCTGTTGGTACTAGGCCTCTACTGTGGAGCCTGCTGTTGGTGTCAACATATTATTCCAAGCCTGAAGGCTGCCGGAGCTCTCCCCAATCCCCATATAAAGGGCTATGGAAACTGTTGGAGCTATATAAATGAACAATAACAATAATAATAATAATACACAAAACAACGGATATACAGCCAGTTCCAGAAATATTGGGACATCAACACAATTCTAACATCTTTGGCTCTATACACCACCACAATGGAGTTGGAATGAAACAAAGAAATGCGCTTTAACTGCAGTTTTAATTTGAGGGTATGTACATCCAACTCAGGTGAACGGTGTAGGACTTACAGCAGTTTGCAGATGTGTCTCCCACTTGTTAAGGGATCAAAAGTAATGGGACAATTGGCTTCTCAGCTGTTCCATGGCCAGGTGTGTGATATTCCCTCATTACCCCAATTACAATGTGCAGATAAAAGGCCCAGAGTTCATTTCAAGTGTGCTATTTGCATTTGGAATCTGTTGCCATCAACTCTCAAGATGAGATCCACAGAGCTGTCACTATCAGTGAAGCAAGCCATCATTAGGCTGACGAAACAAAACAAACCCATCCGAGAGATAGCAAAAACATTAGGCATGGCCAAAACAACTGTTTGGAACATTCTCAAAAAGAAGGAACGCACCGGTGAGCTCAGCAACACCAAAAGACCCGGGAGACCACGGAAAACAACTGGTGGATGACCGAAAAATTCTTTCCCTGGTGAAGAAAACACCCTTCACAACAGTTGGCCAGATCAAGAACACTCTCCAGGAGGTAGGTGTATGTGTGTCAAAGTCAACAATCAAGAGAAGACTTCACCAGAGTGAATACAGAGGGTTCACCACAAGATGTAAACCATTTGTGAGCTTTAAAAACAGGAAGGCCAGATTAGAGTTTGCCAAACAACACCTAACAAAGCCTTCACAGTTCTGGAACAAGATCCTATGGACAGATGACACCAAGATCAACTTGTACCAGAGTGATGGGAAGAGAAAAGTATGGAGAAGGAAAGGAACTGCTCGTGATCCTAAGCATACCACCTCATCAGTGAAGCATGGTGGTGGTAGTGTCATGGCGTGGGCATGTATGGCTGCCAATGGAACTGGTTCTCTTGTATTTATTGATGATGTGACTGCTGACAAAAGCAGCCGGATGTATTCTGAAGTGTTTCGGGCAATATTATCTGCTCACATTCAGCCAAATGCTGCAGAACTCATTGGACGGCGCTTCACAGTGCAGATGGACAATGACTTAAAGCATACTGCAAAAGCAACCAAAGAGTTTTTGAAGGGACAGAAGTGGAATGTTATGTAATGGCCAAGTCAATCACCTGACCTGAATCTCATTGAACATGCATTTCACTTGCTGAAGACAAAACTGAAGGGAAAATGCCCCAAGAACAAGCAGGAACTGAAGACAGTTGCAGGCCTGGCAGAGCATCACCAGGGATGAAACCCAGCGCCTGGTGATGTCTATGCGTTCCAGATTTCAGGCTGTGATTGACTGCAAAGGATTTGCAATCAAGTATTAAGGAGATAAAGTTTGATTTATGATTATTATTCTGTCCCATTACTTTTGGTCCCTTAACAAGTGGGAGGCACATCTGCAAACTGCTGTAAGTCCTACACCGTTCACCTGAGTTGGATGTACTTACCCTCAAATTAAAGCTGACAGTCTGCAGTTAAAGCACATTGTGTTTGTTTCATTCCAACTCCATTGTGGTGGTGTATAGAGCCAAAGATGTTACAATTGTGTCGATCTCCCAATATTTCTGGACCTGACTGTAGCAATATGTCCACATAATTATACCACAGATTGCTGAAATCTGGATAACTGTTTGCATCCCCCAGCTATTAATGGCCGTTCATTGGAAAACAATCAACGTCCCTCTACTTTGTAACGTTTAGAATTCTATCTGGAGCTACTTGGCTCCCAATCCCAAGGGAATCTGGGGTCTATTATTTAGGCTGGGGTCACACAAGCGTGGAAGGAACGTCCATGAGACGCTCGGAAGCCCGAGTGACCTTCTCGTTGAGTTCACTCAGCCCTACAAAATGCGAGCCTCCTATGGAGGGTCACACTTTGTAAACCCGTCCAACATCTGCTGTAGTGGTTGAACAGAGAGGAAAACTGCATGTCTGTTGTAACGTGCAATACTATTACGTACGTTACACCATGTGGCCCTCCCAGTTGAGCCATCATGACGCTGGGAGGGGGAGTCACTACAGACGTATTTAGTGCAGTCATGTGACCCCAGTCTCCATCCTCATTCTGGTACTTATGGAACATTTACCTGGTTACGTAATGTGTTTAAGCACCCAACCACCCCTTCCTATCACCAACTGTTCAGCTGATAGCCTTCATTACCTCCAATCGGCTTATTATTATTATTATTATTCTTTATTTATAAAGCGCCAGCATATTCCGCAGCGCTGTACAATAAGCACAGTATAGACAGGGTTACAATACATTGAACAACATTTGACAAACAGTACAGGAGGAGATGAGGGCCCTATTCCCGTAGGAACTCACAATCTGGGAGGGTTGGGGTTGGAAACAGGAGGAGAGGACTGTAAGGTGAGAGTGATTGATGGTTGCGTCAGTGAGTTGGGTGGTAGGCCTCCCTAAATAGGAATGTTTTCAGGGAGCGTTTGAAGGAAGAGAAGTTAGGGGAAAGTCTGACAGCACGAGGGAGAGCGTTCCAGAGAGTGGGGGCTGCGCGTGAGAAATCCTGCAGTCTATCATGGGAAGAGGTGATGCGGGGAGAAGCTAGGCGCAGGTCACTGTTTGACCTTAGGGAGCGGGCTGGGGTGTATTTGGTGATTAGTGAGGACAGGTAGTGGGGAGCTGAGTTAGTGAGGCTTTTGTAGGTAAGGATAAGGATTTTGAACTTAATTCTGCAGTGGATGGGGAGCCAGTGAAGGGACTCGCAGAGGGGAGCGGCAGAGACAGAGCGGCGGGTGAGGTGAATTAGCCTGGCGGAGGCGTTCAGGATGGATTGTAGGGGGGAGAGGTGGGACAGAGGGAGGCCAGATAAGAGATTATTGCAATAGTCGAGTCGGGAGATTACCAGGGCGTGTATGAGTTGTTTTGTGGCGACAGCGGTAAGAAATGGCCGAATTCTGTAAATATTACGCAGTTGGTATCGGCAGGAGGAGGAAAGAGACTTGATGTGGGGGATGAAGGAAAGAGCAGAGTCAAGTGTAACTCCAAGACAGCGAACTTGGTTTGATGGGGAGATGGTGATACCCTCCACCGTGATCGAGAAGTCAGGAGGTGGGGCGGCATTAGAGGGAGGAATAAGTAGGAGCTCAGTCTTTGACATGTTGATCTTTAGGTGGTGGGAGGCCATCCAGGAGGAGATGCCAGATTAGTTGACTACCATACTATATGCACTATATACTTAGTTGACTACCATACTATATGCACACTGTACTGTAATATACAGAAATATCCTACAATGTACCGATTGATGACTGTTGCACAACTGCATTGAACCCCTTCCTCTTTTATTTTCCTTATTCCCCTTTACTTAAACCATTGGGTAAAGATACGGTGGGGGGGGGGCAGTTTACAACACAAAATATCACAAAATTGATGCACAGTGACACATATACAGGGTTATCCAAAGAGATCCGAATTGCTTGAGAAAGGTAACCGAACGCTGAAAATTAGCGTTCGGTTACCTTTCCTGGCCATTCGGCTATCCAGAGAGCAGGCAATTCGCCAAATCCTGGTGAATTGCCTGCACATACGGTGCCTGTTCGGTGCCTGTTCGAGGGCAGTGAAATCCCCATAGAGAAGCACTGCTTCGGCTATTCAGAGAACACAAACCAGCAGTGAAAGGTTCCCCTAATGCCCTGCCATTCGGTGGTTTAATTCGGCAAATTTATTCAGGAGAATCCCATAGACTTCAATGTTAAAAATATTCCCGTTTTAATTCAATATCTAATAAACCGTTCATTATAAAATTCTGCAGCAAAAAGTCTCTTTATTTATAGATTTTTTAGGATACTTTAAGCATTTTTCAGAATTTTTTTAAAAAAATTGAAAAGTCAGATTATTTTTTTTTTTTTTCAGTTTACTTATTTTTTTTTGTAACAGCCCTCTTTATTATCATTCCCTGGACCTCCTGTGAAAATTTCAGACATTTTCGCTAAGTAGTTTCTTTGCAAACAGCTTTTAATTTTCCCAGATTCATACAAATGGTTTTTCTAATTTATTCACTGCCTCCTCTACATCACAGCTGCTTCGGCTCTGTGTGATTCGGCTCCTGTTCGGCTTCTTCGAAGGTTAATCCAGATGTTTTTGCTTGTTTTCAGCGTGCATTCGGTTAGTTTTCGTCAGGTTTGCGGCAGCTTTTCCCTGCAATTCGGGGACCCTGTGGTGTTTGCTGAATACACCGCAGGGTCACCGAAATGCAATCGGCAAAAGGAACCGAATTGAAGAGAACGAAAAGTCACCGAACGTGCGGTGACTTTTCGAATCTCTTTGGATAACCCTGATAGAGTAAAATATGTTCGTAACTAAACAAAGAAACGAAAACCAAAGCACATGTAAGATATCAGCAACATAAACATAGTAAGAGCATTTCAATTTTTGGTGGTAGTGGCCCGTGTTTACATTTTTTGCTTGAATGTAGAGCAGCTGGTGCTTATTTTAAGCTGTCATCTTTCTTCCTCTATCCATTTGTAACCCAATATCAATTCTCCACCCTCTCGTACTCAGCACTGAACACAATGGCCCAAAATCACACTCCTGCCAGAAGCCAGGAAGATAAAAAGCTTAGAGCTCTGGGCTGGGGCCTCCTGAAGGCTGGTGAATATATAAGGGGTTATTCACTAACCTCCGAATTTGTCACCGGATTGCACCGAACAGGCAATTTCTTCTATTCACTATCAGGGTTATTCAAAGAGATCCGAATTGCTGGTGAAAGGTAACCGAACGCTGAAAATCAGCGTTCGGTTACCTTTCCTGGCCATTCGGCTATCCAGAGAGCAGGCAATTCGCCAAATCCTGGTGAATTGCCTGCACATACGGTGCCTGTTCGGTGCCTGTTCGAGGGCAGTGAAATCCCCATAGAGAAGCACTGCTTCGGCTATTCAGAGAACACAAACCAGCAGTGAAAGGTTCCCCTAATGCCCTGCCATTCGGTGGTTTAATTCGGCAAATTTATTCAGGAGAATCCCATAGACTTCAATGTTAAAAATATTCCCGTTTTAATTCAATATCTAATAAACCGTTCATTATAAAATTCTGCAGCAAAAAGTCTCTTTATTTATAGATTTTTTAGGATACTTTAAGCATTTTTCTGAATTTTTAAAAAAAAATTAAAAGTCCGATTTTTTTTTTTTTTTTCAGTTTGCTTATTTTTTTTTGTAACAGCCCTCTTTATTATCATTCCCTGGACCTCCTGTGAAAATTTCAGACATTTTCGCTCAGTAGTTTCTTTGCAAACAGCGTTTCATTTTCCCAGATTCATACAAATGGTTTTTCTAATTTATTCACTGCCTCCTCTACATCACAGCTGCTTCGGCTCTGTGTGATTCGGCTCCTGTTCGGCTCCTGTTCGGCTTCTTCGAAGGTTAATCCAGATGTTTTTGCTTGTTTTCATAGTGCATTCGGTTAGTTTTCGTCAGGTTTTCGGCAGCTTTTCCCTGCAATTCGGGGGCCCTGTGGTGTTTGCTGAATACACCGCAGGGTCACCGAAATGCAATCGGCAAAAGGAACCGAATTGAAGAGAACGAAAAGTCACCGAACGTGCGGTGACTTTTCGAATCTCTTTGGATAACCCTGATAGAGTAAAATATGTTCGTAACTAAACAAAGAAACGAAAACCAAAGCACATGTAAGATATCAGCAACATAAACATACAGGGTTATCCAAAGAGATTCGAAAAGTCACCGCACGTTCGGTGACTTTTCGTTCTCTTCAATTCGGTTCCTTTTGCCGATTGCATTTCGGTGACCCTGCGGTGTATTCAGCAAGCACCACAGGGTCCCCGAATTGCAGGGAAAAGCTGCCGTAAACCCACCGAAAACTAACCGAATGCACGCTGAAAACAAGCAAAAACATCTGGATTAACCTTTGAAAAAGATGAACAGGAGCCGAACAGGAGCCGAACATGAGCAATCACACAGAGCCGAAGCAGCTGTGATGTAGAGGAGGCAGTGAATAAATTAGAAAAACCATTTGTATGAATCTGGGAAAAAGAAACGCTGTTTGCAAAGAAACTACTGAGCGAAAATGTCTGAAATTTTCACAGGAGATCCAGGGAATGATAATAAAGAGGGCTGTTACAAAAAAAATAAGTAAACTGAAAAAAAAATAAAAAAAAAAAATCGGACTTTTAATAAAAAAAAAAAAAAAATGCTTAAAGTATCCTAAAAAATCTATAAAGAGACTTTTTGCTGCAGAATTTTATAATGAACGGTTTATTAGATATTGAATTAAAAGGGGAATATTTTTAACATTGAAGTCTATGGGATTCTGCTGAATAAATTTGCCGAATGAAACCACCGAATGGCAGGGCATTAGGGGAACCTTTCACTGCTGGTTTGTGTTCTCTGAATAGACGAAGCATTGCTTCTCTATGGAGATTTCACTGCCCTCGAACAGGGACCGAACAGGCACCGTATGTGCAGGCAATTCGCCAGTATTTGGCGAATTGCCTGCTCTCTGGATAGCCGAATGGCCAGGAAAGGTAACCGAACGCTGATTTTCAGCGTTCGGTTACCTTTCTCAAGCAATTCGGATCTCTTTGGATAACCCTGATAGTAAGAGCATTTCAATTTTTGGTGGTAGTGGCCCATGTTTACATTTTTTGCTTGAATGTAGAGCAGCTGGTGCTTATTTTAAGCTGTCATCTTTCTTCCTCTATCCATTTGTAACCCAATATCAATTCTCCACCCTCTCGTACTCAGCACTGAACACAATGGCCCAAAATCACACTCCTGCCAGAAGCCAGGAAGATAAAAAGCTTAGAGCTCTGGGCTGGGGCCTCCTGAAGGCTGGTGAATATATAAGGGGTTATTCACTAACCTCCGAATTTGTCACCGGATTGCACCGAACAGGCAATTTCTTCTATTCACTATCAGGGTTATCCAAAGAGATTCGAAAAGTCACCGCACGTTCGGTGACTTTTCGTTCTCTTCAATTCGGTTCCTTTTGCCGATTGCATTTCGGTGAACCTGCGGTGTATTCAGCAAGCAGCACAGGGTCCCCGAATTGCAGGGAAAAGCTGCCGTAAACTCACCGAAAACTAACCGAATGCACGCTGAAAACAAGCAAAAACATCTGGATTAACCTTCTAAGAGGAGCCGAACAGGAGCCGAAAAGGAGCCGAATCACACAGAGCCGAAGCAGCTGTGACGTAGAGGAGGCAGTGAATAAATTAGAAAAACCATTTGTATGAATCTGGGAAAAAGAAACGCTGTTTGCAAAGAAACTACTGAGCGAAAATGTCTGAAATTTTCACAGGAGGTCCAGGGAATGATAATAAAGAGGGCTGTTACAAAAAAAATAAGCAAACTGAAAAAAAAAAAAAAAAAAATCGGACTTTTAATTTTTTTTAAAAAAATTCAGAAAAATGCTTAAAGTATCCTAAAAAATCTATAAATAAAGAGACTTTTTGCTGCAGAATTTTATAATGAACGGTTTATTAGATATTGAATTAAAACGGGAATATTTTTAACATTGAAGCCTATGGGATTCTCCTGAATAAATTTGCCGAATTAAACCACCGAATGGCAGGGCATTAGGGGAACCTTTCACTGCTGGTTTGTGTTCTCTGAATAGCCGAAGCAGTGCTTTTTGATGGGGATTTCACTGCCCTCGAACAGGCACCGTATGTGCAGGCAATTCGCCAGGATTTGGAGAATTGCCTGCTCTCTGGATAGCCGAATGGCCAGGAAAGGTAACCGAACGCTGATTTTCAGCGTTCGGTTACCTTTCTCAAGCAATTCGAATCTCTTTGGATAACCCTGTATGTGTTGGAGAAATGCCCTGATTTTGGTATTTCAGTTTGACAGGTTAAACAGGTGAATCCCATAGGAATAAATGTAAAAATTTTATATCATTTAAAAAATTATGAGCAGTATTACAAAGTTGGTGCTAACTTAACCAGAGCTGTTGTTTACAACAGCTCTGGTTAGGTTAGCACCAGCTTTGTAATGCTGCCCTATAATGGGCCAAATTACATACAAAAAACAAAAAAAAAGGAATCAGATACTCATCTCCTGTCCCGCAGCGAGGACCGCGGCTCTGTCCGCCTCCTCAGTCCGGCGGGAGCAGGGAAAGACAGGGGGAAAAAGTCCCCCCAGTCTCCCACTGTGTATCACTACGCTGACCGGCCGGATCTCACAAGGCAGGATCCTGCTGGTCATGTGACCACCGGCGTCTGCTTCAATGGAGTCCCACAATGGAGACACAAGCGGACGAACGGGTAAAGAAAAAAAACCAATATGATTGAAAGTGTCAAAATTTAAATGCTGTTTGCAAAAAAACTACTGAACGAAAATGTCTGGAATTTATATATAAGGTCCTATGAATGTGTCTATTATTGCAGAAGCCACCTGCACATCACAGCAATTCGATGAATTGCATCCCAGAGCTCCTGTGCCACATTCGCCATATGCAGCAAGGAATTCTGGGTAGGATATGCAAATGACGTCTGTCTCACTTTTATGCATCCTGGGTCTGTTATTACACAGAACCCTAAAATCAATGCTATGCCACACTGTGGCTTTCTAAGATAATAAAAAGGTTACAGAAAAAAGAATAAACGCTTTAAAAAAAAAAAAAAAGAAAACAAATTGCCGAAAAATGCCTAAAATATCCTAAAAAAAATCAATAGATAAAGAGACTTTTTACCGCAGAATAAAATAATAAACGGTTTATTAGATTCTGAGTTAAAACTAGGGATGCACCGAAATTTCAGCCACCGTTGGTTGCCGGTATGATGTCACAGAAGCCTTTGACCCTGGGTCAAAGGCTTTCGTGATGTCATACTGGCGACCGACACAGAGAGCGGGCACTGGATGCAGGAGGACTGCCACCGGTGGAGGACTCGGGCCGATGTAGGTCAGTATTTGTAGGCAACATACTCACCTACATCCTCCTCCTTCGGGCCTGAGCTCCAGCGGTGACAGTCCTCCAGCTATCACAGGCTGCTCGGGCCGGCCTTCAGGCTCAGGCGAGCCCCCGGCTCGCCTGAGCCTGGAGGCCGGCCGAGCAGCCTGCGACAGCCGGAGGACTGTCACCGCTGGAGCTCAGGCCCGAAGGAGGAGGATGTAGGTGAGTATGTAGGTGTAACCAATCAGCCATGCGAACCTGGGCCTGGAGGCCTGGCCGAGCAAGCTGCTCGGCCAGGCCTCCAGACCCAGGTTCGCATGGCTGATTGGCCTAGTTAAAACGGGAAAATTTTTAACATTGAAGCCTATGGGCTTTGCCTGAATAAACCTGACGAATGAAACCACCGAACAGCAGGGCATTTCGGCAACTTTTCCCTGCTGTTTTGTATTCTCTGAATAGACGAAGCATTGCTTCTCTATGGGGGATTTCACCGGCCTCGAACAGGCACCGTACTTGGCACGGGCAAATTCACTGTTCGGTGACACTACGGCACCAGATCGTCTCTCTCTGAATAACCCCTTATATAGTTTAAAATGGCCGCTTTCCCAGACTTGATTTGCATTAAAAAACACTAAAATGAACATTTATGTGAGGGGAAGGAGTATTTATGAATGGCCCCCACTGGGGTTATGAGTCACGCTGAATCAAACTGTGCAGCAGTTTCACTCATGTATCTACATCAATGTAACTGCCGGTGAACGCCACAATCCACAAACTCCAGACGGTGAAAATTTTGATGTGGCCAGAACACGCCGTGCCAGTCATAAACCCAGAGGATTAGTAGCAAACTCTATCACCAGATCTTATTGTTTAATTCGTTAATCTGATCGATATAATACATTAAATTACCTCTTCCACGGTTACATGTTTTGGCCTGCTGTATGAAACATGCAGGGTGTCATGGTAACAGAAAGAAAACCGGTGGACATTTTTCCCAAGTTTTCTTTTCAAGGAGGGGGGGGGGGGAAGCACTCAAATAAAAGATACTGAAGTGGCACTTCTAAGCCTGTGTAAGTAGTCAGTGATTAGCTAACAAATATACAAAAGCAGAAAGAAACAAGGCAAGTGATTTATTTAATTGCTGGTAGCAAGTTGAGTGGGAGAGACAAAAAAGCATTGGGTCAGCCGGCTATTCATGTAATAGAATAACGATAGAAACAATCATAGGGCTACCGAGGTGGAGCAGAAAAAGAGAAAAACCCGAGGAAATGTCAGGCGTGAATTAGCAATGTAGATTGGAACACGGACAGAGAGAGAGAAGGAGAACATTTCATGAGAGGAAATTCCCACCTACACATCTCTGCCCTTGACGTCTGATACAGAAACACTCTACACAGAGATTTCCTCTTAAGAATGTTTTACTTTTCTGCATTTCGGTCACTTTTCCTAATTCCTACAATTTTGTTTTTCAGCACGCCGCTCTATTATCTTGTCTTGTACATCAAACATACAGAGGACAGTCTAAGCCACGACTTGGAAAGCCCAGTGGCCACCGGCTCCTTGAAATTTAATAAATTCGGCTAAATTTATGGATTATTTAACAGAACTCTATGTATCAAAGTGTTGCCTGACTCCTAAGGATGGGTTCACACCTAAGCGTATTTCATATGCGCGTAATACGTGTGTTTTTTGACGCGCATATTGCGCAGACGTGAAAAACGTGCGAACGCTGCAAGTCTATGGCTGCGAACGCGCTGCAATACGCCCCAAAGAAGCTCATGTACTTCTTTGGGCATAGGACGTTATACAGCGCGTTCCAACGTGCTGTAAAACGCCCAGGTGTGAACAGACCCCATAGGAAATTATGGGATTTCCGTGTTTAGGCGTTTTACAGCGCACAGGAACGCGCTGTAAAACGCCCAGGTGTGAACGGGGCCTAAATGTTTGTCAGTGGCTCATATGTTCTCTGACTTGCTTCTACGTTTGATATAAGGGGTTATTCAGAGAGCACCGCAATGTCGCCGACATTTCGGTGCTCTCTCTTTCCCCACACTTCCCTGCACTTCGGGGAATCAAAGTTCCCCACCCTGCAGTGAATTCAACATTCACCACAGGGTACCCGGAGTGCAGAGAATCCTGCCGCAATCCCACCGAAAACTCGCCAGAACTGCTGGAAAAACCACATGAACACGTTGGAAAAAGCCACGAGCCGCCGATCACAATGCAGACTAGGCGCCGGAAAAAGTCAACAAGCTGACGAACGGGGTAAAAAAATAAAAAAAAACAATACGCTTGAAAGTTTCAAAACTGAAATGTTGTTTGCAAAAAACTACTGAACTAAAATGCCTGAAATTTGTATATAAGATCCAATGAATGATCATAAAAAGGTCTGTTACAGAAAAAAGAAAAAAACTATTTTAAAAAAATGTGGAAAAAAAATCCCAAATAAATCCAGAAAAATGCCTAAAAAAATCTATAAATAAAGAGACTTTTTACTGCAGAATAAAATAATAAAAGGTTTATTAGATATTGAATTAAAACAGGAATATTTTTAACACTGGTCCATGGGATTCGCCTGAATAAACCTGCCGAATGAAACCACCGAACAGCAGGGAATTTCGGCAACTTTTCTATGCTGTTCGGTGTTTTCTGAATAGATTATCCATTGCTTCTCTATGGGGGATTTCACTGCCGAACAGGCACCATACTTGCTGGCAGTTTGCCAAAATTTAACCAACTGCCTGCTCTCTGAATAGCCGAACGGCCATTTCAGGGCCAGATTGGCTCTCTTTGAGTAACCCCTATAGAGTTGCCTTGTTCCAAGGTAATGAAATCAGAGCTTGACAAATCATGGGGTTCGGTGGCCATGAGTTCCTAGAATTTTACCTGTGACGAAATTGAGCCTGGTCAATAAAAATGGCAACTTGGCTCCCAGATTTTCTCGCTGGCTACTTAGACGGATTTGTAAAAACAATGTACTAATACAAAAAAAAAAATATAAAAAAATATCATAGGGCAAGGATAACACAAGCAACACAAAAACAATGGAAAATCCGACAACACACACATCTTTCAACATGTAAAATAATGCTGGCTGGTCATCCTACACTGCTGGTGAACTGATCTAGTAATCGTGACCTCTTTTTTGAAAGGAAACAGGGCCATACAAGCTATGGATTACACCCAAATAAGTGTGCTTATCCAAGCCTTCAACCTCTGACACTGCAATTATCTCAGCAGTGATGACAACCACCAGCTTCGCTCCCAGCGATTATTCTCTTGCCCTTTGCGTATTATTGTGCCATCCGAAAATGCTTCTGATTTACAAAGTGAAGAGGAAGCTTTTTGGAACAATCATACCTTCAAGTGTTTTAACATCAGCGCAACATGTTTACGTGAATCTACAATTAGCAGATAATGGAAACATTTGTACAGATGACGATTTAGGCTAGGGTCAGACTAATGCATTTTTCGCGTCGTCCGTGAAAACGTGCGTTTGAACGAATGGACGTATTTTTTCATGGAATACGCGATAGCGGTCATACGATGCGCATTTTCGTCCGTGATTTTGTACGGATCATCAATAAAACCCTTTTTGCGTCTGGACGTTATGTTGGCCGGACATTAGCAACGTCTGACGTCTCCTAATCACGCATACACGCTGCTAGCAGACGCAGCGCACTCTGTACGTCAGTACTAGCGGTATCACATTCTCGAAAAAAATGCATTTGTTTGCCGCTTGCGTTGCGCGGCCGCACTTTTGTGCGGCTGTACTTCGTACATTTCCTGTCATTGGCCGTCATTTGCTGCTACTACGGCCGTGATAAAGTGCGGCTGCACGCGCGTTCGCACTGCGTTCGTCTGACCCTAGCCTAAAAGACGAATTGCAGGAGGAATTGCAGCAATCAATGGCCCTATTACATTATTAACGCTAAAACGGGGACGCTAGGAAAAAAAAGCCTTGCGAGATCAAGCAGGTCGGCGTAGTGATCCGCAGAGGGAGACTGGGGACTTTTTTCCCCAGTCTCCCGCTGTTCCCAGCGTACAGAGGAGGCGGTTGGAGTATCTGGTCAATTGGGGGGGGGGGGTGGTTCTGCTGGTACTGACGAATTCTGCAGCAGAGGGATCCGTTAGCACCAGGTCCAGGCTGTGGTTAACTTTGGGTTAACCGCAGCCGGACGGTAATTAGCGTTAGTACATTGTATTACTAACGCTAATTAACACTTTGCGCTCCCCATGTTAAGTATAGGGAGCGCAAAGTACAGTAAGCTCGCGCAGAAAAGCACAAGATGCCAATCGCTAATACGTTTTTTATCCCGTTAGCGTCCAGATTGTAATATAGTGCGCCCGTGCTAGGAACATCAGGGCTAACGTTAACGCTCAAACAGGTGCGCACAGCGCGAAGAATGTAATATATATGGCCCCAAGTGTCTTAAATATTATCTGAAAGAAAAGTCCACTATAAGGGATGCATAGTTGTTGTAAAAACAAATCAAACAAACAAAATAAGAAGACACGTATAAAGGCTTACGCAGTATATGAGCAGATTTTACTGCAAACCCACATTGTTATTCCTATATCATGGACCGCATTCAGCTGAGCTTGTAACAGGGAGCCGCTAAAAGACAAATGCTGCCCAAGCTGTTATCTATTAGCAGCTCCTTATTGCTGGTCCTATCATGAGTGAGTCACTGTATCAGCAGCTCAAGATATAATGGACTACATTACAAAGTCCCCGCTAAAACGGGGATGCTAAAGGTGGAAAACCTGTGCTTTCCCTTAGCATCCCCATTTTAGCACCCTATTATGGGGCAGGCGCTGATTCAGCAGCCTGCCCTGTCAAAGCAGCGCTAACTCGGTGTCACGAGTATCACCTCCTGGAGTCCATAAGACTCCATGAAGGGTTGTGCTGCCAGGTCTCACGAGATTGTGCAGTCCCGTGAAGTGATCGCAGAGGGAGACTGGGGACTATTTTCCCCCAGTCTCACTCTGCTCCCGACAGCCAGAAGTGGTGGATCGGTCCACTGTTTGTGTCGCGGGAGGAGAGGTGAGTATCTGATTTTTGAGGGGGTTTACAGCTGGTGCTAACTGATTTCTGCAGAAGCCGTATCAGTTAGCACCAGCTTCTAGCTGTGGTTAACTTTTGAGTTAACCACAGCGGGCGTTATTAGCGTTAGGACCTTTTAATCCTGACGCTAATTACTGTTCGCGCTCCCCATGTTAAGCATAGGGAGCGCAAAGTACACTAAACTCGCGCTGAAAATCACAATCCCTGATGCGCTAACATTTTTTTTAACCTGTTAGAGTTCAGAATGTAACATGAGGGCATGCGTTGGGCCACTTAACGTTAACGCTCACTTAGCTGAGTGCTAACACTAGCGTAATCGTTTCCAATATGCAGGACACGCTAACAGCTATCGGCAGCGACAACAGGGGTCAAGTCCTAAAAACATAAGTGTGGGATCTCACCGAGATTTCTACCCTCCAAATAATGTTTGTCATCTTGCACTTAACCCACCACACACACTCAAAATTTATACAAATATTTACAGATATTGGATGAGTTTTACAGAAAAATATATAAGAAATCATGTATTTACATTGACTTAACGGGCAAACATACACTATATTGCCAAAAGTATTCGCTCACCTGCCTTGACTCGCATATGGATGGGTGAGCGAATACTTTTGGCAATATAGTATATGTCTGAACACCTGAATAAAAGCATTATAGTGGGTGAGACCAATGGGAATTCAGTTCCCTATGCAACAATAGTGGAGGAACTGCATTCCCACGTGTTCCTGCGTGACTTGACCTCTGAGTGGCACCATTTGCTGCCCCTGGTAGCATCTACTATAGGACTCCATGGAAACCAATGGAGAGCAGACCATGGGATTAGTGTGAGAGCAGACCATCCTTGGAACTGGGGACTATTTGCACACTCCGTGTGAATGTATGTCGCCAAGGGAGTCACAGCAGGCATTAAGTAGGCATAGACCTGCCTTGATGGGGCACACTAACTTTGTGGCAGGCTTATGCCATGGATGATCACACCTTGTAACTAAACCCTCATCTATTTGAAGCATAAATTAGCAGGGTTATTCAAAGAGATCCGAATTGTGGCAGAAAGGTAAACGAACAGTGAAATTCAGCGTACGGTTACCTTTCCTGGCCATTCGGCTATTCAGAGAGCAGGCAGTTTGCCAAATGTTGGCCTGGTAAAATCCTTTATAAATAAATAAATAAATAAACATACGGTGCCTGTTCGGTACCTGTTCCAAGAACAGTGATATCCCCACAGCTTCGTCTATTCAGAGAACAAAACCCAGCAGTGAAAAGTTGCCGAAATGCCCTGCCATTCGGTGGTTTCATTCGACAGATTTTTTCAGTCGAATCCCATAGGCGTCAATGTTAAAAATATTCCCGTTTTAATCCAATATCTGATAAACCATTTATTATAATATTCTGCAGTAAAAAGTCTCTTTATTTATAGATTTTTTAGGATCTTTTAAGCATTTTTCGTTTTTTTTTTTGCAAAAACAATTTTTCTGATTTTTTTTTAAACGTTTTTTCTTTTTTCTGTAACAGCCCTTTTTTATTATCATTCATTGGATCTTATATGTAAATTTCAGACATTTTCACTCAGTAGTTTCTTTCAAACAGCATTTCACTTTTCAAACATTCAAGCATACTGGGTTTTTTTTTCACTCCATTCGTCTGCGATGTCGGCTTTTTCCGGCGGCTGCCCTGCACTGCGATCGGCTCCTGCTCGGTTTTCTCCGGCTTGTTCGGCGGGGTTAATCCAGATGTTTTTGTGGGTTTCGGTGTGCCTTCGTCGGGTTTTGCAGTGAGTTTTCAGTGTGTTTGCGGCAGCTTTTCCCTGCATAACGGCGGCCCTGTGCTGCTTGCTGAATACACCCCAGGGTCGCCGAAATGGGATCGCAAAATCGCACCAAATTGAAGTGAACGAAAAGTCACCGAACGTGCAGTGTCTTTTCAATTCTCTTTGAATAACCCTGTAGGTGTTTTTAACCCTTTTAGATGTATGTTTAGGCTAAGTGCTCGGTATTTTCTATGTTTTGGCTATTGCTCATAGCAGCACCAATATGGCGTATGATCCTTGTTCAGGTTGAGTGCTGCCCTTTTGTTGTGTCTATTGTAACCCTTAAAGCCAGACGGGTGTCGCCCGGTGGGAGGAGGTTAACACCAGGTGCTGCGGCGGGCCTCTGCTTTGGCCTGCACACGCAGCTGACGTGCGTCATTGGCTGCAGGGGGGCGGCCTGAGTTAAGGCCAACAGCAGCAACCAGCGCCACGATGCACGTCGGCTGCAGGGAGGAGCCGAGGCGGCCTATAGAAAACAACGGGAAGTACGCCCCACGTCTTCTAAGCCCACCTGCCACAGTGACGGCATAGTACGCCCTGGGGCGGGAAAGGGTTAAATATATTTTACAGAGCAAGTGTGCCACAATTACATGTCGCAGGTCTTGGCAAAGTTATAACAAATTTTGAAGGCAGCAGCAAAACTTTTCTTATTTCTTTTTGTTTGGTTGGCCTTATCTTATATTTTATTTCTATATTATTATTTATCATCATTTCTTGAATCTCATTTTCCGTTTCATTTAGCTTGTATCATTTGGATTTGAGTGTGGTCAGCCTAGTTCTTGTACGGCCCATCAGGCACTTAGAATCTATTGTTAACCTTTGCTGTGTATTTTCAAAATGTATATATAAAAAAGAATGTGCTTTTGTATGTATTTGGTTTCCCCTTTATACATAGCTGTCAGATTGTTTCCATAGCAACATGTCGAAGAGTAACGCTCAGGAACCACGTCAGGGGCACAGTTCAGGCAATTGCGAGAAATCACTTCCGCTCTGGGATATCTTAGCAAAAAGGAGGGACAGCATTCGCTTACCAAAGGGTCCAAATCACCGGCGCCACAAAGCCCGGCGTGACTCAAACCCCATTTCACATACCGAAAGAGAGAGGACCGTTACTCAGGGATGACCATGAAGGAGCTTTATTACATGATGCCATCACAACTTGTCATCTTAGGCATGAGCCTATTTCAAGAAGAAAGGCCTTGAAAATGCTCATGACTGAGTCGAAACTTTATCATGGCATCCATGTAATAAAGCTCTATCATGGTCCATCCTTAGTGCCCGGTCATCTCTGTTTTCTGTTCTCAGATCGACAGGCTTGCGAGGATTGGGAGTGTATCTCCTGTTTTATTATAAATTGTATTCTCTGTATTTGTTGAAAAAGGCTCTTTGCCGTGCCGAAGCATCAGATAATCGATTAGTTGGCCGATTAATCGAAAAAAAAAATTGATTCATAAGATAAAAAAAAATTGTTTAGTTAAAACATTATGTGAAAAAATAAATAAATAAAAATCAATCCCCGCTTCCTCCCCCCCTTTATTCATAAGCAATTAGAGTAGTGTACATAACTTTCATACATACATACATACATATGCACATTGCATACTTTTTGCACAGAATGTACACTAACACCTGATCACTGTGATGGGTTGATGATGAGTGCTTAAGCCTAAATCCATGTCTGCTTTCTCCCGAAACAAAGTCTGCAGTGAGCGCTCAGATAGAAATGATGATGTCAGTATGAAAGAGCCAGGTGAGAAGGTGGGGCACTCCATGCAGCCTGACCACTTTAATAAGCTAAAGTGGTCAGGGTGCGTAGAGAGTCCCTTTAAAATAATTTCATGAACAAACTGAGCGGGAGGAGGGTCCGGAGGTGGAAGGGAGTGAGTTTGGGCAAGGGACTTGACTCGAGTGTAAGATGAGGTGGGTTTGGGCAAAAGACCAGACCTGAGTATGGCACAGAGTATGTGGGAAGGGACAGTGGTGTATTTAGGTTTTGTGCTGCCCTAGGCCTGACTAAACTCGTGCACCCCCCCAATTTAAATTTGAGGCACCCCTTCCTGTCAAGGGCACACCTCTTCCTGGTTAATCCCCACCCTTCCTCTTTAAGCTCCACCTTTTCCTCTTAGAGCTCCGCCTTTTCCTCTCTTTATATTAAAAGTGTATACCAAGTGCCTACTTGTATATTTTGTATACCATTTCAAATGTATCTATTGAGATAAATAAAATTATGAAATGTTTAAATTCAAGCATTTTTACAAAGAACAGCCACGCATGTCAAGTATACTGGAACACAGCCTCTCTAATTGGTTGAACAATAAAATCCACAGAAATGTGCACTGCATATGAGCGTATCACAGAGCTGTACAGCAATAAAACTCACAGTAATGTGCAGTGTGTATGAGTGTATCCCAGAGCTCCAGGGCAATAAAACTCACAGTACTATGCAGTGTGTATCACAGAACCCACAGCAATAAAACTCCCAGCAATGCAATGTTTGGTGTGTGTCAGCGTATCAGAATCCACAGCAATAAAAATTCCAGCAATGCAATGTGCAGTGTGTATGAGTGTATCAGAATCCACAGCAATAAAACTCCCAGTAATGCAATGTGTGGGTCAGCGTATCAGAATCCACAGCAATAAAACTCCCAGCAATGCAATGTGCGGTGTGTATGAGTGCATCAGAATCCACTGCAATAAAACTCCCAGCAATACAATGTGTGGTGTGTATGAGTTCATCAGAATCCACTGCAATAAAACTCCCAGCAAACCGAGTGTATATGAGCACACAGCAATTATTTATTCTACATTTACCGGCCTCTGTCCGCGGTAGGGCTGTGTGCAGAGTCAGCAGGGACTGTGTACAGACTCAGCAGGAGGTCCCTCCAGGCCACGATAGGATCACGGCTGTGCCTGTGCGTGGAGCCATCTTGTCAGCAGTGGGGTGCCACTGCCAGAGGGTGCACCGTGGCTTTGATTCCCTTCCCGGTGGGTGTTCAGTCCAGAATAGAGTGACAGTCCATGTTAACGAAAGGGCGGGCAGCTGCATGCATGCGTGTCACGTGGTTCAGCCAGTCAGGTGGTACTGAGACTCAGTACCACCTGACTGGCCGGACCGAGTGTGACCTGCACGCAAGCAGCCTCACCAGGAGCCAGGCAGCTCAATGACAAATTTCTATCACTGCAGTGCTGGTTAAGGAAAGGTCCACTTTAAACAGCAGTAAGCAGACAGGGCTTCATATTCTGCTGATAACCCCCCCCCCCTTTACCTGCCGTTTACTGTCATCTTCTCTCTCTGGACACAAATCACATCCCCCTCCCCTCTCCTAGAGCTGCTGCGGGGCAGGGGAGGAGCTATGGAGGGAGGAGAGGGGGATTTTTATTCTATTCGATTTTATTCCATATGCAAACGCCATGCTCCGCTGCTCGTTGTTTGAGAACACAGCTCAAAGCTGACACACAGTGACAGTGGCACCTCCTAGTACCCCCTAATGACACCCCAATAATCACTGGTACCTGGGGCGGCCCGCCCTCCGCCACTCCTCTAAGTACACCACTGCTCTGGTGATATGCTCACACACAAGTTTGGCGAACTGCCAGCAAGTATGGTGCAGTTTGAAGGCTGTGCAAATCCCCATAGAGAAGTAATGGTTAATCTATTCAGAGAACACCAAACAGCAGAGAAATGTCAGTGAAATGCCCTGATGTTCGGTGGTTTCAATCAGCAGGTTTATTCAGGTGAACCCCATAGGTTTCAATGTTAAAAATATTCCCGTTTTTTATGCAATATCTAATAAACCATTTATTATTTTAATATGCAGTAAAAAGTCTTTATTTATTTATTGATTTTTTTTTGTACCTTTTAGTGATTTTTCAGAATTTTTTGGGCTAAATTCCCCCCTTTTTTTTAATAGCGGTTCTTCTTTTTCTGTAACAGAACTTTTTATTATCAATCATAGGATCTTATATGTAAATTCCAGACATTTTCGTTCAGTAGTTCTTTTGAAAACAGCAGGCCATGGGTTTGCGGTGGCAGCATACAGCGGCCGACTCCATGCACTTTAGGGACCCTGCGGTGAATGGTGAATTCACTGCAGGGTGGGTAAATTTTATTCCCCGAAGTGCAGGGAACTACAGAACACAAAAATGTTGGCGTCATTTCGGTGCTCTGTGAGTAACCCAATTAGTGGTGAGGTTTTTTGTTGCCCCCTGGAAAGTGAAAGCCTAGGCCTTGCCTACCCAGGACATACTTGAAAATTAGTGACATCTCAATGTATCCTTCCTGGTAAAATAGTTTTTTTTTTAGGGGTGGGGCCACCCAGCGGGCCGCCGCCCCCTGGAAAGTGCCGCCCTAGGCCTGGGCCTTGTTGGCCTAGGCCAAGATACACCAGTGGGAAGGGACCAGATGAAAGGGAGAGAATGGCAGCTCCTGACCAAAGAGAGGGTGTCAGACAGGTTGAGGTGGTGGCACAGGACTCCAGTTTCAAGTAAGGATAAAACACCAGTGGTACAGTGCCGATACCCAGTGGCAGCATCCCACGGTTTATGCTATAGTTTTGCTACTGTTGTAAACTGAATAAAAGCAAACTGGTTATGCCTGATATAACCCCAGAACTAAATCTTACTGAGAAAAGCAGCGAAACAGAGTCTGAGGTTATAAGGTTTAACTCAGTCTCACTCTAAACAGTGTGTGCTGTGCACAAATCGTTTAAACGATAATGAGAATAGTTGACAACTATTTTCATAATCAATTAGTTGTTGATTAATCGAGTAGTTGTTTCAGCCCTAGATTCTTGCACCTGGGCATGTAATCTCTTTTTGCATAGTTAAAGAGAGTGCTGGTTGATGGACTCTCTCCAGTGTAATTATATATAAACTAACTGAAAATAAACCTTTGGACATGACAGATAACCAGGGAAATTGCATCTAACTGGTTTAGTGAATATCCCTCAGTAAACTGTAGCATTTGTACCATTAAAATGTTGAGAGACTGGCACTTCTCTCTTTTCTAAACTCTGTGTGTGTATGTATCATTTCCTCAACAGCTAAATATAAGAGAATGGTACCATAGCAACTGCATCTTGAATACAAAAATATGTCACTTAATGGAGAAAAGTTTAAACTTCACCCCATAATGTCCAGGGACTACAGTAGGTAGAAGGAATTGGTAAACAAACTGCAGATCACCTTGCTTGTCTCCTCATGCTGTCACCTCCCAGATAGAGACTCATCAGTCCAATTGGACTCCTTAATTCTTGTGCATTTGCAAGATGTGGACAGCAGCACATCATTTCTTAGAATAGTTTACGCCGGGGTCAGATGAACGTTTTTAAGAGCGGAAGGAACATCCATGAGAGTGGACGTTCCTTCCACTGTGACACCTGTCTGGCCACCTCGCTGAGTGCAGTTCGTGCACTCAGCGCTGCAAGGCTTGATCCTCCTATGGAGGATTGCGCTTTGCAGCCCCTTCCAATGCGTGTCTAGCGTTTTGATGGGGAGGCTCTCTGCACGTCCACTTGTAGCGAGTGCAATTCGTGCACTCTACAGCGTGTGACCGGCCCAGTTGAAGTGTCACAACGCTGTGACAGATGCCAGGAGGCAGGTCAGTACGGCCGCATCTAGTAAGCTCATCTGATCGCGGCCTTAAATCGTATTATCAAGGCAGGTCAAATTTTTTTTTTTTTTTAAAAAAAGGGGTTGATTTTGGGGTAAATCAACAATGAGGGGAACATTACAGAAATTTGGGATAACAAGGCCGAAACAATCGTCGGGGGTTGCTGCACCTCTCGTGCAGAGATGACGTCCTTGGCAGTCAGTACTGGCCATCCTCATTGGGTGAGAGCTGACTGATTTGCATATGGAGCATTCATCCCTGTAATGGCACAATCGAGCAAAAACCTTGTGAGACCTGAGCGGGCCCCACCGTAGAGCAGGCCACTAGTGCTGTTGCTCGTTCTCAGGACCACACAAACCCCCTTTTCCCTCACTATAAGTTTACAGGGTCATCCAGACGTGGACCCCTTGCTTGATGTGCCTAGAGTGGTGTCAGCTATACCCGCCTGACGAGGCCCAAGAAGGCCGAAACGATCGTCGGGGATTGCTGCACCTCTCGTGCAGGGATGACGTCCTTGGCAATCAGTACTGGCCACCCTCATTGGGTGAGAGCAGACTGATTTGCACATGGAGCGTTCATCCCTGTAATGACACAAGCAAGCTAAAACCTTGTGAGACCTGAGCGGGCCCCACCGTAGAGCAGGCCACTAGTGCTGTTGCTCATCCTCAGGACCCTCACAAACCCCCCTTTCCCTCAAGATAGATCAATAGCTGTGGAGAGCTGAGCCCTAAAGCTAGGGAACAGGCGATTCACACATTAACCACACACAGGCAAATGTCGCCCAATAATATTTCTTGTGCCATTGCCTGGTAATTATTAAAAGAATAGGGCGGTAATTGTCCTTTTAATATTGCTGGAGGCACACTGTGAACTAAATGCTAGACCACACATGTCACATGCCAGGAAACAACCTGACATATTTAAATATCGTGCGTTGGCAGTGGATCTTGGTCGACTAGTCTTGAGTCTTTGATTAGTAGGTGATGGAATACCCTGCGAGTTAATATTTACCATAGTTCTCAGGGTCATCCGAGCTTACTGTGAATGTTCCCAGGCTTTCAGATACATCATTAACCAGTAAACAGTGACTAGGGAGTATTAATTGTACCTGCTTTGGAGAGAATGCACCCATTATCCCGACCTACTCCAATAACCATCCACCACTAACCTTCGAAATGACAGGCTGTGCCTGTGCAAAGCATTCTGTAACTTGACTCAACACAAAGATGTTTATTAAAAAGAATGAGCTGAAAATATTAGATCAAATAACGCAAATAACTCAGTAGCACAAACCTTCCTTTTCATTCACTTTTTAAGTCCATGAAGCAGCACAAAACTCAGTCTACTTTGCTTTTGCATATGCTGCAACTAAATAGCGTGAACCCAGCCAATTGTCCATGTCCCACCCATACAGACAACCTAAGGAAGATGGACAATGCATAGTTTATGAAATTTCCAGGTTCACCTTTGGATATATTTACCATGTTGTCAAACAGAGTGAATATCTTCCCTATAAAAGATTTGGCAAAGCTGTACTTAACCCTTTCACTTCAAAAACTGTGTAATCTCAGTTTTGTATTGTAATACTACTAAAAACAAAAACTAGAATACATAACCCCATTTGCAAACATATTAATGCAAGATTAATGTGCCCTCTAGGGAGAATAAAAATTCTCAGTGAGATCTTACTCCTGTCACCCCCACTAAATGGAAGAAACCTGCAAGGAGCACCCCCACCTCATTGTAACAAAAGGTACAACAGACTTTGCTGTTGCATTAAAACAGCCAGGAGATGGGCAGAATACAGGGAAAGCTCTGGCGTCACTCACTGCTGTACAAGGATAAGATTCAGGGGGTCATAACTGTTGGTTATCCCTGTACAGTACAAATACAAGGT
Organism: Leptobrachium leishanense; assembly: GCA_009667805.1. NCBI lineage: Eukaryota > Metazoa > Chordata > Amphibia > Anura > Megophryidae > Leptobrachium > Leptobrachium leishanense. The sequence goes on from CM019065.1 coordinate 69,750,835, forward strand.
TACATAGGCTGAAAAAAGACATGTGTCCATCGGGTTCAGCCTTTCACACATCACCTATTGCTGTTGATCCAAAAGAAGGGAAAAAAAACTGAAGCGCTCACCAAATGCAACACACTGGGAAAAAAAGTGCTTCTTGTCCCCAGATTTCTCCTTGGATCAAGAAGCTTTTACCCACATATTAAATATTAGAACCCTTAATATTCTGTGTTTTTTTTTTTTTTGAGAAAGGATTTTACCAGGAAGGATACATTGAGATTTCTCTCGTTTTTAAGAATGTCCTGGGTGGCGAGTATGTACCATTAGGTGTCTTGCCCAAAGACACTTACTGGAGAGGTTGCTCACTGGAATCGAGCCCATGACTCCACGGGCTCTCTCCATGCAGAGCAGTGATGTTACCTCTACTCCACCCAGCCGGTACTGGAGGAAGTCATCCAGGCGTTGTTTAAAAGTCTGTACAGTCTCTGACCCAACCACCTCAACAGGCAGGGAATTCCACAGCTTTATTGTTCTCACCGTAAAATAACCCTTCCTATGCTTTAGGCCGAATTTCCTTTCGCCCAGTCTAAATAAATGACCTCGTGTCCTGTGTATAGTCCTGTTAATGAATAGGTTTCCAGACAATGGTTTATAAGGTGTTACTGTAATTTCCATACACAGGCATTATGCCACATACAGATATTATTTTTATAGTCTATTGGTATTTTTTGGAAGCTGCATTGCTGAAAATCTCCATAAGCAGGAGATCTCAGCATTTTATTATCTATCTTTATCAGATTTACTGTACTTGACACACAAGCCATTTCTGCATGTTTTCTAATAATCAAGACACAATTTGGAGATAAGGGATACCATCTAGAGTTCAGAAACTTTCATCCTGACAATATTTCTCTAAAGAATAAAGGAATACATAAACAATGTAAAAAGGATCACTTTTACATCATTTTAATTATTATGGAATAACAACCTCTGTGCAAAATTGTAATTTTATCCTACAATTAATTGTTAGCTGTGCATCCATGTAATGTTATAATATTTCAAAAAGCACCTGGTAGTGAATGGGGTTAAAGAGAATCTCTGTGCATAAAAGAAGTTAAAATGTATGGAGGTTAATTATTAACCCCTACTGCACTCCCCTGTAATGCTTTTATAATAGGCTAAAGACAAAGTTGACTTACAAAACTTCAACCAAGATCGCGGAGCTGTAAAAAAAAAAAAATAAAAATAGAAAAAATAGTTTTTTCTCATTTCCGATATGTTTTGATTCAAATTTAGAATAAAAAATGAATTTTACACTCTGCACCTTGTGTGAAATTTAATTGACCCACCTGAAAACCTGGGACCTGATCACAACCTAGACGTTAAAGGCAAGACGCAAATGTAAAACGCTTGTGTGTGTCATGTTGTTATCTGCTCCAGCAGTCCATACGACTCTATTGAGATGGAGGGAAGCTCGTTCAAATGAGGTTCGGCCAGGGAGGCAAAAGAATACGCGGAGGAGGAAGCAGTGGGTCCTCTACCCGCGGACGAGGAAGAAGCAGATTCCTCCGCTCTCTGTACCAAGGAATCTGAGGTGAGTATGTGAATTTGGGAGGGTTTAGATTTGTGTGTTAAGTGATTGCGCTTCAGCACAATCACTTAACACCAGAGTTTGAAAAACATTTTTCTTTTCAGAAAAACGTCAGACGCAGATGAAGAGCGAGACGGGTGGAATAGCTCATTCTTCCCACCAGCTGGGGCCTCATTCGGGGCTCCCATACAAAGCATAGGAGACACTAATGTACAGTAACCTGACGCTACATCTAAGATGCTAGCATGGCTTGCTTCTCTGATGGAATAGGATGGGTAAAGAAATAAGCTGTTAAGCACAGCGCACGAGTTGTATAGCATAACGGCCAAATTGTGATCTGGCCCCTGTCTTTTGCAACATCCCTCAAGATCATAAAAGTTTGTAAATACACTGAAAATTGCAGGAAAATGAGGGCACATAGCTGAGTTGACGGGGCACTAGTTCTTATTGTAAAGTATATTTTCCAGCAATTAAATTAACCTCCCTGGCGGTATTCCCGAGTGTGACTCGGGGTTAAATTTCACTACCGCAAACGGTAACCCTGAGCCACACTAGGGCTGGATGCATACTCACCTCCTCCTGGCTCCCTCGCTGTCCCCTCCGCAGTGTGATCGCGGCAAGCTGCTTCCTGGTAAGGCTCCCTGCGAGTCACACGATGCAGGGGGGCGGGACCGGCAGCAAACTTAGAAAAAAATTCATAAAACACTGTAATCCAAAGTGCAATGTTTATGAACGGCCACTAGGTGGCAGTACAGGATAAGAAACAGACCATACATCCTCTCACCCTTGTTTTCAGACAGATTTCAGTGTTTTTTGCTGTATTTTATTGAATATCATTTATTTACATTATTTTGGATAATTATTTTTGGGATAATAAATTATCATGTCGTGTTTCAAACTTTAATCGGACTCCGTGTATTTACTATTTTTTATTTATTTACTTATTTATTTATAAAGGATTTTACCAGTAAGGACTCGCGATTCCACGGATTTCAGTGCGTGATTCCTAATTATTACAGGCTAACTATGTACAAAAACATGTTTCCTTTAAAAAAAAATTGAGACGCTTTTAGACACGAAATTTTGAAAAAATTAGTCTGCCAGGGAGGTTAAAACGTGTAATGTTTTATTTACCTGCACTTTAATGAGCTGCTAAAAGCAGAATAAAAAAGTAAACCCAAGCTGGAGCACAGGAACAGGAATAGAAAACTTGTTTTATTGAACAATGATGTACTGTGCAAGAACCCAAAACAGAGATTATGTGCTTATTTTTAAACATTACTGCTTTGTTAAGATGTGTAGTGTAATTTTCTGATTCACATATGCGCCAGTTTGAATCAGACTCTTTTGACTGCTGCTTTCTTGGAACGAATTTCTCGTGCTGACGTTTTTTTCTTTTTTTTAATTCACTCTTCTTTCTATTTCTGAGTCACTTTGGTCTAAATTACCTTTGTTACCTTAAGTTACATTTTGCTGCAGTTAAATTGTTACCTTATATGGGCATTGAGTTTTACCCATTCGGGCACAAGCTAAAATGAGTTGAGCTGCTGCTTTGTTTGACAGGTGGTTGGAAGACAGTGGAGGCTCATCCATTGGGGCAATTGGGGCAGTGTCCCACCAGTTTTTGGACCAAAAAATAAAAATAATAAATTGTGTGTAATTTCAAGTCTATTATTCTAGGGAGAGGGGGAGGGATTATTAATTAAAAACAACAATTCTTAAGATTTTTTTTCACACCCCTCGCCCTGACTGGGGCAGCAAAAGTAGCAATGGAGCAGGTCAGACATGGATATTTTAACCCTCAGTCCTGTTTTAGAGCCACTTACACATGCAAGGTTATTCAAAGAGAATCGAAAAGTCACTGCACGTTTGGTGACTTTTCGTTCTCTTCAATTCGGGTCGATTTGGCGATCCCATTTCGGCAACCCTGCGGTGTATTCAGCAAGCACCACAGGGTACCCGAATTGCAGGAAAAAGTCACCGCAAACCCGCCAACAACTCACCGCAGAACCCGGCGAAGGCACACCGAAAACCCGCAAAAACATCTGGATTAACCAGCCGAAAATGCCAGAAAAACCCAAGCAGGAGCCGAGCACAGCGCATTGCAGCCGCCGGAAAAAGCCGACACCGCAGACGAATGGAGTGAATAAATTAAAAAAACAGTTTGCTTGAATGATTGAAAAGTGAAACTCTATTTGCAAAGAAACTACTGAACGAAAATGTCTGAAATTTAGTTATCAGGTCCAATGAATGATAATAAGAAGGGCTGTTACAGAAAAAATAAGTTAATAATTTAAAAAAAAAAAGAAAAGAAAAATGCTTAAAATATCCTAAAAAATCTATAAATAAAGAGACTCTTTACTGCAGAATTTTATAATCAACCGTTTATTAGATATTGAATTAAAACGGGAATATTTTTAACATTGAAGCCTATGGCATTCGCCTGAATAAATCTGCCGCATGAAACAATCGAATAGCAGGGCATTTGGGAACTTTTCACTGCTGGGTTTTGCTCTCTGAATAGCCGAAGCATTGCTTCTCTATGGGGATTCACTGCCTTCGAACAGTCAACGAACAAGCACCGTATGTGCAGACAATTCGCCAGGATTTGGCAAATTGCCTGCTCTCTGGATAGCCGAATGGCCAAGAAAGGTAACCGAACGCTGAATTTCAGGTTTCGGTTCCCTTTTTGGGAGCCATTCGGATCTAATTGAATAACCCTGATGGCAGTGGCGACTCTAGGAACAATATTTAGGGGGGGCACAGAAGATACCGCAGTCAAAACTGGGGGGGCACTAATAATTTTGACCACTAAATCATACCACTAAATAAAAGTAAGGGCCCTATCACCTGGTGTGAGCTAAAACACCATCACTAAAGGAAAAATTTAGTGCGAGTCGCTAAAACTTACAGGGTTATTCAGAGAGAGGTGAAAAGCAGGAGAATGACTGGAGAATGGAAAATTCTTGGTCAAAGAATCGGCTATTTTGACCTAGAATTTTCCATTCTCCAGTCATTCTCCTGCTTTTCACCGCTTTCTGAATAACCCTGTTAGTGCCTGACGACCTACTAACAGATCACCTTGACTGCAGCAGTCCATGAACACGGTCGTTTGGCGCACGCTAGGGAAACTCTAAGACCCAAGTTGAGACCCAGCACTAATGCGGTTGTGTACAGGATAGAACGTTTTTTTCTTTTCCATACCTATACCCCGCCCTCACAAGCTTGAATATTAACACATCCAGTGAATAACCTCTCACCCCTGCATTATTAAAATCCTCCACGGTGGCCGTATCATCCATGTTTTGATGCACACATAAATTAAGGCTGATGGGCTTTGCATGATAAATGCCTCCCAACAGCAGGTAGAATCATTACACTGCATTTAATAGATCCAAAAGGAAGGCCAGGTGAGCGACAAAAATTTCCCTGCTACAGCATATAAACAATACATGTTTCAGGGCAAGACTTATCCATGTGTTCCTTTAAACATGGTCCACACAGTCACCCTAATAATCAACTACTTACATACTATGAATAGCCCCCAGCATAAAGTGTTTAAAATTAGGCAATATATTAGAATTAGGATATATGTGGATAAAGGGTACATTTATAATAGAGCCGACTGCAACAGCAGCGACATTGCTGACCAGATCCATTACTATGGTGTATGGGGCCAAGAGAACACCTGTGTTGCATTCCTTTCAATTGCCTGGTAATTTTGGGCGAGGACCTGTTTTTTCTGTTTTTTTGGAGTTAGCACCAGGGCTGAGCAGTAGGTAAAATGTTGCAATTAGTGCACCTCAAAAAATTTAGTGCTGGCCCCAAGTGATCTGTAAAGATATCTAGCACTCCCCGTGTTAAGTATAGGACGCGGAAAGTACAGTAAGCTCGCGGTACAAATCACTAATAGCGACGCGCTAAGTGATTTTTCCCATTTGTAGCGGGAGGCAAACGATCTGTTGGTCAGGCGCTAGACTGAATTAACCTGGCGCTAACACAAAATCACGCCGACGCAAAGGGTTAGCTCACACCAGGTAATAGTGCCCTAAATAAGTATATATATAAATAAGATTACAAAACCCCAGAGTAATGTGATGCAATGATGCCTTTTTGTTGTACTAACCTGATACTTAAATTCAATATTTTATTTGCTGCAATTCGTCAGTTTTCGCTGAATGTCTGATTGCTGCTTCAGCGACTCCACTTTTAGAAAATTATAGTGACCATTCGCTAAATAGGGAATTCACCTTATTTTCTGCAAAATAAATTCCCCGAAATGTGACGGAAAGCAGAGGACCCTTTAGATTCTAACTTCCATAATAACCCCTAAAATGCCTTAAACCCAGAGAAATGCAATAAAAATAATAAACAATGTGGCATTTAGCTACCCCTTAACCCCTAAAATGCCATTAATAAAGGGAAAACATGAAATGAATACACTGAGGCATGTAGCCATTAACCCCTAAAATGCCATTAATCAAGGAAAAAACAAATGTATACTGTGAGGGATGAAGCCTGCCCATTAACCCTTAATATACAACTAAACCAAGGCATAAACTAACGTAATACACAATGTAATGTATAGTCTGAACATTAACCATTTCACTGCTGAGCCATTTCAACCCTGTGAAAATGTTTACGTTTAAGTGCACGTTTTTATTTGATGTTTTATGACTTTTACATCACACTGAATATGGTCATGTGGGGTATCATTGGAAAGGCCAGAATCTGCCCTTTCAAATGACACCTAGTTCATCCATATTCGATGCATAGCTACGGAGATACGTTGGTCCGAAGAAGTGTGGGAAGCTGGATGATGATTTTTGGTGGGGGGGCACATGGGGGGGCAAGGAATAACCTAGGGGGGGCAACTGCCCCCCCTTGCCCCCCTGTAGAGTCGCCTATGCCTGATGGTCAGTCTCTTTAACACCTTCACTACCAAGGTCGACTATACTCAATCTGCAAGGCACCTCCTGGTGCCCCAGTATCAAGTCTGAGGTGTGGTGAGGTGAGGTCTGAGGTGCTAACACATTTTAAAACCGTCTGGGAATGTGTCTGAATGATGTCTACCCAGCTGATCCTGCACAGAGAACTACAGTAACTCTTTTTGGCCAATATATTTTGCCTGACAAATACTGTAATAATGTAAGGGATACATTGGACTATTCCCAAATATTTCTTAATGTATAATTAAACATATTTTTTAAAAAAAACACTGGTTCATGACACTGGCTTGGTAGTGAAGGGGTTAACATCTCCATCTTAATAGGGTCCCCCCTTTTTCGGCAAATAAACATGAATAATTCTGAATAGAATGTTAAAGCTCTGGATAGTAGATATTCGACAATATCATCGTAAACACAGTAGCTAATCTGGCTACAAGTGGCCCCTACATACTAAATTGGAAATTTTAATAGTCTACTTGTCTGAAACATATTTATTTGTAGGTTGAAGGACCAGAAAACAAGATCCTTCCAATTGTAGGGAACAATGAGACCGTCAAAATATTGATGATTTTCAATAAATGTTACGTTTTAAATAATTTTGACGGTCTCATTGTTCCCTCCAATTGGAAGGATCTTGTTTTCTGCTTTATCCATACGGGTTATCCCCGATATTGAGAGCATCATTTGAGATACCGAGTTACACTTTTTCTGATTCCATTGACATACGCAAGTGGATGCCAAGTTCTCCAGTTGGGTTGAAGGACCATTTCATATGTACAGATAACAGAATTTGAGCAGGTTGAGATCACGTTTACTGTTGATTTGTTTTTAAATAAGTACATGATCTAACTAGATAATGGCTCTTTCTGGTATTTCACCTTTAGTTCAGTGATACGTGGTAACCATAGAGTATAAATATTTTGGAGGAGGAATGGGGATGTCACGTATTAAAATGGTACCTCTCTTCCCTGACCATTTCAAATTTCACATTATTCATATCAGTCTCGGTATCCTACGTTCTACAAATACTTGTCAGTATTTCTAGATTTAACAGGTACTTAAATTTCCAAATCGTATGACTAATGTAAGAAAATATCATTGAAGTGAATTTAGTCGACGGAAGCAGCAGTACTCACCAAGCTCAGTTTGTAATTGTAAAACAAACAACTACTGCAATCTTGTCTTCGGGTAGCTCAAGCTAAAATCGATTTATTTCACATGGGACTATGTTAGACAGCTTTATCTAGGATCAGCTGAAAAACTGGCTGTTGAGTCTTCTTCTTATAAATTGTTTTTCACGTCAATACATAATCATTTACTAACATTCCAAAACCGATGTGTTGTATAGTTATAAAATATTCTCTGACCTGGTGTGAGGGGAAATTAAAATTGGGCCACCGGAAATCCCCTACAATTGTGGCATCTAATTTTGCCGGGGTGGTACCGTCACTTGTGGTCTTACAGCATTGGAGTGGAGTCGCATAGGAAGTGGAGCGATGAAAGTATGGGCACTGAGGCATAAGGAGAATTAAAGGACCTCTATACTCACCCTGACCACTTCAGCTTTTTAAAGTAGTCAGGATGTGAGGATGTTTATCCTCCTCCTAGCTCCACTGATCTGTTGAAAACTCTGGGTGAAGTAGAGGAGTTTCCTCCACCTCATCCTGTGTCAACAGCAGCCGGAATTTTGAATTTCCTGGCCACCAGTCACCAGACCGATCACTAGAGAGAGCATACCGATGTCACACTCAGAGACCACCAGCGATATCAAGCTTTTTCAGAGAGGCAGCGATCGGATCTGTGCATGCGCTCACAGCTTTGTCCCATCCTTCTGCACATGCGCTACGGAACTCGCGTGCGCAAAGTACACAAATGTATCACTTGAATAATTATAAAATGGACACGAAATGACAAATAATGTTGGATAAACTTGAATCGAGAGAAAACTGAACACTGAAATTTCACAAGTAACATCTATTCCACTGTATTTAATTAAAATCCACATAAAGCTAAGAAATGAGAACCGCGGAGAAACATATGGATTTACCTTGGAATTTTCTCACCTTCACAATTACCCATTCACAAAGACTTCTAGTAACATCATGGAGCAGTATGAGATTTAGATATGGGAGTAAGTAACTCCCATTCCAAGATCACTATTTCAACAGAAGATAATTCAAAATCACTTTCCAAAAAATGAAAAACTGGAACCTGTATTTGTACAACAGAAAACCAGAAACAAGTGACCAAGAAAGACAAACAGACCTAAAAAACTGTTCAAGAATTCTTTCACACAATTAAAAAGTATACTTCGAATAAGCCAATTACAGGTCAAAATAATAACCTGCAGTTTTCAGGTTTCGATCAAATATTTCCTTTTAAGTGACAATAAATATACAATTTTTGTGATGATAGTCCCAATGATTTACTAAACCCCAACCTAGTTTTCTTTTCAATATCACATTACAGTGTAGACTAGGTGCAAGCGGTAAACGATTACCTAGGGGGTTGAAATCCAGTAGAGTTCCCACATTTCTTTATATTGGACTTGACCCATGAACCGCGAAACGCGTGCTAAAAGGTTAATTAATCAGCAGCAGTATTTACACTAGAGCTTCGCTTGTTTCCTAGCGTACAGATAATGCTGAAATAGACGATATTGCATTATTTAACACTGTATTGAACCGTATTATAATCAGGCTTTTGTAAACAGCTTCGTTTGACTGGAGCTCCTTTTTTAGGATTGCTTTATTTAGATCGCCCTGCTGTGCCACTGAAGGGAACTGACAAGGGAGTTGCACATTTTAGGCCAAAATGGGCAAATTGAATAATTCTCCAACACAGCTATTATTCATTCTCGGCTATTTTGGTCTATAATTTAGGATTTCCTTGGCAATGTTCCACAAGCCAGTTTGATGAAAACCCATGTCTTTTTCTCAGTACCTTTAGGCAATGCTTATACTTACATTTTATACAGATTTGCTTGAAATACTTGAAAACGAGAGAAATCTCAATGTATCTTGTAAAATGTAAAATCAATGTAAAATACTTTATAAATAAATACTCATAGTTATATTTCATACTGATTTGCACCCGAGAGTGAGCCATATATCAATTCAAATTGTGATAAATACTGATTAAAATACAACAAACAAGAAGAGAGCACACCAGACATCATGATCAAACAACAGCAGCTAAATTCATTTAAACATAGAGGGCTATATTACATTCCTCACGCAAAAAGCCTCGCGCAAAGCGAAAATCTTTGCGCCAAGCAATAAACTTTTGTGTGTGCAAATCACCGCTGGAATTACAATCCCTGCGGCTTTTTTCATCCGCCGATCAATTGTGCGCGCAAACAGGACGCGCCCAAATGCACGCGCAGTACCATCTAGCACAAAAATCTTTGCGCACGCAGTCTTTTTTCGAGATTCAGACAATCGGAATTAAGAACCACATCTGTCTCACGTTAACAAATTGCGTCTGCCACGGTCAATCCGAGCACATATGCTGCAGCAATAATACATGCACACACAACTTCATCCATTTTATTGGTTTGGTATGATTTGAATGGGCCACTGTGCTTTGGTGCATTCCTTTTTATGAGTTTAGATATTTGGGTTAGACAGGTTGTTCAGATTTGCCATTAACACCAGCTTTTAGGAGTTGCTAAAATTATGCGCGCAAAGGCTATGCGGTAATTACCGCGAAATAGATTGTAATACCATCCTCGTACCAGCGCACATTCGCATTTGTGCTCACAATATTAAGTATAGGACACGCGCAGTACAGTAAGCTCGCGCAGTGGTCGCGCAGGTTCACCCGCGGTAGACGATTGCACGCGGTTGTTGCGCTGACTATGTAATACGGGATTCGGCGCAAATGGTTTTACCCCACGCGTTAATGATTATTTGCACCGGCGCAAACGTTTGTGCGAAGATTGTAATTTAGCCCAGAGATTTTGCCAGATTTAACCTTTTAAATGCTTACAAACAATTCTTATCCCCTTCAGAATCACTGCAGTTCTTAACCCTTTCAAGATTTTTACAAGGTTTTTAATACTGAGCTCTGTTGAAAAATGGTGGAAATTTAGTTTGCAATTGATGGCCATGGATTGCTTAAGCCATAATAGCTTAAGCCGTAAAGAGCTGTCATTAGGTTGGCATGATAGGACCTGGCAGGGGTGGAATACATTGTCGCTGTTGGCAGGCTTAAGCAATCCATGGCCATCCATTGCAAACTAAATTTCCACCATTTTTCAACAGAGCTCAGTATTAAAAACCTTGTAAAAATCTTGAAAGGGTTAAGAACTGCAAGGATTCTGAAGGGGATAAGAATTGTTTGTAAGCATTTAAAGGGTTAAATCTGGCAAAATCTCTATGTTTAAATGAATTTTTTTTAATTTCAAAATATTTTTATTGAGAGGTGTTTACAACATAATCACTGTAAATAACATTCAACCATCTCATGAAAGAATCTGGTATGATTGCAGCAGTATCTCTCAAACATTTTTGTATGGACATGTAACTATACTAAAATAACATACAATAAAGGAAGTACATAAAAATGAAAAATAAACTAACAAACAGGGAAGGGAATCTCAGGATCAGCAGGAGAAGGCAATTTCTCTGAAGTAGAGAGTGCCCCAGGTGTTCTTCTTAGGCCTCTCAGAAAAGTGACCCAAAACCATAATTCTATCAGCACTGTAATCATAACCCACACGCCTCATAAATCTTATGAATGTCCCAGATAGCCCATGGGTCATGTTTAGTGGGGCGAAAACCCCATGCCGAGGTAGCTTTGGAGTCGAAGGATCGATATTGTGATAGTAATGTAGCTATCTGTCGTTGTGTTGGGACAGCGGTCGTTTTCCAGTTCCTGGCAATAAGTAACATTGTTGTAGAGACAATTATGAATAACATTCTGAGGTGTGACCGAGGAAGGTGGACCATTCCCAGCAATAGGATCTCCGGTGTGCACGGTATCTGACTACCCAAGACTTCCGACGCAAGAAGAGATATATCCTTCCATAGTGGTGCTATCAGTGGACAGAGCCACCAGATATGACCCATCGTGCCTGAGGCAGACAAACATCTCCAGCAGACGTCCGAAGTGTTTGGGGCAAAACGGCTAATCCTTGAGGGCGTAAGATACCAACAATATAGTACTTTTCGTTGTGTTTCAATCAGCGTTGCACACCTTGAGGCTCCAGCTGAAAACAAATGTGCCATGGCCCATTGCGAGGGGGTAAATTGCATAGACAGGTCCTTTTCCCAAGTGTTGTGAAATTTCCACGATGTTATTCCTGTCGGGGTATTAAGCAATCGATAGAACAACGAGATGGGTTTTGTGGTGGTGTGCGGGTCTAGCCAAAATAGCTCAGTGTCCGATAGGAGCGGCAATGTGGTACGTAAATTAGATATTACTGCATTGGATTTGAAATAAGAATAGAGTTGCATGTATGACAAAAACATTGAGGATGGTACCTTAAATTTCTCTTGTAAAGTTTGGAAGGACAAGATGTCCGGCAGCGAAAACAGATGGTGTAGGTGCGTGACTCCAGATTGAATCCAGGGCCCCGCTCTAAAGTGGGGCAGCAAGTATGACATTGATGTGAGAGGTGTGGCCATGGATATTGGAGTGTAGTTTTGGAATAAGTGGGCATAACGGTCCCACGCCTTAACAGATAAAATCGTGGAGGGTAGGATCTCCGGTAGACGTGGTCTCTTTGTACGAGGCACAAATAATAGGTCGGCCAAATCGTGTCCGGGAATAAAAGTATATTCCACTACCAGCCATTGAGGCATAGGGTGGGTGTGAACCAGTTCCGCTAGTGATGCCAAACATGTGGCCCAATAGTAGTTATGTATGTGGGTAACGTTAAGGCCCCCATCTCTATGGCGGTAATACAATAGTTTTTTCGGTATTCTGGGTCTTTTATGATTCCAAATATATCTCATTATGATAGATTGTAAGGTATCTAGGAAGGACGTGGGCAGCTGCATGGGGAGGGTTCGAAAAACGTATAGAATCTTTGGTAACACCATCATCTTCACCGCCGCCATCCTGCCCAACCATGAGATCTCCCGCAGTCTCCAGTGATATAACTGTGATTTCACCTCTGACAGTAATCTATCATAATTATAATTAAACAGTTTTTCCGGAGTACTAGCTATCTTAAGACCCAGGTACACAATATAATCAGTTCGCCAGTCAAACTTATAACTGGCTCGAAGGGCTTCCAGGTGTTGCTGGGGTATATTAATCGGGAGAGCTTGGGTTTTTAATATGTTCACCAAATGATATGAAACCTGACTATACAAGTCTAACTCTTGTTGGAGGGAAGGGAGAGAACAATCCGGGTCAGTCAAGGTTAGAAGGATATCGTCCGCGTATAAGTTGAGTTTATAAGTCACCGGGCCTGCCTGTATTCCACAAATGGAGTCATTTTGCATGTTTAAATGAATTTAGCTGCTGTTGTGGTTTCTTTTGTTGTTTGAACATGATGTCTGGTGTGCTCTCTTCTGGGTTTGTTGTATTATATTGTCTTGAGATGCACCCACACTGAAAGCTTAGTAAAGGTTGAGTGCTCCTCTTCTTGTGTATACTGTTTAATACATACATATATATATATATATATATATATATACACTTTTCATAATGTCTTGTTATGAATAGCTTGTGTTAGACTTGGTTTAGCACACTATACAGTACTTGGTTTTGCTGCAAAGCCGAATATTAAACGTTAGATACGTTTTTGTAGAAGATATCCTGTTTTGGATCTCATTATCATATCACACCCAATGAATATTTTATAAGCCACAGATTCCATAATGTTTTAAATTTAATGTATATCATGCCCATACTTGATAGTGGAGGTAAAATACGAACAAACTCCCCACTCTCTTGACAGATCCTATCCATAGGTCCATAGTCTTAATCCCCTCAGAATTCAATGAAGGCTGACTCCAGGAAAGTAAACTTAAGGGGGTATTCACAAACCACCATTCTCTCGTTTACTTCAGGAAACTACGGTGGACGAAGTTTGGCTAAACTCCTGGCAATTGTCTACTTAGGGATCTGCCACCATGGTCCGCTTTAATTTGTCATCATTCTCCCACCATAGTTTCAGCTGGTCATTTAGTGTAGATCTCACCATAGTTTCCATCTGGGTTTCCATCAAAGCCTTCTACCTTTGCCTGTACCGTCTTTGTCTGCCTAGTTTCAGAGTTAGAAACACACAATGGGTGATAGGAGAAAATCTTATAATTTTACTGGTTTATTATTACTGCCCTTGAAAAAGTCTGATAACAGACGAAACGCGTTGGGCTTTTATCTATTGATATTTTATTTGGAATAAAAGTTTTATATTTTATTCGATTTGCTCATCATCATTCCGATTGTTGGTGACTCCAGCACCAGCATTGGCCTCTCTACTAGATCCAACGGTGGTTCCTCCAGACGCTGAAGTTCCTATATTTTCTCACTTAGTTTCAGAGTCAATGAACATTGCCACTTTAAAATCACAGAATTTTATTCACCTGGTCGTTCAAACAACCTCGGAACAACGATGAATGAAGAATAGTCGAGGTTTACTCATTTTACATAAGAATAATGGTGGTTTGCATCAACATCGCCTTCCATTGCAGAATTTTCCTTCTCTGGATGGACAAAGTACCCTATAGTTGCAACAACGGTGAACATCGGCAATAGTGATTAATCCATTTACTTTGTAAAATAAGCCTGGAAGAGCTATCAACTTGGAAGAGCTCGGTGGACATGTGTGAATTGTTTTCTTACCAGGTTGCTCGATAACACACAGCTATAATGACCAAAGCTGCCATAAACATGGACCTTTAGAAGACAGGTTCACTTCCCCTGTTATATCCCATTCAAGGAGTGGATCTTTATTGCCATAAAGATCAATACGAAATATTGCTCCTTGAGGAGATATCGACAACTGCTACTTTGCTGTTCATAGTCCAGGGCACCATCATCAACTTTCTGCCACTTTGACAATCACTGCACAATACAGAGTGTTTGGGCTTACAGTTAATGCCAATCAAGTACCAGGAGTGAGCAGAATATCTCTGGAAGGGAATGATTATTTGATAGGGAATTACTCCAAATTTAACTATACAGGTGGAGCATCCTTTAACTGGAATGCTCAGCATCCTGAGTACTCAGGGAGTTAGAATCTGTGAAAATGCAGTGTCTGGAGGAAGAAGATCATGGCAGGAGAGCCAAAATCTCCTTCCACCTGAAACCACCAGCGTGTACACAAGCTGTGAGTGCTGTGTACCATTTCTCCAAGGACATAATGCATGAAATCAGCGATACTTTGTGCAGCAGTTGCGCTGCCAGACGCTCCCTGATGATTGGGAGTTGCGTTCCTGAATGGCAGGACCCTTCCGGAGCTTCAAGGAGGTAAGTATTACTAATATCCATAAGGCTTTAAAAGTTCCAGATTTCTGAATCTTTCAGAATTCCAGATTACGCAGACAGAGGGTGATTCCGTAACAAATGAACATGACAGCATGACAAGTATTGGGGATGACAACTGCACATTCCATTATGTTACTGTTGACTTGGCACCCCAAATATTTCAGACCCTTCATTTCTCATGATGCTGAGGTTGAGATTGTAATGAGCAGGGCCCTCTACACCTCTTGTTTCCATCACATGTCCGTTTATCTGTAACTAGTTCCCTTTGGTTATTGTAAAGCGCTGCGGAAACTGTTGGCGCTATATAAATGATGACAATAATAATAACAATAATAATAATTCCATTACAAATGAACATAAAAGCACAACAACTGTTGGGGACAATAATTGCACATTCCATTATGTTACTGTTGATTCGGCACCCCAAATATTTCAGACCTTCACATCTCATAATGAGAGAAAGGGGGGGTGTGAGGGTCCTGAGGACGAGCAACAGCACTAGTGACCTGCTCTACGGTGGGTGCCCGCAAAGGTCTCACTATATCGGGTCATCCAGACGTGGACCCCTTGCTTGATGTGCCTAGAGGGGTGTCGGCTATACCCTCCTGACGAGGCCTAACAAGGCCGAAATGATCGTTGGGGGTTGCTGCACCTCTCATGCAGGGATGACGTCCTTGGCAATCCACACTGGCCACCCTCATTGGGTGAGAGCAGACTGATTTGCATATGGAGCATTCATCCCTGTAATGACACAAGCTAAAACCTTGTGAGACCTGAGCGGGCTCCACCGTAGAGCAGGCCACTAGTACTGTTGCTCGTCCTCAGGATCCTCACACCCCCCCCCCCTTTCCCTCACTTCATATCTCAGAGATAACCTTCAAAAATATCTATTTCTGGTGAAAAAAAACCCACAAATAATGTGCAGTTGCCCCAGTTATCCCTTGCTGGACTACACTGCTGATTTTTTATGGGTGGGAAAAGGCTGACAATACTTTTCAGGATGTAGCCTGTAACCACAGTTGGATGGTGGAAATTTCCATTTTATCCCTTACACCAACTTAAAGTTCTACATCCTTAATTGTTAAGCAAGGACAATATATATTCAGGAGAAATATATATACATCTAAAGTTAGAAGCCAGAACACCCCTTATTACATGAAACATACGATATTTTGGGTTTTTTACTTTTATTTTGAGACAGGTATACAAAATCCATTTATTTGGGAGCCAGAGGTAACATTCTAGTGGCCATTGACCTCTGGATTTGTCAAGAGCTGATATGTATCATGTGTGCTTATCATCATGTTACCTTCATGCAGACTGTCCTTGACACTGCAGGGATCCCACAGAGCTCTGCAATGATCGATGAACCAAGAACGTCAACATAATACGTTGCAAATGTGTTAACTAGCATCAGAAATTAGTTAGAAGAGTGCTGAGGCTCCATGGTGTGTCTAAAGCTAGAACAAACTACGGATGTATGTCCTTGTGCATGGCCACCAAGCCACCAATCTGTAACTGTGACTTTTGAGACTTTTACATTGGATTAGTGAGATAGTGCCAACACCAACAGAAGAGATCTAGGTAAGTGGTTCGTTATCTCAGTGTTCTTAAGATATTTTAAAATTATTATTTTTATACACTGGAACCTGTGCATTTGTTCTCTGCTCACCATATCTCAGCTGGGATTGGTTGCCTTCAAAGCATTTCATTTGTATTTATGGTTTTTATGGTATTCTGATAAATATCACTGAAAAATATAAGGCAACCACAAGCCGACAATCATTAGAGGCTCCCTGATAACAAGTCTGTCATGACCAAGATGCTGTACCAGTGGCTTGAGCCATAATAATAGGGACTGGGGATCGCTAATTAATTCTGGTATATGACCCTAGAGTCTATAAGACTCCATGGAGTCAAGCGCAACCATATATGAACTTGCTTGAGCAAGGCCGCGCAAGAGCCATTTTTGGACACAGGCTGGGGACTATTTGTTCCTAGTCTCCTGCTAGTGGTGGTCAGAAGATGCAGGAGACTGCACTACCCTCTGCACTGCGGCTCCTAACGTAAGTTAGGGATTTTTTTGGTGGAGTTAATTTCAGTTATAAGTAATTTTGCAAAAGCAAACTCAGACCACCAGGGTCTGAAAATCAGTATCCATTTTTGAACTCTGTCTCATTTTTATGACCTACCCTAGGCTCATTCTTCCTTATAGAGCCACAAATGAATGGCTCTGATACAAAGTATAGGAGCCATTAAATTACAGTACGCATCCGCAATGCTCAAGCAAAACAGCTGGAGCCATTACATATACCACCTGAAGCCGATATGTATACCCAGGAGACCTTAGCTTAATGGCTCGGTTGGAATCAGGCACATAAAGTCTGGGTTACAAGCAAAGGTAAAACAGTATGTTAGTACAAGTGAAGATTAAATAATATTCTAGCTGTATTCCAACTTTACCAATTATTCAACACATTAATTTAGGTATTTTCCTATTTTGAGCACATTACAGCACAGAGAGGTAACCTGGAGCATACAGCAGAGTGTGTGACTTTCCAAGCAATGCAGTAACCCTATAGCGAACACCCTCCGTAAGTCATGGAGCACCATGTATGTGACCAATTGGAAAGAGCAGCACACAACACCGTGTTAGCACTCACTGGATGAACAAGTGAACATAGTCTGAGGGCTGTAACGAAAGTGGCACTCTATGCCAGGGGTGCTCATCCTTGACCATCCAAATATTTCAGAACTAAATCCTCCATGATACTCAGCCATTCATTAAAATGGCTATGTCTCCTGGGAAACCTAGTTCCACAACTCCTGGAGGGCCAAGGTTGAGCATTCTTACTCTATGCAGTGTGCCCGCTCAGTCGTAGAGTGGTCGCACTGCTCTGAGTTCTCTTTTGCCTCTCCCTCTCCAAGAGGGGTCTTGGAGGGCTCATTCAGCCCTCTAAGTACAGAGGTTTAGTCCTGCCCAGAACCTGTGAGCATTGAGCTCAGCTTCCTGGGCTTCTGGACCTTTCGGAACTAAATCCCACCAATGACTGTCAATACCAGAAGGCATTGCTGGTGTGTCCAGCCCCCCCCCCCATGCTTTCAGCAGCATGTCCCTTTTGACAGGGCACAGAAGCAAACCAGCCCTGAATAAACTTTTTTTTTTTTTAAAGAAAACAAAAGAAAAGTGTGGAAGAAGTCAGCAAAGATTCCTGTTTAACTCCATTTCCTCCCTCCTCATGTTTTAACTCTAGAGTATCAATTTAAATAATGGGTCACATTACCAAAGTGAAAATATAATATATTAGACTTTATATATATGTATATATATATACTGTTCATATTCCACAACATTTAAACCAAAATTCTGTCCAATATTGTGTAGATCCCCCTTGTGCTTCCAAAACAGCTGTGATGGACTCGACAAGACCACTGAATGTGTCCTGAGATAACTGGAAGCAGCAGATCCTTTAAGTCCTGCAATTTGTGAGGTGGGGCCTCCATGGATTGGATCTGTTGCCCCAGCACATCGCACAGATGCTTAGTGAGTTTGAGATCTGGGGAATTTGGAGGCCAAGGCAACACCTTGAAATCTTTGTCACATTCCGCAAACAATTCCTGAACAATTTTTGCAGTGTGGCAGCGGGCATTATCCACTGCCATCAGGAAACACCATTACCAGGAAGGGGTGTACATGGTTTTCAACAATCTATAGGCAGCTGGTACATGTCAGCTGTGTTCTGACACCTTTCTGTCATGGGCAACACTGCATTTTTAAGCAATTTGTGCTACAATAGCTCTTTTGTGTGATCGGAGCAGAAGGACTAGCCTTCCCTCCCCACATACATCAATGAGCCTTGGGCACCCATGACCCTGATGATGGTTCACCAGTTTACTTCTTGAACGACGTTTGGTAAGTACTAACCACTGCACACTGGAAACATCCAACAAGATTTGCCGTTTTGAATGCTTTGACCCTGTCATCTAGCCATCCCTATTTGGCCATTGTCAAAGTCACTCAGATCTTTTCACTTTCCCATTTTTCCTGCTTCCAAGACATGGAATTGAAGAACTGCCTGTTCACTTGCTCCTAATGTATCCCAACCAGTGACAGGGGCCACTGTAACCATATATTCAATTTTATTCATTTCATCTCTCAGTGGTATTAATGTCGTGGCTAACCAGAGTGTGATAGATATATATATATATACACACACACACAGACCTCTATTTGGGAGGACTCAAGGACTTCATAAAAAAAACCTCTTATTGGGTATGCATTAAAAAATCTGACATTATGGCACCTTGAGCCTTTTTCAAGTATGTATATATATATATATATATATATATCCTAAAAATAGCTCCCACATTTTGAAATGATTTTTCAAAATATCTATCACTGCTCTGGAGTTGATAAGGTTTTAGTCAATGAGGCCCATATTGTGTTGCAGAAATGAGCCGAATACATGTAAGCTGCTTTGTGCTACAATGTAACTACATGACCCACCATTGTGACATGTTAAAAGAGCTAAACTGGCCGTTGCTGGAATCTAGACGCACCCTTCACCTTTCCAACCTGGTGTTTAAGAGCTTTTCTGGGAAGCTACCACCCTACCTGAATAGGCTGCTTCCCCCGGCAGTTCCCTCATCCTATAACCTCAGATCCAGGACCAGCACCTTACTTGCAATACCACAATACAAAAAGAAAGTGGCTCGGTCCTCATTTTCCTACAGAGCACCGCAGTTATGGAATAACCTCCCAGACGCCATCAAATCTTCCCCCAGTCTAAAGTCACTTAAGAGATCTCTATTAACATACCTCAATACGGAATGCACCTGTAAACATGTAACATAGTGACTATATTTATTTTCTGTTAATCTGTATATTTGTGCAATTTTTTTTTTATATTTTGCGTTTTATTACTTTGTATTTAATGTTTTTTAATGTATTTAATTCAATGTTCTTGAACCCAGGACATACTTGAAAACGAGAGCAATCTCAATGTATCCTTCCTGGTAAAATCCTTTAGAAATAAATAAATAAAACTTATGAAGGTTCGTACAGCTCTTTTGATACGGAGCCTATGTTAATGTAGGAGTGTGTTTGTGTGGAATGTCAGAGTACACTTAAATGCGGAGGTGTCATTGTATTAGAGAATACCTGTGTATGTGTTTGAGTCCAGGAAGAGGTTACATTTGGCTATTTTGGCTGAGGGCTGCCTTTGCTTACTGGGTGTCAGCTACTTCCTGGTCCAAGACAACCGCAGGACCCCACAAGTTGAGGGATAGTTTAAGGCTGGGGTCAGACCAGCGCATCTTTAACGTGCGTTCTGGCGCACTTAATCACGGCCGCACTAGCAGCAAATGACGGGCAATGACAGCCAATATACGAAGTACGGTCGCACGAAAGTCCGGCCGCGCAACGCAAGTGGAAAATGAACGCATTTTTTCGAGAACGCAGAACCGCTAGTACGGACGTACAGAGTGCGCTGCGCCCGCTAGCGGTGTGTGTGTGTGATTTGGAGACGTCAGACCCTGCTCATGTCCGGCCAACATAACGTCCAGACGCAAAAAGTTTCCTGGTTTGGATTCGTATAACATCACGCACGAACATGCGCATCGTATGACCGTTTTCGCATATTCCGTGAAAAAATACATCAATGCGTTCAGACGCACTTTTTTACGTTCGCGTGTAAAAATTCTTTCGTTTGACCCTAGCCTTAGTGTTTAAAGGTTTTTTCCTTTAATCCTGTAATGCATAAAATGACCCTAAAGTCTTCTAACCATTTTGCACAAGAAAAGCTTTTTTTGAGTTATTATTTATAATGTGGTCGTCAAGATGAAAAGGATACCCGAGAGGAAAAGAAAACATCCCAGAACAAACAGATCCATCCATAAATACTCCAGCGGTGGTATCACATAATCTCCAGTGACAATGCCGAGTCAACCAGGAACAGCAGGGCATCACCACTATGGCCAAGGAAAATATAATTCAGTCCTGAAATTTCACAATCCACATCCTGAAACAAGCCTTAAGCTGCTGGGGTATACATATGTTATAATAATGAAGCCGCCGTATGTGTTATTGGCTGTGAGGGCTAACGTGTTCCTTTTTATCAACATGTTGGTTTGAAATGAAGGATATTTTATGCATATATTCTTCTGTCGGCAGATCTAAAAAGCAAATGCTGCTGATATCCTATGTCTGTCTAAATGGTCAAGAAGCCGCATGCAAAGAGTATGTAACCATCAACTGGCCCTCGGGGGCCTTTTAACACGATATGATGGTGTATTGTTTCACTTAGTAAATAACCTTTACTCTTTAAAACGGTGGAATGGTTTGGACCTGCCAATCATAAGGATAACGAAGGTACGCTATCCTACCATATCACACGCTGATTTCATGTTTCTTCGTCCAGATAAGAGGTGCTCCAATTATATACCCATGGGCAGGGTTTGTTTTCAGCCAGTACGTGCCAGTACGCCATACCGGCACCTACCGGCTGAGTATCGGCACCTACCGGCTGAGTCAGCGGCACTTCCCAGGGGGCGGCCGCCCCGCCGCTCACTGATCCGCGGGAAGTTCTGTCCACGGCCGCTGAGCGCTGCCTCTGGAAGGCCTCCGCAGCCTGCTACTGTGCGCTGCGGCGCTGGGAGGAAGTGATCCTAAAACGCCACTTCCTCCCAGCGCTACATGGAGATGTAAGCAGCGGCCAGCAGCAGAGCAGCCCTCTTTGCGGCAGATGTGACATCTCCCAGCAGGGCGCGGCGCCGCAGCTTGTAACCCAGGCAGGTCAACGGAGGAGCTGTGCCCGGGGCTGCATTGTCCTGAAAGATGGAGCCGGCGATGCCTGTGACAGCTTCACTGCGAGCCGCAGGAGGGGCCTGGCAGAGGAGAGCTGGGGCAATATATCCACGTGAGCTGGTCTGGGGCAATATATCCACGTGAGCTGGCCTGGGGCAATATATCCATGTGTGAGCCTGCCTGGGGCAATATATCCATGTGTGAGCTGGCCTGGGGCAATATATCCATGTGTGAGCCTGCCTGGGGCAATATATCCATGTGTGAGCTGGCCTGGGGCAATATATCCATGTGTGAGCCTGCCTGGGGCAATATATCCATGTGTGAGCTGGCCTGGGGCAATATATCCAGTGTGAATAAAGGAGTATTTATTAGGACACGAAAAATCGTCATAATAATCAGTTTTTCCCTGGGCGTGAGAGTACCCCCACCTATTTTTCCAGAAAAAAAGCGCTGCCCATGGGACATAAAACATGGAATTTCTATAGTTATGGTAAACTGGCCATTGAATGACAAACCCAACCTATTAAAAAGGTATATATTTGTTACAGGTAAAGTCTAAAATCCAGCTAAACCTAGGATTACCCAGGTAAACCTGACATTACCCAGGCAGCTTTGAGTGAAGTCTGAAATGAAATCAAACATCTGGTTTTACCTGGGTAATCTTCAGACTAACCAACCCCTGTTGGGTAATCTTCAGACTAACCAACCCCTGTTGGGTAATAATGATTTTTAAGGTTTGGGGTAGGGTCAAGGATAAGGTTAGGGATAGGCTTTGGGTTAGGGTTGGCCATGGATATGGGTGATCCTACGTTTTGGATCAATCATAAGCTCCTCCAAAATCGCACATTACCCAGCAACATTTGGGTACATCTGGGTGAAGCCCAGTGGACATCCAGGTAAACCTAGGATTACCCAGGCACAACCCAAACTCTGATATCTTACCCAAAGCTGCATGGGTAAAGTCGGGTTTACCTGGGTAATCTTAGATTTATCCATACTTTAGATTTTACCCATAACATATTCAGAATCATTCCCCGACCTTTAGCAACAGCTAACATCTATCAAATGGGTCGCTGAGTGATTAGTCCACTCTTAGAATTTATATCATAGTTTGACAATGTAACTAAATAGATATTTTTAGGAGCCGGACTGAGCATTTGTTTGGCGATTTACAATTCATGTTGAATAATCAAAAAACCTATTTATAGGGCAGTGATGGTGAACCTTGGCACGCCAGATGTTTTGGAACTATAAGTTGCATGATGCTCGACTAGCCTTTAACCTGTCGGAGCATCATGGGACATGTCGTTTCGAAACATCTGGAGTGGGGTGCCAAGGTTCGCCATCACTGGTCTAGTGTATCTTGTTGGAAAAGGCCTTGTATTATGCAGTGCTTTAAAAAGCTGCCATTAAAATGTTGCTGGTATGAAAAAGTGGACTAATCCTGGTCGCCAAGGAAGAAAAAGTCGAAAATCAATTTATGCTATACTCGCCAGCATGGCAGAAAAATAGTACGAGTTAGATGTAAATGTGGCAGGAAATGGACATGAGCTATGCTGGGCCAAGAAAGCAACGTTTTAATGGCAGCGTTTTCATGGCAGCATTTTAGGCTAGGGTCAGACGAGCGCATTCTGGGCGGACTGTATGTCCGTGCACAACGGACGTACTTTCTGACTGACGACAAGGTAGTGGCCACATGGTCCATTTTAGTGACTGACTTTTTTTTTGACTGATGTAGATGAAAATAAATTAATATGAAAAACATTTTGTCCATCAAAACTGCTGGACGTCAAAAATGCAGTCCCTCGGACTTCGTTTCATCACACACACACAAAGCTATGCGGACGTTGCGGACGCAGCGCACTCTGTGCGTCCGTTCTAGCGGTTTTACGTTCTTGCCTAACTTGCATCCTTTTGCCGTTTCCGTTGTGCGTGCGCACTTCTGTGCGGACGTACTTCGTGTGTGGGTCTCTATTGATCCTAATTGTATGCTACCACGAACGTTAATATGTGCGCAAAAACGGACGTGAACACTGCGCTCGTCTGACCCGAGACTTGATGGCAGCGTTTTAATGGCAGTGTTTTGATGCGCGGCCTAATGGAGATTTCATTACAATGTTAAACCAAATTCTAGCCGACCTAGGAGCCTGTCGGGTTGCGCCCGGTGCCGCGCCACTCCCCCATCTCCTGGGACTCACTGCTGCCTTGGCGCTGCTGCTCAGCCAGACGTGGGGGCGATCTGTCCTTCGGCGGCATGGGTGGAAGGCGTTGACGAGCGTGTGACGTGTGGCGAGACGGAGCTTCCGCATCTGTAACCGTAGTTGTAGATGCTGGGGAAGCCTGGGTTCCTCCTTCCCCATTCCTTTATGGGGAAGGAGACCAGGTGGGCGGGGTTGAGGGGTGGGCAGGGCCAGCACCGGCACCCTATTTAAACCCTGAGCACCAGTGAGACAGTGCTCACTTGTTTTGTGTCCATCATAGCACAAAGATGCCAGAGCTACCTCTTCTCCTACTTTACCTCTGCTGAACCGCTAACCAACGTATTTGCACCTTAGCCGCCCGCCCTGACCACGAGTATTGGATCACCCTCTTGCCTAGATGCCTTCGGATTTGCCTATCTGCATCCTGAGCTCCACATCCCAGGATCCTAACAGAACCTTTGGCAATTTGGCCATTGATAAGTCACTCAGTTTCCCCATAAGTATATAACCCACGCGGAGATATGAGTAATCACATACAATACAGATAACCCATGCCAGAGCCGGTAACAACAAGGTTAACACAAAGAATAACAAGATAACAAATGCTGGTCTGTGACAGGAGAGGCACAAAGGCAGAGGTCACGTTATTAGACAAGCCAGGGTCCAGGAGCAGAGAAATCAAGAGAAGTTAAAGTAAAGAGACAGAAGCCAAATACCAGGACATCAATTGTGAAATATATAGAGAATGTGCTGAGGGGTAACCAAAGTTGCAAAAGGAGGAGGTTGTCCAATAAACTCTCTAACTAGGAACCCCATTGGTCAGGAGATGAGAGCAGTGGAATGTCTAGCTCCTGTCCTTACCAGACAACACAGCAATAATGCACTATATAGTGAATGGTAGGATAGTGCACCCAGAGATGCTCCACCTGCAGGACCAAAGCAAAGCAGCAAGCTCCCTGGTCACTCCAGAGATGGGAGACCTGATGGGGTGCAGAGTGAGCTCTATGAACCAGGGAATGTGGCACTATTTTATTTTTTTGAGAAAGTATTTTACCAGGAAGGATACATTGAGATTTCTCTCGTTTTCAGGTATGTCCTGGGTGACGAGTATGTACCGTTAGGTGTCTTGCCCAAGGGGTGCTCTTGCTGGGATTGAACCTGTGTCTCCACAGTTATAGAGCAGTGATGTTACCTCTATTCCACCCAGCCAGCACTTTATGAAATACCTTTACAGAAATCATTACCTGAAGCCATGAGTTTTGGTTTCTCCAGCCAGGAGACATGGTAAGGCAACAATAGCAAACAAGTCAACATTACATATAGAAGCCTATAAATGATGCGCTGTCAAGGGAAGTTCATTAACCTGATGATTTGAAGGATCAAAAATCTAAATGACAGCTTTAAGGGATATCATACAAGAACAGGGCTGAGTACCATGATCTGCTGTGGTTAGCTCCTCCACTCATTTCGACACAGCTCCTATTGGAGGAGCCCTTACCGCCTACATTCCCAATCACCATATTCCAGGGTTTCCCAGCCCTGGTCCTCAGGTCCCCCTAACAGTTCAGGTTTGCTAGATATGTGAAGCACAGCACAGGTGATATGATTTGCTGCTCAGTGATTGCAGGATTCAATCTGCATTTCCCCAAGGTAATCCTTAAATCCTGGCCTGTTAGGGGGACCTGAGGACCAGGGTTGGGAACCCCCTCTCTATACCTCAAAAATATAAAAAACAATAAATAATTTCTATGGCAGTGATCATCGAAAAATACCACCGACACAACGGACAACAGCAACGACGACAGTATTTTCCCATGGCCTGTGTGCTTTCCATGGAATTGTGTGAGAGGATATAATGAGGTACGTGAAAAGGAAGTTTGCCAATATTGCGCAACCTGAAGTCACCTTGTTTGGCCATTCACAGTCACAGTAACATGGGTGCAGAAAAATAATGTGTCCTATGGTAATAGGAAAGGAAGGGCGATCCTTCCACAACCCCTGTGCTCAGCAACCCCCCATCTCCTTTTCTGGTGGCCTACCTGCCGAGGTGACAGCGCCGGGTGCCAAATGCATCTCTGTGCTCACCACTTCTCGTTTCCGCCCTGGCCTGAGCAGCAGAGAAAACACAGAACAAGGACCCACATGTCAATTTTATGTAATGGGGGTGTATAAGCATTTGGGGGTGCATAGCATCGCTTAACATTACCATAGGACTGCCACAATCCAAAAAACCTTGCACTAGAACGCTGTGTATCAAGGAACCCGACCGTGTGTTGTAAAGCAGGGATCTCACACTCTGCTGCCCCACATGTTTATTGCCTACAATGCCCAGAATTATTTGGATGCAACAGATGGCCAGAGAATCATGGGAGGTGTAGTACAGTACAGAAATATTGTGGGGGGGTGTCAGTGTTTGACAGCCCTGCTGTAAAGCAACCGGTCTAGAACCCCGGGGCACTTAGTCAAGACTCAAGAGCATCAGGAAGGAGTCTAGAGGCAAAAGGTAGGACAGGTGGTATCTTGCCTTGATGGACTCTCCTCTGTCCCAAAATCTATCCACAGGCTTTTTTACTGCAGCGAATTAAATGCATGCCACATGGTCTGCCTGATCACCTTCCATCCGTCTTGACTGTGCACCTCTGATAAAGGCAGGAACAACATTAAACCTGGGCAGGTGACGTGGCGTTCTAGTCTGCAGCTCAAGTTCTGAAGAACAACTTGAACATTTTGGAATCCTTGGGCTTCTGATCGCCATAAAAGCAAGATCAAATAGCCGGAGCACCTGCAATGCCATATTTATGCTACATTAATCTCACATTAGTGGCAGAGGTGGCCTGTGAAGGGTATAATTTCCCTTTACTTTAACTCCGCTGCTGCTACAATTCAGCAGGAAAATGAGATAACAGCAAAGCTTTGCTAATGCAGCTGCAAAACTAACAAGTGAACTAATGGCTGCTACATCTGCAGTGGTTCTCACACACTGCTAGGGCAACGTGCTGTCAGAAAATGATATATATATATATTATATACACACACACACATAGGATAAGCAATCCACTGCATCATTTTATCATATACTAGTGCCTGCCATTGCAGTTACTGCCTGACTGTTTAATAAATAGAATGTTGGCACATTCATTTTATTTATAAACATAGTATCAAAGGTATTAAAACATCTACATTTAATAAAGGGGACGAGTAAACGGATGTGTAAGCAAAGGAATGAGAAGCAGGTTCAAAGGGGGGGGGGAGAAGAAGAAAAGCCAGAGAATTAATTGTGGTGCAGTGCTGCTCGAATACATTGCCACAGGCTTTGTCCTCAACTGGTCCCTATTCCTGAAATTCTCACACAGTGCACGTGCCAGGATATACGGATTTTCCAAAGCATCAGATAATCAGATAGCCGGCTGTCTTTCAAGAACCTCTGGACTGCAACAGCCATGACCCTCAGACCCTGGGCAGCCGGGAATAGAGAAGAGAGATGCAGGGCAGCAGCATCCTTGGTGCAGTAGGTGATCCAACCACATAAAAGCAACTGCCAGCATTCTACTAGCCCCATCTGCCCATGGATGTGCCATCCTTGGACTCAACACAATAGCACACCCCAGAAGACGTTACCCAGTGCGTTACTCATTGATCACCGTGCGCCACATGGAAAATTTGTGTATTAAAACACTTGGTCTGATGAAATAGCCCACCATACATAGAAATGCCAGGCAGCGCCAACTGTGACATCTGCCATGCTGCCAGCTATGGTTGGTCAAGCACATTTTCCCATTGGTTATGTCCAGGTACACGTTAGCATTTATACTACCTAGTGCTGTAAAGTGCTGCAGATGGCAAACATTTATGGTGGGCAGTGCCATCTAATACCCCAGACTTCACACATCACCCATGTCCCAGCACAGCACATACTACAGGCACCAGACATTGTGATGTGGCAGTGCCATCTGCTGCATGAGCCATGCACTGTGGTGTGGCACTGCCATCTTCCATGGGCAGCAATGTAAAGGGGCA
Source organism: Leptobrachium leishanense (assembly GCA_009667805.1). Taxonomy (NCBI): domain Eukaryota; kingdom Metazoa; phylum Chordata; class Amphibia; order Anura; family Megophryidae; genus Leptobrachium; species Leptobrachium leishanense. Next base: position 69,778,819 of record CM019065.1, read on the forward strand.
CTGCCATCTGCAGTGTGTACCAATCATTGTAGAGTATTACATTTTTCATGTACAAGCACTGTAGTGAAGCTCTATCTTCATGTATCCTTAACACACGCTGAGTCCACCCTCATGTAAGCCGTCACCATGTACCTCAACCTGCACTCAGCATTACCGAGCCCTACTGACAGCCGGTGTATTGATACATTGCATTCTATGAGAACATTAGCCCACAGCAGGGGAACACATGCATGAGGTCACACAGTGATGTGTATGCATAAGATAAAGCTACATGCTGCACAGACACACAGGCACTCCTGGCACATGTGTACTGGGATGCATGCTGCCCTCACCTGTGTGTGCACACTGCTCAATGTATAATAAGATATTTAACTACACTGAACCCTGGACATACAGGGGCATTTTCTGCATCTGATCATATATAAATATGCAACAGACACACACAGCCCCTGATAGTTGCATTATAGTGTTGAATCACATACAATATATATGCACACATCACAAGCCTTATATATATATATATTCATTAGGGTATGTTATATGTGATTGCATTGCACTGTGTCCCCGGATTGAAAGCAGGCAGTATACCGCTTATCCCTGTGTACCCGGCATGTTACAGAGTGTACAGACTGCAGCGCCAGCACACGTTTAATGCAAAGACCACCAGTGGTATGTGGGTGGATGTAATAAAGCCATGATGAGCTCACAGCAGCACAGTGCCATGTATAGTGCCGGCTGTAATGCACATTTAGCACAGGTGCAGCATCCAGCCCTGAGCACAGGCTGTGCCAGAGTCTCCTGTCTGTCTGTGTGCGCTGACACACTATCACTATCACAGCGGCAACACTGTGCATGAGACACACAATGATTCCATGGCCGCACATGCCCCTAGAGAGCGGAGACACACACACACACACACTTCTACATCAAACACACACACACACATATTCCCACACCTATATAGGGACACATACACACACCTCTACATCACTTAGATAGATACCTTACACACATACATCGATATAGTGACACAAATGTATTCTCGGTTATAAATTCTCACTCATGCACACACATATACATTCATTCTCACACACACACACATATACATTCATTCTCACACACATATACATTCATTCTCACACACACACACATATACATTCATTCTCACACACACACATATATACATTCATTCTCACACACACACATATATACATTCATTCTCACACACACACATATATACATTCATTCTCACACACACATATATACATTCTCACACACACACACATACATATACATTCATTCTCAACACACACACACATATACATTCATTCTCAAACACACATATATATATATATATATATAAATTCATTCTCACACACATATATATATATATAAATTCATTCTCACACACACATATATACATTTTGTCTCACACACACATATACATTATGTCTCACACACACATATATACATTTTGTCTCACACACACATATATACATTTTGTCTCACACACACATATACATTATGTCTCACACACACATATATACATTGTGTCTCACACACACATATATACATTGTGTCTCACACACACATATATACATTATGTCTCACACACACATATATACATTGTGTCTCACACACACATATATACATTATGTCTCACACATATATACATTATTTCTCACACACATATATACATTATGTCTCACACACACATATATACATTATTTCTCACACACACATATATACATTTTGTCTCACACACACATATATACATTATGTCTCACACACACATATATACATTATGTCTCACACATATATACATTATTTCTCACACACACATATATACATTATGTCTCACACACACATATATACATTATTTCTCACACACACATATATACATTTTGTCTCACACACACATATATACATTTTGTCTCACACACACATATATACATTATGTCTCACACATATATACATTTTGTCTCACACACATATATACATTTTGTCTCACACACACATATATACATTATGTCTCACACACACATATATACATTATGTCTCACACACACATATATACATTATGTCTCACACACACATATATACATTTTGTCTCACACACACATATATACATTATGTCTCACACACACATATATACATTTTGTCTCACACACACATATATACATTATGTCTCACACACACATATATACATTATGTCTCACACACACATATATACATTATGTCTCACACACACATATATACATTATGTCTCACACACATACTCCCACAGTGTCACATACAGTCAAATAGACAGACACACACAGGGACAGACACACACACTCACACAGGGACAGACACACACACTCACACAGGGACAGACACACACAGGGACAGACACACAGACACTCACACAGGGACAGACACACACAGGGACAGACACACAGACACACACACAGGGACAGACACACAGACACTCACACAGGGACAGACACACAGACACCCCGCGTACCGTTTGCTGCAGGTCCGGGATTCCGATCCTGATGATCACCGCGTTCCCCGATGTCTCTTCCATCCGCCGGCCGTGGGGGTCTCTGTCTCGGGTGGAGGGGTCTGTGTCCCGGAGGGGGGGCTCTCGAGGAGGGCTGGGGGTGTCTGATCCGGCGGGGGAGTGGGCAGCGTGCCCGTTGTCCCTTGCAGTGTGGGGGTCCCTGTCTGAGTCCTCGGGGCTCTTGTTGCTTCTTCTCTCCGGGGACTGTCCCTCTGGCTCTCCCCCGGCAGGACGTGGGGTACGGGGAGCCCCGAGGTCCCTCGGGGGCCCCTGAGGGGGGCTGGGTGAGGGGGGTCCGGGCCGCTCCGGGAGCTCAGGAACCGGAGACACAACATGAGCAGGAGAGGGGGAGGAGCGGAGAGACTGCATCTAATAGAGAGAGGGGGAGAGTGTGAGGAGAGAGAGACTGCATGGAACCGAGAGGGGGGCGGGGGATGGCAGGAGACATGGGGTGCGTGGAATACAGAGAGCATGACATGCACCTAATACACAGAGAAGAGGCACACACATCATGCCATGCTCCTAATACACAGAGAGCATGACATGCACCTAATACACAGAGAAGAGGCACACACATCATGCCATGCACCTAATACACAGAGAGCATGCCATGCACCTAATACACAGAGAGCATGCCATGCACCTAATACACAGAGAGCATGCCATGCACCTAATACACAGAGAGCATGCCATGCACCTAATACACAGAGAGCATGCCATGCACCTAATACACAGAGAGCATGACATGCTCCTAATACACAGAGAGCATGACATACACCTAATACACAGAGAGCATGACATACACCTAATACACAGAGAGCATGACATGCTCCTAATACACAGAGAGCATGACATGCACCTAATACACAGAGAGCATGACATGCACCTAATACACAGAGAGCATGCCATGCACCTAATACACAGAGAGCATGCCATGCACCTAATACACAGAGAGCATGACATGCACCTAATACACAGAGAGCATGCCATGCACCTAATACACAGAGAGCATGCCATGCACCTAATACACAGAGAAGAGGCACACACATCATGCCATGCTCCTAATACACAGAGAGCATGCCATGCACCTAATACACAGAGAGCATGCCATGCACCTAATACACAGAGAGCATGCCATGCACCTAATACACAGAGAGCATGCCATGCACCTAATACACAGAGAGCATGCCATGCACCTAATACACAGAGAGCATGCCATGCACCTAATACACAGAGAAGAGGCACACACATCATGCCATGCTCCTAATACACAGACACATTGCCTGGAATAGAGAGGCAGCAGCTAGTGCAGGGCCCGGGGGAAGCTGTCATTCTAATACAGGGTAAGGAGCAACATGTTCTGGGGGAGAGGCTTTCATATAACACACCATGCATGTAATACAAGGAGCCAGAACAGACCCACAGCAATAAGGAAACGGGAGAGAGGGGGGGGGGTACACCTGCTCCATGTAATACAGAGAGCTGGGGGGGGGGCTGATAATACAGAGCACCCAGTGTGCTATACAGAGAGAGAGGGACTGATAATACAGAGCACCCAGTGTGCTATACAGAGAGAGAGAGAGAGGGGGGGACTGATAATACAGAGCACCCAGTGTGCTATACAGAGAGAGGGGCTGATAATACAGAGCACCCAGTGTGCTATACAGAGAGAGGGGCTGATAATACAGAGCACCCAGTGTGCTATACAAAGAGAGAGGGGCTGATAATACAGAGCACCCAGTGTGCTATACAGAGAGAGGGGCTGATCAATACAGAGCACCCAGTGTGCTATACAGAGAGAGAGAGAGGGGGGGCTGATAATACAGAGCACCCAGTGTGCTATACAGAGAGAGGGGGGCTGATAATACAGAGCACCCAGTGTGCTATACAGAGAGAGAGAGAGGGGGGGCTGATAATACAGAGCACCCAGTGTGCTATACAGAGAGAGGGGGGCTGATAATACAGAGCACCCAGTGTGCTATACAGAGAGAGAGAGGGGGGGCTGATAATACAGAGCACCCAGTGTGCTATACAGAGAGAGAGGGGCTGATAATACAGAGCACCCAGTGTGCTATACAGAGAGAGAGAGGGGGGCTGATAATACAGAGCACCCAGTGTGCTATACAGAGAGAGAGAGAGGGGGCTGATAATACAGAGCACCCAGTGTGCTATACAGAGAGAGAGGGGGGCTGATAATACAGAGCACCCAGTGTGCTATATACAGAGAGAGGGGGCTGATAATACAGAGCACCCAGTGTGCTATACAGAGAGAGAGAGAGGGGGGGCTGATAATACAGAGCACCCAGTGTGCTATACAGAGAGAGAGGGACTGATAATACAGAGCACCCAGTGTGCTATACAGAGAGAGAGGGACTGATAATACAGAGCACCCAGTGTGCTATACAGAGAGAGGGGGGCTGATAATACAGAGCACCCAGTGTGCTATACAGAGAGAGAGGGGCTGATCATACAGAGCACCCAGTGTGCTATACAGAGAGAGAGAGGGGGGCTGATAATACAGAGCACCCAGTGTGCTATACAGAGAGAGGGGGGCTGATAATACAGAGCACCCAGTGTGCTATACAGAGAGAGAGAGAGGGGGGGCTGATAATACAGAGCACCCAGTGTGCTATACAGAGAGAGAGAGAGGGGGGCTGATAATACAGAGCAACCAGTGTGCTATACAGAGAGAGAGGGGGGCTGATAATACAGAGCACCCAGTGTGCTATACAGAGAGAGAGGGGGGCTGATAATACAGAGCACCCAGTGTGCTATACAGAGAGAGAGGGGCTGATCATACAGAGCACCCAGTGTGCTATACAGAGAGAGAGGGGCTGATCATACAGAGCACCCAGTGTGCTATACAGAGAGAGAGAGGGGGGGCTGATAATACAGAGCACCCAGTGTGCTATACAGAGAGAGGGGGCTGATAATACAGAGCACCCAGTGTGCTATACAGAGAGAGAGAGGGGGGGCGATAATACAGAGCACCCAGTGTGCTATACAGAGAGAGAGAGAGGGGGGGCTGATAATACAGAGCAACCAGTGTGCTATACAGAGAGAGAGGGGGGCTGATAATACAGAGCACCCAGTGTGCTATACAGAGAGAGAGGGGGGCTGATAATACAGAGCACCCAGTGTGCTATACAGAGAGAGGGGGGTGATAATACAGAGCACCCAGTGTGCTATACAGAGAGAGGGGCTGATAATACAGAGCACCCAGTGTGCTATACAGAGAGAGGGGCTGATATACAGAGCATCCAGTGTGCTATACAGAGAGTGGGGCTGATAATACAGAGCACCCAGTGTGCTATACAGAGAGAGAGGGACTGATAATACAGAGCACCCAGTGTGCTATACAGAGAGGGCCAAGGACATGTGGAGCTGATACAGCTAAAGGAAGACATAGACCACAGGGATACACAGACAGCACTGAGAGCACTAGCATCTAATACAGAGATAAAAGAGCATGGGCCATTTAATAAAGTGACATGGTGGAGTATGGAACTTTTAATACAGAGGCAAGAAAGGAAGGGGCATTTAATACACAGGCAGGAGAGAGCATTGAACATTTAATACACAGGCAGGAGAGAGCATTGAACATTTAATACACAGGCAGGAGAGAGCATTGAACATTTAATACACAGGCAGGAGAGAGCATTGAACATTTAATACACAGGCAGGAGAGAGCATTGAACATTTAATACACAGGCAGGAGACGGATGAGATCTAAAAAATTTAAATATAGAAATGATACAGTAAATAACCAAGCAAATACCTAATAGAGAGAGAAGGCGACATGTAATATCATGACAGCAAAACTGAGACTTGTGACTAGAGATAGAGGGCACATCATCAGCTGTGTAATACAGAGAGAAATGGCAGCATCCAAAAACCAATGGCACCTAATGAATGCATGTGATGTCTGAATACAGAGAGTACCTAACATCTAATACAGAGAGATGACTGCATATTGAAGATGTATTGTTGTAATTTGTATTAAAGCAATAAGATTACATTAAAATGTCTTAATACAGGGAGACCAAAGAGCGCCCAACATCTAATCCAGATAGTACAGAGCATCAGAGTCTGAGTACAGAGAGCAAGAGCAGCATCCAATGCCCACTATACCAAGAGGTGGCATATAATGTATAAGGCAGAGTTTAGGGGAGGTTAGTAATCTTATACAGGGAGAAATCAATGTCCAGAGCAGGGGTCAAATTGAGTAGGACCGCATGAGGAAACAATTACTCCACTATTTTTGTAGGGGCAACTGAGCTCCCATTGGTCTCACACACCACAAAGATTGCAATGAGGTGTTTAGTCATATATTTCCTCGTTAAATCTCAATAAAGGTGATTTTCGTATATTTTTCTTTAAAACCCATTATATATATATAGTGGCAAGAAAAAGTATGTGAACCCTTTGGAATTACGTGGAGTTTTGTATGAATTGCTCATAAAATGTGCTCTGATCTTCATCTAAGTCACAACAATTTGAAAAAAAAAAAACAGTCTCCTTAAAATAATACAACACAAACATTATATGTTTTCATGTGTTTATTGAACATAACATGTAAACATTCACAGTGCACGGTGGAAAAAGTAAGAGAACCCCTAGCCTAATGACTTCTCCAAGAGCTAATTGGAGCCAGGAGTGAGCCAACCTTGAGTCCAATCAGTGTGATATTATTGGATGTGTTGCTGAAAGCTGTTCTGCCCTTTAAAAACACACACCAGTTTTGGGTTTACTGGTTTCAAGAAGCACTGCCTGATGTGAACCATGTCTCGCAGAAAAGAGCTCTCAGAAGACCTACGATCAAGAATTGTTGACTTGCATGAAGCTGGAAAGGGTTACAAAAGTATCTCCAAAAGCCTTGATGTTCATGTGTCCACGGAAAGACAGACTGTCTACAAATGGAGAAAGTTCAGCACTGTTGCTACTCTCCCTAGGCATGGTCGTCCTGTAAAGATTACTACAAGAGCACAGCGCAGAATGCTTAATGAGGTAAAGAAGAATCCTAGATTGTCAGCTAAAGAGTTACAGAAATCTCTGGCACATGCTAACATTTTTGTTGATACATCTACAATAAGGAAAACATTAAACAAGAATGGAGTACATGGGAGGACACCACAATAAAAGAATATTGCAGCACGTTTGAAGTTTGAAAAAGAGCGCCTGGATGTTCCACAGCACTACTGGCAAAATATTCTGTGGACAGATGAAACCAAAATTGAGTTGTTTGGAAAAAACACACAACACTTTGTGTGGAGAAAAAAAGGCACAGCACACCAACATCAAAACCTCATCCCCACTGTAAAACATGGCGGAGGGAGCATCATGGTTTGGGGCTGCTTTGCTGCCTCGGGACCTGGACGGATTGTTGTCATTGATGGAAAAATGAATTCCATAGTTTATCAAGACATTTTGCAGGAAAACGTAAGACCATCTGTCTGCCAACTGAAGCTCCGCAGAGGATGGGTGATGCAACAGGACAATGACCCAAAGCATACAAGTAATTCAACAAAAGAATGGCTTCAACAAAACAAAATACGCCTTCTGGAGTGGCCCAGTCAGAGTCCTGACCTCAACCCGATTGAAATGCTGTGGCATGACCTTAAGAGAGCGATTCACACCAGACATCCCAAGAATATTGCTACACGGAAACAGTTTTGTGAAGAGGACTGGTCCAAAATTACTCCAGATCGTTGTGCAGGTCTGATCTGCAACTACAGGAAACGTTTGGTTGAGGTTATTGCTGCCAAAGGAGGGTCAACCAGTTATTAAGTCCAAAGGTTCACATACTTTTTCCACCCTGCACTGTGAATGTTTACATGTTCTGTTCAATAAAAACATGAAAACATATAATGTTTGTGTTGTATTATTTTAAGCAGACTGTGTTTTTCAAATTGTTGTGACTTAGATGAAGATCAGAGCACATATTATGACCAATTCATGCAAAACTCCACGTAATCCCAAAGGGTTCACATACTTTTTCTTGCAACTGTATATCTTTATATCAAATCGGAGTATGTGTGGTTATTTAACTGCAAGAGGACAATCACTGGTCTATAAACATGGAGACACAGGTTTGAATCCAGGCAAGAGCACCTCTCCAGTAAGTGTCCTTGGGCAAGACACCCAACGGTACATACTCGTCACCCAGGACATACTTGAAAACGAGAAATCTCAATGTATCCTTCCTGGTAAAATACTTTCTCAAAGAAAGAAAAATGGTTAATTGGGGGTGGAGGTAGAAATCTTGGTGAATTCCCACACCGTTGTTTTTGTTTTGTTTTTAGAACTTGACCCCTGGTCCAGAGGCTGAAGACAGAGCATCATCTGCATCCCGTGCCTTAGAAAGAGGGCCCAGGTTTTGTCCAACATCTAATTCAGTAGCTGGAGGCAGGATCCGCTGTCTACAGAGACAAAAAGAACAGCTGACAGTGTACAGGAATACCCCGCTTTACAGCGTTTCGCCAAGACCACAGTATTATAGAGCACTGTACCACTGAATACCAGGGGTCAGCATCCTTTCCCCCAGATGGTATGGAATTACATCTCCAATGATGCTCAGCTACTCGTTGGGTAGTTGGCATATAAGGTCGTGACCCCTGTTGTTTACCAGCCCTGTCTGTTGTCTGCTTGAATTATACACAGGTAGCTGAACACTGCACTGTGCCAGCGTTACATGTTGCACACCTATTCAAATATATGTTAGTTCAAATATGGTTTTAAGATTTTGGACACACTGACAATTGAAAAGAAAGCAAAAACCACTTTGTTGCACTTTAAGAAGATTTTCGCTTTACAGAGACGCTCTGGTCCCATTGTTGTGTTAGTGGCTTATTCCTGTATTGATAAAGCTGTTGTTTAACGGCAAAACGCGTCAAGTGTTACTATGGTCGGCTGCCTTTGAACTGTCTAAATGTTTTCTCGGACTGAGGGTGTTTGCCTGTTATGGAGGTCTTAACTGTTGACTATTGTGGTTTAAAGTATAGTGGGATATTTTAGGCAGCACGAACTACCGAGGTTAGCACAGGGTCTTTGTATTCACGTTTGAGAGATTCGCCTCTCCCGCTTTCATGGTATTTTAATATGCCTTTATATCTTCCTGTAATCTAACCTCCCCCTTTACTCCTATTCTAATTTACAAACTCTGGCCTTGTGAGCGACACCTCAGTATGTCGGTCTATACACACTGGGTTTGGGTCGAAATCTCAACAACCAAGTTCCCGAATGCCAATGTCCTGACGGCCAACTTCCTGACAGAAGAAGTGCCTGACAAATCATGTTCCCGACACAGACAACTTCCCGATGGCCAACTTCCTGAATCCAATATCCTGACGGTCAAAGTGCCCGACGGCCAAATTCCCGACATCCAAATCCCGATGGTTAACCCTAACTCTAGCATCCTAACCCTCTAACCCTAGCTCGCTAACCCTCTACCCTTAACTCCCTAATCCTAACCTTCTAACCCTAACTCCCTACCCATCGGCCAGTTAGGGTTAAGGAGTTAGGGTTAGAGGGTTAGAATTATAGGGTTAAGGTTAACCATCGGGATTTTGGATGTCGGGAAGTTGGCCATCGGGCACGTGTTCCATTGGGAAATTGGATGTCGGGAAGTTGGCCGTCGGGCACTTGGTCCATTGGGATATTGAATTTGGGAAGTTGGCCATCGGGGTGTTGTCTGTGATGGAAACTTGGTATGTAGGGCACTTGTTCTGTCGGGAAGTTGGCCGTCAGGATGTTGGCGTTCGGGAACCTGGCTCTCATCTGAAAAGAGGTCTTTGGACCACTGGGCAACAGTCCAGTTCTTCTTCTCCTTAGCCCAGGTAAGACGCCTCTGACATTGACTGTGATTCAGGAGTGGCTTAACAAGAGGAATACGATGACTGTAGCCAAATTCTTTGACACGTCTGTGTGTGGTGGCTCTTGATGCCTTGACCCCAGCCTCAGTCCATTCCTTGTGAAGTTCACCCAAATTCTTGAATCAATTTTGCTTGGCAAGTCTCTCAAGGCTGCCGTTCTCTCGGTTGGTTGTGCATCTTTTTCTTCCATACTTTTTCCTTCCACTCGACTTTCTGTTAACATGCTTGGATACAGCACTCTGTGAACAGTCAGCTTCTTTGGTAATGAATGTTTGTGGCTTACCCTCCCTGTGAAGGGCGTCAATGATTGTCTTCTGGACAACTGTCAGATCTTAGTCTTCCCCATGATTGTGTAGCCTAGTGATCCAAACTGAGAGACCATTTTGACGGCTCAGGAAACCTTTGCAGGTGTTTGGAGTTGATTAGCTGATTGGCATGTCAACATATTCTAATTTGTTGAGAGTGAATTGGTGAGTTTTTGTTAAATGTGAGCCAAATCATCACAATTAAAAGAACCAAAGACTTAAACTACTTCAGTCTGTGAGCATTGAATTTATTTAATACACAAGTTTCACCATTTGAGTTAAATTAATGAAATAAATTAACTTTTCCATGACATTCTAGTTTATTGAGATACACCTGTATATATATATATATATATATATATATATATATATATATATAAATTTTTTTAACTACTTTTTTTATTTTGAAACAGACCATTTTATTTTTATTAACCCCTTCACTACCAAGTGTTCAAGTGATTTTACAAAAAAAACTCACAAAAAAAGACCACAAAATATTTTTACGACTACTGCTTGGAAAGGAACATTTCAATCATGGCAGAATACCTACCAAGATCAAGCAATTACGTGGCAGACTGGCTCTCCAAATATTGGAGAGACGGCAGCGACTGGAAGTTGGACAAGACCCTTTTCCAATGCCTTTGACTCCTGCGCAACTCCGTGCACTTGGACCTGTTTGCTTCACGCCTGAACCTGCAGGCCCCAGATTTCTTTAGTTGGCTTCCGGACCCAGAGTGCCTGGTAGTGGACACTTTTCTGCAGTGGTGGCTGAAGTCCGGCACCTATGCTTTTCCGCCATTCATCCTGATTGGAGTCCACCATGCTGTTCATCGCCAGAATGTTCAAATTCTCCTTCTCATGCCGTGGTGGCCAGCTCAGCCTTGGTACCTGCTACTGCTGGAACTGTCCTGTGAGGACCCTCTGTTGCTCCCATCGTTCCCCTCGATTCTTCGCGACCCTCATGGCAATTCTCACCCACTGGTTCTCTATGTCTGGTGGCCTGGACAGTTTCGGGAAGCCAGACGCTTTGCCAGGTCTTTCAGATGCGACTCAAACCCTCCTCTGGGATTCATGGGCACCTGGGACTAGAAAGTCTTACCGCTATGCATGGGGAAAAATGGTGTTGCTGGTGTTTGGAATGGCACACTAATCCCGTTACTGCCCCTCTCCCGTTGATTCTGAATTTCCTCGCTGATCTATTTTCAGAGGGGAAAACATATCAGACCATTAACCCCTTCCGGTCTGCTATCTCTGCTGTGCACGCTCCTGTCTCAGGTGTCCCTGTTGGTCAGCTACCTGCAGTCTGTCGTCTCCTCAAAGGCATCCATGTCTCGCAACCCCTCGGCCTCGCTGTGACGATTATATATATATATCTATACTCGTCATAAATGTTTGGTCGTGTTTCGCATGATGTTATGGTTGATATTTTCTTGTATATAAATTTGCGTATTAAAGCTACTGCCTATGCAGGCCTGATTTTCTGAGTTGATGTTTCAGGATTTAATTAAAAAATGTGAATGGCCTTTTGGCTCTTTGCTGGCCACTAAGTCCCCTTTTGAAGGGATATCAAAGGCTATTGTTGATTACCAGGTATAGGCCTTCCTGTCACAACATGGTGGGCCAAGTTAACACCTTTTTGAAATGCTAAAGGGAAGTTTTCAATCTGCAGGATGGGGAAACTGCCCATTTGGTCTGCTCAGCAGCGGGCTAACAAACCAAGCACACCAAAGAGCGTTCCCCAGACTCCGTGGCAGCACCTTGTAATTGATCATGCAGATCAAAGAAGCAAATATGCCATTTTATAGATAGAGATGATCTTTTGATAATTGATATGATACCTTTGAATAAAATTAATAAGAAGTGAACTGAGCATGCTCACGAATTACCAGAAGTGGGCAGACCACCCAACCTCTGCCATGAGGTCTGTCTAAAGCATGAGTGTATAAATTCTGGGACCCAAGCCAGGCTCATTGCTTATTTTTTTTTGGGGGGGGGTCAATCGAAAAATTGAGGAATATTGCCATCTCCTACTAGAGCCCCCCCTAGCGGCTGATCGTCTAGCTTGTATTGTAAGTCGCTAGAATCTGCTGTTTATCTCCTTTTTGTTTCTTTGCTTGTGTGTGTAACTATTTATTGTAATATCTTGTTCTATATGCCTGTGACATTTTTTGTCATAATAAATATAAAAATTATTAAGATTTGCCCCGTCTGATATAATAACTCGCTACCCAGAGAGGCGGGATTATCCCAGTGGTTATTTTAGCTCGGATCGATCTACTAAACGTGAGCTGAGGTGAAGTCAGTCGTTTGAACGGTCTTCTGTTTTGGGGTGCATAGTCAAACAGTGTCTCAGGCCCGCTCTGGTCCAGACACTAGGCTTCTTGGGTAAAAAGTCAGTCGTCTGTGGTGGCAGGGTTCATAAATTACATGGCAAGTGGGTGCAGGGATTGTGCGCAACGTAGTCATTATTCTGGGTCTAGTGCAGATGGATAGTGATTTTTAATCCTGCGTCTACTTCGCTGCGTCACATGTACTTCTGGAGTGGAGGCGTGTATATGACACTCGCTATGCTGATTTCTGGGATGTGTGTGTGGTCCTTGCCTTTGTGAGGCAGTGGTCTGATAATGATGCGCTCTTTCTGCAACAGTTCTCAGCTAGACTAATCCTCTTACTGTGTTTGTTGTCCTTCCGTAGCATTTCAGGTGTTCTGGTATTCGATGCGCATGTCATTTCCTTCTCCCCTGATGGAGTTCTTTTCACCATTTCTTGTCGCACCAAGACTCTCCCCTCCGAACTTTTCCATCCTTATTTTCCTGCCAACCCCATGCTCTGTGTTGCTCAATGTGTGCAGATTTATCTCTCCCATGTTCGACCGCTACACCCCTGCATCGTGGGTCAGTTGTTAGTCTTGTATGTCCCTCCTTTTCGCCCTGTCTCGTGCCCTACCTTAGCCAGGTGGGTTCATTGCCTCCTACTCCAAGTCGGTGTTCCTGCCTCTTTTGGGGCTCAATCGGCTCAAGTCGCGTCAGCTTCTGCCGCCCTGACGTCTGGCGGCTCCCTGTCGGATGTCCTCATGGCGGTTGACTGGTCCAGGGAAACAGTGTTTTGAGTTTTCTAATTTAGGCCCCAACCTCATGCTGCTTCTGGGTTGGTTTAGCCTTAAAAATGCAAAATATGAAACCTCCTGCCTTGATGCAAAATTATGGATTATTCCAGCCTTGGTGTTAGAATAATCTGAATTTTCACAATATGTTAAAAAAAAAGAATAATCTGAATTTTAATAAAGACAGGAGGCGAATATTGTTCCCTCCTCCCTCCCAAGTTTCTCCTGTGCCTGTGTTTTCTAGTATTTCTTTTTCTGGTTACATGACAAAAAAAAACAAACGCCTTATATAAATGCTACTTGAATAAAATTATCTCTCAATTGTTTTCTCCTCCTGATTTTTTGATTGTTCGTGGCCCTCGATTCGGAATTCGCTGCACATGTCAGTTTCATAGCTTCATTGCCTTGTGTCCTTGTTCCTGGTTACCCACTGTTTCCTCTGATCCTTTGCGAAGCTTCAGCTGGGTTAGTCTCAAGCATTTCCGGTGTCCTGGACCGTGGTTACGTTCTATACCCGTCTTCTCTCCAGAATTCCTATGTAGATCCTTTGCGAAGTTCTTCAATTTAGTTCCTGTCTGGGTTATGTTTTATTACGTTGCTTCTTCTCCTGATTCTTCATCCACAAAGAAAAAAGAACTTTGGGAGGAGTTTATAGCTTATGTCATTCCTATGCTATGTTTTCATTGGTTTAAAGTTTTATGATTGACATCTCTTGTTTCTTTGCTGCTGGAGGTTTCAGTATAGGAAAGACATGAAAAATATTCAACTCCTGTCTTTATTGAAATTTGAATTATTCTAACACCAAGGCTGGAATAATCCATAATAATACTGTAAGATATTTAGAAATACTCCCAATGATTTTTTTTTCTTTACTAACATATTTGGTCAGTAGATGGTGCCATCTACTGCCAAATTGAGTTAAATTTGTTGCAGTGAACCACGGACTGCAACTGTATCAGCTGCTGAATGTCTGATGTCAGGGACATCCAGTTAGCCGATATTACAGTTTTAGCTCTTTGGGCATTTTGTCCACAGGGCTAACACTTTGGGGGCTCCCTCTGCAGCCCAACAAATTTAATTTGCATTTGGGCTGCAGAGTTGCAGATCGGCTGGTGCCTTTGAAGCCCGAGATATCTCGATCTCAGTAGTGAAGTGGTTAAAGGACCGTTTTTATTATTTGGAGGCATTTTTACAAAATTTTTGTTGATTTAAGGTCCTATTAAGAGAATAGGAGGCTTCCTTTTTTTTTGTCCAGCTCAGTGGAATTCGCCGATGCCAACTCAGTGGAATTCGCCGATGCCAAATCAGCGCAATTCGGCTGTTATCGGTGCAATTCGTGGTTTTCACCAAAGTCCGGTAACTACTTCAGTGGCTCCAATTTCAGCTAAATATAGTGACCATTTGCTAAATAGAGAAAACAGTGAATTGTCGGGAAACTGGAAAAACCAAAATGGGTTAAAATGCAAGGCACCAAAATTGCATTTAATTTCGGTGCTTTGTCAATAGACCCCTTGGTCTCAAAGACCTCGCATGGGCCTCAATTTGTGTACTATATTTAGCAGCACTAATAAAGGGGTTATTTACTAAGCACCGAACTTGCCACCAAATTGCACCGAACAGGGAATTTCAGCATATGGTGCAATTTCATGGCAGTCCGTCTATCCAGTAAGGCTAATGTCAGACGAACGCAGTCAGAGCGCACTCTGCGTGCATGCACAACGGACGGATGTACTGGCAGAAGATACTGTAGACACCACATGGTCCGTTTTTGTTGAAGGACGTAGAAAAAAAAGGGAATTATGTGAAACAAAATTAATATGAAAAATGATACAAATTTGAAAAGGATATGAAAAAGCATTTTGTGCGTCAAAGTGCTGGATGTCACAAATGCGCTGCGTCTGACATTTAATCATTCACCCAGAATGCTACACGGATGTGGCGCACTCTGCGCGTCCGTCTAGCGGTTTTACGTTCTTGCCTAACTTGCATCCATTTGCCACGTGCGTTGTGCGTGCGCAGTTCGGTGTGTGGGTCTCTATTGCTCATGATTCTATGCTACAACGGACGTTAAACTGTGCGGCAACGCGGACGTGATCACTGCATTTGTCTGACGCCAGCCTAAGCTGTCAGTTCGCCAAATACTGGTGAATTGACAGCAAAATACGGTGCAGTTAGCCACAGAACCCTTCAATTTGGCGATATTCGGCGGCAGTGAAATTGTTCCAGAGAAGTAATAGTTTGTCTATTCACAGAACGCGAAACTGCACCGAAGTGTCAGGGAAATGCCCTGATTTTTGGTAGTTCAGTTGAACAGATTTAAACCGGCGAAACCCATGGGATTAAATGTTACAAAAAAAAAAAAAAATTCTTATTGTTTTAAATGCTTATTCTTTTCATTTTCCGCAAATAAACTTTTTATTTTTTAGAGCACCTTTTTGTATTTTTTGTATTTTTCTGACAAAAGTTTTGTTTCCCATTCTTTTAAAGGTGTTTTAATTTATTCTGTAACAGACTTTTATTCCTTTTTAAAGGACCTCTTTTATTATTTAGACACATTTTAATAATTTCTTATTGGTTTAAACTCCTATTAGGAGAATAGGAGAGTTCCGTTTTGTTTTTGCAGTTCGGTGGATTTCGTCAATGCCACTTCGGCGCAGTTTGGGGCTCTTCGGCGACGTTCTCCAACTTCTTCATGAGGCTTCGGCGACTCCATCTTTGGCCCACTACGGTGACCCTGCAGTGAATAGTGAATTCACTGTAGTTTCAGCTAAATTAAATCTCCGAAGTGGGTTGAGACTGAGGATGGATGATTTTTGTTTACCAGTCACCTTCGCAAAGTTTCCTGCGTGCGTGCCATGATCTTAACACGAGTGTCAGCTGTTGACGCTCCTCGATGATTCACAATATCAGTTCGACTTCACCAGAGGAAGAAATTTCCTAAACTAATTTTTTGGAAATATGATTCGGTGAAATCTCTGCATTACGCAGACCATGATAATCTATGGATGTTGCCTGGCTTTGTTTTGATGTACACATCAGTAATACAGGTTGAGCACCTCTTATGCGGAATGCTTGAGACCCCGAGCATTCTGGATTTTGGATTCCTTAGCATTTCAGAATCTGGGAGAATCCGAGGCTTTAGAGCAGTGGTTCCCAACCGTGGTCCTCAAGTACTCCTAACAAGCCAGGTTTTTAGGATCACCTTGGGGGAAATGCAGACTGAATCCTGCAAACACTGAACAGCAAATCATATCATCTGTGCTGTGCTTCAGATAACTGCAAACCTGGCCTGCTAGGGGGACTGGCCTGTTAGGTTATGTGAGGACTGCGGTTGGGAACCACTGCTTTAGAGGAAGGCGATCAAGCGGAAGAGTCACGGTCTCCTTCCTACTGCAGCTTCCAACGTGTACACACAATAGCGTGCTTTGCAGCTTTTTCTATGGACATGTTTATTGGAGTCGGTGCAACTAGGGATGAGCTGCCAGTTCAAATCGGTTCGAAGTTCGATTCGAACATCGGCTGTTCGAAAATTTGCTAACTTCGAACTTTTTGGGACGTTCGAGGAGAGTTCGAAAAAAAATAATTTCAAAAAAATGCTTAAAAGATTCTAAAAAAAATCTAAAAATAAAGAGACTCTTTACTGCAGAATATAATAATAAACGGTTTATTAGATATTGTATTAAAACGGGAATATTTCCCACTCATTGTTGGTCAAACATTTCCCACTCGTTGGTAATAAAACGTTTCCCATGGCTTCAAATCTTGTTTAAACATGAGCAAAAGCAGTAAAAATTAGCTCAGCGCACAGCGGTGAAATGGCTCAGCACTCAGCAGTGAAAGGGTTAAAAAAAAATTTAACCTTTTTTTTCATTGTTTCCTGTCCCCCAGGGCACTACCAGGACCCCCATACACCTTTTATGGCCAATATCTTGCATATATGCCCTCTTGGAGGGGACCTTAATTTTTGAACGTTCAAGCCTCATTGACTTGCATGGTGTTCGCATTGTGTTCGAGTTTGCGGTCAAACTTTTTTGGGTGTTCGAGTTCAAATGCAGCTGGAGTTGTTCGGCCCATCACTACTCCCCATCTATGCATCAAGACAAAATCAAATGGCACGCTGACCACAGTCCATTCTCTCAAATATCTAGGTATGTGGTTAAACCCAAATCTATCTTTCGGACCACACATTGAAAAACTCTCATCTAAACTTTACCCCAAACTCGGTGCCTTGTACAGAAACAAATCCTGCCTGAACCCCACAGTAAAAGAGCAGATTGTAGAACAAATCCTTATGCCGATCATTGAATACGGAGATGTACAAGGTTATTCAGAGAGAGGTGAAAACCAGGACAATGACTGGAGAAGTGCAAATTCTAGGTCAAAATAGCCAAACCAGAAAAATTCACCCATTTATCTCACTTTCTAAATCAGCTATTTGGTCTAGATTGTTCTCTTCTCCTGCCAATTCTCCTGGTTTTTGCCTTTTGTCTGAATAACCCTGATAGTGTATGCAGCTGCCCCGCAAACACACCTTCATAAACTTACTACACTATATAACTCATTCTGTCGCTTTGTGCTAAAATGTAACTACATGACCCACCATTGTGACATGTTAAAAGAGCTAAACTGGCCATCGCTTGAATCTAGACGCACCCTTCACCTTTCCCACCTGGTGTTTAAGAGATTTTCTGGTAAGCTACCACACTACCTGAATAGGCTGCTTCACCCAGCAGTTCCCTCATCCTATAACCTCCGTTCCAGGACCAGCACCTTACTTGCAATACCACAATACAAAAAGAAAGTGTCTCGATCCTCATTTTCCTACAGAGCACCGCAATTATGGAATAACCTCCCAGACGCCATCAAATCTTCCCCCAGTCTAAAGTCACTTAAAATATTTCTATTAATATACCTCGATACAAAATGAACCTGGATACCTTTAAACCATAGGTTTCAATGCAGCATATGAATCCACACACTGCTGGGAAGTGCCTCTCTGCAGTTAATTAAGGCAGCATATGAATCCGCACATTGCCGGGCAGCAGAGCCGTAGCTAGCTCCTTTTGCACCCGAGACAAAACCAGAAAATTGTGCCCCCCCCCCCACATAATTTTAAAAATCAGAGTCCCCGACCAGTGGCGCAGTGCTAAGCTCCTGGATGCTCCCCGCGACCAGACGCAGTGGATCGGACCACCATTTGCGCTGTGGGATGAGAGGCAAGTATGTGATTTTTGGGGGGGGGGGTTCCAGCTGGTGCTGACTGATTCTGCAGAAGCGGCATCACTTAGCACCAGCGTCTAGCTGTGGGTAACTTTTGTAGCTATGGCGGGATGGTAATTAGCGTTAGGACTTTGTAATCCTAACACTATTTACTCTTTGAACTCCCCATGTTAAGTATAGGGAGCGCAAAGTACAGTAACCTCGCGCTGAAAAGCACAATCTCCTGGATTTATTAACCTGTTACCGTTGGGATTGTAATATGAGGGTCCTGTGCTAGGATGTGATATGGGCAGCATGCAGTAACCTCATTTAACCTAGCACCAACGCTCACATGTGTGAGTGCTAGCGTTAAGGAGGTGATGGGGCCCTACATGTATAGTGCACACACAGTACATGTACAAATACAATACACACAGAATACATGCACGTATAGCAAAAGAACATTTAGCATAATATACACCCCTCCCAGAATAATATACACAGCACTGAGCCCCCAGACTATTTTCCCCAGTTCACATGGATATAATTGCCCCCAGTTCACATGGATATTATTGACCTCAGCTCACATGGATATTATTGACCCCAGCTCATATGGGTATATATTGCCCCAGTTCACATGGATATGGCCCAGCTCATGGATGTGCCCCCCAGCTCTCATGGATATTGCCCCAGTTCTCATGGATAATGCCCCAGGTCTCATGGATAATGCCCCAGGTCTCATGGATATGCCCCAGGTCTCATGGATAATGCCCCAGGTCTCATGGATAATGCCCCAGGTCTCATGGATAATGCCCCCAGGTCTCATCATAGATATGCCCCCAGGTCTCATCATAGATATGCCCCCAGGTCTCATGGATAATGCC
The DNA here is from genome assembly GCA_009667805.1 of Leptobrachium leishanense. Lineage (NCBI taxonomy): Eukaryota > Metazoa > Chordata > Amphibia > Anura > Megophryidae > Leptobrachium > Leptobrachium leishanense. Next base: position 69,798,726 of record CM019065.1, read on the forward strand.
CCAGGTCTCATGGATAATGCCCCAGGTCTCATGGATAATGCCCCCCAGGTCTCATCATAGATATGCCCCCAGGTCTCATGGATATTGCCCCCAGGTCTCATGGATAATGCCCCCAGGTCTCATCATAGATTTCCCCCCAGGTCTCATGGATATCGCCCCCAGGTCTCATGAATAATGCCCCCAGGTCTCATGAATAATGCCCCGAGGTCTCATGGATATGCCCCCAGGTCTCATGGATATTGCCCCCAGGTCTCATGGATATGCCCCAGCTCTCACGGATAATGCCCCCCGGTCTCACGAATAATGCCCCCCAGGTCTCATGGATATGCCCCAGCTCTCATGGATAATGCCCCCAGCTCTCATGGATAGTGCCCCCAGGTCTCATGGATAGTGCCCCCAGGTCTCATGGATAATGCCCCCCAGGTCTCATGGATAATGCCCCCCAGGTCTCGGATAATGCCCCCCAGGTCTCATGGATAGTTCCCCCAGGTCTCATGGATAGTTCCCCCAGGTCTCATGGATAGTGCCCCCCAACTCTCATGGATAGTGCCCCCCAGGTCTCATGGATAGTGCCCCCAGGTCTCATGGATATTGCCCCCCAGGTCTCATGGATAGTGCCCCCCAGGTCTCATGGATAGTTCCCCCAGGTCTCATGGATAGTGCCCCCCAACTCTCATGGATAGTGCCCCCCAGGTCTCATGGATAGTGCCCCCAGGTCTCATGGATATTGCCCCCCAGGTCTCATGGATAGTGCCCCCCAGGTCTCATGGATAGTGCCCCCAGGTCTCATGGATAGTGCCCCCAGCTCACCTCTCATTGCCGCATGCACAGCTGTGAAGGGGTGCAGCCGAGTCCTGCGGGAATGATTTCCGGCGGCCGCGTGCTTCCTGCTAGAACGGCCACTGACAGGAAGTGCAGCCGCTTGCCTGGGATTGATGAAACAGCCTGCCACGATCTTGCGAGATCGCGGCTGGTTGTTAGATCCCAGGTGAGCGGCTGCACTTTCTGTCAGCGGCCGTTCTAGCAGGAAGCACACGGCCGCCGGCAATCGTTCCCGCAGGACTCGGCTGCGCCCCTTCACAGCTGTGCCCGAGGCACATGCCTCACTCGCCTCGCCCTTCCTACAGCCCTGCCGGGCAGCGCCTCTCTGCAGTATAATTAATGCAGCATATGAATTTGCACACTGCCGGGCAGCACCTCTCTGGAGATCGATTTCATTGATTTGGATTGATTCATTTTTTGATCAGTTAGTTGTTCATTTTTTATGAGATATAATTAATGCAGCATATGAATCCACACACTGCTGGGAAGTTCCCGGTAGTGTGCGGATTCATACGCTGCATTAATTATACTGCAGTGAGGCGCTGCCCGGCAGTGTGCGGATTTATATGCTGCATTAATTATACTGCAGAGAGGCACTGCACAGCAGGTGCGGATTCATATGCTGAATTATACTGCAGAGAGGCGCTGCCTGGCAGTGTGCGGTTTCAAATGCTGCATTAATTATACTGCAGAGAGGTGCTGCCCAGCAGTGTGCAGATTCATGTGCTGTATTGAAACCTATGGGTTAAAAAGCCTTGTTTCTTTAAAAAAGTTAGGAAACCCAAAATTTCACCTAACAAAAATGTCTAAAAACCTAAAAGAATAATTAAGTAAAGAAACTTTCATTCTATTGGTAGTAATCTACTTCCCATTCTTAAATACGCAATAAAAAACAAAATAACTCATTAAAAAGCAAAAAAACCAACTGATCTGAATCACCCGCAATGATCCGAATCGCTGAAATGATCCGAATCACCGAATCGATCCAAAATTTCAGATGGTCGATATTTCGTTTTCGGAAATGCTCCCGAAATACAAAAATGGTGAATTTCATCTCTAGTATTGAAGAGGCAATGGGGTGGAGAGTGAATGTTTGACACGACTGCAGGGTATCTATTGTGTTGTGTAGGGATGACAGCTGAATGACATCTGATAGTGAACTAACAGCACTCAATGGTAACCTCTGGTGATGTTAATAATTTGCATTAAGTGGGATGTATGTTAATATTTCAGTTTTCTAGACTTCTAACCCATAGACCCCATTCTGTGCGTAATGTCCTACAGTGAGGAACAAGTGCTGTAAAGGTTCTGGGGGGATCACACAATGGATGGACACAGTGACACATATAGAGTAAAATATTTTCCTAACTATACATACAAGAAAAAGAGAGTACATGGAAGATATTGTCACGTTCCCACGTTCCAACCCTGTCTCCCTGCCCTCTGTATTCCTTATGTCAGTGTTTCCCTGTGCTGCTTTCCCTGACATGCAGCTCAGGGGTTAAGTTCTTTGCTCGTTGAGCTTCTGCTGGTGATATGGGCTGATTACTCCCCTATATAAAGCCATGGGCCCATATCACCATGCTCTTGTGTCCTGGTTCACTTCAGCTACAGATTTGTTCCTGAGAGCTCCCTGTTATTCTATCCTAGTGCTTTCTCAGTGTTTCCCCCTTGTCTGAGTTCTAGGTTTCTGATTGACTTCCTGGTATTGACCCTCTGGCCTGGCTGACGGATTTTCTCTGGTGCTATATCCCCGCTTTGGCTCAAGGTATACGTTTTGGTTTTGACCCCTGGCTTATTCATTGACCACTCTTCTGGACATCCCTAGCGGTTCTGTGCTTATCGTATTATATGTTGTGTATCCCTGTAGACCACGGCCTTAGTTTATTGAAGTCCTTCCCTGCAAGTTATTGAGTATATCTCCTTTAGGTGTCTGTTTTTCCCAGGACTCTGCACGGCTACAAGGTATCCTTTTTCCATTAGTGCAGATTCGGCCACTCTAAGGACCGATCTATCAGTATAGGGCTCCTTCGGTATTAGCCGTGCAGAGGTCCCCAGTGTCTTCTGTGGTTTATTTCCTTATCCTGATTGTTGTGTCACGCATCTCTGCGTATAGCGGCTTTTCCTCTTACCTGGGCCCTACTTGGCGCATGCCAGGTACCGCCATTGTGGCTGATCGTGACAGATATCAGCAACATAAAATAAACAAAATAAGAGCGTTTCATTTTTTGTTAATGGTGTCCTTTTAAAAGAAAGCAGGGATTCAAGGCAGAGACATGAGATTGTAGAAAACAGTGAGACGAGACACAGACTTCATACAATGGAGACCAGGGAGAAGCGGAAGTAATAACACACAATAGAATGGAGCTGAGGTAGCAATTTTATGTAAAAGAAAGCATAGACCTTAGGCAGAAATTTCAAACAAGAGACTAGAGATTCCTGTGCCTTCTGGTAATAAAAGACTTGACGTAAGTGAGATGGTAGAGACGATGCAGAACGTCATGTATTAAAGGTGAGAGATTAGAGGGAGATGTGTCTTGTAGTATGCATGATGGGATCATAACTGATAATTCATGCGTTATGGAGCCAGTACACAAACATCTTTTACTGCAGATTGTTAAGAAGCTAAGAAGAAACTTCATGCAAGAAATGAAGGATTCATGATGGAACATCCAGAGACATTTCATGTAAGAAATAATGGAGAAATTAGATTTTTTTTCTAAGATGCTATGAAACCACTGTGACTTTATCAAGTAATAGAGAAGTTTCAGAAGCGCCAAATTAAAATAAATACTTCAATACTTAGTGTTAGAGCATATTTGTTGTTACCCTTCCCCATATTTTTCTTTCCCCCCTCTATTAAGGGATATTTTCTGTAGTTTATGGAGGGGCTTACACATTAATCAGATGGGATTTTGTCTTTGAAATCAAAGTAGAAAGAGATAACAGTTCACAGTCAGGACTAACAAAAGGAAATGTTTACCTTGACAATGTGCTTCACTTTAATGGCTGTTCAAACTAAATTAAATAAAGCAAACAAACTATTTTGTTATACATTGGGAAGGGCATTAAAGAGAATTTCCAAACAGGAAATTCAAACAGCATCAGGAGAGGCTTCATCGATGAAACTTCCCTGACACAATTACTTTCCCTCTCAGTCAGAAGTTTATCATTGTTGCAGCCAACAGTGTCCACCTTGGCCCATTCACCTCTCCATCTCTATGATGTAAAACCTCTGCAGTAATTCCATAATTTCAAAGTCAAATGAGCTGCTCTATAAACATTTCCATTTTAGACAAAATCTCAGCAGTGCCTCCATAATCTCTTTCTTACGTAAAGACTATGGGGCAGCTGTAGGATTTGGATTCCCTGTTACACTAAGGGCATTATTCAGTAAGTGTCATTGCTTGTCAGTCTTGCAACTCCTACAAAACATCAGCATTTCACAAAGTAAAATTCAAATAGCAACAGAAGAAGCTGCATAGTGCATATTTTCCTGATGCTCCTTAAAGAAACTGCAACAGCGGCACCCCGGCGTGAGCCAAGGTGGGACCCATCTTCAGGTTTCAAAGCCCAAATTGCAGGAGACACCACTACAGACAAGTATACCGACAGGAGGTGAAAACACCACAAGGCTAGGCAGAGACCTAACACTGACAGGCCAGTCTTTAGAGTAGCAGGATCTGAGCTAAGAGAAAAACAATGAAAGGCAGTGCAGAGTCTCAGATACAAACTAGGAATCATACAGAGGGAGTCAGTACGGAATGGGTTAAGGCATAATCATTGTCAAAAAATAGCCAGGGTTCAGAACATCAGAGAGGGACGACAGAACAAGCCAAGAGTTGGTACAAAGTAAATCAACACTGAAAGGATCATCTAGAAAACAAAAGTAAAAAGGAATAACTAGAAATAAACAAAGGTACATAACAAAGGCAGCAAACCAATTAAAATATGAAACACAGGGCAAGTCAAATAAGAAACAAAAACAAGACAATGAAAACAGGGACACTAAGGCTGGGTTCACACCTAAGCGTTTTACAGCGCGCTCCTGCGCGCTGTAAAACGCTCAAACAATGAAATCCCATGATTCCCTATGTGGGCATGTCACACCTGGCCGTTTCTCAGTGCGCATGAACGCGCTGATAAACGCCATACGTCCAAAGAAGTGCGGGAGCTTCTTTGGGGCAGTTATCAGCGCGTTCGTGGCCATATCATAGCCGCGAACGCGCTGCAACGCACGTTCTTTTGTATGCGCGAACGCTCGTAAAAAAATGCGCGCATTGCGCGACGCTGCGCTACGCCGTGGTGTGAACCCAGCCTAAGACAGGGGAAAACAAGGGACCAAAAATATACAAACAAAACAGCAGTACTTGGTGGCAACAAGACCACAGTAATGTACACTTGGAGTAACTCAAAATCAGAGAGCACAGAACTATGGGAGCACCACCCGTAAATAGGGAGTGGGTTAGTGCCATGATGGAGGAGAGCTAAATGCAAGAGGAAACCCCTGGACTGTAATCCAGGAATGGCAGGAAAATAACTAAAACCCAAACTGTATCAACTCTAATACAAGGTACATGGCTGAAAACGTGACAGGAACATGCTACTGAAAATTCAATTTTTTTCCCCTTAAATAATTGGTCAGAGACAGCTGACAGACTCTACTCAATTATTATTATTATTTTTATTTTGCCCCATTTTAGTCACCTTTTGTCCCTTGCCGCATGCAGCTCCACCTCTTCGGCTTTGGCAGTCACGAACTCGAAAGTCCCTGAGGCTTTTCTGTGCAATTTGCAATCCCTGCGCCACTTGCGTAGTGTAGGAAACACAAATTGTGAATTGCAATGGCACTTGTAAATGTTACGTATGCAAGTTCCATAGCACCTGCGCTGAAAGATGGTTTGGAGCTGCGTGCATGCTCCCTTTGTGTCAATGTCACTAGTAACCGAGTAGTAACCAGCAGAGAGGACATTCAAATTTCCAAGCTGCTGGTGACACTGGGTGGGGTGGAGGAAATTCCTCCACTTCACACAGCTTTTAAGCAAAAATTTGGGAATGGGAGGGGAGAGAAGGGGGGACACTCCTCACATCCTGACCATTTAAAAAATATAACGTGGTCAGGATGTGTAGAGTGTTCCTTTAAATTCTATTTTTGTGAAATGACAGCATATATCGGTGTTGCAACATCAGGGATTGTCGACGTTGTTTGCAAAACTGGCACTTACTGAATTACTTCATAATTTCCAGGTACTCAAAATCTGAGCAGTGCCTCCATGATTACTTAAAGTGTATGGGTCAGTTCCATGATTTATATACTCTGTTACACTAAATTTCTGCAGCAGCCACATAATTTCTGCTTCGAGAATCGGCTTTAGTGATCCCAAGTGGAAATTCATTCATGGAGAAGAGTCATTGATGGAGCTTCTCCTGCTACTAACCCTGATAGATCATGAAGTCACCTCATGTAATAGAAACATTATGGCTATTGCAGAGACTTTCAGGGTTATTCAAAGAGATCTGAATGGCTGTCGAAAGGTAACCGAATGCTGAACATTAGCGTTCGGTTACCTTTCTTGGCCATTCGGCTATCCAGAGAGCAGGCAGTTCGCCAAATGTGGCAGTTCGCCAAATAGGGATGAGCTGTTCGGTTCGATCTGTTCGGAGTTCGCATCGAACATCGGCCGTTCGACAGTTCGTGAACTTCAAACTTTTTGGGACGTTCGCCAAAAGTTCGAAAAAATAAATAAATTTGAAAAAAGTATAAAAAATGCTTAAAAAATACTAAAAAAATCTAGAAATAAAGAGACTCTTTACTGCAGAATATTATAAGCAATGGTTTATTAGATATTGAATTAAAACGGGAATATTTTTAACATTGAAGCCTATGGGATAAAACATTCTTGTTACTACAACATCAGGCAGACACGGCCCTCTAATCAGGCACTGTAGAGGGCAGCCTACCGGGGCCTCCCAAGGATCCCCTTGAGGAGCATGCGGCCGCCGGATGACAGAGCTGCGACTGTGTGGGCTAGCCGCCCGGGTGCATGTGGCAGAGACCAGCAGCGCAGGGAGGGAGCCACTGCACCTGCGGAAACGGCAGACCCCCTCCACAACCCAGGATCCAGGGAGCCCCCACTGACCACCAGGCTAAGGTAAGGCGACACATTTCTAAAAAAAATAATTTTAAATGTCCCCGGGAACAACCCTTCGACGGGATTTAATTCACCTGACGTTGCAGTCCTCTGAACGGGCCATACGACGCTTAAATTACAATCATTATACCCAAGGCAATAAAGCTGGCCGGTTATTGGCATCTAAATTAAAATCTAAAAGACTCCAAAACAAGATATCTTATCTATTAGATAAGGGGGGGGACAGGATTTATAACCCGCTTAAAATCTCGGAGGAATTTGCTGACTTTTACGCCTCTTTATATAATTTAAAATCGGACCCGACAACCCACGACCCGGACCCAGATGAGATAATTCGATTCCTTCAGGATGCGAACCTCCCTTCCTTATCCCGTTCGCAAGCGGCAGATTTGCTGGTTCCGTTCACAGAGGAAGAGGTGTATAAGGCCGTTAAGGCTCTCCCAAAGAATAAAGCCCCTGGACCGGATGGTTTCTCGAATCTATATTATCAGACCTTCGCAGATATTTTAATACCGACTCTCACGAGAGTCTTCAATCACATCAAAAACACAGGTGTAATACCCCCAGAAATGCTTCAAGCTACTATCATATCGTTACCTAAACCTGGCAAATCCCCGACGAGCTGTGCGAATTTCCATCCTATCTCATTATTAAATGTGGATGCTAAGCTGTACGCTAAGCTGTTGGCGTCTAGAATAGCACCTCTGCTTCCCCTCCTGATTTCGGCGGAGCAGACCGGGTTTGTACCGGGTAGACAAACATGCGACAATACCCGACGATTTTAGAATATAATTGACATTGCCTACAGAACCCATATGAAGGGACTCCTCTTGGCACTGGATGCCGAGAAGGCATTTGACCGCCTACATTGGGGCTATATGCGCAAGGCATTAGAATCCTTTGGTTTTCCTGCACTATTTATTAATAGTATCATGAGCCTATATTCCTTCCCGACAGCAAAAGTACTGGCATCTGGGTTTCTTTCATCCTCATTCTCCATTACTAACGGCACCCGACAGGGATGCCCTCTCTCCCCACTCATCTTTGTTTTGGCATTGGAGCCGTTGGCGGCGCGGATTAGGCGAGACTCCTCTATCTCTGGCATCTCCACTCCAGATGGAGTCCATGGAGCTATGTTTGCTGACGATATTTTGATTTTCCTTACCTCCCCTGAAACTTCTCTGCCGGCTCTGATGCGCCAGCTTAACTCCTATGGCCTGGTCTCCTACTATAAAAATAATGTGAGCAAGACGCAGACACTACCCCTACATGTTGATGATCTAGTACTCTCCACCTTACGGGGCCTGTACCCGTTTGACTGGAGAACAACCTCTTTAAAATACTTGGGGATCTCACTCACTAAATCCAGGGGCTCTATCCTTAAACTTAATTATAACCCCCTAGTGAACTCTATCTCCTCCCAATTGACCTCCTGGCATGCCCTGGAGGTCTCTTGGATGGGACGAATGGTAGCTTTGAAAATGTGTATTCTACCCCAGATTCTCTATTTTTTTAGGAATATTCCAGTTCTCATCCCGGCCCACATGTTGCTTCACATGCAAAAAATGCTGCAGGCACACATATGGAAGGGGAGGCCCCCGCGCATTTTGGCCTCCACAATTAACGCGACTAGGCGAAGGGGGGGTCTGGGCTTTATAAATGTTACAGCGTATTATAGGGCGGCCTTATTGGCTCAGTTGCTGTCCTCTATGTCCCAGTGTGAAAACCCCCTATGGCTACGGATGGAAAATGCTTATACAGCCCCCTTTCGAGTTCATGACCTGATGTGGTTTGCGACGCTCCCACACCAAAAGTTGGAAGGTATCTTACCATCCACTTCCCTTTCACTTATGGCATGGCGTTTATGGGGAAGACCACTTTTACGACCTTTCCCACTGCTTAGTTTAGCTCCGTTGCGCTTTCTATCCCGCACTATCCAGGACCTGAATCTTGACCGATGGTTCCAATTAGGTCTCACACATATAAACCAGCTCTTTACGGCCACCACAATCAAACCCTTCTCGGACCTGACACGTGAGTTTGCCCTTCCCGCTAGCGACTGCTTCACGTACCTTAGGGTAAAACATGCACTGACTCAACGAGGTATTTCCTCCTTTGCGACGACGGATATTACGGCCTTCCACAGACTGTGCTTAGGTAAAAAAGTTATGAAAAAACCTTTGTCTTTGTGTTATGACAGTTTGTTAACTGCGAACCCTACTAAGAAACTGCCATATATGATCAGATGGGACAAAGACTTGTCGCTCAATTCATCTGAGGAAGACTGGTTCTATGCCACTGAAACGGTATATAAATACACTAGGAGCACTAATCTACGGGAATCACATCTTAAACTTTTATATAGATGGTATCTGACCCCGAACCGTTTAGCTTATATACCCGGACAGTCCGGTATGTGTTGGCGCTGTGGCACCAGTATTGGATCTATTCTTCATATTTTCTGGCAATGTCCGCTCCTTGCCAGCTTTTGGGGGAAAGTTAGCAGACTGATCTCTCACTGTACCGGCTTGTCTATGTCCTTATGCCCTAAACAATACCTATTGAATATGTTACCGATTACTGTACAACAACGCCACAGAGGCATCATAACGATTATACTTAGTGTAGCTAAATTAACGATAGCGCGTCACTGGCTTTCTCAAGTCAGTCCCTCTATGAGAGAAGTCATGTTATCCTTAGAGAATGTTTATGAGTATGAGGGAATGTATCATAGGGCCGTTAACTCTCTGGTTAGGTTTCAAGGTATATGGGAAGGTTGGGAATTTTTTGTAGCTTCTGGGGACTTGATATAATCAATGGGGATAGGACATTAGTGTTGCCGTTCTTGGACATGACTGAGCATCTCGTATCTTCTCTTTTCTTTTTCCTTCTTCTCTCTTTTCTCTTCTTCCTTTTTCTTTGATTTCTCTTAATTTCCCTCCGGTTTTTCCTTCCCGATATTTTTGAGTACTTTTTATAAATTGGGTGGTTTTTCTTTTCTTTGTTGTTTTGTTATGTTTAATGTGTTACAAATTTATTGTGTACTAGTTTAGAATGAAAAAAATGGTTCACTCGAATGCTTACGTTGTATACCATAGGTTGTTGCTAGACTTGTTACTTAGAGGATCCTGCGTGATCCAGTCCTCTTTCAATAATTGTGATTTAATTCTGGCATTTGTTATTTATGTATGAACCTCAATAAAAATTTATATGGAAAAAAAAAAAAAATGTCCCCGGGAACATAAAATAAAACTCTTTTTTTTTTCTTTCTCTACCTGGCTGACTGTATTTAATTACATATAATAGATACATTCAGCCAGGTAGAGGGGGTGGCATGTGGGCTGCGCGGGGTCTCAGGCAGTGGTTTGCTCTTTTTGTGTGTATATTTCTAGAAAATTTATAGGGGAAGGTAAGGGCAGGTATGATATATATATATATATATAGCTAAGATATATATCTATATTCTTATAAATATATATATCCAGACTTGTATTACACACACATTTTGGCAACTAATTTCCCCCCCCCCCCAATTTGGCTGATCCCTCCAGAAGAAATGTTGAACCCGATAGAGCAGAGAATAATATATATATTCTCTGCTCTGTCGGGTTCAACATTTCTTCTGGAGGGATCAGCCAAATGGGGGGGGGGCGCATTTAGTTAGATTGTCCACATGCCACCCCATGTACGTATGTGTATATATGGTCTGAGGTCTGTGGGTGGGTGTATATATACATCTGCGTGTTGATATATACGTATATGTCTGTGTGTAGTATCAATACATCTCTACTCTATACAAAGCGCTCCGTGTCCCTATAATATATATATTATCAGGGGTTATTATTATTATTATTATTATTCTTCTTTACTTATAAAGCGCCAGCATATTCCGCAGCGCTGTACAATAAGCACAGTATAGACAGAGTTACAATACATTGAACAACATTTGACAAACAGTACAGGAGATGAGGGCCCTATTCCCGTAGGAACTCACAATCTAGGAGGGTTGGGGTTGGAAACAGGAGGAGAGGACTGTAAGGTGAGAGTGATTGATGGTTGTGTCAGTGAGTTGGGTGGTAGGCTTCCCTAAATAGGAATGTTTTAAGGGAGCGTTTGAAGGAAGAAAAGTTAGGGGAAAGTCTGACAGTACGAGGGAGAGCGTTCCAGAGAGTGGGGGCTGCGCGTGAGAAATCCTGCAGTCTATCAGACGAAACGGTGATGTGGGGAGAAGCTAGGCGCAGGTCACTGTTTGACCTTAGGGAGCGGGCTGGGGTGTATTTGGTGATTAGTGAGGACAGGTAGTGGGGCGCTGAGTTAGTGAGGGTTTTGTAGGTAAGGATAAGGATTTTGAACTTAATTCTGCAGTGGATGGGGAGCCAGTGAAGGGACTCGCAGAGGGGAGCGGCAGAGACAGAGCGGCGGGTGAGGTGAATTAGCCTGGCGGAGGCGTTCAGGATGGATTGTAGGGGTGAGAGGCGGGACAGAGGGAGGCCAGATAAGAGATTATTGCAATAGTCGAGTTGGGAGATTACCAGGGCGTGTATGAGTTGTTTTGTGGTGACAGCGGTAAGAAATGGCCGAAATCTGGAAATATTACGCAGTTGGTATCGGCAGGAGGAGGAAAGAGACTGGATGTGGGGGATGAAGGAAAGAGCAGAGTCAAGTGTAACTCCAAGACAGCGAACTTGGTTTGATGGGGAGATGGTGATACCCTCCACCGTGATAGAGAAGTCAGGAGGTGGGGAGGCATTGGAGGGAGGAATAAGTAGGAGCTCAGTCTTTGACATGTTGATCTTTAGGTGGTGGGAGGCCATCCAGGAGGAGATGCCAGATAAACAGTCACTGACTTTTGAGAGGACAGGTGGAGAGAGATCAGGGGTAGAGAGGTAGATCTGAGTGTCATCAGCGTAGAGGTGGTAATTAAAGCCAAAGCTGTTGATGATTTTGCCCAGGGAGGAGGTGTAGATGGAAAAGAGCAGAGGACCAAGGACAGAGCCTTGAGGTACACCAACAGATAGAGGCAATGAAGAGGAGGAGTTACCAGCAAAGGACACACAGAAGGACCTGTTGGATAAATAGGAGTCAACCCAAGCAAGTGCAGTGTCACCGAGACCCAGAGAGTTGAGGGTCTGTAGAAGGAGGGGGTGGTCAACAGTGTCAAAAGCAGCCGAGAGATCAAGCAGGATGAGAATAGAATAGTGGCCGTGTTTTTTAGCAGTTAGGAGGTCGTTGGTGACTTTGGTGAGGGCAGTTTCAGTTGAGTGTAGGGGACAGAAGCCAGATTGCAGGGGGTCAAGTAGGGAATTGGAGGACAGGAACAGGGAGAGGCGGTTGAAGACTAGTTTTTCTAAGAGCTTTGATGTGAAGGGAAGCAGGGATACAGGGCGGTAGTTGGATGGAGAGTTGGGGTCTAGGGATGGTTTCTTTAGTAAAGGGGTAACTAGCGCGTGTTTGAAGGCGGATGGAAAGGAGCCAGTGGAGAGAGATAGGTTGAAGATGTGTGTGAGAGCAGGGGTGAGGGAGGAGGAGAGGGGAGCAATTAGATGTGAGGGAATGGGGTCGAGCGGGCACGTGGTGAGATGTGAGGAGGACAATAAGGAATTGACTTCCTCCTCAGTGGCTGGGAGGAAGCGGCAGAGGGTGGCAGAGGGGACCTGTGGGAGTGGAGGTGGCAGATAACTATCTTGTGTTGGGATGTTGCTTCTGATAGTTAGAGTTTTACTGAGGAAGTAGTCTGCCAGGTCTTGAGCGCTGAAGGCAACTGAGGGGGGAGGTGCAGGTGGGTAGAGGAGGGTGTTGAAGGTGGACCAGAGCCGTTTAGGGTTGGAGGACAGCGTAGATATAAGAGATGAGAAGAAGGATTGTTTGGCCAAGTGGAGGGCAGAGATGTATGACCGGAGAATAAACTTGAAGTGAACAAAATCAGCTTCAGAGTGGGATTTCCTCCAGGCACGCTCTGCGGTGCGGGAGCATCTTTGCAGGTAGCGAGTCTGGAGGGTGTGCCAGGGCTGAAGCTGGCGGCGTGGGGCCTTACAGAGTCGAAGAGGAGCAAGAGTGTCTAGAGCAGAGATAAGCGTAGTGTTGTAGTGATTAGTGGCAGCATCAGGGCAGGTGAAGGATGAGGTATGAGGGAGGTGGTGAAGTAGGTTGGAGAATTGATGGGGGTCCACAGCATGTAGATTTCTGCGAGTGTGTGTGCGGGGTGGGGGAGCAGGGTGTTTAGGAAGTCCAGATAGGTTGAAAGAGAGAAGGTGGTGGTCAGAGTGGGGAAAGGGCGACATTTGAACTCAGAAATGGAGCAGAGGTTGGAAAAGACCAGGTCAATAACGTGACCATCGTGGTGGGTAGGGAGGAGGGAGGATTGTGTGAGTCCAAGGGAGGACGTGAGTGAAAGAAGTTTGGAGGCAGCAGGAGCGGAAGGATCGTCAATGGGAATGTTGAAGTCCCCGAGAATTAGGCATGGAAGATTAGAAGACAGGAAGTGAGAAAGCCAGGTAGCAAAGTGGTCAAAGAACTGGGAGGTTGGTCCCGGTGGGCGGTAGATGACTGCCACCCTGAGGGCCAGAGGAGAGAACAGGCGGATGCAGTGTGTCTCGAAGGAGGAGAAGGAGAGGGATGGGGTGGAGGGAGATGCTGGTAGGTGCAGGTGGGAGAGAGCAGGAGTCTGACCCCGCCACCATTTCTCTCACCCGGTCTGGGGGTATGGCTCAAGTGTAGACCGCCATGTTAGAGAGCAGCAACGGAGGCCGTGTCAGAGGGAGTTAGCCAGGTTTCAGTTAAAGCTAGGAGGTTGAAGGAGTTTGAAAGGAAGAGGTCATGGACGGCTGTGAGTTTGTTGCACACAGAGCGAGCGTTCCAGAGGGCGCAGGAGAAAGAGGACAGGCGCTGAGGGATTATGGGAATGAGGTTGCTGGGCTTGCAGGGAGGTGATTTATGTGCGATGGAGATAGGATGAGAGGGAAGTATTGGATGTGTTGTGGGGCCAGGGTTAGGGGATATGTCACCTGAATAGAGTAACAGCAGGAGGGTGAGAAAGAGAAGGTGGGAATGGGATTTGTGGGAGTGGGAGTGATTGGCAGCACGAGAGTTAGAGGGAGACCATGTTCTGAGGGTTACCTTTATTTTAATATTTTTATACTATTCCTATTAAATTAACAGTAATTTTTGATGTATTTTATTCAGTAGAAACTTTTTTTGCCTATATAACATGTGCTTTGTGAAAATAAAACGGTTTTGTGTGTACATTTTAATTTAGTTAGTGGATTTCTGTCCAGTGCGGTGAGAAGCAAACGTAATGCATTGTAGACACGCTGCGAGGCGGAGCGGAGTGAAGTCAAGCCTGCAAAATGTTTGCTTCCCTTCGCTTCGCTACGCTGTGTTTCGCTACACGCTCAGTGTGTCTCAGCCTTTATTCCCGCATCGCTAGCTTACCGAATCAGTTTGTATACTTGTTACTGACCCTGCATGTTCTGAGGACCCGATCTGTTGCCAACTTTGCCTGCCATTTGACTATTCTCTCTGTGTATTCCCTGCCTGTTCTGTTTGCTTCCTGCTGCTACTGGTGTGCGCCGATTCTCACCAATACAGTAGCGCAGTACAGGTGCCTAAACATTGCTGACCCGGTTTTGTTATAGCTGCTGATGTAACTGAATAGATCGGGGATCTCTTCTGCATTACCAAAACCTCCACCACTGTACTCTTCCACAATACCTCAGAGGGGTTATGGTGTGAAGGCACTTGCTGCCACCAAAGGCAAAATATTTGGGTGCACTGATGCCTGTACCAGATTCATATCATTTTAATATTTGACCGCAGGGTCCAACCCTGCACTCTTCCACAATACCACAGAAGGGTTACGATGTGACGGCACTGTTGCCGACACTAAAGGCCCAATTTTAAAGCACCTATTGTTACTTTCATCCAAAGCCTGCATAAGTTTCACCATAATTTAGCCAAAAAATCACTAAACTTGTTCTGCGTGTCCTAAAATGTCTCCTCTTTTCATACAGGCTGCCGCCCCAAGCAGTTGTTTATGAATAGATTAAAGGAAAACAATTTACCGTCATTTGAAATGTCATTGTTTTGTTTTTAAATGTTTCTATAGATCCTACAAATCCGCCACTTCATGGGCAGGTTATGGGGACCTCCTAGGCACAATATTTGAAGGAATTTTTCGTTTTTATTCTTAACCTTTATTTCATGGAAGAAGCACTGTTCCTTTAAAAAGTTTTCTTTTTTACTTTTTGTCCTTGTTTCCTGTCCCCCAGGGCACTACCCGGACCCCCATACACCTTTTATGGCAAATATCTTGCATATATGCCCTCTTGGAGGGCACTCTAAAAATCGAACTTTTGAGTCCCATTGACTTGCATTGAGTTCGGTTTGTGTTCGAGTTCGAAATCGAACTTTTGAAATTGTTCGAGTTCGAATGCGAACCGAACACGGGGGTGTTCGTCTCATCACTACTGCACATACGGTGCCTGTTCGTGGGCAGTGAATCCCCATAGAGAAGCAATGCTTCTGCTATTCAGAGAGCAAAACCCAGCAGTTAAAAGTTGCCGAAATGCCCTGCCATTCGGTTGCTTCATTCGACAGGTTTATTCAGGCGAATCCCATATGCTTCAATGTTAAAAATATTCCCGTTTTAAACCAATATCTAATAAACCGTTTATTATTATATTCTGCAGTAAACCGTCTCTTTATTTATAGATCTTTTAGGATCTTTTAACCATTTGTTGGGATATTTTTGCAAAAAAAATTCAGTTTTTTTGAAATTTATTTTTTAACATTTTGTTTTTTTTTCTGTAACAGCCCTTTTTAATATCATTCATTGGATCTCATATGTAAATTTCAGACATTTTCGCTCAGTAGTTTGTTTGCAAACAGCGTTTCACTTTTCAAACATTCAACCGTACCGTTTTTTTTTTTTCACTCCATTCTTCTGCAGTGTCAGGTTTTTCCGGCGGCTGCTCTGCGCTCTGATCGGCTCCTGTTCGGGTTTCTCCTGCGTCTTCGGTGGGGTTAATCCAGATATTTTTGCGGGTTTCGGTGTGCATTCGTCTGGGTTTTGCGGTGAGTGTTCGGCAGGTTTTCGGCGGCTTTTTCCTGCACTACAAAGTCCCTGTGGTGCTTGCTGAATACTCTGCAGGGTTGCCGAATTAGGTTCGCCAAATCGCGCCGAATTGAAGAGAACGAAAAGTCACCGAACGTGCGGCGTCTTTTCGATTCTCTTTGAATAACCCTGTTAGTGTAACAGAGTATAAAAATCATGGAGCTGACCCATACACATAATGTATCCATGGAGGCACTGCTGAGATTTTGCTTAAATGAAAATAATGTTTATAGAACTGCTCTGTAGACTTTGAAAGGTTGGAGCCACTGCAGAGACTTCACATCATAGAGATTGAGAGATGAAACGGCGGGAGACTGTTGTTTGGCCAGGGAAGTAACATGTACACAAATTATTTCTCATATAGGGAGAGCAGATATAAACTTAACATGTCACATGCAGGTATGTTTGATACGACTGTGTAAACCCTCACCTTGATATCTATTAAGATTTAATTAGGCCATTCTTGTAGGAGGCTTTCGGGTCAGGGTTTAAGACTATCCAATTAGAGCATCATTATATTTTGCTTGGTAGGTTTATCCTGCTCAGTTGAATTAAATGAAGAACAGTGGAAGAACCATCTGCGTTGCTGCAAACTATAGCCCAAGTGCACATTATTATTACATGGTAAAGAATATCCTCATTCTCTGCTCATGCTACGCTAACATGTAGGTGATGGTAGGTGTCAAAGACTATGTGCTTTTGAACAAAAGATGTATAAATAAGGCTCTTGCGGAATTCAATAAAGAAAAAAAAAATGGCTTGATCAGGCACTTCATAGGGGGTAAAATTATACAGAGCTCATCAAACCCAAGAGGGGAATAGAGGGTCTGCTAAAGCAATAATGTCTATGGCCCCCCGCGGAGAGATTGGGAGCCTGAGCAAAGGCTTTTTTTGTAATAAACAGACGAGGAGAGAGAAATGAGTGTAATTTGCACCTCGCAGGAAAAGGGAGGGTGTCAGACTTATCCATGGAAAGAGGGGTGGAGGGAGAAAAGCAATGGTAAAGATAATATAATAGGAGAAGAGGGTTTAATTTCTGGGGGAACTGACTGGAACTGCTTTTCACTTTCCTCGAAACAAGAAAATGTCACAGGCAAGAACAGCACATGGTCTGGCTCTCTAGATAAGGTGCAAAGCTGCTGGACAGTGTCGTTAAAGAGCAAATTCCGCATCCCAAAAGCCGAATGACTGCTTCTCGAGCTTCAGTAATGGGATACATGCTTTTTCTTTTTTTTAAAAAGTATTGTTGCTAAATTACATTATTAAGAAGATCTTTTATGGTTTATAAATTAAAATGGGGAGACATAAATATCAATCTCATACGGGCAGTTAATATAATATAATTTCAAATCTAACTGTGCCACTATCAGGGTTATTCATAGAGAGGTGAAAAGTAGGAGAATGGCTGGAGTGGAAAATTCTAGGTCAAAATAGCTGATATGGAAAGTGAGATAAATGGGAGAATTTTTCTGGTTTGGCGATTTTGTCCTAGAATTTTCCATTCTCCAGCCATTCTCCTGCTTTTCACCTCTCTCTGAATAACCCTGTATGTTTTATGATGTAGGATTACAAAAAACTGCCACTCTCAGCCATGTACAGACAGAGCAATAGACAGAGTTTAATGTGCATGATGTCTGACTGGGGTTACAGCTGGTATTAAGGACTGTGACAAGCTTTGCGCTTAGATGCTGTTGGAATTGCCACCATATTTTCCAGCGCACTCGTTGTTTCTTCATAATGATGGGCATGTTTCCTGTACTATATAGAGCAGTGTTTCTCAAGTAGTGGGTCGCGACCAGGGGCGGACCGGGTCGTGGGCAAGTGCCCCCAGGCCTCTCTAATGCCTGGGACTCGCTTATGCATCTTACCTGCAGCAGTGAGTCCCAGGCGGTGCTTCCTCCCTCACCGCTGCCTCCCTGGTGCTTTCCCATTGGTCCAAGCTATTCCATTGCTCTCAGTGTCTCTCTGAGGCACTGAAGAGCATAGGTTCAAGAAGTAGGCAGCGCCAGACACACGCTGCAGACTTCTCAATCTCTTGGCCAGCTTGAGTTTACGTGATTAGCATAGCATTGAGCTACACAAATTGCGTAGGCTCAGGTAGGGCCGGCTGCCGCTTCTGTGAAGAGATAATGCGCGAAGAGGCAGAGACTGCCGGCGGGGGATCACGGGGGAGCGCGGGGAGCGCGGAGCAGGTGAGCTTGTTAAGTTGTTTTATATTTTATTATTCATTCAGTAGTGATTTAGAGTTGCTTTGTCTATCATCTCCCAGACTTTGAGACACTTATTAAGAGCAGGAAACCAGTTTTCCCATAAATTCTAATTAATTTCATATGTTTCAATTAGTTTATTTTATTGGTTTTCGTTTTCACTAGTTCTGTGATTACCGCACTATCCATTTTTGGAAAGAATGTCCGTTTACAAAATTGTTTAAAAAATTTATACATTGTAGAATAAATTCTAAGGTTTCAGAAATTCCATTATTTTTCGGTCACGACCTAATGACCAAGGACAATTGTGGGTCCTGAGGGTCCAGAGGTTGAGAATCACTGATATAGAGTACTACACACTGCAGGGCAAAATGTCTCATGTGCTGCCCACAAATATAAAAAAGTGAAATGGGTCCTGAAAAGCATGATAGATCTGTCACGCACTCAGCGGTGACTGTGCCCCAGATTCCCACTGCTTCTCTATCAGAATCATTGGACTGGTCAATGGTGTAATTAATCCTTAAAAGGGCACCCTGGGCACCACAACCAATCAATGTCATGTTATAGTGACAATAGTGTCCTCCCCTATACCAATCCCCTGTTCATGTCCCAGAAGACTGAATAAGCCCTTGGAGCAGGCGAATTCCCCTCACCCGTCATGGAAAGCAGTCAGTCATCTTGTGCAGATTAGCCTTCCTGGGTTTAGTTCAGGAATGTACAACTCAGTAGGTTCTTGACCAGCCAATGGGATCTCATTGCACTTGCAATGAGAGCCACTGGATTGGTTGCATACTCATTCTTGCTTATTATTATTATTATTACTACTGGTTATAGGTTGTTAATGTCTTTTTTTATATATATAAGTATATCCTGCCCCATTTGCTTAGAAAGAAGGTGAGGAGAACTAGTATCGATCTAGCAAGAGAGGTTTGTTTATTATAGGATAAAAAAAATAAAAAACAGAATAGTTTTGAGAGGAGGTGATCGAATCTTGAGAGAATATAGTACAACAAAAACTAAAAATTATTATGCAGTAGTGAAGAAAACTACTTCTAACCATAACAGAATACTGGAGACCAAGACAAGAGATATTTAGAGGGAAACACTGCATAGGAGAGAAACCCCCCCCCAAAAAACGCTTTACTAGTAAAAGGGAGCAAACGAGGAGACTTGCCAGGAGGAGGGAAGTATACGGCTTTGCATCTAATAAAGAGATGTAGGATTGCTATATCTGAGAGAGGAGAGACTATATTCAACAGACTTACAGGGCCAAGGTGAGCACAAAATAATACGCAATGGACAAAGAATGGAGATTAAAGATTGTGCATGTAAGAAGACATAGAGAGAGGAGCAGACTGAGACTTACAGTGAGATGTAAAAACAGGAGACCAGGCCTAATACCAGACACTGAGAGAAGGGTGACTGAGTGTAATAGGGAGAGAGGGGTGATTGAATATAACAGCGATAATACGGTGACTGAGTCTAATAGGGAGAGAGGGGTGATTGAATATAACAGAGATATAGCGGTGACTGAGTGTAATATGGAGAGAGGGGTGATTGAATATAACAGAGATATAGCGGTGACTGAGTCTAATAGGGAGAGAGGGGTGATTGAATATAACAGAGATATAGCGGTGACTGGGTATAATAGGGAGAGAGGGGTGATTGAATATAACAGAGATATAGCGGTGACTGAGTGTAATATGGAGAGAGGGGTGATTGAATATAACAGAGATATAGCGGTGACTGAGTGTAATAGGGAGAGAGGGGTGATTGAATATAACAGAGATATATAGCGGTGACTGGGTATAATAGGGAGAGAGGGGTGATTGAATATAACAGCGATATAGCGGTGACTGAGTCTAATAGGGAGAGAGGGGTGATTGAATATAACAGAGATATAGCGGTGACTGAGTGTAATAGGGAGAGAGGGGTGATTGAATATAACAGCGATATAGCGGTGACTGAGTCTAATAGGGAGAGAGGGGTGATTGAATATAACAGCGATATATAGCGGTGACTGAGTGTAATAGGGAGAGAGGGGTGATTGAATATAACAGCGATATAGCGGTGACTGAGTCTAATAGGGAGAGAGGGGTGACTGAATATAACAGAGATATAGCGGTGACTGAGTCTAATAGGGAGAGAGGGGTGATTGAATATAACAGAGATATAGCGGTGACTGAGTGTAATAGGGAGAGAGGGGTGATTGAATATAACAGAGATATAGCGGTGACTGAGTCTAATAGGGAGAGAGGGGTGATTGAATATAACAGCGATATATAGCGGTGACTGAGTCTAATAGGGAGAGAGGGGTGACTGAATATAACAGAGATATAGCGGTGACTGAGTCTAATAGGGAGAGAGGGGTGATTGAATATAACAGAGATATAGCGGTGACTGAGTCTAATAGGGAGAGAGGGGTGATTGAATATAACAGAGATATATAGCGGTGACTGAGTCTAATAGGGAGAGAGGGGTGATTGAATATAACAGAGATATAGCGGTGACTGAGTCTAATAGGGAGAGAGGGGTGACTGAATATAACAGAGATATAGCGGTGACTGAGTCTAATAGGGAGAGAGGGGTGATTGAATATAACAGCGATATAGCGGTGACTGAGTGTAATAGGGAGAGAGGGGTGATTGAATATAACAGCGATATAGCGGTGACTGGGTCTAATAGGGAGAGAGGGGTGATTGAATATAACAGCGATATAGCGGTGACTGAGTGTAATAGGGAGAGAGGGGTGATTGAATATAACAGCGATATAGCGGTGACTGAGTCTAATAGGGAGAGAGGGGTGATTGAATATAACAGCGATATAGCGGTGACTGAGTCTAATAGGGAGAGAGGGGTGATTGAATATAACAGAGATATAGCGGTGACTGAGTGTAATAGGGAGAGAGGGGTGATTGAATATAACAGCGATATAGCGGTGACTGAGTCTAATAGGGAGAGAGGGGTGATTGAATATAACAGAGATATAGCGGTGACTGAGTCTAATAGGGAGAGAGGGGTGAGTGAATATAACAGAGATATATAGCGGTGACTGAGTCTAATAGGGAGAAAGGGGAGGCTGGGTCTAATAGGAAGAGACAGGGATTTGAGTCTAATAGGAAAAGAGGGGACACTATCAGCACAACAGGGAACAACCTGTATAGTAGAACATATGCGATTCGGATCAATTCAGAATTTGCCCGCATAGATGGCAATTAAGTGAATCGAATCGATCCGAATTGCAGATATCCGAATAAAAACTCTCTCCTAATAAAAACATCCCAAATTGATATGAACCAGTCTAATATTATCTGATATGATCAGATCAGAATATAATTGGATACATTTTGATTATTTCGCAATGCTCTACAGTTTTGAAGCATATGCTGCATTCGGTGCACCATATTGGAGCATATGCATCATTGTGTGCATAATTTTTGGAGAACATGCTTAATTTCGTGCCTTATTTTGGTGTGTGTCATTCCGGAGCATTCACGTGTCATTATGTAGATTTTCATATATAATACAATGAGGTTCCGAAAAATGGAAGCAGATGAATATATCAAACCCTTCCGATATTCCGAAGTGGTCTGATTTGAAATGTCGGAAGCTTCCAATATTCCGAATTGCCAGGTTCCGATCCGAACCAAGTTTTTTACCTGTGCACATGCCTACCGTATTGCTAAAGCAGATTGTCAACCTCCTGGACAACACATTCAAATGACAGAATTGAATGGCTCCTTGAAACCTGCTTGGTTTTCCTGTTAGTAGAATATGACAGATACTCAACCTCAATGATGGCTTCCAGGCATGAGACACAATGACATTTTTTTTATTCAATAGCAATAATGTTAAAATGAGGAGCGAAAAGGAAAAAAAATATAAAAAAACCATTCAACAAGGGGAGAAGAAACAGAGGCTACATTGCACACTGTCATGCAGGAGCATGGGAAGAAGTTGCACCATATTGCGTTGAATAATGATGATTTAGGGGCTGGCAAAGGCCATATAAATTAATTTAGTCATTTGAGATCCTGTGGTGTGGTTATGGGGCATGTAAGGATTTTTATTTTGCATATGCGAGAATATATTGAATATTGGGCTTGCATGTCATTGATTTATTCAGTAGAGTACACAGGACCTGATAAATACTGAGCCATCACCACTGACAGCTTGCAGTATTGCCATAGGGCTAGCCACAGGTAGAAATACATACACAATGAGCAGGTGTAGTGCTTCTGATTGTGTTACTACAAAAATGCAACCTTAGTCTCTCAAGGCAAAAGTGAAGTATATATTGTTAATATACAGTATGAGCTGGCAACATAGGAGAGACTTTATCTTCTCCATGCAAGCTGGTAGCTGGTATTAATGTATTTTTGACTGCCGAATTTGAACATCACAATAAAAATGTCACCACACACAGTTTTCTCACAATTTCAATGTTTTTGTTGCAAAATCCCATTTTCGGCTACCTACAGCACTTTGCACAATTTGCATATTTTGTTATTTTGAACTTCTTTCTCATATCATGTATTTTGGGTTTCTATTAGAAGACATTCACCCCTTTCTTTCTCTTCGTAGGATTCTGAAAGGCCAGTCTCTGATTGTATTCTTCGTGCTGCAGTGATCTGTGACACACGACTCGCCGTGGATGTGTCCATTGGTCCAGAGAACCAACTTGTATGTTCCTTCTATATCGATATATTCAGATCTGGCCACATAATAGGCTTAATGTGGCCACTCTGCACTAATTTCTGTCAGTCCCATATTTCAGCCTTGGTTTAGTCGCTTGTTTCACTTTCTTTCTCTCTTTATGAGCCATCTCCAGATAAAGCCGACTTGTTACCGTGAAATATGCTGAGCATTCACTAAGGTCTTTTTCGAGCTCACGCACACTGAAGGGGTTAAGATGTGCATCCCCCATAGGCTATAGGCTGGCCATCCATTGGGTCCATAGTTGGACAGACTTGGCCGCCTGACTATGGACAACTTTTTTGAACAATCTGGGTCGTCCACTGCAAGCAACTATGGATGACCCATTAAAGCCCTTTCAGCACCAGGGACAGCAGCCAGAGTCTCCTTCAGGTCTTCGGCAACATTCAGCTGCTTTTTTTCCCTTCAGTCCAACTGTCGATTCGTCGCACTTCGGGGACCCTGCAGTGACATTTCGGTGCTCCCTGAATAACCCTGTTACTCTTGGGTACCTGTATTCTCCCTTTGGCTATGTGATCCTGTGACACCATAGACAATCCATTCCCCACATGCTAGCAGTAGGGTTTTCTGCTATCTTCTCTTAGCCTGGCCCCACAAAGGCTCCTATTACACTCTTCGCGCATGCAAAAAAAAACGTTAGCGCGCGCAAATTAATGAGGTATTACGATCCGAGCGCATCTTTTCAGCCTTCAACTTTTTTCGAGCGCAAATCCGACTCGCAAAGCCGGGCGCAAATGACCGTTGCGTGCAGGAATCGGTGGGCAGACTGTTTTTTCATGGGATTCAGCCAATCAGAATTAAGAACCACCATTTGCTAGGTTTCGGTTGTTGCGCCTGTCAAAGTCAATCTGTGTATAAGTGCTGCAACAAAAATAAAAAATTAAACAATTTATTAATTTTATTGTGTGGGTATGTGTAGAATGTGTAACTGTACTGTGCTGTATTTTTTTTTTTTTGTGCAGGTTCATTTTGTTTCGGCCAGAACGTTCAGATTGTAAGTTAACACCAGGTTTTCAAAGACGTTACGATACTTTGCGCAAACGTTGTTCGTACGACGTTGCGCGAAGATCATAATACCATCCGCTCAAACGCATTCGCGCTGACAATGGTAAGTATGGCATGCGCGTGCGCACTTGCGCTCACGCTGGGTTCGCGCAGGGTCAATCGCGGTAGACGCTAACGCGCATTGTTTGCGCGAACGTCGTAATACGGCGTTCCGCGCAAATGTTTTTGTCCTCGCGCAAAAGTGCATTTGCGCGCACGCAAATGCGCTGCGCGAGGATTGTAATAGGGGCCAAAGTGTTTTTGTAACAGTGTAGCAGACACTGCAGGTTTTTGTAACACTATAATAGCCGAACAAGTCTGCATTAGAGATGTGCAATTCGTTTTGTTCCGAATCCAAATTCGGACGAAAATCACCATTTTCGTTTTTCGGGAGCATTTACAAAAACGAAATATTGGCCATCCGAAAATTCGGATCGATCCTAAATTTCGGCACGGATCAATTCGGTGATTTGGATCGATTCAGTGAATTGGATCAATTCGCGATTCGGATAAGTTAATTTTTCATTTTTTATGAGTTATTTGGTTTTTATTGCTTATTTAAGAATGGGAAGTAGATTACTACCAATAGAATGAAAGTTTCTTTTACTTATTTTTTTTTTTCGGATTTTTTAAAGTAATTTTTTTGGTGAAATTTTAGGTTTCCTAACTTTTTTTAAAGAAACAAGGCTTTTTAACCCATAGGTTTCAATGCAGCATATGAATCCACACACTGCTGGGAAGTGCCTCTCTGCAGTATAATTAATGCAGCGTATGAATCCACACACTGCTGGGAAGCGCCTCTCTGCAGTATAATTAATGCAGCATATGAATCCGCACACTGCTGGGAAGCGCCTCTCTGCGGTATAATTAATGCAGCATATGAATCCTCACACTGCTGGGAAGCACCTCTCTGCAGTATTATTAATGCAGCATATGAATCCACACACTGCTGGGAAGCGCCTCTCTGCAGTATAATTAATGCAGCATATGAATCCTCACACTGCTGGGAAGCACCTCTCTGCAGTATAATTAATGCAGCATATGAATCCTCACACTGCTGGGAAGCGCCTCTCTGCAGTATAATTAATGCAGCATATGAATCCACACACTGCTGGGAAGCGCCTCTCTGCAGTATAATTAATGCAGCATATGAATCCACACACTGCTGGGAAGCGCCTCTCTGCAGTATAATTAATGCAGCATATGAATCCACACACTGCTGGGAAGCGCCTCTCTGCAGTATAATGCAGCATATGAATCCACACACTGCTGGGAAGCACCTCTCTGCGGTATAATTAATGCAGCATATGAATCCACACACTGCTGGGAAGTGCCTCTCTGCGGTATAATTAATGCAGCATATGAATCCTCACACTGCTGGGAAGGACTCCATTGAGGCTTCGACTTCGACTGCGGACTTTTCCCCCCAGTCTCACTCTGCTCCCGGTGGCCAGAAGAGGTGTATCAGGCCACCGTTCTCGCAGCGGGATGGGAGATGAGTATCAGATTTTTGGGGGAATTTGCAGTTGCTGCTAACGGATTCTGCAGAAGCCTTAGCAGTTAGCAACAGCTTCTAGCTGTAAGTAACTTTTCAGTTAACCGCGACGGGGCGTAATTAGCATTAGGACTTTGTAATCCAACTCTAAGTACTCTTTTACGCTACCCCTGTTAAGCATAGGGAGCGTAAAGTACAGTAAGCTTGCGCAAACGAGTGCAATCTCCAATGCGCTAATGGGTTTTTTAACCTGTTTGTGTTCGAATTGAAGTATGGGCGGCCTGTGCTATAGCTACTTAACCTAGCATTAATGCTCACATACTGTAGCTGAGCGCTGACGTTAGCGTTAAAATTGGAATTTTGCCCTAAATGTGGAAACTCCAACATTTCTGTCCATTCCGGTCTTAAAGAATACTGGGAGCCGCAGCAGCTGCAGCACTTCTTTATGCATGAGAATGCCATTCCTCTGGCAAACACTGAAAAATTGTCATTCCCATGCCATCCCACTGTGCTTAAATCCAGGAAAACCCTTAAAGATAGCGAGTTTCATAAAATTGTGTCTATGTAGAAAGGCATTGCAGCTTCCCAGTATTTCAACCATAAGGGAACGAAGTTCCTTCTGCTAAAATAGTGAAGGAACTGCATTCCCAAGTGTTCCTGCAGGACTTGACACCTGTATGAAAACCAGAAAAATTACAGAATGGTTGAGTAGAGAGCTGAGCATGGCTAAAATATATATATACCTGGCTATAATATATATACCTGCTTATAGGTAATTACATTTAATAAAGTGCGGGTAATATTATTAATGAATTACAGTCAGGAAAAAAATGGTATTCGTCAGCATCACGGCTGGGTATCACGGAATGAAGAGGAGTATATCGCAGGGCCCAGGCAGCAGACGGACAGTTATAAGCCAAGGCAGAGGCTCCATGTTCCTGCAGATAACGGGCCTAATGTAATGGGATGAGAGAAGGTATCACAGAGGAGAGATGTCTATCAGGAAGACGGTGAGGACTGGATCTAATAGAACAGGAATGAGAGGAGATACCGTACAGCGCAAGGAGAAAAGATGAAGAGGGATGTGAACATGGACATGTAGAGGGAGCACCTAGTCTGTAATGTGAGTGTCTTTGAATTATTAAAGCAGCTCTCTCTTTGTATTATACTTACTCACATAATCATGAATTAACAATACGTATAAGTATGAAAAACTACGTTGTGCTGAGATCCAGAAGAAAAGAAGAATCTCACCTGGTGTCATGATCTTTACTATGATGAAATTACATGGGTCTGTTTGCTAAACATTATTAAACATGCTACCCCCAACTCATATATATGTACATATATATTTATATACATATACATATACATACATAGAGATCCTTCTCACTCCAACACTTTTTGTTTGCTCAGGCTTCGGTAAATGAAAACGTCAATTATACAAAATAGCAAGATGATGTACAGCAGCACAAAGGGTTAACTAAAGCAATGTAGAAGTGACTTTTATTACACCAAAAAACACTAACGTGTCAGTCCGAAAGGACTTTTTTCATTTCTGAAATGTTGGTGACTTTGTACTGTATAATAAAAGTCACTGCTACATTGCTTTAGTTAACCCTTTGTGATGCAGTAGCTCTTTTTGTTATTAGACATAATATATATATATATATATATTTATATAGAATCCAAGAAACCCCACACTCAGTGTATCAAAAATAATTGTACCTGCTTCGGTGCAATCCGGCTACATAAAGTCATAAATGAAAGAGGGTCCAAATGCACACGAAGACTTGAAAATGCAATATAAAATATTTATTGTTGCATAGATCTGTGCAACAATAAATATTTTATATTGCATTTTCAAGTCTTCGTGTGCATTTGGACCTCCTTTCATATATACAGTAATTATATATATATATATACACACATATACCTTATCTCTGCTAGAAAGCCACAGTGTGGCATAGCATTGATTTTAGGATTCTGTGTAATAACAGACCCAGGATGCATAACAGTGAGAGATGTCATTTGCATAGCCTACCCAGAATTCCTTGCTGCATATGGGGAATGTGACACAGGAGCTCTGGGATGTAATTCCTTGAATTGCTGTGATGTGCACGTGGCTTCTGCAACAATAAACATAACTATATATATATATAAAACGGTTGTGGTGGAGGACAAAAGGTGAGATAAAAAGCCTCCACACTATAATGGTTATGTTTATTATTGCAGAAGCCATCTGCACATCACAGCAATTCAAAGAACTGCACCCCAGAGCTCCTGTGCTACATTCCCATATGCAGCAAGGAATTCTGGGTAGGACATGCAAATTACATATGTCTCACTTTTATGCATCCTGGGTCTGTTATTACACAGAACCCTAAAATCCATGCCATGCCATATACTAACCCGAGACAGCGCTGTCCTAGGAGTGGCTTTGACCAGTTGCATAAACCTGATCTCTGCTGAGAAAAAAAGCTATCTGCTGCTATGGCATGGCATTGAGGTGAGGGAGTAGTGCCAGAGCAGAATTGGGATTTTGTAATTCAGAACAAGGATAACATGTGGGTCCCTAGTACTCCTTTCTTTTAAAATGGAAGACACTGTCATGGTTATTCAGAGAGAGGTGAAAAGCAGGAGAATGACTGGAGAATTGAAAATTCTTGGTCGAAATAGCCGATTTGGAAAGTGAGATGAAAGGGAGAATTTTTCTGGTTTGGCTAATTTGACCTAGAATTTTCCATTCTCCAGTCATTCTCCTGCTCTTCACCACTCTTTGAATAACCCTGTGTAACATGACAAGTATGATAGCCCTATGGATGATAGAATGTAGGGTTAATAGGTAGTTTCCTAAAGAGCTGGTTTTGGTTACAGCAGTTTCCATGGTGATGGGGTCACATGGGTGTGCTGCAGTCCTGAGGTCATCAGGACTCGACGGCATTTTGGGTGTTGGCTGTATGAGGTGCAGGGGAGCATGAAAAGGTTGAGTAAAGATTCGTCTATAAAATGGTGATGTTTTTTATGTGATTTTATCCTGATGAAAGTTTGTGGATAACAAACTGAAACGTTGATATAATAAAATTGATATATATGGTGAGACCCGAGAGTGCTTGTTTCCTGATATTTATATATTATTTTTTTTAACAGAGAAAGGTTCCCCCTGTGGTAGGCGCTCGTAGGCACATGCCTACTTTGCCTAATTATAAATCTGGCCCTGGTTACCCATATGCAGCAGTGAACCCTGGGTAGTACATGAAAATGAAGCCCTTGATTTCTCACTTTCTTGCATCAAAAACCTGCTTTAACGCAGACACCCTCCTTCAACACAGGTGCCCAGGAGTGGTTTATAATATACTGTAACGGCTATACATACTCAACTGTCTTTTTTAATACTTTAATATAACATTGTGCGCTAAATTACATTCTTCACGCAAACGTTAACGCTCACTTATTAACGCGTGAGCATTAACGTTAGCTGCGGTGTTTACCGCATATTACAATCCAAACGCAAACGGGTTAAGAAACCCGTTTGCGTTTGGTACCTTGCGCTTTTCAGCGCGAGTTTACTGTACTTTGCGCTCCATATACGTAGCATGGGGAGCGCAAAGTGTTAATCAGCGCTGGATTATAAAGTCCCAGCGCTGATTAACGTCCGGCTCTGGTTAGCAAAAAGTTAACCAGAGCCAGAACTTGGTGTAAACAGATTCCGCTTCTGCAGAATCCGTTAACACCAGCCTCAAAAAAAACAAACCACATACTCACCCTCTGTCCCGCGGGGAGGATCTTGGCTCTGTCCGCCTCCTCCAGCTGTCAGGAGCAGAGAAAGACTGGGGGAAGAAGTCCCCCCCAGTCTCTCTCTGCGTATCACTACGCCGACCTGCCGGATCTTGCGGGGCGAGATCCGGCTGGTCAGGTGACCGGCAGGGGGGAGCTCAATGGAGTCCTATGGACTCCATGGAGCAGATGCTCGCGGCTGCACTCAACTTTACTGCGCAATAACAATGCAGGCAGCATATTTTGCGCCTGCATTGTAATCCCCCGTTAAAACGGGGGCGGTAGGGGGAAAACTGCGTGTGCAGTTTTTACTTTCCTACCGCCCCCGTTTTAACGCGGGGATTGTAATGTGGCCCTGTATGTTTATTCAGATATTTTGTTGAATATTTAACGTCAGGAAAAAAAAAAGAAAGAAATTAGCTGGTAAGCCCATTACTTTAAGAAGGCAGCAGCCAATTAGAGCTGAAGGTTTCCATTTCAGAATAAATAGAAAGAGAGGAAGCTTTTTACCGCTTGAGAGGTCCCCTCTGCAGCCAATTCTATGTTATTTCAATGTTAATGACAACAAATTGTTAAAAGGGCATATTTTTCCCCCTAGCAACATTAGTAGTCAGGGCCTGTTACATTGTTTCAGCATCAGGACCAATAGGCTTTTTTTTTATTCTTGTTCCATGCAATGGATGATTGATAGCCAGAATAAGAGCTGAAAGTAGACACACGCACACACAATGCATTTATTTCCCAAGTTATTGGGATATTCTCAGAATAGTCACTAGATTAACCCCTTCACACCCAAAATCAAGTTCTCGATTTTGCATTATAATGCATTGAAAAGCACTCATTAGCAAATCGAAAGACCATTTTCACACCTTTTTAAAGCACGACTAGTGTGTCCCCTGTGGAGAAATGAAATCCTTTGTTTTATGTCTCACCAAGCACCCTGGAGGGGCATAACAATAACTTCAAACAGAAGTCCCAGTCCTCACTGTAACAAAAAAATCAAATAGATTACGGCTGCATTACAGCAGCCAGAGAAAGGGCAGAATACAGGGAGAGCTCTGGGGTCACTCACTGCTGTACAGGAATAAGATTCAGGGGGGTTCTAATTGCTGAAAATCCCTGTACAGTACAGATACAAGGTGTTACTGTAATCCCCATACACAGACAATACACCACATACAGAAATTATGTGTATTTTCTATTGGTATTTTTTGGAAGACACATTGATAATAATTTCATTATGATCACTATAAGGCTAGGGTCAGACGAACGCATTTTTCACGTGCGTTTAGCCGCATGAAATCACGGCCGTGCTAGCAGCAAATGACGTCCAATGCCGGGGAACATACGACGAACGCCGCACGAAAGTTCGTCCGTGCAACGCAAGTGGCAAACGAACGCATTTTTCGAGAACGTCAAACGCTACTACTGACGTACAGAGTGCGCTGCGGCCGCATAGCGGCGTGTTTGCGTGATTGGGAGACGTCAGACGCTGCACACGTCCGGCCTACATAACGTCCAGACACAAAAGGGTTTTATTGATGATCCGTACAAAATTACGGACGAAAATGCGCATCGTATGACCGCTATCGCGTATTCAGTGAAAAAATACGTCCATTCGTTCGAACGCACTTTTTCACGGACAACGTGAAAAATGCGTTCGTCTGACCCTAGCCTAAATCCTCATAAGCAGGAGATCTGACCATTTTTATTTTTCAAAGTTACTGCATCTATCACAAAGGTCTTTTCTGCCTGTATGATAATAATGCAGACCTCGTTTGAAGTTGTGTACGATATGGGACACCATGTAGAGCTCAGAATCTTACATTTCAACAATATTACTGTAAAGGATAAACAAATACATGAAAAATTAAAAATGAGCAAATTAACATTATTTAAATTTTTAAACTATCTTAGAATAACAATTTCTGAGCGAAACGTCTATTTTACCCTATATTTAACTGTTAACATCACATCCTATGTTTCAAATAAATGTTAGAACATTTTTTTTTCAACAGAAATCTCTTGATAGTGAAGGGGTTATGAAGGATAGGAACTGCTGTGATAGAATACATCGATGTAGTGACAGGATTACGCAATGTATGATCATATTTTGTAACCAAATCCCTGTCATTTATTCCTATACTAAGGGCAATATTCCAAAATTTGTGCTAACTTAACCAGAGCTGTTGTAAACTTAACAACTCCATAGACTATGGGCTAGATTACAATGATAATGCTAAAATGAAGACACTAACGGGGGAAAAACATGCGGCTGCAGATTTCCACATCCCCATTTTGGCGTTAGATTCCGGGACAGGCGCTACTTGCCCCGGAGCGAATCGCTACCCTCAATGATAGTTGTGGTAGCGCTTTCTCGCCAGCGCAAGTATCACCTCCTGGAGTCCATAGGACTCCACAGAGGGTTGTGCGGCCAGGCCAAGGGCCCTACGCGATCTTGCTTGTGCGTGATTGCGCAGCGCCGCAAGTGGTCGCCGAGGCAGACTGTGGACTATTTCTTCCCAGTTAAAGTCACTTAGCTTTCACTATGTAATCTAGCCCTCTATCTTTGTCATTAAAGACTAGCTTCTTATGTAAACTGATCACTCTGTGACACATGAATGTCCCCGTTGGATGTACACCTCCATAATTTGACACTTAAGGGCATATTCAGAAACAACAATGTTTTCTGAAATTGCAAAACAAGGGCAAAAATTACTGTTGTTGTAAACGGTGACAAATAGTGACGTTTGCCCAGAAAAATTCCAAACCGCCGCAGGGGAAGATTCACTGTGAAGCTTCTCCTGCAACTGTTTGGATCTTTCTCTTGTAAACCATCAGTGCTTTTTGCCATTACAACAACAGCGATTTTCACCAGTGTTTGCAACTTCTACAAACATTGGCACTTTCTGAATAAACCCTAGACTCTACATTACGGGCACTATGACGTTTCACATTTCCCCTTTGTGTCCTGGTTTCACCATCAGATCGCGGGTCATGCGTTCAGTCCAGCAGCCAACCCCGGGTCACATGACCGGCAGGATCTCCCCTCTTCTGAGATCCGGCTGGTCGGTGGAGTGATCACAGAGGGAGACTGGGGACTTCCCCCCCCCCCCACCCACACTCACTCTGCTTCTGGTGGCCAGAGGTGGCAGATCGGGCCGTCGTCCTCGCCGTAGGAAGAGAGGTGAGTATTTGATTTTTGGAGGGGGGGGTTCAGCTGCTGCTAACTGATTCCGCAGCAGCAGCTCTGAGCTGGTGGTAACTTTTTCGTTAACGCCAGCCCTTAGTAACTTGCGTTAGGTCCTTGTGATCCTACCACTAGTTTCTCACTGCTTGCACTTTGCGCTCCCCATGTTAAGTATAGGGAACGCAAAGTACAGTAATCTCGTGCAAAAAAGCGCTAATACCGATTCGCTAACAGTTTTTTTTTTACCTGTTAGCAAATCGGAGGTGATTCAGGCACAGTGCTATCACCTCCTTTAAGCTAACGCTCACGCTAGTGTTACCTTGAAGGAGGTGCTAGGGCCCTATGTATTTTATAAATAAATAATTCTTCTAGATTGTGATTTCCCACAGGAATAGGGCCCTCGTTTCCTCCTGTACTGCTTTGTCAAAATGTTGTTCAATGTATTGTAACCCTTTCTATGTTGTGCTCATTGTACAGCGCTGAGGAATATGCTGGCGCTTTATAAATAAAGAATAATAATAATAATAAAGAATAATAAAATACAGATCCTAAATGTTCTTATAGCTGCAATGGAAACAAACAGGGTTATACAAAGAGAATTGAAAAGTCACTGTACGTTCGGTGACTTTTCGTTCTCTTCAATTCGGTGATCCTATTTTGGCGACCCTGCGGTGTATTCAGTATGCACCAAAGGGCTGTCGTAGTGCAGGGAAAAGCCAGCGCAAACCTGCCGAACACTCACCGCAAAATTCGGCGAAAAAATATGGATTAACCCCGCCAAACACGCCGGAGAAACCCGAGCAGCCGTTGATCACAGCGCAGAGCAGCCGCCAGAAAAAGCCGACACAGCAGACGAATGGAGTGAAAAAAAAAAACAGTACGCTTGAAAGTTTGAAATTTGAAACGCTGTTTGCAAAAAAAAATACTGAGTGAAAATGTCTGGAGTTTACATATAAGATCCAATGAATGATAACGATGATCTGCAATTTCTCAACCTTTATTTGTTGTTTTCAAATGAATAGGTGTATCTGAATGGATTTTTTGCGCAGATTCCGAAAATGACCTTCAAAATTCCGTATCACGTAAAGTTTTTTCACAAATGATGGAAATGTGAAAATTTTAAGAAATTTAATTTTTTAACGACATTGCTATATGGCAACGTTTGTAACGTGTGAAAATGTTCTCTGGAGGGGCGGAATGATTGTTTAAGGAATAGATAAACATAAATACATATTCAAAAGCAAACATACCTAACATTCGCCGCTCCCCTTCAAACTTCCTCTTTTTGGATTGTCTTCGGTGTGCGTCCGTACAGTCTCTGTTCAACATCCAACAATAGTCGGCCATCATATGTACAGTCCACTTTCCTTGGTATCTCTTTTCCATCACTTTAATATCCTGATGGAAGCGCTCGCCATGTTCTTCCGAAAAATCACCAAGATTGTTAGGAAAGTCATTTAGATGAGCATGAAGAAAGTGAACTTTGACGCTCATGTTGCAACCAAGCAGTTCATAGGATTCCAGCATATCCTCGACAAAAGTGGTGTAATTTGAAGCCTTCGTGTTCCCCAAAAAGTTGTGTACCACATTTCTGAATGCAGTCCATGCTCGCAATTCGCACTCACTCATGGTTTCCTCGACTATGTTGTCTGCCATTCATTTTCATATTTGAGGGCCTATGAAAATGGCAGCTTTAATTTTTTTCAGATGTGATTGATGGAAATTTACCACCAAGATACTGAAAGCAGTTACTGTCCCTGCTTAAAGCTGTCACGAATTGCTTCATTAAGCCAAGTTTGATGTGTAAAGGTGGCAACAGTATTTTCGAGGGATCAACCAGTGGAAGCGAAACAATGTTTTTTTCGCCAGGTGTGAATGTACTTCTGACTGGTCACTGCTGCCGAACCCAATGTTCCGTCCTTGCTCTGGAGTCCCATTCACACGAAAAGCAAGGAAATTTGGTGTAGCCTGCTTGTTGGCCGAGCAATATTCCAATCCCCTTGAAATCCCCGCACAAAGACCATTCATGAAACGTTTTTTTTTTAAATTTTCACATTTCTGTCATTTCTGAAAAAACCTGGCGTGATACGGAATTTTGAAGGTCATTTTCAGAATCTGCGCAAGAAATCCATTCAGATACACCTATTCATTTCAAAACAACAAAACCTTGCATATTGGTGTAATAAAAAGGGCTGTTACAGAAAAAAGAAAAAACAATTAAACAAAAAAAAAAAGGAATTTTTTGAATGAAGAGACCTTTTACGGCAGAATATAACAATAAACGGTTTATTAGATATTGAATTAAAACGGGAAT
Organism: Leptobrachium leishanense; assembly: GCA_009667805.1. Lineage (NCBI taxonomy): Eukaryota > Metazoa > Chordata > Amphibia > Anura > Megophryidae > Leptobrachium > Leptobrachium leishanense. Next base: position 69,833,555 of record CM019065.1, read on the forward strand.
TGTTTTAACATTGAAGCCTTTGGGATTCGTCTGTATAAATCTGCCGAATGAAACCACCAAACAGCGGGGCAATTCGGCAACTTTTCCCTGCTGTTTTGTGTTCTCTGAATAGCCGAAGCATTGCTTCTCTATGGGGATTACACCGCCGTCGAACAGGCATCGAACAGGCACCGTACGTGCAGGCAATTCGCCAGGATTTGGTGAACTGCCTGCTCTCTGAATAGCTGAATGGCCAGGAAAGGTAACTGTACGCTGAATTTCACTGTTCGGTTACCTTTCGGCCACAATTCGGATCTCTTTGAATAACCCTGATAGTGTTCCTCGATGCCAATTACAAGGGTTTTAAGATGAATGTAATGGATGGAAATTACATGTGATTGAGGCTGTCGGAATCCAGCATAGCCGTTTGTAATTCTATATTACATATAACTGGACATGTAGGTGTCTGTCTACAAGTGTCACCAAGACCATGGATTAGAATAACATACAGCAATGCAGCCAATTTTCCAGCACGAGTATTTAGGCCTAAAATATGTAATTCCCTTATCAGTTCTCCACAATTCCTAGTTTTGTGAATAACCCTGATGGTGGAACATCATTTATTATACATGAACTGGAGCATTGTTAGCGTTATGATCACAACAGAGGTTGCAGGATATTTAGGCGCTGATCCAATTAGCCATGAATTGAATAAATAAACCCCAAGAGTAAATCGATTTTTTTCGCTAGACAGATGCTCGCTTGTCATGTACCATTTAAGCTGAAAAATCAGCTTATGGCTGTTAGTGTAAATGGTTGCAAAGTTGTAGTAGTTTGCTCTGCGTCTCAGTGATCCTGGGAGTTTCTGAGATTGCAGGGAATCCCCGAACATTCCACATTTTGATTCTTCTGGATTCTGGAATCTAGATTCTTTTTTTTTGTTTGTTTTTGGAATCTTCCAGATTTTTCGAATTCCGGATAAGGGGTGCTCAACATGTATCGATTTACAGACAAACCAGGACATACGCAGGTCTATTCGCTGAAGGTGAAACTCAGGAGAACTGGCAGGAGAAGAGAACAATCAAGACCGAAAAGCCGATTTGGAAACAGATAAATGGCAAAAATTTTCTGGTTTGGCTACTTTGACCTAGAATTTTCATATCTCCAGTCATTCTCCGGAGTTTCACCTTTACTGGATAGACCTGACAGTGTATGTACACACAGAAGGAACGACAACATAAAAATAAGTGCCATGGCAATTTGAGGCAACTAAAGGGAGTCTAACGATACAAAAACTTGCAGGGTTATTCAAAGAGATCCGAATGGCTGCCGAAAGGGAACCGAACGCTAAAATTCAGCATACTGTTGCCTTTCCTGGCCATTTGGCTATTCAGAGAGCAGGCAATTCGCCAAATCCTGGCGAATTGAATGCACATACGGTGCCTGTTCGAGGGCAGTGAATTCCCCTTAGAGAAGCAATGCTTTAACTATTCAGAGGTTTTTCCGGCAGCTGCTCTACGCTGTGATCGGCTCCTATTCGGGTTTCTCCGGCGTGTTCGGCGGGGTTAATCCAGATGTTTTTGTGGGTTTTCGGTGTGCTTTCGTGGGTTTTGCGGTGAGTTTTCGGCAGGTTTGCAGTGACTTTTCCCTGCAATTCGGGGACCCTGTGGTGCTTGCTGAATACACCGCAGGGTCGCCTAAATGGGATCGCCAAATCATGCCGAATTGAAGAGAATGAAAAGTCACCGAACATGCAGTGACTTTTCTATTCTCTTTGAATAACCCTGAAGCAATCTTGCTAATATGGGATGTCAGCGCCTCACCAGTGCCTTGCCAGGAAAGCCCAGGTTGATGTCACGGACTGCGTCGAGCGTGGCGTGCGTGGTGTGAGTGTGAGCCCAGGATGCAGTAATAGCAGCAGAAGACAGGGATTAGGCAGGTTACTGGGTTTATTTGTATTACAAATAAACAAACAGAACTAAATAAACTGATACAGGGAACAATAATAGCAAGAGGGAAAACACAGATACCGGTATGGGTGATGGTACCCAGAGCAGAGGGAAGACAGGGATCTCTTTGGTAGACTTGGGTCTCAGGAACTTCATGAAGTAGGTCTGCACTAGATAGGGTTGTGAACTTCAATGAGGAAGCATTGGATCAGGGGTGTAGCTTCCTCATAAGCAAGATCAATTAGGGAGTTTTAAGGGCAGGTGTGGTTCCTGGTCCATATGCAAATTATAGTCCAAGAAGCATATGGAGGAAAAGTCCTAGAACCTGCATAAGGCAATGCAGGACATGGCAAAAAAGGGGAACAAAAGGGGGCGCCAGAGGGTCTGGAGGTTCGGACCGTGACAGTTGAGTGACTGTGAATCATTACACATGTAGAGAAATCTGGAGAACATATGACTTGCAGTTCTGCCACAATGTTTCATGAAAATATTTGCATGGGATCAGTGGTCATGTCGAGGGAGAATGCAGTTCTTCCACTATTTTTGCAGAGGGAACGGAGTTCCCAGTGGTCCCACACTCTATAAAGATTGAATTCAGGTGTTGAATCATGTCGTACTTTGTTAAGGCGCAATATAGGAATTATCATATATTTTTGCTAAAATCCACTTATACATAAATATATTAGACTTGGGCGTGTGTTTGTGTTATGTGCATGAGGATAAGTGCTAACTGGGGGACAGAAATCTTGGTGAGTTCCCACACTTCTTTTTAAGGACTTGACAATTGCATGAGCCTCCATCATGTTCTTCAGGATAGTGTACCATCAACAGATTTCTATTAGAAGTAAAATAGATCTCTTACTCCTCCATCTGGACACCTGAGTATTTGGAAAACTCTGATGCCTTTAGCATGATGGTCTATAAGAGCATGTTATGTTGTCATGAACTCTGAAGCCAGGAGGAGCAGGCCTGAATTCCAGGTTCTTATCCTTCAGTAGTGCCATGTCAGCTGGTCAAGTGCAGGGTCATTCATACAGACCTGAACCCAATGTTTTTGTGGTAAACAAATGAAAGGAAACGAATGAGAGTTTCAGGAAACGTACCTCCTCTAATGCTGAGCACATCCCATCACAGCAAATGCTGGAAGAGACCATTAGGTGGAAGCACAGCCATGGCAACGGCACAGCCACGAGAATAGCACCTCCACGGAACAAAATGGTTTACTCTATTGGATGAGCATAAGGTTGCTTCCAGCAAGATGGCATAACATGATACACATCATATAGTCAATTAAGGCAATCCAGAGATTTGAGTACTGTGTCATTTTCAAGAATTTCTGACCACCTCGGTCTCTTGATCTTACCAGCCAGAACTTCTTTTTGTTTGCCATCTGAAGGAACAAGTGTACCGTAACAAGCCCTGCATGATCGACACCTTAGTGTATAACTTTAGGAATGAGATCCAAAACGTTGATGATTCAATAACTAAGACACATAAGCAACAACATGCAGCCTGACAGAAAACAGTGGCCACTTGCAGTACGTGCTGTGCTTACATGTGCTCAACATAAGAGGAGGTACAGTTCCTGAAACTCTCATTAATTTCCATTCAATCGTGTAAGATCTATAACTAAAACTTCGGGTTTGCGTCTATATGAATGACCCTGTAAACGCAGAATTGCTGACACACATAGGTTATTTATTGATGCATAAGAGTAGCAAGTTGATTAATCAGTTTGTGCACATAGCATGCATGTGAACGAGTACAAAGTGCGTGCCCAGAATTACTTGGATGATATGGGACATGGGAAGAGCACGAGATGCAGGTCATAACTAGGGACTCATCGGTTTGAAATGGAGCAATTACAAAGTAAGTACTGGACATATTTGATGAAATAATTTAGTATTTCCCGGTTAGTTCTGTGTTCAGGATTCTTCATTTTTCCTGTTTTCCTGTTTTCTTTTGGACCTCTCGTCTCAGTTTAGTGAAGAAAATCAAAGGATATTTCCACATATAAGCGTCTCTCTGGCAGCGCTTTGTGCCTTGTTATTAGATTCTATTTATTTTCGTGTCTGGAGGTTTTTTTTTTCCAGTTGGTTATCAAAAAGCCGGCGTTTAGTTTATGCTGTCCGTGAAGATCTATAGAAGATCTATAACACTCCAAATTGCTCTGTTCCGCCGGCTTCCCCATTTTCTGTGTCATTTCACGTATCGCAGCTCTGACCTCCTTCAGTGTTTTTGTTACCAGGAGCGCAGATTCACAGCGGGGGAGATTGTGTGGTTCCTTTTCACAGTATATTTGTGATACAGGTCACAATGATCCTGGGTTCTTGTCAATAAAATGCATTTTATTCATAGTGGCAGTGCAGCATTATAAATGGAAAGGCAAGGTTTGAGCATTGATTGCTCCATCATTAAGCAGACTACAGTAATGAAACGCTGCCCGTTAGCCATGTAGTACAGCTTGGAGAAGTCCAGTGGTACTCGACTAAGGAACCCAATTCCAACTGAGCCATTAATGGTGACAGGCAAAATAATAAAACTTGTGTAAGCCGTTATCCATTTGCGGCTCGCTGTTAAAGGCTTTATTCCGTCTGAGCCGCTGTAGTAGCGGCTCGATCTTGGAATAGGCACAGGTTAGCAGAAACACAAGCCAGGGAATCAATCACCAAAGGTTCCACATAGCCGGGTATGGCTATTAGTCCTCCAATGTTCGCCAAAGAAAAAGTAATGCAGGATTCAATATGGCTTCTTAAATGCAAGTGAGGAAATACAACATTTCGGCTTAATACACAAGCGTTTTTGAGAGCAGAAGGAATGTCTGTGAGAGTGTAGTTACGTTCCTTCCATTCTGACACCCGTGTGGCCTCCTCGCTGACAGCAGGTAGTGCGCTCAGCTCTACAAAACAAGATCCTCCTATGGAGGATTGCGCTTTGTGGCCCTCATCAGCATCCGTCGTAGGTTTTTGACAGGGAGACTGAAATCACATCCGGTAGTAGTGCGCACAATTAGTGCGAATGCTACCCTGTATGGCCCTCACTGTCCAGCCTGTCAAAAGTTGCAACGGACGCAGGAAACTGGGGCAACACAGACACACTCTGTGCACTCATGTGACAGCAGCCATAGAGTCCACAGGGCTCCATGGAGCCAAGCATGACCCAAAGTGAGCTTTGCATATGGGTTGCACTGGGCCCTTGAACGGACAAGGGAATTATTTGTTCCCAGTGTTCTTCTCCATCTGGCCAGATGTAATGCAGATCGAACTGCTCTCTGCACCACAGAGCCATAGGTAAAATTTGGCAGGAAAATGTCAATTTAACTCCCTTTAAAATACAGCCATCACCCCTTCAGATGCAACATGAATATGTGGCTCCTACATTCTGAACCCATTGGTGCCATGACTGTCAGACTCCCAGCCTGGTGACCCATGGTTATGGCTTTATTCAGAGTCCAGGCCGGGGTTTACCTGTGTCAGCTCCATCCTACTGGTCCGATCCACTCCAGGATTCATTGCAGCCTGGCCACCTGACTTTGGACACTGCCCTATAAAAGATCTCCACACAATGCTGCAATGATCTTGCGTAACACGTCTTCCTGGTTCTTAAAGTTTGCCATTTGTTACACTCCTGTATTCTATATATTTCTAATCTCTGTTACAGTTCCTCCTTTTTTGCTTTCCAGCTTTCCTCATTTGTTCCTTGTTCCCTTTGGTTTTTATTATTCCCTCTGTTTGATTCGCCGTCCTTTTTGCATATTGCTCCTGATATTTTGGTTTATTTCTCCTCCTGGCTCCTCTTTGATTTATTTACTTGCTTGCTTGATAACCTGTGTACCGAATTTGGCTGTTCATTTGCCCACTTGATCTAATTTTTCCATTCGGTACTGCGCTCTGTGTTTCCTGTTATTTTTTGTATTCCTATACTTCTGTTTCCCTTTATGTACTGTGCTGTGTTTTGTATGATATATTTACCTTTTCCTCTATCTTGTATTTCTGTTTAGTTAGACTTACAGTGGCTGCATAAGGACCGTTCAGTCTAGGATTTATTTTAGCTTTCCTGCTGTGTGTATATTTTGGTTTCCACCTTTTAACCCCTTCCTTTCTGGCTCTCTCTTGTTTTGTGTTCTACCCAGCAGTTGCTGATTTCGTTGTTTCCCCTTTGTTAACTGTACACGGCCACTGAAGGACCGTGGTAATAGTTTTGGCTTCCCTTTCAGTTTACTGCTGTTTCTGACCTCCCCTTAACCTTTTCCCTTCCTATATTCTTTTATCTAGTCCTGCCCATCAGTGTGCTGATTTCATTTACTGTCTGTCCATCTGTTTGTTTGCACCCTTGCCTATAGGGCTCTTTGCCCGCTTTATGGGTCCCAACCCGGCTCTCGCCAGATGCCACCATGACAATGACATATACAGTATTTTCGGGTGTATAAGACTACTTTTTATACTTAAAAACATCCCCCAAAAATTGGGGGTCGTCTTATAAGCGGGATATACAATACAATATGATGAGTATAGCCCAAAACCTATTTTTTAACTGGAAAAATAGGGGCGCGTCTAATACACCCGGTCGTCTTAAACTCCAGAAAATACGGTAGGTCTGTTTCCAGTTATCTCTCACTTGTTGATCCACCATGGCAGTATAAAATACACTGCGTTACCAAAATATAGTCACCACATAGACATAACTAAGCAAATAGCTGCGAGTCTTCCATTGGATAATTACTGCAGTGATAGAAAATATTTTATGTATTTCGGAAGCACCAAACCACGCATAGGGCCCTATTACAATCTTCGAGCAAATTTCGTCCGCATAGCGCAATTTTTTCCTCCCACCCACTGACATTATCACTCAGAAAAAACAAGCAGAAGCTCTAACCCTAACCCAATCTGAAACAATAACCCTAATTAAAAAGCAAGTAGCAACTAGAAACCCTAAACTAAAACAAAAAACAAATATAAAATGTAACGCTAATTAAGGCTGGGGTCAGACTGAGGCAGTGCGAACGCGCGTGCAGGCGCACATAATCACGGCCGCACTAGCAGCAAATGACGGGCAATGACGGCCAATATACGAAGTACGGTCGCACGAAAGTCCGGCTGCGCAACGCAAGTGGCAAACGAACGCATTTTTTCGAGAACGTTAAACTGCTAGTACTGACGTACAGAGTGCGCTGCACCCGCTAGCGGTGTGTGTGCGTGATTAGGAGATGTCAGACACTGCTAATGTCCGGCCAACATAACGTCCAGATGCACAAAGTGTTTTATTGATGATCCGTACAAAATCACGGACGCAAATGCGCATCGTATGACCGCTCTCGCGTATTCCGTGAAAAAGTACGTCCATTCGTTCGAACGCACTTTTTCACAGACAACGCGAAAATGCGTTCGTCTGACCCTAGCCTTAAAAAACAAACAGAAACTGTAACCCTAACTATAACCCTAACCCTAAAAATAAAACAAGCAGAAACTTTAACCCTAATAGTAACCTTCATCCTAGCACTACCCAAACCCTAGCCATAACCACAGACTAAGAGACAGTTACCCTAAGTACACTGCAATTCTGAATATCGCACACGGATGGGTATATAGGATAATGTTTGAATTGGCCTGATACTCCGATATTCCAATATTCGCTACTCCGATATTATGAATCAGCTGCTTCCAAACATTTTAGAATCAAAAGTATTTGTATCCCGAAATGTTCCAAACTGCATTTTTTGACTGGACATATCAACGAGATTCTGTTGAACTAATGAGTGGCTGAGCATCATGGTGGCTGTAGTTTCAAATCATCTGGAGGGCCGAGGTGGAGCATGGCTGGGCTAAAGGCTAGATTACAAGCATGGTGTAAAGCAAACATGATAATTGGTAAGATTAAAAATTACACAGTGTTTAATGACTCAGGGAGGTTTACACCAAGCTTGGAAACGACTGTCACTTCTTGACTTGTCCAGCACCTTACTGCCTTACAGGCAACGTATGCATTGTATACTTTGTATAGGAAGTGCAAAATGCACTGGTCCACATTGACTAATGAGCAATTTCCTGTAGCTTCTTATTCAAGTGGGAGGAAAAAGAAAGAAAAGTTGGTATTAAGAAATTTTGTTATTTAAAATATTGTACTAGATGTAAGAAATTAATTTTTTATTTTTTTTGAGAAAGGATTTTACCAGGAAGGATACATTGAGATTTCTCTCGTTTTCAAGTATGTCCTGGGTGGCGAGTATGTACCGTTAGGTATCTTGCCCAAGGACACTTACTGGAGAGGTGCTCTTGCTGGGACTGAACCTGTGTCTCCACGGTCTCTCTCCATGCAGGGCAGTGATGTTACCTCTACTCCACCCAGCCGGTACTAGTGAACTTTACTCAGGAAAAAGGACAGGAGATGTAGCATTAAATATGACTAGAGCTATATACTGTCATATATCATATTCTGGTTTTGGTTCTAGAAGTCATTACTTGCAGTCCCTTCCTTGCGAATAATAAATGCTTGTTTTGATCACAGGATATGTGGTGATTGCGTGTAATTATACAGAATCCATTGATGCATACCGAGCAGTCATTCAATTTCCGCAAAATCAGCTCTGTGTGTACAGTATATGTTTTCCTTCTCACTCACAGCTACAAATGTTTATATTTCATTTGCATTCATGTAAAACCTCTAGTTGTAGGATCATTTACGAGAGCCCTGGTCTGTAGCGTCCATTGTTTTTTGGATGCGCCGTGTGCCCAACTGTGTAAATTATAATTCCTTGTCCCTGAATGTTAAATGGATCATAGAAAGAAAAAACTGCAAGAAAAGTCATTTGAGCTGTGTTCTAATTCTGCAAGGAAAAAACCATACTACACAGACATATACATATACATATACCCACCCCTCGACGATCCTGTTCACAGATGTCTGGACTCTGGTTCCTGTAGAAAAGGATAGAAAAAAGATACACAATGAGACACATATATATATATATATATATATATATATAAACCTTATCTCTGCTAAAAAGCCACAGTGTGGCATAGCATTGATTTCAGGGCTCTGTGTAGTAACAGACCCAGGATGCATAAAAGTGAGACAGATGTAATTTGCATATCCTACCCTGAGTTCCTTGCTGCCTATGGGTAATGTGGCACAGGGGCTCTGGGATGCAATTCTTTGAATTGCTGTGATGTGCAAGTGGCTTCTGCAATAATAAACATAATTATTATAGCGTGGAGGCTTTTTATCTCACTGTCTGTCCTCCACCACAACCCTTGTAAGTATAAATATAATATAATATACAGTTGTGTTCAAAATTATTCAACCCCCAATGCTGTAAAGGGTTTTAGGGAATTTAGTGTACATTTGTAATTGTATTCAGAATGAAATCCTACAAGGACTTTTTAAAGAACCATATGCAACTAAAATGACATCAATTGGTTTTGTAATACAGTATTTGTTTCTTTTGTGAATTCTTCATTGACACAATTATTCAACCCCTTAAAGACTACCACTCTGAAGAACAGAGGTTCATTCAAGTGTTTTCAATCAGGTATTGAAAACACCTGTGGATGTCACGGAGCAGCAATAAGGCATAATAAGCACCAATTAGGCAGCTTTAAAATGACTGTGATACTCAGCTCCTTCTAGACATTTACTGGTGTGGTTACAAACATGGTGAAGTCAAGAGAATGGTCCAGGAAGACAAGAGAAGAGGTGATTACTCTTCACAGGAAGGGCAATGGCTATAAGAAGATTGCAAAGATGTTAAACATACCAAGAGAGACCATAGGAAGCATCATTCGCAAATTCAAGGCAAAGGGCACTGTTGAAACGCTACCTGGTCGTGGCAGAAAGAAGATGCTGACTTCGACTGCTGTGCGCTACCTGAAGCGTAGAGTGGAGAAAAGCCCCCGTGTGACTGCTGAGGAACTGAGAAAAGATTTGTCAGACGTGGGTACTGAAGTTTCAGCTCAGACAATACGGCGCACACTGCGTAATGAAGGCCTCCATGCCAGAACTCCCAGGCGCACCCCCAAAGAATAAGAAGAGTCGACTGCAGTATGCCAAAAGTCATGTGGACAAACCACAGAAGTTTTGGGATAGTGTTCTGTGGACTGATGAAACAAAATTAGAACTGTTTGGGCCCATGGATCAACGCTATGTTTGGAGGAGGAAGAACAAGGCCTATGAAGAAAAGAACACCTTGCCTACTGTGAAGCATGGCGGGGGGGTCAATCATGCTTTGGGGCTGTTTTGCTTCTGCAGGTACAGGGAAGCTTCAGCGTGTGCAAGGTACCATGAATTCTCTTCAGTACCAGGAGATATTGGATGACAATGTGATGCAGTTTGTCACAAACCTGAGGCTTGGGAGACGTTGGACCTTTCAACAGGACAATGATCCCAAGCATACCTCCAAGTCCACTAGAGCATGGTTGCAGATTAAAGGCTGGAACATTTTGGAGTGGCCATCGCAGTCACCTGACTTAAATCCGATTGAGAACCTCTGGTGGGACTTAAAGAAAGCAGTTGCAGTGCGCAAGCCTAAGAACGTGACTGAACTGGAGGCTTTTGCCCGTGACGAATGGGCGAAGATACCCGTAGATCGCTGCAAGACACTTGTGTCAAGCTATGCTTCACGTTTAAAAGCTGTTATAACTGTAAAAGGATGTTGTACTAAGTACTAAGATTGAATGTCACTTGGGGGTTGAATAAAACTGATAATGATGTGAGCACAGAAAAGACATTTGTGGTTATTTCATTATAAATGTTATGTTATATTTGTCTGACCTACACGTGCCTCTTTGATTTAATTGTAAGCAAGATGACTGAATGATCAAAATCAATGTCAAACTGGCCAAAACACTCAATTTCAGTGGGGGTTGAATAATTTTGAACACAACTGTATATAATACAGGAGGGGTGGGGTCACGCCTATTCCCCGATGGGACGGCTGCAACCACCAAATGTATCCAACCTGGAAACATGTATAAAACATGACAGGGAGAAAAATGTCACCACCAGTTTGCCTCATGACTGAAAAGCAGCGTGAGCAGTGATGGTTCGCTACACAGCAGCCTGTGGCTTCATTTTGGATAGGACTCACCCTCACTAGGAGGTGCCGTGACGTTTGGCGGGTGAGCTTACTCTTTTAATGGCCATTAACAGAAACCAAAGCCTCTAATTGCATTTTCTTTCACATGGTATAATGGGAATAAGCGCAGATGACGTTTTTCTCCTTATAATATAATATATATATATATATATATTAGTTCACTTGTTCAGCACTCAAGCTATGGGTCAGTCGATTCCTGATGCCGCAGTGCTCAAAACCCCAAGAAATAGTACACAGCACCAAAAACGGGGCACTCGCGGACTTGCATAAAAACAAAAAACTTTATTGACTGCTCATTAAAAACTCCATTGTTTCGGCTCAGACACGAGCCTTCATCATGGATGAAGGCTCGTGTCTGGGCTGAAACGTCTGAGTTTTTAATGAGCAGCCAATAAAGTTGTTTGTTTTTATGCAAGTCCGCGAGTGCCCTGTTTTTGGTGCTGTGTATATATGTATATGTATACTGTATGTATTTGTATATATATTAGAACTTGTAAAGGGTTAAAATGTGCTAAAACTTTAATGTGTGAGCTTCAAAGAGATGATAACAATCACATACACTAACAGACACCTAGACAATAAGAATGAAACTGATAGAGACACTAACACTAACAAAGACACTGACAAAGATACACACTCTGACAACCCACACTGGCAATCCACAAGCACAGATACCTCCTCACACACAATGACGTTCACACAGACCCTGACATCTCCCCCCAATGTGTCATGCTTGCTCATCATTTACAGTACTTGGTGGTGGTGAGAGATACCTTTCTACTTCCTGAGCGGTGGTGCTGTCCCGAGCTCCTGGTGGTGGTGCAAATGAAGGAAGAGTGTGCCAAGCTCTGCCCATTTGCCTGTGAGCTCACAGGACCACTGCCCTTCCACAGTGTAGCATGACCAACACATATATCAGCATGGAGAGCGGAGGTTCGTGTCGCTATGGGGAGGCATGGGAACATCTTCCCATATCTCCCTTTGAACAGCACTCCTAACAGCTACCAGTTCTACTGATTTTAAGACCTGTGCACACAAGCCACTGGGAACCAAGCAGTTCCACTGATGTACATCTGGTTTTCATAACAGCCTTGATGGGGCAATAAACCTGACGAAGTTGATGGAAACTGGACTAGACAAACACAGGATGCAGTAAAATGCTACAGCTTGCATTATATTTTCTCCTGCACTAATCTATATTGATCTGTAGGAAATTATATCTTCATGGCTGGAAATAAATCAAACTACAGGTCTTTCCAAGAATTTTAATTTCAGTTTCTTTTACTTCCTTCCTCAGGGGGCATCGCATCCCATTCAACTTCGAAAAATATTGATCCATTCATTGTGCAAAACCCTTATTATGTGGTTCCTTTTGATTCACCAGATATACAGCAGATATTCGCTGAGGCATCTACTGGTTTCCCATTTGGCAACTCTGCTATAGAGGACTTTCAAAACATCCTCTGTTATGCATCTGCATCACTACATTGTCAAGATGCTCTTGCCCAACTAAAAAAACACTATATAATTCTTAGATCACAGCTTAGTTTTATTCCTTACTTTGATATACATAATTCTAATTAGAATGTAGTCATTGTTAAAACAATTAAAAATAAATATTTCTTTATTCTGGTTAGAGCACCGCACCAAATGTGTTTTGTAGTGTCACACTGAGCGATTTATCGTGCGATTTTTGCTGCAATATCGCTCATATTTCCACGCGATATCGCTCTATGTAGCATCTCCAATGCATTTCAATGGAGCTGTTCACATCTCACAGCTCAATGTTGCTCAATGTCGCCTTTAGCTCGTCGCTGTAGCTCGTCGCTGGTAGATGACCCTTTTTTCCGTGATTTGCTGCGTCTTGCCGATTTAACATGATGGTGTCGCGCAATATCGCACATAACGGCGATTTTGCACGATATTATCGCTCAGTGTCGCGTATATGAAAATCACACAGAAAAACGCGTGTTTTTCATGTAGCTCAGTGTGAAGGAGCCCTTAAAGATATATACAAAATATATTAAATGATTATTTGGACTAATCCACTATACATTGTGTTGGGTCCCTGTGATTTCTTTTATATGTCAATATTCAGCACACTGATTGGAAGGCTGTCTATACACTTTTCATCAGCTCATATTTTATATCTTTTATTTATATTTTATATCTTCTATTGCCATGGGAACTTACAATCTAGATATGCATATAACGTCTTCACATTCAAAATCGAGTTAACTCGATTTTGCACTGGATTAAATTGAAAAGCAACCCATAGCATATCAAAACCCAATTTGCCTACATTCTTAAAGCAAAATCAGTATGCCACCTGTGGAGAAACAAAATCCAATCTCTTATCTCTCTCCTGTTCATTATATCTAACTGTAAACAAGCTACAAGGATCAGCTCTTACACTCTTTGTTACAAAAGGTTCAGAAACGTTATTGCTGAATTACAGCAGCCAGGAAGAGGGCAGAATAAAATGAGAGGTCTGGGGTCACTCACTGCTGTACAGGGATATGATTCAAAGGGTTATAATGACTGAAAATCCCTGTACAGTAAAGATACAAGGTGTTACTTTAATTTCCATACACAGGCATCATGCCACATACAGATATTATTTTTATATTCTATTGATACATTTTGGAAGCTGCTATGCTAGTAATCTAATTCTGATCTCTACAAATCCCCATAAGCAGGAGATCTGACCATTTTATTATCTTTATCACATTTACTGTATTTGAAAAACAGGCTATTTCTGCCTGTATGCTGATAATACATACACTGTTTAAAATTCTATAGGATAAAGGACACCAACTAAAGTTTAGAACCTTTGATTCCTACAATATTTATGTAAAGAATAAATGAATACATGAAAATTTTTAAAAAAGGGGTACATTTAAATATTTTAATTGTTTTAACTATCTCAGAATGTTTTTTGTGCAATGATTCCTAGTTTGTAGACATGTGCACAATGAAAAAAATTGGACGATCAGTCATTTGTATTTCGGATTGATTCGTTATTTGATTTTTATTGGTAATTCGGTTTTCGGATCATTTCATTTTTAAATTTTATTAGTTATTTTGTTTTTGTTTTTATTAGTTATTTCACTTTTAATGGTTATTTCGGAATGTGAAATGGATGAATTACTTAAATTATGGTAAAAAAAAAGATAACTAATCCCCCTGTCTTTGCTGCTGAATCCTATTTAGTACCAAGGACAGCAGCTATTCTTGGTGCCGAAAGCAATTCAGCACCATGGATAGAAGCTCAGCAGGCTCCAGAGCACCGTGGGGCTGCTGTCCTTGGTACTAAGTGGCGCTGTCCATGGCCTGTGGTGCTGAATGCAACAGATTCAGCACCACGGCCAACAGACAGGGACGCGGTGCCGAATTTAAGTGAAATGGTATAACGAATTGATCAGTAAAAGCAAACTCAATTTTATACCGTTTCGTTCCGGTCCGAATCGATTTGTTGTCGTTCCATATGGAACCAATTCGTTCGGGAAAATTTCAGCCGAATTTCAATTCGCAACAAAATGAAATGCACATCTCTGCTATTTTGCCCTATATTTAATTGTTAACTTCACAACCCACGGTTCAAATAAATGTTATGATAACAATTTTCCCACAAAAACATGCATAGTAGTGAAGGGGTTAATAGTCACAGATTTGCTGAGGGGAATCACTACCAGTAGGTGCATCAACCTCCCCCCCCCTCAATGCTTATCAAGGATGTGGTCATGCTCAAAACTTCATAACATAAACAAATCTCATTTCATGAACGGTTAATAATGCTTTTGTATTTGCAAAAAAAAAAAAAAGTGCAACTTTAGGTTTACCACTTTCAAGCTAAATGCATTTGAAATGATCATATTAAGCAGTGACCTCTTAATTTCATCCACATCTGCATCCAACCCTGTAATTAACCCATTTATCTTTACTGGGGTAATAAATAATGGTTTTATGAACCTCAACATCTACCAACCTCTCCTGCCAATCTCCCTGCCTCCTGTGGTATAACTGCATTCCAAACTTCCAGCCGGGGTCTGTGTAAAGCTTTTTAACCCCTTAAGGACGGGAGTAATTTTACAACTTCGGCGCTGTTTCGGAAGTAGAAGTTTGCTGAGCTCATTTTGACCGTTTTTAAGTCACGTATTATTATACCACCCAGACAAATTATATATCGTTCTTTCCGGCAGACTCGGCAGATTAATAATATATCATTATTATAAGTATATGTCATGCCCTGCCAAAATGCTATAACAAAAAATGTAAAAAAAAGTAAATAAATGTGAATTCAATAAAATTTCAATCTTCCACAGTGTGTAAAGTGTTTTTTTTTAAATTTTATTATCCGAGGCTCTGCGGTCATATGCTATGGGGTAGATTTGTTAAAAAAAATTAGAACGGGGAACCCATTTTTTTTTTGGGAAGAAATTGCGTGATTTTAACTAAACCCCCCCAAAAAAAAAATCATTAGTGAAGCATCATTGTTCACATTATAATTGAAATGTGAACAATAGTGCTGCATTAAGAAAACAAAAAAAACACGTATTTATTTTTTTATTATTTAATTTATTATTTTTTTATTATTTTTATTTTTACTTTTTTTTAAACTTTTATTTTACTTATAACATGGTCATGTTTGATATCATTGGAAAGGCCATGCCAGGCGCAATGAGTCAGTTGAGCGGGGGGGGGGTGACCCAGAGGTGGGGGCTGACATCCAAGATGGCGGCCCCCACCGGAAATAGGCCGCGATCAGGCACAAATTAGTGCCCAGTCGTGACCTGGCAACTAAGGGGTTAACCCCCCATACATCACTGGAAAGGTCAGGCTGTGACCCTTCCAGCGATGCTGGCCACAGTCGCCTGGTCCCCGGCGATGGGGAGATAGAGGGATCCAAAGGATCCCCCCTCCCCTTCAGGTGCTTCCCCTGCTCCGGCGAGGGGGACGGGACGCCTGAAACTGATGTCATCGCTCAGTGCGCCGGAGGAGGAAACCCTGCCGATCTGACTCCGTGGGACTCAGATCAGCGAGGGAGCCGCCGGAGGAGGTGAGTATATGCCGGGGGGCTGAAAACGCAGAGGACATACAATTACGTCCTGCGGTTTCAAAGCTCGCCTAATGCAAGGCGTAATTGTACGTCCTGCGGCGTTAAGGGGTTAAAATGAAAAAAAAATCAGCCCTGATTGTAGAACAGAGGCTTGTTCAACTCAATGCTGGCATACACTGCATGTAACCTTTTGTTACGCTGGAATAAATGAAATAGCCTGAAGTTCTGAACTACCAAACTGCTTTTACATTTATCTTGCCCTATTTTACAAGTTTTCGATTCTGAATTAAATGCTCTTATCTGTTATAAAGTATCTATCGCTCGCTCTCTATCATATATATTATATATATATATATATATATATATATATATATATATATCTATATATAATATATCTATTATATATATTACAGTATCTCACAGAAGTGAGTACACCCGTCACATTTTTGTAAATATTTTATATTTTATTTATATCTTTTCATGTGACAACACTGAAGAAATGACACTTTGTTACAATGTAAAGTAGTGAGTGTACAGCTTGTATAACAGTGTAAATGTGCTGCCCCCTCAAAATAACTCAACACACAGCCATTAATGTCTAAATTGCTGGCAACAAAAGTGACTAGACCCCTAAGTGAAGATGTCCAAATTGGGCCCAATTAGCCATTTTCCTCCCCGGTGTCATGTGACTGGTTAGTGTTACAAGGTCTCAGGTGTGAATGGGGAGCAAGTGTGTTAAATTTGGTGTTATCGCTCTCTCTCATACTGGTCACTGGAAGTTCAACATGGCACCTCTTGTCAAAGAACTCTCTGAGGATCTGAAAAAAGAATTGTTGCTCTACATAAACATTGCCTAGGCTATAAGAAGATTGCCAGGACCCTGAAACTGAGCTGCAGCACGGTGGCCAAGACCATACAGCGGTTTAACAGGACAGGTTCCACTCAGAACAGGCCTCGCTATGGTCGACCAAGAAGTAGAGTGCACGTGCTCAGTGGCATATCCAGAGGTTGTCTTTGGGGAAATAGACGTATGAGTGCTGCCAGCATTGCTGCAGAGTAGGGATGAGCCGAACACCCCCGTGTTCGGTTCGCATTCGAACTCGAACAATTTCAAAAGTTTGAGTTCGAACGCGAAAAGAACCGAACTCAATGCAAGTCAATGGGACTCAAAAGTTCGATTTTTAGAGTGCCCTGCAAGAGGGCATATATGCAAGATATTTGCCATAAAAGGTGTATGGGGGTCCGGGTAGTGCCCTGGGGGACAGGAAACAAGGAAAAAAAGTTGAAAAAAAAAAGTTTTTAAAGGAACAGTGAGTTTTCCATGAAATAAGGGTTAAAAAAAATAACGAAAAATTCCTTCAAATATCATGCCTAGGAGGTCCCCATAACCTGCCCGTGAAGTGGCGGATTTGTAGGATGTATAGAAACATTTAAAAAGAAAAAAATTATGTTTCAAATGACGGAAAACGGCTTTCCTTTAATCTATTCATAAACAACTGCTTGGGGCGGCAGTCTGTATTAAAAAAGGAGACATTTTAGGACACGCAAAACAAGTTTAGTGATTTTTTTTGCTAAATTATGGTGAAACTTATGCAGGCTTTGGATGAAAGTAACAATAGGTGCTTTAAAATTGAGCCTTTAGTGTCGGCAACAGTGCAGTCACACAACGTAACCCTCTGTGGTATTGTGGAAGAGTGCAGGGTTGGACCCTGCGGTCCAAAAAATTAAAATGATATGAATCTGGTAATATAGGCGTCAGTGTCAGTGCAGCCAAATATTGTGCTTTGGTGGCAGCAAGTGCCTAGACACCGTAACCCTTTTGTGGTATTGTGGAAGAGTGCAGTGGTGGAGGTTTTGTGAATGCAGAAGAGATCCCCGATCTATTCTGTTACATCAGCATCAGAGGATTGATAGCTGCTGATCCAGGACTGATTCATTTTTATAAATGTCAGCCGGTCTACAGAGTCGGTGGACAGACGCACTCTTTTGTCTGTGACAAAACCTCCAGCGGCACTGAACGTCCTTTCAGAAAGTACGCTAGATGAAGGGCAACCTAGTAGCTGCATAGCATATTGGCTAAGTTCTGGCCAGTGATCCAATCTCAACACCCAGTAAGCCAGTGGATCATCTTCTGGAAAGGTACCCAGGTCTGCCCTTGCCCCTAGGTATGTGAACAATAGTGCTGCATTAAGAAAACAAAAAAAACACGTATTTATTTTTTTATTATTTAATTTATTATTTATTATTTTTATTTTTACTTTTTTTTAAACTTTTATTTTACTTATAACATGGTCATGTTTGATATCATTGGAAAGGCCATGCCAGGCGCAATGAGTCAGTTGAGCGGGGGGGGGTGACCCAGAGGTGGGGGCTGACATCCAAGATGGCGGCCCCCACCGGAAATAGGCCGCGATCAGGCACAAATTAGTGCCCAGTCGTGACCTGGCAACTAAGGGGTTAACCCCCCATACATCACTGGAAAGGTCAGGCTGTGACCCTTCCAGCGATGCTGGCCACAGTCGCCTGGTCCCGGCGATGGGGAGATAGAGGGATCCAAAGGATCCCCCCTCCCCTTCAGGTGCTTCCCCTGCTCCGGCGAGGGGGACGGGACGCCTGAAACTGATGTCATCGCTCAGTGCGCCGGAGGAGGAAACCCTGCCGATCTGACTCCGTGGGACTCAGATCAGCGAGGGAGCCGCCGGAGGAGGTGAGTATATGCCGGGGGGCTGAAAACGCAGAGGACATACAATTACGTCCTGCGGTTTCAAAGCTCGCCTAATGCAAGGCGTAATTGTACGTCCTGCGGCGTTAAGGGGTTAAAATGAAAAAAAAATCAGCCCTGATTGTAGAACAGAGGCTTGTTCAACTCAATGCTGGCATACACTGCATGTAACCTTTTGTTACGCTGGAATAAATGAAATAGCCTGAAGTTCTGAACTACCAAACTGCTTTTACATTTATCTTGCCCTATTTTACAAGTTTTCGATTCTGAATTAAATGCTCTTATCTGTTATAAAGTATCTATCGCTCGCTCTCTATCATATATATATATATATATATTATATCTATATATAATATATCTATATATATATATTACAGTATCTCACAGAAGTGAGTACACCCGTCACATTTTTGTAAATATTTTATATTTTATTTATATCTTTTCATGTGACAACACTGAAGAAATGACACTTTGTTACAATGTAAAGTAGTGAGTGTACAGCTTGTATAACAGTGTAAATGTGCTGCCCCCTCAAAATAACTCAACACACAGCCATTAATGTCTAAATTGCTGGCAACAAAAGTGACTAGACCCCTAAGTGAAGATGTCCAAATTGGGCCCAATTAGCCATTTTCCCTCCCCGGTGTCATGTGACTGGTTAGTGTTACAAGGTCTCAGGTGTGAATGGGGAGCAAGTGTGTTAAATTTGGTGTTATCGCTCTCTCTCATACTGGTCACTGGAAGTTCAACATGGCACCTCTTGTCAAAGAACTCTCTGAGGATCTGAAAAAAGAATTGTTGCTCTACATAAACATTGCCTAGGCTATAAGAAGATTGCCAGGACCCTGAAACTGAGCTGCAGCACGGTGGCCAAGACCATACAGCGGTTTAACAGGACAGGTTCCACTCAGAACAGGCCTCGCTATGGTCGACCAAAGAAGTAGAGTGCACGTGCTCAGTGGCATATCCAGAGGTTGTCTTTGGGGAAATAGACGTATGAGTGCTGCCAGCATTGCTGCAGAGTAGGGATGAGCCGAACACCCCCGTGTTCGGTTCGCATTCGAACTCGAACAATTTCAAAAGTTTGAGTTCGAACGCGAAAAGAACCGAACTCAATGCAAGTCAATGGGACTCAAAAGTTCGATTTTTAGAGTGCCCTGCAAGAGGGCATATATGCAAGATATTTGCCATAAAAGGTGTATGGGGGTCCGGGTAGTGCCCTGGGGGACAGGAAACAAGGAAAAAAAGTTGAAAAAAAAAAGTTTTTAAAGGAACAGTGAGTTTTCCATGAAATAAGGGTTAAAAATAAAAATGAAAAATTCCTTCAAATATCATGCCTAGGAGGTCCCCATAACCTGCCCGTGAAGTGGCGGATTTGTAGGATGTATAGAAACATTTAAAAAGAAAAAAATGACGTTTCAAATGACGGTAAATGGTTTTCCTTTAATCTATTCATAAACAACTGCTTGGGGCGGCAGTCTGTATTAAAAAAGGAGACATTTTAGGACACGCAGAATAAGTTTAGTGATTTTTTTGGGCTAAATTATGGTGAAACTTATGCAGGCTTTGGATGAAAGTAACAATAGGTGCTTTAAAATTGAGCCTTTAGTGTCGGCAACAGTGCAGTCACACCGTAACCCCTCTGTGGTATTGTGGAAGAGTGCAGGGTTGGACCCTGCGGTCCAAAAAATTAAAATGATATGAATCTGGTAATATAGGCGTCAGTGTCAGTGCAGCCAAATATTGTGCCTTTGGTGGCAGCAAGTGCCTAGACACCGTAACCCTTTTGTGGTATTGTGGAAGAGTGCAGTGGTGGAGGTTTTGTGAATGCAGAAGAGATCCCCGATCTATTCTGTTACATCAGCATCAGAGGATTGATAGCTGCTGATCCAGGACTGATTCATTTTTATAAATGTCAGCCGGTCTACAGAGTCGGTGGACAGACGCACTCTTTTGTCTGTGACAAAACCTCCAGCGGCACTGAACGTCCTTTCAGAAAGTACGCTAGATGAAGGGCAACCTAGTAGCTGCATAGCATATTGGCTAAGTTCTGGCCAGTGATCCAATCTCAACACCCAGTAAGCCAGTGGATCATCTTCTGGAAAGGTACCCAGGTCTGCCCTTGCCCCTAGGTAGTCCTGCACCATACGGTGAAGACGCTAGCAATGGGTGCCTACATTTGACGTCCCTGGGCGTCATGTACTAAAATTTTTTGAAAAGGCATCAGTCAAGCGGCCCCGGCCTTCACCACTATTCCTCTGATCATCCGCAGCCTCAGAAGCACGTGTGTCATCACTTGGTAACCTACCAGTGCCTGGAAAGTGTCGCTTTAGAGCGTCCTCAAGTTGTTTCATCCTGTGCTCCCTCTGTGCGGGCAGGATGAGCTCTGCAACTTTACCCTTGTATCGTGGATCAAGAAGGGTTGCCAACCAGTAATGATCCCTCTCCTTGATAGCACGAATTCTGGGGTCCTTTACCAGGCTTTGCAGGATAAGGGAGCCCATGCAGCATAGGTTGGAGGTGGCATTAGCTTCCGAGTCTTCCTGGTCAATGAGGATGACCCCATCGTGCACTTCCTCCTCCCAGCCACGTACTAGTCCTTGGCTTTCTGGGCACACAAAACCCTCCCTTGAGGAATCCCCACCTTCAATGCCCCCAGTACTTAAATATTCCTCCTCCTCCTGTCTGATCTGAGGAGGACCCGCTGGAATGCTGTCTGCGGAAAGACTGGGGCCTTGAGAGCTAGGGAAGGCCTCCTCTTCCTACCGCTGCTCTGCCTCTATTGCACATTTATAATTCCCCGCAGATTGTGGCAGACTGGCAGTGAGAACACACACTAACAATCTACTCTCAAAAAACACTTGCTGGGGCTGCAAGGGACGCCTTATATAGTGTGCTGCGGGACTTAGTTCTGTGAGCCCATGATTGGGCAAAATTTGCCCAATCAGGACTCTGAGCGGTGACTGGCATAGTCTTGCACCTGTCTTGCACCTGACCTGTGGTCAGGTGCAAGGCTGTAGCCAATTACAAGCTTCAGGCCAGTGGAAAAGTGCATTGTGGTCCATTGTGGTGCATTGTGGGCGTACATGTGGCGAACACGCGGAAATGTTCGTAGTTCGCGAACATGCGATGTTCGAATCGAACTCTGAACACATCGAACCAAACAGCTCATCCCTACTACAGAGGTTGAATCGGTGGGGGGTCAGCCTGTCAGTGCTCAGACCATACGCCGCACACTGCATCAAATTAGTCTGCATGGCTGGTGTCCCAGAAGGAAGCCTCTTCTAAAGATGAAGCACAAGAAAGCCCGCAAACAGTTAACTGAAGACAAGCAGATTAAGGACATGGATTACTGGAACTGATGAGAGCAAGATAAACCTCTTTGGTTCAGATGGTGTCAAGCGTGTGTGGCAGCTAACCAGGTGAGGAGTACAAAGACAAGTGTGTCTTGCCTACAGTCAAGCATGGTGGTGGGAGTGTCATGGTCTGGTGCTGCGTGAGTGCTTCTGGCACTGGGGAGCTACAGTTCATTGAGGGAACCATGAATGCTAGGGATGTGCAATTCGTTTCATTCCGAATAGAATTTAGTACAAAATTGACCATTTTTGTTCTTTTGAGCATTTCCGAAACAAAATATCGGCCGCCCGAAATTCCGAAAAATTTAATATTTCTTAAACCATTTATAATTTTCAATTGAAGCAGCCATTTATTTATTAGTTTTTTTAGGATTTTTGGGCATTTTTCAGGATTTTTTGGGTGAACGTTTAGGTTTCCTAACTTATTTTAAATGTCATAATCAGGTCTGTTTTTTTTGCTGAACGCATGCAGCTGAATTATTTTCTTACAGTCTGTGTGCGTTCAGCAATTGAATACATTACATTGTGTCAGATCATGGACAGCTCCACTTCCAAGCCTGCTGGCGTTAACCATGGTCCGGATTCATTCTGAAATAGATTGATAGCATGTTTCACTTTCAGACCATGGACAGTACCTGAAAGTGAAACATGTTATCAATCTATTTCACAATGAATCAGGACCATGGTTAAGAGAAGATTATGACAATAATCAAGTCGGGAGATTGCAAGGGCATAGATGAGTTGCTTTGTGGTGTCAGCGGTAAGAAATGGCCGAATTCTAGAAATATTATGTAATTGGTAGCAGCAGGAGGAGAAAAGAGACTGGATGTGGGGGATGAAGGAAAGAGCAGAGTCAAGTGTAACTCCGATACAGCGAACCTGGTTTTATGGGAAGATTGTGGTGCCATCGACCATGATAGTGAAGTCAGCAGGAGGGGAATCATTACAGGGAAGAATTAGTAGGAACTCATTCTTTGACATGTTAATCTTTAGATGGTGAGAGGCCATCCAGGAGGAAATGCCAGATAGACAGTCGCTGACTTTGGAAAGGACAGGAGGAGAGGTAGATCTGAGTATCATCAGCATAGAGGTTGTATTTAAAGCCAAAGCTGTTAATTTTTCCCAGGGTGGAGGTGGAGACAAAGAGCAGAGGACCTAGGACAGTGCCTTGTGGTACACCAACTAATAAAGGCATTAAAGAGGAGGAGTTACCAGCGAATGACAAAGAGAAGAACCTGTTAGACAGATAAGAGTGAATCCAAGTGAGCGCAGTGTCACAGAGAATGAGAGAGTGGAGAATCTGTTGAAGGAGTGGGTGGTCAACAGTATCAAAAGCAGCTGAGAGGTCAAACAGAATGAGAATGGAATAGAGGCCGTGATTTTTAACAGGAGATCATTGGTGACTTTGGTAAGGGCGGTAAGGATCTATTTTAGGCAACGAAGCAAAGCAAAAGAATAGAAAAAAGATATGTACTACCATGTCTTAATTTCAAAAGCTGCAACCACAGAGGGTATGTTACATTTTAACAGAATATTTAGTTGATAAACCCTTTCTGAAATTGGTCTGAAAATGCAGCTGGAGTACTAATCACTGAGGAGACACCACTTGTCTACATAACCACTCAGACGTTATAAAGAATAAAAACAAAATTGCTAAAAATATTTAAAACGCTGTGCTACCTTCTACTGGACCCTATGAAACTGATATCATGATTTTTAAGTCACTTCAGGCTGTTACTTTTAGTATAGTACTATTGAGTACGTGGATATTTATAGTAAAATATAGTGGAATATCTTGTCTAAGCTTAGGGTTGCCCATGTTGTTCTGGGTCAGGAATCAGCAACCTTGGCCCTCCAGATGTATTGGAACTACAATTCCCATAAGGGCCCGCCAACCTGAGAGGACTGAGAATCATGAGAAATGTAGTTCCAAAATATCTGGAGGGCCAGGGTTGCTTACCCTGGTTCTAGGTGGTCTATTGCATCATTTTACAAGATTTCTATTGGGACTAGCGATAACACCAACACCAGGGGTTCCTAGTATGACGTCCTGAGTCTACCACATACCACTTAGTAATCAACCTCTCATATAACATTGGCAATCATTTAGATCATTTAGATTTGGTCCTCCAGATGTTTGGTGCCTACAACTGGCACTTGGCATCCCTGATTTAAACCATTATTGTAAAATGAATGAAGACATATAACTTTTTTTTTTAATGAAAGAGCAACTGACCAAGATAATAAACCAGTGGTGTCCAACCTTGGCCTTCCAAATGTTTTGGAACTACATCTCCCTCGATGCTCTGCAGACCTAATGAAACATAGAATATGTTGGCAGATAAGAACCTTTCGGCCCATCTAGTCTGCCCAATTACATGGATACTTTACCTGGATTTATCTTTTAACTTCAACTGGAAGGCTGTTCCATGTATCCACCACCCTCTCAGTAAAATAATGCTTCCTGATGTTACTTTTAAACCTTTGCCCCTCTAATCTAAGACTATGTCCTCTTGTTTTGCTACTTTGTTTCCTTTTAAATATACTCCCTTCCTCTACCTTGTGGATTCCCTTTACGTATTTAAATATTTCTATCATATCTCCTCTGTCTCGTCTTTTTTCCAAGCTGTACATGTTAAGATCATTAAGCCTTTCCTGGTAACTTTTCTTCTTCAAGCCGTACACCATTTTAGTAGCCCTTCTCTGAACTCTCTCTAAGATGTCTATATCCTTCTGGAGATACGGTCTCCAGTACTGCACACAGTACTCCAAGTGAGGTCTCACCAGTGCTCTGTATAGTGGCATGAGCACTTCCCTTTTCCTACTGCTAATACCTCTCCCTACACAACCAAGCATTCTGCTAGCATTTCCTGCTGCTCTATTACATTGACTACTTACCCTTAGATCCTCTGAAATAATAACCCCTAAATCCCAACCCTCAGATGTTGAGGTTAGGACTGTATCAAATATTCTATATTCAGCCCTTGGTTTTTACGTCCCAGGTGCATTATCTTGCACTTATCCACATTAAAACTCAATTGCCACAGCTCCGACCATTTTTTTAGTTTACCTAAATCATTTGTCATTTGGCTGATCCCTCCAGGAACGTCAACCCTGTTTCAAATCTTTGTGTCATCAGCAAAAAGACATACTTTTCCATTAATACCTTCTGCAATATCACTAATAAAAATATTAAGGAGAATGGGTCCAAGTACTGACCCCTGAGGTACCCCACTGGTAACAAGACCTTGCGCCGAATAAACTCCATTTACCACAACCCTCTGTTGCCTGTCACTCAGCCACTGCCTAATCCATTCAACAATATTGGAATCTAAACTCAAAGATTGCAATTTATTGATAAGCCTTCAATGCGGAACAGTATCAAAAGCCTTACTGAAATCTAAATAAGCAATGTCTAATGCACCACCTGTGTCTATTATTTTTGTTACCCAATCAAAAAAATCAATAAGATTAGTTTGGCATGATCTCCCTGAGGTAAACCCATGTTGTTTCTGATCCTGTAATCTATGTGTTTTTAGATGTTCAACAATCCTTTCCTTTAACATGGTTTCCATTAATTTCCCCACTGGCTGAGCAACATGTTAGATGTAGTTCCAAAACATCTGCCAAGGTTGGACACCACTGCAATAAACCTTACAATAAATCAGAATACAAGATCGGGTCCAACTTAACCCTCTGGCATAAGTCAGTGTGAGTTCATTGAGGGATCACTGCATTCTGACTGACTCAAGACCATATTTAATAGCTGAATTAGTTGAAAGGTGGTTCGGTTCATTGTAATTTATCGCCCAATAATCCCACGTTGAGTTTTGCTTGGGATAATGACACAGATTTTCCGTGTCATAGCAACATGATCGTGGGTGTGTGCAGCCCATGTAATAGGGTGTGTGCATATGGAAGATCTATTACTTCTAAGCTGTAAATAATCACAATAAACAGTCACGGTTCTTGCTCTTTAACATGAACCAAGTAAAGAATATCCAGAATGAATAGACAGGCACCTAAAAGATGGGCAAACAGAACAAATTCATCATTGAGTACGTCATCTGTACACACTAATGATTGTGACTTTTAACTAATCGATATAATCCACTGTTATTAATCAATACCATCATTAAAATGATATTTTGTGCCTATTTATTTACAATTATTCCCTAAGTCAAGGGTAGGCAACCCTGACCCTCCAGATGTTTTGCAACTACATTTCCCTTCAGTCTCCACAAACTGAATGAAAGCTTGAGCATCCTGGGAGATGTAGTTCCAAAACATCTGGAGGGGCGTAGGACAAGGTTGCTGACCCCTGCCCTAAGCAAAGCAAAAAAGTCATATGGAGGAAGCGCAGTGCGACACTCCATCAGCACGCCTTGAATTTCCATGGTGGCTCCGAAGACATGTATTTACTTTTAAAAGACAGGATGTCGTGGTCCTTCTAATGCATGTTCCTGGGGCGCACTGCATAATCATATCACATCCATCCTTTATGAATTATGGAATACACTGACAAGTTGCAAATGGCCCTGCAAACCTAGTGACAGGGAAGAAGATTTATGCAGCTGTAGATCAATGACAACCATTACAGACCTTATTAAATCATTGATTGGATTATTTAGATTGCATTTACAGGGTTTGATCTTGGGTTATGATCCTGCCTTTGGTTTCTGTGAATCGTGCCTCGTTTGAAAGAGCATTCTTCCTACCTTGACACTGGATTGTGAGGCTCATTAGAGGCATGGGAGAAGACTTGGTAAACTAAACATACACCATATTACTGCACTGACAAAGGGCTGCCTGTAAAATGATATCACAACCAGATGAATGGAGGAACCACTGAAGCTGATCCTTCATACAATCCAATAGAACGTTTTGGTGTGGGTTGATGCCATGTGGTTATCTTCATAACTAGAGATTGAATTATCCCTCAGTCCATACCAATTGATATTTCCAAATAATGAGCACTGTGTGTCTACATACGTCAATGTCAGCATTTTGGGACATAGAATATTGCCAGAGCAGCAAATCTGGGAGAATTCTTAGGGCCATCTGATCTTCTTGAGTAACACAGCCTAAAATACCTATACAGGTCTATTCACTAAAGGTGAATCTCGGGAGAATTGGCAGGAGAAGAGAACAAACTAGATCAAATAGCCGATTTTTCTGGTTTGGCTATTTTGACCTAGATTTTTCTCTTCTCCTGCCAATTCTCCTGAGTTTCACCTTTAGTGAATAGACCTGATAATAAAGAAAGGCACGAGCACTCCACCTCTTCACAAGCAGGGCAACTTTACCAAAGCATCGTCAGAGACTGGCTGGGTGGAGTAGACGTAACATCCCTGCTCTATAAACGGCGAGACTGTGGAGACGCAGGTTCAAATCCCAGCCAGAGCACCTCTCCAGTAACTGCCCTTGGGCAAGACACCACACGGTACATAGTCACCACTCAGGACCTACTTGAAAATGAGAGAAATCTCAATGTATCCTTCCTGGTAAAATACTTTCTCAAAAAAAATAAAAATGTTTTGGCTCTACTGAGTCTTTATCAAAACTTGATGAAGACTCCATAGAGTCGAAACATTGCCTCTGGTGATGCGCCAATGAGCAAGCATGATTAAGACTTTCTAGCCGAAATGTCACTGTATTTTGTGTCCCTGTGGCCATCCCAAAATAAATATATATTTTTGCAACGTTGAGTTCCTGGTGTAGCCCACTGATTTCAAGCACATCTATTGATTGGATTGCGGATCCCAGACTGTGGACCACCCCGACACTATTGGCATTGGTGAGTCCCCCCTGTGATAGCCACGTTTTTTCTGACTTTATGATGCTCCAATAAAGATGCCCTGCTTGCTTGGGAAGAGGAGTATTGCCCGTGCCTTTCTTTGCTCAAGAGCTATACACAAGAGGACATAGTCTTAGATTAGAGGGGCAAAGGTTTAAAAGTAACATCAGAAAGCATTATTTTACTGAGAGGGTGGTGGATACATGGAACAGTCTTCCAGTAGAAGTGGTAGAGGCCAAAACAGTGATTGAATTTAAGCAGGCATGGGATAGGCATAAGACTATCCTAAACAAAAGATAAATCCAGGTAAAGTATCCATGTAATTGGGCAGACTAGATGGGCCGAAAGGTTCTTATCTGCCGACATTTCTATATGTTTCTATGTTTCTATGTTTCTATACGGATTTGGCCACTCCTGGGTATGTGTTAGCACCAATTATAAGTTTGCCCTGAGGTTAAAGGAGGGTAGTTGCTGCTTAGAATCTGCATTTACAATACCTGTAGTATCAAACCACGTGTACCTGTAGTATCACATATCGATGTGGAATATGACGTATGCTCTAAAGCTGTTCTCTCGCTGACTTCACAACCAGATCACCAAGCTTCCATTTAACCTTAAAAAAGCTCTCAGACCCACACACCCAGTGATTGGGACTATCTATATTTGTCATATGTTCCTCGGCAGAGACAACCCCTTGGCATTTGGATACGATTAGAGCGGATGATCAGAAAAGTGCTAATAATAATCAGTATCATCTATCAGCAGTATCAACCGTATAATCAGTATCAGCTTAGAACAGGTCTTAATAAAGAGGAATTTAAGTACTACTGCATATCACGGAGAATCAACTTCATAAGTTTTATATTCTAACGGTTCTCTGCTGTTTAAAACATGGCAGAATACTGTAAACAGGAGAAAAATTAGGTGCCTTGACTTCTACAGGTCTATTCACTAAAAGGTGAAAATCTGGAGAATTGGCAGGAGAAGAGAACAATCTAAACCAAATAGCCGATTTGGAAAGTGAGATAACTGGGAGGATTTTTCTGGAATGGATATTTTGACCTAGAATTTTCTCTTCTCCTGCAAATTCTTATGAGTTTCACTCTTCTTTGAATAGTTTAGCTAATTAAGTAAGGATTTTACTTACGACCCGAATACAAGTTGAGCACCCCTAATCCAGAATTATAAAATCTGAAAGATTACAAAATGCGATGCTTGTACAGCCTTTCGGTCATTATTATTACTTACTCTCCTGCCACCTCTTTCCATGTTTCGTTGTTCCCTCTAGTGCTACAGTGTTCCTCAGCTCCAGCGAAGGACATGTTGTGCGGCACCAATGAGCAACATTCTGGCTCTGTGCAGCTTCTCACGGCCCCCGTCATGTGACACCTCCCCTCTGGCTATTTGGAACCCTGGCAGGTTTCCAAAAACGGGAATATCCCTCACGCATTGGTATACAGTTCCTCCACTATATTCTCAAATGTTCCCTTTTATCATAAAAACCTAAAACCCAGCCTATCTTTAACCCCTTACTGCTGTATGGATTGTGTCTGACAGGGAGGCGTTAACGCCAGTGTGGAGTACTAGTACTCCCCACTGGCTGGCTGCGTCGGGTCCCTCCTCTGGCCCGCCTACACAGTTGATGTGCAGTGCAAGTCATTGGCTGCACAGAGACGGCCTAAGTTCAGGCAGTCCTATGACAGCCGATGATGCGCACCAACTGGTGGGCGAGCCTGTCGTGGCCCATAGAAGCCAGTGGGCCACGGAGTTCAGTCCAACCCCTCGCGGGGATGACTTTGTACCACCCCGAGGCGGGAAAGAGTTAAGTTTAACCACTAACATGAAATTTGTATGTGGAGCGATGGGTTAAGTGCAACATGTCAAAGGTTAATTGAGGAGCAGAAATATTAGAGAGTTCCCACACTTATTTTATTCGGACTAGACCCTTGCCTCCATCCATGGTTTCTTCGGTGGAAATTCTTTTAAAAAGAATGCATGTAAAGAAGTTTTTTTTATTGTTTTTTAAAGGACCTTTTTTATTATTTCGACACATTTTATTGATTTATAGTCCTATTAGGAGAACATGAGACTTTCTTTTTTTGCACTTTGAAGCAATTCTGCAGTTGTCGCCGACATCTGATAACGGTTTCGGACACCTCCAATTTTGGCAAAATAAAGTGACTATTCGCTAAATAGCGAATTCACCGTATTTTTTTGTGAAATAGAGTTGCCGAAATACAGCAAATTGCAGTGAAATACAAAGCACCGAAATTGCTCACAATTTCTGCACTTTGTGATTAGACCCCATAATACATAATATATTAATATAATATCTAATAATCTAAATATACATCAGAGGTAGATGTAGTATCATTGTATAAACTGTTGTGTGATTGTATCATGCCATGTATTCTGGTGAATTATTTATGCACGGCTTCTTTTATTCCTGCTTTGTTATTATTAAAGATTTATTGCATTTCTTTTTCAAATTGTTAACTATTTTTTGCCTTTGTAGCAACATTGTGATACAAAATAAAAGGAAGGATCTTTTCATGCTTCAAATAAACAGCATGACTTAAAAAAAAGGAATGCTATTATTTTTTACTAGATTGTAAGTTCCTACGGAATAGGGCCCTCGGTCCCCCCTGTATCTGCTGGTGTATTGTAGAATCATCTTGTCTTTACCCATTGTACAGCTCTGCAGAATGTGTTGGCGCTTAACAAATAATATTAACATTATTTTTTTTTAAAACATATACGTATCTTGATCAGCGCAATAAAAATTGCTATCAGGATCTCGGTGTCTCTCGTAGATCAGCAGACCATATTTTGGTACATAAAACAAAATATAAAATTACACAATGGTGAAGTATATCAAATATATACTATAAATAACATGCAATGAATGATGTTTCACTCACAAACAGAGCCTAGCACTGGCTCTAAGGCTAGGGTCAGACGAACGCATTTTTCACGTCGTCCGCGAAAAAGTGCGTTCGAACGAATGGACGTACTTTTTCACGGAATACGCGATAGCGGTCATACGATGCGCATTTTCGGCCGTGATTTTGTACGGATCATCAATAAAACCCTTTTTGCGTCTGGACGTTATGTTGGCTGGACATTAGCAGCGTCTGACGTCTCCTAATCACGCACACACGCCGCTAGCGGACGCAGTGCACTCTGTACGTCAGTACTAGCGGTATCACGTTCTCGAAAAAAATGCGTTTGTTTGCCGCTTGCGTTGCGCAGCCGCACTTTCGTGCGGCCGTACTTCGTGTATTGCCCGTCATTTGCTGCTACTACGGCCGTGATAAAGTGCGGCTGCACTCGCGTTCGCACTGCGGTCGTCTGACCCTAGCCTAAGTGGAACTGCACGTTTTGGGTTGTTTTTTCTTCTATATTGTTCACAGGTGACCCACACCTTACACGGCTGTTTCCCTTCACATATCAAGGAACCATATAAGACAAGAAAAGACAGCGCAACTCTCCTTGTGCAGAATGAAAAAATATAAGTGTATATATGCTTTTCAGACGATTTTTCATTTACACTTGTTGGAGCTTCAATAACTCTAAGGTTTGCGCATATGGATTTTTTCAGACTCGGGAAAATCCACAAACCTCCAAAAAGACACAGACTGGATCTTCTTTTCGAAAGAAAATTTAATAAAATAAAAACATGTAAAACAAATGGATAAAACAGGTACACAGGACGCGTTTCGTCGCACTAGGCGACTTCCTCAGCTATGAGAGACACCAAGATCCTGATAGCAATATTTATTGCGCTGATCAAGATACATATATGATTTTTTCATTCACCTGATATAGGGAAGACCACTGTGTTTGATCAAGCTTTTGGGAGATTGGTGATGGATGTGATTTGTGGCACTGACCTGCTTGTTTTATATTATTTTTTTTTAAGTCGAATACAGCTTTATTTGCCATGTTCTATTTGTATCTCATGGCGGCGTATGGGGTTGGATTTTCTATATAAAGTAATATCACCAGGAAAGTCTTGATGGGACAATCTGGAAAATATTGAGTTTTTTTGTATTTACGATCAATTTCAAAACTGTTGAGCAACAAATACTCGCAGCATTCTTGGGTGAGAGGAAACTGTCTACAAAAGATTAATAACGTCAACAAACAGTTATTGAGTGTTTTATTCTGATATTAGTTTAGGGGACAGCTACTCCATTTAGACCTTGTAAAATGAAGAATTTGACAGAGAGGAATCTGACTGCCATGTCAGGGTCAAAAAGTCATTTTTCATCTCGGTGACAAAACGGCAAGTCTTTTCCCAGGGATTTGTTTGACTTTGCAACACGATCGATAGTAAAAGAATTTTGCAAATGTTGAGTGTGATGAACACATCTCAGTACATATTTAATAAAGTGCGCGCCAGGGATACTGCAGGTGTGTGAGCGGTGATTAGGAACGGAGTGGAGAGGCTTAGCGAGTGCTTTTCCGAGATTACAAAAACTCTGCAGTATCTCTGGAATTCCGATCCCGAGTTCGGAGTGGGCAAAAATAAAAGGTACAAAGACCACATCTGAGCGCCAGCAACCTTATTAAACGCCAGATGGACCATCATCATAAAGAGGAGAAACAAGAACAAGCTGTAACAGACAGAACAGATTAAAAGAAATAAAAACTTTTGGGAAATATATAAGGTTGAATTAAGCGAGTATGAATTATTAAGGTGCATAAACTAACCAGAAATTCTTACATTGACTTGAAATGTATGCATATATTTTTGTACCATTGAAGGGCCACTACTGCCAAGAATGAAATGCCCTGATTTCGTTTATTTCATGTTGCTGATACAGTATCTTACATGTGTTTGTTTTTCTCTTCTAGGTTTAGTTCACATAATATTTTATCTATATGTGTCACTGGGTGCATCCATTGTGTGAACTTTTGTGTTTAAAAACGCCCCCCCCCCAGTATCTTTCCAGCACTTGCTCCTCACTGTGTGGATATGAGCATAGAATGGAGTGAATGGGTCTGAAACCATGGAAACCAACTCACATCCTTGTATTGTGTGGGATGTATTCAAAGGGCAGCACCAGGGGGTAGATTAGAAGTATTTTCAGCTCCCTGCCTCATCTCATTCCACTGCCATCTCTTGTCTCATGTAGCATAGACAATACAACACACCCCCTGCAGTCTTTTCTAAACAATCTCTCCTCAACCTCACTGACTGTTAAATACCATATAAGTAATGCAACTGCTGTAAAGTAAAATGGTCGTGCAGATTTTGGTAAATGTTGCATCATGGGAAAATCCACAAAATGGAAACAGGAGATAAAAAAAACTAACTTTATTTTTCCTTTTTACATGCAATTACTTAAAATAAAGATGCAGCATGTGTTTTACAAGGTGGTTTTGTTTGTAATGCACACACAATCTATTTAGATTTTATGTTAGTGGTAGTGTCCCTTTTAAACTGTAGCTTTGATATATTAACCTCCCTGGCGGTCTGATTTTTTTCAGATTTTCTTGCCAGAAAGTGTTTACATTTTTTTTCTTTTTGACCCTCTAGCGGTGTTCCCAAGTGTGGCTCGGGGTTAAATTCCTATGCTGGAAGCGGTAACCCCGAGCCACACTCGGGATGCCACTGGATACATCACCTCTCCCTGCGCTCCCCCGATGTCCCCCGCAGTCTCCTCCGGCGATCGCGACCTCATTACTTCCTGGTTCCCTTCTCGCGAGAAGGAAAGCAGGAAGTAAAACGCTGCGATCACCGGAGGAGACTGCGGGGATCAGGGAGGGAGCGCAGGGAGAGGTAATGTATCCAGCCCAAGTGTGGCTCAGGGTTACCGCTTTCAGCGGTGAAATTTAACCCCGAGCCACACTTGGGATAATCGTCAGGGGGGTTAACACAAATGGCATCATAATTAGTTTACGCCTTAGAAAAGACATGCCAGATAATAGTTTTTTTTTTACCTTTTTACTTGCATACCTTGCAATTTCTAATTTTTCCTGCCACATTCTGTCGTCATAACACAATTTTAATTCCCATCCCCTTGTCTCCTCAACATTGAA
Organism: Leptobrachium leishanense; assembly: GCA_009667805.1. Classification (NCBI taxonomy): domain Eukaryota; kingdom Metazoa; phylum Chordata; class Amphibia; order Anura; family Megophryidae; genus Leptobrachium; species Leptobrachium leishanense. The sequence goes on from CM019065.1 coordinate 69,867,556, forward strand.
CAAAGCAGTAGAAATTTTCACCCGTTGCTGCTTACCAAAAAGATCACAGTCCACGAAGGTTGATAAAATTATACAATTAACAGCTTTTAGGGAGAAAAATACAGAAGTCCAGATAGCCATGTATTTTTCTTTTTGTGTCACTTTTTATCATGCCATAACCCTAGCCCTAACCCTATCCATAATAAACTGTAATTTGGGAGGAACGTAACGTTTTCAGATGGAGCAAAATTTTTATGAAAGAATTCAACTACAGATTAATTTTTTGTTCACGGAAAATGCTTGGAAAAACTTGAGGACGTGTTGTTTTCGACTGTGTCTGAATAAAGTTAAAAGTTGTTATATCGAGACAAGTAACAGCAACAAAAAAATGATACAAGGCTGCTCCAGTCTGCTTAGAAAATGGATAAATTGTATCATTTGCAAAAATGTTTCTTTTGCCAGACTTACTTTACTCAGCATAACTTTTTTAAAAATATACAGAATGTCAAGAATTATGTGAATAAAATGTCCTTAAATGCAGGGGCAGCTAATTGCAAAGAATTGAATCCTTGGTCTGACGGTATCAATATACCTAAAAGAGAGTGGGTGAGGGGGCACGCAAGAGAAGTACAGTCCACCATCCAAAGTTCCAGGGTCAAAAACCTCAAGAACAGGTCTATTCACTAAAAGGTGAAGCTGAGGAGAAGAGAACAATCTAGACCAAACAGCAGATTTGGAAAGTGAGATAAATGGGTGAATTTATCTGGTTTGGTTATTTTGACCTAGAATTGCGGCTCCATAATAAACCTCCTTGTTATATCAAGCCTTGAGTGACCGGTCCTTCTGTTCCTTTAGGGAGATATACCTGTATGGTTGACTATAACAACCACTTGACTCAACTAAAAATTGAATAAAATAAATCACAACAAGGAGATAAATGTCATCTGCGCTTATTCCCATTATACTGTGTGAAACAAAATGCAATTAGAGGCTTTGGTTTCTATTAATGGCCATTAAAAGAGTTAAAAGAGTAAGCTCACCCGCCAAACATCAAGGCACCTCTAGTGAGGGTGAGTCCTATCCAAAATGAAGCCACAGGCTGCTGTATAGCAAACCATCACTGCTTACGCTGCTTTTCAGTCATGAGGCAAACTGGTGGATCATATTTATGCCCTCCCAGAAAAAAAATCCAACTTGGGATCCAAAAAACAAAGACACGGAGCAGAACATGCTGCAAAAGATGACCTGGCTGGAGGTACAATAAAACATACATAGTACAGGAGGGGTGGGGTCGCGCCTACTCCCCGATGGGGTGTCTGCAACCACCAGATGTATCCAGCCCAGCAACAGGTATAAAACATAACAAGGAGAAAAATGTCATCTGCGCTTATTCCCATTATACCGTGTGAAATAAGCGCAGATGACATTTTTCTCCTGTTTATATTTTATACATGTTGCTGGCCTGGATACATTTGGTGGTTGCAGCCGTCCCATTGGGGAGTAGGCGAGACCCCACCCCTCCTATAAATCACAGCAAGGAACCCTGAGGTAGATTCCAGAGATTATGAGTGATTTGTATGAGTGGTGAGGTAACATACTTGTGTAGGTATCATGGGGAAAATACAAGGAGAACCACTTTGTGGTTTTGTGATGGATGACAAAAAAACATCAATCAGCAGAGGTGCGTCTTGTGCTAGAAGCCTGTAACAGAATTCCCCTACAACGTTTAATAGGCTCAAATCGCACATCTGCTAATGAATAGCATGATTCAGTCATTCACCTCCTTGCCCAAACCCAGGAGACACTGTGGAGCCATTCAATAAGACTTGAGGAAGGATCTTGCTTAGGTACTATAGTCCTTCAGTGAAACTGACAATAATGCCGTGCAGGGGTTAAATCAGCAGCCTCTGACCCCAGAGACATGCACTGTATAACGCGATTAGTGCTTGACGAATTGATAATGTGTTTTATTCTATTTACTCCTCATTGGGAAGACATAATGTATTGTAATTGTAAGTTAATGGAATATTATGTCAGTCGTAATTTCAACAAGATTGTTAGTTAATGACATTCAAATAGCTGGTAAAAGGTGTGTAGCCATTTTTTATGTATATTAAGAAGTGTTCCCTCTCCATCAAGCGTCTCACTGACAGTTGTGGGTTGTGGGGACTATGCTACAAAGCTTCTTTACCACTGGGAAATGTCATGGCATGAAAAGGGCTACCAGCCAAGTAGGCTGATAGATGACTATAGGTCATTGGATTGAGAAGGAGAAGGGACAAATGAAGTATTAGGTTGGGGTAAACGTCTGGATCAACCTATACTTGCAATGGTAAACCCCTAAACCAAGAGAGGTACCAGTTATTGTTGCAGCTGGACTACGCTATGATGCAATGAGGCTATGAGGCAATGAGTAATAACCGAAACACAAAGAGAAAATGCCAACTACCTAGTAAGATGCTTATAATGGCTGGGCATAGGAGAAACAAAGACACACCAAAAACACTTATTCTAATATAGGTAAAATAAACCCGAATAGGAGAGAGTTGTCAAAAACACCTCTGAGGTCCAGGATTGGAGAAAATACACAAGACAGTGAGAGAATGATCCCAGGTCAAGAAGTACGGAGAGAAAAGTAGTGAGTAAGCACGTTGAGTCACTAACCAGAAAGACAACACTAAACAGTACAACGTGCTAGAGGGACTGTGAAAAGAACCATAATATGCAAAGATTATATGATCGAGGCAGCCTTATATTGAGTTGGCAAGTGGCGATTGGGTCACATCATCAATGAGCACCGGAATGTGTGTGCAGAATAACTCTCACGTCATTATACAGATGCAACTTTGCTGATAAAGGTCTTGCTATGGTAGTGTTCTGCCTCATTAACTTTACAGGATTCAACATGATTGGTGTCAACCTGAAGCCGCGATGCCAAGGGCACATCAATAACATGTTGCGGGGGTCACACCAGTGGAAGGGCACAGGATCACCGGGACTCTGTGAAACAACATCAACTCTAACTCCCAGCGAGCAACCTCTCCAGTAAGTGTCCTTAGGCTAGACACCTAACGGTACATACTCGCCACACAGGACATACTTGAAAACAAGAGAAATCTCAATGTATCCTTCCTGGTAAAATCCTTTCTCAAAAAACCCCCCAAAAAAAACTGAGGTAAGGTTTAAAGTCATGAGGACTATGACAGTCTGATTCTCAAACCTTGGACGCAACCCTGGTGTGTTCACTTTACAAAGCTATCAAATGACTTTGAGAGGACGAATAGCACCAGTCCTGCAGTTCCTCGTGTTCCTATCGCTAAAGAATGTACGGATGGCCAAAAATTCTCTTTCAATGCCAGGAGGGAATCCAGACTGAGTAATGTAAACAAACAGATTGGATTTTTTAATGAGTCACGGGTATTTGCTTGAGAATCTTGCTGAAAAACAGAATTCCAGTTGAAGAGGAGTTTGTAACCAATACGGTAAGTTGCCATTGGTGAACAATCTTACCAAAACAATTATTGGAAGTGTCTAACTCTCATTAAAATATAGTGTTAAAGAAAATGGGGAAATATTAGGAAAGCATAACAATAAGCTATATGTCCTCTACACCAAATTACTTTGGGCTCTATTCCCTAGTTGGCGCTAACATGAGGACACTAACGAAGAAAATCTGCAGATATTCCCGTAGCGCCCCCATGTTAGCACGATATTCCCAGGCAGGAGCTACCTCAGAACCTTTCCTCAGAAAGCAACACTAACTGCTGGGATACTTGTGGTAGTGCTTCCGTGTCGCCACAAGTATCACCTCCTGGAGTCCATAGGACTCCATGGAGGGTTGCTCTTCTAGGCCACGAGCCTTGCGCGATCTCGCCCTCACAAGATTGTGCTGCAGAGTTATCGTGGAGGGAGACTGAGAACTATTTGTTCTTAGTCTCACTCTGCTCCCGGCAACAAGAAGCGGCGGATTGGGCCACCATTATGGCCGCGGGATGAGGTGAGTATTGGATTTATTGGGGTGGTGTTTAGGGGGATGCTATGTGATTCTGCAAATGCAGAATCATGTAGCGCTAGCTTTTAGAAGGTGCTAACTTTTGGCTCTCTCCATCCCTGTGGTAATTAGCGCTTGCGTTATGGAATACCTTACTTATCGAAATGCTAATGGAGGTTTGCTCCCCATGTTATGCGCAAAGTACAGTAATCTCGCCGAAGCTAGTGCAAAAAACGATGCGCTAGCATCGGGAATGTAATATGGGTGGCATGCGTTAAACACACTTATCCTGACGGTAACACGTACATATTGAGGCTCCAACGTTATCACCAAGTAGGGAATAGAGCCCTTTGTAAGTTAGGCGATAGAGTACGGCCAACGATGACGTCAATAGGATTCTCTGACAACAAACAGACAGCATGTCTTCAGCAGTTTTTTTGTCACCAAACATCTGTGATGTCTACAATAGACTTGTGCACCGATTTTTTTTTCGGTTCGATTCGGTTCGGTTCGTTAGGATTTTGTAAATATTCGGTTCGGCTCGTCTCGGCCGATTTCCATTTCGGTTCATTTCGGTTCGTTTTTCATATCGACTTTTTTTTTCGTGATCTTGGAAATTTTCGTGTTTTTTGGAACATCTTTTCTCCTCGTTTCAAAGTGTCTATTCGTTTTGACGTAAACTAATGGTTTTTCGGATCCGATATTTCTGTCGATACGATACGATACGATTTCTCATGTTTTACAAGAAGGATATATTGAGATTTCTCTAGTTTCCCGGGAAGGATACATTGAGATTTCTCATGTTTTACAAGAAGGATACATTGAGATTTCTCTGGTTTCCGGGGAAGGATACATTGAGATTTCTCATGTTTTCCGGGAAGGATACATTGAGATTTCTCTGGTTTTACAAGGCTACATTGACATTTCTCATGTTTTACAAGAAGGATAGATTGAGATTTCTCTGGTTTTACAAGAAGGATAGATTGAGATTTCTCTGGTTTTGCAAGAAGGATACATTGAGATTTCTCATGTTTTACAAGAAGTATACATTGAGATTTCTCATGTTTCCCGGGAAGGATACATTGAGATTTCTCTTGTTGTCACGGATCCCTCTGACTAACAAAATAGTGGTCCCTTTACGTAGACCGCTCTCTACACTTCCGATCCTTGAATGGTCGGCAAAACTAGATAGACGATTAACCAGACAATAGATAAACAAGTGATAACACCAGACAGAGGTATAGAATAGAGTATTGTCACGAATCCCTCTGACTGCCAAGATAGTGGTCCTTTTTCGTAGACCGCTCTCTACCCTTCCGATCCTTGAATGGTCGGTAAAGCTAGATAGATAATTAATCAGGCAATAGATAAACAAAGGGAAACACCAGACAGAGGTACAGACTAGAGTATATGTTCTCCCTAGGACTTTAGTTATAACAGAGGTAATCTGATGTGTGCTTAGGGTGCCACATAGACTGACCTCGGTACCAACGTTAAGGGCAGAACCAAGAGCAGAGGAAATGCCAATACCAGGGGTTATACACAGAATGGTTCGTTTGCCAATGCCAGGAGTCATACACAGAATGGTTGGTTTGCCAATGCCAGGGGTCATACACAGAATGGTTCGTTTGCCAATGCCAGGGGTCATACACAGAGTGGTTCGTTTGCCAATGCCAGGAGTCATACACAGAATGGTTGGTTTGCCAATGCCAGGGGTCATACACAGAGTGGTTTGTTTGCCAATGCCAGGAGTCATACACAGAATAGTTCGTTTGCCAATGCCAGGGGTCATACACAGAGTGGTTCGTTTGCCAATGCCAGGAGTCATACACAGAATAGTTATTTCCAGAAGCCAGGTCAGACACAGATATTAAGACAAAAACACAAGAGCTCTGCGGGAAGTGAAACACCACGTCAGGGCACCGGCGAACTAGTGAAGCAGGGTTTTAAACCCGGCGGTTCCGCGTCACAACGCCAGGCTCCGCCCCCCGGCGTCCCACGTGAGCGCGCCCGGTAGCGTTATCATTCGGCGCCTGGCCAGCGAGCAGCGAGGAATCTGCTGCCAGGCGCCCCAGTACCGGCCCATCCGTGACAGAACCCCCCCTCCACGGGCGGCCACTGGACGACCCCCAGGGGCACGGGGGTGCGCCAAATAGAATGCCCTCACCAACCGAGGGGCGTGGACTTCTGCAGCCGGAATCCAAGAACGATCTTCCGGACCGTAACCCACCCAATCGACCAAGTACTGTAAGGAACCCCTAGACTTCCTGGCACCCAGAATGGCTTCAACCTCGAACTCCTCCTCGCCCTGCACAGAAACAGGAGGCGGTGGAGCATGGACCTTGGTGTATCGGTTACATATTAATGGCTTCAAAAGGCTTACGTGGAACACATTGTGTATCCTAAAATGGGGAGGTAATGCCAAAGCATAGGAGACAGGGTTGAGTCGCCGCAGAATCCTATAGGGGCCGATAAATCTAGGTGCCAACTTCATGGAAGGTACTAAGAGCTTGATATTTCGTGAAGACAGCCAAACCCTATCCCCGACTTGGTACACGGGTGCCTGCCTCCTGTGTCTGTCGGCCTTGGTTTTCTGGATGGCACTACTTTCCTCCAGTGCCCGCTTCACTCTCTCCCAAGTCTCTTTCAATGATGCCAGTTGCTCATCCAAGGCAGGAATCGTGGGTCAGGAAACGGACGTAGCGGGGAGCACGGGAGGATCAAAACCATAAACAGTGAAGAAAGGAGAATGTCCTGTGGATTCACTCACTGCACTGTTTAAAGCATACTCTGCCCATTGGTAACAGGTCAGACCAGTTATTTTGTTGTTCTGATATAAAGCACCTCAGATATTTCTCTATGTTTTGGTTGGCTCGTTCTGCTGCTCCATTGGTCTGGGGGTGATAGGCCGAAGAGAATGATAGGTCTATCCCCACGTTCTTACAAAACCCTCTCCAGAATCTAGAGATGAATTGGGTCCCCTATCAGAGACGATCTCCAGAGGAACACCGTGTATGCGGACCACATTGGAAATGAATATGGGCACCAGTTCGGCTGCCGAAGGTAGTTTCCGAAGAGGAACATAGTGACCCATCTTGGAAAATCGATCTATGACCGTAAGTATCACTGTATTCCCTCTTGACTCAGGTAAATCTACTATGAAATCCATGGCTACATGTGACCATGGTCGTTCGGGGATCGGCAAAGGCTGGAGTAACCCAATGGGTGCTGTTTTGGGACTTTTCTGTCTTGTGCACACCTCGCACACAGCTATGTAATCTTTGACATCTCGGCGCAATGTGGGCCACCAGAGGAGTTTACTGATACTAGACACTGTCTTGGTGATACCCATATGCCCAGAAGTTTTATTGTCATGATAGATGTTAAGTACTTCCTCTCTTTCATTCTCAGGTACAAAGAGTTTCGCAGGAGGTTTTCCCCAGGAGCTGCACCTGGACGGTCTGCAACCTTTTCATCAGAGGAGACGAGACACTAATCGTGGTAGAGGCTATAATCCTTTCTGGGGTACAATGGGATGCTGATCTTGGATATTGTGTTCATAGGATTCATACTGCCTTGATAAAGCGTCTGCTTTAATGTTTCTGGACCCAGGTCTATAGGTAAGCACGAAATTAAAACTTGACAGAAACAATGACCATCTCGCTTGTCTGGAATTTAAACGTTTAGCATCTCCAATGTATGTGAGATTCTTATGATCGGTTATGATGACGACGGGGTCCCTAGATCCCTCTAATAAGTATCTCCATTCGGCCAAGGCCGAGATGACTGCTAACAACTCTCTATTTCCAATGTCATAGTTCTTCTCTGCCGGGGACAATTTCCGAGAATAGAAGCCACATGGATGCAAGGGTTTGTCGGGTGCCTCTCTTGGGACAAGACTGCGCCAAGACCTAGTTCGGAGGCGTCAACTTCTACTTGGAAAGGCAGAGCCGGATCTGGATGTCGGAGAACAGGGGCAGTAGTGAATGCTTGCTTAAGTGCCTCAAAGGCTTGAGTGGCTTGAGGTGTCCATTTCTGATTTCCCACCCCTTTCCTTGTCATAGCCGTGAGGGGAGCAATCAAGGCCGAAAAGTCTTTAATGAATCTTCGATAATAGTTCGTAAACCCCAGAAACCTCTGTATGGCTTTAAGCCCTGGGGTAGAGGCCAGTCAAGAATAGCTGAAAGTTTTTAGGGTCCATTTGAAAACCCTCAGGGGTAATTATATAACCAAGGAAATGTACTGTTACTATGTCGAATAGACATTTTTCTAGTTTACAGTACAATCCAGCCTTTAATAGTTTTTCCAATACTTGTTTCACGTGGGCGTGATGAGTGTCCGCATCGGGAGAGTATATCAGGATGTCATCCAGATATACTATGACGAATTCTTGTAGAAAATCCCTTAGGGTGTCATTTATGAGGTCCTGAAAAACGGCTGGCGCGTTACACAAACCAAAGGGCATCACCAGGTATTCATAATGCCCGCTACGTGTATTAAAAGCCGTTTTCCATTCATCTCCCTTTTTAACCCTAACCAGGTTGTAAGCTCCGCGTAAATCGAGCTTAGTATAAATACAGGCCCCTTTTAATCGGTCGAACAATTCCGTTATGAGAGGTATGGGATATACATTTCTTATAGTTATCCTATTCAACCCTCTATAATCGATGCAAGGTCGCAGATCTCCCTCTTTTTTGGAGACAAAAAAGAAACCTGCTCCTGCTGGAGAGGAGGACCGTCTAATGAATCCTCGCTCTAGATTCTCCCTTATGTATTCTTCCATAATGTCGTTTTCTTTTTGTGACAAAGGGTATACATGTCCTCTAGGAGGCATCGTACCGGGGAGTAAATCAATGGCACAGTCATATGGACGATGTGGTGGTAGGACCTCAGTCCTGGCCTTAGAGAACACCTCCTTTAATGCCAGATAACATTCAGGGACCTCTGTGGACAAAGGAGGGGCTGTGGCAACATTGAGGCTACCAATCACATTGACCCTGCCTAGGCAATTAGACTGACAATTAGGACCCCAACATTTTATGTCTCTCTGGACCCAATCAATAACCGGGTTGTGCTCTGTTAACCATGGAAACCCAAGAACGACAGGACATGAGGGAGATTCAATAATGTGAAATCTTATGGTTTCATGGTGCAAAACTCCTGTTTTCATACATACATCGACAGTGTCGTGAGTTATATGTGGACATGACAGAGGTTTACCATCTATGGCCTCAACCATTAGAGGTTTTTCCTTGAGAACCAGGGGTAGAAGGTGTTTGGCAGCAAAATATTTATCCATGAAATTACCTGAGGCCCCAGAGTCTAAGAACGCCTCAGTCTTGAGGTGAACCCCCTCCCAGGTTAGGGAGATCGGTAACAGAATCCTGGATTTTTTTTTCACTATCCACAAAGGAGGCATAAAGAGAACCGATAACCTGGGTATTGGCTGTTCTTTGACCCGATTTGCCACTCTCCCCCCTGTTGGCCCTGGGTCTCTGAGGACATTGAAGGCGGAAATGATCAGCCCCTGCACAATAAAAGCAGAGCCCCTTTTCTCTTCTGTGAGCTCTTTCAGCTTCCGAAATACCTGTTTTTCCTATTTGCATAGGTTCAACGACTGGCAAATCGGTTTTTGCGTGTTCAGGGTTACCAGAGGTACTGGTGTGTCTGGGTAATGAGGGTAAAGGAGGCAAGACCCTTCTGGGTCTGTCTCTGGATGTCTCCTTTCCCTAATTTGATCGTCCATGGCTATACAAAAATCTATCAGGTGGTCCAGATTCTCTGGTAATTTTAAGGGAGCCAGCTCAAACATAAAAGCCTCGTTCAAACCTTCGGTAAAGGCTAAGGTTAAAACGTCGTTCGGCCAAAGTACCTCTGAAGTCAAAGTCTTAAACTCTATGGCATATTCGGCGACCCTCTTATTACCTTGTTTAATGTGAAACAAGGATCTACCCGCATTGGTAGCCCTTCTAGAGGGATCAAAGGTACGTTTCAACTCGGAGGTAAAACCCTCATAATCATAGATGATGGGTTTCTTGTTTTCCCACAACGGCGTAGCCCACAATAAAGCTTTTTCTTGTTAAATGATTAATCAGATATCCTACTTTGGCTTTATCAGACATACAAGACCCTGGGTTGTTCTCAAACAAGATCTCAAGCTGAGTCAGAAAACCCCGGCATAGGCTTGGTGTACCATTCATAGCGTAGAGGTGCCTTCATACTAAGCCTATGTCCTTCAGGGGAGACCGGACTGACCCTAGGTAATACTGGATCTGGAGGGTTTGTGGTACCTGTATTGGAGCGATTTAACAGGGTTTGCAGAGCGAGAGAAATCTGGTCCATCCTATGGTCCTGTTCCTCTTGTCTGGCTGCGATACGTGCCAACTGGTTAGAGAGGTCTGCGGGATCCATTGGCCCTGACGTAATGTCACGGATCCCTCTGACTAACAAAATAGTGGTCCCTTTACGTAGACCGCTCTCTACACTTCCGATCCTTGAATGGTCGGCAAAACTAGATAGACGATTAACCAGACAATAGATAAACAAGTGATAACACCAGACAGAGGTATAGAATAGAGTATTGTCACGAATCCCTCTGACTGCCAAGATAGTGGTCCTTTTTCGTAGACCGCTCTCTACCCTTCCGATCCTTGAATGGTCGGTAAAGCTAGATAGATAATTAATCAGGCAATAGATAAACAAAGGGAAACACCAGACAGAGGTACAGACTAGAGTATATGTTTCCCTAGGACCTTAGTTATAACAGAGGTAATCTGATGTGTGCTTAGGGTGCCACATAGACTGACCTCGCGGTACCAACATTAAGGCAGAACAAGAGCAGAGGAAATGCCAATACCAGGGGTTATACACAGAATGGTTCGTTTGCCAATGCCAGGAGTCATACACAGAATGGTTGGTTTGCCAATGCCAGGGGTCATACACAGAATGGTTCGTTTGCCAATGCCAGGGTGTCATATCACAGAGTGGTTCGTTTGCCAATGCCAGGAGTCATACACAGAATGGTTGGTTTGCCAATGCCAGGGGTCATACACAGAGTGGTTCGTTTGCCAATGCCAGGAGTCATACACAGAATAGTTATTTCCAGAAGACAGGTCAGACACAGATATTAAGACAAAAACACAAGAGCTCTGCGGGAAGTGAAACACCACGTCAGGGCACCGGCGAACTAGTGAAGCCGGGTTTTAAACCCGGCGGTTCCGTGTCACAATGCCAGGCTCCGCCCCCCGGCGTCCCACGTGAGCGCGCCCGGTAGCGTTATCATTCGGCGCCTGGCCAGCGAGCAGCGAGGAATCTGCTGCCAGGCGCCCCAGTACCGGCCCATCCGTGACACTTGTTTCCCGGGAAGGATACATTGAGATTTCTCTGGTTTCCCGGGAAGGATACATTGAGATTTCTCATGTTTTCCGGGAAGGATACATTGAGATTTCTCATGTTTTACAAGAAGGATACATTGAGATTTCTCTGGTTTTACAAGGCTACATTGACATTTCTCATGTTTTACAAGAAGGATAGATTGAGATTTCTCTGGTTTTACAAGAAGGATAGATTGAGATTTCTCTGGTTTTACAAGAAGGATAGATTGAGATTTCTCTGGTTTTACAAGAAGGATAGATTGAGATTTCTCTGGTTTTACAAGAAGGATAGATTGAGATTTCTCTGGTTTTGCAAGAAGGATACATTGAGATTTCTCATGTTTCCCGGGAAGGATACATTGAGATTTCTCTGGTTTCCCAGGAAGGATACATTGAGATTTCTCATGTTTTCCGGGAAGGATACATTGAGATTTCTCATGTTTTACAAGAAGGATACATTGAGATTTCTCATGTTTTACAAGAAGGATACATTGAGATGGGAATGATACAAAATTACAGAATCAGCGATATAACCGAAAAATACGATGTCCGAAATTACTGAAATGGAACTGAAATCAGGAATGGAGCCAAAATCACGAATGGAACGAAAATGAATTTCGATTTTACACATTTCTAGTTCATTCGAAAATTCCGAAAAGTTTTCGTTTCGGCTCGGAAATTTGTACGGATCTGCCGTTTTCGGATCCGGAAAATCGGCAGAATCCGAATGTACGAATCGGGAAATTTCGTGAAAATTCCGAAATTCCAAAACCCGAAACGCACATCCCTAGTCTACAACTTAAATTATTTTTTCCAAAATCCTTTTTATATGTTCTGGTGGAAAATTCAAAAATACCAATGTAGAATGCGTATGACGATGTAACAAACAAAACAGTCACAATGCCAAAAGGGTAATACAAAATATCTGTGAGATAACATAACGCAGGAAATGATGGGCCTGCTAATGAAAAATTGCATAATCAAAGAGATGAAGGTGTGACCTACTCAGAAAAAGAAGTTAGGACAAGAGTAAGGGGAGGGGGAGAATGGAGGGCCGGTATGCCCATTGGGGCAGGCATCCCATTTGTCACAAACTTGGGAAGCAAGGAGACTATGGACAGGGTTGGTAGCAGGTGAAGGCCTGTTTGAAGGAGGTACCATTGAGTTTCCCCCTAGGATTTCCTTAAGTGATCTTTACACCTTATTTAATTTATTCCAGTCTAATCAAAGTGCATAAACATTATGGCATATTATTAGTGAATTATATCAGTTTTAGCTGCACAACAACCACCTGAGCTTACCATCCAAAATGTATTTACTGAACGAAAAGCTCCACTTTTTTAAATAAAACAGGAAAGACATATGACGTGTTATTTTTCCACGTTTTTCATAGAACAGCCAAGTATGAAACAGAATCATTTAGAATAAAAAATTCCGTCAACGCTAACCTTTCACACAATCCTGCAACTGCTGCTGATCCAAATAAAAGCAAACAAAACAACCTGAAATAATACCAGATTCTCCATCTAAATGGGAAAAAATAATGTATGCGACCCTTTATTGGTCGTCAGATATGTTCTCGGAACAGCATTCTATTAGTAATCACTTTCAAACCAGCAACTATTGTAATTCAAGCATATAGAAAAAGCGGTGTTGAGCCCATGCCCACCAGGGCGGCTGCAACGACCAGGAGTAATAACCCAGTTCATGTATAAAACATAGTAAGTAAAAGAGTGTCATCTCATTTCTATATAGGTCCATGTGAAACAAAACACAATCAGAGGTTTTGGTTTACTTCAATGGCCATTCAAGTAAACCAAAACCTCTGATTGTGATTTGTTACAAAATCATTTTACAAATATTTCTATGGTCTGAATTCAAGCTAAACTCTCATTACAATTACACTTTCTTTCTCTCCTATAGACAATAAAGGGCATTATCAAATCATCAACACTATCAGAATATATTTACCAATATTTATAAAAGCAAGCCTAGCACAGGGCATGTCTGATTTTTTTGCACAAAGCCAACATAGACAATGTTCTATTAAAGCGTCGTGCAAAAGACCAAATTCTAGGAAAAGCATGGACTTCAGACTCCAGTAATACTAAAATGTTACATTAACCCTTTATACTAATTGTATCCGGCGTGGAAGTTAAATTTCCATTTCAGTGTGCACTTGTTTAACCAAATATCACGCTTTTGTGGTAACTAAGTGCACCTATTCCTAACCCCTTCGCTACGAAGTGATTTTCCAAAAAAACACTGTCAGAAACCAGTGGGATTTAACCCTTTCGCTGCTGAGCCATTTCACCCCTGTGTGCTGAGCTCATTTTTACCGCTTTTGCTCATCATGGTTAAAAGTGATTTGAAGCCACGTTTTATTGTATGACCCAGACATATTATATATCATTATTATATGTAGACGTCATGTCCTGCCAGAATGCTATAACAATAAATATAAAAAAATTGTGACTTTACAGCCAACGTGGCGCGTTGGCTGTAAAGGCAGGCCTCAGGGAAAGACTCTCCCACCGGGCACCACCCACCCAGCAGGAAGGGGTAATAAGGACCCTCCTGCGTCCAGCATTTCAGATTTGGAAATGAAATATGGAAAAAATAATTGTGATAAATTTGTAAAATAGCCCTTGGTTGTTCTTTGATATTGGGAACACATGCCGGGTAATTCAAAGAGATCCAAATTGCTTGAGAAAGGTAACCGAACGCTGAAAATCAGCATTTGGTTACCTTTCTTAGCCATTCGGCTATCCAGAGAGCAGGCAATTCGCCAAATCCTGGCGAATTGCCTGAACATACGGTGCCTGTTCGAGGGCAGTGAAATCCCCATGAAAAAGCACTGCTTCGGCTATTCAGAGAACACAAACCAGCAGTGAAAGGTTCCCCTAATGCCCTGCCATTCGGTGGTTTCATGTGGCAAATTTATTCAGGAGAATCCCATAGACTTCAATGTTAAAAATATTCCCGTTTTAATTCAATATCTAATAAACCGTTCATTATAAAATTCTGCAGTAAAGAGTCTCTTTATTTATAGATTTTTTAGGATATTTTAAGCATTTTTCAGATTTTTTTTTTAAAAAAGTCCGATTTTTTTTATTTTTTTTAAGTTTATTTATTTTTTCTGTAACAGCCCTCTTTATTATCATTCCCTGGATCTCATATGCAAATTTCAGACATTTTCGCTCAGTAGTTTCTTTGCAAACAGAGTTTCACTTTTCAATCATTCATGCAAACTGTTTTTCTAATTTATTCACTTCGCTCTTCTGCGGTGTCGGCTTTTTCCGGCGGCTTCGCTGCGGGTGATCGGCTCCTGCTCGGGTTTTTCTGTGGTTTTCGGCAGGTTAATCCAGATGTTTTTGAGGGTTTTCAGTGTGCATTCGCCGGGTTTTGCGGTTAGTTTTCGTCAGGTTTGCGGCAGCCCTTCCCTGCAATTCGGGGACCCTGTGGTGTTTGCTGAATACACCGCAGAGTCACCGAAATGGGATCGGCAAAAGGAACCGAATTGAAGAGAATGAAAAGTCACCGAACATGCGGTGACTTTTCGAATCTCTTTGAATTACCCTGATAGTCTATGAATAATTTTGTAGAATATGGTTTTAGTGCGGAGACCCAACAGCTGACCAAACAAAGAAAGAATTATTCCAAATAGTTAGAGTTCAAGCTAATGTTATACTCTGTTAAAATAGAGTTCACTTTTTTGCTCTTAAATAATTGGGCAGACAACTCTGCCTAATTAAATTTTATTTAATTTTTCTATTTGGGATTAATTTGCTCACCGTTTGTCCATCGCCAGACACTGCACGTCTCTTCAGCTCAGGGGCTTCCAAACCCTGAAGTCCCTGAAGCTTTACTACGCAATATGCACTCTACACAACTTGCATTGCATAGGAACCACAGACTGCACACCACTACGGACTTGCGTGCAGGCAAGTTCCGTAGTGCTTGTGCTGATCGATGGTACGGAACTTGGCGCTCATTATTATCACGTCAGAGAGAGGGTGACAGCACCAAGTTCTCTGTGTGCTGATGTCACTAGTGGCCGATCAGGTGAAATTCAAAATCCCGGCTGCTGGGGAAGTTGGGTGGGGTGAAGGAAACTCCTCCACTTCACTCAGTGATTTCATCAGACTAGGGCTGAGGGAGAAGAGGTGGAGGAGAAGGGAGCCTACACTCCTGATCACATTAAAATCTAAAGTGGAGTGTTACTTTAAGGCTCTTTACTCTGTAGGTTCAAACAGAAACTGATAAAGAAGCTCATACCCTTTATCAAGCCGATACATTATATGAAACCTGGACAATGCTGGCGCTTTAAAACTAAAGTATAATAATAAAAATGTAGGATACAGTCAATGAAACATGTTGAGCAGATATAGTAAGGACACCGGCTTATTCAATTTATTTTTTAAATAATTCAATTATGTTTTAAATAATATAATTTGCTCGTGATGAAATTGAAATAAAAACCTCAATTCCAGCATTAGTGCTGTTAAGCAATACTAATTACGTTCTGATTTGAATATAAACTTTTATCCAAATTTTAATGATTTGCTTTGAGCAATTACCTTGATGGGTGTGGGGAGGTGGGGCTTGTGTTTTAATAAGTAAATGGAATGGTGGGGCAGCAGGGTGAATATGTTTGCTACAATGTAACTACATGACCCACCATTGTGGCATGTTAAAAGAGCTAAACTGGCCGTCACTGGAATCTAGACGCATCCTTCACCTTTCCAACCTGGTGTATCCTTCCTGGTAAAATACCTTATAAATAAATAAATAAATAATCTCTCTAACCGCAACTTATCTTCCACTCCTAGCGCTATACCAAGACATTTGAAGTGACTGCTGTGCGAGCCATAAACAGTGAGAAGTTTCATCTGTCCGTCACAAAATGCAGTCTCTATTTTCTCCCACAATGCACTACCTTGTTTATACTTCAATTGGAAAGGCCAGTCTGGGGTTTTAATGTGGCCAATGTACATGGGAAGGTGACTGTTATTTAGTCATGTAACAGTGGCCAAGTATTCTGTAACCATGATGTTAAAATATTCGATGCATGCACAGAGTACTAGCTGATCAATTTATCTCATTGGAAACCATAAAAAGACCCGTACGTGTTAGAGAGCACAGACTACACACTTGTATTGGTTGGATGTTGTTACAAATGAGTGTGATACATAATTACTGCAATGAAGTCATATATAAATGTGCTTATTATATAGAATGAAAGGGAGAGGTTTGTGAGGGTCATGAGAACGAGTGGCCTGCTTTACAGTGGGGCCCGCTTAGGTCTCATAAGGTTTTAGCTAGATTGTGCCATTACTGGGACAACTGCTACATATGCAAATCAGACGCTATCACCCAGAAAGGGTGGCCTGTATTTAAATGCCAAGGGCGTCTTCCCTGCACGAGAGGTGCAGCAACCCCCGAGAGACCTGAGCGTGCCCCACCGTAGAGCAGGCCACTAGTGCTGTTGTTCGTTTTCAGGACCCTTACAAATACCCTTTCTTGCTCACTATACGTTAACACCATAGGTGTGCGCACATAATGCTGGCCCGCCATAATGCAGGCCCGCGGAACACTCTGTGTCCCGGCTGGTCGCACCTGACCGCCGGCGCTCACTGACTGTGTTATAGTGCCGGCGGTCAGGTGACAGGTCGCCTGCGATCGCCGACACTGAGTTCGTGTCCAGTCACTCACTCACTGTGAGACGTGCTCTGCGGTCTGTGCGCGAAGCACAGATCACAATGCAGCACCACACAGCCACCTGACCACCAGGGAAGCAGAGGCTCCTATGGGGGTGAAGGGTCCCGGCGGCTATCCATGGGATGCGGCCAGCCGGGTTCCCCCTCCTTGACCCCCCCTCCTTCTGGACCCCCAATATTCAACCCCCTCCCTGCAAAAAGAAAGGTAAGCAGGAGAGGGGGCAACGTTTGTATATTTAAACTATTTATACGTGCCACACATTACTGTGATATGCTCATACACACTGCACTATACTGGGGGTTTTATTGCTGTGGACTTTGTGATACGCTTATACACACTGTAATTTACTGGGGTTTTTTATTGCTGTGGACTTTGTGATCCGCTCATACACACCGCACTTTACTGGGGGTTTTATTGCTGTGGACTTTGATCTGCTCATAAACACTGCACTTTACTGGGGGTTTTATTGCTGTGGGCTTTGTGATATGTTCACATACACTGCACATTACTGGGGGTCTTATTGCTGTGGATTCTGTGATACGCTCATACACAGCAAACACTACTGGGGGTTTTATTGCTGTAGATTCTGTGATACGCTCATACACACTGCACATTACTGGGGGTCTTATTGCTGTGGATTTTGTGATACGCTCAAACACAGCAAACATTACTGGGGTTTTTATTGCTGTGGATTCTGTGATACGCTCATATACACCACACTTTACTGGGGGGTTTATTGCTGTGGACTTTGTGATACGCTCATATACACTGCACATTACTGTGGGTTTTAATGCTGTGGATTCTGTAATACGCTCATACACACTGCATATTGCTGGGGGTTTTATTGCTGTGGATTCTGTGATACGTTCATACACACTGCACTGTATGGCGATGTGTGTAAATGCATGTATTTGTCTTTAAACAGGCTGCTGTGTGTAAAATTCGGCACCTGTGACATTGTCTCAGCCCGGCGTTGCCCCCTTGCCCTGCACCCAAAAGGCTGGTATTGCTCCTTGCCACTATATTTTCTGCCTGCACTCCACAAAGTAAGAATAGTGAATAAAAGCATTGTGAGATACAGGTAGGAGACTAAATATTGGTGCTTGGCAGCAAGAGGTTAACCTCCCTGGCAGCCCGATTTTGACATATTTTTATATGTCAAAATCAGTGCGTTTATTCAGCCCCCTGGTGGTTTTCCTGAATGTGGCTCGGGGTTAAATTTCAATGCTGAAAGCAGTAACCCCTAGCCACACCTGGGCTGATACATAACTGTCCCTGCGCTCCCTCACTGTCCTCTCGCAGTCACCTCCGGCCGATCGTGGCGTCCTGGTTCCTGTTGCGAGTGGTTGATTCCCTGCACTTTGGGGGCCCTGCAGTGAATGTCGAATTCCCCAAAGTGTGGGGAACAACAGTCAGCGACATTTCGGCGCTCTGTGAATGACCCCTATAGTAATGATATATTTTGGCTGAATGCGTGAGTGTGTGTCTGTGTATGTTTGCATAAGGGTGCGTGAATATGTGTTTGAACTTTTGGGTGCACACCCTAATGCAATAGGCTGCGCACGCCTATGGTTAACACGGTAATCCAGACTTGGACCCCTTGCTAATGGTGCCTAGAGGGGTGTCAACTATACCCTACTGACAGACCTAACAAGGCAGAAATGATCGTCGGGGGTTGTTGCATCTCTCGTGCAGAGATGGCATCCTTAGCATCTCAGTACTGGTCACCCTTTCTGGGTGATTGCAGTCTGCTTTGCATATGGAGCAGTTGTCCCTGTAATGGCACAATCGAGCTAAAGCCTTGTGAGACCTGAGTGGGCCCCACCGGAGAGCAGCCACTAGTGCCGCTGCTCATTTTCAGGACCCTCACAAACCCTTTTTTTTGCTCACTTATTGTATAGAATGAATAACTATAATTTGAGCAGGTTGCAACGTGTACTTGTCAATACTGCACCAGACAATGTTCCGACAATCGGGGGTTACCAGCCTTAAATGAACGTGGACAACAGAAGGAGGAGAAGGACTAGTCACACAAGGCTTCCCTTTAGCAGGAACTTTATGGTAGGAGCAGCAAAGTTTCAGTCCTGCACTCAAGACCTTATTCAAGCGTGAGAAAGATCCTGAACACAAGACCAAAACGTTGCCACTTTGTGTCCCTCTTCTTCTGTTAGACAATGGAGATCACCATTTTAGAAGTGAAATATGCCTGTCTAGGCATAGATCCTGGGGATGTGTCTTTGTCCTTAGAGGACCATACAGGTAGTGCTTTAAGAGATGGTGAGCCACAGCCAGCACTAGGGAATAAGATGGAGGTCCCCACAGCCACCACTGGTCTTGGGGCTCACAAGGGTTCTGGATAGTCCTGTATAGATTCAGTGCATACATAATATATTCTTAACAACATCTGCTAAGGGGATTATTCAAAGAGTACCGGTGTTTGCCAAAGTTGTGGCTTCACAGTGAAGCTTTGCCTGCCCCTATATGGATCTCTCTTTTGTGAAATGATGGTGTTTTTCGCCATTGCCCTTTTCATTGGCATTTGCAACTTCGGCAAACACCGGTGCTCCTTAAAAAACATACTTAAAACAAATCTTTGAGATCACTTAGGCCAGCCTATAGGTTTAGAAAACCGTAGTGGTCTTATCAGGCAGTGCTTCCTAATGGGAGTGATAATAAAAAATACAATCCGCATGCTGCTCACTGAACTGTCAAGTGACACTGACAAATGGCAATATTAGGACAACTCGAATATGTATTTCCTGCGATTCACAATGTAGGTCATGGATTCAGTGTGGAAGGGCAGTCTTTGCTGGCACACAATGTCATTTTCAAGAGGTTCTGTGGTCTTATAAAGAGATCTGTAAATAGTCATTGACTAAGAAAATGACGTTAATGCTTTACACCAGGAGTCAGCAACCTTGACATCCAGATCTTTCAGGAATACATATCCCATAGTCTCAGTCAATATAACGAGTATCTGAGTAATAATACATACTGTATATGATGAACACCAGAAATTAATGTGTGCAGCATTCAGTCAAAATATTATGCGCTTGCCATGTATTGAGTGATGCTTTCAGCGACACATGTCACATGCAGAGGTCTGCGAAGAGGTCACTTGCATCTATTTATGGCGGTACTTGTAGAGAATGCAGGGAGGATGATCAGGTAATTATAACATTTAATCTATATGGTTTGGTTAAATTGATTATCTGTATTCCTGCCTGACACTTATTAAATCTTCCACTTAACTTGTGATTGTCTTGTCAGATGGACACAGTCATTATGGTGTCTGTGATGACTCTATACTGCCCTCTGTTGGTTGACAATAAAGTTGCGGATGCGACAGCTTTACACTGCCCTCTGTTGGTCAAATGGAAAGGTATTAATATATATAATGAAAGGAAGAGACTGTTAGTACAGTATGAGCAACTCTTATCTGTAAACCTAAAATCTGTGCAGATGACTTCACGCGGTCCTGCGAGGCCCTCACTTTTTGTTTGATTGTGTGATGACATCTTTACAAAATAAAAATTGTAAATTACAAAAAAAAAAAATCTGGAGGACTCCAAAAAACTGAATTTTTGGAGCCATCTGGATTTTAGTATTTACGGATTAAGATTGCTCTGAACAGGTGCTGCCACTCGGGAACCTGGCTCCTGAGGGGTGAAGCAGACCACGGCACAAGCAGGGACCCTCTGGGCAGCCTCAACGGGTGACATGCTGGTCGGAGTCACGCTGACTCCAAGCAACATATCTGCGGAGTAACTATAAACGTTTCCAGTGTGTGTACAAGCTGGGAGCTGCAGTAGGAAGACGATCGCGGCTCTACCAATGTGAGCTCCTTTCTCTATAACACAGTATTCTCAAATCTGGAAGAATCTGAAATCTGGAATGTTTGGGGTTTCGTATGGAAGTATGGATAACGGGGTGCTCCAGCTTTGCCATCAAATAAGAAGCTATAGCTGTCTTTATTTTTAAAGAGTTGTATGTGCACTATATCTTTAGCGTGTTAATATGGTTGGCTGTTCTTCAATATCATATATGTTATATATATATATACATATATAATTAGTCACCCCGTGTTTTATGATATTCTGCTATAGAAAACTCTTTGTTCAAAATATATTGCAGTGTGGGCTTATTTCACCTTCCAATGGATGTCTTAGTCTGAGTTTGTTTGGGGGCTTTTCCAACATCTTCCAAGGACCTGCTGGGATGTAGAGCATGACCACTTGACTTGCTAGTTATAAGAGCCTTGGTAAAGGCTACGTTGGGATCAGGCAGAGGAATATTCCTACCTAAGAGAAGAAGTAGGAAGATGGATCATGGCCTGCCATGGAGAATGAGGGATTGATATGCTTTCCTTTGTACTGCAATCTGGATGATGACTTTTTCCATGTCTGTAATAGGTCCACATAACATCATTGACCACTAACTCAAAGTTGCTTTCCCTGCTGGACAGATTGAAGGACCAATCTAACCGGCTGGGTGGAGTAGAGGTAACATCACTGCTCTGCATGGAGAGAGCCTGTGGAGACCTGGTTTTGATCCTGACAAGAGCACCTCTCCAGTAAGTGTCCTTGGGCAAGACACCTAACGGTACATACTCGCCACCCGGGACATATTTGAAAACAAAAAAAATCTCAATGTATCCTTCCTGGTAAAATCCTTTCTCAGTGTCACAGCGCTGCAGCCAGATCACCTTAGAATCGCTGACGGATTAAAAAACCCATTATTGCACCCGTTAATTAGCGATTTGTAGCGTGAGTTTGCTGTACTTTGTGCTCAGTATACTTAACATGAGGAGCGCAAAATGAAAGCACAGATTAACTAGCGTTAAGATCACTTGGCCCTAACGCTAGTTACTAAGAGCTGGCACTAAGGAAAAAGTTACCACCAGCTCAGAGGTGTAGGTAATGGATTGCACTGCTGCAGAATCCATTACCTGCAGCTCAAACCCCCCCCCCAAAAAAACATATTTTTACCGTCTGGCCGCTGTGAGCAGAGGAAGACTCCCGCCATGATCACTCCGCCGACCAGCAGGAAGAGGTGAGATCCTGCCGGTCCCAGCCGGACGATCCTCCATGGAGTCCTACGGACGTCATGGACAGGATGCTTGTGATGGTGCTGTAGCGCTGCCCCAAGCATCTGCTAGCTTAGGCTGGTGGCTCGGAGCGTTTCTAACTGAGAGGAAGGAACATCCGTCAGATACTTTCTCTGAAAAGTATGATATAAAAAGTCCTGATTTTGCCTTTGCCATCTTTTTCTTTCGGTGAATTTCTTTCCCAGTTCCCATGAAATTGTGTATTGAATATTTAACACTTTGCACTTAGTTTCCAAAACTCCCAGCCAAACATACCACCTCAAAGGACCTCATTATTGAATATGCTAAACCAAACATTAAAGAGGTACAGAACACTGCACAAGATAAATAAAAATTTACAAAACCACAAGCAGGGGTCAGGTCCAAGGAGAATGGGTGGGAACACAGTTCCTGCACTATTTTTGCAGAGGTAACTGAGTTCCCTTTGGTCCCACACACTATAAAGCTTGTATGCAGGCATTCAATCTTATGTTTTCCTGTTAAATCATATATTTATTGTGACTTATCATACATTTTTGCTAAAATTCATATATATATATATATATATATATATATATTGTGAGCTGGGAAACAGGTAGCGGGTGCAATTGCTCTCTGGGGTGAGCACTCTTGAAAGGTTCAGAGACCAGACCAGTGACTTTTCTTCAAACGGTGGTACATTTATTGCAGCAACCCACAGGTTATACACCACACTGTATATTGCTCAAAATAAACAGTTCAAAAGCAAAGAAAATTCCTAGCCGTGTCCCGGCACTAACTAAACATACAATAGCCCTGACTAACAACCTTTGCAAACCTAGTGTTTGTCAGGCTTCAACAAACTAGCATGACCAACCTTGTGCTCCAGCAGATAGAGACCGTCTGCTCCCAGACTCCAGAGCGATGTCTGTTTGCCTCACCTGCACTAAATTGCCACTGAGGCAAAGTGCAAAACCAGGTGCTTAGAGGACAGGACCTTTCCTTGCTCTCTACATGATGCCCTGTTAAATCATATATATATATATATATATATATATATATATATATATATATGATTTGAGTGTGTGTTTGTGCTAAATGCAAGAGGATAAATGATAATTGAAGGACAAAAATCTTGGTTAGTTCCCTCACTTCTGTTTTCAGGACTTGACCTCTGACCACAAGGATTCCTCCAGCCACCTTCCAAAAAACACTTAACAAAACAAAACATATTAAATTAATGAGGAATTCTGTGGAATATAACAGAAAGCAAAAAAGCTCGGAGGATGAGTACTGTACAGTTATTATAAATTATGCACACCAAATTAATAAAACAAGCAGGTTTACTAGAATAATCACAGACCCAACATTCCGGTTGATGAAAGGACAAGGGAAGGTGGGGTTTACGGTAGTGGTCTTGTGTAATGCTTCAATTTAAAGGAAATGAACAGCAAATAAAAAGCAGATGAAATTCCCAAAGCATTTGGTCCGTATTGTAATCATATTCCGGACTTCCTCAGGGATATAAATGATTAGGGATGAGCTGTTCAGTTCGATCAGTTCGGAGTTCGACTCGAACATTGGCAGTTCGAAAGTTCGCGAACGAACTTTTTGGCGTGTTCGGTTCGAGTTCGAAAAAAAAAACATTTTGAAAAAAGTATAAAAAATGCAAAAAAAAATACTAAAAAAATCTAGAAATAAAGAGACTCTTTACTGCAGAATATTATAAGCAGCGGTTTATTAGATATTGAATTAAAAAACAACCTATAGGTGCAAAGATTCTCACCTCTAAATGACCTGTGCTCTCAAACGGCGTAAAGAACAGGTGTTTAATTAGTGTTTGGAAATAACATGTGCTTCTAATTAGCAATTAGAATTTGATACATTGCTTGCAGACTGGGTGTGGCCTGCACATGTATGAACAAACACTATTTTGAATTCTAAGAAGTGTTCATTTCTACTATATAATCCTCTGATATTCTGTTTAACCCCTTAAGGACCAGGGCTCTGTAAAGCCAATCATTAATGATGTAGATGTTACGTCATTTGTCATCAAGGGCTTAATAAAATCTTTATCACACTCCTTAGATTTAAACGTAATATTCCAGTATTTGTATGTCATGTACCTCTCCCAAAGGGCCTATGTGAGCATACAATTATTATTGTGTTAGAAATGTCTATCATAAAGCGAACAAGCTGAGTCCCTAGAGTCTCTGACTATCCATTGTCATATATACCTTGCTTTATACATAAAGCCCCGTTCACACTGTGCGATTTGAAAGTCACGTGATTTTCCGCGCGATTTTCATATTCGCGACATGTCACGCGACGTCGCGGTTTTGTGCGATTTCTGCAAAGCACCACCAATGCAAATCGCAAAATCGCAGATAGCAAATCTCAAAAAAAGGTTCATGTACCAGCGACATGCTACCGTGATGCGCGACATGTGACGTCGCGCGGCAATATGTGAACAGCTCCATTGAAATGCATTGGAGAAGCTACACAGTGCGACGTCACGCGGTTTTTGCTGCGACGTCGTGGCAAAATCCGCGCGATAAATCACACAGTGTGAACGGGGCCTATAACATTCCCTCATCTAACAGGATAGTAGCCAGTCCCTGTGCATTTTAACCCCTTAAGGGTGGCTAGGTGTCTTGGGTGGGTCTCTGATAGCAATGTTTCTATACATCCTACAAATCCGCCACTTCACGGGCAGGTTATGGGGACCTCCTAGGCACGATATTTGAAGGAATTTTTCGTTTTTATTTTTAACCCTTATTTTATGGAAAACTCACTGTTCCTTTAAAAACGTCTTTTTTTTAAACTTTTTGTCCTTGTTTCCTGTCCCCCAGGGCACTACCAGGACCCCTATACACCTTTTATGGCAAATATCTTGCATACATGCCCTCTTGGAGGGCACTCTAAAAATCAAACTTTTGAGTCCCATTGACTTGCAATGAGTTCGGTTAGAGTTCGAGTTCGAACTCGAACTTTTGAAATTGCTCGAGTTCGAATGCGAACCAAACACGGGGGTGTTCGGCTCATCCCTAATAATGATATCTCCTATCAATGGAAACTCCAAGGCTGTACGAAGTGGATACAACATTATCCAGGTAAACCTGCTTGTTTCTTAAATTTGGTATGCATAATTCATAAGACTTTCACAGCGCCTTTACAGTACTCATCCTCCGAGAGGTACACTATTTTGCTTACTTTTCTATTCCACAGGGTTTCGCATTCATTTTGTATGTTTTCTTCAATAAGATAAAAGCAGGGCCGTCAAATTTCAGCCCCCCAAATGCTTCTGAACTCCCATGATTCCCTTGCCATCTATTACAAAGAATTCTGGGAAATGTAGTCCATCAACATCTGGGGTGCCAGAGTTTCAGAGCCCTAAACCTGGGAGATTTCAGTGTCTCCAAAATCATTTGTCAGGGACCCTATTGTTAAGGAACATAAAAGCTATATTATATAAATGTGTTTTAGCATACATCACACACACACACATAACCCTAAAAGCACCGACATGCAAAGCCCAGGCACAGAGTGTATATTTCAAAACACAAATTATGAAAAATACCATTATCAGAGTGTATAATATCTAATATAATCCAATATGTTGTCATGCCAATTCCTCTGCCATTACCAAATGTGCAAACTAGGGTTTTGCCAAATTTCCAGGGCATATATCAGTAATTCATCAACAGAGAGCTCAGGAAAGGATCAGCCCAGCGCCATGTATATGCCATATATACTGCAGGAGGAAAATAAGTTACCTAATCTAGGCAGGCCACTTGGGATTCCTATTTGATTTCTTACCTGCAGCATATAGAATCTGCATGTTACGGGGTCATATTCTTCATGCACTGCCCATCAGCATGAATAAATTATACATTATCATAAACAGTTTAGGCTTTAATTGCCACCTCTATGCTGATAATACTCAGATCTACCTCTCTACCCTGATCTCTCTCCTCCTGTCCTTTTCCAAAATCATTGACTGTTTATCTGGCATCTTCTCCTGGATGGCCTCTCACCACCTAAAGAATAACATGTCCAAGACTGAGCTTCTACTAGTTTCTCCCTCTAATGCCTCTCAGTCCCCACCTCCAGACTTCTCTGTCATGGTCGATGGCATCACAATCTTCCCATCAAGCCAAGTTCACTGTCCAGGAGTTACACTTGACTCTGCTCATCCCCCACATCCAGTCTCATTTCTCTACTAATATTTCCAGAATTTGGCCATTTCTTACCGCTGACGCCACAAAGAAACTCCTCCATGCCCTTGTAATCTCCCGATTTGACTACTGTAATAATCATCTAGCTGGCTTCCCTCTCTCCTGCCTCTCCCCTACAATCCATTCTGAATGCCTCTGACGGGCTCATCTACCTCACCCGTCGCTCTGTCTCTGCTGCTCCTCTCTGCGAGTCCCTTCACTGGCTCCCCATCCACTGCAGAATTAAATTCAAAATCCTTACCCTACAAAGCTCTCAGTAACTCAGCTCCCCACTACCTGTCCTCACTAATCACCAAATACACCCCAGCCCGCTCCCTAAGATAAAACGGTGACCTGCGCCTAGCTTCTCCCTGCATCACCTCTTCCCATGATAGACTGCAGGATTTCTCACGCGCAGCCCCCATCCTCTGGAACGCTCTCCCTCGTATCGTCAGACTGTCACCCAGTTTCCCTTCCTTCAAACACTCCCTTAAGACATTCCTATTTAGGGAAGCCTACCACCCGACTCACTGATACACCTCACTGCCCCAACCAGTCCATCACTCTCACCTTGCAGTCCTCTCCTCCTGTTTCCACCCCCAACCCTTCCAGATTGTGAGCTCCCACGGGAATAGGGCCGTCGTTTCCTGCTGTACTGGTTTGTCAAAATGTGGTTCAGTTTCCCTGTACTGTAACCCTGTCTATATTGTGCCCATTGTCCAGTGCTGCGGAATATGCTGGCTTTGTAGAAATTGTATAAATAAAGAATAATAATAACCTAGGCAACCCTAGTACAAACTAGTTCACACTGAAATATTTTCAAGGTTGACAGTTTGAATATTACGGTCCGAAACCATCCCCCTGTCCTTCAAAGATTTTCATGGCTGCAGTGACTTTCAAGAATCGATACAGCTATGTGTAAAATATCAAAAGGTCAAATGGTGTTTAGCACTCTTCCAGTAGATGGTCTGTGAATTGGCCTGAGCTTAATTGATGTGCAGCATTCCTCGCTAACAATGTTGCTGCTTATTCTGTGTTTCCATTCATGTCCTCTGATGAATGGATGGAGTGCTGAGATTCCATACACCAGAAATAATACCTCAAGGGATTCTCATCAACCGCCTATATAATTATTACATTTCATTTTTTTGGTTTTGTTTTCAAATAATCTTGGAAAATGAATAGGTTTGCTATGTAACACATAAACATTAGGATGTCACCTCTTCAAATAAATGGGTTTCTCAGAGCAGCTGCTGAACAACAGATTATTCCTAGAATTTTACATAAAGTGGTTTTCCACTTATTGTTGAAGTTTCTCTTAAAGAATATGGGATGGGATCACTTGTTTAACCACTTCCCTACCATGTAGTTTTCCATAAAACCGCTGTTAGGACCCAGTGGTTTTATGGAAAACAAACTTCCATTGCAGATGGTGTAAAAATGAATGTATCTTTCATTAAATACATTTCAGATACATATTAGAGTCATAATGATTATTTGACAGGCAGAGGGCTCCCCTGCAGACCAAAAAGCATTATTACGCGTATAATAATACAAATAGAGCTCAATCTTTATGTAGAAGAAAAATGCATCACCCAGCTGTTCAAACCGCTTAAGCACCTTGGATGACATGTCCATGCTACTGAAAATTTGGGGGCACAGCCTGGTGCCCATTTGCAAATGAATTTTGTTTGCAGTCAGTGAAATTCCTGGCATTGGTTCAGAATATGAGCTGTCACAGGACTCCCTCCATCTATTCTTCTTTGCAATAGCTTTCATTTGTTGTTAAAAGCTCTCTTAAACCACCCTGTCACCATTATAGATACAGGGTGTGAATCAAGGAGAAGTCAAGGGGTTAACTCTGGACCTGAACTCCTATTTAGGTTGTTACTTTGTTCATTTGCTTCTTTTTTTATATTGGGATTAACATACTGGACTTTAGATGTAGCTGATTAAATAGACACTCAGGAGATAGTTAACCCATTGTGCTCGTTATCCTTCTCTCTCACCCTCCTGTGTACACCTTTTGCCATTCAATTATCTGTCCCTAATCTCATTTTGTCCCACACACTAAAATGCCAGGGAAGGATTTCTATTATTTCACTGGGGTATAATTACATGTGTGTGCTATGACATTAAACCTGTATACATGACCCAGTATGATCGGTGCCATATCTGTGATATTGGGGATATTAAAAAACATGCAAAAGATGCTGTGCTGCTCTGCTGTGTTGGAGTTCTAGGACCAGAGGGGGAAGCTAGTCATGCCGGCTAAGGGAATTTATAGACCTTGTTCCCATAACATGAGCATACCCAGGGCCAGATTTGCATCTCAGGAGCCTGAAGGCACAGAAATGTGGAGTGCCCTTACACGCCGCCCCCCAAAAAAAAAGTGACGAAATGAGTTTTTTAAGGCTAGGGTCAGACGAGCGCATTTTCTATGGACTGTGCGCCCGTGCAGTACAGACGCACTTTTTGTTGGAAGACGCAGTAGTGGCCACACAATCCGTTTTTGTGACTGACGTTATTTTTGACGGATGTAGGAGGGAAAATAAATTAAAATGAAAAAAACATTTTGTCCGTCAAAAATGCTGGACGTAAAAATGCTGTCCGTCTGACCACGTTCCATCACTCACACACAAAGCTATGCGGACGTTGCGGACGTTCCGCACTCCGCACATCCGTCCTAGCGGTTCGACGTTCTTGCTAACCTGCGTTCCGTGCGAACGTACTTCGTGTGTGTGGGCCTTCATTGGTCATGATTATCTGCTACCACGGATGTACTAAAGTGCAGCTACACGGACGTTAACACTGCGTTCGTCTGACCCCAGCCTTAGACTTTTGTTTTGGGGCAAACTAAGAAAAATAAAAACATTTTAAATACCTAAAGACTTACAGAAATCTCTGGCACATGCTAACATTTTTGTTGACACATCTACAATAAGGAAAACATTAAAGAAGAATAGAGTATATGGGAGGACACCACGGAGGAAGACATTGCTGTCCAAAATGAATATTGCAGCACGTTTGAAGTTTGCAAAAGAGCACCTGGATGTTACACAGCACTACTGGCAAAATATTCTGTGGACAGATGAAACCAAAATTGAGTTGTTTGTAAAAAAACACACAACACTATGTGTGGAGAAAAAAAGGCACAGCACACCAACATCAAAACCTCATCCCCACTGTAAAACATGGCGGAGGAAGCATCGTGGTTTGGGGTTGCTTTGCTGCCTCAGGGCCTGGACGCAGGGGCGTCGTAACGTGGGTGTAACACGCGGCGCAGGAGGTGAGCTGGGGGCATTGTCCATGAGCTGCTGGGGCTGG
This sequence comes from Leptobrachium leishanense, assembly GCA_009667805.1. Taxonomy (NCBI): domain Eukaryota; kingdom Metazoa; phylum Chordata; class Amphibia; order Anura; family Megophryidae; genus Leptobrachium; species Leptobrachium leishanense. The sequence goes on from CM019065.1 coordinate 69,897,229, forward strand.
GCATATCCATGAGCTGGGCATATCCATGAGCTGGGGGCATTATCCATGAGCTGGGGCATTATCCATGAGCTGGGGAATTATCCATGAGCTGGGGAATTATCCATGAGCTGGGGCATTATCCATGAGCTGGGGCATATCCATGAGCTGGGGCATTATCCATGAGCTGGGGCATATCCATGAGCTGGGGCATTATCGAGCTGGGGCAGTATATCCATGAGCTGGGGCAATATCCATGAGCTGGAGCATTATCCATTAGCTGGGGCATATCTATGAGCTGGGGCATATCCATGAGGTGGGGCGTTATCCATGAGCTGGGGCATATCCATGAGCTGGGGCAGTATCCATGAGCTGGGGCAGTATCCATGAGCTGCTGGGGCATTATCCATCAGCTGGGGCATATCCATGAGCTGCGGCATTATCCATGAGCTGGGGCATATCCATGAGCTTGGGCATATCCATGAGCTGGGGCATTATCCATGAGCTGGGGCATTATATCCATGAGCTGGGGCATATCCATGAGCTGGGGCATAGCCATGAGCTGGGGCATTAGCCATGAGCTGGGGCATATCCATGAGCTGGGGCATATCCATGAGCTGGGGCAAAATCCATGAGAGGAGCTGGGGCTGTATATCCATGAGAGGAGCCGGGGCAAAATTCATGAGAGGAGCTGGGGCAGTATATCCATGAGAGGAGCTGGGGCATATCCATGAGAGTAGCTGGGGCAGTATATCCATGAGAGGAGCTGGGGCATATCCATGAGAGCTGCTGGGGCAATATCCATGAGAGGAGCTGGGGCAATATCAATGAGAGCTGCTCGGGCATATTCATGAGAGCTGCAGGGGCATGTCCATGAGAGCTGCTGGGGCATATCCATGAGAGCTCCTGGGGCATATCCATGAGAGGAGCTGGGGCAAAATCCATGAGAGGAGCTGGGGCAAAATCCATGAGAGGAGCTGGGGCAAAATCCATGAGAGGAGCTGGGGCAATATCCATGAGAGGAGCTGGGGCAATATCCATGAGAGGAGCTGGTGCAATATCCATGAGAGGAGCTGGGGCAATATCCATGAGAGCTGCTGGGGCATATCCATGAGAGCTGCAGGGGCATGTCCATGAGAGCTGCTGGGGCATATCCATGAGAGCTCCTGGGGCATATCCATGTGAGCTGGGGCAGTATCCATGTGTGCTGGGGCATATCCATGTGAGCTGGGGCAATATCCATGTGTGAGCTGGTCTGGGGGCAATATATTCATGTGTGAGCTGGTCAGGGGCAATATATCCATATGTGAGCTGAGGCACAATATATCCATATGTGAGCTGCGGCAATATATCCATGGTTGAGCTGCTGGGGGCAATATATAATTGTGAACTGGGGCAATATATCCATATGTGAGCTGGGGCAATATATATCCATGGGTGAGCTGCTGGGGGCAATATATCCAGAGCTGCTGGGGGCAATATATATCCATGTGTGCTTTCACTGCCTTCGAACAGGCACCGTACTTGCTGGCAGTTGGCAAAAATTTGTGTGAGCATATGAGAGAGCTCCACAGCAATAAACCTCACAGTAATGTGCGCTGTGTGTATTAGCATTCAGTGTTATATGGGAGTACTGATTTAGGAGTAAGAGTAGTTAAAAAAATCTGTAAAACTCGGGGGGGGGGGGTGACACCATAAGTTACCGCACCGGGTGACACCAACCCTAGTGACGCCATTGCCTGGACGGATTGTTGTCATTGATGGAAAAATTAATTCCAGAGTTTATCAAGACATTTTGCAGGAAAACGTAAGACCATCTGTCCGCCAACTGAAGCTCCGCAAAGGATGGGTGATGCAACAGGACAATGACCCAAAGCATACATGTGCTGCCTTTCAGAGCAGAAATGTAAAATGTAATGTGTTTAGAGACGCCATCTAGTGGCCGTTTATTTTTACAGCACCCTGGTATTCAGCCTTCCCAGAATTCCTATAGGCTAAGTCATGTGCTTCCCTCACTATTACAGGGGATTGTGGGAGAGAAGCCACCATTTCCTTCACCACAGGAGCTGGAAGGAACACCTCATTACGATCTCTCCCCCTATTGAAAGCATCGTCGGTAAGGTTATGGTCTAAATTCCTCCCAGTCACCTTACAGTTTCCCTCAGCTTTAGAAGCACCTTATGTGCTGTAAATTTGTAAACCTTTATATTGCAGCCAGCTGCTTTTCATGTAATCTTAGTCCGGCCTAGTTATAAAACCCCCACGTTTTATATGGGCACATCCTGTTTTGTATTATTATCTATGTAAAACACGTATATATTCTGTATCCTTATATCGTATATTTCTGTTTTCCTATAGTTTTACCACATTCCTACAACGGGTTAATAAAACCTTCAGACTGCAAACCGGTCTCGTTCATTGACTCGTAGGAGAGGTTTACCTGCCTGTTAAGCTGCACATAGACCCCGGGGGTACGTGGAGTGGGAACAGGACAATACAGGTAATTCAACAAAAGAATGGCTTCAACAAAACAAAATACGCCTTCTGGAGTAGCCCAGTCAGAGTCCTGACCTCAACCCGATTGAAATGTTGTGGCATGACCTTAACCCCTTCACTGCTGAGGCATTTCACGCCTGTGTGCTGAGCTCATTTTTACCGCTTTCGCTCATCATGTTTAAACGCGATTTGAAGCCACATTTTAATAAATGACCCAGACATATTATATATCGTTCTTTCCGGCAGACTACGCAGATTCATAATATATCATTTTTATATGTATACGTCATGACCTGCCTGTATATTATAACAAAAAATACAATAAAAATTGAATTTTTAATCATCTGCAGTGTGTAAAGTGTTTTTTTTCACATTTTATCACATGAGCGTTTGCGGTTATGTTTTCTATGGGGTGCGCTTGTACAAAAAATTTGAAATGGGGACTTGTTACTTTTTTTGGGGGGAATTACGTGATTTTTAGCAAACGCACCCCATAGAAAAAAATCATTAGTGCAGCATCATTGTTCACATTATAATTGAAATGTGAACAATATTGCTGCATTAATAAAAACAACACACAAAAAAAAAATTTTTTTTTTTTATTTATTTATTTTTTTAAATTTATTTATAATTTTTTTTTTTTTTTTTTACTTTTACCTAGTCATGTTGGGTATCATTCGAAAGGCCATGCTCAGGCCTTTCAAATGACACCCTCCATGACCCCCTAGCTGCCACGGTTCTGGAGATATCGGGGTTCACAAGAACCCCCTATCTCCACCAGGGGTTCCCCGGCTATGCGTGATGACGTCAGACAGCGAGGGGAGTCCCGGGGGCGGAGCCGCCATCCAAGATGGCGGCCCCCACCGGAGATAGGCTGCACTTCGGCGCCGCAAGGCGCTGAAGTGCAACCCAGCACTTGAGGGGTTAAAGCCAGGCATCGCTTAAAAGGGGAGACTCTCCCCTTTTAAGCGGTGCCTGGCTTTTACCGCTGCTCCTTCCCGATCGGGAGGGAGAGGGATCCGAACGGATCCGCCCCCCTCCCTTCCAGGCTATCTCCCGGCATTGCCAGGGGGTCGCCTGGAAATGACGTCATCGCGCATGGCGCGATGACGTCATTTACGCCGGGAGGCGCTAGACTTCAGCGTCTGAGGATGCTGAAGTCAGAACGCCGTGGGACCCCGGACAGAGAGGTGAGTATCTCCGCCGGGGGTCCCGCACAGCTGATGACGTGTGGGGCACGTCCTCAGCATGCAACGTGCATCAATGAGGACGTGTCCCACACGTCTTCAGCAGTGAAAGGGTTAAGCGAGTGATTCACACCAGACATCAAGAATATTGCCACACTGAAACAGTTTTGTGAAAAGGAGTGGTCCAAAATTACTCCAGATCATTGTGCAGGTCTGATCTGCAACTACAGGAAACGTTTGGTTGAGGTTATTGCTGCCAAGAGGGTCAACCAGTTATTAAGTCCAAAGGTTCACATACTTTTTCTACCCTGCACTGTGAATGTTTACATGTTCTATTCAATAAAAACATGAAAGCATATAATGTTTGTGTTGTATTATTTTAAGCAGACTGTGTTTTTCAAATTGTTGTGACTTAGATGAAGATCAGAGCACATTTTATGACCAATTCAGGCAAAACTCCACGTAATCCCAAAGGGTTCACATACTTTTTCTTGTTAAGACTTCTACACTTTAGATATGATGGCCACTATATTAGGAACATCTAGGATAGATTCCATATCTCTGTCTGGTCCACCGCCGTGCTTGAGGCTTTACAATGCTACATCACAGAAGTCTCTAAGAACCAGCAGGCAGCCAAGAGTGTAAGACATTTATAGAAATGCATTTCTTTCCTTAAAAAAATAAATAATGAATGTACATTATTGTGGTTGAGCCTTCCGTGATTGGCTTTTTTTTCTTGAAAAAAGCGTTTCTATAGAAATGTATGCAATGGCTGCGTCACAGCCGCTCCATGAGATTAGGTATGAGCATAGCAAAGACTCTATGAAGGTAAAAAAAAAATTATTTCATTTGATAAGGGTTTCAAATGTGAAATTAAATTCAATATGGTGGAAAAATGTGATTACATAATGTCTTGGCAAATAAAAATTGACCAGTCTAGTTAGGAGATGTGTAGTGAAGAGGTTGAGGATTTAGGCACTTTTTCTTTCTTGGAGATTTGTGATAAGACAAACCTGTAAATAGAGATCAAAGAGGCTTTGAAGTGTGCTGCCGGGTGATTATTGTGTGAGGGTAGTAGAAGACTGGATTCTAGTAAAGTTTGTCCATGGCATTGTGCGCCCTCTTAAAGGGACACTACCACTTCCATAACCTATAACCAGATTACTTGTGCATTACAAACAAAACCACATTAAAAAACACATACTCAGGGTCATTCAAAGAGAATCGAAAAGTCACCGCACGTTCGGTGACTTTTCGTTCTCTTCAATCCGGTGTGATACGGCGATCCCATTTCGGCGACCCTGCGTTGTATTCAGCAAGCACTACAGGGCCGTCGTAATGCAGGGAAAAGCTGCTGCAAACCCCCTGAAAACTCACCGCAAAACCCGGTGAAGGCTCACAGAAACCCGCAAAAACATCTGGATTAACACCACCGAAGATGCCGGAGAAACCCGAGCAGGAGCCGATCACAGCGCAGAGCAGCCGCCGGAAAAACCCGACATCGCAGACGAATGGAGTGGAAAAAAAAAGTACGCTTGAATGTTTGAAAAGTGAAACGCTGTTTGCAAAGAAACTACTGAGTGAAAATGTCTGAAATTTACATATGAGATCCAATGAATGATAATAAAGAGGGCTGTTACAGAAAAAAGAAAAGATGTTTAAATTTTTTTTTAAAAAAAAGGAAAACTTTTTTGCAAAAAAATCTCGAAAAATGCTTAACAGATCCCAAAAAATCTATAAATAAAGAGACTCTTTACTGCAGAATATTATAATAAGCAGTTTATTAGATATTGAATTAAAACGGGAATATTTTTAACATCGAAGCCTATGGGATTCGCCTGAATAAATCTGCCGCATGAAACCACCGAATGGCAGGGCAATTCGGCAACTTTTCCCTGCTGGTTTTTGTTCTCTGAATAGACGAAGCTATGGGGGATTCACTGCCCTCGAACAGGCACCGTATGTGCAGGCAATTCGCCAACATTTGGCGAACTGCCTGCTCTCTGAATAGCCGAATGGCCAAGAAAGGTAACAGAACGCTGATTTTCAGTGTTCGGTTACCTTTCGGCAGCCATTCGGATCTCTTTGAATAACTCTGACTGTTGTGTTTTTTTCTTTGTTTGAAGTAATTGCATGTAAAATGGAAAATACAATTAGATTTTTTTTCTCCTGTTTCCGTTTTGTGCTTTTTTTCTCATGATGCAACATTTACCAAAATATAATGGCGAGTTTTACTTTGTGATTGTGCTTTATGTTATACAGTATTTAACCCCTTCACTGCTGAGGCATTTCACCCCTCTGTGCTGAGCTCATTTTTAACGCTTTCGCACATTATGTTTAAACGCGATTTGAAGCCCCATTTTTTATATGAACCAGACATATTATATATCGTTTTTCCCGGCAGACTCGGCAGATTCATAATATATCATTTTATATGTATACGTCATGTTCTGCCTGTATTTTATAGCAAAAATGCAATAAAATTAGAATTTTTAATCATCTACAGCGTGTAAAGTGTTTTTTTTCACATTTTATCACATGAACGTTTGTGGTTATATTTTCTATGGGGTGCACTTGTACAAAAATTGGAAATGGGGACTCGTTACATTTTTAGGGGAATTACGTGATTTTTAGCAAACGCACCCCATAGAAAAAAATCATTAGTGCGGCATCATTGTTCACATTATAATTGAAATGTGAACAATATTGCTGCATTAATAAAAACAACACACAAAAAAAACATGTTTTTATTTTATTTTTATTTTTTTTAATATTTTTTATTTTTTTATTATTTTTTACTTTACACCTGGCCATGCTCAGGCCTTTCGAATGACACCCTCCATGACCCCCTAGCTGCCACGGTTCCGGAGATATCGGGGTTCAAAGGAACCCCATATCTTCACCAGGGGGCTTTCCCTGGGATGACGTCAGACGTCGGGGGCTGGCCTATATTCAGCGTCTGGCTTCCCTGAAGCCAGAACGCTGTGGGACCCCGGACAGAGAGGTGAGTATCTCTGCCGGGGGCTCCCATTTGTGGATGACGTGTGGGGAACGTCCTCCGCATTTAGCGGGAGTGAATGAGGACGTTCCCCACACATCAGCAGCGAAGGGGTTAACAGTTAATGAGGTGGAGGAGTGTATGTTTATATAAGGTAGCATGGGTGTATTGTATTCTCCATGCTACTCCAGATAAGAACTGACAGTTGAAAGAGATAAAACAGGGAGCTTAAAAGACTTCTAATCTACCCCCTGGTGATGTCCTTTGAATACATCCCACACAATACAATGATTTGAGTCAGTGATTGACTCAGACTCCATTCTATGACCAAACCCACACAGTGAGGAACAAGTGATGTAAAGATACTGTTCTATATCACAAACCTAACTCTATATCATTGGCACCCTAACTGGGAAAATCTGCGCCTGCAGATTTCCCTGTAGCTTCCCTATGTTAGTGTGGTATTCAGGGGCAGACGCTAGCTCAGCAGCTCAGCCCCGGAACGCAGCTGTAACTGCAGTGATACTCGCTGCAAGTATCACCTCCAGGAGTCCATAGGTCTCCATGGAGGGTTGCGCTTCCGCGCTGCGAGCCCTGTGTGACCTTGCGCGATCGCACAGTGCTGCAGAGCGATCCCGGAGGGAGACTGGGAACTATTTGTTCCCAGTCTCACTCTGCTCGCAGCCAGAAGAAGCAGCGGATCGGACCAGCCTTCTCGCTGTTGGATGAGAGCTGAGTATCGGATTTATTGGGGGGAGGGGATTAGGTGTGATACATGATTCTGCCTTTGGAAATCATTTAGCGCCAGCTTTTAGAAGGTGCTAAATTTTGACCCTTCGCATCCCGAATGTAATTTTTGCCTGCACTTTGTAATACCTCTCATCGAAACACTAATGATTGTTTGAGCTCCCAAGGTTAGGTATAGGATGTGCAAAGTACAGTAAGCTCGTGCAAGCTCCGATGCACAGATGGATTACACCCCAGTGTAGCACAGGAATGTAATATGAATTCCATGCGCTAAACTCACTTATCCTAGCGCTAACGTTTACATATCGAGACGCTACATTAGCACTAGCTATGGTATAAAGCCCACGAGGGGGGCAGTTTGCAACACAAAAGATGACAAAGATGCACCCAGTGACACGTGTAAAGTCAGATATTCTCTTAACTAAACATACAAGAGAAAAACAAAACACATGGAAGATATCAGTAACATAAAATAAACACAATGAGAATACTTCGTTTTTTTGTGGTAGTGGCCCTTTAAAGGACTGTCTGGTGTCTTTATTAAATCCAAATAATATATACCGTTTAGGTTTCGAAAAAGGGGTTTATAAACATAATTTTAAAAATACATTCAAGGCTAGATGTGCTCCACATTTCTATGTGCTATGAATGCATCATGGAAATAAATAAATAAATGTAAAAAAATAACTTCCTTTAAAAAAGGTCTGAGCGCAGAACATTGAGCGTCCAATAAACCTTATCAGAGGTTGTTTAAAAGTCTCATGAGTGCGCCAGCTTCTTCCCATTCTGCAAAGTTTGCATTTGCTCCTGGTCGTTTGCAGTGTATTGTTATTGCTTTCTGGCATATCCATACGTGAGTGTTTGTGTTGGTCAAAGCAGCACAAAAGACAATTTGTTTCCTATTTTTTCCATCTTGACCTAATTTTAGTGTGTTGAAACGATGAACAAATCACTGCTCAGAGTAGAAACCCGTTACAGTTTGTGCTTAATAATTCAATTCCCATTGGAAAACGTGGTTTTGGCTTTTGCTCATGCCCCCTTGCAAATCAATATTGCCTTTTATTGAGTTCACAGATGTATTCAGATGGGATTGCATCGAACCTCTGCCATCTGCATTCGCCAAGCTTGTGGCGTATTCTTTTGATTTATTTGTTTGTCTCATTAATTAGATGCAGGTAACGCAAATGCTTATAAAGATATATAGATTATGTTTACAGACTTGGCTGTGATTTAGTGGGAGTGTGATTATGAACCCCTTTCCCACCATGAAATGCTTTGCCTACACTCTGTTCAAATACGGTCATGCTGTTAATATATTCAGGTCTATTCACAAAGATCTGAACCCAAAGTTTTCATTATAAATCGTAAACGAATAAAAGGAAATTAAAAAGAGTTTCAGGAAATGTACCTCTTCTTATGTTGAGCACATGCCATCACAGCACATGCTGGAAGTGGCCAATAGATGCATTAAACCATGACAACAACACAGCCACATGAATACTACTCACACAGAACAAAATATCTTTCTTAGTTCTGGCCGGATGGCGGACATGCCACCATGATGTTGGTCAACGGCAACAATCCAAGAGTTTCTTTTAAGGACCATACTTTTTACAAGAATCTGTGACCGTATCTGGTCTCCCGATCAGCCAGACTTATGTTTGTGGGGCTCTGTGAAGGAGCTAGTGTACCGCACATTTGACGCCTTAGGCCAGGTGCACACCAGGCATTTTTTTCTGCGCACTAGCGCATGTTAAAACGCACTTACCGGCGTCCGTCGCAGCGTTGTGATGCTGCAGACAGGACCGGTCACATGCTTGTGCTCGTGCACTTAGTGCGCGCGTAGCATGTGTTCGTCTAGAGATTCTCACCATTGATGCGCTAGGATGTGTGTCAACGGGGCTGCAAAGAGCGATCCTCCATAGGAGGATCATGCTTTGCAGCGCTGAGGGGGGGCAGGTGGGCATCGAGTGGACACCAGAATGCAGGAAGTGCGTTTTAACGCGTGCTAGTGCGCAGAAAAAAACGCCTAGTGTGCACCTGGCCTAACTGGGTAACATTATGAATGAGATCCAAAATATTGATGATGCAATTTTGAGACACGTTAGCAAAAACTTGAAGTGCTGCATCGACCTAACAAAAATTGGCGACCACTTCCCACACTTGCTGGAATGGGATGTGCTCAACATAAAAGGAGATACATTTCCTGAAACTCACTCGTTTGCATTCGTTCATTTAAGATCTAGAAGAAAAACGTTGGTTTTGGGATCTATAAAATTCATCCTGTATTATCATAACATTTAGTGCACTCCACTCAAAAAAAGACTTTATAAACCTAATTTAGGAATAAACAATGGGGATCACACATTGCATAATCTCAGCAGGTCCTATCCTTCCTAAACTGATGACTGCTCTTTTGAGATGAACTCACATAATGGAGACATACAGTACATTCTCTTGGAGCTCTCTGACATTCACCAAGCATTTTTCCTCACGTGCCCAAAGCTGTATTAATTTTATACACAGCGTATGGATAGGCATAAAAATTGGGTTCATGGAAGATCCTGCAAGATCACCAAACCCTATTAGGTCTTCTTGGAAAGGGATGTCAAACTCTGGCTTACAGATTTTTCTGAACTAGAACTCCCATGGTATTTTGCCATATATTGCATTCAAAAAATTCTGGGATATGTAGGTCATCGACATTTGGGGGCCGGAGCTTGACATCACTGTTCTTACCTTTAACAAGTCGCGACGGCAGAGAGACAACCCGGTGGAAAGCACACACAAAGCACACACAATTTAAAACACAGCTGAACACAATAATGAAGACATTAAGAACGATATATAGGGGAACGCAAAAATACATTATTTTACTGACTGATTAAGCCAGATGATGCTGGCGAAACGCGTTAAATCAGATAATTTCTGATTTTATTTCCTTGTTTAAAACCTTTTTTATGCTGCTATTTTATTTTAATAAATAAGAGCGTTTAAAGTCCCGGGTCCAAGGTCATTTTTTGCTTCCTTGACCACCCCAGCTGGATTCCAGAGACTACATGCGGTTCAAAGGAGGTTAGAGGCTACCTAAGGCTAGGGTCAAACGAAAGCATTTTTACACGCGAACGTAAAAAAGTGCGTCCGACGCATTGACGGATTTTTTCACAGAATTCGCGAAAACGGTCATACGATGCGCATTTTCGTGCGTGATTTTTTATGGATCCAAACCAGGAAACTTTGGGTGTCTGGACGTTATGTTGGCCGGACACGAGCAGGGTCTGACGTCTCCAAATCACACACACACACCGCTAGCGGACGCAGCGCACTCTGTACGTCCGTACTAGCGGTTCAGCGTTCTCGAAAAAATGCGTTCATTTTCCACTTGCGTTGCGCGGCCGGACTTTCGTGCGACCGCACTTCGTATATTGGCTGTCATTGCCCGTCATTTGCTGCTAGTGCGGCCGTGATTAAGTGCGCCAGAACGCACGTTAAAAGTGCGCTGGTCTGACCCCAGCCTAAAGGACCTCAACGGCTGTTCATCCTCAGAGCAGGGAGAAGAGGCTCTGGGTCTAGTAAGTACCCCATAGGGGAAAGGAAGGGACAAGCACCGCAGAGTACTGCACAATTGTGTGTCCTTTCTGGCTTGTATTCGCCTCTCCAGGAACCATTTGAGGAAACCTACTATCAGTATCCACGGAACATCTCTATATACACTATATGTTTTTCTAGAAAATTACATTATACTGTATGTAACTCAAAAACCTTAAATAGCGTTACGTAGAGAATCTAACTTTATATAAAATATATCTGCGCCTAAGGGATCCTTTTTTATACTGTTCTTACCTTTGTTTGACACACAATATCTTTAACATAACCCCATAGAAAGAAGTCGAGGGGGAGGTGATATCTGGTGAACGAGGTGACCAGGGAATTGGGCCACCGCTTCCAATCCACCGCTCTGGAAATGTTTCATTTAGGAACCCATGAACGTGCAGTCCCCAATGTGGCTGTGCACCATCTTGCTGGAAAATGATGGTTGGTTGAAGGTCATGTAGTTGTGGTGCCACGTATTCAGTCAAAAGGTAAAGGTAAACATTTGCAGTAATTGATGTCTCGCCAAAGACTAACTTCTTTCTATGGGGTTATGTTAAAGATATGGTGTGTGGAACAAAGGTACGGGATATCACTAATCTAAAGCAGAGGATCACTGATGCCATTTGCCACCATTGATGAGGGTTTGCTACAGCGAACATGGCAAGAAATCGAGTACCATCTTGATGTGCTTCAGTCAACTAATGGTGCCCATATAGAGGTGTATTAAATGAGGCAAAAAAAAACTTAAATATATACGTCTCATTTTGTAATATTTTTCACTTATCTGTCTTTTCATTTGGTTTTGTAATAAATTTTTGAAATTGTAAAGAGACTTTATGGACGCCCTGTATGTAAGAAACATTTTATCATGACTAATGGGAAAAACCAAGGCAAGAAAACCTTATGGGAATAATCTGTATTCTGCACACTGATAGGTTTGAGCAGATTATTTACCAAAAATGATTAATTGGTGATAAAATGTGGGATAAAAGTGTAAATTTATAACCAAGTCAGCTGCGTACATTTTTTTTATAAGCCTGGTATTCTTTTATCTTGACTATCTTTGCATAAAGTTTCCAATTTTTCACTAATCCGCTACTTTAAATTTTTTTGTTAACTCATTATCTATAAAAAGGCCCAATAAAATCTTCAGCACCAGGCCCATGATACTCTTAATCCAGCCCTGCCCAGGACTGGCCCATTAAGACCCAAATTTCCTGGTGGGCTGTAGCATCTGGGGCCGGTAAGATCCACTCGGACACACCACTGTCAAATGTTGTTCAATGTATTGTAACCCTGTCTATACTGTGCCTATTGTACAGCGCTGCGGAATATGCTGGCGCTTTATAAATAAAGAATAATAATAATAATAATAATACTTTCTGAATAATCCCTTATCACGGTGAATACTAATCCAGATAGAATATCTCTGATTTAAAATTCCACAATCCAAAATGTTCCAGAATCCAAAAACTTTACTATGACAACATGGCATTGTAAATTCAAATTCCATATCTGACCACAAGTGACAGAACGGGGGCAAAATGATTAAAAATACTGTATAAAATGACCTTCAGGCTGTGTGTATAAGGTGTATATGAAACATAAATGAATTTAATGTTTAAAATTGAGCCCCCAAGATTGTCAAAAGTATTCGCTCACCTGCCTTGACTCGCATATGAATTTAAGTGACATCCCATTCCTAATCCATAGGGTTCAAAATGACGTTGGTCCACCCTTCGCAGCTATAACAGCTTCATCTCTTCTGGGAAGGCTGTCCACAAGGTTTAGGAGTGTGTTTATGGGAATTTTTGACCGTTCTTCCAGAAGCGCATTTGTGAGGTCACACACTGATGTTGGACAAGAAGGCCTGGTTCTCAGTCTCCACTCTAATTAATCCCAAAGGTGTTCTATCAGGTTGAGGTCAGGATTCTGTGCAGGCCAGTCAAGTTCATCCACACCAGACTCTGTCATCCATGTCTTTATAGACCTTGCTTTGTGCACTGGTGCACAGTCATGTTGGAAGAGGAAGGGGCCAGCTCCAAACTGTTCCCACAAAGTTGGGAGCATGGAATTGTCCAAAATGTCTTGGTATGCTGAAGCATTCAGAGTTCCTTTCACTGGAACTAAGGGGGCGGGGCCAAGCCCAGCTCCTGAAAAACAACCCCACACCATAATCCCCCCCCTCCACCGAACTTTACACTTGGCACAATGCAGTTAGACAAGTACCTTTCTCCTGGTAACCGCCAAACCCAGACTCGTCCATCAGATTGCCAGATGGAGAAGCGTGATTCGTCACTCCAGAGAACGTGTCTCCACTGCTCTAGAGTCCAGTGGCGGCGTGCTTTACACCACTGCATCCGACGCTTCGCATTGCACTTGGTGATGTATGGTTTGGATGCAGCTGCTCGGCCATGGAAACCCATTCCATGAAGTTCTCTGCGCACTGTTCTTGAGCTAATCTGAAGGCCACATGAAGTTTGGAGGTCTGTAGCAATTGACTCTGCAGAAAGTTGGTGACCTCTTTGCACTATGTGCCTCAGAATCCGCTGACCCCGCTCCGTCAGTTTACATGGCCTACCACTTCGTGGCTGAGTTGCTGTCATTCCCAAACACTTCCACATTCTTATAATACAGCTGACAGTTGACTGTGGAATATTTAGAAGCGAGGAAATTTCACGACTGGATTTGCTGCACAGGTGGCATCCTATCACAGTTCCACGCTGGAATTCACTGAGCTCCTGAGAGCGACCCATTCTTTCACAAATGTTTGTTAAAACAGTCTGCTTGCCTAAGTGTTTGATTTTATATACCTGTGGCCATGGAAGTGATTGGAATAACCGATTCTGATTATTTGGATGGGTGAGCGAATACTTTTGGCAATATAGTCTATGTCATTAAAGGGATACCCCATATTGAAAAATAGAGTATCCCCTTTTTGCACTTAAATAATTGGGCAGATGCCACTGACAGCCTCTGCCAAGATTTTTATTAGTATTTTTTCCTTTTTAGGTGAATTTACTCACCTTTTGTCCCTCACCTCATCATGCAGCTCCTCCTCTTCAGCTCAGGGACTCCTGAACCACGAATTGTGCACCACTATAGGACTTGCACAATATACGTGGCGCCTGCGTAGTACGATGGAACAGAGCTGCGCGTATGCACTGATCCGACCCATACAGGTCTATTCAAAGAAAAGTGAAACTCAGGAGAATGACTGGAGAAGTGAAAATTCTAGGTCAAAATAGCCAAACCAGAAAAATTCTCCCATTAATCTCACTTTTCAAATAAGCTATTTGGTCTAGATTGTTCTCTTCTCCTGCCAGTTCTCCTGGTTTTCACCTTTCCCTGAATAACCCTGATAGGCTGCTTCTCTGTGAACGCTACAGTGACCGATCTGTTGACTTTCAGTCAGGAAATTAAAAAATCCTGGCTGCTAGTGACACTGTTTGTGGGGTGGTGACAACTTCTCTGCTTCACCCCGAATTTCACCACATCAGGGCAGCTGGAGGGGGAGAAGCGGGGAAAAGGGATGGCACTCTACATATCCTGACAACTTTGAGCTCCCGGGCGGTGTTCCCGAGTGTGTCTCAGGGTTAAATTTCACCGCTGAGAGCGGTAACCCCGAGACACATTCGGCTGTATACATCACCTCTCCGTGTGCTCCCTCGCTGATCTCTACAGTCTCCTCCGGCGATCGGGACCTCATACTTCCTGGATTCCTTCACGCGAGGAGGGAACCAGGAAGTAATGAGGTCGCGGTCGCCGGAGGAGACAGCTGGGGACATCGAGGGAGCGCAGGGAGAGGTGATGTATCCAGCGGCATCCCGAATGTTGCTCGGGGTTACCGCTTCCAACATAGGAATTTAACCCCCGGGTCACACTCGGGATGCCGCTAGGGGGGCAAAAAAAATAAATAGACCGTTTCCAGACAAGAATTTTCTAAATAAATAGACCGCCAGGGAGGTTAAAAAGCTAAAGTGGTCAGGGTGAGTAAAGTGTCCCTTTAAAAAAAAAAATATTCCAAATTAGAAAAAAAAAGCAAAATCCAAACCCCTTCCGGTCCCGAGCATTTTCCATAAGGGATATTCAGCTTGTATTACTATGTTTAACGTATCCATTGATTTTTATGGAATTCGAATGAAATTCCGGAGTCACCAGGAGGCTAGAAATTAATTATTAGGTTCTATTTTTTGTGAGAGAAAAAAAACCTCAGAAGTGACGTGTCAGTTTTAATTTCTGATATAGCCAGCCTGACGGGTCCTGCAATCCTTTAGCTGGAACTTGTAGATGAAGTCATTAGGCGCTGATGATTACTGGTTATGACTCATGTACTTATCTGTCCTCACACAGTATTCTGCAAATTATTATCCTATTGTGATACATGTGAATCAAATGATCGCCTGACATGATAAAGTGCATTGAGTAGTACCATACAAATATATTTACCACCCATGAATCATGGCTTATTATAATGTATCTTCCTTGCTTATACAATGTATATTATGTAAGCTAAGCATGATTTGAATCTGTTTTCTTTTCCAGCAAACCACCTGTGACTTTGATTGCAGCAAATCAACACCTTCAGACATTCTGCTCATATAAACAGGCACAATATCTAAGGCTAGGGTCAGACTGAGGCAGTGCGAACGCGCGTTCTGGCGCACATAATCACGGCCGCACTAGCAGCAGATGCCAGGCAATGACGGCCAATATACGACGTACGGTCGCACAAAAGTCCGGCCGCGCAACGCAAGTGGAAAATGAACGCATTTTTTCGAGAACGTTAAACCGCTGGTACTGACGTACAGAGTGCGCTGCGGCCGCATAGCAGCGTGTGTGCGTGATTAGGAGACGTCAGACGCTGCTAGTGTGCGGCCAACATAACGTTCAAACAGCCGGATTTCCCTAGACTTCTTTTTACCCCATCGTCATGAAATACGTCCAGAATTGCGCATCGTCTGACCACTTAAGCGTATTCCGTGAAAAAATGCGTGCGCACGCATCGACGTACATTTTGACGGTGGCCGCAGAAAATGCGCTCATCTGTCCCTAGCCTAAGGGTAGGCTCCCTTTGGCAGTGGTGCTGTGGCTGTTTGCTGGCAGTGAATGATGAGCTTTGCATTCCAAAAATTTTGAAGTGCCAGAATATTGAGCATTTCTGTGCAATCGGATTGACATACCTACACACCTAGGCACGCATTTAAAAGGAACAATGGTGCACAGTTGTTTTCTGTACATTCACAGCACACCTACACATACATGCTACATACAATTAGCTTCCCACTCACAGCAGGAGCAGTGCTGCAAGGAAGCCCATACACTGCATCACAGCACACACATACATACACACACATTTACACACTGACACAGACAAGTAAAAGACCACAGGAGACACAAAGATGGACAAACATGTGCTCTATCCCAAGGTGTCACATGCAAGGAGAGAGTATACTTCAAACTGTGACAAGGAGAGGCAGATCTGGTTGACATATACCATTTCATATCATTTCAGTACAATTCCTGCATCTCTTACTCCACTGATGTCAATGAGTCCTTTCAGTACATGCTGTGTCTCCCCATACTCTTTTCTACTCAGCGCCTGGAGATAAATGCTGTCTATTGATAATTCTCACTGACTCTTCCTATGCTGGGCTCTGTCTACCTTGTTAACCCGGAAATATATACATATATACACTCCTTATTCTAAGTCTCCAGCTCTCATTCTCCTTCTCTCTCTGGAGCCTACCATAGTCTTTCTCTCTGGGACCCCCTATGTCCTCCTATCATTCTATCAGCATGATTCTCATTGTAACCTTCATTCTATCCTGGTTTCTTCTTCATCAGGTTCCTCTTACCCTTCTCGTTTACAAAACCCTCATGATCCTCTATCTGACCCCCATCTCATTCCTTTTAGATACCCCTGTCACATCACTCCTGTGATCTCCTCCTCATTCATTCTCTCTATAAAATAACCCCATCATGCCTTCTGTTATATCCTCCTCACTCTTTCTCAGATGCCCCATCACCATTTGTGTGATGTCCTTTTCATTTGATCTCAGATAACTCCATTACCACTGTAAAATCCTTCCATATACCCCCATGATCCTTTTCCTGTTCCCCTCCTCATTCATTCTCAGATACTCTCATCACTCCTGTCATCCAATTCTCATTTCAGATATCCCCATCACTCTTAGGATACCTTCGTAATTCCTTCTCAGATACCCCCTTCACTTCTCTAATACCCTCCTCATTCCTCAGATACCATCATCACTCCTTCTGTGATACTCTTTTCATTCCCTCTGTGATACAATCCTCTTCCTTCTGTGCTGTCTTGATTCAATCTGTGTCATGCCCTCCTAGTTCCTTCTCACATATCCCTATCACTCCTTCTGTGATACCTTCCTCATCCTCTCTGGGATAACCTCTTCAATTTACCTGTGATCCTTCTTTACTCCTCACCTCAGACAGTTACTCTTCTGATTGCTTATGTCATACCTTCATCACTCTCTCTGATAACATCATCACACTCTCTTTCTGCCCTCACCTCTCCTCTGTTACACTCCCCGCTCCCTCTGATACCCTCCCCACTCTCTCATACCCTCACCACTCTCTCTCTGATGCCCCCTCCACTCTTTCTCTGATACCTCACCTCTCTCTGTTTGATGCCACTCCACTCTTTCTCTGATACCCTTACCTCTCTCTTATAGCCCTCCACTCTCTCTCTCTAATACCCCCTCCACTCTCTCTCTCTCTTACTTTGACACCCTCACCTCTCTCTGATACCCCCTCCACTCTCTCTTTATCTGAGACTCTCACCTCTCAGATACTCTCTGATACCCTCACCTCTCTCTCTGATACCCTCACCTCTCTGATGCCCTCACCTCTCTCTGATACCCTCACCTCTCTCTCTGATACCCTCACCTCTCTGTCTGATACCCTCACCTCTGATGTCCTCACCTCTCTCTCTGATACCCCTCCACTCTCTCTTTATCTGAGACTCTCACCTCTCAGATACTCTCTGATACCCTCACCTCTCTCTGATACCCTCACCTCTCTCTCTGATACCCTCACCTCTCTGTCTGATACCCTCACCTCTCTGATGCCCTCACCTCTCTCTCTGATACCCTCACCTCTCTGTCTGATGCCCTCACCTCTCTCTCTGATGCCCTCACCTCTCTCTCTGATGCCCTCCTCATCCCTATTAACGCTGCTATAAAGCTTTTTTCTCTCTTTCTCTTCCTCTTACCTCTCTCTCATTATCTTCTCTCTTTTTACCTTCTCTTCAGTTTCAGGAAGAGAGCTCAGAACGACATCACCATGGTAATAAGGATGTGGGGATTGCAAGAGAAAGAGAAAGTGAGAGAGTGATATATAGATGGAATGAGGAAAGGCTGGTGCAAGGAATGGGGGGCTGGGGAGCATTCAACAAGAGTGATGGAGGGAAGGCATCTAGCGATGGGAGAATGAGTACAGGAGGGAGTGATCAGATAGGGTGTGTGCGAGTGCAATCTGTGGGTGTGTTGTTCTGCAAAGAGGGGGCTCTGTGTGCTGGGAGGGAAGCTCCTGTGTGACTGCACAATGAATTGTGTTATACATTTGGAGCATCGTTGCTGACTTTTTCCTGAAGTGGAGGAGACTGTACTGGGTCTTCTTCTCTGTGGTCTGCTCAAGGTGCTTAATCAGTGATAATAATGCTCCATGCAGATGGGCACTGGCAGACCTTCAAATCCATGACTAAGCATGGCTCTGGGATATTGCACTGATACAGTTCTAGGCATTGATTACATAATGTTACAAAGAGTTACATGTTTTATTTATTTTTTCACTTTGTATAAAATAAACAATGACAACAATATATTTTTTATTGCAGCATATGATGTTCTGCATGTTTGTTTTTCTATTATTATTATTATCAGAAGTATTCTCTATTCATGGGGATCTCTTTGCAGGTAGGTGGGTGCTTTGAAGGCATTATTATCATAATATTATATTAAAACAATGGATTTAGATAACTATGAATGTACATAATAATAAATGCATATTTGACTGCTCATTAAATGTATTTTTTAAGATATGTTTCCTTTACTTTACATGTTGTGACTTGTCTCTGTTAGAAGCTCTAATTGACGCCCTCTAGTGGTGAGTGATAAAATGGAAAGCAGGAGCCCTTATCCTGAATTATTTAAATTTGACTGAAATTGGGAGGCTTTTTGGAGCAATAGTGAAAAAAGACCATTTAGGTATATGCTGGTATATGATATTGTAATAGGAGGTTTTTTCTGTAAACGTGACATAAAGTTCAAAACTGGCCTGGCCTCCTCTTTCTTTTAGGTAAAAAAAAAAATCTTTCTGTACCCAGATACATAAATGTATCAGGGAAGATGGTAGAATACTCTTTAAACCCATTTTTATCTCTCAGATGGAATTTAACCAGTAGCGTATAAAAACAACGTGCAGGGGAGCATTACTTTGAAAACCCTGGGATTGGCTGTGACATCTCCTCCTGTTCCTGGTGTTAGAAAATAGTAGGGACCGTATAAGGGTGTGTTTGAGAATAAAATCAGAATATTTTCAAACTAGCATTGTTACAACAATACCTTCTAGCTCATCAGGCTTATAGTGACATAATGTATTTTCTATAATATAGTTGTTGAAATGACTTCAATAAAAAGCTTCTCCCCACATCACCTTTTCCCATGATAGACTGCAGGATTTCTCACACGTAGCCCACATCCTCTGGAGCGCTCTCCCTTGTACTGTCAGACTTTCCCCTAGTTTCTCTTTCTTCAAACGCTCCTTTAAGACATTCCTATTAAGGGAAGTCTACCACCCGACTCACTGACGCAACCAGTCCATCACTCCCACCCTGCAGTCCATCACTCTCACCTAGCAGTCCATCACTCTCACCTTGCAGTCCATCACTCTCACCTAGCAGTCCATCACTCTTTCTGACATGGTGAGTGATATATAGATTAACGATATACAGAACTTTGATTCAACTCTGTTATAAAAATTGGAGATATGCAGAACTCTGATTCAACTGTGTTATCTAGATTAAAGATTTCCAGAACTCTGATATAACTCAGTGAGCACCCTGATAGCTGGCAGCCAGTGACAAGACACAGAATAAAATTCCCAGAAACCTCCTATAAATCAGTGAGACCCCTTGATGGGTGGCAGTGACAAGACACATTACAATTCCCAGGAACCTCCTATAAAATCAGTGAGACCCCCTGATCAGTGGCAGTGACAAGACACAAATTACAATTCCCAGGAACCTCCTATAAATCAGTGAGACCCCCTGATGGGTGGCAGTGACAAGACACAGATTACAATTCCCAGGAACTCCTATAATCAGTGAGACCCCCTGATGGGTGGCAGTGACAAGACACAGATTACAATTCCCAGGAATCCATAAATCAGTGAGACCCCCTGATGGGTGCAGTGACAAGACACAAATTACAATTCCCAGGAACCTCCTATAATCAGTGAGACCCCCTGATGGGTGGCAGTGACAAGACACAGATTACAATTCCCAGGACCTCCTATAAATCAGTGAGACCCCCTGATGGGTGGCAGTGACAAGACACAGATTACAATTCCCAGATATCTGCTAGAAGTGAGACCCCCAATAGCTGCTGGTAGTGAGAACACACAGATTACAACAATTCCCAGATATCTTGTAGAAGTGAGACCCCCCAATAGCTGCTGGCAGTGAGAACACACAGATTACAACAATTCCCAGATATCTCGTAGAAGTGAGACCCCCCCCCCAATAGCTGCTGGCAGTGAGAACACACAGTTACAACAATTCCCAGATATCTCGTAGAAGTGAGACCCCCCCAATAGCTGCTGGCACTGAGAAGACACAGATTACAACAATTCCCAGATATCTTGTGAAGTGAGACTCCCACAATAGCTGCTGGCAGTGAGAACACACAGATTACACAATTCCCAGATATCTGTAGAAGTGAGACCCCCACAATAGCTGCTGGCAGTGAGAACACACAGATTACAACAATTCCCAGATATCTTGTAGAAGTGAGACTCCCACAATAGCTGCTGGCAGTGAGAACACACAGATTACAACAATTCCCAGATATCTTGTAGAAGTGAGACTCCCACAATAGCTGCTGGCAGTGAGAACACACAGATTACAACAATTCCCAGATATTTTGTAGAAGTGAGACCCCCCAATAGCTGCTGGCAGTGAGAACACACAGATTACAACAATTCCCAGATATCTTGTAGAAGTGAGACCCCCACAATAGCTGTTGGCAGTGAGAACACACAGATTACAACAATTCCCAGATATCTTGTAGAAGTGAGACCCCCCCAATAGCTGCTGGCAGTGAGAACACACAGATTACAACAATTCCCAGATATCTTGTAGAAGTGAGACCCCCACAATAGCTGCTGGCAGTGAGAACACACAGATTACAACAATTCCCAGATATCTCGTAGAGGTGAGACCCCCACAATAGCTGCTGGCAGTGAGAGCACACAGATTACAAGAATTCCTAGATATCTTGTAGAAGTGAGACCCCCACAATAGCTACTGGCAGTGAGAACACACACTAACAGAACAATCTCCTCTCAAAAAACACATGCTGGGGCTGCGAGGGACACCTTATATAGTGTGCTGCGGGATTTAGCTCTGTGAGCCCATGATTGGGCAAAATTTGCCCAATTAGGACTGGAGCCGTGATTGGCATAGTCTTGCACCTGACCGGTGGTCAGGTGCAAGGCTGTAGCCAATTACAAGCTTCAGGCCAGTGGAAAAGTGCATTGTGGTCCATTGTGGTGCATTGTGGGCGAACTCGAACGGAACACGTGGAAAAGTTCGGAGTTCGCGAACAGCAAAACGGCCAATGTTCGATGCGAACTCCGAACAGATCGAACCGAACAGCTCATCCCTAGTGTCTATGCGCCTCTGTGTCCCTGACATTGTCTGTAAGTGTCTTTGTTTCAGTAGGTGTCTCTGTTCGTGCCTCTCAGTGTCTCTATGTGCCTCTGTGTCCCTGACATTGTCTGTAAATGTCTGTGTTTCAATATGTGTCTTTGTGTCCTTATGTGTCCCTGTCAATGTCTATTCGTGTGTAGTTGTAAGTAACGTGTATGTATGTCCTGATTCTGTGACTCTCAATGTGCACCTCTGTAATGTCTAGATTAGTATCTGTGTGTCTCTGTCTGCATGCGGTCAAATGTATCTGTCAGTTTCTGTGTTCCCGTCAATATCTGTGTGTCTTTTGCAATGTATCTATTTCCACACTTCTTTGTGCTTCATGTGTGTCTCTGTCATTGTTTGTGTGGCAATGCCAGTGCCTCTGTGAGTGTCTCTGTCTGCCTGTGTCTGTCTTTCAGTGTCTTTGTTTGTACCTGGAGTCTTTTCTGCGACGTGTCCCTGGAAATATTTATTTAATGGTGTAAAGAGAAGAAATAAATTTAAAAAAATACAAATAAGAACAAATAAGTCGGGACAAACAACATTTACCCTTACAACTTGAGTTCAACAGTTGATTTGCAGAGCAAACATGGTAATTAATGGTGATAGGCTACAAAATCCGGTCAGTGTCTTTCATAGACGAATCACATATCTTTCAATGTGTACATGTATGTTTGCCAAACTGAGCTGTATGCATGAACGTCTGATCAAGATGCATTTCAGCCATTCTTCAACCAAATTACTAGGTTATTGCACCTTTAATGCTGCGCAGCGAGCGCTCTGGCACATTCGGGAGCATAGATCAGTAATTACTTTTGCTCTGCATACCTCCAATGTACATATTATTTTTAGATCCAGTTGTATTTTCTGATTGCCAGGGAGTGTTTTGTTCAGCAAGTACATGCTAGCTAAAAGTGCAGAAGGAGCCAGTATCCTAACAATTGGCAGGTTCATTTGGGGAAAAAAAGCATAGGCAGGGGATCGCACAAGGAAAGGTGGGTAAAGGTGTAGGATACAATGTAAGAGGGGTGACAGACAATGACACGAAGACAGCGAACACAAGGGGTGATTTGACAAGCAAAGGCATAATAGAAAGAGGATTTACCAATCCTTACAGAGGGAATACAAACTGGCCCCATACCTGGAGGTACTACAAGACCCCAAGGACAGACAGATCCTGAGCCGGTACAGACTGAGCGCCCACAGCCTGGAAATTGAATCAGGGCAGCATAGACAGACCTACAAGCCCAGGGAGAATAGACTGTGCCAGCATTGTGACCAGGAGGCCCTGGAAGATGAGGTCCACTTCCTCCTACAGTGCCCCAAGTACTCAGCACTGAGGGAAACTCCCTTCCAGAGACTCTCCGCTCTCATCCCAGACTTCACCTCTATAGAAGAGACGAGGAAACTCCACATCATACTGGGAGAAGAGGAGCCGGCGGTGAAAGTATCTGCCCAATACGTCGCAGAATGTCACAGACTGAGAGGAACATGAGAGATCCCGGACTTATAAATCCCCAACACGGACTCGCCCCATCCCACTTCACATTATCCCTTACCCCTGATAATGTCCATGGACTTGCCCATTCCCCCCCCATATATATGTCCCACTACCCCCCCTCCTCCCCATATGCTTTGGCAATGCTAAAATGTATTTGGTCCTGCCAATAAAGCTTATTTTGATTTGATTTGATTTGATTTGAAGAGGACACGATTGACAGGGAGTCTGAGATAAAGAAGCAGTGGGTTATCTGACAGGGATAAAGTGATATTAGAATATTACAGATCTGGCGAGGACGGGCAAATACTGTCGTTATATACTTTAGTGGTTCTAGACTCTTATTTCCTTGATGTTTTTGGTATAAGTAGAATTCGTCAATGCCATTTAGGCTGGGGTCAGACTAGCACATTTTTAACGTGTGTTTAGGCGCACTTAATCACGGCCGCAGTAGCACCAAATGTCGCGCAATGACGGCCAATATACGAAGTACGGCCGCACGAAAGTCCGGCCGCGCAACCCAAGTGGAAAATGAACGCATTTTTTCGAGAACGCAGAACCGCTAGTACTGACGTACAGAGTGCGCTGCGTCCGCATAGCGGCATGTGTGCGTGATTAGGAGACTTCAGACACTGCTCATGTCCGGCCAACAGAACGTCCAGACACCCAAAGTTTCCTGGTTTGGATCCGTAACAAATCACGCACGAAAATGCGCATCGTATGACCGTTTTCACGCATTCCGTGAAAAAATACATCAATGCGTTCGGACGCACTTTTTGACGGTCGCTGCAAATAATGCGTTCATTTGACCCTAGCCTTAGGCTCAGTTCGGCATTTTTCACCAATGTCTGATAACAATTTCGGTGGCTCCAATTTCGGCAAACTATGGTGACCATTTGCTAAATAGCGAATTCACTGTATCTTTGGCGAAATGGAATCGCTGAACCGCGTCAAAAATAGAAGCACCTAAAATTGCACGCAATTTCGGTTCTTTGTGATAGACCCTATATAATTTATCATGCTGATGGGCAGCAAATGATAAATGCCAACCCCACAGTATGTATAATCCATACGCTGCAGGAAAGAACTCAAAGAGGAATCCCAGGTGGCCTGCCTTGACTAGGTAACTGATTTTCCTCCTGCACCATATGAATTATACATGTTACAGGGTCGATCCTTCTCTGAGCTCTCCCTTTGCATGAATTACTAATATGTGTATAGGAAAATATCGCTGGTCTGGCAAGGTAGGGGAAGGAAGTGTGGAGATGGATATAAGAAATGTAGATAACAAATACAATGGACAGAATATGATGGATTTGTCCAAAGTGTAGAGATGAACTGAATTTTTATTGCGAGAGGTAAATTAATCTAAAAAGAGATTTTTTTTTCCAATTCTTTTTTTTTTAAGGCTTAATAGCTTTACAGTAAAACATGTAATTTTAATAGGCATCACAGAATAGGGAGAGCATAATTCAGTAGAAACTCACAAAAATTCGATATGGCTGACAGATCTCAGGCAACCTTCGTGAATAGACATCAGGAACGTAGGTCGTAATTGGTATTGCAGTCCATCCATAAAGAGGGAGCAGAACGAGAGAAAGACTTCATGTGAGCACATCAATTCAGAGAGTAAAAAATAGAATGAGAAGAGTGTAGAAGAGAAAATGAAAATATGGGGAAGGTGGGGAGCATTTACAGCCTAGATTTAGCTTGGAGCTAGACCAGAGGTTCCCAAATGTGGTCCTCAAGTCCCCCTAAAAGGTCAGGATTTCCAGATACCTGAAACACAGCACAGGTGATATGATTGGCTGCTCCTTGCTTGCAGGATTCAGTCTGCATTTCTCCGAGGGAATCCTTAAAACCTGGCCTGTTAGGGGAACTTAAATACCAGGGTTGGGAACCAATGGCCTAGATCAAGGGTGGACAATTACGGCCCTCCAGATGTTTTGAAACGACATTTCCCGTGATGCTCCGCTGCTCATTAGGTTTGTAGAGCCTGTAAGGGAAATGTAGTTTCAAAACAAATCCGGAGGGCCGTAATTGCCCACCCCTGGCCTAGATGTTGGTTGCCAAAATATCACATAGGAGAAAGGAGTCAGAATCAGCCTTCAACAAATAACTGAGAGGACATGGGAGCCCAGGAGTCTGCACTTGGGTTCATGTCAGATCTTTGCAGATGGCTGAGGGAATCAAAGGGTCATCAGGTAGCAAGGTAGGTAAGCCCTCCACAAGAGCGGTAACAGCACACACTGGGACCAAGAGAATGCACTGGATGCACTGGGACCAACAGAACAATGAAGGGCCGCCATCGCAAATTAAGGAGCTCGGCTTCTCTGAAGGTTATCCTCTGGGTCTTATGGTGACAAATTGCTCCAAGTGAGCCCCTTCAAATCGCTAGGGGGCATCCAGTCCTTCAGTTCGATGCCAGTACCACCCATCTCAAGACCTCACGACATGTTGGTCTTCGGGGGTTCGTTCATCCTGTGGGCTCTTCATGGGGAGAGTCTCACTCCACAATGCATTGCTCACAGCATGGCCAGTAGCTCAATGATATTTCTCTTTGTAGCCGGATGATGGTCCACAGCCGCTTGAGGCTCCAGCCAACCCTGAGCTGGTATCAATCCGCTAGTGTGCAAAAGCCCAGGCATGTGTTGCCATGCAACTTCAGACCACTTTTTCAGCCCGGACAGGCTGCCATGGTCCTCAGCAATCATCTGGATACAGGAGCACATCAGCAACCAGACAGGTACCACTTTCTTCCCCATAGGCGCATAAATGCTATAAGGGGGTCAAGGCGCAGGCATGAGCAAGAAGCTGCTCCTCATTAGATCGACAAGATAGCCACGGAACCTCCATCTCAGCTCTGGAACTCTGAGGTATGGGACTTCTCGTGAGCTGGGGGCCGTATTCAACCCAAAGTCTGCTGGCCAAGTACTCTCTGCAATAGCGGAGACAAGGTGAGGGATCGAAATTGCCCAGAACAACATTTTTATTTGAGCTTAGAGAAGGTTCATATCAAGGTACTTCTCCAAAATGTGTTCTCTCACCTCAGCTGCTGGCGCTGCCCCTCCTGTATGGACCTGTTTTTATATAATATCTGTCCTGAAGCCCAAGCAAGCATCCTTTATAAAAAGACATAAACTTTACTGTGTGTATTCTCTGCCCTAGAGCAGAATTCAACTTTAGTACAATGGCCTGCCTCCTCTCCCCCGTCCTCTCTACTCATCCTGACCACTATATAGTTTTAAAGCTGTCATGATGTGAGGATTACTCCCCCCCCCCTTCTCTCCCCCTCCCTGCTGCCCCGATCTGGCAGGAATGCTGGGTGAAGTGGAGAAGATTCCTCCACCCCAATCAGCAGTAGGGAATTTTTAATTTCCTGCTGCCGGCCACCAGACCGGTCACTCGTGACATCAGCACACAGAGAGCGTGTTGATGTCACCTTCTCTGAGACCACCCAGTGTAGTGAGCGGTCTCAGGGACACAGCAATTGATCAGATCTGCGCATGCATGCCATGCGCATCTCTCTGAGCCACCATTCTGCACAAGCGCTAGGAAACTTGTGTAATTAAAGAGCAAAAGTCTCATAGATCTGTTCAATTTATGGTTTCTGCACTACGCAATTTACCTAAGAGTGCAAATTGTGCAGAAAAGCTTCAGGGACTATAATAAAGTTTAATTGAAGTGAATTTATTCCATAAAGCTGTGGCCACAGCAACCTAATCCACAAAGCACGTTTCTGGCTAGTGGGTGGGCTTTGGAGCGGGCTTCAGCAGGACACCTTAAGCAAGATAACAGTAGACATTTTCTAAGTTTGCGTGAAGGCATCATGTTTTGTGTTTTCTTTCTTTCTGCACCCAGTTCATTGTAGGCTTAGGCCCAGGGTAACAGATTATTGGCCCTCCAGTTGTTTTGGAATTACATCCATCATGATGCTCAGCCAAACTAATGAGTGTCTGAGCACCAATATTTCCAAAACATTTAGAGCAAGGGTGTCCATCGCTTTCCCCAGATGTTACTGAACCATCTATGCATTCAAAGATTTATGGGAAGTGTAGGCCATCAACAACTGAGGGGTTGGAGCCTGACACCCCTGATATAGAAGGCTAAGGTTGCTGACCCCTGGTTTAGATAATAACACATAAGGGGTTATTCAGAAAGAGCCGATCTGGCACTGAACAGGGAATTTCCTCGTATGGTGTCATTTCCCGGCCAATCAGCTATTCAGAAAGCAGGCAGCTCGCCAAATTGTGACGAACTACCATCAAGTACGGTGCCTGTTCGAAGGCAGTGAAATCCCCCATAGAGAAGCAATGGTTAATCTATTCAGAGATCACTGAACTGCAGGGAAAAGTTACCGAAATGCCCTGCTGCTCGGTGGTTTTATTCGACAGGTTTATTCAGGCGAATCCCATAGACTTCAATGTTAAAATATTCCCGTTTTTATCCAATATCTAATAAACCGTTTATTACTTTTATCTGCAGTAAAAGGTCTCTTTATTTATTGTCTTTTTAGGATCTTTTAGGAATTTTTGTTGGCAAAAAAGTCTGTTTTTTAATAGCGGATTTTCTTTTTTTATTATCAGTCATAGGATCTTATATGTAAATTCCAGGGATTTTTGTTCAGTAGATTTTTTGCAAACAACGTTTCAATTTTGACACTTTCAATCATTTTGTTTTGTTTGTTTCACGTTTTTTCACATTCGCCAGCTGGTCTGCTTTTTCCAGCGGCTGGTCTGCGCTGTGTTCGGCGGCTCGTTTTTTTCTGGACGTGTTTGCCGTGGTTTTTTTGCAGCGGTTCGAGTGATCCGATACTTTGGATTGTATCAGATGTGAATTTCAGCAGGAGTTCGCCCGTTTTGCTGTGGTCTTGCGGCGGATTTCCGGGTCCGTTCCCTGCATCAGGGGGGACCCTGCAGTGAATGCTGAATTCACCGCAGGGTGGAGAAATTTGATTCCCCAAAGTGCAGGGAACAGGAGAGCACCGAAATCTCAGCGACATTTCGCTGCTCTCTGAATAACCCCCATAGCATATATTTTTCCTCTAGAAGTAACAGCTTGTGCTTATTTGCTTTCCTGACTGGCTCCCCCATACAACCAGGCCTTCATGTCAAGGAGTGATCAGGTTGTAATTCCACCTAAATCCACAGAGTCGGTTATTAAAACATCCTTGTCCAGACTTTACTCAATGCATTTAATACAGATCTGTCACTCAGGTTCAGGGCTTGTCATTTATGTATAAAGTTATCCTTAAAACAATGCGTGCGAAATGCTGCTGAACCTCGTTTATTCAGAGCTATAACCTAATGAAGTGTATCCCAAAACATTGCCCTTGAAGGATTACTCTAGTACTCATATAATTATGCTCTCATTATGGCACCCGTTATTTATATCAGGGCTGTCAAGCCCCTCCCCTCCGAAGTTTCTGAACTACAACTCCCATGATTCTCTGGTCATCTATTGCATTGAAGGAACTCAGGGAATTGTAGGCATCAACATCTGGGGGGCTGTGAATTTTACCACATAGATTTAGATCATAGGTCAGCATACACGGCCCTCCAGATGTTTGGGAACTACATTTCCCTTGAGGCTCAGTCAACCTAATGAGTGGCTGAACATCATGGGAGTTATCCTTTCAGATTGTTCTGAAGGCCAAGGTTGTGGACCCCTGATCGAGGTAGTATTTAATTTACCAAATCCACACAAATAAAAATATGAAAAAAGTTTGTTTTTTCAAACAGCAAAAACATGCAGTCATTTCGTACAGACAATAACAGCCCGTTCCACAATTGTTCACCAGCAGCTGCAAGGGTGTGTGTGCGCTAACAATTGTTTTCCCCTGGGTAACAAAGTAGTTACATCCCATTATAAACATGGAAAATGTTACTGCAAACAGACAGGTTTTGTGAAACTTGCCGAAAGGTTAACTTCCATTTAGCGCTGTTACTCTTCGCTTTTGGTTCCGAGCTGGGAAATTGTTAACTGTTTTTACGTGATAGTCATCGGTTTGTGAGTCAGCATTAAGCTGATATCGTTGGGCGGCGTTCACGGTGATGGAGATGAGGCCTGTACAAAAATCTTAAGCTTTTACTACCTCAGAACACAAGGCTTTCTCCTCTTTCCATAGAAAGAGCTCAAGTCTTTAGTGCTTAAAATCCCCCTGCCATTAAATAACTTTATTTAAAACAACAGCTAATACAGTTACAGTCACTTATATAGCACCAACAGAATCCACAGCGCTTTTCAATGGGATATACTCTTATGTCTTATATTGCTTATTAAGATACAAAAAAAGCTTGTGTAATAGGACCATATAGTCTTGAAAAGTGGGTAAGTTTGTGTATATATGTATATATATATGCAGGGGTCAAGTCCTAAAAAAATACGTGTGGGAACTTGCCAACATTTCTGTACATTCTGGTCTTAAAGATTACTGGGAGCCGCAGCAACTGCAGCGCTTCTTTATGCCTGATAATCCCATTCCTGTGGCAAACACTGAGAAATTGTCATTTCCACGCCTTCCCAATGTACATAAATCCAGCAAAAACCCTTAAATATAAACAGTTTTATAAAACTGTGTCTATATAGAAAAGGTATTGCAGCTTCCCAGTATATTAGCCACAAGAGAAAGAAGTTCCTCCTGCTAAAATAGTGAGGGAACTGCGTTCCCATGCGTTCCTGCAGGACTTTACCCCTGTATATATGTAAATGGTTCAGCACTCCCAGGTCTTCTTATCTTAACCACTTGCATTTATTGCACAAAGACGTCAACATATTATGTTTCAGTTACAAACATAACTTTCTTCAGGACATGAGGAAATATATATATATACTGTATATATATACATAATAGATTTCTGAGCACACAGATTCCTTTAACCATTAACATTGAGTTGTTGTAGTTTTAACAGTCTTTTTTCATCATGTTTTCCACACTGCACATCCTGTGTAAGGATGACTTTTACGCAGGATGTAAATCCCCCACCTCACAGCCTTCTCGAAAGATCAATACAAAGTTTCCCCAATACATATTTACTTTCCCAATATGTTATACGGTTCCACTTAAAATTATAAAGAATACATAGCCCATTTAGACAAAAGTTTCTTGTTTCTTATCATACAATCCCACATAACGACCAAAATGTGATACGCCTCCCAAAATTAAAATTTACTTGTAATACAGCATAATATAGCTAATAAGATCCCTCGTAATGCAATTATATTACAACAAGCTTACAAGATAGTCCAAAAATATAATTTGTCATTCCATCAAAATCATTAAACCTATATACCACCCCGTCACCCACTACATAGAATTTACTTACATTTTTCAGTCTTGTAATAAATAGTCCATTCTGATTCTTCAGTCCAATGTGAATGTTACAGGCTCTTGACGTTTCAAGACGCTTTGTGACGGATTAAACCAGCTTCCTAATGTGCCACCTCGCTTTAAATCCCTATGACCAGTCTTAAGAATCCATGCGCATGTTCCAATGGTCGCCTACGCTGACAATCGTTTGGATAGACTGGTACACTGATGCCTGTGAGCAGCGCCGCAGCTGTACCTCTTGTTTTAACTCTGGTACATGGTGCGATGTGCCCGTCCTCCTCACATTTCCTCTGTAGGAAGTGGCTGCTTTTCCTGTTTCCCGGAGATGATTCCACTCACTATTGTTGTGTATCCGACAACTTGTGTGTGCTCAGCTGGGTGTGTCCACGCTGTGTTTTTCCTTGTGTGTTCCATGTGTGTGTTTATGCTGCCTTGTGACACACAGATGCTATAATAAAATTTTCCATGCGTAATGCATCTCAGTAACGTCTTAAATACGACAAAAACGCATATTATTCTATCACGCAAGGATGGGAAAACACAAAATTGTGATACATTCAATATGTATCAGTGCTTCACATATCACAGTGTTTCCCAACCCTGGTCCTCAGGTCCCTCTAACAGGCCAGATTTTACAGATCACCTTGGGGAAATGCAGTCTGAATCCTGCAATCACTGAGCAGCAAATCATATCAACTGTGCTGTGTGTCAGATATCTGGCAAACCTGACCTGTTAGGGGGACCTGAGGAACAGAGTTGGGAAACACTGACTAACAGGATCATCTTTTATACTACCACAAGTTTAACCTTTATCATATGACTACATGTAACGACTCCTTGCTGGGAGGTTTATGGTTTCTTTTTAGCTCTGGTATACCCTTTCATTTACGTTTCACAGGGAATAGTCATGATGCTATTTGCATAATCAGTGAAGACCACATCCAAAGTGCGTGTCAACCGGGCACGTCAGGATCCACAACAGTCTGGCAGTCAACCGACAGTCAATGCAAGCTTCATTAAAGAGGAACTCAAGGTGCATTTTCCCTTAGTCCTCCTGAAAATCAGATGACAGCCTAGGGCTGTCAGGTGATCGAGAGGACTAAGGCTGCAGTCAAAAGAGCGCACTGATTGCACACAGTGCATCCGCGCACTTTATAAAGGATGAGATTGTGGTTACATTCTATCAGTTACTTTTGACTGGCGTTGAGAAAAAGAATTGCTGTATACCATCAGTAAGTTGTGACAGACTTTGCCAGTGTGATTAGGGGCAGGGTGGTAGACCACACATTTATTAGCCGGCGGATGGAGGACTCCCTTTTTCCCTAAAGGGTTAACTGTAGCTGAGGCCTAATTGAGATTGCCCTGCCCTTTAAAGGAGGTGTGTGTGGTTCCCTCAGTGTGCAGTCTTGTGCGCAGGGTGCAGAGGGAGGAAGGCAAACCAAATTTTACTTTTATAGGTTGGGAAACAGCTTAGCCGCCCACCATGTTAGACAGGTCTGTTCCAGTGTTTAGTTAGCCAGGAATGGTGTGTATTTTGCATTTATATTATTTTGTGAAATTGGCTGCACAATAAAAAGCAGAAATCTGAAACAGTGATATTCATGCCCAGTGATTATATCACACTGACATTGAGAAAAAGAAAAAAAAGCTGTATACGGGTGATTTCTCTACGTCCGTTGCTGCTTTTTCACGTCGATGCCATTTTGGCGTCCGTTGCAACATGCATTGCCCGTGCGCGAACAAGTGTGCACAGGCTTTGTGTGCTGTTCTCTAGTGACTCCTTTGAAAAGCTGTGACGGACAGCAATCGTTGCGGTCAGATGGACAAGAAAAGTGCGCTTGTGTGACCGCAGCCTTAGGGAAAACAGTGTGTTGCACCGTCAATCCATGTGACTTGGAAAGTCTGCATTTCCTTGCCAAGTTCCTACAACGTTACTGCTTAAAGGGACACTCTAAGCTAAAATGGCCCCCCCCCATTTTTTTACATTAACATATACCTAGTCACTCAATAACTAGGTAGGGACTTTTTTTTTTTTTTTTACTGTAATACTTACCCTAAAATCCACTTGTTTCCAACGGCATATTTTTTTTTTATACTCACCTCCCTCTTCTTCCGCTCCCGTCCTTCTAAATATTTCACTTGGCTAATGGTTTACGTGAGAAGCGCGCATGCGCGCCTCTCACGTAAGCCAGCCAATCAGCAGGCTTCCTCTTCTTCTTGGATTAGTGTTACGTGCAAAAGGATGCGCGCAACACTAATCCCAGCTGCAGACTATGCTGGCAGCTCGCTCCCGCCAGCTACTGTGGCGAGTTGGAGACGTCATCGCGCTGAAAGCGGCTAATAAATGTGTCGGCAATAGTCGGCAGAAGCGGGAAATATGAATCCCGCTCTGCTGACTGACAGCTTGGAGGGCAGATTAAAGTCCTCCGCGTCTCTCAGCTGTTTCAGCCGATCGGCTGAGCGGAGGGAGGGGGGAAAGACAAGGGCATACTCAGGGCATCATGACAACCTAAAAAAGCTTAGGTGGTCATGTTGCCTAGAGTATCCATTTAAGCCTAAAGCCTTATTGAACCAATAAATAACCTTCCACAAAACAGTATGTTTGGTTCCTTGAACTGGGCTGAACTTTATTTAATTGCACAATGAGTGTGCCTTACACAATATTCCATTTGCTGAATAACAAGGGATCATAAAGATAGTATTGTTGTCTATGTGATACATTTTAAAAGCCAAACCTTATCTGCTGGGCATGTGTTGAGTGCTCATTCGCAATCCAGCAACTTTAGAACATGTTTAGGATTTTTAGCTTTAGCCATTCAAACGATAAAATGGCTTTTATTTGTATACAGTACATGCCTTTTTAACTTAAAAATGTAAAGGAAAGTCCCTCTCAGAGAGAATCATTACGTCTGAAATGGGATTGAAAAAAGATATTTGCTGACATGTATTATTATATTATTATTATTACACTATAAATCTCATTTTATCAGTAATTTCAAACACAAGGTCATTGTCAGGGATGTCGTTTTGGTAAAAAGGCCATTGTAGAGCGGAAAAACGTACATGTCGTAGTTTATTGAGTTGTAGTAGTTTCTATCCTCTTAACCTGAATGGCCTGAGGAGGTGCCTGTCTTTACCCTCACCCCACAAAGCTATTTTTAAACAATCTGACTAGGGTTGCTAGATCAGCAGCCAGTAGCATATCACTTATAGATACTTCAGGGTTGCATTTTCATGCACTGCCCATCAGCATGAATTTATTCTATGTGTCCAGAGAAACATGGCTGATCTGGCAGTACAGTTCAAGGGTTTTGGGGACAAAGATGACAATATATTTTGCTGCTTCATACCCCCCAAACTGCCTTACATATGTATGTATTAGATGTGCATGGTGAGAGCCATGTGAGTTTGTGTGTGAGTGTATGTGCATAATGATAGTTATGTGTGACTGTCTGGATCAGGGATGTCCAAACTCTGGCCCGCCAGACGTCCATGAACTACAACTCTCATGCTTCTCCATCCATCTAATGCTGTCAGATTTCTGGGAGTCGTAGTTCAGGAACATCTGGTGGGCCGGAGTTTGGACTTCCCTGGTCTGGATGGAATTGGAGTGCGTGTGGAGTTGTCTGTGCCTTATTGTAGCACCGGCCCTGCCTGTTGGGTAACAATCAGCCAGTGCTGGAATAAACTTTAGCTCACTCACAAAATCTACACACGGTCTGGTAGTGCTCCAAGCTGACTGTGGCTACATTCCATAGTTGGCGCTAATGTTAGGGCCTCGATATGTAAGTCTTACCGCCAGGATAAGTGTATTTAATGCATGCCTATTACATTCCTGATGCTACCCCCATGAAATTGTAATATTTTCCAGTCTCCCTACGCGATCACTCCGTGGTGCTGCGAGATCGCGCAGGGCTCATGTTTCGGGAGCGCTACCCTCCACGGAGTCCTAAGGACTCCAGAAGGTGGTACTCATGGTGGCGCGAAAGTGCTACTGCAAGTATCACTGAGGGCAGCGCTGAGTTCCGGGGCAAGGTCCTGAGATAGCGTCTGCACCGGAATATTGCTCTAGCATGGGGACACTACGGGGAAATCTGCAGGTGCAGAGTTCCTCATTAGCATCTTCAAGTTAGTGCAAACAAGGAAATATAGCCCTGTGAATTTAAATGTGCTTCTTTGTTGTGTTTTAAACACTTCCTCTGGCTATTTGTGTCAAAATCACATGAACTAATGAAATAGGCCAAGATACTATCACCTAACACTGCCATTTAATTTTTTTAGGGATTCACGGCTAGAATACATATTTAAGAACAGTACAATATTTTTAAGGTTGCTGCATCCATGGAATATATTGAAAAATAAATGAAAATACTGTCACTTCATTTATAAAGTCCTCACAAACTCTGCACCCTCTTAAAGCAATCAATTCCTTCCCCAATATTCCTCCAGCCTCCCCACTGTGCTCTACCTCTCACCTTTAGCTGTGGAACTCTTTGCCCCTGAATCTGTCAGATTGTTACCTAGCTTCCAAAGATTTAAATCCTCCCGTAAAAAAGGCATACTCATGTCACCCTAATCCCCTGAATAAGCAAATGTGGTCAGGGTACGGGAAATGTCTCTTTAAAACCTAGCTATTTAGAGAAGGTTACCATCTATCTCCTCAATGCTAAGGACATTAACAAACCTCGATACAGAATGCACCTGTAAACATGTAACATAATGACTATTTCCTACATATTTATTTTCTGTTAATCTGTATATTTGTGCTGTTTTTAATATCTTGCATTTTATTACTTTGTATTTCTGTAACGATTGTAACAATTCAATGTTCTTGAACCCAGGACATACTTGAAATCGAGAGAAATCTCAATGTATCCTTCCTGGTAAAATACTTTGCAAATAAATAAATAAATGACGTCTACCCATTCTCCAATCCACTTCACATCCTGTCCTCAGATCGCATACTATAATGAATTTCCTTGCATCGCCAACTCCTTCCCTGTTGATTGTAAGCTTCGTAGGGACCCCCTGTATGTCTAACTATATATTATTGTAACCCCAGAATAGGTTGGCATAATCAGCGGCGTAGTGTGCGTTGTCAGAGCCTGAGACAAGGCAAGAATTCTGCGCCGCCCCCCCCCAACCTGTGGACCCGGCTTCAAGGGAGGCTGACAAGCATGGTATAGGATGTTCCGTCGAATAATGCTGCGCTGCTTCACGTGACTAATGTCAGCGTTAAGGAGGAGTCAGGACAGAATTTTCTGTCCTGTTACTCCCTTCTGGACGCTGAGTGCTAAGTCACTGCCGGCACCGTAATACTGGTGGCTGCCCGTGCAAGGGCCTCTCACGGACACCAGTGCTGATCCATGCTGGAAAATATTAGTGGTTCAAATTTCTTTTGAAATTTTGCACCCTAAGAAAATTGCACCCGGGGCTACTGCCCCCGAGGCCCCCCCACACGCTACGCCACTGGGCATAATGCATGTAAAGTAAGAATAACAATCTCAAAAGTTGGCTGTGACTTTTTTCATGTTTTGCGACAGACTTCTAGTATTATTTCGTAATGTTGGCGCTCTCCTCGCAAAGAACTTGAGGCGAAACAAGTACAGTATGTTTTACACGTGCCAGACGTTAATCCTTCCCTTGGAGGCCATAAGAAAATGAAGTGTACCATCACAGAGGATTAAAGCTTTAGCGGAAAAGCTTCACCTGTAGGAAACCAATGTGATATCACGCGACAGAAAATTCTCATTTCCTAGAGAGCATCATAACTACAAGAAAGAATAACAACAACAATGACATCAAGGAACCAAAGTTTGTTTCTGCCTGGCCAAACACCGGAGTGAGAGAGGTTTTGTAGCAAGGCATTAAATATTCGCTGGAACATGTGAAGAGTTCATTCAATGTCAAATCTTCTGGGATCCCCAGTTTATTTCTTTCACGACCTATTGTCTAGTTCAGCAGGTTTCCAAAGACTCGGTAGATTGTTATGTATCTGGAACAGTCACCTTGTCCATCAAATAGATGTGTGTGATCGCTCGTTCAGCCATATATTGCACCAGCTGAGAGATTCCAGTACAAATACCATTAATATCCTCCTGAACGGCAGCTTTAAGACAGTTTAAGTCTGCTGGGACTTATGTTTATAGTGAAGACAGCAGTTCTAATATCTTCTCTTTAATATGAGACTCTGATGTGTTCACAGATGGACTATCACTTGCTCCAGGATAAAGTGGATGATTAACAAGTCTTTTGGAATTCCGTAGTCAGTGGACGTGTGTCCTGATTTTCTGTGTTCGAGCATTCGTTTTGATATTTCTTCAATAGCAACTACGTTTTCGTTGGTGTTCCCTAGCTACATTGATCAGTGTATTTTTTTCTTTTGGGGGGGCAAAAACACTGACAAATCTTGAAACAAGTACAGTAGCTGCAACAAATGCAGTCAAGGATTGGTCACCATGCAACAACATCTATGACCCTTCATGTCTCAGTTTGCTCTACCTATTTCACCCGGACATCTCAGAACAGCTGGTATTTTGGTACACACATATATATATATAGTTTCAACACACTGAGGGCACTCATGTGTCTTCACATAAAAATCCAATCTTTGTTGTGAATGCATCAACGTTTCAGCTCGTTCGAGTCTTTATCAAGACTTTAGAGAAATAAGAGCTCTGATCTTGATAAAGGCATGGACAAGCTGAAACGTTGATGCATTCACAATAAAGATTGGACGACGTTTATGTGAAGACCTGTGAGTGCCCACAGTTTGTTGAAACTGTATCTGCTGTGGATGTTGCACTCCGGCCGAATCATTAAATGGTGATCTGAGGAGCTGAGTGCCTGCTTTTGGATATATATATATTTGTTGTGACTGGTGGCAGGGTGATAGATCAGCAGTTTATCAGAAGGCAAATTAAATAAAAGCCCTTTCTCTCTCCATATAGGGTTAATTCCCAGCTACCTGCTAATTTAGACTGGTCGGCCCTATGTAATGAGGGAGGTGGATTTATTATATTGGGAGCAGCACTGAGAGTATGCACCTAGGAGCTGCGAAAAACCAGGACAAATTGATTTGTTGTGATTTATTGCTGTACCGGTAGCCAGCACAGCAGGCCAGTACTGATACAGAGAAAATTCTCAAGTTTAGTTAGTTAGTCTCTAAGAGAGGAGTAGGTTTTTATTTTGTGTTTTGTATCTAATTTTTTTATTATTAAAGAGGGGGGTATGGGAGGGTGTGGTGGGAGAAGAAAGAAGAGAAAGAGATAGTGAGAAGAATGGGAAAGAGAGAGAAAAAAAGGGGAGAAGGGGGAGCCAGGTCAAATGGGGCCATGCCACCTAAAAAAGTGGGAAGAAGGCAATCAGGGCGGCAGGAGAATAAGACTCTCAGCTGTTTTGGAGCATCCGGGCGTGTAGGAGGCTGGGGGGGAACCAGGGACAGCGACAAGCCCCAGGCAGAATCGTTCAGTACAACAGGCCGCCTCACGTTGCTCGGGTGTGGCAAGCGGCAGAAGACAGGTAAGTGCACCAGTGATACCATATACGGAGATGAGTCTCCAGTCTGTCCTCCGACCCAGCAACCAGGTCTTCCTTGCATCGCCCTATACCATGGTGGGAGGAGGTCCGGCCCGTAGATGAATTGCATTGCCCTAGGTGAGGGAGACACTTCCAGTCTCCGGTGCAAGTGAGGGGTTAGGCCGACAGGGAAGTCTGGGTTGTCTGTGAGGGGCAGCATCGGGGAGGGGTATGAGGGGAATGAGCACGGATGTAAGACCGAGAGCCAGACTCGCAGAGTAGCACCTACAAACGGGTGTCGAAGGAGTGAGGAGATCTACGATCTGGGGCAGTCCAAGGCAACGCCGCAGTGGGGTGGGGAGTAGTGTCAAATTCCAGATCTTGCCACAAGTGTTGCCTACCCCTCATGGTCAACTTCATGATCCTCAGGAGATGGGAGGCCTGGTAATAAAGGTGGAAATCCAGCAAGGCCAGACCGCCCATCGCTTTGGGCCGTGACATCGCGCGCAAGCTGATCCGAGCTCTTGACTTGTTCCATATGAAGCGTGTGCAGTTGGAGCGGATCATCTTGAAGAATGAGGGGGGACATGAATAGGTAGCGTTTGGAAAAGATAAAGCAAGCTCAGGAGCACGTTCATTTTCAATACGCTGATCCTCCCGAACCAGGAGACTTTCAGCGAGTTCCATTCCGAGAGGTTACGGCCAAGTTCCGCCCACAGTGGTAGGAAATTCTCCTGGAAGAGGTCTTGCGGGGACTTCGTGAGCCAAAGGCCCAGGTGTTTCATTTTTGTGGAGCACCAGATGAATGGGGTGCATTCGTCAAAGAGCGCGTTCCGCCACTCCCTTGACATTAAGGTTCAGCATTTCAGTCTTATCCATATTCAGTTTCAGGTTGGACAGTCCGTCATAGGCCCGAAACTCATTTACTATTTCCGGCAGAGATGCAAGAGGGTTGGTGCCATAAAAAAGAAGGTCATCAGCATACTCCGAAATCTTGTGAACTACGGATCTCCCACTCAAACCCGAAATAGCAGTATTGCGACGCACAGATTCCAGGAGGGGTTCCATTATTATTATGAAGAAAGAGAAACTGTAACCTGGAGGTGTTATTGTTGCTGAAAATAAACACTCTCAAAAAGTGGCAAAACGGAAAGTGATCTCTGCTGTGATATATATATCAGAAAATTCTGTGAATTTACCATAAAGATTTATATCTTTAGGCACAATATATAAAAGGAAAAGGTATTATGGTTGAAGAAAAGTTATAGTAAAAAAAATCACTGTAATATGTCTGGCTCACAACCCTAACTCTAGAGTGAGTGATTACAGAAGTATGCATTATTAGTATAAACAGATCTAAAAAGGTGATTGCACAAACACAAACTTATGTATCTCTCTCTTGCAGGAATTATTGTATGTTGAGTAGAGAGATACATAAGTATATAAGTGCGTGCGAAGACACACATTTATTTCTATTTGTATTGTTTTCGTTATATAGAATAACAGGGTTATTCAAAGAGCTCCGTATTGCTTGAGAAAGGTAACCGAACGCTGAAAATCAGCGTTCAGTTACCTTTCTTGGCCATTCAGCTATCCAGAGAGCAGGCAATTCGCCAAATCCTAGCGAATTGCCTGAACATACGGTGCCTGTTCGAGGGCAGTGAAATCCCCATAGAGAAGCAATGCTTTGGCTATTCAGAGAACAAAAACCAGCAATGAAAGGTTCCTGAAATGCCCTGCCATTCGGTGGTTTCATGCGGCAAATTTATTCAGGAGAATCCCATAGGCTCCCGTTTTAATTCAATATCTAATAAACCGTTCATTATAAAATTCTGCAGTAAAGAGTCTCTTTATAGATTTTTTGGGATATTATAAGCATTTTTCTTAATTTTTTTTTAAAAAGTGGTTTTCGGCAGGTTAATCCAGATGTTTTTGAGGGTTTTCGGCGTGCATTCGCTGGATTTTGCGGTTAGTTTTCGTCAGGTTTGCGGTAGCTTTTCCCTGCAATTCGGGGACCTTGTGATGTTTGCTAAATACACCGCAGGGTCAGCGAAATGGGATCGACAACAGGAACCGAATTGAAGAGAACGAAAAGTCACCGAACGTGCGGTGACTTTTCGAATCTCTTTTGAATAACCCTGTAAGTGTCTGTAGACGGGTGATTCTTTTTGCTGCACCAATCACAAAGATCTGTTTTGATTCTTCGCAGCGCCACTAGGTATTTTTCCTTTTTTTATTTGGATGCATCGATGGTATACTGTGCTTATGTCCTGATTTCCTAATACCTCCAGAATGTGAAATTGTAACTTATACTATTAACTTTATTTACAAAATGAAGAATTATTGAGTAAAGATTTTTCTCCAAAATGTATCAACTGGTTAGAGACTGCGCCCCTGTCATCATCATCTGATTCCAGTTAATTTCAGTTTCTGGCAAACAAGAATATGATTTATTCGAAACGAGCCTTGAGTGATCCCGTGATAGGTTCGACAATGCTCATTTGAATACACCATGTCTGATGTGCCAGGAATAAAATGGAACAGATTCAGGCAGTGACAGGACCTCCTTAATGTAGTAATGTGTTTGTGAGCCAGTTTGGCAGGTTTCCAAGTGTTACATTACAAATATCTTTTGTGTTTGATACAATTTGTTAAAAATTGTAACCAACATGACAACATTAACATCAGTGGGTTTTCATGCAATTGGGAAACAATAATTAATGATATACATAAATATACAGGGCGTCCATAAAGTCTCTTTACAATTTCAAAAATTTATTACAAAGGCAAATAAAAAGACAGATAAGTGTAAAATATTATAAAATGAGACGTATATATTGAAGTTTTTTTTGCCTCATTTAATACACCTCTATATGGGCACCATTAGTTGACTGAAGCACATCAAGATGGTACTCGATTTCTTGCCATGTTCGCTGTAGCATACCCTCATCAATGGTGGCAAATGGCATCAGTGATCCTCTGCTTTAGATTAGTGATGTCCCGTACCTTTGTTCGATACACAATATCGTTAACATAACCCCATAGAAAGAAGTCGAGGGGAGTGATATCTGGTGAAAGAGGTGGCCAGGGAATTGGGTCACCCCTTCCAATGCACCGCTCTGGAAATGTTAAGAACGTGCAGTCCAATGTGGTGGTGCAGTATCTTGCTGGAAAATTATGGTTGGTTGAAGGTCATGTAGTTGTGGTGCCACGTATTCAGTCAAAAGGCAAGGTAAACATTTGCAGTAATTGATGTCTTGCTGAAGAAAACAACTTCTTTCTATGGGGTTATGTTAAAGATATTGTGTATCGAACAAAGGTACGGGACATCACTAATCTAAAGCAGAGGATCACTGATGCCATTTGCCACCATTGATGAGGGTATGCTACAGCGAACATGGCAAGAAATCGAGTACCATCTTGATGTGCTTCAGTCAACTAATGGTGCCCATATAGAGGTGTATTAAATGAGGCAAAAAAAATAATTAAATATATACTTATTTATTTATTTATAAAGTATTTTACCAGGAAGGATACATTGAGATTTCTCTCGTTTTCAAGTATGTCCTGGATTCAAGAACATTGAAATGTTACATTCGTTACAGAAATACAAAGTAATAAAATGCAAGATATTAAAAACCACACAGATGTACAAATTAATACAGAAAATAAATATGTAGGAAATAGTCACTATGTTACTTGTTTACAGGTGCATTCCGTATTGAGGTATGTTAATAGAGATCTCTTGAGTGACTTAAGACTGGGGGAAGAGTTGATGGAGTCTGGGAGGTTATTCCATAATTGTGGTGCTCTGTAGGAAAATGAGGATCGAGACACTTTCTTTTTGTATTGTGGTATTGCAAGTAAGGTGCTGGTCCTGGATCGGGGATTATAGGATGAGGGAACTGCCGGGGGAAGCAGTCTATTCAGGTAGGGTGGCAGCTTCCCAGAAAATCTCTTAAACACCAGGTTGGAAAAGTGTAGGGTGTGTCTAGATTCCAGTGATGGCCAGTTTAGTTCTTTTAACAAGTCACAATGGTGGGTCATGTAGGTACATTGTAGCGCAAAGCGGCAGAATGTGTTATACAATGCAGTAAGTTTATGAAGGTGTGTTTGCGGGGCCGCTGCATACACTACATCTCCGTATTCAATAGCTGGCATAAGCATTTGTTGTACAATCTCCTTTCTTACCGCGGGACTCAGGCAGGATTTTTTTTTCTGTACAGGGCACCTAGTTTGGGGTAAAGTTTAGATGAGAGTTTTTTGATGTGGGGCCAAAGGATAGATTTGGGTCTAACCACATACCTAGATATTTGAGAGAAGTGACTGTGGTCAATACGTCTCATTTTGTAATATTTTTCACTTATCTGTCTTTTCATTTGCCTTTGTAATAAATTTTTGAAACTGTAAAGAGACTTTATGGACACCCTG
This sequence comes from Leptobrachium leishanense, assembly GCA_009667805.1. Classification (NCBI taxonomy): domain Eukaryota; kingdom Metazoa; phylum Chordata; class Amphibia; order Anura; family Megophryidae; genus Leptobrachium; species Leptobrachium leishanense. The sequence goes on from CM019065.1 coordinate 69,939,952, forward strand.
TATATACTGTATATCCCCACAGTATAGCAGTAGCAGTGATACCTTTTTTATTGGACTAACATTACATTTAAAAGACGAGCTTTCGTGAGTATAACCTCTCTTCCGGTCTGGAGGCTATACTCTATACTTTGGTGATTTTGGCATCTGGACTAACACAGTTTATGCACTCTACACTAATATATATATTTTTAAATAACCCATTATGGCAGGTTTCATTCACTTAGCACCAAGTTGCCAATAACACATGTAACGCCAGAGTTATTGCTGGCTTGTACTCGTCATCGTCTGCTCATCTTATTCAGTAAGTAAATGTTGGCTAAAACTGGAGTATTAGCCAATATTTCCGTGTGCGTTTAGTAAACTGGAGCCCAGATTGTAACTCATTACCTTGCAAAGGAGACCTTGGGATTTCTTGCTTAGATTTAACGCCTTTCCTACTAGTAGCTTTTCCAGAAAAAAAATCAAGAGCCTTTTTGTTTTATTTGAAAAATATAATTTTTAATTATACAGTAGGAAATATCAGGGAATATTACCAATTTATGTATATTGGTAATAACCTATTTTTGTAATGACTTTTCACATCATGAACTCTAATGTTCTGGCCAGGGAGACTCACCTGCCTTTCATCTTCCCTAATTTCCCCATCATATAAGGGAGTCCCACCCTTTCCTCTGGACTTCCACATTGAAGTTGCTGCCAAGCTCCCTGAAACCTCCTGACCATCTCCTGAATTCTGCAACCAAAGACTCCAAAGACTCTGTATTTTCTGGACATTCATCTACTTCATATACCGGTACCCTCCCATCCTGCTCCCCTTCTGCCCCCATCTAGGACCCCCCGTGTACCAGACCCTATTGCTTGACCCTGACCATTCCATTGACTGTTCCTTGTCGGATCCTATGCTACCGTGTTTAGATACAATAAACAGTCTTTGTGATTCTGAAACCTGCCTCCATCACTGCATCCTGGGCTCACAACCGCATACTACTACACCCACTGCAGTCAGACCCTTACAAGGGGTTATATGGGGCAACTACTGGCGAGTAACTCTTAAGGCCTGGCTAGTAGCTTGGGACTTGAAATTTTGAGCCCTGCTTTAACGCATGCCCCATATTACAATCTGAACGCTAACGGGCTAAAAAATACAACCATTAGAGCATTAGTGATTGTGCTCGCTTCTGTGAGCTTATAGTACTTTGCGCTCCCTATCCTTAACATGGGAAGCGCAAAGTCCTAACGCGAATTACTGCACTGATGAGGTAACGAAAAAGTTAACCACTGCTAGAAGCTGGTGCTAACTGATACCATTTCTCCTGAATAATTTATCACCAGCTAAAAAAAAAATAAAAAAATCAGAGACTCACCTCTCATCCCATGGCGAGAACAGTGGGCCGATCAGGCTCTTCTGGCCACAGGGAGCAGAGTGAGACTGGGGACAAAAAGTCCCCAGTCTACCTCCTCAAATCAAGTTGCAGACCTGCAAGATCTCATGAGAGGCGAGATCCTGCAGGTCACGCGGCGGGCAGCAAAAGCCTCCATGGAGTCCTATGGTCTGCAGGAGGAGGTACTTGCAGCGACGCTTAGTGCTGCATTACGGGGCAGACTTCTGAATCAGCACCTGTAATATGGAGCTTAAACAGGGACAGTAAGGGGAAACCTGCAGGCGAACATTATTCACCTTAGCGTCCCCATTTTAGCAAAGGGCAAGGAATAGCGCCCACAAGCTCTTATGGTGAAAGAACACAGGAAAAATAAAAGAAGAAGCGGAAATAAAATCCTGGTATATAACTAGAGGAGACATTCCATAATAATAAAATAATAATTACAGCTCTCATTACTGACCAGTCTCTGAGTTAGGCTAAAGTCCCACATATACAGGGTTATTCAAAGAGAGCCAAACTGGCCCAAACATTGCACCAAACAGGGAATTTCCCTATACCGTGCAATTTCAGGGCCATTCGGCTATTCAAAGAGCAGGCAGTTTGGCAAATTTTGTTGAATTGCCAGGAAAAAACAGTGCCTGTTCGGCGTCAGTGAAATCCCCCATAGAGAAGCAATGGTTAATCTATTCACATTGAACAGCAAAGAAATGACAGTGAAATCGCCCTGAAGTTCAGTGGTTTCATTCGACAGGTTTAATCAGGCGAATCCCATAGGTTTCAATGCTAAAAATATTCCCATTTTATCCAATATCTAATAAACCATTTATTCTTTTAATTTGCAGCAAAAAAGTCTCTCTTTTTTTAGGCATTTTTCTGGTGAATTATTTTAAAATGTTTTTCTTTTCTGTAATGGACCTTTTTATTATTATTCATAGGACTTCATATACTATTTCCAGGCATTTTCATGCAGTAGTATTTTGCAAACCGCATTTAAAAGTTGGGTGTTTTTTTTTTAAAACCCGTTCAGCTGCTGGTCAGCTTTGTGTGGCTGCATTGGGCAGGCCGTCGTGTATGTTCCGCATTCTCTTCGGTGGCTTACGGGTGCATTCTGCAGTCTCTTTGAGCGGCTTGCAGGTGCATTCGGCAGTTTGCTCAGTGGGTTTGCGACTGCCTTTGGGTTGATCTGTGGCATTCAGCAGGTTTGCAGCGTTCGACGGGTCGATTCACCGCACTTTGGGGACCTTGCGGTGAATGCTGAATTCACCGCACAGTCTGCAAATTTAACTTGCCGAAGTGAGTGGGAACCGGAGAGCACTGAAATGTCAGTGACAATTCGTTGCTCTCTGAATAACCCTGATAAACACATTAAACAGTTATTCATATAAATAGGACCAAATAAATCATATAAGGAGGAATATCAGAAAAACTTCACTAGACAAGAATCCCCCACCCTACCAGCTGGGTGGAGTAGAGGTAACATCACTGCTCTGCGTGGAGAGAGCCTGTGGAGTCATGGGTTCAATCCCAGCGAGCACCTCTCCAGTATGTGTCCTTGGGCAAGACACCTAACGGTACATACTCGCCACCCAGGACATACCTGAAAACGACAGAAATCTCAATGTATCCTTCCTAGTAAAATCCTTTCTCAAAAAAAAAAAATGTACTCACAGTATGCCTCTTTACCTCCCTGTCAGGACCTGAAGCTTCTGCTGGAATGGAGGAGGCAGGGCAGCACAGCTCCCCTCCCCAGCACCATCAGCCCATAAATCAAGCAGTCTGCTGGGATTCCTCCAGGTATCCTGGTAGGCCAGTCCAGCCCTTCCTGGGTTCAGTGTAGAATTAGCTGGGGAGATGTCATTTTAGCCACACCCCCAGATGGTTTTAGACTAGGGTCAGACGAAAGCATTTTTCCCCGCGAACGTGAAAAAGTGCGTCCGAACGCATTGATGTATTTTTTCACGGAATGCGCAAAAACGATCAGACGAAAGCATTTTCGGGCGTGATTTTGTACGGATCGTCAATAAAACTCTTTTTGCGTCTGGACGTTATGTAGGCTGGACATTAGCAGAGTCTGACATCTCCTAATCACGCAAACACGCCGCTATGCCGCAGCTGCGCACTCAGTACGTCAGTACTAGCGGTTCAGCGTTCTCAGAAAAATGCGTTCAAATTCCACTTGCGTTGCACGGCCGGACTTTTGTGCAGCCGTACATCGTATATTGGCCGTCATTGCCCGTCATCTGCTGCTAGTGCGGCCGTAATTATGTGCGCCAGAACGCACGTTAAAAGTGCGCTGGTCTGACCCCAGCCTTAAGACGCGTTGGTACCTCACGCATCATGTCCATTGTGCTAAAATCTTAGGGGCATGTTCTGGGGCCTAAGTGCAAGCAAGACTTATTTGCAATAAACAAAATTTTATTTGCATTGTTCCTTTGGAGCACCATATTGACTTCATATTTTAATGTAAAGTATTTTTTTTTTCCAAAAACTCAATGGTTTCTTGGCAGTGGATTTTTGGAAAAAACAGTAGGTAATGAAAGGGGTTAATGGCTCTTGTATGTTTACCGAGCTCGGGTTAGGTTTACGCAAGGCTTGGAATCTACCTTATAATGTTTTTTGGGAGGTGTTCAGTACCAATTCTTAAATGAAAAACACAGGAGCAAATGAAAGCCATGTAAGTTTCGTCATCTGTGCAATAGAAGTGAGACATCGAGACATAACTTTACTAATAAGCTGTGCTTTTCCTTTGACATCAAAAGGAAACGCTCAGCAGGGAGAATATTAAACTCTGCAGGCACAGACAGTTCTGCATCCTTCTCCTATAAAAATATACAGTTGAAGTACAGAAACAACAAAACGTGTTTCAGATGACCAGGATTCTACTTTAACCTCTTCACCGCCAAATGATTTTTGCAGAAAACCTCTTTCTGTAAAGAACCAGTTTTTATTTTCTCAAATAAAAAAAAATTATACAGATATAAATATTTGGGAAATTCCCCACTGTATTTCTTATTGTAATAACATATTTGTCAGGCAGATGGCACCATCTGCTGGCCAAAATGAGTTACTGCAGTTCTGGTCTCTGTGCAGGATCAGCTAGGAGACATCCTTTACAATCATTCACAGCTGCTTTTAACAAGTGTTAGCACTTTGGGTATCATGCCCACGGTGTTAAACTTTAGGGGCATGTTCTGTAGCCCAAATGCAAATGAATTTTATTTGCAATACATCATTGCTCCTGTTGAAAACCATATCAACTAAACTTGATATAGGGGCACAATGAGCTGCCTTTACAGACTGAGTAAAGTTGATCTTGAGCATGAAGGGGCTAACCTTGCAACTCCATCTCTATGACCTCACTTTTTGTTTAATGGTGCCCAAGGAAAGAATCCAAAGAGAACAGCATAAAGGAGCCCCGGATGCCAAATATATTTTGTTACATATGCAATTGAAGTGTGTCTGTGGATAATAATGCAGAACCACTGCTTCTAGTCAAGGCTACTTACATTTTTCCTGGACCGAGGGAATTCAATTAAAGTAACTTATTACTTTTGGCTTGTTTTCTGACCATACATTCTATTTGTATTCTTCTATATTTCTCATAACTGCAAACCATTGGAATAGTGAGCAGGTATCTTTTTCATTACAATTGTCCATTTAAAGGAATAATTTTATTGCACCATGCCATGACGATTAGAATGACCACCAGAATCCCTTTTACTGGAATTAATAAAAGATTAAAAACAGATGTTTAACATTGAGAGTGGTTCTTATGACAGCCTGGTATCTTTGTTGATTCTTATCCTGATAAAAGTTTCAACATTAAACGGAAACAAGCTCTCATTATTTCCCACCCCAACTACTGTAACCCTCTCCTCATTGGTTGTAAAAAATGTCATATTGTTCCTCAACAATATGTAATGAACGCCTCTGCTAGGCTCACCAATCTCACACACCTCACCCTTTTGTCGGTCTCTACACTGGCTCTCTGTTTCTTTCAGAATTCAATTCCAAACATTGATCTTCACATACAAACTTCTTCATACTTGTGCCTCTTCCTACATCTCCTCCCTTATTAGCAGTAATGTTGCCTCCCAGTCCCTTCGCTCTGGCAATGATCTGTTATGATCCTCGTACTCTCACTCCTCACTCTCACCTGCAGGACTTTTCCTGAGCTGCCCCATGTATGCAACTCACACCTAACATTTGACTCTCCCATCCCTCCAATCTCTCAAAACCTCTCTATAAACACAATACTTCACTCAATAATCCCCACATGCCTCTCTTCCTGATCTCTCACACAGCCCCCATGTATCTGTGTCACCCCACTCCTCTTAGATAGTAAGCTCACTGGAGCAGGGTCCTCTTTTGCTGTCGTTATCCTTGTGTTAATCATATTTGTTAAAAAAAATTTGTTCTCTCCTACCTATTGTACAGTGCTGTGGCATATGTTAGTATATGTGTGGCTCCCTGTTTCCTTTTAGAATCCAATTCAAAATACTGGTGCTCACATGCAAAGCTCTCTCTATAACCTCGCCCCTGCCTACATCTCCTCCCTTATTAGCAGGTATATCATCCCGCCTGCTTCGCTCTGCCAATGATCTGATGTTATCAGTTCCTCGTACCTGAACCCCCAACACCAACCTTCAAGACTTCTCCCGAGCTGCCCCTTTCTATGGATCTCCATTGCCCATAACATTAGACTTGCCCCGTCTCTCCAGTCCTTCGAGAAATCTCTGAAAACACCATACTTTAGCGAAGTCCATCGGCTCACTCCCTAATCCCCCTCTGTTAATTTCTTACTGCATCTTCCCACACAGCCCACATGCACTCCACTAATTCACATTCTCTATTAACCCCCACCTAGTGTGCCACCCCTATCCATTTAGATTGTAATCTCTTGAGCAGGGTCCTCTCTCCTACTGTACTGTGTGTTAAACCTGTGTGTATATTTGTTATTCTGCCTCCCATTGTACAGCGCTACGGAACCTGTTAGCGCTTTATAAAAACTTGCAACTGTAACTATTTAATAAATTATTGTAATTAATAAATACTTTAGAAGTCCGACTTATAATTTTAACAATTTGCCATTTAGGTAACTCCTATGTAGCAACATACTTACTCCGCGTCACCTCATCCACTGCTTCCATTCACCTTTTCTAATAAAAAACACTACTGCTGGATGTTGAACTACATGTCCCATACATTTCTGAGACCCCTGAGAGGGGTGTTGTACCGGGGTCTCTACACACCCTGGTGATCATTAGCAAATGCTTAAACGTTCACTGTGTTTCTTTGTTCTTATAGCATATTTGGAAGGATATACTGCACAAGGGGTCATTTTCAACCTTGCATGTCCCTTCAGGACACCAACATGCTCCAACAATACCTCTAATACGTATTTTGTAGCATACGGTTCTTTATGAGGTCCCTGTTAGTTTATGTATTCAGAAAAAATCCAAATGCACCTGCTCAATAAGTACATTAAAAATCCGATTTATCCCATGGGCTGACTCAGAGGCTTCAGCTTTATTCCATCCTGAATCCAGTTATACAGCTATTCATGCGGCACTGATGGAGTCGTGCAAGCTTGTCCTGGAGGAGTTGGCTGTTCCTGTGTAGCTTCTGGATTTGCTTATGGAGCAACACGTTGGGTTACAATCTTTGTAGTCCTTGTCAATGACACTAGGGTTATTTTACCGTTCTTTGGCTGTACTGGATCAACACAGAGGGATCTCATGGATCGGGGTTGAAGATTACCCTCCATTTCTTACCCTCCAATTCTTACCCTTTTTCATTACTTGTTCCTTCTTATTACCTCTTTAACTCTACTGGAATCTCATAACTGAGGCGTCCCTTATTTTTTTGGATTGTTATGGATGCCTGATTTAATTTCCAGTTTTCTCTGCCCACGCACACATCACCAAGCAGCCGGGATGTTGATTTTCCTGGCTACCAGTCATTGATGATGTCAGCATGCTCAGGGGTCAAATTTCACCGCTGAGAGCGGAAACGCCGAGACACACTCGGCCTGTATACATCACCTCTCCGTGCGCTCCCTCGCTGATCCCCGCAGTCTCCTCCGGCAATCGCAGCATTTTACTTCCTGGATTCCTTCTCGTGAGGAGGAAACCAGGAAGTAATGAGGTCGCGGTCGCCGGAGGAGGCAGCTAGGGAGATCGAGGGAGAGCAGGGAGAGGTGATGTATCCAGCAGCATCCCGAGTGTTGCTCGGTGTTACCTCTTCCAACATAGGAATTTAACCCCGAGCCACACTAGGTATGCCGCTGGGGGGGGGGGATAGACCGTTTTCAGCAAAGAATTCTCCAAATAAATAGACCGCCAGGGAGGTTAACATGGAAAGAGTAAGGAAAAATCTGCAAGCGCACATTATCCTGCTTACTGTCTCCATGTTAACATTCACAGTGGAATACAGCCCTGAAAGAACACATAGCCCAAGCTGTCACCGTCTCTGTCCTTGTTCAGAATGAATAGTGTGCTTCTTAAGGTAATTACTCAGCCCTCCTTCTGTTCAAGGCCACCCAAGTAAATTAAATCAAAATCTATAGAACACAAACACCTTTTTTCTATCAAAAATATGTATTAGCGCATAAGGAAATCTATCAAACGGAGCAAATAATTAGAATGGCCTCTAAAATAACCTCAGACTGACTGCGTACTGAGGCCCCAGGCAAACCTAGACGTTGAGGCTAGGGGTATATCTAGGTGATCCTGTTGCCTTAGGCACACAAAATTCTGCTGCCCACCACCACCCGTCATCCAATATCAAATACATGTGAATTTAAGATAAATATTCAAAACCTTTCTGGGCCATTTGTGTAAAAAAAAAGTAATTTAGGACAACAGCAAAATATTTTATTTACACCAAGTGATTTCTGACAGCATTTATTACAGTATAGTTTAGAAGCGTATTTCTGGGAGTTTTATTGCTCTGCAGCTCTGTTATACACTTGTACACCTTAAATTACAGTCAGGTCCAGAAATATTGGGACATCGACACAATTCTAACATCTTTGGCGCTATACACCACCACAATGGAGTTGGAATGAAACAAACACAATGTGCTTTAACTGCAGACTGTCAGCTTTAATTTGAGGGTATGTACATCCAACTCAGGTGAACGGTGTAGGACTTACAGCAGTTTGCAGATGTGCCTCCCACTTGTTAAGGGACCAAAGGTAATGGGACGGAATAATAATCATAAATCAAACTTTCCCTTCTTAATACTTGGTTGTAAATCCTTTGCAGTCAATCACAGCCTGGAGTCTGGAATGCATAGACATCACCAGACGCTGGATTTCATCCCTGGTGATGCTCTGCCAGGCCTCTACTGCAACTGTGTTCAGTTCCTGCTTGTTCTTGGGGCATTTTCCCTTCATTTTTGTCTTCAGCAAGTGAAATGCATGCTCAATGGGATTCAGGTCAGGTGATTGACTTGGCCATTGCATAACATTCCACTTCTGTCCCTTCAAAAAGTCTTTGGTTGCTTTTGCAGTATGCTTTGTGTCATTGTCCATCTGCACTGTGAAGCGCCGTCCAATGAGTTTCTGCAGCATTTGGCTGAATATGAGCAGATAATATTGCCCGAAACACTTCAGAATTCATCCTGCTGCTTTTGTCAGCAGTCACATCATCAATAAATACAAGAGAACCAGTTCCATTGACAGCCATACATGCCCACGCCATGACACTACCACCACCATGCTTCACTGATGAGGTGGTATGCTTAGGATCATGAGCAGTTCCTTTCCTTCTCCATACTCTTCTCTTCCCATCACTCTGGTACAAGTTGATCTTGGTCTCATCTGTCCATAGGATCTTGTTCCAGAACTGTGAAGGCTTTGTTAGGTGTTGTTTGGCAAACTCTAATCTGGCCTTCCTGTTTTTGAGGCTCACCAATGGTTTACATCTTGTGGTGAACCCTCTGTATTCACTCTGGTGAAGTCTTCTCTTGATTGTTGACTTTGACACACATACACCTACCTCCTGGAGAGTGTTCTTGATCTGGCCAACTGTTGTGAAGGGTGTTTTCTTCACCAGGGAAAGAATTCTTCGGTCATCCACCACAGTTGTTTTCCGTGGTCTCCTGGGTCTTTTGGTGTTGCTGAGCTCACCGGTGTGTTCCTTCTTTTTGAGAAAGTTCCAAACAGTTGTTTTGGCCACACCTAATGTTCTTGCTATCTCTCTGATGGGTTTGTTTTGTTTCTTCAGCCTAATGATGGCTTGCTTCACTGATAGTGACAGCTCTTTGGATCTCATCTTGAGAGTTGACAGCAACAGATTCCAAATGCAAATAGCACACTTGAAATGAACTCGGGGCCTTTTATCTGCACATTGTAATTGGGGTAATGAGGGAATATCACACACCTGGCCAGGGAACAGCTGAGAAGCCAATTGTCCCATTACTTTTGGTACCTTAACAAGTGGGAGGCACATCTGCAAACTGCTGTAAGTCCTACACCATTCACCTGAGTTGGATGTACATACCCTCAAATTAAAGCTGACAGTCTGCAGTTAAAGCACACTGTGTTTGTTTCATTCCAACTCCATTGTGGTGGTGTATAGAGCCAAAGATGTTAGAATTGTGTCGATGTCCCAATATTTCTGGACCTGACTGTATGTCGTGGACCATACAAAGAAGAACATTAGGAAAAAAATGCTGCTGCCACCATCCAAAATGACACCTTAAGCCCAGGCTTAGTTGGACTATGGAAGAATACACCAGGTACTTCGAAGTAAGAAGGGGCGTTTTAATGAAGATACAACGTTTCAGTCACATGGATCTTTCTCAAACTTTGGAAAGTTCCATGTGACCGAAACATTGCATCTGGATTAAACTCCATTTCATGCTTCGGTGTGCCTGGTGCTGCCTTTGCTTGTTGGAGTACCGTGGTTGCCCCATGGAGCACCCATTACTATAACTGCTTTACTTAAGGGGTTATTCTATAAGCGCCGAACTGCACCGTTTGGTGAATTTCACCATACAGTACAATTTCTTCTATGCACAAAACTGTCAATTTGACAAATATCAGCGAATTGAACGTGAAATACGCTGCAGTTCGCCGCAGATCGACAGAAATTGTCCAATAGAGAAGTAATGGTTCATCTATTCACAGAATGCGGAACTGCACCGAAGTGTCAGTGACATACCCTGATTGTCGATGGTAGAGTTTGACAGGTTTAAGCAGGCGAATCCCATGGGATTCAATGTAAACAAATATCCAAAAAAAAATTGAAATGGAGGAGGAAACCAGCCGCCTGGCTCCCTACCATGACCAGAGTGTGCTAGGATGGTAATATTGTCTGTTTAATTAACACCATTAAAATGATACTCAATGAACAAGCATTGATGAACAAGCATTGATAAAAATAACATATATACACACTAGGCATGTAATGGTGGCCTGCACCTTCTTAAAGAATTGTATTTAATATGATAATGCACTATTAGTATGGTGTGTGCCAAAACTACCACCGTGGATGAAAACTATGCAATCAAACAAAACTGGCCTTAATTGATGGATTCACTGCACATACCTTGTATAGTCTTACTTCCCATATAGCCTAAAGTCGACCTATCAACAGCAAATACTGAAAAAACATTGATACACCCTAAGAAAGCATCCTTTCCCTGAAAAATACATGTAAATACCGTATTTTTCGCTCCATAAGACGCACTTTACTCCCCCCCAAAAAGGTCTTATGGAGCGAATGCCCCATGATGGTATGCCCCAGCTCACCTGCCGCCACCGCGTTCGGCTCCCTCTGAGCGTGCGTCCGGTGGCAAGGAGCTTGGGCACTCGCCTGGGGAGCCACGTGACCGCGATCTCGCGAGATCGCGGTCACGTGGCTCCCCCAGGCGTGTGCCCAAGCTTCCTGCCGCCGGACGCACGCTCAGAGGGAGACGAACGCAGCGGCGGCGGCGGCAGGTGAGCTGAGGCATATCCATGAGCGAGCTGGGGCATATCCATGAGCGAGCTGGGGCATATCCATGAGCGAGCTGGGGCATATCCATGAGCGAGCTGGGCAAATCCATGTGTGAGCTGGGGCAGATCCATGTGTGAGCTGGGGAAAATCCATGAGTGAGCTGGGGCATATCCATGAGTGAGCTGAGGCATATCCATGTGCTGGGGCAATATCCATGAGCTGGGGCATTATCCATGTGCTGAGGCATATCCATAAATTGGGGGGCAAATCCATGTGCTGGGGCAAATCCATAAACTGGGGCATATCCATAAACCGGGGGGCATATCCATAAACCGGGGGGCATATCCATGAGCTGGGGGACAGTATCCATGAGCTGGGGGACAGTATCCATGAGCTGGGGGCAGTATCCATGAGCTGGGGGACAGTATCCATGAGCTGGGGGGACACTATCCATGAGCTGGGGGGACAGTATCCATGAGCTGGGGGACAGTATCCATGAGCTGGGGGACAGTATCCATGAGAGGAGCTGGGGCAATATCCATTATTACACTATTTGATTTCAGAATATTTATTTTCCTGTTTTCCTCCTCTAAAAACTAGGTGCGTCTTATGGTCAGGTGCGTCTTATGGAGCGAAAAATACGGTAACTAGCAAGTCGGCGATTATGGGCTCTATTAACTACTTTGTGCAAACGTTAACGCGTGCGCAAAAACACATTAACGCGAGGGGGAAAACCCTTTGCGCAGAACGTCGTATTACAATGTCTGCGCAAAAAATGCACGTTAACGTCTACCGCGGGTGAACCTGCGCGAATCCTTTGTGAGCGTAATGTATGTTGCGCATCCTATACTTAACATTGTGAGCGCAAATGCGTTGGTGCGCTGGTATGCGGATGGTATTACAATCTATGCGCAAATTTTAACGGACAACGTTTGCGCGCATAATTTTAACGTCTTTCAAAAGCTGGTGTTAAAGGCAAATCTCAACGTTCTGGCCGAACCCAAATACACCAGTCAGAAAAAAAAATACAGCAAAGTATAGTTACACATTCTACACATACCCAAACAATAGATTTGAGAAGTTGTGCATGGTTTTATTATTGCTGCAGCATATATACTCAGATTGATTTTGACAGGTGCAAAAATTGAACGGGAGACAATTGTGGTTAATGCTGATTGGCTGAATCGCGTGAAAAAACAGTCCGCACATCGATTTCTGCACGCAACGTTAATGCGCGCACGTTTTTGCGCGTCTTTTTTACGCGTGTTATTTTTTGACGGATGAAAAAATGCGTACGGATTGTAATACCACCGTTATTTTTCACGCGTTGACGTTTAACACTGCGCGAAAAAAAATAGCGCTGCACGTGCGCTTTTGCATGATGAATTTAATAGTGTCCTATGTATTTCATCAACCAAATGTCTCCTTTTAAACCACAACAGAGTAGTATATTGCCCTCCAGAAATATTTGTTGCCACAATATATCACAGCGTATCCCAATTAATATGGTTGTCAATAGAACACATATGCCCAATGAACAAATATCTATATATATTCCATGTGTATCAACACAACGGATGGTTATGCAAACAATAAGAAGAAAAGCGCTCTAACCCTTACTGAATGGATTTCTGTGCAGACCCTTACAATGAAAAGACATGACACAAGACAGAATTAAAACATACCGACTCGACACGGCATGTGTTTCGCAGATCTCAGCTTCATCGGGAGTCAAAAAAAAATTTGGACTTTTTTTATTAAACCGTTTATTCTTTTCTTTTTCAGCAAAAAGTATTTTTAATTATTTTGTTAACACCATATTGTATTTTTTGTATTTAGACAATATTTTTGATTTCCAATTTTTCTAAAAAAAGGTTTATCCTGGAACAGACCTTTTTATTCGTTTTTAAAGGACTTTTTTTGTGATTGCGACACATTTTAATGCATTTTTATTGGTTTAAATCACTATTCGAAGCATAGCAGAGTTCCTTTTTTCCCCTGCAGTTCTGCGGTATTCAGTGGTGTTCGACGTTGTTCAACGGTGTTCTGTGCTCTTTGGTGGTCAGTTTGGCGGTGTTCGTCTGTCTTCGGTGATTACATCTTCGGTGCTAAGATGACCCTGCTTTGAATAGTTAATTCACTGAAGGGTCCGAAAAATTGAATCGCCGAAGTGCACTGAAGTACATAGTACCGAGATTTTACTGAAGATTCGGTTCTTTGTGAATAACCACTCAACTATTCAATTTGAGTGCAGTTCCCTATTGTTGCTGAACTATGCAAGAATACAGTTGTGTTCAAAATTATTCAACCCCCAATGCTGTAAAGGGTTTTAGGGAATTTAGTGTACATTTGTAATTGTATTCAGAATGAAATCCTACAAGGACTTTTTAAAGAACCATATGCAACTAAAATGACATCAATTGGTTTTGTAATACAGTATTTGTTTCTTTTGTGAATTCTTCACTGACACAATGATTCAACCCCTTAAAGACTACCACTCTGAAGAACAGAGGTTCATTCAAGTGTTTTCAATCAGGTATTGAAAACACCTGTGGATGTCACGGAGCAGCAATAAAGCATAATAAGCACCAATTAGGCAGCTTTAACATGACTGTGATACTCAGCTCCTTCTAAACATTTACTGGTGTGGTTACAAACATGGTGAAGTCAAGAGAATGGTCCAGGAAGACAAGAGAAGAGGTGATTACTCTTCACAGGAAGGGCAATGGCTATAAGAAGATTGCAAAGATGTTAAACATACCAAGCATCATTCCTAAATTCAAGGCAAAGGGCACTGTTGAAACGCTACCTGATCGTGGCAGAAAGAAGATGCTGACTTCGACTGCTGTGCGCTACCTGAAGCGTAGAGTGGAGAAAAGTCCCTGTGTGACTGCTGAGGAACTGAGAAAAGATTTGTCAGATGTGGGTACTGAAGTTTCAGCTCAGACAATACGGCGAACACTGCATAATGAAGGCCTCCATGCCAGAACTCCCAGGCGCACCCCCTTGCTGTCTCCAAAGAATAAGAAGAGTCGATTGCAGTATGCCAAAAGTCATGTGGACAAACCACAGAAGTTTTGGGATAGTGTTCTGTGGACTGATGAAACAAAATTAGAACTGTTTGGGCCCATGGATCAACGCTATGTTTGGAGGAGGAAGAACAAGGCCTATGAAGAAAAGAATACCTTGCCTACTGTGAAACATGGCGGGGGGGTCAATCATGCTTTGGGGCTGTTTTGCTTCTGCAGGTACAGGGAAGCTTCAGCGTGTGCAAGGTACCATGAATTCTCTTCAGTACCAGGAGATATTGGATGACAATGTGATGCAGTTCATCACAAACCTGAGGCTTGGGAGACGTTGGACCTTTCAACAGGACAATGATCCCAAGCATACCTCCAAGTCCACTAGAGCATGGTTGCAGATTAAAGGCTGGAACATTTTGGAGTGGCCATCGCAGTCACCTGACTTAAATCCGATTGAGAACCTCTGGTGGCACTTAAAGAAAGCAGTTGCAGTGCGCAAGCCTAAGAATGTGACTGAACTGGAGGCTTTTGCCCATGAAGAATGGGCGAAGATACCCGTAGATCGCTGCAAGACACTTGTGTCAAGCTATGCTTCATGTTTAAAAGCTGTTATAACTGTAAAAGGATGTTGTACTAAGTACTAAGATTGAATGTCACTTGGGGGTTGAATAAAACTGATAATGATGTGAGCACAGAAAAGACATTTGTGGCTATTTCATTATAAATGTTATGTTATATTTGTCTGACCTACACCAGGGACGTGCCGTCAGGGGCAGCAGGTGAGGCAGAGCCTCACCTGCCATTAAGGGGAGCTGCAGTCAAACTCACCTGCTCCTCGTTCCCCTGCCGTCAGCTCGGTCCGTCCACTGTGTGCGCCATACATTCTTTTTTCCCCCCCTTCAACAGCCTGAGCCTACGCAAATCACGTATGCTGCCAAGAACAGTGCAGTGTGGCGCGTCTGTTCAATGAACAGACATCCGAGCACTGCCCACTTCCTGAACATTGCTCTCCCAGTGCCTCAGAGGCACCGGGAGAGCAATAAAATAGCTTGGACCAATTGGAAAGCGCTATTGGCCCAAGTCATTCAAAAAACTCCTGCATGGGAGGCAGGCCTCCCATGCATTGATTGGCACAGGACAGTCATGTGTCCTGTCTCGCACAATAAGTGGGTGCAGGGCTCTGCTTGAGGTGTGGCCTCAGTGTCACACTAGGCTGCCTGAGGATGACACGGAGATCCTGGGGAGCACCGACAGCAGCCAGATCCTGGGGAGCACTGTACCTGAACCTACGTAACCTGTGTATATCTGGCTCTGATACTAGCCAGTGCCTCACCAAGCACTGACCTCACCGCACGTCACTGACCTACACGTGCCTCTTTGATTTAATTGTAAGCAAGATGACTGAATGATCAAAATCAATGTCAAACTGGCCAAAACACTCAATTTCAGTGGGGGTTGAATAATTTTGAACACAACTGTACATGCAATTCCTTTAGGCTGGGGTCAGACCAGCGCACTTTTAACATGCGTTCTGGCGCACATAATTACGGCCGCACTAGCAGCAGATGACGGGCAATGACAGCCAATATACGATGTACGGCCGCACAAACGTCCGGCCGTGCAACGCAAGTGGAATTTGAATGCATTTTTCTGAGAACGCTGAACCGCTAGTACTGACGTACAGAGTGCGCAGCTGCGGCATAGCGGCGTGTTTGCGTGATTAGGAGATGTCAGACACTGCTAATGTCCAGCCTACATAACGTCCAGACGCAAAAAGAGTTTTATTGACGATCCGTACAAAATCACGCCCGAAAATGTGCGTCGTCTGACCGTTTTTGCGCATTCCGTGAAAAAATACGTCAATGCGTTCGGACGCACTTTTTCACGTTCGCGGGGAAAAATGCTTTCGTCTGACCCTAGCCTTATATCTATGCCACTTACTTGTTAAAGATCAACAATGATCCCATGGCTGGTTTAAAGTAGACGTTAACCCCTTAACTGCCAAGTGATTTTCCAAAATAATCTGTGTCAGGAAATAGTTTGTTGTATTTTTAGTAAAATCATTTTTAATTAATTATGCAGTAAGAAGTATTTGGGAATATTTCCAGTGTATTCCTTACTGTAATAACTTATTTGGCAGGCAGGTGTCACCATCTACTGGCCCGATAGCGTTACTGCAGTTCTGACCTCTGTGTATAATCAGCTGGGGAAATGTCCTTTAGAGACACTTGGTTATTCAAAGAGAATCGAAAAGTCACAGTATGTTCGGTGACTTTTCCTTCCCTGCACTTCGATTTCCTATTTCGTCGACCCTGTGGTGTATTCAGCAAGAACCACAGGACCCCCGTAGTGCAGGGGAAACCCGCCGCAAACCCGCAGAACTCTCGCCGCAAACCCGCCTGACACTAACCGAACACTCACCGAAACCTGCAGAAAACAGCTGGATTAACCCCGCCGAACACGCCGGAGAAACCCGACTAGCCACCGATCACAACACAGAGCAGCTGCCGGAAAAAGCCTACATACAGACGAACGAGGTGAAAAAAAAACAAAAGAAAAACAGTACGCTTGAATGTTTGGAAATTGAAACGCAGTTTGGAAAAAAGCGACTGAACGAAAATGTCTGAAATTTACATATAAGATCCAATGAATGATTATAAAAAGGGCTGTTACAGAAATATGAAAAAAACATTTAAAAAAAAACAAAAAAAATGTTGAAAACAAAATCCCAAAACATGCCTAAAAGATCCTAAAAAAAATCTAAAAATAAAGAGATTCTTTACAGCAGAATAAAATAATAAACGGTTTATTAGATATTGAATTAAAACTGGAATATATTTAACATTGAAGCCTATGGGATTCTCCTGAATAAATCTGTCAAACGAAACCACAGAACAGCAGGGCATTTCGGCAACTTTTCTCTGCGGTTTTGTGTTCTCTGAATAGACTTTTTTTTTTACTTTGTCTATGAATAGACAAATTATTGCTTCTCTATGGGGGATTCACTGCCCTCGAACAGGCACCGTACGTGCAGGCAATTCGCCAACATTTGGCGAATTGCCTGCTCTCAGAATAGCCAAATGGCCAGGAAATGTTTTCTGAAATTCAGTGTTCGGTTACATTTCGGGGCCAGATCGACTCTCTTTGAATAACCCTGACATTCCCCAGACAGTTTTAAAAAGTGTTAACACCTCATGCATCATGCACAGGTTGCTTAACTTTGGGGGCACCTTCTGAAGACCAAATGAAAACAAAATGAGTTTGTAACCAACACATTTTATTAGCAATGATACAGTATAGCCCCGGATTGTGTTAACACAATCTCGGACTGCTTTGTCTATATCTGATCACTAGTGAAGGGGTTATTACACACAGTGAAATATATCATATTATGAAAGTGACGTCTTGTAAATTATGGACAAAAAAATAAAGTTTGTTCTATTCAGAATACAGAAAATTTGAAATTTTTATAATTTGTTTGTTTTGATCTACCAACACATTCATGTGGGATGGAACTTGCACTACATCAAAAAGATAAAAATATAACAAGTTAGTGGCTTGACAGGTAAGTAATTAAGTAGAAACCAGTCAGACTATAAATCAATTCCCAGCAGAACCCCACAGGAGATACTTCACCACTGATTACAGAGCTGTGCTTCAACAACATGTTGTTTATGAAACTTATGTGAAAATATGCTTAATTAGCATAACAAAATACCATCTTTTTATGTAACACTTGCATCCATCTGAAATATTATATGGGTCGCCGACATTTCAGTGCTCTCTCATTCCCTGCACTTCGGGGTAATCAAATTTCCCGACCCTGCGGTGAATTCAGCAAAACCTATCCAATACAAGCTGAGGTATTGGAGTACTTCGACCCGGCGCCCAACACGTCTAAAAAGAGATTACAATCCGCCGAACACCGCGCCGACCAGCAGCCTGAAAAAACCGACAAGCCGTCGAACAGGATAAAAAAAACCAAATACTCGCCACTTAGGAAATACTTGAAAAGAAGAGAATTATTTTTTAGGTACACTACATCTGAAAGAGAAGAAAGTTCAACAAACATTTGTGGGCGATGGAGGGCCCTACACTTGTGGCAATTTACAATCTAGATCAGTGGTTCCCAACCGCGGTCCTCAGGTACCCCCAACAGGCCAGGTTTTAAGGATTACCTTGGGGAAATGCAGACTGAATCCTGCAATCACTGAGCAGCAAATCATATCACCTGTGCTGTGCTTCAGATATCTGGCAAACCTGACCTGTTGGGGGTACTTGAGGACCGCGATTGAGAACCACTGATCTAGATGATTGTATCTCCCCATTTCCATATCTGGGAATTACATCCTACTATAAGGTTCCTCTTTTAATGATAGACTGCAGAATTTCTTACGCGCAGCTTCCATCCTCTGGAACGCTCTCCCTCGTACGGTCAGCCTTTCCCCTAGTTTCCCTTCCTTCAAACGCTCCCTTAAGGCATTCCTATTTAGGGAAGCCTACCACCCGACTCACTGATACACCTCACTGCCCCCAACCAGTCCATCACTCTCACCTTGCAGTCCTCTCCTCCTGTTTCCACCAACAACCTGTCCAGGTTGTGAGTTCCCAAGGGAATAGGGCCCTCGTTTCCTCCTGTACTGGTTTATCAAATGTTGTTCAGACTCAGTGTATTGTAACCCTGTCTATATTGTGCCCATTGTTCAGCGCTGCGGAATATGCTGGCGCTATATAAATAAAGTATAATAATAATAATAATGAATCATGGTTTCTCTCACCACTATGGTATTAGGCATAGAGTTCCTTAGACCTTATACTGTGCTTTAATCCAAAATGTATGATTAAATCAGTCAATTGCTAAAAGGCATAGGGCCCTATTACAACCCTCGCGCCCAATTTTGCGCGTGCACAAAAACGCATTAACGCGAGGGGAAAAACCCTTCGCGCTGAACGTCGTATTACGACGAGACGTTCATGCACAAAATGCACGTTAACGTCTAACACGAGTTACCCTGCGCGAACGAAAGTTTGTGCGCGCATTCCATACTTAACATTGTGAGCGCAAATGCGTTCGTGCGCTGGTACACGGATGGTATTACAATCGATGCGCAAATTTTTACGAACGATGTTTGTGCGCATAATTTTAACGTCTTTTAAAAGATGGTGGTAACTGAAAATCTGAACGTCCTGGCCGAAACCAAATACACCAGCACGAAAATAAAAATACAGCAACGTATAGTTACACATTCTACACATACCCAAACAATAAAATTGAGAGGTTGTGCGTGTTTTTATTATTGCTGCAGCATATATACTCAGATTGATTTTGACAGGCACAAAAACTGAACGGGAGACAATTGTGGTTCTTAATTCTGATTGGCTGAATCGCGTGAAAAAACAGTCTGCCCACTGATTTCTGCGCGCAGCTTTAATTTGCGCGTGTTTTCGCGCGTATTTTTTACGCGCGATATTTTCGGACGGATGAGAAGATGCGCTCGGATCGTGATACCAGCATTAATTTACACTCGTTAACGTTTAACGCAGCGCGCAAAAAAAATTGCGCTGCGTGTGCGCTTTTGCGCGGAGAATGTAATAGAGCCCATAACATTTTATGGCCACAATATAAACAGTGCTGCTTGTGAACCTATAGAAGCGTTCTCCTAACTTACAGGCTCCCACAGTCCCAAGACGGTGAAGCCATAGCTGTTTTAAGTATTTATTTAAAAAATGTATTTACTATAGCATTCAAAAAAATGAACTCCCAATTAGACAGGTCCTGCACAAAGTTACCGAAAGATATATGGCTAAATTGGATCCCACTATCTGTAAACAATGCAGCAGATACTTTTTTAGATATCCATACATATGACACTACATAGAACCGAGACCTCGAACTCTATCCCCCCAGATGTTGATTGCCTACAAACCCCAGTGTGCTGTTACAGTTATATTCATTTAGATGGGGATTTATATTGTATAGATAATCCTTATGCTGCCTTATGCTGCCACCTAGTGGTCTTTCTGTATTGTACATGTTTTCTCTTTTTTCCCTCGCTTTATGATGATGCACTTCCTGTGTGTGTGAAGTTCCACCCTTCTTTCTTGTAAGAGCATGGTGTAGTTATCTAGCAGCACATGTCTATTCATCTGCAAGCTAGGACAGTATCATCTTTTGACCGCATATAAAACCTATCATTCCATCATCTGCTGTATCCTGTGATCTGCTGTAACCTGATGTTCGGAATAAAGCAAGTCGTGGAAAGAAACAGTGTTTTGGTGAGTTCAGCTATCTGATAAGGATTGTCCTCGGTGATTGCATCTACTTATACAGGCCAGGCATAGAGGTCTCTGCAAGGGATAAATCGCTATACAACGATCGGAGTCATATGTGTGTGCTTAATCTGCAATCAAGCTCAGTTCCATCGGCCATCTTGGGGAAACAAATGGTCGCACAAGCTTACTGCATCTCACTTATACTGCGTCTCACTGAATATTGAAAACGGTTTCTCTGCATTTAACTGTGTTACCTGCCTGTCTAAGCTGCTGTTCATCTTCTTAAAGAGACAGTACTATTTTTGCAAAACGTATAAAATGTCCAGACAAGGTTCTGTGCACTCTATTATGGCTGAACCGATGCAGATTCATCATGTCCCTGAACCCGCAGACGTACAAGGAGCAGATTCTGCAGAGTTTTCCGAACAGAGTGTAAAACCCAAACGCACAATAAAACCAACACAGAAACTCAGAGAAAACTATGAATACACTAGAGATGAGCTCTCCAGCAATCTGACAGACCTGTGGGACAGAACTTCACAATGCATGTCAGTTTTACCACACTTTAACAATCACCCAGCTGAATTAAGAGACTCTATAGATCGTCTGTATGCTGCATATAAACGTTACCAGAGGCTGTCAGAAAAATACACAGACTTCTTGCAGGACTCTAATATGAAAGACTTTTCAGCAGAATTGACAAAGACTGATGCACTAAACCAGCAAAGAGACCTCCTAGTGCAAGTTGCCAAAGAAAGGGCAGAACTCCGCATTGCTCAACTGCAAGAGACCAGATCGCACAGATCCACATCAACCAAGCACACTGCACATTCTTCCAGATCCTCTCGCTCCAGACATTCAACGTTAAGCGACAAGCTAATAGAGGCCCGCGCTGAAGCGGAGTCAAAGAAAGTGTAAAGCTCCTTTGCTAAAAAACAAGCAGAGATGGAATCCCAAATCAAGATTCTGCAAATGGAAAAGGAGGAAGCAGCTGCCGTAGCGAGGCTGAAGGTCCTCGAAGAAGCAATGGGACAAAGTACTAATGCAGACTACCCTATCCCAGCAGAACTGGAAGACCCAGTCGAACGCACTAGTGAATACGTATTAAAGCATAATATTTGCAACAATACACAGTCATCTCCTGTACCTCCTCCCAACACTGTTCTGACTCTCAACGCAGAGACCTCTCAGCTCCAAATGCCTGAGCCTCTTCCAGTCCACAACACAAGAACATCTACGCAGCAAATCACATCAACTCAGTCTGCCAGCAAGGTGAATCCCAGTGACAAGCCGCAGCTCAAGCCGCAGCCAGCAGAAGCCTTAGAGGCTACACCAAAGTTAAACGCTCTTGCAACGTCATTTTATCCTGTAAACCTCACCCTTCATCACCAGAGAACTTTAACACCCAAGCGGTTCCTCAAGTTACTTTGGCACCAAAGAGTGAGAGATCAGACTTGACTGACTTTGCCAGATATATGATACGCCGAGAGCTCATTAACACCAGCCTCTCAAGGTTCGACGACTGTCCAGAGAGCTACAGGGCCTGGAGATCAACCTTCAAGGCTGCTATTGCTGATCTGAACCTTACTACCAAGGAGGAACTTGATTTGCTCACAAAGTGGCTGGGGCCAGAATCCACAGATCGTGTTAAAAGACTGAGAACAGTCCATGTTGACCACCCGGATGCAGGTCTCGTTGCTGCGTGGGCAAGACTTGAGCAAGCTTATGGCAGCGCTGAAGCCATAGAAGGCGCTCTGTTCAAGAGACTGCAAAACTTCCCAAAAATGGGTAACAAAGACTATCGCAAGCTCCAAGAACTGAGTGATCTCCTCATGGAGCTAGAGTTGGCAAAGACAGACCCACGTCTACCTGGACTAAGCTTCCTGGACACTGCTCATGGTGTCAATCCAGTGGCGTCTAAACTGCCATACGGCCTGCAAGAGAAATGGGCGCAACACGGCTCAAGATACAAAAGAGACTATAACGTATCCTTCCCTCCATTCTCATATTTTTGCAGGTTCATCAGCGAACAAGCCTGGACAAGAAATGATCCCAGCTTCAGCTTCAGCGAAACCAACTTGCCAGCTTCATCATCATCACCAGCATCCGCATCAAGGTATGATAACACAGCGGCTACACGTAGAGACTTTAATAGAGCAATATCTGTTAAAAGGACAGACATCTCACCACCCGTGTCCTCTCGTGCAAACCAGAGGGATTCAGGTGATGGCGATAAAGACCCTAATCGTCAGTGCCCTATTCACAAGAAGCCTCACCCTTTAAAGAAATGTCGTGGCCTTAGGGCAAAGACTTTACAAGAGCGCAGGGAGATTCTTCAAAAACTTGGGGTATGCTACAGGTGTTGTGCCTCTTACGGACATTTTGCTAAAGACTGTAAAGTTGTCATCAAGTGCACAGAATGTAGCAGCGACAGACATGTTACAGCTATGCACCCCACTCCACTTCCAGACAACCCACAGCAGCTACCTACCTCTGCACCTGTCTCAAATCATGGTGGGGAGCAACAAGGTAATGCTCCAGCTATAGAGAATATTTCTTCTTCATGCACGGAAGTCTGTGGAGAAGGCTTAGATTACAAATGCTGTGCCAAGGTATGCCTAGTCAAGATATACCCAGAGGGTCAACCTGAGAAAGCCACGAAGATGTATGCCATATTAGATGAACAGAGCAACAGATCACTTGTTAAGCCTAAATTCTTTGAGATCTTCGGCATAAAGGGACACGCAACACCGTATACTCTCAGAACCTGTTCTGGTCGCGTAGAGACTTTCGGCAGAAGGGCCAACGGGTTTATGGTCTCTCATGTCAAGGGGAGAGAGGGAATACTCCTACCAACATTAGTTGAATGTGACCAGATACCAGACGAAAGGGAAGAGATTCCTACTCCAGAGGCTGCATGTCACCATCCGCACTTAAGATGAGATTCCAGTAATGGACATGAATGCTGAAATCTTGGTCCTGCTAGGAAGAGACATTCTCAGAGTACATAAAATACGCGAACAGTGCAACGGACCTGACGATGCCCCTTATGCACAAAGACTTGACCTGGGCTGGGTAATAGTGGGCAATGTATGCTTGGATAAAATGCACACGTCATCTGAGATCCACTCCTTCAAAACTCACGTGTTAGGAAACGGACGTGTATCCCACTTCAAAATGTGTCCTCACCATTATGACATAAAGGAGAAGCCTCTTGACATCATCTGCGTGTCCGACATCACTCCTATCCTCTGTGATAACAACCTAGGTATCACAGTGTTTTGTACTACAAGCAATTACAACAAAACAGTCTTATCAGTTGAAGACAGAGAATTTATCAAAGTAATGGACAAAGAATTCTTCAAGGATGAGTCTAACAGCTGGGTAGCACCATTACCTCTTCGTGCTGCAAGGGTCAAACTCCCAAACAATCGTGAACAGGCTTTATCCAGAGTCAAGTCACTACAACGAACACTAAAGAACAGACCTGAAATGAAGGACCATTTCATCGCCTTTATGAAAAGGATCTTTGACAATAATCACGCTGAGCCAGCTCCACCTCTTCGAGAACATGAGGAGTGCTGGTACCTGCCTTTCTTCGGAGTGTATCATCCACGTAAGCCAAAACAAATCAGGGTAGTATTTGACTCCAGTGCCAAGCACCAAGGCATATCCCTGAACGATGTTCTTCTCACTGGTCCTAACCTAACCAACAACCTCGTAGGTGTACTCATGAGGTTCAGAAGGGAGCCAGTCGTCACACGCTGCTACACTTCAGCTTCTCTTGCTACAAGTCAGAGAAAGAAACTTCACATCTTCTCAGATGCATCTTCTGACGCCATAGCAGCTGTCGCCTACCACAAGGTCCGGAATTCCTGCTGGATCATCCAGAAGAAACAACAGCTGACGTCTTTGGTCTACAAAATCCTGACAAAGATCCAGATATTCGTCCTGAAGCCAAAACTCTTGTCACCAGAACTGCACAAAGACTCGTCTTGGGCTGTCAACGCTTTGAACGTTTCTCCATCGCGAGAAGCATCTGCCATAATCAATTCTAGACCACTTGTTCCAGTGTCTACAGATCCAGAGAACCCAACCATCCTTACTCCAGCTACTCTTCTTACCCAGAAACTCGGGACTGTTCCTGTTCCACCTGGAAACTTTAAAGCAGGAAAAATGTGCTACAACCAGTGGAAGCGAGTACAACACCTTGCCAACTGCTTCTGGAATCGTTGGAAGATGGAGTATCTTTCCACTCTGCAAGGACGCAGGAAATGGCAATGCCTGAAACCGAACGTTCAAGTTGGAGATCTCGTTCTCCTCAAGGACCAGCAAGCTGAAAGGATAGAGTGGCCTATGGGACTTATTAAAAAGAGCATCTCTAGCGATGATGGTAAGGTACGTAAGGTGGAGGTGAAGGTCGCAAGACAAGGAACTGTAAAGACTTTTATCAGACCTATCACGGAACTTATTTTGCTCTTACCGCTTGGAGATTGAACTTACTTAGGTTTTCAAGACATCTAGCAAATTACACTGTCGTTATTTGCGCTTGCATAACTACCGTTATGATGTTTATATATAGTGACATTTTCAATGCCAGACGTGGAGTGTGCTGTTACAGTTATATTCATTTAGATGGGGATTTATATTGTATAGATAATCCTTATGCTGCCTTATGCTGCCACCTAGTGGTCTTTCTGTATTGTACAGGTTTTCTCTTTTTTCCCTCGCTTTATGATGATGCACTTCCTGTGTGTGTGAAGTTCCACCCTTCTTTCTTGTAAGAGCATGGTGTAGTTATCTAGCAGCACATGTCTATTCATCTGCACGCTAAGGACAGTATCATCTTTTGACCGCATATAAAACCTATCATTCCATCATCTGCTGTATCCTGTGATCTGCTGTAACCTGATGTTCGGAATAAAGCAAGTCGTGGAAAGAAACAGTGTTTTGGTGAGTTCAGCTATCTGATAAGAATTGTCCTCGGTGATTGCATCTACTTATACAGGCCAGGCATAGAGGTCTCTGCAAGGGATAAATCGCTATACAACGATCGGAGTCAGAATACCCAGAATTCTTTGAATGCAATAGATAGCCGGCGAATCATGGGAGCTGTGGTTCAGAAATAACTGAGGGGTCCAAAGATTGAGATCCCTCATGTAGAAGGCAGTGGTTGCTTGTCCATAGGGTAGTGCCTTACCATATATATAATAAAAAAACGAATTAAACTATATCGTTTTTTTTGTGTTGTTTTTTTGTGTCATTTAATAAAATGTGTAATGTCCCAATTTAATCAGTATCATTATTTCCTCACCTGTTGCTAGGCAGAGAAAAAAAAAGATTACATGACTATTTGGTTATGACTGGTGTCCAGAAATCTGATAAGGGCTCTACAGGAGATCTTTGAATGAGGAACTGCAAATGTACCTCACCCCCCTGCTGCTGGTTAATTATGCTCAGAGGCGCCTTTAAACAAAGTAAACTGCCCAAAGCAATCTCCCAGCTGAGCTGATTTTATAAAGCCCACACAGATTTGCCTGCCTTAACCCTTTAATGACACAAAATGCCCCTTACATTTGCCTAAAAGAAATACTAGATACTAATAAAAAATAAATAATAAAATAAATAAAATTAATAAATGTGCAACAATAAACAAGATTTCTTTCTTTCACACACTAGAGTTTTGTAGACTCAGAGTTCTTTAAAATAAAATGGGTGGAGCCAGCTTTCACCTTTTATTTGTAGCAAATAATAATAAAATTACTTTTTTCACTTGATTTTTTTATACTGAATAATGTTTTATGTATACATATTGTGGCTAATTTCTGTATTACATTTGTAATCCTTGAATTTACGGACATTTTATTTGCCTCATTAGTAGGAATATGTCTTTATTGTTTATTCCCTATATATGGGATCGTGCACGTATTTTGGATACGTAGGTAGTAGAGCCATATAGGCATATTCATGATGAAACATATTTATGTTTCCAATCTGGCACCCCACCAGCTTGAAATGTCACCAGCCTCGACTGGCACAAGGATGATCAGGTACTCTACCATTCTTTTAGTCTAGCGTCATGCTTGCAGGTCAACAGTTTGTATTGTTCACGGCGCTCTCATTTTCAGAAACCAGAAATTGCAGTTGCTTTTTATAGATCTTCCTGTCATGAGTCACACATCTAAAGTCATTCCACATCCTTGGAAAGTGACACCCAGGTCCCATTGCTTAAAAAAGGAACAAAACATTATTCTACTTCTTTATTGTACTGCTTCAATATGGCTACCCACCATACAGAGGTGAACAAGGCATGCGTCGGCGGCATTGCAACATGGATTCAAAGCAATTAATTAACTTTACATGATCATAGCTGTCCCTCATGCTGAAATCAGCAATAATCAGTGTGTCAACTCAAGGCAATAGATCAGTATGTGAATTGATTATGTAAATTAAGAATCTGGTAGGAAACACTTTATTGTTTTACTACAAATTTCATTAGCAAGAATAATTATACTCAGGTCAAGTCGAGCAGGAACGCCTGGGAATGCAGTTCCTCCACTACTTTCTCAGAGGGAATGGAGCTTTTATTAGGTACCAGTCATATGATTCTTTAACCCCTTAGTGACTGGGCGGTTTTACGAAAATCCTTCCTTTAGTGCCCGCTGCTGTTTTTACGTTTCTGCGCTGTTTCTGTTTAGGTCAAATTTTCCTCTTACTCTTTTATGTAACCCACACATATTATATACCATTTTTCCCGCCATTAAAGGGACCTTCTAAAGATATCATTATTTCCATCATATATTATAATTTACTATAAAAAACTATGAAATATGATGAAAAAATTGAAAAAACACATTTTTTCAAATTGAATCCTCAAAATCTACAACTGCCGAAAAGACCCTGGTTAAATAGTTGCGAAATTTTGTCCTGAGATTAGAAATACCCAATTTTTACATGTTTTTGCTTTTAACCCCTTCACTGCCGAGCCAGTTCACGTCTGTACGCTGAGCTCATTCTGACCATTTTATGCTCATAATTTTTAGATGCCAACTTAAGTCCTATTTAAAAATGGTTCACCCAAAATTGGGTGATAAAGTGCCAAGGCGCTGAGAATATTACAATGAAATAGCACATAATTGCAGCTCACCTATGAGTGTATCCCTCACCCACAAAACCAAGTGATAGAAAAAAACATGCAATCGCATGTACAAGGAAGCGCACTCTGTAAAGAAACACCACATAGATAGCAAATGTTAAATATGAATGGAAGGGGGTCATCTCAGTCTAAGTATCACAATTCAAAGCCTATAATAAAACATAAAACAACATTGCGTAGCACAGTTGGTGATAAATAAAAAACAGACTCTTCTATGATAGGCTCGTAGTCCACGTCTCTAAGCCTCTATGGGGGGCTTCTCCCACCGAAAACGATAGGTGACTATATATTCCTCCCATATCGTGACCTTTAAACCTCAGAGGAAAACAGTATATGGCATAATAACGCTAATATGCAATTGCTGTATAAAAGCAAAGAAAGGGCCCACCCACATGCTCCAGAGCCTCCTGTACGTGGTGGCTCAGTATATAAGCTTTGGACCACTTTCCATGAAGATCGTTTTCAGGATATTTCTTTTCAGGTATACATGATTTTGTGTGTGTGTGTGTGTGTGTGTAATATATATCTGAGGTCTGTGTGTGTGTGTGGTCAGGGTGTAATTTTTTTCAGGTATTGGGGCTAGTGGAAATCTTGGGTGAGTTCCCTCACTTTTTACCCCAGGACTTGACCCCTGCTAGTCTCCCTCCGCGATTACACCGCGGCTCTGTGGAATGTTGCAAGACTGAGCTCACGGACAGGACACGCAAAGCTCCATGGAGTCCTAATGACTCCACGAGTCAATACTCACGGCGACCAGAGCACCGGTGCTGGTATTCAGCAGCTTTGCACTACATTACAGGATGAGGTGCTAAATTGGCACCTACCCTGGAATATGATGTTAAAGTGGAAACGGTAAAGGACAATCTGCAGGCGCCTATTTTCCTGCCTACCTTCTCCATTTTAGCATCAGGTATGGAATAAGGCCCTTTGCTTTTGCTTATTTTACATTCTATAACTTCTAGTTGGTGCAGCACACATATCTTTACATAATACAATTCCTTAACAGTTAAAAATGCTGGTTTAAGAAATGTGCATGGTCA
This sequence comes from Leptobrachium leishanense, assembly GCA_009667805.1. Taxonomy (NCBI): domain Eukaryota; kingdom Metazoa; phylum Chordata; class Amphibia; order Anura; family Megophryidae; genus Leptobrachium; species Leptobrachium leishanense. The sequence continues at coordinate 69,968,773 of CM019065.1, forward strand.
GTCATGCTAGAAATTTTATTTTTAGGATTCTCGAGAGACAGCATGAAAAGCCCAGCTTTATTACACAGACCTATTATTATACCACTACTGCGTCTGAGCACACATAACGCTTTGTAAAATAAGTACAGGAGGCATGTTCTTACAAACCTGGCCCCGGTAGCTGTACATATTAACATATTCTGATATTTTATGAAAACACTAAAGAATATTCCTGCAAGAGGGAATCAATTTTCACCAACCCAGACTTGACGGACAGAACCTTTTAATAGATTCCACCGTCAAAAGGTTTTTAACATTTACAGATAGCTGTTTTTTTCTACACACCTAGTGAAAAATTTATTTTTTTAAAATGTGTCCAGCTATATCTTATTAATCCCTGCCAATCAATAATTCTTTTTTACCCCCCAAATCTCTGTGACGGGTATATACAGTTTATCTGCAGGTTTCTTATGCTGGACAGTTTAATGTCTGTGTGGATCTGTTTTATTATAACAGGCCTAGTTTATCAAGTACCCGGCTTTAAAGCTCTAGGCCCTCTTGCCTTTAATTGATTTGAGAAGTGGTTTTGTCAGGACAATCACTAGCCACCCTGAGCTGGGCCTAGAGGTTCCTGATGATGATGACAAATGACCACTGTAAAGAAAAATGCAATCAATCATATCCAGGACATCAGATGTCTTCCATAAAAAAAAAAAAAACATGTCACAGCAGACCGGGTTTAGCGCTTGCAAATCTTGTTATTTAATTACAGATGGAGTCCTGGTGTGTTTTATACAGTCCTTCTGTTTACAAATACACAATTTAACAGTAACTGTATGGCGCATGAAGTGAATGGATATCTTCATTTATCATGTTTGTCACGGTCTCTTTATCCCCTAGAAAGTGGCACCACACTTAAAATTTTCAGTCACTTGTTATGTTGTTAATAAATACATAATAAATGAATTACTATAGCAAAGGTATTGTGTATACAAACTGGTACTCAAGTCAAGAATAACGAGAACCAGGGAATAGCTCATTATTCGCCGTCTGACCCATTGTTAATGGCTCCTATATGAAGTAACATTTATTGGCTTTTGAGGTAAACCCTGCATCTCTAAGCCAACTAAATAGTTCCTGTAGGTTAGTGGTTCCCAACTCTGGTCCTCGATAACCCATAGCAGGCCACATTTTAAGGATTCGCTCTGGGAAATGCAGACTGAATCCGGAAATCACTGAGCAGCAAAATCATATTACCTGTGCTGTGCTTCAGATATCCGGAAAACCTGGATTGTAAATGGGACCTGAGGATAAGGGTTGGGATTGGGTGTATCAATATGTATGGAACCAGAACAGAGAGTGTTTGGTTCCAGGGGACGTTTAATATATGTTGCACTGCAGTTAAGCAGGAAGTAGTTAATCAGGAAGTCAGACACATGGGCACTGATTAGGAGCTAGAGCTGACGTTTATAGAACTTGTATTATAAGATGTTTTGTTTATAAATTTACCATAGCACGGCAGCTGGAGTCTGAGAGGCTATTTCATAAGCAGCAACATTTATACATGGTGGCAGCAGATATTATTTGAGGAATGCACAAAAAAGAAGATATGTGTAGCGCTGGGTTTAATTCCCTGTCGTGGCAGTACCTATTTTTGGCCACCGGAGGGAGACAAGCGCGATGAGAGACATTGAACATTGGGACTACATTTCCCGGCATGATTTGGGAACGGACACAGAAAGTGGGTGGGACACAGACACTTACATCCTGAGCCTCGTGGAGAGAGCTGGCAGAGCGCGCCAGGGAGTGAGAGGAGCAAGACGCAGAGTAGCAGAACGAGACAGCGACTAGGCCGATGCGCAGCTGGGGCCTGACAGAGCTAAAGACCGGGTTATTCAGCCTTACCAGAGGAAGACCCAGAGATTCACAGGACTACCCGCGCTGATATTGAGGAAGCTGGAAGACCCCGAGTTAGGAGTACCGCAGATCGATCGGACAGGGAGAGCAGGCGGTGAGCTGGACATCTTGCGGCAGGTGCAGAAAGCCCGACAGCGGATCCAGTAACCAAGAGAACCCCAGTCAACATCGAGCGGAGAGACGTCCTGGGTCGAGCGGAGCATCAAGTATCTGGCGGATGGGTGAGAGGCCTTCCAGGCCGTTATGAAAATAAAGCACGCTGCTGTTTGTTTCCAAAACCCACAGGGCCCCAACTTGACTAGTCGAAGATACCTCACAAGCAATTCACTGGCCAGTTGAATATTGTACCCGGGTACCGTAACACACACACACACACACACACACTTACATTCTGGGACATAACCTGTGCGGGACTCACTCCCCAAACACAAAAGGGGGTTAAAGATTTATTTTTCCTTTCTTTTCTGCTGCGCGTTTCTCGAATTACGAAGCATCGTATTTCTTTTCCGCTGCGCGTTTCCCGCATTACGAAGTACTGTAAAAAATATATACGAACACCGTGTTATTCATTATATGCCATTTATTCTAGTAAACTATATAATTTATAAAATCCACAACGGTGCTGGAGTATATTTATTCCCTAGTGCGGGGAGACTGACCCGAGGTTCAATATCAGCGGCTCCTCCGGGAGTGAGCGCTACATATGGAAGGTTTAAAACCAGCAGGTCTGCTGGATTTTCAGGCAAGGAATCTGTCTCAGACATGGAAGAGATGGAAAGAAGACATTCTTCTATACACAGACCTAATAATGGCTGACAAACCAGAGGAGAAGAAGGTAAAACTGTTCCTTTACTTACTTGGAGACAAAGGCAGAGAGGTAAAAGACACCCTTCTCCCAGGAGTGGCAGCTCCCTCACTTGCTGTGCTAATTAAAGCATTTGATGATTATTGTGAGACAAAGCAGAATGAAACTATGGAAAGATATAATTTTTTTAAAGGATTCAGAGGGAAGAGGAAGGAATTGATGCATATGTAACTGCGCTGCGTACACTGGCAGCCACATGCAACTTTGGAAATATCAGGGACTCCTAAGGGACAGGATTGTATGTGGCACAAGTGACTCTAACCTCAGGGAATGCCTGCTGAGAGAAGTGGATTTAACAATGCAAAAATGTATACAAATAGGTCGAGCTGCTGAACTGTCTAAAGCAAGGGGCTACTGGAGAGTTCCAGCACCAGTGCAGGGTCAGTCCATGGGATGGAAACAAGTTACACCCTTAGGGAGGGACAGAGCTGAATGACAATGACACCAGACAAGACAGTACAGTCAGGGCTGCCATCAGGCATTACGCCCAATGTTGCAGTACGGGGCTCGGTGGCCGAGGGGGCCTGGCCCGCCGGGGCCCTGTTGTCGACAGCACCATAAAAGCTTTTCAGCTCCGGTACAGGACTCAAGGAGTCCGTATCTGGAGCTGTACTGGCTGGCAGCTTCCTGGGTGGGCGGGCCAAGCAACGATGTTAAAGGAGTACAGAGATTTTTGGGGATGATGAACTATCTTTCAAGGTTTTGTGAGAATGTCTCAGATGCAGGTGAATCTCTGTGCCAGCTAACTCAGAAGGATGCAGTGTGGGAGTGGACTGAGGTGCAGGAAGTGGCATTTTGGCAGATCAAATCCAAAATCAGCGTTGCGCCAGTACTTAAGTATTATAACCCATACGAACCAATAGAACTACAATGTGATGCATCGGAGAAAGGTAAACAACCAATAGCTTATGCAAGTAGAGCAATGACGGAGACAGAGCAAGGTTATGCACAGATAGAGAAGGAGCTATTAGCAGTCCTCTTTGTATTAGCAGTCCTCTTTGGGATGGAAAAATTTCATCAATTCACATTTGGCCAGACAGTAGCTGTACAATTGGGCCATAAGACCCTTGAAAGCATTATGAAGATACCCTTACTTAAAGCACCCAGACGTCTTCAGCGTATGATGTTACGGCTTCAGATGTTGCATGTATCAGATACTACCCAGGAAAGTCTCTGGCAGTGGCAGACACTTTGAGTAGGGCATATCTAGATAAGGTTCCACGGAGGGCTCAGTGGAGCACCAGGTTGAATCTATAAACATGCTCCAATATCTACCGATCTCCAGCAGGAGACTTGTCGCTGTACAACAAAGCACGGATAAAGACAAGACTTTACAAGCAGTGAAGCAAATTGTGTCGAGGGGATGGCCTCATGCAAAGGAACAGGTGCCCCTAGAGGCCTCACCATTTTACCACATACGAGATGAGCAGAGTGAACAGGATGGTGTTTTGTTCTAAGGCGAGCGAGTAGTTATTCCATCTGATCTTCGAACAGATATTATGTCTCGGATATACTCTTCATATTTTGGAGCAGAAGGATGTCTACGTAGAACCAGAGAGAGTGTTTACTGTTCAGGAATGAATGCACAGTTGAAAGAGTATATTTACCAATGTGACATATGTCGTATGGTACGTTTGATACTAAACAACAAAAGGAGACATTTATGCCTCATGAGATCCCAACTAGACCATGGGAAAGGCTTGGCATCGATTTGTTCACATTCCATGGCAAGGAGTATTTAATAACAGTGGACTATGACTCTAATTTCCGGGAGATAGACCAGCTTCAGGATACTAGATCTACTACAGTAATAAGAAAATTAACCCTTTCGCTGCTGAGGCATTTCCCGCCTGTGTGCTGAGCTCATTTTTACCGGTTTCGCGCATCATGTTTAACCGCGTTTTGAAGCCTTATTTTAATATATGACCCAGACATATTATATATCGTTCTTTCTGGCAGACTCGGCAGATTCATAATATATCATTATTATATGTATACTTCATGTCCTGTCTGTATATTATAACAAAAATGCAATAAAATTTGAATTTTCAATAATTTACAACGCGTAAAGTGTTTTTTTTTTCACATTTTAACATCCAAGCATTTGCGGTTATATTTTCTATGGGGTGACCTTGTTAACAAAATTAGAAATGGGGACTCGTTAAATTGTTTTGGGGAAAATTTCACTATTTTTAACAAACACATCGCATACAAAAATCGTTAGTGCAGCATCATTGTTCACATTATAATTGAAATGGGAACATATTGGTTTTTTTTTCTATTTTTTTTTAAATATATTTTTTATTTTTTTTATTTTTAACTTTTACATGGTCATGTTTGGTATCGTTGGAAAGGCCATGCTCTGGCCAATAAAAAACATTAACCCCAGCTGCCACGGATCGGAAGATAGGGGGTTCATTGGAACCCCCCATCTCCACCATTGGTGGCAGTTAGGGGTTAACTCCAGGACTGGCGTCATCGTGCTATGCACGATGACGCCAGTCATCAGGGGGCATTCCCGGAAGCTTGGCCGACATCCAAGATGTCGGCCAGCTCCGGGAGAGGATCACGATTCGGCGCTTTTCAGCGCCGAATCGTGATCCGGCACCCAAGGGGTTAAAGGCAGGCACGGTTTGGAAGGGCAGGCTGTGCCCTTCCAAACCGTGCCTGCCTTCAGCCTCTGGTCCCCCGCGATCGGGAGGACCGCCCCCTCCCTTTCAGGCACCTCCTCCGCACTCGCGGGGGGGGGCACCTGAAATTTATGTCATCGCGCCGCCGCAATGACATCTATCTTCCCCCCGGAGTGCCGGGCTGACATGCTAGATGTCAGCCCGAATCAGGGGGGCCAGCAATCAGCCGGAATCCCGGCTGATTGCTGCCTCCTGTGCTAGGACGCGCTGAGCGCGTCCGTAGCACAGGAAGAACACTAGGCAGGACGCGCTGAGCGCGTCCTTAGCAGCCAAGTGGTTATAGGCCCATTTAGCCAGATATGGAATCCCAGACACTGTATGTTCAGATAATGGACCCCGGTTTATTTCAATGGATTTTAAAGACTTCAGTATGAATTGGGAATTTTACCACGTTACCTCATCACCAGGATACCCTCAAAGCAATGGGAAGGTAGAGTCAGCAGTAAAGACAGCCAAGAGAGTGCTACAAAAGTCTGTGTCTTCTGGAAATGATCCTTATTTAGCATTACTGGATCACCGCAACACACCAACACAAGGCATGGAGTGTAGTCCTGCTCAAAGACTGATGGGTCGACGAACCGAATCGTTACTTCCAATGAGAGGGAGTCTGTTAAAACAGGAGCAAGCTTTTGCAGGAACAAACAGGCATTGCAAGCAACTCAATACAATAGGGGAGCCAAAGACATGCGGCCTCTAAATGTGGGTGAACAGGTGTGGATACAACCTCCAATAAATCAGTGAAAAGAGTGGCGGAAAGCTTGCCTAAGAGCACCTGTAGGAATCCGATCATATGAAGTGGTAACAGAGTCAGGACAGGCACCTGAGAAGCACAGGATGCTACATGCCTCAAATAAGGACACAAACTAGCACCCAAGAGGCATATCACATGGAGGATACAAACCAGCCATCAGTGGCAAACAACACAGAAGGTCAAGGAGAAGCACACTGTGATATATCAGACACAGATACAATGCGGGATGACAACAGAGTTTTGCTACAACAACCACCAGTCTCCAGAAACACCCAGACTAGAAGTGGATGTATCCAAAAGCCAGCATATCTAAATGACTATGTGGACTAAGTTTACACCACTGGAAGAATGCATCGCAGGAACTGAAGACCACCTGGAATTGAACTAAAGAGATAACATCTTCCATTTCCCCAAAAAAGGGAAAAGATGTATCAATATGTATGGAACCAGAACAGAGAGTGTTTGGTTCCAGGGGACGTTTAATATATGTTGCACTGCAGTTAAGCAGGAAGTAGTTAATCAGGACGTCAGACACATGGACACTGACTAGGAGCTAGAGCTGAAGTTTATAGAACTTGTTTATAAGATGTTTTGATAATAAATTTATCATAGCACGGCAGCTGGAGTCTGAGAGGCTATTTCATAAGCAGCAACATTTATACATTGGGAACCACAGCTCTAGGGGACTGAGGTGGTCCTTCCACATGGCAGTCTTCATCTACTCTGCTAAATACAATACTTATAAAAGCTAAATAACCACACTTTGTTTTCTTTTGAAAATGCTAATTATATGCATGGTTTATAAATGGAATAGCACCTTTAAAACGAGCAAGTATTAACTTGCTGTTGCACCAGCTCTGCCGAAGCTGGCACATTTAAAAAACACATATAGCTGTAGGGACGACGTTTCTGTTATTTTTGAACACTCTCGCTGTCTGTGAATAATCCTTTAATCTAAATTTGCAACATTGATAGTCTTTTCCTGGCATGGGCAAGTTGCCAAATGACTCCCGGGTTCATCTGATGGTAAGGGGGCGTGGCCAGCTCTGCACGAGGGCAGACGCGTCTTCATGGAGCTCTGAGGACTCTCCGGTCTTGGGGTGGTTTTAGCTTGTTTTTTTTTCTGTGGATAGTGCACCATTAGAAGTCCTGCACAGCTGGTCATTAAGGGGATTGCTCCGGGGCCCGTTATTGCCCCCCCCCCCGCCGGAGCACAGCAGAGATTTATGTGAAGACTCCCCGGTGACACCAATTAGCCGTCGGCCATTTTGAGGCCTACCATTTGCCACCTGGCTGTCTCGGACCTTATTCCCCTGAGGTGCACCCCTGCGGGGGGTTGTTGGTTGCAGATAGTGGAGAGGGAGGGCCCCCATCCTCCGGTTGCATCTGATGTCCTCTTGGTGGGGAGTCCAGAAGGGCGATCGGAGCGGCGCGGTTCAGACTGTCCCACACCCGTCAGTAGAATGGAGGCCTGGTTTGAGGCCTGTCTCGACCAGTTACAGGGAGAAGAAGAGAGTCCACTTACCCGCGGTCCATGGTGGCGGCTGATGGAGTTGCTGAGAGTTGATCGGGAGCCTGAGGGCCAGGAGGAGGTGGCATCGGAGGACACCGAACGTGACAGAGGTTTGGACGGCGATGGGTCTCTGCGGAGCGGTGAATCAGGAGGTCGGGATTTTGGGCTGTGCCTGCTGTCTGCATACCGGAGGGGGAGCGTGACCAAGACGTGCGCGGCTGAAGCTACACAGATGGACACAGAGGCGTCTACCACGGTGCTTTCACCAGAGGGTGCGCTGGGGTGCTGACTGGGACTATTGGGCCTTTCGCTGATGGGAGGCAGTGTGGGCCTTGGTATGACTGGCGCGTCTGCTGGGTTGGCCTGGGGACTGGAAGCCCACCGTGTCTGCTATGTCGGCTCCCTGGCTTTGCGGATCTCGCCCCCCCCCCCCATCCTTGACAGTGCTTTTGCTGACCGGCCTGGCCTGCACAACGTAACCCTGCATGTCTTACAACGGATGCCATTTCGTGACACTGGCTGAGGGTGCTTCTCCAGGAGCCATTCCGCCTCCTCGATGTCTCCCATTCTATTACAGGATATTACCCCAGAAGCAGTTTCACCCTCTTTGACGTTATCCTTTCTTTTATGCATCTCTTTCGAGGACTTATTACCTTATTATATTTTTGTGCCCTTTTTGTGATATGTATGTCCCCGGCTGGGGAAACCATAGCAGAGACGTTTTTTTTTTCTCTCTCTCCTTTACTCTGTTGCATTTTCTCTTTACTATTACTACCCCCTCATTTTTGATCGTCTGACGCTTTTTTTTTGTGATGACCCCCCCCCTATGTTTTATGTGATTCCTATACCTGTGATATTTGGCCCTGCGAGGCTTAGGCTAGGGTCAGACGAACGCATTTTTATGTTGTCTGTGAAAAAGTGCGTTCGAACGAATGGACGTATTTTTTCACAGAATACGCGATAGCGGTCATACGATGCGCATTTTCCGTCCGTGATTTTGTACGGATCATCAATAAAACTCTTTTTGCGTCTGGACGTTATGTTGGCCGGACATTAGCAGCGTCTGACGTCTCCTAATCACACACACACGCCGCTAGCGGACGCAGCGCACTCTGTACGTCAGTACCTGCGGTTTCACGTTCTCGAAAAAATGCGTTCATTTTCCACTTGCGTTGCGCAGCCGGACTTTTCTGCGACCGTACTTCGTATATTGGCCGTCATTGCCCGGCATCTGCTGCTAGTGCGGCCGTGATTAAGTGCGGCTGCACGCGCGTTCGCACTGCCTCAGTCTGACCCTAGCCTAATCGTGCTGGTCAGTCTGTGACCCTTTCGCTTTAAAATAAAATCTTAAATTCATCTGATGGTAAACGAATGAGCCAATAACTGCAGCTAAGATTTTTTTTTTTTTTGTTTGTTACAATTCTTCAAATATCGACCAGTGCCTCTGAAATTTCATGCATCCATAGCCAGCGTTTACAGGGTGATTGGATTTTCCCTGTGAAATTAATGATTTAATTAGCAGAGTTCCTTTTTCTTTTTTTTGGGAGCACTGACAGGGCTTTTCAGTGTGAAGCTTTGCAGGCCTTTGTTCTACATGTGTATTTATCACAGTTTTATTTATTTGTATAGATTTTGTTCCTTTTTTTTTTAGAAAAATTTTACTAGGAAGGATACATTGAGATTTCTCTCGTTTTCAAGTATGTCCTGTGTGGTGAGTATGTACCGTTAGGTGTCTTGCCCAAGGACACTTACTGGAGAGGTGCTCTTGCCGGGATCGAGCCCATGTCTCCACAGGCTGTCTCCACGCAGAGCAGGGATGTTACCTCTACTCCTCCCAGCCGGCACTCCTTTGCAAAGTTATAGTCATAATGTGGCAGGTGAGCTTACACTTCAATGGCCATTCAAGTAAGCCAAAACCTTTGATTGTGTTTTCTTTCGCATGGAACTACAGTGGTAAGTGCAAATAACCTTTTTTTCTTATTATGTTTTATACATGAAGCAGGCTGGATACCTCTGGTCTATGCAGCCACCCTGATAGGGAAAAGGTGCAAAACCGTTTCTTCTGCATATATGTATATTTTGTTGTATCTCCAGCCAGGTTATTATTGCTGCTGCCACTTTCCGTGTTTTCTTTTTAATCCCAAAGTGGAATTGTTCCTGGTGAGGGTATAAAAATAAACCCATCAGTTTGCCTGTTAGCTGATAAGCAGCATGAGGATATGTGGTTGCTTGGAAAGAAGCTTTTGGTTTCCTTAGGACCCACTGGATCCAGAGTTGCCATGACGTCGCAGGTGAGCTTTCAATTTAATGGCCATCAAGTAAACCAAAACCTCTGTGTTTTGTTTCGCACGGCGCTACAGTGGTGAGTGCAAATGGCAACCTTTTTTTCTTTTTATGTTTTAAGCATGAAACAGGCTGGATACCTTTGTCTACGCAGCCGCCCTGATAGGGAATAGGAGCGAAGCAGTTTCTTCTGCATATAAAGTTATAGACATGTTTTCCCTCTCTGGACTAGATTCTAAAACTGGTTTAAATGTAACCAGAACCCTTATAAAAATAACAATTCCACAAAATGTGGGCCCTATTCCATAGTTGAAGCTACAAATATGTATGAAAAATGGTGCTTAATACAGTCAATTTAAAATAAATACAATACAATCCGTAGTCCTGTCTGCAGCCTGGGGGCCCAATACAATGTAAAAAGCTACAAATAATTTACGTAAATGATCAATAAAAAGTGAGCTGTATAATAAATCCCCAGTACCACAAAATTTAAAAGTGTGTTGACTATAAGACGTAATAGTGGGTACGGAATACAAGTGACATCCGAGAAAAATTCAAAGCTAAATGCTTATAGCGATGGTGTCGTCACAAAATGCAAGTGCTTTAACAACTTGCAACACAAAGTGAAAAAAGGAAAAAACATTCAATATCCAGCTTCAAAGTCCTCCTGTATTTTGATGGGTGCATTTAGATTCCCAAAAGGAAATACAAAGAGCAAAAATAATAGTGCAGTATTAATAGGCAGTTTGTTAATGTCTGGCGCTAGAACGAGTGCAGGGCTGCCTGATACCTGCAACTGCACTGTGCAACGCCATAGAGCCTTGTGCATCCCACTCGTGAGCTCTGGGTGAACTTGCTCTTGCACGTTCATCCACCACTTTGGAGGAACTCGGAGGGAGACTATGAGCGATTTGTTCTCAGTCTCACTCTGCTCCCAGTGATAGGAAGTGGCAGGGCGCGTCACCCTCTCCACCGCGGGATGAGAGGTGAGTATGGGACTTAAACCACTCTAAAAACCACAATATCAAACCACTTTAGAATAGCTTCCAGCCATGAAACGCTTCCATTTGTAGTTGAAAATTAAAGCCTCCTATACAAAGTATAGGAAACATAACTGTACAGTAACCACTCACAAAAAAATTGCAGCACTCAAGCCGTAAGCCAAGTTTGCACCAAGAGTGCAATAGCGATTCCTGACAGTAAGATAACTACAGTCACAGTCAGGTCCAGAAATATTGGGACACCGACACAATTCTAACATCTTTGGCTCTATACACCAGGGTATGTACATCCAACTCAGGTGAACGGTGTAGGACTTACAGCAGTTTGCAGATTTGCCTCCCACTTGTTAAGGGACCAAAGGTAATGGGACAGAATAATAATCATAAATCAAACTTTCCCTTCTTAATACTTGGTTGCAAATCCTTTGCAGTCAATCACAACCTGAAGTCTGGAACGCATAGACACCAGACGCTGGGTTTCATCCCTGGTGATGCTCTGCCAGGCCTCTACTGCAACTGTGTTCAGTTCCTGCTTGTTCTTGGGGCATTTTCCCTTCAGTTTTGTCTTCAGCAAGTGAAATGCATGCTCAATGGGATTCAGGTCAGGTGATTGACTTGGCCATTGCATAACATTCCACTTCTGTCCCTTCAAAAACTCTTTGGTTGCTTTTGCAGTATGCTTTGGGTCATTGTCCATCTGCACTGTGAAGCGCCATCCAATGAGTTCTGCAGCATTTGGCTGAATGTGAGCAGATAATATTTCCAGAAACACTGCAGAATTCATCCTGCTGCTTTTGTCAGCAGTCACATCATCAATAAATACAAGAGAACCAGTTCCATTGACAGCCATACATGTCCATGCCATGACACTACCACCACCATGCGTCACTGATGAGGTGGTATGCTTAGGATTAGTGATGAGCCGAACACCCCCGTGTTCGGTTCGCATTCGAACTCTAACAATTTCAAAAGTTAGAGTTCGAACTCAAACTCGAACCGAACTCAATGCAAGTCAGTGCGACTCAATGGGAAAGTTCAATTTTTAGAGTGCCCTCCAAGAGGGCATATATGCAAGACACCATAAAAGGTGTATGGGGGACCGGGTAGTGCCCTGGGGGACAGGAAACAAGGACAAAAGGGAAACAAAAACGTTTTTAAAAGGTATAGTGAGTTTTCCATGAAATAAAGGTTAAGAATAAAGTGAAAAATTCGTTCAAATATCGTGCCTAGGAGGTCCCCATAACCTACCGGTGAAGTGGAGGATTTGTAGGAGGTATAGAAACATTTAAAAACAAAGAAATGACATTTCAAATGACGGTAAATGGTTTTCCTTTAATCTATTCATAAACAACTGCTTGGGGCGGCAGCCTGTATGAAAAGAGGAGACATTTTAGGACACGCAGAACAAGTTTAGTGATTTTTCGGCTAAATTATGGTGAAACGTATGCAGGCTTTGGATGAAAGCAACAATAGGTGCTTTAAAATTGGGCCTTTAGTGTCGGCAACAGTGACGTCACACCGTAACCCCTCTGTGGTATTGTGGAAGAGTGCAGTGGTGGACACTGCGGTCCAATATTAAAATGATATGAATCTGGTATAGGCGTCAGTGGCAGTGCACCCAAATATTTTGCCTTTGGTGGTAGCAAGTGCCTTCAGACTGTAACCCCTCTGAGGTATTGTGGAAGAGCGCAGTGGTGGAGGTTTTGGTAATGCAGAAGAGATCCCCGATCTATTAAGTTACATCAGCAGCTATAACAAAACCGGGTCAGCAATGTTTAGGCACTTGAACTGCGCTACTGTATATGGTGAGAATCGGCGCACACCAGTAGCAACAGGAAGCAAACAGAACAGACAAGGAATACACAGAGAGAATAGTCAAATGGCAGGCAAAGTCGGCAACAGATCGGGTCCTCAGAACAAGCAGGGTCAGTAACAAGTATACAAACTGATTCGGTAAGCTAGCGATGCAGGAATAAAGGCTGAGACACACTGAGCGTGTAGCGACGCACAGCGTAGCAAAGAGAAGCAAACATTTTCCAGGCTTGACTTCACTCCGCTCCGCCTCGCAGCGTGTCTACACTGCATTACGTTTGCTTCTCACTGCACTGGACAGGAATCCACTAACTAAATTAAAATCTACACACAAAACCGTTTTATTTTCACAAAGCACATGTTATATAGGCAAAAAAAGTTTCTACTGAATAAAATACATCAAAAATTACTGTTAATTTAATAGGAATAGTATAAAAATATAAAAAAAGGTAACCCCTGATCATATATATTATAGGGACACGGAGCGCCGTGTATAGAGTAGGGATGCATTGATACCATACACAGACATATACGTATATATCAACACGCAGATTTTATATATATATATATATATATATATACCCACCCACCCACAGACCTCAGACCATATATACACATACGCACATGAGGGGGTGGGTATGTGGACAATCTCAACTAAATGTGCCCCCCCCCATTTGGATGATCCCTCCAGAAGAAATGTTGAAAGCGACAGAGCAGAGAATATATATATTATTCTCTGCTTTATCAGGTTCAACATTTCTTCTGGAGGGATCAGCCAAATGGGGGGGGGGGAGAATTAGTTGCCAAAATGTGTGTGTAATACAAGTCTGGATATATATATTTATGAGAATATAGATATATATATATATATATACCTATCATACCTGCCCTTACCTTCCCCTATAAATTGCTAAAAATATACACACAAAAAAAACAAACCACTGCCTGAGACCCTGCGCAGCCCACATGCCACCCCCCTCTACCTGGCTGAATGTATATAATATATATAATTAAATACATTCAGCCAGGTAAAGAAAGAAAAAGTAAAAGGTTTTATTTTATGTTCCCGGGGACATTTAAAAAATGTCCTCGGATTTTATTTTGTTTTAGAAATGTGTCGCCTTACCTTAGCCTGGTGGTCAGTGGGGGCTCCCTGGATCCTGGTTGTGGGGGTGGGGGGGGTCTGCCGTGGCCGCAGGTGCAGTGGCTCCCTCCCTGCGCTGCCTGTCTCTGCCACATGCTAGCCCGCACAGTCGCAGCTCTGTCATCCGGCGACCGCCTGCTCCTCAAGGGGATCCTTGGGAGGCCCCGGCAGGCTGCCTTCTACAGTGCCTGATTAGAGGGCCGTGTCTGCCTGATGTTTTAGTAACAAGAATGTTTTATCCCATAGGCTTCAATGTTAAAAATATCCTTTTTAATTCAATATCTAATAAAACGTTGCTTATAATATTCTGCAGTAAAGAGTCTCTGTATTTCTAGATTTTTTAGTATTTAAGCATTTTTTATACTTTTTTTTTAAAAAAGAAATTCGAACTTTTGGCGAACGTCCCAAAAAGTTCAAAGTTCGCGAACTGTCGAACGGCCGATGCAAACTCTGAAAAGATCGAACCAAACAGCTCATCCCTATTTAGGATCATGAGCAGTTCCTTTCCTTCTCCATACTCTTGTAACGTTCTGCGCCCCTTCTGGCAGAGGTGGGAGTTGCCAGTCATGATCTGTACATTCTGGGTCTCTGGCGCCACCTCTGGCCTCGATGGACTTTACCTTTCTTCTTGGATTCCAAGCCTATTCACTCACCTGGACTCTATTGTTCTAATTGAACATTGTATTTAGGCAGGCATCGCCCTAGGAAGGGCGCAGCTTCATTTTGTTCTAGGCTCAGTCTGTTTTGTTCCTAGCCTCCAGTTGTTCCATGCTCTCAGTTGGTCTGTATCCCATGTCTTGAATCTAGCCTCATTGTCATCCAGATTCATTGTATGCTGTTCTGGTTTAGCTATAGTTTGCTTTTGTTTTTCATGTCTGTTTACAGGTCACGTCCCAGTCAGGTATAGTCTTGTTTATTCCCCTGCCTAGTTCTGTTCATGTTTTTCTGCTTATAGTTACCCAGGTCCTTGGTTGTTTGTTTGTGTTTATCTAGTTTAGTAATCATTGCATATTTTAGTTCAGGTCTGTCTACCTGCTTGCCTTTTTGATTTCTGCCCTGTTTATAGCCCTGTATCTCCTATTGCTTTTGTATCTGTCTTATAGTTTATTTCTATTGCTAAGGTCTTTAGTGTCATGTGTTCTTTTCTGGATTCCTTGCTGTTTAGTCTATTGTAATAAATCTTATTTATACAAATTCAGTTATGTCTGTTCACTGCTCCAGTAGCTCACACTCTTTCTGCACCACGTCAGGCCAGGCCCCTCGTTACAACTCTTCTCTTCCCATCACTCTGGTACAAGTTGATCTTGGTCTCATCTGTCCATAGGATCTTGTTCCAGAACTGTGAAGGCTTTGTTAGGTGTTGTTTGGCAAACTCTAATCTGGCCTTCCTGTTTGAGGCTCACCAATGGTTTACATCTTGTGGTGAACCCTCTGTATTCACTCTGGTGAAGTCTTCTCTTGATTGTTGACTTTGACACACACCTCCTGGAGTGTGTTCTTGAATCTTGATCTGGCCAACTGTTGTGAAGGGTGTTTTCTTCACCAGGGAAAGAATTCTTCGGTCATCCAACACAGTTGTATTCCGTAGTCTCCTGTGTCTTTTGGTGTTGCTGAGCTCACGGTGCATTCCTTCTTTTTGAGAATGTTCCCAACAGTTGTTTTGGCCACGCCTAATGTTCTTGCTATCTCTCTGATGGGTTTGTTTTGTTTCTTCAGCCTAATGATGGCTTGCTTCACTGATAGTGACAGCTCTTTGGATCTCATCTTGAGAGTTGACAGCAACAGATTCCAAATGCAAATAGCACACTTGAAATGAACTCTGGGCCTTTTATCTGCACATTGTAATTGGGGTAATGAGGGAATATCACACACCTGGCCATGGAACAGCTGAGAAGCCAATTGTCCCATTACCTTTGGTCCCTTAACAAGTGGGAGGCACATTTGCAAACTGCTGTAAGTCCTACACCATTCACCTGAGTTGGATGTACATACCCTCAAATTAAAGCTGACAGTCTGCAGTTAAAGCACACTGTGTTTGTTTCATTCCAACTCCATTGTGGTGGTGTATAGAGCCAAAGATGTTAGAATTGTGTCGATGTCCCAATATTTCTGGACCTGACTGTATGTATAATGGCTTCTCTAGTTATCTTATCTTCAAGGGTGGAATAGGGCCCTTGGAATCGTACCCCCTGTCTTGACATATATCATTGTATGCAAACATATCATCTAACATGTGAAAACAGAAGATAAGAAAATTCAATTAAGAAAATTAGCTTTGGTATAAGTGTCCAGCTGTCGATTTACAGTGGCAAGAAAAAGTATGTGAACCCTTTGGGATTACGTGGAGTTTTGCATGAATTGGTCATAAAATGTGCTCTGATCTTCAACTAAGTCACAACAATTTGAAAAACACAGTCTGCTTAAAATAATACAACACCAACATATGTTTTCATGTGTTTATTGAACATAACATGTAAACATTCATAGTGCAGGGTGGAAAATGTATGTGAACCCCTAGCCTAATGACTTCTCCAAAAGCTAATTGGAGCCAGGAGTGAGCCAACCTTGAGTCCAATCAGTGTGATATTAAAAACACACACAAGTTTTGGGTTTACTGGTTTCAAGAAGCACTGCCTGATGTGAACCATGCCCCGCAGAAAAGAGCTCTCAGAAGACCTACAATCAAGAATTGTTTACTTGCATGAAGCTGGAAAGGGTTACAAAAGTATCTCCAAAAGCCTTGATGTTCATGTGTCCACGGTAAAACAGACTGTCTACAAATGGAGAAAGTTCAGCACTGTTGCTACTCTCCCTAGGCATGGTCGTCCTGTAAAGATGACTGCAAGAGCACAGCGCAGAATGCTTAATGAGGTAAAGAAGAATCCTAGAGTGTCAGCTAAAGACTTACAGAAATCTCTGGCACATGCTAACATTTTTGTTGACACATCTACAATAAGGAAAACATTAAACAAGAATGGAGTACATGGGAGGACACCATGGAGGAAGCCATTGCTGTCCAAAAAGAATATTGCAGCACATTTGAAGTTTGCAAAAGAGCACCTGGATGTTCCACAGCACTACTGGCAAAATATTCTGTGGACAGATGAAACCAAAATTGAGTTGTTTGGAAAAAACACAACACTATATGTGGAGAAAAAAAAAGGCACAGCACACCAACATCAAAACCTCATCACCACTGTAAAACATGGCGGAGGGAGCATCATGGTTTGGGGCTGCTTTGCTGCCTCAGGGCCTGGACGGATTGTTGTTGATGGAAAAATGAATTCCAGAGTTCATCAAGACATTTTGCAGGAAAACGTAAGACCATCTGTCCGCCAACTGAAACTCCGCAGAGGATGGGTGATGCAACAGGACAATGACCCTGTCACGTGGCGTGTGCGGGTCAGGTGAGAGCCCAGCAGGCGGCGACACAGAGGGGAGGCCAGACAGGAATCACACAATGAAGAAGTTTAATGAAACTTAAATAGGCCTTGGCAGCAGGCACTTGAATGAATAAAGAAATATAAAGTCCAGGGAGAGTTCTTGACTGGAGAGTCTGAGGTTTGTGGGTAATGCAGTCCCAGACTGCAGACAGGGCCCACCAAGGAGAAGTCTGGACAGCGGACAGTGGTACCTTGGTCAGAGACAGAGATTAACTGTAATCCACAGGTGGAGATCGCTGAGAGTCCCTTGCACAGACAGATGTATCCAGGAACAACAGGGCAGATGGATGGATACTGGATACACAGGATAGGATAGGCTGGAGCAGGTTTGCGCACACATCCAGATGACCTCAGTCAGGGAGAACAATAATGCAGAACCACTGCTAGTTGGGTCTCTCTGCTGTTTAAGGAGGCTTGATAGCAGATGGGCCTCAGCTGTAATTCCAGGGCTAGACAGGAAAACCCAGGCTGGATCTCCAGGAGCCTGGACATGGTGCTTAGCCTGGGGAAAACCTGGACTGGAATCCAAGAATGAAGAAATCCAGGGCAAAGTTCTTAGATCCAGGTTTGCTAGACAGGTACACAGGGTGGACCGTGACAGACCCAAAGCATACAAGTAATTCAACAAAAGAATGGCTTCAACAAAACAAAATACACCTTCTGGAGTGGCCCAGTCAGAGTCCTGACCTCAACCCGATTGAAATGCTGTGGCATGACCTTAAGAGAGCGATTCAAACCAGACATCCCAAGAATATTGCTACACTGCAACAGTTTTGTGAAGAAGAGTGGTCCAAAATTACTCTAGATCGTTGTGCAGGTCTGATCTGCAACTACAGGAAACATTTGGTTGAGGTTATTGCTGCCAAAGGAGGGTCAACCAGTTATTAAGTCCCAAGGTTCACATACTTTTTCCATCCTGCACTGTGAATGTTTACATGTTCTGTTCAATAAAAACATGAAAACATATAATGTTTTTGTTGTATTATTTTAAGCAGACTGTGTTTTTCAAATTGTTGTGACTTAGATGAAGATCAGAGCACATTTTATGACCAGTTCATGCAAAACTCCTCGTAATCCCAAAGGGTTCACATACTTTTTCTTGCCACTGTAACTGCTGTGTATGCAACAAGCACGGAGAAGATTACAGACCTGGTATATAAACTAAGCCAGAGATCTGGTAAACTTAGCACATTCATAGCCATTAATTTCTCTGGTAAGCTTACAACAACTCTATCTTCATTTACACTCAGTTCGGAAGGTAACCCCAGGGTGGTTGTATGGTTTTTCGCTACCCTTCTTTTCTTGCTTCTAAAAATGAGAAAATGAGCCTAAAATGAAGCACGCGTTATAAGGCTGGTTTCAGGCGAGCGCATTTTGTACGGACTGTGCGTCCGGGCAGTACGGACGTATGTTCTGACGGAAGACTCGGTAGTGGCCACACGGTCTGTTATTTTTGACTGATGTAGAGAAAAAGAGGGACTGATGGGAAATAATATTAATATGAAAAATGATACAAATTGATACATGATACCAGAAAACATTTTGTCCATCAAGGTGCTGGATGTCAAAAATGCGGACCGTCTGACTTCCTCCCATCACTCACACACAAAGCTATGCAGACGTAGCGCACTCTGTGCATCCGTCCTAGCGGATTGACGTTCTTGCCTAACTTGCGTCCGTTTGCCGCGTCTGCCGCAGTTCGGTGCGGACACACTATGTGTGTTGTTCCCTATTGCTCATAATTCTATGCTACCACGGACGTTAATATGTGTGCAAAAATGGACATGATCACTGCGTTCGTCTGACACGAGGCCTTATACTGTAGTGAAAAAAAAGTAGAAAAATTGAGCAGAATATGTTGTTTACCCTATAGTCAAGCACAAATACTAACCCTAAAATAACCACAGCCCTGAAACAGGCACTAATACTAACCCCGACCCTGAAACAAGAACAAACACTAACCCTAACTGTTAGGATGTAAAAATCCTTATTATCCGGCTTTCTGATTTTACCTCAGTCGCTGGCTCTCTTTTCTTTTGCCAGGAATTTTCTTATTTATCTATACTCTATAATTCAGAGTTCTAGAAATCATATTCAAATATACATGTATGTGTGTGAGAAATGAATAAAGCAGAATCATGGTGATGTATCACATTCTTTACTGCATTCAAATCTGATCAGGTTCAGAACTTTCACAGCCTAAATACAGAAAACACGTCAGAGTTAAGACAGAGCCTCTCACTACATATGATTGGCCAAGCGTAAACAGCCTTTGTCAAATGTCTCACAGAGCTTAATTCAAAATGCATAATTGGTTTCTTTGAAGAAAGAAAAACACACCAAGGGAAAACCCCTGGTAATACAATCACTTATCTTCAAATGTCGACTGGGGGATAACACTCCCTTCCCAGGATTAAACCTGTTGATACAAGTTTAAAATCAAAACATTTAAGAAATTGAGCTGATTGCTTAAATGTTTTTGATTTTAAACTTGAGTTGTATTAGTGCAGTTGTGAGGGCAAGAGCAGAATCTTTCAAATATTAGGGCTAGTTCAGATGCGTGGCAAGTGGCCAGCTATGGCGCATGTTGTTTCTAAGCAATTTATGTATCCCGGTTGGGAGCTTTAAATGCAAGCATAAGAAACCCGTTTTTTGCCTGCCATTTAACTTTGAATATAAAAGCCGCTCTGATTTTCAGTATATTGGTGCCCTCATGCTGCATTTGTTTGGTGTTGTTTTTAAATGTTGTTTTTTTGGTAATGTCTCTTTGGAAATAATAAAGGCAATTTGTGCCAATTTTTGTGCCACTCCTGTATAAGCAGTCGCTACTCCACCTAGGGGTAGTAGTCTGGCAATATTTTTTGTTTTTGTGTAAACTTAAAACTGTCTAATGTTTCAAAGAGCTTTTAACTTCAAGATACTTCAATTCTAGATATTGCGACCGTCTTGGTACATCTGCTTCAATTTATCAATGGTCATTAAGAACAAACAAAAGATTTAGAAAGTCCTAGACTTTGCTTCGCCTAAGTCATATAGGTCACATCTGGTGGTCCTTTAAAGACTCTTCACATCTCCGGCCCCACTGACTGAAAGATATACAGATTAATGATCCTTCAAGAAGCAGGCCATATTATGCCTCAGAGATGTCAAAATATAAAGATATATAAAAATTGGCTTGATTAGAGGATTTAGGAATAAAATATTCCTCAACACTAACCCTAACACTTAACCCTTCATGATGGGCTGGTGGCCCAGTGGGGTGTCGTCTAAGCCCACCCACCGCAGTTACAGCATTGTACGCCCTGCTGCAGGAAAGAGTTAAACAAATATATTTTCTGCACTTTAAAATGACGTATGATGGTGCTAAAAATCTATACATTTTTCACCCTAAAAATGACTTTTAAGGAACATACAGTATACACACCCTGGGCACATTAGCTTTAGGCTGTGTGTAGCGCCTCCTCCCTGCTTCACAATTTGCCTGATATTGCTCTGTGAAACAAATACCCCTCAAGTACCCCTAATTCCCTTGGGGAAATGCAGACTGAATCCTGCAATCACTGAGCAGCAAATCATATCAGCTGTGCTGTGCTTCACATATCTGGCAAACCTGGCCTGTTAGGGGGACCTGAGGACCAGGGTTGGGATGCACTGTTCTACATGGTAAGAGTGCAGTGCCAGCACAGGATGCTAAACCAGCATACGGGATCTCCAGAATTAAATTAAATGCTGTTTAGACAAGAATACTGAGCCATTGAACGTACATCCCATAGGCTGCAGGAACAAAAAACAAAAATGACTGTCAGAGGAGCTACTTGGTTGATTTTCCACTCTTATCTCAAATGCAAACAGTTCAAGGAACAATCCAATATTTACATGACCTGGCATACTTATTCAGCACTGAATCTTTGATCTACTGATGAATATTTATCTTTAGAAGCGTATGCCAGAGTTTAATACTTTAATGTCCTGCATTTATCCCAAACCATAAAAAGATTTTACCAAGTTTACAAAAAAAATTATCTAAACTGCTAATCTATAGAGAACTGTTTATGGTTTCATAAGATATTCGAGGGGTGGAAACCTTTTTTTGTATTAAACCTGATTTTTTTTCCCGGTGCTCATTGAAGAAAGGGGATTTATTTATTGTAACGTTGGGAGCTTCCAGCCCTACCTGTGTGCTTGAGGGCAGCATGTCTGATGCTGCTCGCTGACCAATGCCCGGTTTAAATGGAGACAGGCAGGGAGGTGGTTGCATGAGGCGCGGCTTGAGTGGGGGGCGTGGCCTGGTGAAGGTCTTTAAAAACCCTCAGTGTATTCTCAGCAGTTGCCAGATCGTGGTTATCCATACCTGAGCTCCTTGTACCTGACTGCGATATTGAATTAACCTGTTATTGACCTCTGCTGGTTTCTGACTATTCTGCCTTCTGTTGCCCTAGACCATTTTCTTGTACTACGCCACTGCTCTGATATCGACCCGGCTATTCCATTTGACCATTCTGAACTCTGTATTCCTGATTCTGGCTCGGCTGACTACTCCCTGTGTTGTTAACCCTTTCTGTCTAGCTAGTTTACCTGGCCAATTCTAAGGACCAGACAGTTAGAGATCTTTCACGGCTACTCTGTTGGTAGCTTCTGGGCTCTGTGGAGTGTGGGGTGTTAAGTACTGCGTGGTGGGATCTGGGAACCGTGACATTTATTAGCAACAGCATACAATTTATTCCCCGAGCGCCGCCTTCTACACAATATAATGTCCTTACTCTTTAGAACAGGGGTTTCAAACTCTTCCCCTCCCCCAATGTTTATTGCCTACAATTCACAGAATGCCTGGAATGCAGTAGGCGGCGAAAGAATAGTGGGTGGTTTAGTTCAGAAACGTCTAAAGCAGTGTATCCCAACCCTGGACCTCAGGTCCCCATAACAGACCGGGTTTGCCAGATATCTGATGTACAGCACAGGTGATATGATTTGCTGCTCAGTGATTGCAGGATTCATCCTGCATTTCCCCATAATATCTGGCCTGGTTGAGGATCCCAAGGACAGGTTTGGGGAACACTGATCTAGAGGGACGGACTTTGATATCCCTGGTCTAGAGAATCAAGTATGTCCTTCTACGTATGATTGAGTAACACTTGTAGACATTGTGTTGCATAGGTTACATCTGTCCTTCATCTTACAACTTGTATTATAGAAGGACAAGCGGCAAATGTTTTACTCTAGAAATGTAAGATAATATGTTCATTATAGGAGTCTACTTCACTCTTCCCCGGTTAAACGCTGTGGTTTCCAGACGGCATGGGAGAGGGATATTGGGAGGTAGCTGACAGAAGAGATGTGGGCGGACAGATTTGAAGAGGATAGCCGCAAATACCGATGTGTGTCCTTAGGGGAAGCCCTTAAGAAATTGTTATACAGGAGGTATTTGATGCCCGACAGGGAATGTCGGGTTAACACGGGAGCGACCTCTACTTGCTGGAGATGTGGGGTGGTGAGGGGCTCACACTTCCATGTTTGGTGGGACTGCCCTAGATTGGTCGAATGGTGGAGGGAGGTTGCGCAACTGAGCTCAGATATTTTAGGCAGCACCGTGGATCCCCTCCCTGTGATTAGCTTTTTCAGATGTTACCCAAGTTTTTCTCCCTACACCAAAAACAGATTCTGGCGCATGTGCTGTTGGTCTCTTCATTTCTCCTAAAGGCTAGGTTTCCAACAAGGTTCCCCTATATCCGCCATATTAGACTGGTTGACTGATTTCTTACTATTAGATGGCATGTCCCGTAAGGTGTCGGGGATGGCACCTTCCCCGAGAAACTTTTGGTTCGTATGGGATACGTACTTGATCTCCTGAAGATCGATCGGACAGGGAGTGCAGGCGGTGAGCTGGACATCTTGCGGCAGCTACAGAAAAGCAAGACAGCGGATCCAGTAACCCATAAAATCCCAGTCAAAATCGAGCGGAGAGACGTCCTGGGTCGAGCAGAGCACCAAGTATCGGGCGGATGGGTGACAGGCCTTCCAGGCCATTGTGAAAATAGAAAGCACGCTGCTGTTTGTTTCAAAACCCACAGGGCCCCAACTTGACTAGTCGAAGATATCTCATAAATAACTCACTGGCCAGTTGAATATTGTACCCGGGTACCATCACACACACACACCTACATCCTTGGGACATAACCTGTACGGGACTCACTCCCCAACCACACAGGGGGTTACAGATATATTTTTCCTTCTTTTCCGCTGCGCGTTTCTCGAATTACAAAGCCTTGTATTTCTTTTCCGCTGCGCGTTTCCCGCATTACGAAGTACTGTAAATATATCTACGTATACGGCGTTATTCATTATATGCCAAATTATTCTAGTAAACTATATAATTTATAAAATCCACGACGGTGCTGGAGTATATTTATTCCCTAGTGCGGGGAGACTGACCCGAGGTTCAATTTCAGCGGCTCCTCCGGGAGTGAGCGCTACACAAGTAAAAGACTTGCAGGGTTTGACACTTTAAATGGGAAGGAGGGGATTTCACACTAATGCAAGAATTAAAACTACCTATCATATTAAAATACCTTTCAATCATCTCATTGATCACATATACAATCGTGATCACTAAAATGGATAAAACAAACTAGAAAATTAAACTAATTATACCTGGGGCCATAGTATCCTTGCCTAATACCTGTACGATATACGAAAGGGATTCCCCAAGGAGGCCCTTTATGAGCATAAAATATACTTATCTATCTAGATTCACTCTTCCAGTGAACCACACTTGGAGCGTAGGCAAAAATACCTAATCTAGACATTAAATAACTATTTATTCCCATTTCCCAAAATATAATTCACCGAACAAGAAAAGTATAATAACTTGAATGTAAAAGTTAATTTATCTAATAAATCAACATGAGTCAGATTTATATCTGTGTGTTTTCCTATGTTCAGCTTCACTCCACAAAATGCATACACACCTGCATTCACACACACACTCAAATACATTCTCATTTTCACAAATCCAATCCTTTCTCACACTTATCTAGGGGATTAAATAAAAAAAATAATATTCCATAATCTAATACCGTAGTCCACAGTGTGAGATCAAGGTGTGGTCTTTTTCAACATCCCAGCTTGAGACGCATAATCATTGAATGTCAGAGCTCCCACCATAGGGACTCCTGAACAAGCTGTCTCTTTGCGCTGGTTGCTTATTTCCTGTGACCTTTGACCTTGACACAAAATGTCCATGATTCGTTCCATATGCAGTCATTGTGACTGTCAGGTTTCTTGATGATGTGATACGGTTGTAGCAACAATAAAGAAAAGAAAAAAGAAAAGAAAATATGGTATACCCCGCTAATCATATACATCCATTCATTCATTGTCACTCTCAAGTGAATGAAAACAAAAAAAAAAAAATAATTTACACAAGACGAGACACAGATAATAAATTTTAAAATTTCCCCGCAAAGAAAATTATACTACTTCTGACTCATTGTTAGAGAAAAATATATATACGCAATTTGGCTCAAAAGGGAAATCGCCGAAGTGCATACTCCACCCATTCTAAATATCAAAAAATAATTAATTACTATCCTATTCAGTCTTGTTCGGTGTTTATAAAAACACACCGATCTTAAAATCAAAAAAATAAAAACGTCATTAATTTTACTGAATTAAAACTTTCCATTTACCACTATATATGTCATGAAACGTATTTATGCAAATGCATTAAATGATATGTTCCTAAATACATTAATTAACTCTAATTTTAATTGGATGTGATCTCCAGTAATCCTAAATGTGTCAGGGAATTTGAACAATAAAAATAAATATAAAATAATAAAAGACACAAGATAATTATCACTTAGACGCCAACACAAAGATAATCCATCAGCATATAAAAATACATTATCTTCTTTCTTTGTCTTCTGTCTTATTGGTTGAAAATAACAGTTTTGTAAAACTGACATGTCTTAAGTTTTATTTCCAAATCAATGATCTTCTTTAATCGCATGATTTATTGATGAGTTATTGATAAATTAGAATGTTTTATTGCCTGGTGTCTGATAATTCCTTATTATCCGGTTGATGTTACATTGCAATGTGAAATGATAATGTGTGCGAGTAAATTTCCTTCAATCCCAACAGCTTTATCAATATTGGTATTCAATAATCTTCCATTTAGCTTGATCAAAGTTGGCATGCATGGGTAATTTTCACCTAAAGTAAAAAACTTGGAAAAAAATGTATTATTAACCTGTCAAAAACTTTAAAATTTATATGGTTAAAATACTTTTAAAATGGAGCAAAAAAATGCAACACATTTTGGACACAAAGAAAGGAGTGGTCATGAGAGAGAGAGAGAAAATGGAGGAGGCTAGGAAAAGAATGTGAAAACATTTTACTTTTGCAACGGTCACCATTTTTCCTAAAATGCTCTTCAATTCAAATAAAAAACACATAAGTATAGAAGGGCATGTTAAAAACTTGACGCGTTAACTAGCACAAAGTTCTCAGAGGAAACTCAGAAAAAGATTCTTAATAAACATCTAAAACTACAATCATTAATTATATTGGTTAAAAACAAACATTCAAACGTGAGGTGTTTATGCAGCTATTTTACAACCTGTTTTATTCCCAAGAATATTCAATGGGGGCACAGTCATACGTTGTTGCACTTCACACCAAAAGACAAAAACAGACAGCAAAAATAAAACATATGGCTACCACTGCAGAAAAAAGAAAAACAAACAATACTCACGATACCAAACTACAACCTTCCATCTCCCTTAGTCAACTAAAATAAAACAAAAAAAAATCACCTCTCATTTGAAATCTGCCTAATTTCCTTTGTACAGCGCTACAAAACCTGTAGGCGCTTGCCATTAAACTTTCACTCAAATCCTTCAGCTTTATATCACTTCATCCTCTTAGATTCCAAACAATTTAAACATGCCCTTTTTGTTTACTGTATTATGATGAACCTACATATATATATTCCATTATACAAGTTACAAAACCTTTAAATGACCTCAGTCATATACTAACTATTTTGGCAAAACATATAACCTATATTAAAGGTGTGGTCAATCCCTTTGTGCTGGACTCAAACAAATACCAGAGGAAAATAACCAACCACGTCTCTTTTGGGAAAATTTATAATTTATATTAAAGCAGATGGCCGACGCCTATCACGTTGATACACAAAATAGTGTTTATATCATACATCAACTTCTATCATCCATTTACAATAAATCCAGCTCCCATAATTACTTTCTTTTGTTCCACATCTGTACGCACTCAAACCGCGCCCAATTCCACAACAGTTACAGTTTTATAAAGCACTAACAGCTCCAGAATTCAACTGCTACTACAGTCATTCAAGGCATTAGACACATGTCATTTGTATATACTGTTCAATTATCCCAAATAGATACAGAACCAGTGACGTGCGGTGAGGTCAGTGGCTGGTGAGGCACTGGTTAGTATCAGAGCCAGATATACAAATGCAAAACAGCCAAAACACATTCTAGCTCCCAAAGAGGAGGCTTCAGGCATTTAGTACATCAGGACAGACACTGCGATTAAGGACTGACTGGAAGCCGATTCTGTTCCCACAGAATTCTTACAATATGCCTTCTAAATTGCATTGGCAAAGACTTCCTAAATGAAGAATCTGCAGTCCTGGGTCCTTGTACCTGGACTTGTTTTCATACAGGGTTATTCAGAGAGGTGAAAAGCAGGAGAATGGAAAATTCTAGGTCAAAATAGCCAAACCAGAAAATTTTTCCCTTTCATGATCTGCTATTTTGACCTAGAATTTTCCATTCTCCAGTCATTCGCCTGCTTTTCACCGCTCTCTGAATAACTCTGATACAGGGCTATTCAGAAAGAGGTGAAAACCTTGAATGGCAGAAGTTAAAATTCTAGGTCAAAATAGTCAAACCAGAAAAATTCTCCCATTTATCTCACTTTCCAAATTGGCTATTTGGTCTAGAATCAGTGTTTCTCAACTCGTTTCCTCGGCCTGGTTTGCCAGATATGTGAAGCACAGCACAGGTGATATGATTTGCTGCTCAGTGTTTGCAGTATTCAGTCTGCATTTTCCCAAGGTGATCTGAAAAATCTAGCCTGTAGTGGGTCCTGAGGACTGGAGTTGAGAAACCCTGGTCTAGATTGTTCATTCTCCTGCCAATTCTCAAGGTTTTCACCTCTCTCTGAATATCCCCGATAGTGTAGACAGCACAATGATCGGGTATATCCATGTGCTGCTGGGGCAGTATATCCATGAGCTGCTGGGGCAGTATATCCATGAGCTGCTGGGGCAGTATATCCATGAGCTGCTGGGGCAGTATATCCATGAGCTGCTGGGGCAGTATATCCATGAGAGGAGCTGGGGCAGTATATCCATGAGAGGATCTGGGGCAATATCCATGAGAGGAGCTGGGGCAATATCCATGAGAGGAGCTGGGGCAATATCCATGAGAGGAGCTGGGGCATATCCATGTGTGCTGGGGGCAGTATCCATGAGAGCTGGGGCAATATCCATGTGTGAGCTGGTCTGGGGCAATATATCCATGTGTGAGCTGGTCTGGGGCAATATATCCATATGTGAGCTGAGGCGCAATATATCCATATGTGAGCTGGGGCAATATATATCCATGGGTGGGCTGCTGGGGGCAATATATAACTGAACTGGGGCAATATATCCATATGTGAGCTGGGGGCAATATATATCCATGGGTGAGCTGCTGGGGGCAATATATCCAAAGCTGCTGGGGGCAATATATCCAGAGCTGCTGGGGGCAATATATATCCGTGTGTGCTTTCACTGCCTTCGAACAGGCAACGTACTTGCTGGCAGTTGGCAAAAATTTGTGTGAGCATATGAGAGAGCTCCACAGCAATAAACCTCACAGTAATGTGCGCTGTGTGTATGAGCATTCAGTGTTATATGGGAGTACTGATTTAGGAGTAAGAGTAGTTAAAAAAAATCTGTAAAACTCGGGGGGGGGGGGGAAACCATAAGTTACCGCACCGGGTGACACCAACCCTAGTGACGCCACTGATTCTAGACCAAATAGCCAATTTGGAAAGTGAGATAAATGGGAGAATTTTTCTGGTTTGACTATTTTGACCTAGAATTTTAACCAATGTCATTCAAGGTTTTCACCTCTTTCTGAATAGCCCTGTATCAGAGTTATTCAGAGACCGGTGAAAAGCAGAAGAATGACCCTGTATCAGGGCTATTCAGAAAGAGGTGAAAACCTTGGAGAATGACTGGAGAAGTTAAACTTCTAGGTCAAATAGTCAAACCAGAAAAATTCTCCCATTTATTTCACTTTCCAAATCGGCTGTTCATTTTCCTGCCAATTCAAGGTTTTCACCTCTCTGAATAACCCTGATATTTTAGGCTCAAAAAAAAAAAAAAAAAGTTAAGCCATCGGTTGCCCCTGGCAAAACACACAGCGCATGTGAAAGAAAGGGTGTGTAAAGAGACTGGCACTGTAAGAACACACACAACTCTATATGCTGCCCCTATAACAAAAGTATTAAGAGGAGCCTGGCCACATCCATTAGGTTTCCTTAAAGCACCTATACATTTTGCGTCAGTCATATTATACTGAAGGGAAAGCAAGCCACTGACCCAACCTGACTTCTGCACACTGCAGGGCAGCACTTTCAGGCACTGACAGGGAGCAAAATGGAGATCTGACACCCCAGCCCAAAGCCAGTGACCCATGAAGCACATGCTGTGATCTGACTGCCCTGGTAGAAGAGGAGTTGAGAGCGTCTTGCTGGCAACTTTGCGTGAGTCCCCCACCTGTCCTGTCCCTCCCCAGGCAGCCTGGCTAGAGGTACAATACATCATACAGATTGGCAGCTAAGCACTATCTGAACATCAGCACAGAGGAAAGCCATGGCCTCTCTCCCCCCATCATTAACCCTCCCCCCGTGAGGTCACTTACCTTGCAGCTGGGCAAAGAGGGCTTCCTGCTGCTGCACCCCCTCAGATCCCTCTTGGGGGGCAGATGTGTTGTGCATTCTTCCAGCCCCAGTTAGCAGACAATAACCAGCCTGGGGTATAACTGGGCATCCCCAGCTGTGGAAGATTAGGGCACCCCTGTGCCAGGCTCCTGGACTGCAGCTCCTCATGCAGCCAGTCAGGGGTTGTCCATCATGCAATCTTTTCACAGCCTGCATTGGAGGGCTGCCTGGCCTAACTGCTAGACTTCCTGTCAATCAGAGGCAGTCCTCTAATGTAGGGGTTTTCTGGGAATGGCTTGGACCAATGGTGCTTTCCCATTGGTCCAAGCTTTCCCATGCTCTATCAGTGCCTGTCAGTCTGTGCGGCACTAATGAGCAGTGATCTCTGACGTGTGTGCACACATCTTGAGCAGTTTACTCAATTAGTGCAGCGGGGAAACGTCCTGCTATGCAAATTGCGTAGGCTGGGAAAACTAATGTCTGCAGAGGCAGAGGACGGAGCTGACAGCGGGGGAGCAGGTGAGTTTGTTTTTAGTTTATTAATTTATCACTTAATGGCAGGTGCGGCTGTGCCTCCCATGCCTCCACTGAGTGCACGTCCCAGCACAGAACAACAAAAATAACTACATATTCCATTATCCAACTTGCACTGCTAAAAGACTACTAGCATTCAAAGAAATAAAATCCTTATACAAACACATAATAACATTATACATTACAAATAAAGAGTTTTTTAATAAAAAAAGAACAAAGAGAGAAAAAAAATTATACAAGAATGTATGAGAAAGAGAAAAAAAGTTAGCAGGCGCTTTTGAAAGTCACTGTAAAAGTAAAGCCTTATTGTCTCCATTTCCTGTTTTTTCTTTTTTTTTTTTTTACTCGAGGCAAGGCAGTAAAGACACATAGAAACAGAGCAACTTGTAGAAAGAGAAGCAGTCCCTATACATAAATTACATATAAAAAACACAATATCAAAACTACGAATTACAAAACAAAGATAAACACATACATTAATAGTTAGTAAAGACAAACATTTAAATAAACAGACGTAATCAATGGCAAGAAACAAAAGGGAAAAAATAAAATACAAAAATTTAAAATCTGAAAGAAAAACAGTTTGCAATTCCTTTAAAATCAGCGAGCAAACATACAGCAATGCAGCAAAACAAATAAAAAATGTCAGCAGCGCGCAAGAAAATAAAAAATAAGAGAGGAAAAAGAAAAACTGTCTCTCAATGGGAGATAAAATCATTTTGCTATATGAGAAGACACCAAACCCAATCAATTAAAAAATAAAAAAGATATGGACGAGCCAGAAACACCAGAATTGAAGTACAAGATAGACACAGAACGGAGACAATACAACTAGAAACAGCTCTTTTCTTTTTTTATGAGTTCAATTTCCAGCATATACAATACACTATACACAGCACAGCGGGCGAGTTCAAACAACACACGTGAGGTCCTCAAACGATTTTTCCTTTACTACAATACATAAAGTGACAAAAACAAACCAAGACAAAGAGTCCAACCTTGCACCAAAAAAAATATCAACAAGCTCTGAACCATAGTTTTATCTTCAAGGAAAATAAACAAAAACCAAGCCTGGAGGCAAGTTCGCAAAATCTGAACAAGCAAATGTAAGGATACATTTAATTGTAAGGATACACCGAAATGTAAGGATACATTCGAATGGCAAATCCCACTTCAGACAACAACTGTTAAATTAGAAGTTTAAGCAAACAAAAACAAATTCCCTATAATAATTACCATTTATGAAATTTCAATAAACCTTTTTCTGTTTCTTCTCATATATCAAAGTTGAAAATGGGTGCGGCGCTACACCATGGCGAGAGACACCAAAATCAGCCGCAAAGCAATGTAGCGTCAGTCATGTCTAAAATATCCTTCCTTAGACAGACTTTTTATTAGATTTCAAAGAACTTATAGCCAATCAGCATACAGATACATTTCTACGTCAGAGTTTAACCAACAGTGAGACAAAATTACTACATATGATTCAGAGATGGCTTTTCTCTAGCTTACACTATCCACACACCCTTTTCCTGTTCAGACAGGAAATCAGCTAAATTCCACAGGCTAACATCTTATGCAAGTAAAAGACTTGCAGGGTTTGACACTTTAAATGGGAGGATGGGATTTCACACTAATGCAAGAATTAAAACTACCTATCATATTAAAATACCTTTCAGGCAGGAGGGAACTCAATGGAGTCCTAAGGACTCCAGCAAGTGGATGCTCATGGCTGCGCTCAGTGCTGCCGTGTGCATCCAGGATTTTAACGGGCGGTAACAATGCAGGCAGCATTTTTTGCGCCTGCATTGTAATCCAGCATTAAAAAGCGGGCGCAAGGGGAAAAATTGCGGGTGCAGTTTTTCCTTCCTTGCGCCCGCGTTTTAATGCCAGGATTGTAATAGAGCCCATAGTTTTTTATTCAGATAATGGTACATTATTTTAGGAAAATAACACAAATAGTCCGGCAGAGGTGGAGTGCAATTTGGCAATATGCCATAACTGTTGTATTATGAAGGCTATGAATAGATAGCTTGAAACACTGAATGGCTGGAAAGTGAATAAACCGGATGAAAACAGTAATATATCAGCTCGGAAACACATTTGAAATTTAAAAATAAACATTAAGTTGTTAGCAGTTGATATTCTCCAGGCGGGGCTCATAAGATTTACTCCATGATATTTCATGAACCGGCTCAAGAAAGTCCTTGACTCTAAATTGACCTCAAAATAGTTCTTGGTGCAGGCATGGTAACATTTTGTGGAATTATACCTTACCGAATTGTTATTTTCCTGACACGTTATCCACATATCTATCTAGTATCTATATATTGCTATGCGTTTTATTAATCTGTTATGTTTAATTCTATTGATATAAGCAAAAGGAATCCAAGGTCCAGTCATGGAAAGAACACAGTTATCATATGCTATATATTGCCTCCTGATTTATTGACCTGTACAGATACTATTGCAGAGTAAAGGTTTTTAAGCAGATTAAACACACGCAAATTATATGATCAGATTTTAGTAATGACTTAATAAATAAACGCAGTACCGGCTGGATGGAGTAGAGATAACATCACTGCTCTATAGAAACATAGAAAAATAGAAAAATGTCGGCAGATAAGAACCTTTCGACCATCTAGTCTGCCCAATTACATGGATACTTTACCTGGATTTATCTTTTGTTTAGGATAGCCTTATGCCTATCCCATGCATGCTTAAATTCAATTACTGTTTTGGCCTCTACCACTTCAACTGGAAGGCTGTTCCATGTATCCACCACCCTCTCAGTAAAATAATGCTGCCTGATGTTACTTTTAAACCTTTGCCCCTCTAATCTAATCTATAATCTATAAATCTATAATCTATAACCGTGAAGACACAGGTACAATCTCAGCCAGAGCACCTCTCCAGTGAGTGTCCTTGGGCAAGACACCTAAAGGTACATACTTACAATGCAGTATTGGCTGTGGAGTCCAGTGGTAGCGTCTCTCTACCATTCGACCGTGGAGAAGCAAGTCAAAATACCATTCAGCACATCCCTCCTATACAACTGCGGAGAAGTCTCTACTTTACGAGGAGCGGGTTCAACCTAACCACCAGCTCGCTGATTTACAATCATGGAAAGACAACTCAATCTAAATCAGAAGATGCCACCAGCGAGTGTCCTTGTGCAAGGCACCTAATGATATGGATGCACCTACCTCACAAAATACGTGCACATCTCATAGAGTGTAAGATCCCGTGGGAACAGGGTCCCCCTGAATCAGGTCATCATCCATGTGTGGTATTCCAATGTATCAACCCCTTGTACACTGAGCTTGTAAAGCGCTGCGCAATATGTGGCGCTATATAAATAAAGGATGATAATAATAATAATAATAATATCTTCATTATTTATTGTTCTGTGAGGGTGGAGAATAGTCAGTACGATTGTCTACCATAATCCAAAGCAGACTACTGAAATGTTCTCAAAAACATACCACATACCACAGAGTACCCCTGAATCAGATCATCATCCATGTGTGGTATTCCAATGTATCAAATGATCTTGTAAAGCGCTGTGGAATTTGTGGTGCTATAGAAACAATAATAATACATTCCTGTTGAGCCAGCTGGGATCTTATAGTACAAGAACACATAGGAGAAACAGTTGATGGTGGGTTTGATTGATAGTAGTCCTAGAATTGATCTGCAACTTTCTGCATGGACCTTGTGGCACGGAAAAAAACCCTAATATTCACTAAGATATGTGGCTTCACAGCAAAGTCTTTTAAAGTTCTCAACATTGAATGTATAGGTGCTCATATTCGCAGCCAAGCATAAGTTGTGTTATATGGTGGCTGACCACATCATCATCCTCTCAGCTGTATCCCACCAAAATTCAGCCAGATCAAATACAATTTACATGCTGAAAATAAGACACAGCATAAAAACATACTTAACATTCTTAAACATCCAAGACTTCGCAAGGGCAGCTCTGGTCCTGACCTACCTCACCCTATCAGACTCTCTCCTAATCTTTGGACCTTCAAGATGCTGCTGACCTATGTGGTGCTGCTGCTTTGTCCCCACTGTTTTGTAACACTACTGTTTATGATACTGGCGACCTATAAAAACTCCTTGTTTTCCTCTATCCCAACTCTTCTAGACTGTAAGCTCCTGTGATCAGGGCCCTCTACACCGCTTGTTCCTGTTCCTATTTTTGTGTGTAGATTTGTCTCGTTCCCATTGGTTATTATAAAGCACTGAGAAAACTGTTGGCACTATATACAGTTGCGTTCAAAATTATTCAACCCCCAATGCTGTAAAGGGTTTTAGGGAATTTAGTGTACATTTGTAATTGTATTCAGAATGAAATCCTACAAGGACTTTTTAAAGAACCATATGCAACTAAAATGACATCAATTGGTTTTGTAATACAGTAGTAAATGTTTCTTTTGTGAATTCTTCATTGACACAATTATTCAACCCCTTAAAGACTACCACTCTGAAGAACAGAGGTTCATTCAAGTGTTTTCAATCAGGTATTGAAAACACCTGTGGATGTCACGGATCAGCAATAAAGCATAATAAACACCAATTGGGCAGCTTTAAAATGACTGTGATACTCAGCTCCTTCTAGACATTTACTGGTGTGGTTACAAACATGGTGAAGTCAAGAGAATGGTCCAGGAAGTCCAGGAAGACAAGAGAAGAGGTGATTACTCTTCACAGGAAGGGCAATGGCTATAAGAAGATTGCAAAGATGTTAAACATACCAAGAGAGACCATAGGAAGCATCATTAGCAAATTCAAGGCAAAGGGCACTGTTGAAACGCTACCTGGTCGTGGCAGAAAGAAGATGCTGACTTCGACTGCTGTGCGCTACCTGAAGCGTAGAGTGGAGAAAAGTCCCCGTGTGACTGCTGAGGAACTGAGAAAAGATTTGTCAAATGTGGGTACTGAAGTTTCAGCTCAGACAATACGGCGCACACTGCGTAATGAAGGCCTCCATGCCAGAACTCCCAGGCGCACCTTGCACCCTTGCTGTCTCCAAAGAATAGGAAGAGTCGACTGCAGTATGCCAAAAGTCATGTGCATAAACCACAGAAGTTTTGGGATAGTGTTCTGTGGACTGATGAAACAAAATTAGAACTGTTTGGGCCCATGGATCAACGCTATGTTTGGAGGAGGAAGAACAAGGCCTATGAAGAAAAGAACACCTTGCCTACCGTGAAGCATGGCGGGGGGTCAATCATGCTTTGGGGCTGTTTTGCTTCTGCAGGTACAGGGAAGCTTCAGCATGTGCAAGGTACCATGAATTCTCTTCAGTACCAGGAGATATTGGATGACAATGTGATGCAGTCCGTCATAAACCTGAGGCTTGGGAGACGTTGGACCTTTCAACAGGACAATGATCCCAAGCATACCTCCAAGTCCACTAGAGCATGGTTGCAGATTAAAGGCTGGAACATTTTGGAGTGGCCATCGCAGTCACCTGACTTAAATCGATTGAGAACCTATGGTGGGACTTAAAGAAAGCAGTTGCAGTGCGCAAGCCTAAGAATGTGATTGAACTGGAGGCTTTTGCCCATGACGAATGGGCGAAGATACCCGTAGATCGCTGCAAGACACTTGTGTCAAGCTATGCTTCACGTTTAAAAGCTGTTATAACTGTAAAAGGATGTTGTACTAAGTACTAAGATTGAATGTCACTTGGGGGTTGAATAAAACTGATAATGATGTGAGCACAGAAAAGACATTTGTGGTTATTTCATTATAAATGTTATGTTATATTTGTCTGACCTACACGTGCCTCTTTGATTTAATTGTAAGCAAGATGACTGAATGATCAAAATCAATGTCAAACTGGCCAAAACACTCAATTTCAGTGGGGGTTGAATAATTTTGAACACAACTGTAGATGACAATAATAATAATAGAGCAGTATTATGGTTCCAAAACACCTGTAAAATAGCCCTAATTATGTAAAAACAGACAAATTGCAAACTGGAAACCAAGTCATATGCCCCTCCTTAGTTATGAATACGTACAGATTATACACATATACACACACAAATGGCAACCCTGCTAGTCAAACCTTACATTATGC
Organism: Leptobrachium leishanense; assembly: GCA_009667805.1. Classification (NCBI taxonomy): domain Eukaryota; kingdom Metazoa; phylum Chordata; class Amphibia; order Anura; family Megophryidae; genus Leptobrachium; species Leptobrachium leishanense. The sequence continues at coordinate 70,004,784 of CM019065.1, forward strand.
CAACACCAATGCTAAATGCATGTATCCCCATCTAGTTAACCCCTATACTACCTACCCATCGCAACCCCCTCCTAACCTACTATTAACTCCTACTCTACCTAACCACCAGCTAACTACAACCAGCACTATCTAAGCCCCTTAAATCTAGCCAGATTTTTTATTTAATGTTTACATTCAATAGATTCTTTTATTATTATTGTTATTATTATTATACAGTAAAACAGAGCGTGCCGAGCAGCCAGAGGCCCACATGGCATCGTCATGATTAAGGCCATGCGAGGCCGAAAAGTCGCTGTTTTTGTTGTTTTTTGTGTCTCCAATAAAAACTCACGTTATTGTCAGCCCAATGACCCTGTATTTTATATTATTTATCATTATTATCAGCATTTATATAGCGCCAACGGTTTCCGCAGAGCTTTACAATAACTAATGGGGAATGAGACAAAATTACAAACAAACATAGGAAGAGAAACAATAGGTGTAGAGGGTCCTGCTCACAGGTGCTTACACTATAGAGGTGTTGGGGTGCAGGAAGACAAGAGGAGATTTATAGGTCGTCAGGATCACTAGCACTAGTGTTACAGAAATGGTGGGGACAAGGAAGGAGCTTCAACCATGATGTGCGGCTTGTCAGCATCGGTACTTTGGTTCGCTAATCTGAAGAGATGAGTTTTGAGGGATTTATTGAAGGCCTGAAGATTAGGGGAGAGTCTTGAATAACAATGCATTTGGCCCTTATCTTTGGTTTTACGGACAAACAACCCGTGACTAAAATAAATAACCTAGTAAAAAAAGTGATGCATATAGAATTAATAATATGAAAAGATACATGCACAAAAAAGAAACATGGCTGAAAATTGAATATACTGCTGGCTGAGATTGACCAATTATGGAAGGAGTGTGCGTTTTTGTTCTATGATTGGCTGATGCATGCCGATCAGTAGTTTCAAAATCCACCAATGAGCAGAGTTCTTTCTTGTATCTCTCTGATTTGGCTGTTTTCTCAAGACCAGCCAAACTATTTTTTTTTCAGCCCGATTGCTTCAACATCAACATAATTGTTATTGTCATCTGAAGGAGCTTCCTACATATCTGGAAATATTACAGTATAAAGTGTAGGTTAAAGTGTAACAACCTTATAGCTACCAAAATAAAAAAACACTATTAAAATACTGAAGACATCGGGTGCTCCTTGGTCTTGTATCTGGTCCTAGAGATAAAAGATATTGATGTACAAATGTACATATCTGGAAATATTACAGTGGAAAGTTTAAGTTAAAGTGTAACAACCTTATAGCTAAAAAAACGAAAAAAAAAACCTATTAAAATATTAAAGATATCGGGTGCTCCTTGAACTTGTGTATCTGGTCCTAGAGATAAAAGATATTGATGTACAAATGAGTAATATCTATATGTATTATTGACAAGAGGCTAAATGAGTATATTAGAGAATATTCCTGCAAAGACATAGCGCCCTATTCCATAGCTGTCGTTAAAAATGAGACGCTAATGGAAAAGTTGTCCTCCCGCTGTTTTCCATTTGCTTCTCACTATTTTGAGCAAGACTCTTTGTCAGTACTTTGGGTCTCAATACTTTTGCGGTGTTTGAGGATAACAGCGCCAGCACTATGCACCACTGCTATTATCGGCTGCTTATGGACTCTTAGCAGTCTGTAAGGCTCCATGGAGTCAGGCACGATCCCGCTCAAGCTTTGCAGGAGCTCCCTTTAGCGGGGTACAGCCGGGACGGCAGATAGAGAGGAATAGAGGTGTGTGTTTCGTTTCAAAACAAATCACATTTTGTCCGAGTTTCGGCAATTCCTATAACACAAGTATTTCCAAAATGCGAAACGCATATAGGTATTGTCTTAAACCGAAGCGCTATATAATGAGTCACTTCAGATCGATTCGAAATGATTCAGCACCACAGACTAATGGACAAGGAGAAAAGGTGCAATTCAGTGCACTTCGATTTGTATATAAAGAAATCCTTCAATAGTTCTCTATGGGGCAATTTCGATGTTGCCTAGCTGCACGGAGCTGCACTGTATTTACCTGTCAATTGACCTGTGGTGCACCGAGATTTTTTATTGTCTAGCTTTTTTCTTTTGAGATTCTGGGGCGTTGAACATTCCCCGAGATTCTGAATATTCACCCTGAGGTCCTGAACATTCACCCAGACACCACGAGACTCTGAATATTCACCCTGAGACCCTGAGATTTTTTTTTACTCAGAGGAATATGGAAGAATCATTCAATAGTTCTTTATGGGACAATGTCGCTGCCACTGAACTGCGCTGAAATGCACCGTATCTCGCTGTCCATTGCCGGTGGTGCTAAATTGATTTGAATCATTCCGAAACACAAAACAAAATTTCGGACTAAACTAGGGCTAAAACAACTAATCGATTAATCGACAACTAATCAATGAATAAAATAGTTGTCAACTATTTCAATCATCGATTAATCGGTGTCGATTATCATCCTGTGTACAGCACACACTGTTTAGAGTCAGACTGAGTTAAACGTAAATAACCTCAGCGTCGGAGCTGGTTGGAGAAGACGCGCCGCTGCTTTACTCGGTATGATTTAGTTCTAGGGTTATGTCAGACACAACCAGTTTGTTTTTATTCTGTTTACAACAGTAGCAGAACTATAACACAAACAATAGGGTACTGCCACTAGGTGAAGGAGCTGTATGCATGTGTTTCATCCTTACTTGAAGCTGGAGTCCTGTGCCACCACCCCACCCTCCCTGCCACACCCTCTTTGGTCGAGAACTGCCATTCCCACCCTTTGGTCTGGTCCTTTTCCCCAAACTCCCTCCCACACTGTCACGTCCCACACAAAATTACCCAGCAGCATCGTCTTCGCTGCTCGCTGGCCGAACGCCAAGTGTTGAAGGGATTGCGGCGGTCACGTGGGACGCCGGGGGGCGGAGCCCAGCTCGATGATGCAGCGCTACCGGGTTTAAAACCACAGGCAGTCTATTTTCTCATTGCTCTGACGTGGTTTCTCATATCTTCTCAGTGCTGCTTATACTGTGTATATTCTTTGACTTACTCTCTGGCACTATTGACCCTGGCAATGACAGACATACTCTCTGGTATACTGACCCCTGGCTACGATTGACATACTCTCTGTATCCCTGTGTATACTCCTGTATATTCGTTACTTTATACTAGCATAGGGTATAGTCGCTTACCGACCATTTCGAAGGATTGGAGGGAAAGGGTTGATGTGCTGCATACAAGGATCAGATACCGAGTTCTTGGAGGAAACGCGACACACTCAGATCCAGTCTTTTGTCCATACCCATTAAGGCTAGGGTCAGACTGAGGCAGTGCGAACGCGCGTTCTGGCGCACATAATCACGGCCGCACTAGCAGCAGATGACGGGCAATGACAGCCAATATACGAAGTACGGTCGCACAAAAGTCCGGCCGCGCAACGCAAGTGGAAAATGAACGCATTTTTTCGAGAACGTTAAACCGCTGGTACTGACGTACAGAGTGCGCTGCGGCCGCATAGCAGCGTGTGTGCGTGATTAGGAGATGTCAGACGCTGCTAGTGTGCGGCCAACATAACGTTCAAACAGCCGGATTTCCCTAGACTTCTTTTCACCCCATCGTCATGAAATACGTCCAGAATTGCGCATCGTCTGACCACTTAAGCGTATTCCGTGAAAAAATGCGTGCGCACGCATCGACGTACATTTTGACGGTGGCCGCAGAAAATGCGCTCATCTGTCCCTAGCCTAACTCTCACACTCAGGTCAAGTCACTTGAGCAAAGTCACTCAATTCCACCTCCAGTCCCTCCTCCCACTCAGTTTGTTCATGAAATTATTTAAAAGGGACACTCTACGCACCCTGACCACTTTAGCTTATTAACCCCTGATTTCATGCTGGCATCATCATCTATGACCAAGTGCTTGTAGCCGCGTTCATTTGAGGACACAAACATGGGCTTAAGCTGCGGATGCAGCATCAACCCATCCCTTTGACCAAGCACTCGCATACCTTGTGTGAAAAGTACGCAAGAAACGCAATTTGCTTATGAAAAAAGGGGGCGGGGTTGTGGTTATTTATTTTTTTACATAAAACTCCTATAAAGTAAACAATTTTCTTTTTATCCGATGAATCGATTAATCGCAATAATAATCAGCCAACTAATCGATTATGAGAATAATCGTTAGTTGCAGCCCTAGACTAAACGAAACGACACAAATTTTTTCAGTATGCGCATCTCTAGAGAAGAGGTGAGTATCAGATTTTGTGGTCATTTTAAATTACTGTGCTAATTGTGCTATTTCTCTCACTGCACCTTTTCTTGCCGTCTTTCTCTCTTTACCTTTTCTTGCTGTGTCTCTCTGTGCTTTTTTTTTGCTGTACCTCTCTGCTGTCTCTCTTTGTGTGTATTTATTTATTTCCTTCCCCGTCTCTACAGTAGCTGGGGGCGAAAGAATTACAGATTGGAATGGTACTCAGCCCCACCATCCCTTCAGCTCACAGTGCAGGAGGAAGGAGGAGCAACACAGTCGCACGTGCTCAGTGCGTTTTTTATCTATACCTAGGTATGCACACTGATTGGTTAGCTCAAAGTGCCTCCTGAGGTGGGGGTGGAAAACGCCAAGACAGTAAAGCAGGTAAATATGAAAAAATATCATATTTACTTACTTTTTATGTCTGCTGAATGAGACTAAGGAAAAGGAAAGTCCTCACGTATGCAGATCTCAGCACGTTGGTGAGTGCTTCTCAAATATTTCTCATATGGACCGGTCCTGAAATACAAGAAATAAATCGCACATAGCGTAGTATATCCTGAATAATGGACCCTCCAGTATCCCAGCCAAGAAAATTGCTCACTTTTTCAAGAGCCAATTAGGCGCTGGCTCAGAACTATAACAGCATGAACACATATGTGTAAACAGTTCTGGTCTCACCACTCCCACATCTGATCTCCACTTATTCCATCCGCAGTGGACACCTTATTCAAAGGGGGAAGTTAGATCCTTGTGGAAGAAGAAGGCTCGGTGAACATATTAAAAAAGACCATAAACTGGCCAGATTTAATAAATAAAAATTGCACAATGCGTTTCGACCGTAGACTTTTTCAAAGTGCTGAATGAGACTTCTGACTCATTCAAAAGGTATTGCACTTTTTAAAAGCACACTAGCAAAGCATGCATGACCCTTTAATGTCAAACATGGAGGACTCTAATCCCTAGTGAACGTTATCTGTAGTGTTTGGATGTGCAAGTGTCACCGCCAGGATAAGTGACTTTAACGCATGCCTCCCATATTGCCTTCCTAACTCTAAACCTGTAAGAAATCACTTCGCACATCAGTTATTGCGCTATCTTCCATGAGCTTATTGTACTTTGTGCACCCTATACCTAACATCACCCTATGCCTAACATTGGGAGCACAATCATTAATTAGCATTTCGATAAGTAAGATATTAAAAAGTGCTAGCTCTAATTACTGCAGCAATGCAAAAGGCAAAATTTTAGCTACTCCTAAAAGCTGGTGTTAAATGATTTTTACAAAAACAGACCCCGAATAAATCTGAAATAAACGCCTCTCATCTCCCGGCGAGAACAGTGGCACGATCTGTTGCTTCTTGTCCACAGGAGCCGAGTGAGACTAGGAACAAATAGCTCCCTGTCTTCCTCCTTGGTCACTCTGTACCGCTGCGCGATCTTGCAAGAGCGAGATCACGCAGGGCTCGCGGCCCAGAAGCGAAACCCTCCATGGAGTCCTACGTAAGCGCTACTGCAAGTATCCCAGAGGTTCGCACTGTGTTCCGGGGCAAGGTGCTGAGACAGCGCCTACCTTGGAATATCGCGCTGAAATGGGGATGCTAAGGGGAAACCTGCGGGTGCAGGTTTTCGTCTTTAGTATCCCCAATTTAGCGCGAAGCACGGAATAGGGCCTGGAATTAGGTCCTCAGTTTGTGACTCTTGCATAACAGAAACCTGGGTCGCTCCCTCTACACCAATGATGGAAAGGGAAGACCAGAGAGGTTGGGTTTAGGAGTGGGCTGGACCAGCCTTGGCTCCCTATATAAACCCTGACTCCCAGAACAAGGTTGCTCACTCCTTCTGTTCTCCCCTGGAGTTAGAATGCTGAGCACTTTCCCTCTTCTACCGTGTTCCTGTTGCCGTACCTTGCTTTCTCCTACTGACCACGCTCCTTTGCTGCCCGCCCCGACCACAAACCTATCCGCTACCTGGATTACCCCTCTTATACCGACGCCTCTGCCTAAGCCACTTCACATCCTGGGTTCCACATTCCCCAATCCTGACAATATGTATCCATGTTGACCTATCATATAACCAGCCTCTATTTGTATCAAGCATCTCCTTCACCAAAAAAAGACAAATGTGAAGCTCTCTAACTCTACACCAATGGTCTTTCCTCTTGAGTAATGCCTGAACCAACCAAATCCAAAAAAATAATTAATGGCAAGTACAGCCCAGCTGCAGCTAATCACTGCAGACTACTAATGCTCCGCTTAGAAATGAGGGATGATTTCATGTAACAGCCTAGATCTCGGCTTCTGTTTCTGTCAGACATTAATGTGCTCACAGGGAGAAAAGAGGAGGAAATAACAAATCGCTGTTTGCAAACACTGACGTGCAATCTCAGACCATTAGCTTGGTAATTTTCTTTTTTTAAAACGACATTACACCAGGAAAATGATTGAGATCAATCATTTGCTTTTACTTGACGGTTTCACCCATGAGGCATTCAACAGCTGTATAGTAAATGTCAAGACATACCTGGGATGTCCTGCACACAGCTAAAGAACACAGACATATGAGGCCATTGGTAGATTGTAGCATTCCACTTAATTATAGTGACAGTGATAGAACAGTTTTCACAACATAATTTTTAACCATATTTTTTATTGTTGGACCAGGCATATCACAGAAAAACATTTGAATTTTTCAGTCAAGAAAAAGCAGGTGTATACAATATAAACAAGCCAAATTTAGGAAATCATACAATCCTGATCTAATCTGAGGTTACACACACAAAAAGGGGAGGTGATGACCTACTTTTCCGTCCAAGGCCCAGCAGGAAGTGAAAACAATAGATTGGCACAAAATTTAAGCCCATATTGACCAGGCAATTTTACCATTGTCTGTCCGAAAGTGCCCACTGCTGTTTTTACATTTCTGCGCTGTTTGTGTTTAGCTTTAATTTCCCTCTTACTCGTTTATGGAACCCACACATATTATATACCGTTTTTCTCGCCATGAAATGGACATTCTATTTTCATCATATCATATAATTTACTATAAAAAAGTTATGAAATATGACGAAAAAATTGAAATAACACACTTTATCAAACTATAATCCACAAAATCCACAAATCATTTTGAAGGGCACAATCCATGCACCTTGTGTTTTAGAAATAGAAACTAGTTATTAAATATAAAAAAACCTACAAACATTCTAGTAAAACCCTAGAGCACTGATGGCTAACCTTGACATTGCAGATATTTGAGAACTATATTTCCCATGCTGTTCAGGAAACGTGAAAGAAATGCGCTTCAGAATCCTTCCCATTATTGAGAGGACATGAAACCAGAAAAAGGAAGGATTTTTAAAATTATTTTATTTTTTACCAAGAAATGTTCTTACCTTAAAACACTAGCTAGCATGAGCTTAGGAGCAGGAAGAGATGTCCCCTGAGAGAATGGTTTTCCATTTTAGAAATGTTATTTTTAGTTTCAATTTGATGTTTACTTGAGTGTTTTGTCTATACTGTACATTTTCAATTTTTCAATAATGTGATGAATGCTTTTTAATTACCACAATATACTGTATCTCACATATTTATTCTCTTGGAGTGTCAGTTGATCATTTTTAGAAGGCAAAACTAGAGTGTGGTATTTGAACAATAGGAAAAACATGCTACAAAATTATTTTTTTATAGGAGTCAACATTGTAACCCCTAAACCGCTAGCCAAGCTGAAAAGTTACTCCTGCCTGTTGATCCTATTGTCTGTCGACACGAACCCCACACAAATATTACCCATATCTCCACTTCTTCCTACTTATTTACAATACGGCACCTCTCTAATTATCTCGAGTAAGAGGTTGAAGTCCAGATTACCCTCCAAACTCTTACAGAACTAAAACATGCCTATGAGAACATGTAAAAGGGTCAATAGTAATAATTGCCTACCCTAAAGTGTGTATCCATTACAGGTGTGCATTTGTTTCGTAACGAATCGTAATTGGCTTGAAAATTTGTTAATTCATATTTCGGAAGTACTTCTGAAATAACGAATTAATTTCATCTGAATTGAAATTTAAAACAAAACAGTATATAACAACTTTGATTTGTTATAGAGTTTCACAAGAGAACCATTGATTAAATGATTCCTGAGTAGGATTTGATTCATTGGGGTTTTATTTAGTAATCTGAAATTCAAATTGATATCAAATATCGAATCAATCCCAAATTACAATACAAGTCAGTACTAAAGCAAGCGACATTATCTGTACAGAATACAGAACCTGTATTCAGCACCATAGGACAATAGACAGCTCAATATAGCGATCCAAAATTCGAATCTATATCAAATATCAAATCGATCCCAATTTACAATGGGTTTAATCCACTATACCAAACAAAACGAAATTACGAAATTAAATACCGAAAACGAAATTATTTTGAAACTAAACAAAAAAAATTCCAGCCATGAACGGCTCTAGTATCCATAACATCATGACAAAATAAATATACTGTATGTGATGCTACTGAAGTCATTTGAGAAAATATATTGCTTAAATTAGGATTAGAACTGTGTTTGAGGCGGACTGGAGGCTCTTCTGGTTCATTGGAACTTTTCTGTAGGAAGCATCTTAAACAATCCCCCAACAATCGGCAATAGTGTAATTTCTGATTTCATTCATCCTCCCTTTCAGAAGGCTGTCCAGCAGTAGCCGACCGACCACTTTCAGAATAGAGGGAAGAACATCACTCTGAAGGTCTGTCACAGCATCATGGGAGAGCTAAGATAGAGTGTAAAGGGGTTAGACCAGGGATTTCAAACTCTGGCCCACCAGATTTTGATGATCTACAATTACCAGAATTTATGGGACGTGATAGATGGCCAGAGAATCATGGGAGTTGTAATTCAGAAATATCTGGGGGGGGGGGCCGTGTACGAGATCTCCAGTTTAGACCCTCAACTCACCGTGATCATGAAAATTAATGATTTGAATGGTCATACTGTAGAGAGTGTCTCTTTAATATTAAAACAGATTACCTGGTTAGGCTTGGGGTTAGCAGTAGGGGTAGTGTCAGCATTTCTTTTATTCATTTATATATTTCTTGTTCAATGGGTTGAGTTCGTTCAGGCTCTGGGGTTGAGTAGCGGATCTCACTGCTGTGAGAATGATCTCTTCCTGTGATCATGCCCCAACGATGACTGAATGCAGGGAACACCCACTCAACACCGGCACCTTCGAATTGCCTACCTTGATAAATGTGCTAGTTGCCAATCACATGTGGTTCCTGGGAAAGGCCACGGCTTTGAGGGATGGTTAATGGGGAAGCTTTTCCTTACTAGCTGTAATACTGGGGTTCTTGTTGCAATTAGGCCGGGTTCACACTAGCGTTTTCTTCTGCACACTAGTGCGCGTTATGACGCTCTTTATGACTTGCGTTCTAGCATATGATTACGCGGATAGAGAAAAACGCACGTAGTACGTGCACAATGCATAATGCGCGCTGAAGACGTCCGTCATGGAAACACCAAGGCACGACGTGTGTCAAAATTAACGCATTGTCTGGCGTCTACCATCTCTTCCGTCATAAAGTGCGTCCTTTTTAACGCACGCTAGTGCGCAGAAGAAAACGCCTAGTGTGCACCCGGCCTTAGAGTCCTTTTATATTCATTGTAACATTACCACTGATGGAGCCCAGACAGTTATTGAACCGATTTTTAGTAGTGCCACCGTAACATTTCTAGGAGCCGATCTACCAAACTTTTTTTCCCCATTCCAAAATAGGTCTAAATGTCCATTAACAAGAAAGGTCTGCTCTTTTTTCCAGTTTGTAAATGGAATGCTTTGATATGCCTACATATTGCACTAATACTATTAAACAAGATCATTTTTTAAATTATCTCTTAATTAATCTCTTTCCAAATTCTCTTTGAAATGGCTCGCCAAATATTTTTTTAACCTTTCTCACTTGATTACGCTGCAGTTATTTCCTCTTTTCTGCAGTCTTCCTTGAAGGAATAAATAATTTCAGTTCCCTGAAATTAGCAGTGGAGACTGATGAAATTTTATGATGGTGAGGCATTAGCATTTGACTCCGTGCCAGGTCTGCTTAGGTCTGGAACCTTCCAATACCCGTGCCCTGAATCCCCAATAAACACACTGAGACGTAAATACTGGAAATAGCATAGGCCACAGCTTTATTAATTTGAAAACACAACATACCATTTATTGTAACAATCCCTTCTTAATTATTTGACCCACTCCGCCCCGAAACCTGCGGAAGGCAGTTTAGCCATTAAATACCAGGAGCTCGTCGCCCCACCTGACCCAGAACAGGCAAAGCTCGTCTCCCCCAAGGCCCACCTGTTGGCAGCTTACTTCATTTAAATCTGCCGCTGGCAAAGAACCCCGAAACTGTGACTACACAAACAAAACCCAAACTCAATCTGCAACCCAGAACGAACTACCAAATGGCTGACAGGAACCGAAGAAGTAAGCCCCTCCCATTACCTCACCTATATACCTAGCGCGTTCAATAATGTTGCATTCCCGCCAATCAGGCATCAGTTCTCCACCTTTCTGTACGGCTCAGCCCAGCAGTCATTCTCCCCCTTCCTGATAGGTCCAGAAGGGACCTTTCCCAGCATGTTTTACAAACGGCTTCATGCAACACAATAGAATAGAATTAAATGCCTGCTATATGTGTGATACAACCCATTCCAGTTCACACATTTAATGAAGAGGAGCAATTACGTCATTGTTGCTAATCCACCACAAAGAGTTACTTTACTTCACCAGCATCACTATTACTTGGTAGAGCCTACAGTCATCCAGTCATTGTGTCACCACTACGCTCCCCAGTGATCAAAACCATATAGGCTGTTACAGGAAGAGCTTTACTTTCAATTTTGTGTTCTCGCTGTAATTATGCACTTTGAGACACTGACAGCCTTAGAATAGAAGGCAACGTCCCTGCTTAGAAACATAGAAACATAGAAAAATGTCGGCAGATAAGAACCTTTCGGCCCATCTAGTCTGCCCAATTACATGGATACTTAACCTGGATTTATCGTTTGTTTAGGATAGCCTTATGCCTATCCCATGCCTGCTTAAATTCAATTACTGTTTTGGCCTCTACCACTTCAACTGGAAGGCTGTTCCATGTATCCACCATCCTCTCAGTAAAATAATGCTTCCTGATGTTACTTTTAAACCTTTGCCCCTCTAATCTAAGACTATGTCCTCTTGTTTTGCTACTTTGTTTCCGTTTAAATATACTCCCTTCCTCTACCTTGTGGATTCCCTTTACGTATTTAAATGTTTCTATCATATCTCCTCTGTCTCGTCTTTTTTCCAAGCTGTACATGTTAAGATCATTAAGCCTTTCCTGGTAACTTTTCTCCTTCAAGCCGTACACCATTTTAGTAGCCCTTCTCTGAACTCTCTCTAAGATGTCTATATCCTTCTGGAGATACGGTCTCCAGTACTGCACACAGTACTCCAAGTGAGGTCTCACCAGTGCTCTGTACAGTGGCATGAGCACTTCCCTTTTCCTACTGCTAATACCTCTCCCTACACAACCAAGCATTCTGCTAGCATTTCCTGCTGCTCTATTACATTGACTACTTACCCTTAGGGCCTCTGCAATAATAACCCCTAAATCCCAACCCTCAGATGTATCAAATATTCTATATTCAGCCCTTGGGTTTTTACGTCCCAGGTGCATTATATTGCACTTATCCACATTAAAACTCAATTGCCACAGCTCCCACTATTTTTTAGTTTACCTAAATCATTTGTCATTTGGCTGATCCCTCCAGGAACGTCAACCCTGTTGCAAATCTTTGTGTCATCAGCAAAAAGACATACTTTACCATTAATACCTTCTGCAATATCACTAATAAAAATATTAAATAGAATGGGTCCAAGTACTGACCCCTGAGGTACCCCACTGGTAACAAGACCTTGCGCCGAATAAACTCCATTTACCACAACCCTCTGTTGCCTGTCACTCAGCCACTGCCTAATCCATTCAACAATATTGGAATCCAAACTCAAAGATTGCAATTTATAGATAAGCCTTCTATGCGGAACAGTATCAAAAGCCTTACTGAAATCTAAATAAGCAATGTCTACTGCACCACCTGTGTCTATTATTTTTGTTACCCAATCAAAAAAATCAATAAGATTAGTTTGGCATGATCTCCCTGAGGTAAACCCATGTTGTTTCTGATTCTGTAATCTATGTGTTTTTAGATGTTCAACAATCCTTTCCTTTAACATGGTTTCCATTAATTTCCCCACTACTGACGTAAGACTAACTGGCCTATAGTTCCCCGATTCCTCCCTACTACCCTTCTTGTAAATGGGCACAACATTTGCTAATTTCCAGTCTTCTGGGACGACTCCCGTTAGCAAGGATTGGTTAAATAAATCTGTTAACGGTTTTGCTATTACATCACTGAGCTCTTTTAATAATTTAGGGTGGATCCCATCAGGCCCCAGCACTCTTTCGAGGCAGCACTCCACTCATGTCATGTGTTATGGTTTGTGCAGCTGGTAAGTGGGTATGTGGCACAAAGTGACAGAGCTACGGCAGGCACGAATATTGAGGCCGTTCAGGTGTTTCTTTCACACAGGTCACAGGATACAGGAATCACAGCAGGGCAGATTACAGATACAAAGGCAGGAACAGAAGGATCCATAAAGACAGGTGGAGAATGCAAGAACAGAATGGGGATTATTGGCACAGTCTGGGTTGAGAGCAAGTACAGGATTCAGAAATCAACGTTGCAGGTCACAACATAACAAGTTTGCAGACTCCATCAGGGTTATTCAGAGAGCACCAAAATGTCACCGAAAATTTGGTACTCTCTGATTCGACGAGTCCGATTCACTGACCCTGTGGTGAATTCAGCATTCACAGCAGGATCCCTGAAGTGCAGTGAATCGGACGCCAAACTCCGTTGCCAACCCGCCACAAACCCGCTGGCTGCTGCCACCAACCCACCTGACAGCTGCCGCAAACCCGTCATCCGCCGCCATCAACAGCCGTTGCAAAACCGCCGGATAGTCGCCAAACTCAGCCGACAAGCCACCAAACAGATCACTGACCAGTTGCAGAAAAAAGCTGACAAGAGGCCGGACGGGTAATAAAAAAAAATTAATTATTGCAATTGTCGAATTTGAAACGTTGTTTGCAAAAAAACTACTGGACAAAAATGTCTGGAATTTACATATAAGATCCTATGAATAATAATAAAAAGGGCTGTTACAGAAAAAAATACTATTTAAAAAAAAAAAAATAGGAAAAAAATTGGGCCGAAAACTGACTAAAACATCCTTAATAAAAAGAGATTTTTTGCTGCCGATTAAAAGAATAAACCGTTTATTAGATATTAATTTAAAAAATGGGAATATTTTTAACATTGAAATCTATGGGGTTCGCCTGTTTAAACCTGCCGAATGAAAACACCGAACATCAGGGCATTTCACTTACATTTCTCTGCTGTTCGGTGCTCTCTGAATAGCTTAACCATTGCTTCTCTATGCGGAGTTTCATTGCCATCAAACAGGCACCATATTTGCTGGCAATTCGCCAAAATTTGGCAAACGGCCTGCTTTCTGAATAGCCACTAAAGTGCATCGTAGGGGGAAATTTCGGGGCCAGATTGTTTCTCTCTGAATAACCCCTTATGTTTATAGTGGAAATGCCCTTAAATAAAAAGTCTATGATTAGCATTCAGGCTACAGCTGTGGCTTCCGATGGGTGGGGCAGCAGGAAAGATGGGCAAGATGTGAAAGAGAGCTGCCCTACATCAGGTCTTTGCATCCTTTGTGCGTGACTTTCTGTGCCCTTCTGCTTTACAGAGCACATTAAGTGACACACGGAAAGAGAATGGTTGTCATACTAAACCACTCATATGAGCAGTTTGAGCAGGTCTAAAACGGCCTCATACGGGACAGTATCCGTAAACCTCCCAAGATCCTAACTCCCAAGATCCTAACTCCCAAGCCAAGATCCTAAGTCCCAAGCCAAGATCCTAACTCCCAAGATCCTAACTCCCAAGCCAAGATCCTAACTCCCAAGCCAAGATCCTAACTCCCAAGCCAAGATCCTAACTCCCAAGCCAAGATCCTAACTCCCAAGATCCTAACTCCCAAGCCAAGATCCTAACTCCCAAGATCCTAACTCCCAAGCCAAGATCCTAACTCCCAAGATCCTAACTCCCAAGCTCAGATTAGCATACAGAGAAATCTCGATATCGGGGCACCAGATGACTTTGAAGCCCGAGATAGCTCGATATCGGTAGTGAAGGGGTTAATGAATTAAAACATTACAGAAAAAAATGAAAATTTCCAACGTGCACATGTCTAATTATTATTTATAATTTTGCTTCGGAGGCTCTGCCCCTAGGGACGGCAATCCACTGAAAATATGATGTATAACATGTTTACACTGTATATAGAATGCAGCATAATATCTACCTCATATTTTTGTATGGCTAGACATATGAGTTTCGTGTTTTTTTTCCGTAAACGCTACCAAGGGATTCATATGTGCTGTTGTTTAAGGTTTTACTGGTTTAAAATTGAGCAATGTTTATGCGACATGCAGCACAGCATGAATATTGAATGAATAATGCGATTCTGGGGACTGAATTTTTATACTTTTTAATGAAAGTCCTGACATGGTTAATAATGCTCTCATAAGGAAACGTGTCAATATTTTTACAGCGGATTTTAATTTTTCTAAGACATTTTTGCTATGAATTCAACTCCACATTGTTGTGTTCAGCAGCTGTACCCTGAGTAAATTCAGTCTCCTACCTACGTCATCATAATTCTGTTTAAGTCTTTGAAACTGTTAATCAAACGATTATATTTTTCAACTATTAGCCGAATAGTTAACTTAATCATAAAAATTAACTATAATTATTGAAGTTATTATGTTTTTTCTGTTCCTTTTGAAGGGACACTTCCACCAAAAATGGAAATGTCCTTATTGTGTTTATTTTATGTTGCTGATATCTTACATGTTCTTTGTTTTTCTCTTGTTTCTTTATTTAAGAAAATATTTTACTCTATGTGTCACTGGGTGCATCCATTATTGAGATCTTGTGTGCTGTAAACTGCCCCCCACAGGATCTTTACCTCACTTGGTCCTCACTGTGTGGCATTGGCCATATAATGAGTTGTGTGGGATGTATTCAAAGGACATCACCAGGGGGTAGATTAGAAGTATTTTAAGATCCCTGTCATATCTCATTCAGCTGCCATCTCTAATCTCAGTTAGACTGGAGAACAATAGTCCTTCTGCTGCTTTATCTAAACATTCCATCCTCCACCTCATCAACTATTAAATAATGTAGATTAAATAAACAAGTGCCAGAAAGCAAAGCTTTTGGTAAATGTTGCCTCATGGGAAAACTACACAAAATGGAAACAAGAGATCAAATCTTAATTTATTTTTCCTTTTAACATGCAATTACTTCTAACAAAGAAAAAAAACAGCAGCATGTGTTTTATAATGTGGTTTTATTTGTACTGCACAAGTATTCTAGTTACAAAATATGTAAGTGGTAGTGTCCCTTTAAACTTATTTTAATGCCACCTCTAAATAACATACAAAACCTAGACGTATCTCCTATAATTTTCCTCATCTTGTGTACTGTTTATCTGAGTTATAGTAATCAACAAACACAATCTGTTTTAAACCATATCACACAAATTATTGCATTGTTCTTGTACATTTTTAATATTTATTTATTTATAAAGTATTTTTACCAGGAAGGATACATTGAGATTTCTCTCATTTTCAAGTATGTCCTGGGTTCAAGAACATTGAATTGTTAGTTGTTACAGAAATACAAAGTAATAAAATGCAAGATATTAAAAACACAAATATACAGATTAACCACTTCGATGCTGAGGACGCGCTCAGCGCGTCCTCAGCATTCCCGCTGGTATGCGGAGGACGCGCTGAGCACGTCCTCCCATTGGGGTCAGCGTTCGGCCGGGTTCCGGCCGATCGCTGGCCCCCCCGGTGCGGGCTGACATCCTCGATGTCAGCCGTGCATCCAGGACCGCAGCCGCCGGAATTAGGTGTCATCGCGGCATTCAGGCGCCCCCCCGCATGTGCGGAGGAGGCGCCTGAAAGGGAGGGGGGAGGTCCTTCGGAACTCTCTCCCTCCCGATCGGCGGCTCTGCGGGGGTTAACCCAGGCATCATTTGGAAGGGCACAGCCTGCCCTTCCAAATGGTGCCTGGCATTAACCCCTGGGGAGCTGGATCGCGAATCGGCGCTGAAAAGCGCCGGTTTGCGATCCTTTCCCGGAGCTGGCCGACATCTTGGATGTCGGCCAAGCCTCCGGGAACTCCCCCTGAGGACTGGCGTCATCGTGCGTAGCACGATGACGCCAGTCCTGGACTTAACCCCTAACTGCCACCAACTGTGGAGATAGGGAGTTCCAATGAACTCCCTATCTCCCGATCCGTGGCAGTTAGGGGTTAATGTTTGGTATGGTTGGATCGGCCAGAGCATGGCCGTTCCAACGATACCAAACACTACTGTGAAAAATGTTGTAAAAAAAAAAAAAAAAAAATGTAAAAAAAAATTATAAAAAAAAAATAAACACTTTTTTTTCTTTTTTTTTGTTAATGCAGCAATATTGTTCCCATTTCAATTATAATGTGAACAATGATGCTGCACTAACGATTTTTGTATGCGGTGCGTTTGTTAAAAATAGTGTAATTTTCCCCAAAAAAAATGTAACGAGACCCCATCTCTAATTTTTTTAACAAGCGCACCCCATACAAAATATAACCGCAATTGCTCGCATGTTAAAATGTGAAAAAAAACACTTTACACGTTGCAAATTATTGAAAATACATATTTTATTGCATTTTTTGTTATAATATACAGACATGACATAACGTATACATATAATAATGACATATTATGAATCTGCCGCGTCTGACGGAAAGAACGATATATAATATGTCTGGGTCATATACTAAAATAAGCCTTCAAAACACGTTTAAACATGATGAGCAAAACCGGTAAAAATGACCTCAGCACAGGGGCGGGAAAAGCCTCAGCAGCGAAAGGGTTAACAGAAAATAAATATATTCACTATGTTACATGTTTACAGGAGCATTCTGTATTGAGGTATGTTAATAGAGATCTCTTGAGTGACTTTAGACTGGGGGAAGATTTGATGGTGTCTGGGAGGTTATTCCATAATTGCGGTGCTCTGTAGGAAAATGAGGATCGAGACAAGCAGGGTTATTCAGAGAGCGGTGAAAAGCAGGAGAATGACTGGAGAATGGAAAATTCTAAGTCAAAATAGCCGATTTGGAAAGTGAGATGAAAGGGAGAATTTTTCTGGTTTGGCTATTTTGACCTCGAATTTTCCATTCTCCAGTCATTC
Organism: Leptobrachium leishanense; assembly: GCA_009667805.1. NCBI lineage: Eukaryota > Metazoa > Chordata > Amphibia > Anura > Megophryidae > Leptobrachium > Leptobrachium leishanense. The sequence goes on from CM019065.1 coordinate 70,022,468, forward strand.
TCCTGCTTTTCACCGCTCTCTGAATAACCCTGTCTTTTTGTATTGTGGTATTGCAAGTAAGGTGCAGGTCCTGGATGGGAGGTTATAGGATGAGGGAACTGCTGGGGGAAGCAATCTATTCAGGTAGGGTGGTAGCTTCCCAGAAATATATTGCCCGAATATTCACATTATATGTCCTATAATGCTTAGTTACAAATAAGGCTGACTGAACATCATGGGACATGTAGTTCAGAAACATCTGTGGTGGCAAGGCTTGCCATCACTGCCCGAGGCTTATGTTATCAACAGGAGCAAATTAGAGTTGAAAATTGGCAAACCCGGTGTCCAACTATTGAAACGAGATTGGAGGTGTGGGCTAGAGGTGCTTTGACTTATAGGACACAAACATTTTGAGTTTGCCACTCACAAAGAGCATCTATTGATGTGAACCCTGCCTCACAAAAAAACCTGGAAAGGTTCACAAACATATTACAAACAGTTTAGATATCCATCTGTCTGATGCTAGACAAATTGTCTAGAAATGGAGAAGGGCACACCACACAATTCTCAATGAGGTAAAAAGAAACCTAGAGTGTCAGTGTCACGGCCCTCACCGACGGCGCCGTAAAAAGGCCAAATAAGGTGCCGTTCCAGCCTCAGACATTCCAAACTGTGTTTTCCCTTTTTCCATGTCCAGGTGCCCAGGAATCCATACCGGGTTTAACCTGTAAATCCCAAACTAAGGTGTGGGCTAGGCCTGAGTCTCCTTTATAGTGGCAATCCACCTAGATGGAGTGCTTCTGCCTTGACTGAAGTCCCTCAGTTCCCTTGAACCAGCGTGCTGTGCACATCTCCTACCAGACCTGTCCCAAAGACCCTGCCAAACTCAACATACCCTATGTTATTGGAAATCCCATGTATGACCTTCTGCTTTGGACTTTGAATACTGTCTTGCCTGCTGTCCGCCTCGACCCATGCCTGAACTCTGACCGTGTTACTAGGATTCCCTCTTTTGGATACCTTGCCGGAGTCACCATATTGCCTGGACTTTTGCCCATCGTGTTTCCTGGTCCTCAGCCCCCTCCTTTGTTCTGTCTCGTTCCCAGTAAGTGCCCTTGTGTTTCTCAAGTTTCCCTGTGTTTCTTTCTGTTGCAGTCAGCCCTCTTCACATCCTGCCCCTCTGTCTCTTGTTAAAGTATTCTGTTTATACTCAGTCCAGTCCAGTTCCTGTCCTGTCCACCTGCTGTATCCTAGCCTGTGTTTTGTGCCTTGTACGTCAGTCCCATTCCTGTCTCGCGCAACCACCTGTTATAAGTTATACACTATTCAGCTATTCAGTGATCCCTATTGGTTTATCCCTGTTGTGATTTTCCTCATGTAATAAACCTTTTATCTGTTTTACCCTGAAAATCTGCCTCATTGCACTCTGTTACCGCACCTGGCCTTGACCCAGCAACCCCGGCACAACTCAGTCGTGACAGGCAGCTAAAGCCTTGAAGAAATCCTTGGAACTGGTTAAAAACCTCTAAAAAAATCTGTATATGGTCACAGTAGGTAAGACCTTTTTGAGAGGCAGATGGCTCCCTCTGCTGGCTGAAAAGTGCAACTACATTTAGATTATAAATTGAGTTCCGTGGCTCCATGAAGGAAAATGGATCTCAAAGCTTCTCAAACAATTTCAACACATTGGCTGTCTTGTGTTGAAATTCCAGTGCCATAATCTATAGATCTGCAAAAGAATTTAACCCCTTAAGGACCAAGGGTCTTTAAAGTCGATGCATTTATGACGTAAACGTTAGGTCATTGGTCCTTAAGGGGTTAATTTACAGCAAACAGAAAACCCTTGTATTGCTCCAGAGTTAGGCTATATTGGCTCTACGCAATATCGGGGCATCAGCACCTGCTTTTCAAGACCAACTGTACTCGATCTTGGTAGTGAAGTGGTTACATCAGCTTTATCAGGGCACATGTCTTCAATATGGACTGCAAATCCAGAAGGCCCATCAGTCACCTTCCATCAAAGTGCGTTTGCCCTCATTAATACCCTAATCATTACTATTAAAGAAACCAATTATCTTGGTAAGCTTCAGAGGTATAAATACATGTGAAATGAGAATAAGGTTATAACACTTCTGCAACACTGTAGAAATGCATATCTTGCTGCAAATGGGCAATGTAACTATGGACATATTTCAATTTCAAGGGTTTTTAAATGCTGACACTGACAGCAAAAATTATAGCCAAAGGGAACAGGTTTTTGGACATGCTTATACATAAATAAATGACTCCGTTACTAGTGGGAAAAAAATAGAAATCAGGTTTTAGTGGATGTGGTGATGTTCGGTAACGCATCTCACATGTATTTTATATAATGCCAGAGTAAAAAATAAATATAAAAAAATCTTTAAGGTGTTCAATGTGGGTGAAAAACAGAAATGTCTTGCACTTAGGCTAGGGTCAGACGAGCGCAGTATTAACGTGCGTTTAGCCGCACTTAATCACGGCCGTGCTAGCAGCAAATGACGTCCAATGCCGGGCAGCATACGAAGAACGGCCGCACGAAAGTGCGGCCGCGCCATGCAAGTGGCAAACGAACGCATTTTATCGAGAACGTCAAACCGCTAGTACTGATGTACAGAGTGCGCTGCGTCCGCATAGCGGCGTGTGTGCGTGATTAGGAGAGGTCAGACACTGCTAATGTCCAGCCAACATCACGTCCAGACGCAAAAAGTGTTTCATTGATGATCCGTACAAAATCACCGACGAAAATGCTCATCGTATGACCGCTATCGCGTATTCCGTGAAAAAATACGTCCATTCGTTCGAACGCACTTTTTCACGGACAACGCGAAAAATGCGTTAGTCTGACCCTAGCCTTATATGACAAAAAATAATAATTATCTGTGCAAATAAAAAAGTAATAAACTGTTATCTTTGTATATATAAAGTTACAAATTATATTCCATACGAAGCAAAAATTAAAGTGCCAATAAAGTATATCATGTGCATAAACACTGAAATAAACTTCCAACCAAGAGCTGTATTCCAAGTGAGCAGTGCTAATGAGTGGGGTGATTATGGTGAATAACCTACTCATACATCTTAACAGCAGTGATCGTGTATGTCCAATCAGCAGTTGCAGACACAGCAGCCCGAGATCGTGTTAACACGATCAGGGGCTATGCTGTATCATTGCCAATGGCATTCGCTTGTTGCAAATTCATTTCAATTGCCTCCAGGTTCCAGAAGGTGCCCCAAAGAATTTAGCACAGTAAACATGATGCCAGAGGTGCTAAGACCTTTTAAAACCAGCTGGGGAATGTCTCTTAACGGACCTTTCACCCAGCTGATACTGCATGGAGCTCAGAATTGTAGTAACTGATTTTGGCCAGCAGATGGTGACATCTGTCTTCCAAATAGGTTATTACAGTAACAAATGCATTATGGACACTATTCACCGTTCGAGGCAATTTCAGGGCCAGTTCGGCTCTCTTTGAATAACCCTGATAACAAAACATTGGCAAACAATGCTGAACTACAGTACCACTGTTATTCTTCCATAAAATTATGCAACTACAGCTAGTCTCTGTTCACTGTTGTTCCGCCGCTGTTAAATATTAACATGAACGTTAAGATTAAGATTAAATTAGGACAAATATCCAAGCTTTATCACTGCTATTTAAGACTATAAAAAATGTATTTATTCCAAAAGCAAAGTATCTTATTTGCGCCGAGTGATTTCTAGCATTATTTATTATAGTTTACAGACATTCCAATATCTTTATTGAAATGACACAAGTAGTACGAGCACCAGACTAGTACAAATCAGACTGTGGCAGTGAGAGTACCACCTTTGTTATGGACCTGCACACCTCTAATATATCAGACCTAGAAAATAAATGACATTAGGGGAAAAATGCTACTTTCCTTGCAATCTGCTACCCTAGGCCCATGCCTAGTTCACCTATGCAAGCATCTGGCCCTGGTATATGACTTTTAGGATATCTCAAGTGAAAATGACATTTGTTTTTGCCTTGGAAGAAAGATTTTTACTTTTTATCTGAATGCTGATTTGGGAATTATGTATTTACAAGTGAAAATCTGCTGTTATTGTCATGCTTTAGCAAGGATTCTGCATTTTTTTTTCATTTGGCTTTTTGCACTACTTCCTCCCAGTCGTAAACTAGAGACTCTGCATCATCCTTTATAACTGGAATTATATAACTCTTGACTACTGCACTTGTACAATGAATAATATCTGCTAAATCTGTCCATTCTCTTGGCCAAATCGCTTGCGTATTCTTGCCTTTGAACAAAGCTACCCTTGCATCCAGGAATGGCTTCTGTTGCTCTTAACGTCCAATCTGTTCATTGAACAAAAATCCTTATTTTTGTTCTTTTTCAGACTTCTCAGTCCCACCAACTCAACTCTCCTTATGTTGCTTTTGATTTGAGTATCAAAACCCCTTAGAAATTTAATATATATTAGAGGTGTGCATTCGTTTCGTGAAGAGTCTCGATTCGTTTGAAAATTCATTAATTCGTATTTCGGAAATCCTTCCGAAATAACGAATTAGTTTCATCCGAATTGAAACGAAACAGTATATAATGAAATTGATTTGTTATACTGTTTCACAAGAGAACCATTGATTGAATGATTCCTCTATGCACACTCGAGCAAAACGGTAATTTAACCCTAGCTTGCCTTTTAACCCTCATGTTTTGTCACGTGCGGGCACCGGGGTGGCACCGGGATGAGGGGGGTATGAACCCAATGTGCAGTGGTCTGCACAGATAAACAGGTGGGTATGGGTGAAGGATAAATGTAGAAATAAACTGACACTGACAAGATAATATTCAGAAGGATGGTAGGAATGGTGGTTATGGTTGCAGGAGCCAGGAAACAAAATAAGCAGGAACAAATAGAGATTTGCAGAGCAGCATGTAAACAGCACTTCGTTCTGTGAACACATGAGCTGTAATGAACCAGCAATGGTCAAACTGGGCAGAGCTTTTTATTCTGTGTGTTTAACTGTGCTACTGCTGGATGTTAATACTTAATGACGGTTCAGGGGTGGAACAAAACATGCAGCATGCTGCCAGGAACATCAGGGGATGGTGCTGAGATGAGGCATAACCCTAATCTAGCTGCAGGATTCGTTGTTTTTAGTGATCCTAAAATCAATCCCAAACTACAAACAAAATTATGAAAACAAATCCGTTTCATTTTACTGTTTCACACAGCACCCACGTCCCTGTCAATAGGCTGTGGTGCTGCATTTCTTGTATTCAGCACCACAGGCCAATAGACAGCTCAATATTTAACCATCGTTTGCATTGTAACCCTCATGTTTAACCCAAATCTAACAGTAATTGAGCAGGATTTGATTTATTGGGCTTTTTTTTAGTGATCCGAAACGAATCAAAACAAAATTATGAAATTATGAAAAGAAATTCCATAAACAAAATTATTTTCCAAAAAAATTAAAATTCAGCTGTGCACACTTTAAATAAATAAATATACATGTACAGTCAGGTCCAGAAATATTGGACATCGACACAATTCTAACATCTTTGGCTCTATACACCACCACAATGGAGTTGGAATGAAACAAATGTGCTTTAACTGCAGACTGTCAGCTTTAATTTGAGGGTATGTACATCCAACTCAGGTGAACGGTGTAGGACTTACAGCAGTTTGCAGATGTGCCTCCCACTTGTTAAGGGACCAAAGGTAATGGGACAGAATAATAATCATAAATCAAACTTTCCCTTCTTAATACTTGGTTGCAAATCCTTTGCAGTCAATCACAGCCTGAAGTCTGGAACGCATAGACATCACCAGACGCTGGATTTCATCCCTGGTGATGCTCTGCCAGGCCTCTACTGCAACTGTCTTCAGTTCCTGCTTGTTCTCGGGGCATTTTCCCTTCAGTTTTGTCTTCAGCAAGTGAAATGCATGCTCAATGGGATTCAGGTCAGGTGATTGACTTGGCCATTGCATAACATTCCACTTCTGTCCCTTCAAAAACTCTTTGGTTGCTTTTGCAGTATGCTTTGGGTCATTGTCCATCTGCACTGTGAAGTGCCGTCCAATGAGTTCTGCAGCATTTGGCTGAATGTGAGCAGATAATATTGCCCGAAACACTTCAGAATTCATCCTGCTACTTTTGTCAGCAGTCACATCATCAATAAATACAAGAGAACCAGTTCCATTGACAGCCATACATGCCCACGTCATGACACTACCACCACCATGCATCACTGATGAGGTGGTATGCTTAGGATCATGAGCAGTTCCTTTCCTTTTCCATACTCTTCTCTTCCGATCACTCTGGTACAAGTTGATCTTGGTCTCATCTGTCCATAGGATCTTGTTCCAGAACTGTGAAGGCTTTGTTAGGTGTTGTTTGGCAAACTCTAATCTGGCCTTCCTGTTTTTGAGGCACACCAATGGTTTACATCTTGTGGTGAACCCTCTGTATTCACTCTGAAGTCTTCTCTTGATTGTTGACTTTGACACACATACACCAACCTGCTGGAGAGTGTTCTTGATCTGGCCAACTGTTGTGAAGGGTGTTTTCTTCACCAGGGAAAGAATTCTTCGGTCATCCACCACAGTTGTTTTCCGTGGTCTGCCGGGTCTTTTGGTGTTGCTGAGCTCACCGGTGCGTTCCTTCTTTTTGAGAATGTTCCAAACAGTTGTTTTGGCCACGCCTAATGTTCTTGCTATCTCTCTGATGGGTTTGTTTTGTTTCTTCAGCCTAATGATGGCTTGCTTCACTGATAGTGACAGCTCTTTGGATCTCATCTTGAGAGTTGACAGCAACAGATTCCAAATGCAAATAGCACACCTGAAATGAACTCTGGGCCTTTTATCTGCACATTGTAATTGGGGTAATGAGGGAATATCACACACCTGGCCATGGGACAGCTGAGAAGCCAATTGTCTCATTACTTTTGGTCCCTTAACAAGTGGGAGGCACATCTGCAAACTGCTGTAAGTCCTACACCGTTCACCTGAGTTGGATGTACATACCCTCAAATTAAAGCTGACAGTCTGCAGTTAAAGCACATTGTGTTTGTTTCATTCCAACTCCATTGTGGTGGTGTATAGAGCAAAAGATGTTAGAATTGTGTCGATGTCCCAATATTTCTGGACCTGACTGTATAGCCAAAAGGTAAACTCGAGGTGCACTCGAGGACTTAATAAGCTATATTTTTTCACGTTTCTTTGCCTAAGTCCTCAAGTGCACCTTTTGGCTCTAGTATATGTATATATATATATATATATATATATTATATATATATATATTCCACAAAACTCGGATGCAAACGGAGACTTGTAAAAAAGTAACACAGTTATTGATGAAACATAAAAAAGCTTGACGTTTCAGTTCCCATAGGAACTTTCCTGAGGAGCTTTTTTACGTTTAATCAATAAATTTGTTACTTTTTTACAAGTCTCCGTGTGCATCCGAGTTTTGTGGAGTATTGTGATGGCTATCTGATCTCTGCACCAGAGCAAGGACATTTTTCTAGTATGTGGAGTCAGCGCCGGATTAACAGGTGATGGAGCAGCAGCTCCAGGCCCATGCCCCAGAATAGGCCCAGAGAAAGGATAACTATCGGGGTTATTCAAAGAGAATCGAAAAGTCACCGCACGGTCGGTGACTTTTCGTTCTCTACAATTCGGTGCGATTCGGCGATCCTACTTCGGCGACCCTGCGCCTACTTCAGCGACCCTGCGGTGTATTCAGCAAGCACCACAGGGCCGTCGCAGTGCAGGGAAAAGCTACCGCAAACCCGGCGAACACTCACCACAAAACCCGCTCACCGCTCACCGAAACCCACAAAAACATCTGGATTAACTCCGCCGAACATGCAGGAAAAACCCGACACGCAGACGAAGGAGGTGAAAAAAAAAAAACAGTTTGCTTGAAAGTTGGAAAATTGAAACGCTGTTTGCAAAAAAGCTGCTGAGAGAAAATGTTTGGAATTTACATATAAGATGCTATGAATGATAAGACGATTTAGAAAAACAGGAAAAATGTTTTGCCAAAAACCCCCCAAAAGAAACAGATCCTAAAAAATCTAAAAAAATCCTAAAATATTTTTAACATTGAAGCCTATGGGAATCGCCTGAATAAATCTGTCGAATGAAACCACCGAACAGCAGAGCATTTCGGCAACTTTTCCCTGCTGTTTGGTGTTCTCTGAATAGACGAAGCATTGCTTCTGTATGGGCATTTCACTGCCCTCGAAGAGGCACCGTATGTGCAGGCAATTCGCCAAGATTTGGCAAACTGCCTGCTCTCTGAATAGCCAAATGGCCAGAAAAGGTAACCGTACGCTGAATTTCAGTGTTCGGTTACCTTTCGGCCACAATTTGGATCTCTTTGAATAACCCAGTTAGTCTGCATTGATTGCATTTGGACCACTGTATCTCCACCTCCACAGAAGCTACAGGGTCATGTGAGGTATCACCAGAAAGACCAGACCGTGACCTTTCCAATGATACCAAACATGACTAGGTTTTATGTAACCATAAAAATAAAATAGATATTTCTTTATTTTTTCTTTCTAAGGCTAATGTCATATGAATGTTGTCTGAGCGCACTCTGTGTGCGTGCATAACGGACGGACGTACTGACGGAAGATACTGTAGACACCACACGGTCTGTTTTTGTTGACAGACGTAGAAAAAAAAAAAGGTATTATGGGAAACAAAATTAATATGAAAATTTTTAGCAATTTGAAAAGGTTATGAAAAGCCATTTTGTGCGTCAAGGTGCTGGACGTCGCATACGCGCTGTGTCTGACATCTCATCACTCACACAGAACGCTACGCAGACGTGGCGCACTCTGCGCATCTGTCTAGCGGTTTTACGTTCTTGCCTAACTTGCATCTGATTGCCACGTGCGTTGTGCATGCGCAGTTCGGTGCGCACGTACCTCGTGTGTGGGTCTCATGCTTCTATGCTACGACGGACGTTAAACTGTGCGGCAACACGGACGAGATCACTGCGTTTGTCTGACACGGGCCTTACACAGCAATACTTTTCACTTTACAATTATAAAGTGAACAATGATGCTGCACTAACTCACCATCTCATTTCTCATGTCACCAACAAGTGTGGAGGTAATGGCACAATCCGTTGTTACGAATTGTTACATCAAAAACCTAAATGCCACACTGCAGCGAAGAGCACTGGGGGGAACTTTGGAACCCTGTGTCACTAATCTATACACTTCAAGTGAGGTGTCATTGGGCAGGTCAGAGTCTAAATGTGACCATGTAAAATCTAGCAGAATATAAAACAAACCTTTTTTATGTATATATTTTTAGCTCCAAAGCGATGGCATTGTCCATTTGTCACGTATAAAATGAGCAATACCACTGCTACTACTAACCTTCTCATTTCCCACACTGGGAGCAAGTTCAGTATTTTATACATGGTCATATTATTCATAAAACACCATCCTCCAAAACGCAAGGAAAATATATATTTTTTTTAAAATGTTTGTTAAAATTGTATGTTTTCTCAGAAAAATGCAGTAACAGGTTCCCATTTGAATTTATTTAACAAGAATTCCCTATAGAATATGTAAGAATTGATATTATAAATATATAACCACAAAGGTTTGGATGGTAAAATTTGAGAAAAATAAATTTTACACATTGAAATCTGAATGGAAATTTCCTCACACAGTATCTGCCTGGTTAGATATAGCCGGATCTGCACTATTAATTAACCTAAAATATGTTTTCATTTAACTAAATTCCAAAAAAGCCCACCAAACTCTTCAGCTCCAGGCCCATAGAGATCTTAATCCAGCCCTGTGTGGAGTGTGCGGTTGTCTGGATTTATATATATATATACAGTTGTGTTCAAAATTATTCAACCCCCACTGAAATTGAGTGTTTTGGCCAGTTTGACATTGATTTTGATCATTCAGTCATCTTGCTTACAATTAAATCAAAGAGGCACGTGTAGGTCAGACAAATATAACATAACATTTATAATTAAATAACCACAAATGTATTTTCTGTGCTCACATCATTATCAGTTTTATTCAACCCCCAAGTGACATTCAATCTTAGTACTTAGTACAACATCCTTTTACAGTTAGAACAGCTTTTAAACGTAAAGCATAGCTTGACACAAGTGTCTTGCAGCGATCTACGGGTATCTTCGCCCATTCGTCATGGGCAAAAGCCTCCAGTTCAGTCACATTCTTAGGCTTGCGCACTGCAACTGCTTTCTTTAAGTCCCACCAGAGGTTCTCAATCGGATTTAAGTCAGGTGACTGCGATGGCCACTCCAAAATGTTCCAGCCTTTAATCTGCAACCATGCTCTAGTGGACTTGGAGGTATGCTTGGGATCATTGTCCTGTTGAAAGGTCCAACGTCTCCCAAGCCTCAGGTTTGTGACGGACTGCATCACATTGTCATCCAATATCTCCTGGTACTGAAGAGAATTCATGGTACCTTGCACACGCTGACGCTTCCCTGTACCTGCAGAAGCAAAACAGCCCCAAAGCATGATTGACCCCCCGCTATGCTTCACAGTAGGCAAGGTGTTCTTTTCTTCATAGGCCTTGTTCTTCCTCCTCCAAACATAGCGTTGATCCATGGGCCCAAACAGTTCTAATTTGTTTCATCAGTCCACAGAACACTATCCCATAACTTCTGTGGTTTGTCCACATGACTTTTGGCATATTTCAGTCGACTCTTCTTATTCTTTGGAGACAGCATGGGGGTGCGCCTGGGAGTTCTGGCATGGAGGCCTTCATTACGCAGTGTGCGCCGTATTGTCTGAGCTGAAACTTCAGTACCCACATCTGACAAATCTTTTCTCAGTTCCTCAGCAGTCACACGGGGACTTTTCTCCACTCTACGCTTCAGGTAGCGCACAGCAGTCGAAGTCAGCATCTTCTTTCTGCCACGACCAGGTAGCGTTTCAACAGTGCCCTTTACCTTGAATTTGCGAATGATGCTTCCTATGGTCTCTCTTGGTATGTTTAACATCTTTGCAATCTTCTTATAGCCATTGCCCTTCCTGTGAAGAGTAATCACATCTTCTCTTGTCTTCCTGGACCATTCTCTTGACTTCACCATGTTTGTAACCACACCAGTAAATGTCTAGAAGGAGCTGAGTATCACAGTCATTTTAAAGCTGCCTAATTGGTGCTTATTATGCTTTATTGCTGCTCCGTGACATCCACAGGTGTTTTCAATACCTGATTGAAAACACTTGAATGAACCTCTGTTCTTCAGAGTGGTAGTCTTTAAGGGGTTGAATAATTGTGTCAATGAAGAATTCACAAAAGAAACATTTACTACTGTATTACAAAACCAATTGATGTCATTTTAGTTGCATATGGTTCTTTAAAAAGTCCTTGTAGGATTTCATTCTGAATACAATTACAAATGTACACTAAATTCCCTAAAACCCTTTACAGCATTGGGGGTTGAATAATTTTGAACACAACTGTATATAGCAGGCCTCAAAAGTCCCAAGATACTAGCCAGGCCTTAAGAGTTACTCGCCACTAGTTGCCCCACCTAACTCCTATACAGCCATGCCTCTGCATTCCCACTCGCCCTCATGTAATTTCCACTCGCCAAATGCGAGCAGGCGAGTGGAAATTTTGAGGCCTGATATACAGTATATACTGTACACACACCTTGAAAAAGGCCCTGACCGGGCCGAAACGCTGTTTTTTTCTTGTAAACGTTAATAAATTTGTTGTTTTATTCAAGTCATAGAGTGCCTCCCACCATTTATATTCTTTTGTTATATATATATATATATATATACAGTATATACACACAGTGGCAAAAAAAAGGAAGTGGATCCTTCAGAAATGACTGCATTACCAGAGAGTCCCATAAAGGATGGATTTCCCTGATAAGTGAGTTAATCTCATAGGTTTAGGCATTAGTTTTGTTTAGGGAGGGACCTGTCAAATGGGGTACATTGACGCTTGTGGCAGGCTTACACATTACGTAACCACATCTTGTAGCTGAACCCCCATCTTTTTCAAATCAAAGTTAGTTGTTTTTAACCTCTTTAGATGTATGGTTGGGTTGAATGCTCTGTAATGGTATGTTGTGTGTGTGTATATATATGTTTCTGATACTTCTGATTTCTTTCTCCATGGACGAACCTTTAATCCAGGACACTGCTCCTGAAGTATGGTTTTATGAAACCTCTCACTGTGTAAAGCCAGGAGAACAAAGAACAATGCGGGATATCAATGTTACTGTGTTCACTTCCTACGCCAGGAATTCCACTACCATCCTCATGAATGAACATGTGAAGGGCAGTGGAGGACAGTGGGTATTTCATGCAGTCATGGGATAGCAGGGATTGCCCCACATTAACAGAGAAAGACACATCATGGAACTGACATACAACCTAGTGGTGAAATATAATCATACACATTTTGCCTTCCTCTATTGTTCACTTCTGTGCTGTTTGTCAATATTCTCCTACAAACTAAACATCCAGGATGTCTAGAAAGGAAAGATAGAGCAAGGTCGACATAAAGAACACTAAAGGGGTTATACAAAGAGAGCCAATTTGGCCACTGAATTGCACCGAATGATGAATTTCCCTGTGCGGTGCAATTTCGTTGCAATTTGGCTATTTAAAAAGCTGACAATTCGCCAAACATTGGTGAATTGCCAACGAAATACGGTGCAATTTTGTGATCTTTGGTGGCAGTGAAATACCATAGAGAAATTCCATTTCCATAGAGAAGTAATGGTTAATCTAGTCAGAGAGCGCTGAACTGCAACGAAAAGTTGGCGAAATGCCCAGATTTGCATTGGTTTCGTTCGACAGGTTTAAACAGGCGAATCCCATAGGATTCAATGTAAAACAATATTATCGTTTTAATTTTTTTTTTTCTATTTAACTGTTTATGCTATTCATTTTCAGCAGAAAGCCTCGTTAATTATTTATTTATTTTTTAGCACACCATGTAAAAAAAAATTGAATTGTTTTTGACAATTTCTTTTATTATCATTATTTTTAAAGTGTTACATTTTTATTCTGTACCAGACCTTTTTCTAATTTTGTAATGGGGCTTTTTTTTATTTAGACACATTTTAATGCATTTTTATTGGTTTAAACACCTATTAAAAGAATAGCAGAGTTCTGTTTTTTCTTTCTGCAGTTCGGCGGTGTTCGGTGGTCAGTTCAGTGGACGTTGGCGACTCCATCTTCGGCGCAGTTCGATGACCCTGCGGTGAATACTGAATTCACTGCAGGGTTGGCGAAATCGAATCGCCAAAGCACACTGAACTATAAAGCGCTGAAATTTCGCTTAAATTACGGTGCTTTCTGAATAACTCCTTTAACCCTTTCGCTGCTGAGGCATTTCACGCCCCTGTGCTGAGCTAATTTTTACCTGTTTCGCTCATCATGTTTAAATGCGTTTTGAAGCCTTATTTTAGTATATGACCCAGACATATTATATATTGTTCTTTCCGTCAGACTCGGCAGATTCATAATATGTCATTATTATATGTATACATCATGCCCTGTCTGTATATTATAACAAAAAATGCAATAAAATTTGAATTTTCAATAATTTACAGCTATGTATAGTGTTTTTTTTTCACATTTTAACATGCGAGCAATTCCTGTTATATTTTGTATGGTGTGCGCTTGTTACAAAAATTAGAAATGGGGTCTCGTTACATTTTCTTTTAGGGAAAATTACGCGATTTTTAACAAACGCACCCCAAACAAATATCGTTAGTGCAGCATCATTGTTCACATTATAATTGAAATTGGAACAATATTGCTGCATTAACAAAACAACAAAAAAAAACTTGTTTATTTATTTTTTTATAAAAAAATTTAAAATATTTTTTTATTTTTAATTTTATTTTTTTTAAAAAAAAAATTCTACATGGTCATGTTTGGTATCGTTGGAAAGGCCATGCTCTGGCGGATCTAATGATATCAAACATTAACCCCTAGCTGATACAGATCGGGAGATGATAGGGGTTCCAATGAACCCCTATCTCCACCATTGGTGGCAGCTAGGGGTTAACTACAGGACTGGCTTCATCGTGCTATGCACGATGACGCCAGTCATCATGGGGAGTTCCTGGAGGCTTGGCCGACATCCAAGATGTGGGCAAGCTCCGGGAGAGGATCACGATCCGGTGCTTTTCGGCGCCGAATCGTGATCTGGCTCCCCAGCGGTTAATGTCAGCCACCGTTTAGAAGGGCAGGCTGTGCCCTTCCAAACAGTGCCTGCCTTAACCTTCTGGCTCCCGGCGATCGGGAGGGAGAGAGGTCCGAAGGACCCCCTCCCTTTCAGGCGCCTACTCCGCACTTGCGTGGGGGGTGCCTGAATTAGATGTCATCGCGCCGCTGCGATGACATTTAATGGCCCCGCCGGGGTTCCAGATGTCAGCCCGCACCGGGGGGCGCAGCAATCGGCTCAGCGCATGATCCATAGCACAGGAGGTGCACTTGGCAGGAGGCGCTGAGCGCGTCCTTAGCAGCCAAGTGGTTAATGAGTGGCTATACATCTGGTGAGGTGTAGCTCCAAAACATGGAGGGCTGAGGTTGCTGACCACTGGTTGTTTAATGTATGGTTGGAAGGATGTTCCCAGTACAAAAAGATCAGCGATCCGCAAAACACAGCACCAATCAGTTGCCAGATAAAGCCGACAATCTGACGACCGGTAAAAACCCCCAAAACAAATGCTGTTTGCAAAAAAAAAAAAAATTGCCGAAAATGTCTGGAATTAACATATAAGGTCCTATGAAAAATAATAAGAATAATAAAATGGTCTGTTACAGAAAAACATGCTATTATTTAAAAAAAGGGGGAAAAAAATTGCCGTAAGAAATCCCAAAAAATGCATAAAGAATCCTAAAAAAAATTAATAAAGATATTTTTTGCTGCAAATTACATGGTTGAATGGTTTGATAGATACTGGATAAAAATGGGAATATTTTTTAACATTGAAACCTATGGGATTCACCTGTTAACCCTTTCGCTGCTGAGGCTTTTCCTACCTCTGTGCTGAGCTCATATTTACCGATTTTGCTCATCATGTTTAAATGCGTTTTGAAGGCTTAAGGCTAGGGTCAGACTGAGGCAGTGCGAACGCGCGTTCTGGCGCAATTAATCACGGCCGCACTAGCAGCAGATGCCGGGCAATGACGGCCAATATACGAAGTACGGTCGCACAAAAGTCCGGCTGCGCAACGCAAGTGGAAAATGAACGCATTTTTTCGATAACGTTAAACCACTACTACTGACGTACAGAGTGTGCTGCGTCCGCTAGCGGCGTATGTGCGTGAATTGGAGACATCAGACGCTGCTAATGTCCGGCCAACATAACGTCCAGACCCAAAAAGTGTTTTATTGATGATCCGTACAAAATCAAGGATGAAACTGCGCATAGTATGACCGCTATTGCGTATTCCGTGAAAAAATACGTCCATTCTTCGAACGCACATTTTCACGGACAACGTGAAAAATGCGTTAGTCTGACCCTAGCCTTAGTATATGACCCAGACATATTATATATCGTTCTTTCCGTCAGACTCGGCAGATTCATAATATGTCATTATTATATGTATACGTCATGTCCTGTCTGTATAGTATAACAAAAAATGCAATAAAATATGAATTTTCAATAATTTACAACGTGTAAAGTGTTTTTTTTTTCACATTTTAAGATCCGAGCAATTGCGGTTATATTTTGTATGGGGTGCGCTTGTTAAAAAAATTAGAGATGGGGTCTCATTACATTTTTTTTGGGGAAAATTACGCGATTTTTAACAAACGCACCGCATACAAAAATCGTTAGTGCAGCATCATTGTTCACATTATAATTGAAATGGGAACAATACTGCAGCATTAACAAACCAAAAAAAAGAAAAAAAAACTTGTTTATTTTTTTTTTATAATTTTTTTTAAATATTTTTTTTTTTAAAACTTTTTTATACTCATGTTTGGTATTGTTGGAACGGCCATGCTCTGGCCGATCCAACAATACCAAACATTAACCCCTAACTGCCACGGATCGGGAGATAGGGGGTTCATTGGAACCCCCTATCTCCACCATTGGTGGCAGTTAGGGGTTAACTCCAGGACTGGCGTCATCGTGCTATGCACGATGACGCCAGGCCTCAGGGGGCATTCCCGGAAGCTTGGCCGACATCCAAGATGTCGGCCAGCTCCGGGAAAGGATCACGAACCGGCGCTTTTCGGCGCCAATTCGTGATCCGGCCCCCATGGGGTTAATGTCAGGTACCATTTGGAAGGGCAGGCTGTGCCCTTCCAAACGGTGCCTGAGTTAACCCCCTGCACACCGCCGATCGGAAGGGAGAGCAGTCCGAAGGACCTCCCCCCCTCCCTTTCAGGCGCCTCCTCCGCACATGCGGGGGGGCGCCTGAATTAGGTGTCATCGCGCCCCCGCGATGACACCTAATTACTCCGGCGGCGGTTCCGGGTGCTGGGCTGACATCGAGGATGTCAGCCCGCACCGGGGGGGGGCAGGGATCGGCCGGAACCCGGCCGAACGCTGGCCCCAAAGAGAGGACGCGCTCAGCGCGTCCACCGCATGGAACGCTACCTGCGGTTGGACGCGCTGAGCGCGTCCACCGCAGTGAAGTGGTTAAACCTGCCGAATGAAACACTGAACATCAGTGCACTGACACACAGTTCCACTGACATTTGACTGCTGTTCAGTGTTCTCTGAATAGGTTATCCATTGCTTCTCTATTAGTATTTCACTGCCTTCAAACAGGCACTGTATTTCGCTGGCAATTCGCCAATATTTGGCGAATCATCTGGTTTTGAATAGCCGATTGGCCCCAAAGTTGCACCGAATGGAGAAATTCACAGTTCGGTGTAATTTCAGGGCCAGTTCGGCTTTCTCTAAATAACCCTGAATGTCTACCTTCTACCTGTCTTCGATTAAAATAGAAAATGAAAAGAACATAAGGATTTGGATTGCAAAGAAAGATTCTTTGTATTTGGGCTCGTTCTGAGCGAATACATCATAGGTGATGCCAGAAAGAGGTGGAACGCAGCTTCACACTGTATCTCCTTTTTAGCACTGAGGCTGATTATATCTTTTTGGAGCCTGGCAGACTGTTCTAAAAGTTCACAAATCCTCGCTGTTAAGCATTAACTTCATCACTTGCGATAATAACCTACAGTCTTTTATTGGATTTTCCCATATATTAGGGTCCTGGAGCCAAGAACATTATACAACAATGAAAGAGAGAATAAAAGAATTAAGGAATAGGCGACTATTTTGCCTCTAGAAGAATATACAATTTATTTCTTGCGCTATCCACCCTAAATCTTACCTTCTTTAGTTTCTTTAGTTCAGCTTCTCTCTTCTATAAAGGATCTTACGGAAAAGGTGGGTTTGTTGATTATGAAGGGTTTACTATAGAAATGATGTGGGTTTTTTAGTTGCTTATAAAAAAGGCGTATTAAAAAAGACGCGTCTATAAAAATGGTTCGTCCAATTCAGATGTGGGTAAAGTAGACGCATTTACCTAACCCTAGCCCTAATTTTATTCTCTAATCATGATTTCTAATCCTAGCTAAGAAAAAGTTCGGATGCGTTTCCATCTTCAGGGCGATAATTAAGGTCTGACTGTCTTTTGTATAATCCATTACCTGTTTTGTATATAAACATGTTGCTGTATGGGGATTATTGGGAGCATTCACACTGAGGAAAGGGCTTTACCCTGAAAAGTTTGTGGCTTTTCTGCCTCTCCATATTAAGTCTATTGGCTACACAAGTGGGCCAGCATTCAGCAGCTCCGGTGGTTGTCTTGTTTTTGGTATTGCTTATTGAAGTATTTCCTCATGCTTGAGGTGCACAGGGGGTCTTGCTCCACCGTGGTAGCAGCATCTATTTGACCAATTCTTTTTCTGTTTTGGGTGCTATAGACTAGGGTTGCCACCTGTCGGGTTTCACCCGGACAGTACGCGTTAGTAATCACGTGTTCAGGTTTCAAGCCCTCTCCCACCCGACACATGATTCAGACTGGACCAGGCCTGGACTGAATACCAGTGAGTGATTCTGTGAGTGGATATCATTGAGAGCCTGTGTGACTGTATACAGTATCTGTGAACACCTGTGCCTGTTTGAATGTATACCTGAATGTACTTGAGAGTCTGAGTGTATCAGTGTTTCTCCGGATGTATTTGTGACTCTGGCAGTATGAAAAACAAATCAGGATACCGGACATTGAAAATATTTTCTTCTGTGGTCAAGGGTCTCTGAAGAATGTATGAGCATGTGGTGACCACCCAACTCCAGGATTAAGAGAGCTTTAATCCACCCAAGTGGACGTATCAACTCAAAATGAGTCTCTTTGTCAGCTTGTCGCTCATGATTCTCATCTGGAATCAGTATTTAAGTGATTTTTCAAATAACTTAAAGAATCTATACTCCCCTCTTGTCCCGCAGTGCAGAGGACAGCACAATCCACGACCCCCTCCTGTTGTCTTTTGTGTAAGGACGGTTGAGACAGAGTACAGCCACAATGCGCACATGTGGCTGAATGCTGACCCAGATGTGTGAGCGCCATCAGAGGGAGACCTCAGATATCCATCATACACGAAGTGTGTATACTCTACATGAAAAAAATATATATGCCGTGAAACGGTTGAGCGTTTGGGTTTGGCTTGAAGGAAAGGTGTCAACCCTACTACAGACACCTGTCCCTTGGATCCATTTTTCTACTACAGATGCAGCAACATGAATAAAGTGTCCAATATATGCTATACCCCAATAATGAGATGGCTATTAGAAGTATTGTAATCTACATTGCCAGTCTTCTGTGATTACGTTGAAATATTGCTGCTTTAATCGGCTGTTTGAAATAATATATGGGCATAGTAGTGAAGGGAAGAGGGACTCTTCCTCCAAACTGTGATAAAATACCACATAGTAACCACATCGTTACGGTAAAGTCACAGCAGAGTTAACATAAACAACCATAAGACAGAAAGCAATGAGGTTAAAGGGAGCAACACTTCCCTTCCCCCAGCCATGTATATATGTTTCACAGGACAGTTTAATTGCGCACATTGATCACGCGTGTCCAGTGGCAGATGAAATCTGCTTTACAGCCTCCTGCCATACCACAAAACTGTTCCCAGAGGGACGAGGGAAGGATTCACAGCTGCTTTGCCAAAAATAAATAATATCCCTACAAATAAGTGAGACGAATGGGCTTGTGAAAATCATTAATTAATCGCTGGAGGGATAAGAGTGCAACTATTATAATACTAAAAAACAAATTATAAAAGGCAAGCGTGGATTAAAACTTTAATGTGCTACATGTGATCTGCAGTTATGCACATGATGGTCACACTGGGAAGCAAAATATAACTATAGATCTATATGCTTATGTTTTATCCGCGATGAGTAACAGCAGAATACGGCCATGTTCTCCTCCTTGGTGGTAAAGCAGAAGTGATTTATTAGCCAGGTTACACACAAGACCTAGCCTAGTACAGGTTGAGCACTCCTTATCTGGAATTCTAAAATCCGGAAGACTCAGAAGACCAGAATTCTCTGATCCATCCGTAATTCAGGATTTCCGAATCGGTGGCATTCCGAATGGGTGCTGATGCCTGGCTCCTGAGCGCTGCAACAGACCGCATCACACGTTGGGAGTCTCTGGGCAACCTTGGCGTGTCACATACCGCTCATAGTCACGCTAACTCCATGCATCATAAAACAAACAAACTATGTGGCGCACAAAACACTATAGATCAATGGATTCCCAAACAGGTGACCTTTCCCTTCACCTTATAGAATTACAGGTAACAGAAAACAATAGGGAGATAGCGCTTCCTTTACACCAATTGTGTGCGGTGTAATGTATAGAGAGGCTTACATGTTATCACAAATGGAATGTTAGCCAGGAATGTTTAGATCAATTATCCTTGTTTTCTTCAATGATAGCGATTGCCCTCATCAATTAAAGAAGATACGTAGCATAATACTGTTTATAGTCCCAATAATTAGTTTTGCGGGATAGAAATATGCACTCACAATATCCGAGACCTCCAAGCTCTAATCAAGTCACCTTACCGACTTTTTGGGCCACCTATCTACCAGCAAGCCTCATGAAATCGGTGCGTATCTCAAACAACAAGAGAGGATTCTCATAGCCAGGCCTCAAAATTTCAAGTCCCAAACTACTAGCCAGGTCTTAAGAGTTACTCACCACTAGTTGCCCCACCTAACCCCTATCCAGCAATGCCTCTGCATTCCCACTCGCCCTCATGTAATTTCCACTCACCAAATGCGAGCAGGCGAGTGGAAATTTTGAGGCCTGTCATAGCGCAACACACTAGTGCATAGTATGTAAAATAAAGTCATTTTTTATTCTTTTATTTCTCGTATAATATACATGCCAATAAATTCTATTATCCAGAAACAATTTCCTATGCGCATTATCCTTGAGTGTGGACAATACTCAAGAAAGGGTGAGTAGGCCCTTTTAACCATTTTATTATACATCCCGCGCACTAGTGTGTTATGCTATGAGAATCCTCTCTTTTGTTGACTGAGATACGCCCCGATTTTGTGAGGTGCTGGTAGACAGGTGGCCCCAAACAGCCTGTAAGGTGACTTGATTGGAGCTTGTAGCTCTCGAATATTGTGAGTGCATATTTTTATCCCACAAAAAAATTTATCGGGACTATAAACAGTATTATGCTAAGTATCTTCTTTTATTTACTGTTAAAATGTTACAATGGAGAAGGCTGAGGGGTTCAGGAGTTGGCGGAGGGATGACCTGCTCCCCCCTCCTGATGACTCGATGGCTGTGCTCAAGGGCCTCAATGCCTACCTGTTGACACTGTAGGAGGGGGACGACCATCCGGTTGATACAGGCTGAGGATCTCCCTCCCACACATTATTTTATGGGATTCTCCCCCATTTTTGCATCTTTGAGGACATTTTGTTTCCCTATCTTTTCTTTTCATGTTATATTTGAGGATACCTGTCATGATCCACCTGGGGTACTGTCAGGGATCACATATTTTAACCCTGGCAGCCCCTTTAAACCATGCTTTCCACAGGTTAATATAGACTTGCCTGTAACCTGTGCACACACAGAGGCTACAGGTTCTCCTGCTCTCTGTTAATGAGGCCTCCTTATAAGGAGGTCACACCCTCTGTCCTGGACTTCCTCATTTGAAGTTAGAACCTTGAACCTTACAGACCTGTGTCCAACTTGCTCCTTGGATCCCTATCTGCTGGACTACCTTCTGCATACCCCTCGAGTTCCCATCAGATCCGCTACCCTTCTGGACTCCTTCTGCCTCTCCAGTAAACTCCATCCATTGCTTCCCATTCTTCCCTCTATCTGGACTTTTCGTGTATGACCCCTGGCTATGGACATTGGAGTATTCTGATATCTGTGTACCTCGACCTTGGCCTGAAACCTGACCACGATTATTTGTCTAGCCCCTTATCTGTATTCCTTGCCTCAGACTTTAGTTTAGTTTTCTCTGTTTTCATTTCTGTTTATATCAGTAGTTATTCCTTATTCAGTTTCCTCCTGTGTCTCCTATTTTCTTCCTGTTTAATCCTTTCTCCTTTTCATTCTGCTCTTTGCTTCCCTCATCATTCTCAGCCTACCTATTTATTTACTTCTGCTGTTTTATGTTTATTATAAATAAACATCTTGTTTGACCCCAGAACCTGCATATTTCATTATGGCTCACTGCACATTGGGCTCACACCCGCACTCCATGCAGGGTTCACATGACAATACCGCGGACTCATGGCTGAGTTTCTTTTCTGCTTGTCATGCCTTTTTTTTTCTATTTTTATTATTTTCCTTACGCTGTGGTAGTGTTGATGACTTTATGTGGCCGGTGTGGCCTTTACACTATCTTGTTTCATTGTACGATGGCCTTTTTTACAAAAAAAATTGTAAATTTAAAAAAAAAAAAATGTTATTTATTATCAGTACTCAGAACTCCTACTTAGGCTCTTATGAAAACAAACTGTTGCTTCGTAATTTTCTATGTCAATATGTCCCATATCGAGGAGCCACTATTATACTATCAGGGTTATTCAAAAAGAATCGAAAAGTCACCGCACGTTCGTATTCAGCAAGCTCCACAGGGCCGTCTTAGTGCAGGAAAAAGCAGCCGCAAACCCGACGAACACTCACCGCAAAACCCGGCGAAGGCACATCGAAACCCGCAAAAACATCTGGATTAACCCCGCCGAACACGCCGGAGAAACCCGAGGAGCCGCCGATCACATCGCAGAACACCCGACGGAAAAACCGGACACGCAGACGAATGGAGTTTAAAAAAAAAAACAGTACGCTTGAATGTTTGAAAAGTGAAACGCTGTTTGCAAAGAAACTACTGAGCGAAAAATGTCTGAAATTTACATATAAAGGTCCAATGAATGATAATAAAAAGGGCTGTTACAGAAAAAACGATTTTTAAAAAAATCCCGAAAGATGCCTAAAAGATCCTAAAAATAAAGAGACTTTTTACTGCAGAATATTATAATAAACAGTTTATTAGATATTGAATTAAAACGGGAATATTTTTAACATTGAAGCCTATGGGATTCGCCTGAATAAACCTGTTGAATTAAACCACCGAATGGCAGGGCATTTTGGCAACTTTTCACTGCTGTTTTGTGTTCTCTGAATAGACGAAGCATTGCTTCTCTATGGGGATTTCACTGCCCTCAAACAGGCAACGTATGTGCAGGCAATTCGACAAGATTTGGCGAACTGCCTGCTCTCTGAATAGCCGAATGGCCAGGAAAGGTAACCGTATGCTGAATTCCAGCTTTCAGTTATCTTTTGGCCACAATTCGGATCTCTTTGAATAACCCTGTATGTGAATGATAATACATCAGCACTACATTACACTTCAATTAACACATCAGCTTATTCTCTCCTTAATTGTGTTTCTTGACTTTCCGGTGAGTAAGATCTCTGGACCTTGCCCTTGGTCCATGGTTTATAAGAGGAGGGCGTGACTGGAATATTAAAGAGGGAATGGTCCAAATGTGTGTTGTCCTTTCTGAACTACAAATACAAAAATTCAATACTGCTTGAGGCACACTGACTGCAGCCTGTGCATCGAAAGCCGTGACAGTGTTTCCTCCATGGAGGTCTGGATCTTCATTCTTTCTGGAGTCCTCCTCCTCCAGCCTGCACTCACCACCCCACCAAATATCATCCTGATCTTTGCTGATGACCTGGGCTATGGTGACTTGGGGTGCTATGGACACCCCACCTCCCTCACTCCGACCCTCGACTGGATGGCTTCCAATGGGCTGAGATTTAAGGATTTCTACACTACAGCAGCTGTGTGCTCCCCTTCCAGGTAACAGACCTGTCACCTTATACAACCTCATATGTATTTTAATTATAACATGCTTCGGCGCTGACATGTATCTGAATTTGCTAAAAGGTATTCCAAATATAAGAAATAGCTGCATGTTTCTCTCGTTGCAACAGCGTGACTAATACTCGACAAAAAGTGAATAAAACAGAATTTAACTTAAAAATGCCAATGTGTAGAAAGCATAAATTAAACCAAAACATTAAAGAAGCAATCAGAATAGTGAAAATAAATGCAGTATACAAATTAATTTATTTATTCATCAACTTAATGTTTAGCCCTTGGGGTAACCCAAAAACACAGCGATTTCGGATCAGGCTACGACGAGCAGACATTCCACCCGTGTCTGTCCAAGTAGGGCTTAAACAAACTACTAGATACAATATGATTTAAATATTGCAGATTAATTAAACATCCATATTTAGAGAAAAAAGGGGGATATTAAAGGAACACTCTACTCAAAAATCACCCCCCCCCGTTTTTTTATCCTAACCTATCCCTATTCCCTTAATAAATTGTTATTTTTTGGTTTTTTTCATGTAACTGTAATACTTACCCTAAAATCCTCTTGTTTCCAGCGCTGTTTTTTTTTTTCCATACTCACCTCCCTCCTCTTCCGCTCCCGTCCTTCTTGCTGCGTCTTGGCTTCTGGTTTACGTGAGAAGCGTGCATGCGTGCCTCTCACATAAGCCAGCCAATCGGCAAGCTTCCTCCCGGCTCCCTCTGAGGATTAGTGTTGCGAGCAAGGGGATGCGCGCAACACTAACCCTCAGAGGGAGCCGCCAGCTTCTGCGGTGAGTTAGAGACGTCATCGCGCTGAAAGCGCGATGACGTCTCCTACTCGGCAAAAGTCGGCAGAAGCGGGAAATATGATTCCCGCTCTGCTGACTGACAGCTGGGAGGGCGGAGTAAAGTTCTCCGCGTCTCTCAGCTGTTTTCAGCATTTACAGCTGAACCGCTGAGCGGACGGAGGGGAGACAGAGGGCAGCATACTCCGGGCATCATGACCACCTAAAATAGCTTAGGTGGTCATGTTGCCTAGAGTGTCCCTTTAAATGTCTTTTAAAGCACTCCCGAACTAAAACCGCACTTTATTAGCACATGCCCGTGTTAAAACACCAATCTCTCATTATAAGTCTGAGTCTTCAGTATGGCATTATTGCAGCGTAAATGCATTCATAGAAGTGAATGGGTTCCTTCAATAGGCCACTATTTCTAGCATTAAGGCTAGGGTCAGACGAATGCATTTTTCGCGTTGTCCGTGAAAAATTGCGTTTGAACGAATGGACGCATTTTTTCACGGAATACGCGATAGCGGTCATACGATGCGCATTTTCGTCCGTGATTTTGTACGGATCATCAATAAAACCCTTTTTGCGTCTGGACGTGATGTTGGCCGGACATTAGCAGGGTCTGACGTCTCCTAATCACGCACACACGCCGCTAGCGGACGCAGCACACTCTGTATGTCAGTACTAGCGGTTTGACGTTCTCAAAAAAATGCGTTCGTTTGCCACTTGCGTTGCGCAGCCGCACTTTTGTGCGGCTGTTCTTCATATATTGCCCAGCATTGGACGTCATTTGCTGCTAGCACGGCCGTGATTTAGTGCCGCTAAACGCACGTTAATACTGCGCCCGTCTGACCTTAGCCTAAATATAGCAGAAATATAATAACACTGATCATCTCTCACAATTCTAAAACTCATGACATATTAAGGGTTATTCAGAGAGAGACGATCTAGCCGCGAAATGTCGCCGAACAGTGAATTTCCACCGTACGGTAACATTTCGGGGCCATTCGGCTATTCAAAGATCAGGCAGCTAGTTCAGTGCCTGTTAGAGAGGCAGCGAAATCCCCCATAGAGAAGCAATGGTTAATCTATTCAGAGACACCGAAAAGCAGAGAAAAGATACCGAAGTGACCTGCTGTTCGGTGTTTTCATTCGTCAGGTTTATTCAGGCGAATCCCATAGGCTTCAATGTTAAAAACATTCCTGTTTTTATACAATATCTAATAAACCGTTTATTGTTTTAATCTGCAGCAAAAAGTCTCTTTATTTATTGGAATGTGGAATGTCTTTTCGTAGCCTGATCCAAAATCACTTTGTTGTTTGCAAAATATTAAAGTACCTCAAGTGTACAAAACACATATTTCTTTTTTTACAGATATATTCTGTTGTCTCCTCTAGTATCTTATTATGGTGTATCGTTGTATAGTGTATACAGTAACCTTGCATTACCTCTGTCCCATCCCACAGAATCAAGTGCACAACAAATAAGAAAGAATATACAAACCAATATTTTCAGTTGGCACTTTTCCAAATACACCTGTGAGCAATCTGTATTCACTGACAATGTTATCCTAACCAATGAGGGTTTTGTTTGCTTATAGAATGCTAGAATTCCTGCATATCAGAAATACACAAACAGGGTTACACAAAATGTCACCGACATTTCGGTGTTGTCTCATTTGCTGCACTTCGACGAGTTCAATTCGCTGACCCTGGGGTGATTTCAGCATTTACCGCAAGGTCCCGAAGCCCAGCGAATCGACCAGCCGAAAGCATCCGAAAAATCTCTGCAAAACCACCAGATCGAATAAGAAAGCCGCAGTACAAATCGAAAAACCGCCAAATTTGTCCAAAAAATTGCCGAAAAACTGTCGCATTCATTCGATGATCCACTGCAAAAACGCCGAATCAATCCGAAACAAGCCGACAAGCCACCGAACAGGCCACCTAACAGGGTAAAAAAGAAAGAAAAAAACCCGCAACTTTTAAAAGGTGGTTTAAAAAAAGTACTGCATGAAAATGCCTGGGTATAATATATAAGGTACTATGAATAATAATAAAAAAAGTCTGCTACAGAAAAAAAGTGGCATTTAAATAAAAATAAATCGGAAAAAAAAATTTGCAGGAAAAAATCCTGAAAAATGCCTAAAAAATCCTAAATAAATAGAACTTTTCTGCCTCAAAATGAAAAGAATAAGGCTGGGGTCAGAATAACGCATTTTTAACGTGCGTTTAGGCGCAACGCAAGTGGCAAACAAACGCATTTTTTGGAGAACGCAAAACCGCTAGTACTGACGTACAGAGTGCGCTGCGTCCGCATAGCGGCGTGTGTGCGTGATTAGGAGACGTCAGACGCTGCTCATGTCCGGCCAACATAACGTCCAGACACCCAAAGTTTCCTGGTTTGGATCCGTAACAAATCACGCACGAAAATGTGCATCATATGACCGTTTTTGCGCATTCCATGAAAAAATACGTCAATGCGTTCGGACGCACTTTTTGACGGTCGCTGCGAATAATGCGTTCGTTTGACCCTAGTCTAAACAATTTAATAAATATTTAATAAAAACTAACAGGGTTATTCAAAGAGATCCAAATTCCGTCCGAAAGGTAACCGAACAGTGAAATTAAGCGTTTGGTAACCTTTCCTGGCCATTCGGCTATTCAGAGAGCAGGCAGTTCGCCAAATGCTGGCGAATTGCCTGCACATACTGTGCCTGTTCGTTGCCTGTTTGAGGGCAGTGAAATCCCCGTAGAGAAGCAATGCTTCATCTTTTCAGAGAACAAAAACCAGCAGTGAAAAGTTGCAGAAATGCCCTGCTGTTCTGTGGTTTCATTCGACAGGTTTATTCAGGCGAATCCCATAGATTTCAATGTTAAAAATATTCCCGTTTTAATTCAATATCTAATAAACCGTTGATTATAATATTCTGCAGTAAAAAGTCTCCTTATAGATTTTTTAGGATCTTTTAGGCATTTTTCAGGATTTGTTTCCGAAAAAAAAATTCAGTTTGTTTTTTTAAATCTTTTTTCTGTAACAGCCCTTTTTATTATCATTCATTGGATCTTATATGTAAATTCCAGACATTTTTGTTTTGTAGTTTCTTTGCAAACAGCGTTTCACTTTTCAAACATTCAAGCGTACTGTTTTTTTTTTGTTCACTCCATTCGTCTGCGGTGTCGGCTTTTTCCGGCGGCTGCTCTGCACTGTGATCGGCGGCTGCTCTGGTTTCTCCGGCGTGTTCGGCAGGGTTAATCCAGATGTTTTTGCGGGTTTCAGTGAGCATTCGCCGGGTTTTGCGGTGATTGTTCATCGGGTTTGCGGCGGCTTTTCCCTGCACTGCGACGGCCCTGTGGTGCTTGCTGAATACAATGCAGGGTCGCCGAAATGGGATTGCCAAATCGCACCGAATTGAAGAGAACGAAAAGCTACTGAACGTGCGGTGACTTTTCAATTCTCTTTGAATAACCTTGTTAATTTTTTTTACATTGAAGCCTATGGGATTTGCCTGATTAAACCTGTCGAATGAAACCACAGAAAATCTGGGAATTTCACATTTCGGTGCAGCTCGGTGTTCTCTGAATATATTAACCATTACTTCTCTATGGGGGATTTCACTGTCGCCAAAGATCATATTTCGTCAATATTTGGTGAATTGCCAGCTTTTTGAATAGCCGAATTTCCATTAATTTGCACCATATGGGATATTCCCTGTTCGTTGCAATTTCGGAGCCAATTCGGTGCTCTTTGAATAACTGCGAAAGTATATCCTTATTTTTTCCAAATAAAAATAAGGAATGTACCTTGATGGTGTGATGATAACCCTAATTAAAAGAAAATAGGCACAAGGGTTTCTACTATCAAAATACACCAGTAACACACCCTACTAAACCATAGACATAAAGACATGATGGTCATAAAAATATAATCAAAAGATAGAAGACAGAAAGAAGAACTAACGTTCTGATTATAATCCGAAAATAATCCTGAGACATCGGATTCAGATTGTATAAAGCCTGCAACAATTGTTACCAACAGTAACTGTAAATATAAGACAAACAACTGTTGTGACTTTGCTCCGTGATGACAATCTATGAACTTGCCCAGTCTGTACTTCAGCACAAAAACGATAACACAATACATATTGGTCTAAAAAGTCACGCTTGGGAATATTATCTTAGATTTTGTACAGAAAAATAACTGATATGTTTGTGTACATGTACAATGCGGACGATACAAAGAATAACACACCCATATAATGCCCAGTGAATGGTTTTCAATGTTTCACAAATAGCCAATAAGGTAGTTTTATTAAGCCAATGCACAATAACTACTTATAATTTGTGTTTTACTCCTGACCTCCTCTTTCAGGGTCATTCACCAATCGCTGTAGTTTACCGGTGTTGTAATAAGGAGAACTGTTGGAGTGCCCTAAAAGGGAAATTCAAACGGGCAGGAGAAACATCATCAATGAATCTACTCCTGCTGTAACGGTAGCTATATCGCTTACCCAAGAGTAGCCGAGTTGGGATCTTTGAGGACAGAAGTATCTGTTTGAAATCATACAAAAAGGTTTATAAACTACAGACTGTATCAAGGAGACACAAGGACTAACTGAATTGTCTCTAAGCTCTGAAGGTTTTGAGACCAACAGATTACCTAGGACATATTCAGAAACAGCAGACGTGGAATTACAGTCCGTGAACTATTCAAGGTGCAGGGCAGTCAGAGATGCAGAAAACATAAAACAGAAATAAACAATAGTTTGTTATCGTGGTTTTAGCAAAACCATAAACATAAGTTGTAACCTGGGAAAAAGGACCCCAGAGGGTTGCAAACGATGCCCCTAAACGTGAAGGGATAGAACCCAAAACAGCAAGTGATCAACCCAGCAACCAGCAGGGGGTTGAATCACTAAAACAAGTGATGCAGCGTAATAAACACAATAGAGAGAGAATAGTCTAAGCCAAGCTGGGTCAAATAACAGGAGAAGGGATCTCATACAAGCAGGGTCATCAACAGTAAAGTCAAATCGATTTAGAAGTAGCGATGCGTGAGATAAACTCCACAACAGGGCGATGAGGCCATTCCTAGAGCCCTGTTTTAAAGCCTGTGGCTCCTGGTAACCACACCTGACCCCGCCCCCTCAGATGTCGATCTGCCAGCAGAAAGTGCTGGCATCCGACCAGCCAGCAGTCCCCCTTCTTGCCCAGACCCCCCAGGGGGCACAGCAGGGGCTGAGGATGTAACTCCTGCTGTTTGAATCCAGAAATGGCCTATGTTTATCATTGTTGCAACAATGGATATTTATGGTGCTTAGTGAATAACGTCATAAAGTATGATGTCGCTCAACAAGCAGCTGTGCCAGATTGTGTCACAGATCCTTGGTCTAGGATGTTGGTCCCTGTACACATAATCCTATCTACCCTTCCGATCCTTGAATGGGCGGCACAGCTAGCTATCTTCAGGGAACCAAATGATATGTAACCAGCAAGGGTTAAGAGACCCAGAATATTATAACAGACTTAGTTACAGGAACAGGGGTTTTAGAACCAGTCAGACGTGTGCCAATAACGATGCCCAGAGCAGGGACACTAGTACTTGCCAAGTTGTTACACAGAACAGGGTTGTCAGTCAGTGCCGGGTTGGTACACAGAGCGGGTTTGTCAGATAATACCAGGTCTGTACACAATGCAGGGTTGTCAGGGAATGCCAGGTTGGAACACAGTAAGCCACATTAACTACAGAGCGCTTAGAGAAGTGATAACCACGTCAGGGCACCGATAAGATTGAGCTGCTGGGTTTTAAATCCAGTGGGCACCACATCATCAAGCCACGCCTCGCCTCCTGGCATTTCACGTGACCGCGAGCCTGTGTCCTTCACTCGGCGACCGGCCAGCAAGCAGCGAGCAGGACACTGCCAGGCACCGGGGATCAACGTGGGACGTGACAGATTGTCTCTTACAGCTTGTAGATCCCTACTACACTAATGAGTTCTACAAAAGGCAAAATCCAGTACAATCCAGGACTTTGCAATACCTTACTTATCATAACGCTAATTACTGATTGCGCTCCCCATGTTAAGTAGAGGGCGCGAAAAGTACAGTAAGCTCACGCATGCTAGCGCAATCACTGATGCGCAAACTGATTTTTACAGGGTTTGGTGTTAGGAAGGTAACCTAGGGGGCATACGTTAAAGTCATTTATCCTGACGTTAACGCTTACATATCCGAACGCTACAGCTAGTGTGCGGTGCGTAATCTAGCCCTAACAGTTAAAAGTCCACATTTCCCTCCGCTATGATGACCTTTGGCTTTGACTGTGAGGTCTTTTTAACAAACATCTTTAGATTAGAAATAAATTCATTCAACCAATCAGCATCCTTGGACACTGCGATGCCTGCGGTGTGCCTTTTTCTACCTCCACAGTGTTAACAACATTATTTTTGCTGCCAACAATTCCGTTGGTTTCCACGGTGACTGCTCCATTCGCAGCACAATGTCAGTACCCCTGCATTCTGCTTATCAACGTCTACGATAGCAGAGAGGAAGGGTCGCTAAGAGGATACAACATATCCTGCACTCCGGAACATCCAAATATTTCTCATTTGACTCGACTGTCTCACATGTTCTTCTTGTCCCTTTTACGTTCTGCCCTTTGTGCCGCAGCACACTACATCCGTTGCGTTTTCAATGTCTCAGCTCAGCGCCAGCTGCACACAAACAGTGCTTCCTTATAGAACTTGAAGTGCAAAAATGTCATTGGAGACAAGCACTTGAAGAAAGCAGACTGTGCCTTTCGTTAGCTTCAGCGACACATCCACTTCACGCATCCCAATGTGCTAAGCAGCTTGCGAAGAAATAAGTCTATAGACTAGTCAAGATCTTAACGGTTTTCTGATAAGAGCTTGCATTTGTTCTCCAAAATACTCTATTTATATTCTAAAAATGTACTTTTTGATGCATGGTAACTGTTAATATTCTAATTTACCTTCCAGTCTATTAATCATTCTATTCTCACATTTATTCCTTCGTATCCACCTGTTATTCTTAGCATCCTCGTTCTCAGTCTGTGTCAGACACTTTTTCCCACTCCACTTTCAGTTCGCCAGGTTATTAACCCTCAATTTCGGATACTTTATGTAACTTTCACAGACGTTATTTTCTTGATATCTTTTATTTCTTCTCCAATGCAGAGCGAGTCTCCTGACAGGTCGATATCAGACCCGGAGTGGAGTGTATCCGGGGGTGTTTTATCCTGGATCTCGAGGTGGCCTTCCGCTCGGCGAGGTGACAATAGCTGAGATCCTTCAATCACAAGGATATGAAACGGCTATGGTGGGAAAGTGGCATCTTGGGTCTGGATTGAATGGGACATTTCTACCCACACGACAGGGATTTCAGAATTTTCTCGGGGTTCCCTACTCTCATGACCAGGTAAAGTATGAAACGAGGACACTTGGATTCCACTGAAGTTCACAACATTTTTTTTTTTTGAAATTTAAAATTTTTATTTGTAAGGCATGTCAGCAATAAACATAGTGGCCTCACAGGGCCCAACAAGGAACACGACAGGCAATAATATAATATATAAACAGCGCACGCGTAACTAGACAAGAAGAATCGGTACGCAAGAAAAAGCAGGGGCACCAGCGAGGAATCATCATATAACAAACAGCCGGGAAGTAAAAATAGGGGGGG
Source organism: Leptobrachium leishanense (assembly GCA_009667805.1). Classification (NCBI taxonomy): domain Eukaryota; kingdom Metazoa; phylum Chordata; class Amphibia; order Anura; family Megophryidae; genus Leptobrachium; species Leptobrachium leishanense. The sequence continues at coordinate 70,054,355 of CM019065.1, forward strand.
GGGCAACAAAAGAGGGAAAGAAAAATGAAAAAAAAAAAAAAACTCCTTCCTCGATGGGAGAGATAGTAGCCCCTCAAGGAGAAAGTGGTGCTAAGCAGCACACCCCTGCAACCTCACGGGCGGACAGGGGGCCACAGAGGGAACCACAGGGCAGAGGACATCTCGGGGCCAAAGGAACAGTGAGAGCCTAGGTGACCATTCCATGGCTCGACCGAGCTGTAAACCTACTTCCGTACCCATCGTTAAAATTATTTAAAAAAAAGAAAAGGGGGGAAGTGTGGGGGGGTGAGGGGAGAATACTTGCGAGACGTCAGTCCGGACTCCTGATCATTCAAGGAAGGAAAATTGCCAAAGTTCACAACATTTAACACTATGGGGGTTATTCAAAGAGAGCCAAATATGGCTCTGAAATTGCACCGAACAGTGAATTTCCTCGTATGGTGCAATTTCTGTTGAGAATGGGTGAGAATGGATGTTATATGTGTGTGTGTGTTTGGAGAGTTTCTCTCTGTGTGTCGTTGTGGGATCTGTGACAGATCTGCATGAGTGTGGGTGATGCCCCGGTCTGTGGGGAGGTTATCATGATCTGTTGGTGAGATGCCATAGTCTGTTGGATTATAGCAAAAGTAGCAGGAGCCTCAAGCAGAGAATGGTGCTGGTAAAGTTTATTGGAGGGGAAAGCAATCCCACAGGAAGTGACGTTTCAGCCAAAGGGCCTTAATCATACATCATGTGGGAATAAGGCCCTTTGGCCGAAACTTCACTACCTGTGGGGTTGCTTTCTCCTCCAATAAACTTTATCAGCACCATTCTCTGCTTGAGGCTCCTGCTACATTTGCTATATTTCAGTTGTCGGGGGCTGCGGCGCCCTTTCTCTTGGCGTTGACCTCACAGGGTGAGTAGGCCACCGGCTCCCACCTATGGTTGGACACAGCGCTCTTGATTTACGTCATAGTCTGTTGGATGTCAGGGTAAGCGGTGGAGGTCTGATGTTGGGTTGATTGAGTAAAGAGAGGAGGTAATGTTAGAAATGGAATAAGAATGGATTCCTGTCTAAAGAAGGTTTTAGGTGAGTTTGTCCAGTCTGTAAGAGAGTAGAGAGAGAGAAGAAATAGTGCATAAGTTGGAGGTAAGTGGATCTGGGCAGGGGCAAGGGATGATGTTTGTAGATGAGGTGTTGATAAATGAAAATAGGTTTTGTAGTGTTCTTTACAAAAGTAGGAAACAGAAGAGAATCCAGTCTGTTCCCAATTTTCTAGGAAGTCAAACTATTTGTAGTAGTATAGGGACCCACCCTTGCTGTTGTGTGAGTTAAGGTATTAGATGCCCAAAGTGGAATCACTGTCAAAACCCAAAAATAATGCACAGAAAATGAAAAAATGTCCCAAACATGTTTGTAAACACCCAAAAAACCCAATTTAAGTACACCAGAAAGGCCACATCGCTATCTCTAAAGTGACAAGCATGCCAGACTTTAGTAGAAATTGGCTCCAGTTTTATTCCCTCTGTGTGAAATATCGACACCGTTCTGATTCCTTTTATGTAAAAATTGAGAAACTCCCATGGCACACCTGTTCTGCCCATTGACAAACCAATGAAGACAGCAATCCCAGTTCCTCAATGAGAATGAGACCCTCAGAGCAAGAAAATGTATGTGGCCAAAACTGATAAACGTGTACTGGACATGCTATACACGTAGCACATTTCGCCTTTTGATATGCAAGTTGCCAAAATCACAAAACTAAATGTCGACTAAATGTCGGTAAGAACATGCAAGTGAATTTAACTGAAAGAAATTAAGCTAACGATAACAATAATGGTTATCCGATCATGATATCGCGCCGATAGTCACAACTCTTGTAGCCAGTGGTGGTTTATAGTATTTAGTTTGCCACTCACAGATGGCTTTTTTTTTTTATTCGCTCGTCTATTACTGTGATGTGCTACTTTGTACCTTTGATTTTATTCCTCTCAACATGGACAACTTCCTTTGTGCTATTAACGCCCAGCTGCTAATAATGAAGAAAGGTATTCTCTTAGCAGGCAGGGTGACCAGCTTTGATTGGCAATGCTATGTAGTGAAATAATTCCTAATCATATTTGTTCTTGTAATTATTAGTCCTATGTCTGTGAATAATTTGTATAAAGTATTTGTTTACAAAAATAGAAGAAGAAGTTGTTGACACCTGTGGTTTGTTTCTAAGAACATTTCAATATTCTGCTTGGATTATGGTAGACAATTGTACTGACTATTTTCCACCCTCACAGAACAATAAATCGTGAAGACACTAATTATTTTTTTATTATTATTATCCTTTATTTATATAGCGCCACATATTCCACAGCGCTTTACAAGTTCAAAGTACAAACAGTTGATACATTAGAATACCACATATGGAGGATACGGCCTGATTCAGGGGGAACCTGTTCCCAAGGGATTTTACAATCTATGAGACCTACAAGTATTTTATGAGGTTGGCGCATCCATATAATTAGGTGTCTTGCCCAAGGACACTCGCTGGTGGAGTCTTCTGAGTGGGATCAAGTCGTCTTTCCATGATTATAGATCAGCGACCTGGTTGTTAGGTTGAAGCTTCTTTTCGTAAAGTCGAGACTTGCTTCTCCACAGTTGTATTGGAGGGATGTGCTGAATGGGTTTTGACTTACTTCGTCACGGTTGAAAGGTAGAGATGTCAACACTGGACTTCACAGCCGATATTGGGCCATATTACATACTTGGTGCTAACTTAACAGCTCCATAGGCTATATTGTCTCTGGTAAGTTTACAACTGCTCTGGTTAAGTTAGCACAAACTATGTAATATGGCCCATTTTGTGGTAGGCATGTACCATTAGGTGTCTTGCCTAGGACACTTAATGGTGAGGTGCACTGGATCGAACCTGGTTCTCCATGGTTATAAAGCAGTGATGCCAACTCTACTCCATCCAGTTGGTACAACATATGTATCTTCCTCTGCTAAAAAATACATCTAGTCTGAAATTATGATTGCAATGTTCTGTTTCACACATTTTCCAGGGTCCATGTCGAACCCTCACCTGTTTCCCACCAGACATAAAGTGCTATGGGACATGTGATGTTGGAGAGGCTCCACTCCCCATATTCCTGAATGAAGAGATTGTCCAGCAGCCAGTGGACTTTACCACGCTCATCCCGATGTACTTGGAATTCAGCAAATCCATCATCCACAAAGCTGTGGACAACCAGAAGCCTTTCTTTTTGTATTATGCTGCACATGTGAGTGAATGCGTTATACGATACAACCACAGTGTTCCTTTCAAATGAGAAATCAGTCCTTTTACATGAGAGAATTCCATCTTTAATCACATTCATACCACAAGATTTTTATACAGAGGCATGGCTTTATACATTGTACAGGGTGATTCATAAACACCCGAACCCAAAGATTTTGTTATAGATCTTAAACAACTAAATGGAAATGAATGAGAGTTTCAGGAATTGCACCTCTTCTTATGTTGAGCATATGTGATCACAGCAAGTCCTGGAAGCGGCCCCTATTTTCTGTTAGAAACAACATGAAGCGCCGTATTGATATGTGCCTAACGCATCTCAATACTGTATCATCAATGGGGTTATTCGCAAAGCACCGAACTTGCCACCGTTCGGTGCAATTTCGTGGCAGTTTGTCTGTTCACAAAGCTGTCAATTATTCAAATACAGGTGAATTGAAGGCGATATACAGCGCAACTTCGGAGACCTTCAGTGATCTTCGGTGGCAGCGAAACTGTCCCATAGAGAAGTAGTAGTTAACTATTTAGAGAATGCCGAACTGCACCGAAGTGTCAGTGAAATGGCCAGATTTTCAGTGATTCAGTTTGATGCGTTTAAACAGGCGAATCTCATAGGATTCAATGTATAAAAAAGTAATGTCATTTTTAATTTTAAAAAAAGTTTATTCTTTTCAATTTCAGCAAAAAGCCTTTTTATATATTTTTCAGAACACCTTTCTCTATTATTTGTATTTTTAGACAGAAATTTTGTTTCTCAATTTTTTTTAAAATGTGTTTTTTTTTTATTCTGTAACAGACCTTTTTATAATGTTTTAAAAGGACCTTTTTATAATATAAACCAATAAAAATGCACTAAAATGTGTCTAAACACCTATTAGGAGTATAGGAGAGTTTGTTTTTTTTAAAATTCAGTTCAGTGGATTTTGCCAAGACCACTTCACCGTCCTTAAGGCTGGCGTCAGACGAGCGTCACGCAACAAGTGTCCGTTATCCAAGCCTCTCCGACAAAGCGCTAGGATGTGCGTTGACGGAGCTGCGAAGCGCGATTCTCCATAGGAGGATCGAGCCTTGCAGCGTTGAGGGAGCTCAGCGAGGTGGCCAGACGGGCTTCGAGTGGATGGAATGTCCACTCTCACGGACGTTCCTTCTGCTCTCCAAAGACGCTCATCTGACACTAGCATTAGTGGTCTTCGATGCTCTTCAACGACATTCGCCAACTTTTTCATGGGGCTTCGGCGAATCCATCTTTGGCGCAATACGGTGACTCTACGGTGAATAGTGTTCTTTATTTTACTTTTCTTCTTTCAGACAGAATAGGAGCATTGAGTATACCCTTGTAATAGGTCGTGAACCTGTTCTACTAGCATATTTGTGCTAAATCCTAGCTTGTAATTGGGTTTTAAATCTGTTATTCAGACTGTTGCTTTATGGACTAAAACTTTCACAAACATGACAATGACAGAATACATCGTTTGTCCACAGCACACACATTACCCTCAGTTTGCGAGTGCCAAGTACACTGGCACCTCTGTAAGAGGAAGGTATGGGGATGCTCTCGCAGAATTTGATGGATCGATAGGCGAGCTCCTGGAGGCTGTACGTGACAATGGGGCTCTGGAAAACACGCTCTTCTTCTTCACTTCCGACAATGGGTCAGTCTCAAATAACTTTATTTTTGGGCAGACTTTTTTTTACCCCTTTCACGATGACTGACAAGTCATGGCTGACATGATGTGAAGTCATTCAGCTGGCGACATCTTGCCAAGTTTATTTGGACATGGGATTTGAAAGGTAGCCCAGGACCTCTGAACACGTAAAGGAAACTAGCAAGGCTGGCACATCTTGGGTGGATTCCCTGTTCATTTAACACCATTAGCTTTTAAAAAATGATATCTCACACAATATTTACAGAAATATTTCCAGGGGTCAAATTGAGCAGGAACGCGTGGGCACACGGTTCCTCCATTATTTTAGCAAGAGGAATGGAGTTCCCATTGGTCTCTCACGCTATTAAAGCTTTTATTTCGGTGTTCAATCATATGATTTTATGTTAAGTCATAATAAGTAGTATCTATTGTCATTTTTCAGTAAAACTCTGCCTATCAGGTCTATTCAATAAAAGGTGAAACTCAGGAGAATTGGAAAGAGAAGTGAAAAATCCAGGTCAATATAGCCAAACCCGAAAAATTCTCCCATTTATCTCCATTTCCAAACCTGATATTTGGGCTAGACTCTAGGGGCCCTATTACATTGATATCGCTAACGTTAACGCTCACCTGTCTGAGCGTTAACGTTAGCTCTGGTTGCCCTAGCCCGGGTACACCATATTGCAATCCAAACGCTAACGGGTTAAAAAAATCATTAGCTATTCGGATCTTGCGCTTTTCAGCGCACACGCTTACTGTACTTTGCGCTCCCTATACTTAACATGGGGAGCGCAAAGAGTTAATTAGCTTTAGGGTTACAAAGTCCTAACGCTAATTACCGTCCTGCTGCGGATAACTAGAAAGTTACTCACAGCTAGGACCTGGTGCTAACGGATTCCGCTTCTGCAGAATCCATCAGCACCAGCTGAACCCCCCCCCCCCAGAAAAAATCAAATACTCACCTTCCATACCGGGCTGAGAACGGTGGCTCAAAACGCTCCTTCTTGACGCTGGTAGCAGAGAGAGACTGGGGGGAAAAAGTCCCCCAGTCTCCATCTGTAGATCACTACGCCAACCTGCCGGATCTAGCGAGGCAAGAATCTGCAAGTCATGTGACCGGCAGCATTTGCCTCAATGGAGTCCTATGGACTCCATGGAGGGGATGCTCGTGGCGGCACTTAGCACGAGTTATGGGGCAGGCTGCTGGATTAGCGCCTGCACCGTAATATCACGCTAAAACAGGGACGCTAAGAAGAAACCTGCAGGAGCAGGTTTTTCTCCTTAACGTCCCCTTTTTAGGGTGATGTTTGTAATATAGCCCTAGATTGTTCTCTTCTGCCAATTCTCCTGAGTTTCACTTTTTGGTGAATAGAATGTATTGTACAAACACATTAATATGTGAATGGTGAAGGGGTAAGGAAATTAGTGTGGATGGTGCAATACGAGAGAGATGGTTAATTGGCAGAAATCTTGGAGTGTCCACACTTACCTTTATAGGACCCTGAGTATTCCTATCTAAAGAATGATTTTTCTTTTCAGGCCTGAGACCATGCGTAAGGAGAGAGGAGGTAGTGCTGGGCACCTGAAGTGTGGAAAAAGTACAACATATGAGGGTGGCTTGAGAGAACCAGCAATTGCATACTGGCAGGGAAAGATAAAAGCAGGTATCACAAACTGTATATATATGTATACATACACACACACACATTTATCTATTAAAAGCTACAGCTTCCTCCCAGTGGCTTGATCAATAAACTAAAACCTATTTTTAAATTTATTTATTTTTTAAAAAATCAAGCTTCGTTTTTTTTTTTCTAAGCTTTTTTTTTCCCATAAAGTTTTGTTAACTTGCTGCTTAAATTAGTTTTCTATTGAATTCAACTGGAACATTTATGTTGCATCTACCAAAGAGACACCATTCTGTTTCACACAATAGGTATACTGTACATGGAGGCAGACAATTTTCACCGTGATAATAAATTTAAAAAATAGATATATGAATAAATTAAAAATAAAACTGCATTAATCAGAATAGTGTTGCATTTATACAGTGGCAAGAAAAAGTATGTGAACCCTTTGGGATTACGTGGAGTTTTGCATGAATTTGTCATAATATGTGCTCTGATCTTCATCTAAGTCACAACAGTTTGAAAAACACAGTCTGCTTAAAATAATACAACACAAACATTATATGTTTTCATGTTTTTATTGAACAGAAGATGTAAACATTCACAGTGCAGGGTGGGAAAAGTATGTGAACCTTTGGATTTAATAACTGGTTGACCCTCCTTTGGCAGCAATAACCTCAACCAAACGTTTCCTGTAGTTGCAGATCAGACCTGCACAACGATCAGGATTAATTTTGGACCACTCCTCTTCACAAAACAGTTTCAGTGTAGCCATATTCTTGGGATGTCTGGTGTGAATCGCTCTCTTAAGGTCATGCCACAGCAGAAGGCGTATTTTGTTTTGTTGAAGCCATTCTTTTGTTGAATTACTTGTATGCTTTGGGTTATTGTCCTGTTGCATCACCCATCCTCTGCGGAGCTTCAGTTGGCGGATAGATGGTCTTACGTTTTCCGCAAAATGTCTTGATATACTCTGGAATTCATTTTTCCATTAATGACAACAATCCGTCCAGGCCCTAAGGCAGCAAAGCAGCCCCAAACCATGATGCTCCCTCCGCCATGTTTTACAGTGGGGATGAGGTTTTGATGTTGGTGTGCTGTGCCTTTTTTGTCCACACATAGTGTTGTGTGTTTTTTCCAAACAACTAAATTTTGGTTTCATCTGTCCACAGAATATTTTGCCAGTAGTGCTGTGGAACATCCAGGTGCTCTTTTGCAAACTTCAAACGTGCTGCAATATTCTTTTTGGACAGCAATGTCTTCCTCCGTGGTGTCCTCCCATGTCCTCCATTCTTGTTTAATGTTTTCTTTATTGTAGATGTGTCAACAAAAATGTTAGCATGTGCCAGAGATTTCTGTAAATCTTTAGCTGACACTCTAGGATTCTTCTTTACCTCATTAAGCATTCTGCGCTGTGCTCTTGCAGTCATCTTTACAGGACGACCACGCCTAGGGAGAGTAGCAACAGTGCTGAATTTTCTCCATTTGTAGACAGTCTGTCTTACCGTGGACACATGAACATCAAGGCTTTTGGAGTGTAATGCAGGGTTTGAGTCCCCTGTGAAGTGTGAGTATGGAACCCAATGGCAAGCTGTGGGTAAGGAAATCAGGAGACGATGGAGTGTAAGCAATCTTTAGTGAATCATGAATAGAAACTGAAGTCCAGAAAACAATACGGTCAAAAGGTTGGAATGAAATTCGTAGGCAAGTCCCAGAAAGAACAACAGGAAAGAACGAAGAAAGCGGGCGTAGTCGGTGTCACAATCCGGGTCGAAGGGTTGAAGAAGGTGGCGTAGGCGGTGGCACAATCTGGGTCGAAGGGTTTAAGAAGGCAGGCGTAGTCGGTGGCACAATCCGGGTCGAAGGGTTGAAGAAGATGGCGTAGTCGGTGGCACAATCCGGGTCGAAGGGTTGAAGAAGATGGCGTAGTCGGTGGCACAATCCGGGTCGAAGGGTTGAAGAGAACGTGGTCAAAGGATACGAGGAGCACTAGGAAACTGAGGCGGGAGGCACAGTAGAATCTGGTTAATGTGCTGGGAAGGAAGGCGGAATTAAATAGGGTTCATGGGATCATGGAAATACCTGTCACCTGGGTATTGTAGGTGGAGTTGAGGTACCTGGAATTTTGGTAGGTCAATGGGAGGCATTCGAGGATCTCCAGAGCAGGTGTCATGCAGTACCCCTAATCGGCCAGCTGAGGGCGCCAGAGTACCTGGTTTTCTACTACATAGGGGAGTTTGTTCGCGCGCGTGCGCACTTTCCTCTTCAGGACTCGGATTCAGTCGGCGGCGTGGGGCGTCTCCTGGCTCTCCCTCTCCATCCTGCGGACCAGGAACTTGGAGCGACGCGCCACGAGGGATCTCGGGTGAGTAGAGCATTTCCTCCCAGCATGGCGGTCTGGACCGGGAGCGGGCCGCGGAGCGGGGCATGACATGGAGATACTTTTGTAACCCTTTCCAGCTTCATGCAAGTCAACAATTCTTGATCGTAGGTCTTCTGAGAGCTCTTCTCTGCGAGGCATGGTTCACATCAGGCAGTGCTTCTTGAAACCAGTAAACCCAAAACTGGTGTGTGTTTTTAAAGGGCAGGACAGCTTTCAGCAACACATCCAATAATATCACACTGATTGGACTCAAGGTTGGCTCACTCCTGGCTCCAATTAGCTCTTGGAGAAGTCATTAGGCTAGGGGTTCACATATTTTTTCCACACTGCACTGTGAATGTTTACATGTTATGTTCAATAAACACATGAAAACATATAATGTTTGTGTTGTATTATTTTAAGCAGACTGTGTTTTTCAAATTGTTGTGACTTAGATGAAGATCAGAGCACATTTTATGACCAATTCATGCAAAACTCCACGTAATCCCAAAGGGTTCACATACTTTTTCTTGCCACTGTACCTTGCAGGTTATTATATCTGACTTGTCTTTCATGAAGTTTAAGATTAACCTGTAATCTGCATATTGATTTTATGATCACAAAGCACCTCATGCCCTGGCTTGATCCTTGCCTGCAGGAGCCCGTACTGTAATTGTACCAGGGATAACATCACGTCATATTATTTTATGGGCTATATTGCATTGCTTACTCTAAAATGGGGATGCTAATGGGGAAAACCTGCGCCTGGAATATATTTTCAGAAATATTTTGTTCTTTCTTTTTTTAAAGCGTTTTTTTCTTTTTTCTGTAACACACCTTCCTTTTTATTATCATTCATAGCATCTTATATGTAAATTCCAGGCATTTTTGTTCAGTAGTTTTTTTGCAAACAGCGTTTCAAATTTTGATACTTTTCAATTGTACTGCTTTTTGTTTTTTTACCCTGTTCGTCAGCTTGTTGACTTTTTCCGGTGTCTGGTCTGCGCTTTGATCGGCGGCTTGTTGACTTTTTCCACTATGTTCGGCTCGTTTTTTGCGGCGGTTCCAGAGGATTTACGTTGGGATTTCGGAGGGTTTTCCCTGCCCCCCCCCGGGGACCCCGCGGTGAATGTTGAATTCACCGCAGGGTGGGGAACTTTGATTCCCCGAAGTGCAGGGAAGTGCGGGGAAGAAGAGAGCACTGAAATGTCGGTGACATTTCGGTGCTCTCGGAATAACCACCAGGATGTTTTACCCTCTTGTCCTACCACGTCGTCTTCTCTTCTCATTGATATGCATTTGGTGATTTAATATTTCTACCTGGACTAACATGTTCTGGAAATGGATTAATATCTTCCAGGTGTGACCTCAGAGCTGGCGAGTATTCTGGATATTCTGCCCACAATAGCAGCACTGAGTGGGGCTCCTCTTCCCAATGTGACATTGGATGGGTATGATCTGAGTGACCTGCTGCTGCTTGGGCATAAGGTATGTGCATCATAGAGCAGACCGTAGCCTCTCTAAATGAGTAGGAAACATGCGACCTGTATAGTGTGAGTAGAGCACGAGTGTACAGATTCTGACCAGCTGCATGCCAGTGCCAGGTGCACGAGACAGAAAAATCTCTGGACTAGCTCTAGGAAGGGGAGCTGCGATCTATTCTTGCCGCAGCCGCCATTGGCCCCTATTACATGCTTTGCGCAAATGCGCTCGCGTAGCGCATTTTTTTGCGCACGCAAAAAACGTTATCGCGCGAAAATTAACGCGACATTCCGATCCGAGCGCATTTTTTCAGTCTTCATGTTTTTCCATGCGCAAATCCGACGCACAAATTCGTGCGCAAATGAACGTTGCGTGCAGGAATTGGTGGGCAATCAGAATTAAGAACCAACATTTTTCTAAAGTTAGGTTGTTGCGCCTGTCAAAGTCAATCTGCGTATATGTGTTGTAGCAAAAAAAATTTTTGGACAAATTATACATTTTTTATGTCTGGGTATGTGTAGAATGTGTAACTGTACTGTGCTGTATTTTTTATTTATTGCTGAGTTATTTCATCTCGGCCACAACTATCGTATTTGCAGTTAACACCAAGTTTTCAAAGACGTTACGAAAATTCGCGCAAACGTCGCTCATACGACTTAGTGCAGATGGTATTACAATCTTCACGCAAACGCATTTGCGCTCACAATGTTAAGTATAGGATGCGCGCACAAACTTGTGCTCGCGCTGGGTTTGCGCAGGGTCAATCGCAGTAGCCGATTACGCGGATCGTTTGCGCGAACATCATACTACGACGTTCCGCGCAAATGGTTTTGTCCTCACGCAAATGCGCTGTGCGAAGAGTGTAATAGGGGTTGTAGTGTACACCCACTGGGAGCAATGTGCGGCCTTCCTCTGCGGACATGCTGCACAGAGTCACTGTGACACCATGCAGCATGTCACATGCTGGGGCTGGGCAGAGGCTCCCCCAGTCCTATGGACTCCAGAATGTGATACTCAAGGCTGCATGGAAGTGCTACCGCAAATATCATTGTGGGTAGCGCTTTGTTCCGCGCAAGGTGCCGAAGCAGTGCCTGCCCCGGGAATCTAATTCTAAAATGGGGACGCTACGGGGAAAACCTGCAGGCTCAGGGTTTTCCTGTTAGCGTCCCCATATTAGCATTGGCTTTGTAATCCAGCCCTTTTCAGGCTTCAATTTTACTTAAATGGTCATTTGTGTGTAAGCTCACCTGTCAATGCTACAGAAAAATGTTTTAGGTAGGAACCTGACAAAATCTGCATTGACACAATATAAAAGACGTCATTTCATTTTATGACCAGCACAAAAAAAAATTGGTGGAAAAACCAAAACGTGGCAGCGGCAACAGCAAACACTGTGCATAAGACAATTTTTTTAGGGGTGTACTTTATGTGAAGTGGGTTAAATACTAACAGCTAGTGATGGGCATTCGTTTCGGAAAAATTCGGAATTCGGAACGAAATTTGATAATTCGTATTCGAAAGTACTTCTGAATAACGAATTGATACGATACAAATACGAAATAAAAACAAAACGATATGATACGAAACTAAACGAAATGGTATATAACAAATTTATTTCGTTTTACACTGTGTCCTCATCATAAAAGAAAAATTTGAATAATTGAACTATCGAATTTGAAATGAACTATCAAATGGATATCAACTATCGAATTCGATTTGATACGAAACGAATCCGATACGATAGAAATTGAAATGAACTGTATCAAATGGATATCAACTATTGGATATCACCTATCAAATTTGAAATGAACAATAAAATGGATATCAACTATTGGATATCAACTATCGAAATTGAAATGAACTATCGGATTCAATTCGATACAATACAAATCCGATACGATAGAAATTGAAATGAACTATCAAATGGATATCAACTATCGAATTCGATTCGATACGATACGATACAAATCTGATACGATAGAAATTGAAATGAACTATCAAATGGATATCAACTATTGGATATCAACTATTGAAATTGAAATGAACTATCAAATGGATATCAACTATCGAATTCGATTCGATATGAATTCGATACGAATCCGATACGATACGATACAAATCAATCCGAAATTAAACGAAATACGAAACAAAACTAAATTAGTTACAAAATTCCGAAAACGAAATTATTTAACAATTTAACAAAACAAAACTAAACTAAATGAATTTTTCAGCCATGCACATCCCTACTAACAGCATACACTGCTGTCTAGATGTAGTAGGAGTAGAACGCAGGACTGATTACCTACTTGCCTGCCATCAGGAACACTGTCGTTCCAATGCAATGCTAAAAATGAGTAGGACAATCCATGCGACTGTCACAGCAAGATCAAAATGACCATTTCTTATGACAAGATAGATCATCTCTGACCCTTAACAGGTTAATATTTTTCAGTGTGGTGTTTTGAACCACAAAGCCTGTATGATCACGCCACCCAATAATTCAACATGCAACTGTATTCTTTTTTGTTTGTTTCCGTAATCAAAATTGCAGCAAAATCCCAAGATGGGCCGACTAATCCTACTTGAGCACTGAAAGCAATTTCTAAACCCGTGTCTTAAGTATTTTATATAATGTTTAGTAATACATGGGTTTACAAGGTTAGCTGATAGTGACCTACATTTATTACAGCCAAATGATAAGCACGAAGGCTGGTAGTAAAGACCATGGGTTTTGCAATTTACAATTTCTAGTTGCACTGAATGTATAGATGGAGAGATATCAACAGAGGAATATAGATGTAACTATTACAGTGATACTCTTATTATTGTAATATCAAAGAATGGAAAGAGACTTTTGCTATTTGCCTGTCTGTATGTCTGTATGTAATTCAGGTACAGTTATAGGTACTTATAAAGCACTAACAAGTTCTGTAGCGCTGTACAATGGGTGAGACAGAATAACAAATATACATACAAATTAAACACACAGAACAGTAGGAGAGAGGACCCTGCTCAAGAGCTTTCAATCTAAGAGGAGAGGGTTGACACACTAGGTGAGGGTAAATAGAGGACCTGAAGTAGCGTGTGCATGTGGACTGGGTGGGAAGATTGTGCAAGAAGCATACAGATGGGAATCATGGAGTGAGCCGATAGGTTTCTCTAACAAAAAGGGGTTTTCAGAGACTTTTTGAAGGACTGAAGAGATGGGGAGAGTCTAATGTAACGGGGGAGGGAGTTCCATAGGAAGGAGGCAGTCCGGGACAAGTCTTGAAGGCGGGTGTTAGGGGTGTGGGTACAAGGAGCTGACTGCATCAGATCATTGGCAGAGTGAAGTGGTCGGGTGGGATGTTCCTGCTAATAAGGGAGGAGATGCAGGTAGGGGCGTGATTCTGGAGAGCTTTGTATGTGAGTACCAATGTATTGAATTGGATTCTAAAGGAAACAGGGAGCCAGTGTAGAGATTGACAAAGGAGCGAGGTGTGAGAGGTACAGGATGTGAGGTGGCTGAGCCTAGCACAGGCATTCCTAACAGACTGCAGAGGGAGTATCTGGGACCTCTTAAGGCCAGAGAGAAGGAGGTTACAGTAGTCAAGGCGGGAGATAATAAGCCTGGATGAGTGTTTTAGCAGAGTCCTGATTAAGACAGGGATGGACGCGAGCAAAGGTAATGATGGCAATCGCCCGCAGGGAGATGGGCCATCAGGGCTGGCGCTGCCGCTAGGCAAGCTAGGCGGGCGCCTAGAGTGCAGTGCCCACCTAGGGCGCAGCTGGCCCGACCAATTAAAGAAAAAAATTGGCCGCGGGGCAGCCTGGGGCGGCCGCGTGCTGCAGCCAGCCCCAATACGTGCCGGCGTCAAGGAGATGGAGGCGTGGACTTGGTGCTTCCAGGTGCAAGCACCAAGTCCACGCCTCCATCTCCTTGACACCAGCGGCGACACCAGCACGTATTGGGACTGGCTACGAGGAGGGAGACGGAGGCGGAGACGGAGCTGGAATGGCAAATATCCATGTGTGAGCCTAGGGGCAAATATCCATGTGTGAGCCTGGGGCAAATATCCATGTGTGAGCCTGGGAGCAAATATCCATGTGTGAGCCTGGGGGCAAATATGCATGTGTGAGCCTGGGGGCAAATATCCATGTGTGAGCCTGGGGGAAAATATCCATGCGTGAGCTGGGGCAAATATCCATGTGAGACCTGGGGGGCAAATATACCCATGTGAGCTTTCTTTTTTTTGGGGGGGTGCAAGTAGCTGGTCTTGCCTAGGGCGCAAAATAGTCTAGCACCGGCCCTGCGGGCCATATGAGTTAATAGACAACCGCGAGGCATGCTATGCTGTTTTAGGCCCTCCTGCCTCCCTGCGGATACTGGTGGTTGGGAGTTAACACCAGCTTTTGATGGCCAATATCTTCTAAAAATCATCCTATAATTGGAATTGTTTTTTTTTTCTCTGTATAAAAAGGGCAAATGCATTGAGAGCCAAAGTATAGGAAGTGCACAATAACCTGCCATCACCACATAGCCACAACGGGAGTCTGCGGCTCAAATGGAATATCAAGGCTGGCGTCAACATTAAAGAGTGCCTTCCAGTAGAAGTGGTAGAGGCCAAAACAGTAATTGAATTTAAGCAGGCATGGGATAGGCATAAGGCTATCCTAAACAAAAGATAAATCCAGGTAAAGTATCCATGTAATTGGGCAGACTAGATGGGTCGAAAGGTTCTTATCTGCGGACATTTTTCTATGTTTCTAAGAGTGGGAACAAGTACATAAAGACTCACTCATTAATGCCAACAGCTGGATTGGGATAGAGCCCTACCTCTGAGTTACTTTTACCTTTTTGCTCGCAATGAGTCTTGAATTTTGGTCATTATTCTGAGCGGTACTTTGAGAAGCGCAGATCATACGGAAACTTAACCAAGTGAACGAGTGATTACTTAATGAACCAGTGCTTAAAATAGTCCCAAAATACTGACAGCTTTAAGGTAGAAATATTTTGCACTGTTTTCATGGTTGAGTCAACTCAATTCTAATACTCTCATTCCTATCAAACATTTTATGAGGCGTGACTGTAAGGCCCACCGTCTGACTGTGCTGGCTGGATATCAGCATCTCCTAGAAGGTGGTTAGTGAATAATTAGGAAAAATATAAATTAAATCTGTAGCTACTAAAATTTTCTGCACAAAGTATGTATATCCAACCTAAGAGCACTGCACATGAAACAAATCATCCCTTGTTTTTTTTTTATATATATATGTAGGCCGTCCAGATGACAAAATCACGAGTATAGCAGTCTGTAGTGATACCTTTTTTATTGGACTAACGTTACATTTAAAGTACAAACTTTCGAGAGGATTCCTCCCTTCGTCAGGTCTAGAAGCTAACTGATCAGAATAGTAGAATTAAACATTGGGACATTCATAGGGCACAGTTGGGGGTGTTAGATGTTGTACATTGCCAAATGGCATGGTCAGAGGAGAAAAGAACAGCAAAAAGAGCATTTAATTGTCTCAGGCACATAAGACAACAGTGATGAAATCATATCCACTTCAAAGGGAATGTGAAAGGACAAAACGAACAAAAAAAAAAAACCACAAAACAGTAACAGGGTTATTCAAAGAGATTCGAAAAGTCACCGCACGTTCGGTGACTTTTCGTTCTCTTCAATTCGGTTCCTTTTGCCGATCCCATTTCGGTGACCCTGCGGTGTATTCAGCAAACAGCACAGGGTCCCCGAATTGCAGGGAAAGGCTACCGCAAACCTGACGAAAACTAACCGCAAAACCCAGCGAATGCACTCCGAAAACCCCCAAAAACATCTGGATTAACCTGCCGAAAACCAAGCCCGAGCAGGAGCCGAACACAGCCGAAGCAGCGACCGCAGATGAGGGAGGTGAATAAATTAGCAAAAGAGTTTGTATGAATCTGTGAAAGTAAAACGCTGTTTGCAAAGAAACTACTGAGCGAAAATGTCTGAAATTTACATATGAGGTCCAGGGAATGATAATAAAAAGGGCTGTTACAGAAAAAAATAAGTAAACTTAAAAGAAAAAAAAAATAATTAAGAAAAATGCTTAAAATATCCTAAAAAATATATAAATAAAGAGACTTTTTACTGCATAATTTTATAATGAACGGTTTATTAGATATTGAATTAAAACGGGAATATTTTTAACATTGAAGCCTATGGGATTCTCCTGAATAAATTTGCCGAATTAAACCACCGAATGACAGGGCATTAGGGGAACCTTTCACTGCTGGTTTGTGTTCTCTGAATAGCCGAAGCAGTGCTTTTTCATGGGGTTTTCACTGCCCTCGAACAGGCACCGAACAGGCACCGTATGTGCAGGCAATTCGCTAGGATTTGGCGAATTGTCTGCTCTCTGGATAGCCGAATGGCCAGGAAAGGTAACCGAACGCTGAATTTCAGCGTTCGGTTACCTTTCTCAAGCAATTCGGAGCTCTTTGAATAACCCTGTATGTATGGGGAAGACAAAGGAAAAATAAGAAAAGAAAAAAAAAACAGGACAGAGAAAACAAAGCCCCAACCAGAATTATGAATATTATGTGACGTTATTATAGTGGGTTAAAAAACTCGAATCTACATTAACCCTTTCGCTGCGGTGGACGTGCTCAGCGC
Source organism: Leptobrachium leishanense (assembly GCA_009667805.1). Lineage (NCBI taxonomy): Eukaryota > Metazoa > Chordata > Amphibia > Anura > Megophryidae > Leptobrachium > Leptobrachium leishanense. The sequence continues at coordinate 70,071,380 of CM019065.1, forward strand.
GTCCAACCGCATGTCACGTTGCGTGCGGAGGACGCGCTCAGCACGTCCAGCCTTTGGGGTCAGCGTTCGGCCGGGTTCCGGCCGATCGCTGGCCCCCCGGTGCGGGCTGACATCCTCGATGTCAGCCCAGCATCCGGAACCGCCGCCGGGCTAATTAGGTGTCATCGCGGCTGCACGATGACACCTAATTCAGGCGCCCCCCCCCGCATGTGCGGAGGAGGCGCCTGAAAGGGAGGGGGGAGGTCCTTCGGACCTCTCTCCCTCCCGATCGGCGGCGTTGCGGGGGTTAACCCAGGCACCATTTGGAAGGGCACAGCCGGCCCTTCCAAATGGTACCTGGCATTAACCCCTGGGGAGCCGGATCACGAATCAGCGCTGAAAAGCGCCGGTTCGTGATCCTTTCCCGGAGCTGGCCGACATCTTGGATGTCGGCCAAGCCTCCGGGAACTCCCCCTGAGGACTGGCGTCATCGTGCATAGCACGATGATGCCAGTCCTGGAGTTAACCCCTAGCTGCCACCAATGGTGGAGATAGGGAGTTCATTGGAACTCCCTATCTCCCGATCCGTGGCAGCTAGGGGTTAAAGTTTGGTATTGTTGGATCGGCCAGAGCATGGCCGTTCCAACGATACCAAACTCGAATGTGAAAAGAAAATGTGAAAAAGTTAGTAAAAAAAAAAAAAAAAAATTATAAAAAAAAAGAAAATAAACAATTTTTTTTTCTTTTTTTTTGGTTTGTTAATGCAGCAATATTGTTCCCATTTCAATTATAATGTGAACAATGATGCTGCACTAACGATTTTTGTATGCGGTGCGTTTGTTAAAAATCGTGTAATTTTCCCCAAAAAAAATGTAACGAGACCCCATCTCTAATTTTTTTAACAAGCGCACCCCATACAAAATATAACCGCAATTGCTCGCATGTTAAAATGTGAAAAAAAACACTTTACACATTGCAAATTATTGAAAAATCATATTTTATTGCATTTTTTGTTATAATATACAGACAGGTCATGACGTATACACATAATAATGACATATTATGAATCTGCCGAGTCTGACGGAAAGAACGATATATAATATGTCTGGGTCATATACGAAAATAAGCCTTCAAAACGCGTTTAAACATGATGAGCAAAACCGGTAAAAATGACCTCAGCACAGGGGAGGGAAAAGCCTCAGCAGCGAAAGGGTTAAAGGGATACTCTAGGCAACATGACCACCTAAGCTTTTTTAGGTGGTCACGATGACCAAAGTATGCCCTTTTCCTCCGCTGCCCCCTCCGCTCAGCCCATGAAACAGCTGAGAGACGCGGAAAACTTTACTCCGCCCTCCCAGCTGTCAGTCAGCAGAGCGGGATGCGTATTTCCCTCTTCTGCCGACTATTGCCGACTAGGAGACGTCATCGCGCTTTCAGCACGATGACGTCTCCAACTCGCCGTAGTAGCTGGCGGCAGTGGCTGAGATTAGTGTTGCGCGCATCCTCTTGCGCGCAACACTAATCAAAGAAGATTAATTGAATTTAAGCAAGCATGGGATAGGCATAAGGCTATCCTAAACAAAAGATAAATCCAGGTAAAGTATCCATGTAATTGGGCAGACTAGATGGGCCGAAAGGTTCTTATCTGCCGACATTTTTCTATGTTTCTATGTTTCTAAGATGGAACCGGGAGGAAGCCTGCTGATTGGCTGGTTTACGTGAGAGGCGCGCATGCGCGCTTCTCACGTAAACCATTAGCCAAGTTGAAGATTTAATAGGACGGGAGCGGAAGAGGAGGAAGGAGAGAATAAAAAAAAACGCCGTTGGAAACAAGTGGTTTTTAGGGTAAGTATTACATTAAAAAAAAAATACTGAATAATATAATTTAAAAAGGGGGGTGTGTGATTTTTAGCTTAGAGTGTTCCTTTAAGTCCTTGTTTTATACTGTTGAAATATGTGATCATTTTCATTTCATATGTTTTGCGTACCCGGTGGTCTTTAAAATGGCCTTTGAGGATTTTAATTCTGAGGTTTTGGATGGAGTGGCCTGCTAGAAAAAAGTGATGTCCCACCGGGGTACAATATGTATTTTCCTAGTGGTTCCTGATAGAGTGTCTGTGTTGGTTCATCCTGAGATTTAGTTTAAGGCTGGTTTCACCATTATAGCAGCCCTTATCACATGCCATCCACTGGAACATATATACCACATTTTCCGACGTGCAAAGGTATGAGCCCTTGATGTTGTGAGTGGCGTTGTTGTGCCGTTGTGCCGCGCAGTGCTGTTGTCACATATATGTTGGCACAGTTTGCAGCGGGATTTGTTACACGTTTGGTCCCATTCTGTATGTCGTCCTGTTCCTGACCGAGTTTGCTGCGGACCAGTTTTTGCCTCAGGTTTGGGGGTTGCTTGAATGCCAGTAAAGGGGGCTGTGGGAATATTTCTTTGAGCGCAGGATCCTCTGTGACCAGTGGCTGCAGATCTTTGATGAAATGTATATACAGTCAGGTCCAGAAATATTGGGAGATCGACACAATTCTAACATCTTTGGCTCTATACACCACCACAATGGAGTTGGAATGAAACAAACACAATGTGCTTTAACTGCAGACTGTCAGCTTTAATTTGAGGGTATGTACATCCAACTCAGGTGAACGATGTAGGACTTGTGGGAGGCACATCTGCAAACTGCTGTGCCTCCCACTTGTTAAGGGACCAAAAGTAATGGGACAGAATAATAATCATAAATCAAACTTTCCCTTCTTAATACTTGGTTGCAAATCCTTTGCAGTCAATCACAGCTTGAAGTCTGGAACGCATAGACATCACCAGATGCTGGGTTTCATCCCTGGTGATGCTCTGCCAGGCCTCTACTGCAACGGTCTTCAGTTCCTGCTTGTTCTTGGGTCATTTTCCCTTCAGTTTTGTCTTCAGCAAGTGAAATGCATGCTCAATGGGATTCAGGTCCGGTGATTGACTTGGCCATTGCATAACATTCCACTTCTGTCCCTTCAAAAACTCTTTGGTTGCTTTTGCAGTATGCTTTGAGTCATTGTCCATCTGCACTGTGAACGCCGTCCAATGAGTTCTGCAGCATTTGGCTGAAAGTGAGCAGATAATATTGCCCGAAACACTTCAGAATTCATCCTGCTGCTTTTGTCAGCAGTCACATCATCAATGAATACAAGAGATCCAGTTCCATTGGCAGCCATACATGCCCACGCCATGACACTACCACCATCATGCTTCACTGATGAGGTGGTATGCTTAGGATCATGAGCAGTTCCTTTCCTTCTCCATACTCTTCTCTTCCCATCACTCTGGTACAAGTTGATCTTGGTCTCATCTGTCCATAGGATCTTGTTCCAGAACTGTGAAGGCTTTGTTAGGTGTTGTTTGGCAAACTCTAATCTGACCTTCCTGTTTTTGAGGCTCACCAATGGTTTACATCTTGTGGTGAACCCTCTGTATTCACTCTGGTGAAGTCTTGATTGTTCTTGATTTCTCTTGATTGTTGACTTTGACACACATACACCTACCTCCTGGAGAGTGTTCTTGATCTGGCCAACTGTTGTGAAGGGTGTTTTCTTCACCAGGGAAAGAATTCTTCATTCATCCACCACAGTTGTTTTCCGTGGTCTCCCGGGTCTTTTGGTGTTGCTGAGCTCACCGGTGCGTTCCTTCTTTTCGAGAATGTTTCAAACAGTTGTTTTGGCCACACCTAATGTTCTTGCTATCTCTCTGATGGGTTTGTTTTGTTTCTTCAGCCTAATGATGGCTTGCTTCACTGATAGTGAAGGCTCTTTGGATCTCATCTTGAGAGTTGACAGCAACAGATTCCAAATGCAAATAGCACACTTGAAATGAACTCTGGGCCTTTTATCTGCACATTGTAATTGGGGTAATGAGGGAAAATCACACACCTGGCCATGGAACAGCTGAGAAGCCAATTGTCCCATTACTTTTGGTCCCTTAAGAAGTGGGAGGCACATCTGCAAACTGCTGTAAGTCCTACATCGTTCACCTGAGTTGGATGTACATACCCTCAAATTAAAGCTGACAGTCTGCAATTAAAGCACATTGTGTTTGTTTCATTCCAACTCCATTGTGGTGGTGTATAGAGCCAAAGATGTTAGAATTGTGTCGATGTCCCAATATTTCTGGACCTGACTGTGATATATATATATATATATATATATTTTTTTTATAAATTCATTTAGGGTTTTTTTTTTTTCCTTTTTAAATCCAGAGACAGGTGTCTGCTCTTTCCTTGTCAGTATTCTGGCACAAAGTATGTATCTCTACAGGGATTATTCTGATTAATACTGTAAAGCGAAGCGTAGTGGTAAGATTTCAACAGCTTTCTTTTATTGTATTCTGTAAAGCAATGAACATGACAAACACAAACAAATTTTAAAGAAAGCAGCAGCAGAGAACTTACAGTTTAATTCAATTCGACAGCTATTTTTTTCATTAAAAGAATTTTTACCTTATTAAAAAATAAAAAAATTTTTACCACACATTGTAAAGAAAAAAAAAGTAGCTTAAAAAGCTGAAATTGCAGAAACAATGCTCAGTCGGACCCAGCAAAACATTTTGAAACCTTTGTGTGAAACTTGTTCAAACCAAGAGGATTATTCAGAAAATACCAGTGTTTGCCAATGTCGCAGAAACACCAGAAATATCCAAACAGCGGCAGGATTGGTCGATGGAGTCCAAAAGCCAGAGCTGTGGTCAAGACTAGCTGCAGAGGTACACCAATCTAAAAACGGAGACAAGATGCCAGCTGAAAGGGTTAGAGAGAGTCCAAACGCAGACCCGAAGTATAAATAAAAACAGAATAGAGAAATAACAGATAAGAACGTGCTGAGGAGTGCAAAGAGCTAGAACTGGGCGCCTAGCATAGGAAGAGGTTAAATAGGGAAAGATTGCTGCTGTTTGGCCCTGGCATAGGAAGTAGGATAGGCCATGTGCATGTTGTAGACATATCTGGAATGATGAGGGATAGAGGGGGTGTTGCTGGAATGATTCAAGGTCAAGGAATCGTCACTGACGTGACGCAGGATGGAGCAACGGAAGGCATCAAGAGAATAACTAATGCAGGGGTGTTATACTAATGGACCCCCCAGATGTTGATGCGTACATTCCCAGAATTCTTTCAATGCGATAGATGACTTAGGAATCATGTGAGTTGTAGTCCATAAACATCTGGGGGGCCAGCGTTTGGCAGCCCCGATCTAATGAAACTAGAGTCGTGGTTTTGGCTGCTCCAGTTATTTTGTAAAGTTACCATAGTAAATGCAGGTCTCAGGTTAGTAAGACATTACACGTATCATAACTCGAAACTTTACCTGGTGGACCAGGTGGACCATTTGCACTATGGGATCCCCATAATGCTGACCAGGTTTTATTTTGAAGCCTGGTTTCTTGTGACTCGAGTCTACAAACAGCTATGGGCATAGCCAGCACAGAGCAATTTCTACCTACGAAAGCTTTTATTCTGAACCTACTATCTACTTAGACATTGCTGCCCTCTTCTGGTGTACACTGTGGTTTCTACCACACTTTTTCAGACGAAAAACGCAGTTTTTTGGCTCGCATGCAAGTGCTATTTTTTAATTTTTTCAACCCTACTCCTGCAACATTTTGCGGATGGATCTACAGTGAGAGCTAGACCAACCCAGGAGTTAGAGTAAGGACTCAAGCTATTAACGTCTGTGGCTGCATCTGCAATGTTAATAGCTCAAGTCGCTATTCTAAATCGAGCTGCAAGCCGTGCTTTGGCTTGGACCTTGAGGCTGCTTACTGTAAATTAATGGATCCTATACTTTGTGTAGCAGAATTTGCAGCTAGCCAGAGAAGAACAAACTGTTCCAACACAGCAAGTTCTTCTCTCAAGATTTTAGCAAAATCTCTTAACAGGGACTTCAAGTTGATATTAATTTCTAAATATCGGCACCAGCCAAGAATAGTGAGTTACCATGGAATAGTTAATTATTCTCTGTCTCTTCCATCATATGGTCTACTATACAAAATATTAGACATGTGCATTCGTTTTAGTACTAAAACGATTTAGTCCGAATTTTGGGATAATTTAGTTTTCATATGACTCAAGAGAAACGAAACTGCTCAGTCCAAAAAACGAAAGAAACTAAAATAAAATGCACTACATTTTAGTTTCAGTCCTTTTTGTGATATTACATTGATGAGTGAAGGAGACCAGCAATGAAGAGCGCAACATCGCAACATCCGAAGTTCTGCACCCTCCACATGCCAATGCAGTAGGAAGTTCTATACAGAGAGGGGCATTAATTAATGCAGGAGGAGGTTCTATACATTATACAGATAGGGGTATTAATGCAGGAGGATGTTATATACATTATACAGAGAAAGGTATAAATTGAGGAGGATGTCCTATACAGAGAGGGACATTAATTAATTCAGGAGGATGTTCTATATATTATACAGAGAGGGGTATTAATTAATGCAGGAGGATGTTATATACATTATACAGAGAGGAGCCTTTTTTTTTTTTTTTAGCCCTTTAAATCCAGTGGCTGTGAGCACTGAGATCGGCTGCTTGTTACATTGTACTGAGAGATAATGTATCAGGCTCAGTTGTTACAGTAACTGACTGTAACAGCGCTCAGAGTTTCAGTAAAACAAGGAAATAATATTCTTCTAATCTCTTATATATAAAAATATTATTTACTAGTTTTACTGAAACTCTGAGCGCTGTGATGAGCAGCAGTCAGTTACTGTAACAGCTTTGCCTGACACAGGGCAGTATTACAATGTTGGTGCTAACTTAACCAGAGCTGTTGTAAACTGAAAACCTCCATAGACGCCACTACAATAGTAATTGTATCCACTGGTTTTCGGATGAATGAAATTAGTTTTCATACTAAAGAACTGAAAACGAATTTCTTTAGCAACTAAATAAATTGCATTTTAGGACTAATCCATTAGTTCAAAACGAAATTTTGTGCTGTGCACATGTCTACAAAATATACAAAGTATAGTAGCCGTTAACTGCAGTAAGGAGCTGCTAAAACACGCGGATAGGGAGGAATAGCTACTCAAGCCATTAAGTTAATGAGTGGAACCATTAAGCATAAGGCCACGACTGTTTAACATAATGGCGTGGTTGGAATAGAGCCCCACATTATTTGTTCCAATGTACCATACCAAAAAAAATAAAAAAAAACGCACACAGCGTTTTCAATTGAGGAAGAACTCCAATACACAACGCACGGATAGCTCCCAGCGCCGCCACTGTCGATAGTCAAGTCACAAACAATGATGTATTCAGTACTCCAAGTCCTAGTTGCATCATTATTTGCAATTTCTTTCGAGGTAGATGTGATTCTGGATTTCAATTCAGTAGGTATTGTACGTATAAGGTTCCCAGTAAACACATAATAATTTAGAGGTTTTGCTGCTAAAATAATCCTATTTAAAAAGTGTGCAATATACTACTGTCCTTTCCTTCCTCTACACCTTATTTTACATTCTGTTGCCAAACGGCTAAACGTTTCAATAAAGTGTTGTCTTTAGAGTGGACTTTATTCTCCATTCTATATAATATTCAAATAAATTAAATAACAAAGTCCAAGTCCAATAAACTTTCTACATATGGACATTCTCGTGCTTGCTCGATTTTTACTACTTTTGTTGTATGAGCCTTCCAGGTTATTATATGCCTCTGTCATTTTTCTTTTTGCATCTCCACACCTATATGACCAAATGACAAAGTATTCAATTCACAATATTTACAAAAGATATTAATGCTGTTAATGTAAGCAGAAAAAATTGACATTTTGGTTTTGTCTCTTAAAAGGGCACAATGCACCAAACTACAAACAGAAAATTTAGATTTTTTTTCAGTACTGGATAAAATTGCGGATTTTCTTAGTTAAATGCGTAACAGGTTCTGAATATTTTGTAAAATAATTACTCATAGAATATATAACCACAAAGATTTGGATGATAAAATTTGGAAAGATAATTTTACATGCCGTAACTGAATGAAATCTGAAAAGAAATTTAAATGGTTTTTTTTTTATAGCATTCTGACGTGACATGACGTATACACATAATAATGATAAAATAAATCTGCAGAGTCTGCTGAAAAAAGGAAATCATTTTTCTGGGTCCTATAATAAAACATGACTTCAAATCACGTTTCAACAGGACAAACACAAAATGGTGAAAATTATCTCAGCATATTATGGTGAAATGAAGGGTTAAGAGTTTCCAAATAGGCATGCTTAAAGGAACACTCTACTCAAAAATAACCCCCCCCCCGTTTTTTTATCCTAATCTATCCCTATTCCCTTAATAAAGCTTTATTTTTTTTGTAACTGTAATACTTCCCTAAAATCCACTTGTTTCCAGCGGCGTCTTTTTTTTTTTTTTTTTATATACTCCCCTCCCTCTTCCGCTCCCGTCCTTCTTGCATCCGACTTGCCTTCTGGTTTACTGAGAAGCGCGCATGCGCGCCTCTCACGTAAGCCAGCCGATCGGCAGGCTTCCTCCCGGCTCCCTCTGAGGATTAGTGTTGCGCGCAAGAGGATGCGCGCAACACTAACCCTCAGCCGCTGCCGCCAGCTACTGCGGCGAGTTGGAGACGTCATCGCGCTGAAAGCGCGATGACGTCTCCTACTCGGCAAAAGTCGGCAGAAGCGGGAAATATGATTCCCGCTCTCCTGACTGACAGCTGGGAGGGCGGAGTAAATTCCTCCGCCTCTCTCAGCTGTTTTCAGCTTTTTCTGCTGAACTGCTGAGCGGAGGGAGGGGAGACAGAGGGCAGGATACCCCGGGTATCATGACCACCTAAAATAGCTTAGGTGGTCATGTTGCTTAGAGTATCCCTTTAAGAGCAAAAATCTATGATGCTGGCCGAAAAAAAATGCTTTTTTTGGGAGTGTTTTACCCAACAACTTTTTCAGACCCGCATAATTTTTTGATTTTGATTTTTAGATAGATACAGTGGGTATAGAAAAGATTCGCCCCTCCTTGAAAATATTCGCATTTTGTTGCTTTGCAGTCTGAAATAAAGACAGTTTTTGTTTATCTCAGAGATCTTTTGACAGTGCCTTGCTATCCATAGTTGATTCTTTGCTTCAGTTGCTCTACCAGGGACTGAGATGCTCCAGGAAAACGCTTTTCATGCTGAGCTAATCAATATGACCACAGCTGATCACAGTTGAAAGTCAAGTGGCTGTGTGTGCCGTTGAGAAGGTGATTGGCTACACCAGATTGAGTTTACAAGTCATTTTAGGAGGAAGTGATCCTTTTTCCAACTCAGTGATTCTGTTTTTGAATTGTCTTTAATTCAATTTTTGTTTGACATGTTGGTGTTATATATTTCACTTGGTTGTTATAAGTTGCACTGAGTAAACAGACCTGGATAAACAAAATCTGTCTGTCTTTATTTCAGGCTGCAAAGCAACAAAATGTGATTATTTTCAATGGGGTGATTCTTTTACCCACTGTATATATAAATGTAGTCAAAAAGACACTATCAGGGTTATTCAGAGAGCGTGAAAAGCAGGAGAATGACTGGAGAATGACTGGAGAATGAAAAATTCGAGGTCAAAATAGCCAAACCAGAAAAATTCTCACTTTCATCTCACTTTCCAAATCGACTATTTTGACCTATAATTTTTCATTCTCCAGTCATTCTCCAGTCATTCTCCTGCATTTCACTCTCTCTGAATAACCCTGTATATTTTTTTTTCAAAATATCAGCCGATGGAAGTAGGAATTGTAGTAAGGGGAATTGAGCCCCAAATTGTTTATTAATCTTTTTATGTGTGAGTGTTTTTATTGTTATTTTATTACAATAAGGTTTACATAACATGCATTTATTACTTGTAGAGTCCGCGGAGTACAATTCATTACTATCCCCCGTCCATTGATGCTAATATAGGGATCTTTGCCTTAAGGGTTGGAAAATATAAGGCTCACTTCTATACACAAGGTGAGTATGTGTTTCTGGAAATTTTCTTTTAATAACGTTGCAGAGGGTTTAAACTATTTACTTAACTGTTAGAATGATGATATGACCATGACATGACCGATATTGTTGATTATAGAAAGCAAAAGTTCAGTAATTCACTCGGATTTCTCTGTAATCTTGCCAAAGGTGCCTTCCACAGTGAGACAACTCCAGATCCAGACTGTCGTATCACCGCCCTGCTGGCTGTTCATGAACCACCGTTGCTTTTTGACCTGGACATGGACCCGGCAGAGAATTACAATTTGTTAAACAGAGGGATCCCAGAGGATCTGGCGCCGGTGCTAAACGAGATTCTACAAGTGCGAGAAGATTTCCAGAGTTCCATGGAGTACGCAGAGAGTCAGACTAACCTGGGCAATGACCCTTCGCTAAAACCATGCTGCAATCCAGAATGCACTCCCAAACCTAGCTGCTGCCAATGCAAGAATGGAGTGTAAACCCTAATTGGATTAAGGTTCATGATCCTCGAATTGAAGATTTAATTGTCTCTGTCAAATCATTTTCAGCTTCTTAACCCCCTCTGTACCATTAGTTTTAGCCTAAATGTTTCCCTGTCTTAATCTTCTCACCTCTCATTGTACCTCTGCCCTATTCATTTCAACTTCTATTGTTCCATTACTCCTTTCTTCTTGCCTTCCATTGTTCATCTGTCCCATTCTTCTCGCCTTCCATTGTTCCTGTTTTTTTTCACCTTCCACAGTGTCACTGACCTATCACTTTTAGCCTTAATGTATTGGTGGCAATTAGTGCAAACATAGCATTTCATTTGACCTACAGTCAGGTCCAGAAATATTGGGACATCGACACAATTCTAACATCTTTGACTCTATAAACCACCACAATGGAGTTGGAATGAAACAAACACAATGTGCTTTAACTGCAGACTGTCAGTTTTAATTTGAGGGTATGTACATCCAACTCAGGTGAACGGTGAAATGCATGCTCACAGTGCAGATGGACAATGACCCAATGCATACTGCAAAAGCAACCAAAGAGTTTTTGAAGGGACAGAAGTGGAATGTTATGCAATGGCCAAGTCAATCACCTGACCTGAATCCCATTGAGCATGCATTTCACTTGCTGAAGACAAAACTGAAGGGAAAATGCCCCAAGAACAAGCAGGAACTGAAGACAGTTGCAGTAGAGGCCTGGCAGAGCATCACCAGGGATGAAACCCAGCGTCTGGTGATGTCTATGCGTTCCAGACTTCAGGCTGTGATTGACTGCAAAGGATTTACAACCAAGTATTAAGAAGGGAAAGTTTGATTTAGGATTATTATTCTGTCCCATTACCTTTGGTCCCTTAACAAGTGTGAGGCACAGCAGTTTGCAGATGTGCCTCCCACTTGTTAAGTCCTACACCGTTCACCTGAGTTGGATGTACATACCCTCAAATTAAAGCTGACAGTCTGCAGTTAAAGCACATTGTGTCTGTTTCATTCCAACTCCATTGTGGTGCTGTATAGAGCCAAAGATGTTAGAATTGTGTCGATTTCCCAATATTTCTGGACCTGACTGTATTTTGTGGCATAGGCCTGGAGCTGAAGCTCCTGTAGTAGGGGGGAGAGGTGAGGGCACTGTGTCCACGCAAACACTGAGTGATTGCAGGGCCTAGAGTGGCCATTTAAACCATCCAATATACTCAAACTTTATTTTCTTGCGCAGCATGATTGTTAATATGGAATTTCCTTTATTCTGAATAGAAAGATGGAATGCAGTGAAGGCATACAGTCATGGCCGAAATTGTTGGCACCCCAGAAATGTTTCCAGAAAATCAAGTATTTCTCACAAAAAAGTATTGCAGTAACACATGTTTTGCTATACACATGTTTATGTCTGTATTGGAACAAAACAAAAAAAGGGAGGAAAAAAAGCAAATTGGACATAATGTCACACAAAACTCCAAAAATGGGCTGGACAAAATTCTTGGCACCCTTAACTTAATATTTGGTTGCACACTCTTTGGAAAAAATAACTGAAATCAGTCACTTCCTATAACCATCAATAAGCTTCTTACACCTCTCACCCGGAATTTTGGACCACTCTTCCTTTGCAAACTGCTCCAGGTCTCTCTTATTGGAAGGGTGCCTTTTCCCAACAGCAATTTTAAGATCTCTCCACAGGTGTTCAATGGGAATTAATCTGGACTCCTTGCTGGCCACTTCAGAACTCTCCAGCGCTTTGTTGCCATCCATTTCTGGGTGCTTTTTGTCATATGTTTGGGGTCATTGTCCTGCTGGAAGACCCATGATCTCGGATGCAAACCCAGCTTTCTGACACTGGGCTCTACAATGCGACCCAAAATCCTTTGGTAATCCTCATATTTCATGATGCCTTGCACACAGTCAAGGCACCCAGTGTCAGAGGCAGTAAAACAACCCCAAAGCATCATTGAACCTCCACCATATTTCACTGTAGGTACTGTGTTCTTTTCTTTGTAGGCCTCATTCTGTTTTCGGTAAACAGTAGAATGATGTGCCTTACCAAAAGCTCTATCTTGGTCTCATCTGTCCACAAGACGTTTTCCCAGAAGGATTTTGGCTTACTCAAGTACATTTTGGCAAACTGTAGTCTTGCTTTTTTAAGTCTCTGTGTCTGCAGTGGGGTCCTCCTGGGTCTCCTGCCATAGCGTTTAATTTCATTAAATGTCGACGGATAGTTCGCGCTGACACTGATGCACCCTGAGCCTCCAGGACAGCTTGAATTTCTTTGGAACTTGTTTGGGGCAGCTTATCCACCATCCAGACTATCCTGCGTTGCAACCTTTCATCAATTTTTCTCTTCCATCCACCCCCAGAGAGATTAGCTACAGTGCCATGGGTTGCAAACTTCTTGATAATGTTGCACGCTGTGCAGTGGTGTATTTAGGTTTTGTGCTGCCCTAGGCCCGACTAAACTCGAGCACCCCCTAATTTAAATTTGACACACCCCTGCCTGTCAAGGGCACACCTCTTCCTTGTTAAACTCCACCCTTTCCTCTTAGAGCTCCGTCTCTTCCTCTCTGTATATTAAAAGTGGATACCAAGTGCCTACTTGTATATTTTGTATACCATTCCAAATGTTGTATCTATTATATTCTATAATCAAATAAAATGATGAAATATGCAAATTCAACCATTTTTACAAAGATCAGCCACACTATTAAAAAACATAAATGAAAAGTAGGGAGTAAATAAGGCATTGTCTGAATAGTGCACCCACGTAACAATGAGGAGAGTATACAGAGAAGTGAGCCACTGTCTATTTAGTCAAACATGATTTTTAACAATAGAAGGGACCAGGTTTTCCTCTGCAGACCCAATGATGGATGTAGTACATGCTGTCCAGCAGATGCAACAATTCAGCAGTCATAAAGCGTATTCATGGCACAGGACCACCGTCCAATAAATTAGCCCTTCTGGCCAATTGCCAGACACAAGTATACAATATATATCAAATGACCCATATAGTGAAGGTGTATAGCCATTTACCAAATTTGGTATGAGAGTATCACAGAGCTGCACAGCAAAAAAACTCACAGTAATATGCAGTGTGTATGAGTGTATCACAGAGCTGCACAGCAATAAAACCCATAGTAATATGCAGTGTGTATGAGTGTATCACAGAGCTGCACAGCAATAAAACCCACAGTAATGTGCAGTGTGTATGAGTGTATCACAGAGCTCCACAGCAATAAAACTCACAGTAATGTGTCGTATTTCATACACCCCCACTCACCACTCATTTCATCCCCCCACTCACCACTCATTTTAGTTCATATCCCCCACGCTCACTTCATACCCCCATCCTCACTTCGTACCCCCAACTCGATTCATACCCCCATAATCATTTCATACCCCCCCCCACAATCATTTCATTTAATTCCCCCCCACTCAATTCATCTCCCCCACTCTCATTTAATTTCATCCCCCACACTCACTTCATACCCCCCCCCACGGATCTCTTGGTTATAAGGGGGGGGGGGGTAAATATTGGCCTGTGTATATCTCTTAGCTTATGGCTAGAGGAGGAAGGAAGGGGACCAGCACTGTTAGGCAGCTGGTCCAGAGGCATCCACCCTCTCACATACTGTAGTACTTGGTAGCTTCTAGGGTGTTAGGGGTATTTCCCACATGCCCCCCACTTGCTGAGTGAGCTGTGAACTGACAACGAATCGCCATTCCTACTGGAGACTTAGTGCAGGAACGCCATTACCACACGTTCTCACTGGACCTGATCCCTTTTTTCCCCCTAACTAATAAAGTCACAAGAGATAAATAAACATGGATAAAAAATAAAGCTAATTTGTACATTGTTTGTGAAATTGTATTATCCCAATTAAGTGACCAGGGCAAGGCATAATTTGGGAGTTAGATCAATTTTAGTGTTGCCACTGTTTATCGGATAATAATACATCATATTTTTTTTCTATGGAAATTACATTGTTCCTGATTAGAATTACAATATTATAGATATATCAATACAGACAGAAGAGAGGAGACCTCAAAAGTCTGTCTTTTATTATCCATTAATGATCTGAGAAGTTCATCATCTGTGATTGTGAACTACCATGGCTCCTTTAATAAACCTAAATAGATGGATACAGATAGATAGATATGGATAGATAGAATTACAGAGATGAGGGTAGATATCTATTTATCCATATTTTCTATATAATTATATGTAGATAAATAGATAGCTAGATATGTGGATATAGATAGATATGGATGGATATTAGATAGATATGCAGATAAATGATATGAGATTAGATATGTTTAAAGGGTTTTTCTTTTCATAGTGCCTCTTCCTTGTGTTGTGAATGTTTTGTCAGTGTCCAATGAGAATAAATCGTGCAGCTCCTCCTCTGTGGAGCTCACTGTTACAGAGCTCACTGACCTCCAGCACTTACATCTCCCGAACAGATCTGATACTAAGGGGTTAACCTGTCATAAGTGTAATATAGACAGAGGATTCCTACAGTGCAGCAACTGTAACCGGAATCTGCTAGGTTCACTCGGGACGAGGCCGGACCGGACACGAGCAAGGATTGTCTGAACACGAGTCTCTTCAGGAAAGGCAAACTTTATTTGTGTCCTCACACAATGCTCACACAGGATTGAATCGCAAAGAGTGAGCATCGAACTCACCGTGACATGAGATCTTATACTCCAAATACATAATTAGGTACATCCCAATTAACCCACCTCCCGGTGACACTCTCCCACCCCACGTGGGTTAATACCTCCCTAGTGCCTGTGTTTGTTGCGGATAACACCTGGTCTGTCTTCTATGCTCCCCTTTGTCTCTCTGCGGGCCTCTGTGACCTTGGTGTATCCACTTCTCAGTCTGTCCCTTCGTGCCAGGAACAGTCTGGATCTTTCTCAGGTTTTAATTGCTTTTCTGCTAATCTAACACATTCCTAAATTTCTACGTATGCTTCATTCTAGTTTCAGCTAAAACCTACCTAGATATTTTCAAGTGAACCAATATTCTGAACAAGATGGCCGCCTGGCTCATAATGGTGACCATCTTCCAGCCTGATTCCACTTCACAACCTCCACACAAACACTCACACAAACCACTCCAACTCTACCTCCGCGAATACAATGTCACTCCTCTGCTCATTGTCACACCTTTAGCAAATTACTCTAAGCATCTTCTGGGCTTCCAGCTCTCCTAAACCTGCCACACCCCCTTCCCCTCTACCTGCCTTTTCATCCCATTCTCACTTCTCAATCCTCCTCCTTTGATGTGAATCAGCTGGGACCTGCAGGAAACATCTTCTTGTCCTTCTCCAAATGTTTGACTGGAGCCGTCCATGGTGTGGCTGATGCTGTAAGATGTGCAGCAGAAGGTGGTTGCAGGCTCCTATCGCGCCCTTCGTTGCGTCCCCAATCTGCAGCTATGTGTCACGTGAAGTGGATGAAGGGGGCGGCGCCAAGGCAGCGTCAGCGTGTCTCCCACAATGAAAGCACGAGACACGCTGCCTTGGCGCCGCCTTCCAGCCAGCCTGCTTGCTGTGATTGCAATGTGACTGAGAGGCACATTCGGACTGTGCGCAGCTTCGCGATGCGCAGCGATACGGGTGATCTGGCGATGAAGCTGGGGATTAACAAAATGGCGGCCGTGGATCGCGGTGAGGCAGCTTTTTTCGTGTGGAAGGCACTTTTTTGCCGCCCCACAGATGGTGCCGCCCTAGGCCTAGGCCTTGTCGGCCTAGGCCAAGATACATTCCTGACGCTGTGGACAAAGGCAAATCTAGATCTCTGGAGATGGACTTGTAACCTTTAGATTGTTGATATTTTTCCACAATTTTGGTTCTCATGTCCTCAGACAGTTCTCTTCTCCTCTTTCTGTTGTCCATGCTTAGTGTGGCACGCACAGACACACAATGCAAAGACTAACAGGGTTATCCAAAGAGATTCGAAAAGTCACCGCACGTTCGGTGACTTTTCGTTCTCTTCAATTCGGTTCCTTTTGCCGATTGCATTTCGGTGACCCTGCGGTGTATTCAGCAAACACCACAGGGTCCCCGAATTGCAGGGAAAAGCTGCCGCAAACCTGACGAAAACTAACCGAATGCACACTGAAAACAAGCAAAAACATCTGGATTAACCTTACGAAAAAGCCGAACAGGAGCTGAACAGGAGCCGAATCACACAGAGCCGAAGCAGCTGTGACGTAGAGGAGGCAGTGAATAAATTAGCAAAACCATTTGTATGAATCTGGGAAAATGAAACGCTGTTTGCAAAGAAACTACTGAGCGAAAATGTCTGCAATTTACACAGGAGGTCCAGGGAATGATAATAAAGAGGGCTGTTACAAAAAAATAAGTAAACTGAAAAAAAAAAAATCAAAAAAAAAATCGGACTTTTTAAAAAAAAAAAAAAAATGCTTAAAGTATCCTAAAAAATCTATAAATAAAGAGACTTTTTGCTGCAGAATTTTATAATGAACGGTTTATTAGATATTGAATTAAAACGGGAATATTTTTAACATTGAAGTCTATGGGATTCTCCTGAATAAATTTGCCGAATTAAACCACCGAATGGCAGGGCATTAGGGGAACCTTTCACTGCTGGTTTGTGTTCTCTGAATAGCCGAAGCAGTGCTTTTTCATGGGGATTTCACTGCCCTCGAACAGGCACCGAACAGGCACCCTATGTGCAGGCAATTCGCCAGGATTTGGCGAATTGCCTGCTCTCTGGATAGCCGAATGGTCAGGAAAGGTAACCGAACACTGATTTTCAGCGTTCGGTTACCTTTCTCAAGCAATTCGGAGCACTTTGAATATCCCTGTAAGTGATCTTCTCTCCTTTTTATCAGCTTTCAGGTGTGATTTTTATATTGCTGTTACTTGCCCCAGGTGATTTTACAGGAGCATCACATGCTTGAAACAATCTTATTTATCCACAATTTTGAAAGGGTGCCAAGAATTTTGTCCAGCCCATTTTTGGAGTTTTGTGTGACATTATGTCCAATTTGCTTTTTTCCTCCTTTTTTTGTTTTGTTCCAATACAGACAAAGGGAATAAACATGTGTATAGCAAAACATGTGTTACTGCAATACTTTTCTGTGAGAAATACTTGATTTTCTGGAAACATTTCTGGGGTGCCAACAATTTCGGCCATGACTGTACATTTCTATTGGTAATCTTCATGATCACAGTTTTTCGATGGGATTCAAGTCCGGGCTATTTCCAGGCCAGGGAAGCTGAGGAATTTTCTTGTCAACCAAAACTGACAAAACCAGAAAGTGTATCCAATTTTTTTGAATAACTTAGCATTCTGTGCTTGAGTTTTCGTCCTATTTCATCCTCAGTTGTTTATCTACATCTGTCTTGTCCTGTTAGAAATATTTCTATGTTTGTCTGCTGTACAGAATGGTGGAGATGTTATGTTCTCTCTTTGTAATTATCAATAATGATTTTATTTGTTAAATAAATAGAAATAAAAAATTTCAAGTTTGATCATTTTAACTTTAATATGTCACTATTTCTACTCCCAGAGTGTTGTTCTGTTTTTACAAATGCAGCGTTCTGAGAGAGGATGTCCAGTGGCCAGGAAATTCAAAATTCCGACTGCCTGGTGATGTGTGTGTGTGGGCAGAAGAAACTCCTCTGCTTCACACAGCGTTTTTGCCAAACAAATAAAGAGGGCAGGAGGGCACTCCACACAAAACAATAATAAAACGCTCTTCAATCGCAAAAAAAGTATAAAATATTACTTAAAGCAAGTGAACCAACGCGTGATTATAGGAAAAATTATGCAAGTAATACATACAGGGTTATTCAGAGAGATCCGAAACGGTTCGGTGACTTTTCGTTCCCTGCACGTCGGGGTGATTCGGCGATTCCTAGTTCGCCGACCCTGCGGTGTATTCAGCAAGCACCCAGGGCCCCCGTAGTGCAGGGAATACTCGCCGCAAACCTGCAGAACACTCACCGAACACTCACCGAAAACTCGCAGAAACCAAGCCAAATGCGCTGGAAAAATCCAAGCAGCCGCCGATCACAGAGCAGAGCAGCCGCCAGAAAAACCCGACATGCAGACGAATGGGTTGAAAAAAACCCCAGCTTGCTTGAAAGTTTGAAATTTGAAACACTGTTTGAAAAAAAACTACTGAACGAAAATCTCTGGAATTTACACATAAGGTCCTATGAATGATAATAAAAAGGCCTGTTAACAGAAAAATTAAAAAACGATTTAAAAAAAAAAACGTAAAACAAATTTGACAAAAGAAATCCTAAAAAATGCCTAAAAGATCCTAAAAAAAATCTAAAGATAAAGAGACTTTTTACTGCAGAATAAAATGATAAATGGTTTATTAGATATTTAATTAAAACGGGAACATTTTTAACATTGAAGCCTATGGGATTCGCCTGAAAACACCTGACGAATGAAACCACCGAACAGCAGAGCACTTCACTGACATTCCTCAGCTATTCGGTGTTCTCTGAATAGACTAACCATTGCTTCTCTATGGGGGATTTCACTGCCCTCGAACAGGCATAGTACATGCAGGCAAAATTTTGCGAATTGCCTGCTCTCTGAATAGCTGAATGGCCCCGAAATGTCCCCGTTCGCTGAAATTCAGTGTCCGGTTACATTTTGGATCTCTCTGAATAACCCCCTTAGTGTCTTTCAACGTCAATCCAATACTGGGATAACCTCAAACAATGAACAAACAAATAATAGTCAAATACAGAGTAACCAAAATCAATATGGGCTTTATATAAGTACAGATTCACATCCTTCAGAGCCTATGCAATATTAGCTCTATATGTATAACGCAAGATTCTTATCTGGAAAATTAGACGTGCACAGCACAAAATTTCATTTTGGACGAATGGATTTGTCCTAAAACATAATTTATTTAGTTGCTAAAGAATTTGTTTTCAGTTCTTTAGTATGAAAACTAATTTCATTCATCCGAAAACCAGTGGATACAATTAATATTGTAGTGGTGGCTCCTCAGATTGCGGAGATTGGCTGCTTGTTACAGTATCTCTCACTCTCAGCACAATGTGTCAGGCAAAGCTGTTACAGTAACTGATTGCTGCTCATCACAGCGCTCAGAGTTTCAGTAATCATTCATTGTCATTGTTTTTGTGTTCACTGTAACAGCTGAGCCTGATACATTGTACTGAGAGATAATGTAACAAGCAGCCGATCTCAGTGCTCACAGCCACTGGATTTAAAGGGCTGAAAAAATAAAAATGCTCCTATCTGTATAATGTATAGAACATCCTCCTGCATTAATTAATACCTCTCTGTATAATATATATATAACATCCTCTTGCATTAATTAATACCCCTCTCTGTATAATGTATATAAAATCCTCCTGCATTAATTAATACCCCTCTCTTTATAATGTATATAACATCCACCTGCATTAATACCCCTCTCTTTATAATGTATATAACATCCACCTGCATTAATACCCCTCTCTTTATAATGTATATAACATCCACCTGCATTAACCTCCCTGGCGGTCTAATTTTTTCAAAATTTTGTGTCTAAAAGAGTCTAAATTTTTTTTTTAAAGGAAACGTGTTTTGTACATAGTTAGCCTGTAATAATTAGGAATCACGCACTGAAATCCGTGCAAGCAAGAGTCCTTACTGGTAAAATCCTTTATAAATAAATAAATAAAATAAATAAATAGTAAATACACGGAGTCTGATAAAGTTTGAAACACGACATAATAATTTAATATCCCAAAAATAATTATCCAAAATAATGCAAATAAATGATATTCAATAAAATAAAACAAAAAACACTGAAATCTGTCTGAAAACAAGGGTGAGACTATGTATGGTCTGTTTCTTATCCTGTAGTGCCACCTAGTGGCCGTTCATGACATTATACATTAGAATACAGTGTATTATAAAAAAAATCAGTTTGCTGCCTGGTCCCGCCCCCCTGCATCGTGTGACTCGCAGGGAGCGTTACCAGGAAGCAAGTCGCCGCGATCACACTGCGGGAGACAGCGAGGGAGTGCAGGATGAGGTGAGTGTGCAGCCCGAGTGTGGCTCAGGGTTGCCGTTCGCGGTAGCGAAATTTAACCCCGAGTCACACTCGGGAATACCACCAGGGAGGTTAATACCCCTCTCTTTATAATGTATATATAACATCCACCTGCATTAATACCCCTCTGTATAATGTATAGAACATCCTCCTGAATTAATGTCCCTCTCTGTATAATGTATAGAACATCCTCCTGAATTAATTAATGTCCCTCTTTGTATAGAACATCCTCCTCAATTTATACCCCTCTCTGTATATATTGATGCAGTAGGGTGTTATATACAGAGAGGGACATCCTCCTGCATTAATTAATGCCCCTCTCTGTATAGAACATCCTACTGCATTGGCATGTGGAGGGTGCAGAACTTCGGAATGCAATGCTTATCCAGCACAGGAGAGGGAACTTTTACTTAAACTTTGTATCTCTGTGGGGGAGACGGACAGGATTATAAAAGCAGGGGAGAGGGGAAAATATTAACGTAAATCGGTCTGAAATCTCAGAGAAGAGATGACTGGCGCAAATTATTTTTTTTATATAAAATAAAGCATTATAAATCCAGGGAAAACATTCAAATAAATCACACTGAAGACTCATAATGACAGAGTAACTGGGAGAGCTCGTGTCAGATGAGCGCAGTGCTCACGTCCGTGTTGCCACACATTTTAACGTCTGTGGTAGCATACAATTATGATCAATAGAGACCCACACACAAAGTACGCACGCACAGAAGTGCGGATGCACAACGGACGCGGCAAACGGATGCAAGTTAGGCAAGAATGTAGTACCGCTAGAATGGACGTGCAGAGTGCGTCATGTCCCCAATGTCTGCATAGCTTTGTGTGTGAGTGATGAAACGTAGTCAGACGGACTGCATTTTTGACGTCCAGCATTTTTGACTGACAAAATGGTTTTTTTTTGTGTAATAAAATTTTATTGAAAAAGCAAACGTATACAAACAACAGCGTCACATATAGCATTGTAACACATTTCTTTCGACATTGCGTTTCTTTACATAAGCTCAGAAGGCATAAATTAAAATCCCACCACTACAAACCTCTGAGTGCTAGGAGAAACACCTGCAGGCGTATGAAGTACCTAAACTGTCTAGTCTTGGGGATTAATCGCCAAGGCCAGTGACTATCACTTCCGTGCCGTGTATTTACAAACAAACTAGCACAGACAGAACGTGACTACAACCAGACAGACAGACAAATGTAGTGGACAAAACAACGGTAAAACAAAGAGAACAACACGGAAAGAAACAAGAATCAGTGAAGGGAAAGGATCAAGGGGAGATAAAGTAGGGAGAGAGGAGAGAGACGGAAGAAGAGAAAAAAAGGGGGGAAGGGAAGATAGAGGCATATGGATAAAAAGCATTCCTGAGGGGGAGATCACGGCATATATAGGCGGGGAAACCACGGGTACGAGCACAGCCACTGATCCCGTCAGTCTCCACCGGAGTTCTCTATTATAACCATACCATGACACACCAGTCCCTTTGTGCCATTACCTGTCGGTCGCACTCCCCAGGTGTCTCTCAGGAGCCAAGCTCACATAGTTATCCCAGTGAAACCAGGTTCTCACAAATTGTTCAACTCTGTCCAGCTCTGTCGCTACCAGGTTGTCCATCCCTCGCAGGAATTCCACCCTATCTACCCAGTCTCGTCATGAGGGTAGCGACGATTTGCCCCAATGCAGCGGGATCAACAATTTGGCCACAGTCACCAATCTTAGTACTGCTGACCTCCTCATGACGTTTATGGGGGCAGGGAACTGCAACAGAATATAGTTAGAGGGTGTGAACTCAATATCCGATTCCGAATCAGTACAAACTGCAGTGTGGACCATGTTCCAAAACACCTGAATCGTGGGGCAGTCCCACCAGATATGCAAGAAATCTCCAAAAGCCGCCTTACATCGCCAACATTGCGGGTCGTGGAGAGGAAACATTTTCTGCAATCTGTCCAGGGTCCGATACCAAAATGTTAGGATTTTATACGTATTCTCTGCACACTTCAAAGATCCAGTTCCCTTATGAATGAGCGTAAAGGTTTTGGTCCAATCCTCTTCCGAAATATTTCTCCCTTGCACGGCACTCCATTTGTCCCTAAAGCCCGAGGTCTCTGCATAACGCCCAAGAAGCAGGCAGTAAAGAGTAGAAACACTTCTAGCCAGCGGAATATGAAGCTGAAAGTACTGCTCAAAGGGGGTAAGAGGGCGAGTAAGGCTAAAGCCAGCCTTCAAAGAGCGCAGATATGATTGGATCTGATAATAATTGAATCGTTCCTGGAGGTGGATCGCTGGTATTCCGGTCAATCTCTGCAGTGGGGGGGGGGGGGAAACATCCATCTTTCAAGAAAGCAGCCACCGTGATCCTGTCCGGTAGGTCAAATCGCACTATAAGGGCTGCACACACTCCCAGAGAAAAGTCAGGATTATCCCGTACCGGCAAAAGCGGCAAGATCGAGGATGTCAATCCAAATAGCATACGCAATCGTCCCCAGATGCTCAGAGTTTCAGTTGTAAGGCACCAAACCCCTTGCTGTTCCCACGGACACCGCCAACGAATCCACGGCAATGTCCACAGAGGCGCTCCCACCAGCGTTTCTTCCAAATCCAACCACAATTTCTCTGACTTTTGTAGGGACCATTCCAAGATACGAATAAGGAGAACCGAATAGTAGTAAAGTTTAGCGTCTGGCAACGCCAATCCCCCTTCCGATTTAGTGCGTTAAAGCTTCGCATAACTCACACGTGGACCTCCACGAGGCCAACGGAAACGCAGGGCCGCTGTTTGGAACATTGCGAAGAAGTTGACAGGCAAGGAAATCGAGACCGATTGGAGAACATATAAAAGTCTGGGTACTACATTCATCTTCAAAGTATTAATCCGTCCCGACCAAGAAATAAACTTTTTTGACCAACCAGATAAATCTGAGACAAATACATCCAACAGTGGTTTATAATTAAGAGTGTAAAGTTGTGCAGGGGACAACGATATCCATATTCCCAGATGCTTCAGGCGATCAGCACACCACGTAAATGAAACCGTCCGCCGCAGCCTAGCTACACACCCATGTGATAGGTTCACAGTAAGTAATTCCGACTTGTCCATGTTCACCCTAAACCCAGAGACCTCTCCAAAGTCCGATAACACCTTTGTCAGCGCCGTCAATGAGGTTTCCGCGTTTGTCAGCATAAAAAGCAGATCATTCACGCAAGCAGATACCACATGATGGGTAGAGGCACCCTGAATCCCTGTGATGAATCTGGTAGAAAGAACAGCTTCCAAAAGCGGCTCCAGGTAAAGCGCAAATAATAACGGTGACAAGGGGCATCCCTGTCTAGTTCCGTTATGGATTGGAATGGGTGCATAAAGTGCTCCAGTCACGTGAATACTGGCCGATGGATTCGTATATAGTGCTCGGACTTGATCCAAGAAACCGTCCGTAGTCCCCATCCGTCATAACACCAAAAACAGGAAAGGCCATCGCACTTTGTCGAACGCCTTTTCGGTGTCCATTGATAAAAGAACTACACCCTCCACTGACTTTTTTGCAAAAGCAACCGCACCTAGAGCCCTAGAAGTAGCATCCCTGGCTTCCCCTCCCGGACTAAATCCTACCTGATCTGGTCGGACCAGTTTAGATAGAAAAAGCTTCAAACGCTCGGCCAGAAGTTTAGTAAAAACCTTTGCATCTATATTCAGCAAGGATATGAGCCTACAGTTTTTACATTCGGAACTATCTTTGCCCGGTTTCAGTAAGACTGCTATCGTGGCTGCCACTGTGGGAGGGTGAAAAGGGGTATCCACACATACTGATTGAAAGGCTGAGAGCATTTGCAGGAATAATTCTGATGGAAAATGTTTATAATATTCAACCGGCAGCCCATATGGGCCGGGGCTTTTGCCCTTTTTCATAATTTTCATTACCACTGCAAGTTCTACAGATGTAAATGGGGCAGAGAGAGCCTCCATATCTTCGGGAGATATTGTGGTAGGAATCTTATCTTATAAGTATCTAGAGATGTCGGGTCAAACAGTCTCTCCCTCCATCGAGACGTCCATGCTTGTTGCAGTATCTCTCACTCTCAGCACAATGTGTCAGGCAAAGCTGTTACAGTAACTGACTGCTGCTCATCACAGCGCTCAGAGTTTCAGTAAAACTAGTAAATAATATTTTTATATATAAAAGAGGTTATAACAATATTATTTCCTTGTTTTACTGAAACTCTGAGCGCTGTGATGAGCGGCAGTCAGTAACTGTAACAGCTTTGCCTGACACATTGTGCTGAGAGTGAGAGATACTGTAACGAGCAGCTGATCTCAGCCCTCTGAGGAGCCACCACTACAATATTAATTGTATCTGCTGGTTTTCAGATGAACAAAATTTGTTTTCATACTAAAGAACTGAAAACGAATTTCTTTAGCAACTAAATAAATTGCGTTTTAGGACGAATCCATTCGTCCAAAACAAAATTTTGTGCTGTGCACATGTCTAGTCTGCCCTATGGTTTTTTCTTTCCACTGTTTTATCTTCCTTAAGGACGCGTGTTTTTTGCAAATCTGGTGGATGGTGCCATCCCATGAACGGGCACAACGCTATATATACAGAACTAAAAAGCCAATCTCAGCGCTCACAGCTACTGGATTTAAACTGCTAAAAAAAAAAATGCTCCTATCTGTATAATGTATAGAACATCCTCCTGCATTAATTAATACCCCTCTCTGTATAAAGTATATAACATCCTCTTGCATTAATTCATAACCCTCTCTGTATAATGTATATAACATCCTCCTGCATTAATTAATACCCCTCTTTTGTATAATGTATAGAACATCCTCCTGAATTAATTAATGTTCCTCTCTGTATAGAACATCCTCATTGCTGGTCTCCTTCACTCATCAATACATTACAAAAAGAACTGCAACTAAAATGTAATGCATTTTCCTTTCGTTTCTTTAGTTTTTTGGACCGAGCAGTGTCGTATCTCGAGTCAAACGAAAACTAAATTATCCCAAAATTCGGACAAAATCGTTTTAGTACTGTCACGGTGGCCCCCGCACCCCGGCGCCTGGCAGCAGCTTCCTCGCTGCTCGCTGGCCAGGCGCCGAATGATATTGCGGTCGCTTCCGCACACGTGGGGAAGCCGGGGGGCGGGGCCTGGCGGGCTGACGCGGACCCGCCGGGTTTAAAGCCCAGGCTCTCAGAAATGCCGGTGCCCTGACGTGGTAGTTACTTCCCGCAGAGCTCTTGTATATTTGGCAAACAACTATTCTGTGTATTGACCCCTTGGCATTGGCAAACGACTATTCTGTGTATTGACCCCTTGGCATTGGCAAACGACTATTCTGTGTATTGACCCCTTGGCATTGGCAAATGACTATTCTGTGTATTGACCCCTTGGCATTGGCAAACGACTATTCTGTGTATTGACCCCTTGGCATTGGCAAACGACTATTCTGTGTATTGACCCCTTGGCATTGGCTAAATACCATTCTGTGTATGACCCCTGGCATTGGCGAACGAACCACTCTGTGTATGATCCCTGGCATTGGCGAACGAACCATTCTGTGCATAACCCCTGGTATTGGCATCAACTCTTCTAATTCTGGTATTGAGGTCAGTCTGTGTGGCACCCTAAGCACACATCAGACTACCCCTTGTGTTGTTAGGGTCTTGGGAAGAGCTAATTATTCTAATTTCTCGTGTATCATTCTGTGTCTGTCTAGTCGTGCCGACCACTCTAAGGATCGGAAGGGTAGAGACTGTTCTGTGTCTAGAAACCACTAGTCAGATAAAGCAGAGGGATCCGTGACGTCTCTCTTGTACGTGCTCTGTACTGCCATTCTTGTAGTCTATCTAGTCGTGCCGACCACTCTAAGGATCGGAAGGGTAGAGAGTGTCCTGCGTATAGGGACCACCACTCTAGTATCAGGGGGATCCGTGACATTACGTCAGGGCCATGGATCCCGCAGACCTCTCTAATCAATTGACACGTATTGCAGCCAGACAAGAAGAGCAGGACCATAGAATGGACCAGATTGCTCTTGCCCTGCAAACCCTGCTAAACCGATCCAGTTCTGGTACTGCAAGCCCGCCAGACCCAGTAGTGCCTAGGGTCAGTTCGGCCGCTCTCGAGGGTTGTAGGCTCAGTATGAAAGCACCCGTACGTTATGACGGAACACCGAACTTATGCCGGGGCTTTCTGACCCAACTCGAGATCTTATTCGAAAACAATCCCGGGTCCTGTATGTCTGATAAAGCCAAAGTAGGCTATCTGATTAATCACTTGACCGAAAAAGCTTTATTATGGGCCACGCCCTTGTGGGAGAACAAGAAACCCATCATATATGACTATGAGGGTTTTACCTCCGAGTTAAAGCGTACTTTTGATCCCTCTAGACGGGCTACCAATGCGGGTAGATCCCTGTTTCACATCAAACAAGGTAATAGGAGGGTTTCCGACTATGCCATAGAATTTAAGACTTTGTCTTCTGAGGTACACTGGCCGAACGACGTTTTAACCCTGGCCTTTACCGAAGGTCTGAACGAGGCGTTTATGTTTGAATTGGCTCCCCTAAAATTACCAGAACATCTGGATCATTTGGTTGATTTCTGCATCGCCATGGACGATCAAATCAGGGAAAGGAGACACACCAGAGACAGACCCAGAAGGGTTCTACCTCCTTTACCTTTAGTACCCAGGCATACCACTGTATCAGGTAACCTGGAGACCGTTAAGACCGATGTACCGGCCATTGAACCTATGCAGATAGGTAAAACGGGTATTTCAGAGGCAGAGAGAGCTCACCGGAGAGAAAGGGGGCTCTGTTTTTATTGTGCCGGGGCAGATCATTTCCGCCTTCAATGTCCTCAGAGACCCAGGGGTAGCAGGGGTGAGAGTGGCAAATCAGGTCAAAAGACAAGTAATACCCAGGTTATTGGTTCTCTGTATGCCTCCTTTGTGGATGATGAGAAAAAAAAAACTCGGATTCTGTTACCCATCTCCCTCACCTGGGAGGGGGTTCACCTCGAGACTGAGGCATTCCTAGACTCTGGAGCCTCAGGTAATTTTATGGATAGATGTTTTGCTGCCAACCACCTCTTACCTCTGGTTCTAAAGGAGAGGCCTCTTATGGTAGAAGCCATAGACGGGAAACCCCTGTCATGTCCCCATATCACACACGACACTATCGATGTGTGCATGACTACAGGAGTTCTGCACTGTGAAACCATACGATTCCAGGTTATCGACTCTCCCTCATGTCCTGTCGTTCTAGGGTTCCCATGGTTGACAGAACATAACCCGGTGATTGACTGGGCCAGCGAGATATAATGTGTTGGGGTCCTAGTTGCCAGTCAAAGTGCCTGGGCAGGGTTAATGTGATTGGTAGTCTCAACATTGCCACAGCACCTCCTTTGTCCACTGAAGTCCCAGAATGTTATATGGCGCTAAAGGAGGTGTTCTCTAAAACCAGGACTGAGGTCCTACCACCGCATCGTCCTTATGACTGTGCTATAGAGTTACTTCCTGGTACTATGCCTCCTAGAGGACACGTATACCCCTTGTCTCAAAGGGAAAATGACATTATGGAGGAATATATAAGGAGAATCTAGAGCGAGGATTCATCAGACGATCCTCCTCTCCAGCAGGAGCAGGTTTCTTTTTCGTTTCCAAAAAAGAGGGGTGACCTGCGACCTTGCATCGATTATAGAGGTTTAAATAGGATTACCATAAGAAATGCATACCCAATACCTCTTATAACAGAATTGTTCGACCGTTTAAAAGGGGCCCATATTTATACGAAACTTGATTTACGCGGAGCATACAACCTGGTCAGGGTTAAGAAGGGGCACGAATGGAAAACGGCTTTTAATACACGTAGCGGGCATTATGAATACCTGGTGATGCCCTTTGGGTTATGCAATGCGCCAGCCGTTTTCCAGGACCTCATAAACGACACCCTAAGGGATTTTCTGCAAACGTTCGTTATAGTATATCTGGACGACATCCTGATATACTCTCCTGATAAGGAGACTCATCACGCCCACGTGAGACAAGTGTTGAAGAGACTATTGAGGGCTGGGTTATATTGTAAGCTAGAGAAATGCTTATTCGACATAGAGACAGTGCACTTCCTTGGGTATATAATAACCCCTGAAGGTTTCCAAATGGATCCTAAAAAACTCTCAGCGATTCTTGACTGGCCTTTACCCCAAGGGCTTAAAGCCATCCAGAGGTTTTTGGGGTTTACTAACTACTACCGGAGGTTCATTAAAAATTTTTCGGCCTTGATAGCTCCCCTCACGGCTATGACTAAAAAGGGGGTGGTGAATCAGAAGTGGACACCCCAGGCCAGTCAAGCCTTTGAGGCACTTAAACAGGCTTTCACCACTGCCCCTGTTCTCCGACATCCTGATCCGGCTCTGCCTTTCCAGGTTGAAGTTGACGCCTCCGAGCTAGGTCTTGGTGCAGTCTTGTCCCAAAGGGAGGCACCCGACAAGCCCTTGCATCCATGCGGCTTCTATTCCCGAAAGTTGTCCCCGGCAGAGAGGAACTATGATATCGGAAACAGAGAATTGTTAGCAGTTATTGCAGCCTTGACGGAATGGAGATACTTATTAGAGGGGTCTAGGGACCCCATTGTCATCATAACCGATCATAAGAATCTCACGTACATTGGAGACGCTAAACGGTTGAATGCCAGGCAAGCGAGATGGTCATTGTTTCTTTCCAGCTTTAATTTCGTCCTCACATACAGACCTGGGTCGAGAAACATTAAAGCAGACGCATTGTCAAGACAGTACGAGTCATACGAGCATAACATCCAAGATCAACATCCCATTGTACCCCAGGAAAGGATTATAGCACTTACCACGATTAGTGTCTCGTCTCCTCTAATGTTAAGATTGCAGACCGCCCAGGGCACAGCTCCTGGGGGGAGACCTCCTGCGAAACTCTTTGTACCTGAGAACGAAAGGGAAGAGGTATTAAAACTGTATCATGATAACAAAATCTCTGGGCACATGGGGATCACCAAAACAGTGTCTAGTATACGTAAACTCCTTTGGTGGCCCACGGTGCGCCGTGACGTTAAAGATTACATAACCGTGTGTGAAGTGTGCACAAGACATAAAAGTCCCAAAACAGCGCCTATTGGTTTACTCCAGCCTCTGCCAATCCCCGAACGACCATGGTCGCATTTAGCTATAATACTGTAATACTCACGGTCATAGATCGATTCTCCAAAATGGGTCACTATGTTCCTCTTCGGAAACTTCCTTCGGCAGCCGAACTGGTGCCCATTTTTGTTTCCAATGTGGTCCGCTTACACGGTATTCCTCTTGGGATTGTCTCGGATAGGGGGACCCAATTCGTCTCCAGATTCTGGAAAGGGTTTTGCAAGAGTGTGGGGATAGACCTATCCTTCTCTTCGGCCTATCACCCCCAGACCAACGGGGCGGCGGAACGAGCCAACCAAAATATAGAAAAATATCTCAGGTGCTTTATATCCGAACGACAAGATAACTGGTCAGACCTGATACCGTGGGCAGAGTATGCCTTGAACAGTGCAGTAAGCGAAGCCACAGGACGTTCCCCCTTCTTCACTGTTTACGGTTTTGATCTCCCGTGCTCCCTGCTACGTTTCCTGATACCGCGATTCCTGCTCTGGATGAGCATTTAGTGTCATTGAAAGAAACCTGGGGAAGGGTTAAACGGGCACTGGAGGATAGTAGTGTTACCAGAAGATCAAAGCCGACAGACACAGGAGGCCGGCACCCGCGTGTATCAAGTTGGGGACAGGGTTTGGCTTTCTTCACGCAACATTAAGCTTTTAGTACCCTCCATGAAACTGGCACCCAGGTACATAGGCCCCTATAAGGTTCTGCGGCGAATCAATCCGGTCTCCTATGCTCTGGCTCTGCCCTCCCATATCAAGATACACAATGTGTTTCACGTGAGCCTTTTGAAACCACTTTTGTGTAATCGGTACACCAGGGCCCGTGTCCCCCTCCTCCGGTCTCTGTGGAGGGCGAGGAGGAGTTTGAAGTTGAGGCCATTCTGGACGCCAGGGTTTCTAGGGGGGTCCTTCAGTACTTGGTTGACTGGGTGGGCTACGGCCCAGAGGATCGCTCTTGGCTTCCGGCTACTGAGGTTCATGCTCCTCGGTTGGTGAGGGCTTTCTATTTGGCTCATCCCCGCGCCCCTGGGGGTCGTCCAGTGGCCGCCCGTAGAGGGGGGGTTCTGTCACGGTGGCCCTCGCACCCCGGCGCCTGGCAGCAGCTTCCTCGCTGCTCGCTGGCCAGGCGCCGAATGATATTGCGGTCGCTTCCGCACACGTGGGGAAGCCGGGGGGCGGGGCCTGGCGGGCTGACGCGGACCCGCCGGGTTTAAAGCCCAGGCTCTCAGAAATGCCGGTGCCCTGACGTGGTAGTTACTTCCCGCAGAGCTCTTGTATATTTGGCAAACAACTATTCTGTGTATTGACCCCTTGGCATTGGCAAACGACTATTCTGTGTATTGACCCCTTGGCATTGGCAAACGACTATTCTGTGTATTGACCCCTTGGCATTGGCAAACGACTATTCTGTGTATTGACCCCTTGGCATTGGCAAACGACTATTCTGTGTATTGACCCCTTGGCATTGGCAAACGACTATTCTGTGTATTGACCCCTTGGCATTGGCTAAATACCATTCTGTGTATGACCCCTGGCATTGGCGAACGAACCACTCTGTGTATGATCCCTGGCATTGGCGAACGAACCATTCTGTGCATAAACCCTGGTATTGGCATCAACTCTTCTAATTCTGGTATTGAGGTCAGTCTGTGTGGCACCCTAAGCACACATCAGACTACCCCTTGTGTTGTTAGGGTCTTGGGAAGAGCTAATTATTCTAATTTCTCGTGTATCATTCTGTGTCTGTCTAGTCGTGCCGACCACTCTAAGGATCGGAAGGGTAGAGACTGTTCTGTGTCTAGAAACCACTAGTCAGATAAAGCAGAGGGATCCGTGACGTCTCTCTTGTACGTGCTCTGTACTGCCATTCTTGTAGTCTATCTAGTCGTGCCGACCACTCTAAGGATCGGAAGGGTAGAGAGTGTCCTGCGTATAGGGACCACCACTCTAGTATCAGGGGGATCCGTGACAAGTACTAAAACTAATGCACATGTCTAGGGCAGACATATGTTTTATTTTTCAGGTCATCAATAAGGTGTTTAGCAGGGGTGCTCACCTGTATTTGAGCCATTTGCACCTGGCTCTAAGGTGAAGCGCAGTGAACACCTTATTAGGGTGTTGTTCTCCCATCTCCTGGATATTGCTGGTACAGGCAAGTTAAAATCACCAAGAGCTTTAGTCCCTAAGGGTTCCACCTTTAAAGATGCTACCCTTAGGGAAATCCAGCACTTGCAGGTCTATTCACTAAAGGGTTAACATAGAAACATAGAAAAATGTCGGCAGATAAGGACCTTTCGTCCCATCTAGTCTGCCCAATTAGATGGATACTTTACCTGGATTTATCTTTTGTTTAGGATAGCCTTATGCCTATCCCATGCTTGTAAGAGCCTTCCTTTGGATAATGACTATAGTGATTACTTTACTTTAAGTCAAGAGAATGACTGGAGAAGTGAAAATTCTAGGTGAAAATAGCCAAACCAGAAAAATTCTCCCATTTATCTCACTTTCCAAATCGGCTATTTGGTCTAAATTGTTCTCTTCTCCTGCCAATTCTCCGGTGTTTCACCTTTTAGTGAATAGACCTGTGTGCGTTTTTTTTTACATTTTTAAGGCTGATAGACCTCCAGGAGATTTTTCGACTCATTTCTAAATCGAGTCACTGGAGTCCAATGTGTTTATTAGGGACAGTAATAAATAACATGCTAAATGTTAAAAATAACTCAGATTTGCATATAAAGGTATTGTCTTTCAGTTCCCACGAAAATATTTCTATGCAAAGACGCACTGGTTATGTTTTCTAAATGACACTTCGGGATGTTTGAGACATCTGTAACAAGTTCTACTGGAAAACAGACAATAGGAAACATTGTACTTGTCACAGAAAGTGCATCTGTTATTCTGACACATGTCACTGATATGCATAGCCAGCTCCGCAATGTATACAGCAGGATCTCAGGAAATGAACCACCGGGAGTGCTGCCAGCCTGCAACCAGATCGGCGACAGAGAATTTGGATCTGATACTTGGACCCTGTTGGTCAAATCAGGCACCAGGAGAGTAAAAAAGGGTTTATTTACTAACTTTGTCTGTTCTTCTTCACCGTTGTTGCAACTACACCGAGCAATGGCAATCCAGAGAGTAAAAATCATATATGTGGAGGCGAAGTTCCTTAACCTCCCTGGCGGTATAACCGAGTGTGACTCGGGGTTAAATTTCACTACCACGAACGGTAACCCCGAGCCACAGTCGGGCTGGATACATACTTACCTCCTCCTGGCTCCCTCGCTGTCCCTGCTGTGTGATCGCGGCGAGCTGCTTCCTGGATGGCTCCCTGCGAGACACATGATGCAGGGGGGCTGGACCGCAGCAAATTTCATTCATAATAAAACACTGAATACAAATGGCAAAGTTTATGAACGGCCACTAGGTGGCAGTACAGGCTAAGAAATAGACCCTACATCGTCTCACCCTTGTTCTCAGACAGATTTCAGTGTTTTTTGTTGTATTTTATTGTACATCATTTATTTGCATTATTTTGGATAATTGTTTTTGGGATAATAAATTATTATGTCGTGTTTCAAACTTTATCAGACTCAGTGGATTTACTATTTTTTTTAAATTAATTAATTAATTAATTTATAAAGGATTTTACCAGTAAGGACTCTTGATTTCACGGATTTCAGTGCGTGATTCCTAATTATTACAGGCTAACTATGTACAAAAACACGTTTCCTTTAAAAAAAAAATTGAGACGCTTTTAGACACAAAATTTTGAAAAAATTAGACTGCCAGGGAGATTAAAGAACAGTGAACAACGTTGACCTTTGGTACTAGTATTGAATTTACGGAAACTGCGGCTATTCTCGCTTTACCGTCTTTTCTGCAATGTCTGACACAACAGAGGATATCCACTGCCTGCCCAAAAAATAGTCACCACATGGATTTAACTATGCAAACATGTAATAGTCTTCCTTTGGATAATGACTATAGTGATTACTTTACGGGTTATTCAGAGATTTCAGAGCTCTCTCGTTCCCTGCACTTTGGGGAATCAAAGTCCCCGAAGAGCAGGGAAAAGTCGCTAACCACATCTGGAAAAAAAAAAATAATTGCTGAAAATCCCGCCGTTACAATTCGAAATATCGGATCGATCCGAAACGCCACAGAAAATCCACTGAGCGCGTTTGAAAAAAGCTGTTGGTACGCCGAACACAACACCGACCAGACGCTGGAAAAAGCCGACAAGCCAACAAACGGGGTAAAAAAAACAAGCAAAAAACAAAAACGATCGAGAGTTTCAAACTTTTTTTTTTTTTAAACATATTTTTATTCGTCTCAGATCAAGATGAATTTACAGAAAAAGGGGTAACATTTTTTTTTTTTTTTTCCTTTTCATATCATGTACAATCTGTAATAATGTAAAAAAAAAGAAAAAAAAATCACAGTTTCCGGTGTTAATTAAAGTATTACATCACAATCCAGTACCGAAGTGTCATGGTAATGTCAGCATTTAAAGCTCAGAGGTGGATGGCTGGGTTAGGGTATCCCGGGAAGTGGAGGCAAGAAAGTTAACTAACAGGTGGTTAGAGGTATCTGAGGGGATCGGAGGGGTGTTCCGCAGCATTTGTAGGGAATACCATGGGGCATCGCAGAACGTGTTTCGTAGGGAGGTTTTGACCTCAGGTGGTAAGGCACAAATAAAAGGGGACCAGTGGGTAAAGAATTGTTGAGTTTTCTCAGTCTGATGTAGTGAGGCCTCAGACCAGTCAGCCAAGAATATGGAATAGATTCTGTCGTACATCATGCGGAATGAGGGAGGGGTACCGGATATCCATTGAGATAATATGGCCTTTTTGCCCGTCGCTGCTAGGAGACCTAACCAAAACCGGTGGCATCTAGAGAGGGGTTGAAGGGTTTGTGAAGTTGGTAAGTTGAAAATAGCCCAGTTAGGTGTGAAGGGAATCTCGATTCGGATAACCTGGGAGCTGAATCGGCGTACGGTGTCCCAAAATAATTGAATAAAGGGGCACGACCAGAGACAATGATGGAGGTCGGCTGGGGAAAAATTGCATTTTAAACAGTTGGCGTTAGGTAATAGTCCTGAACGGGCCATTCTATCCGGCGCCATGTAGGCTCGGTGGAGTATCCTATAAAACATGTCCCAATAATTGGCGGATGGGAGAGTGCGTCTTGATACCAGAGTAGCCGACACTAGGTCGTTGGGGGTAAGGTTTGGAAAAGTAGTGGCCCATCGAGAGATAGCCCTCCAGGGTTTCGAGGTGGGGAGTGAATGTTGTAGAAGTGTGTAAATGGTTGAAGTCGAGGGAGGAGATGAACTATGTACGAGTAATTGCGTGTCTAACTGGTTAGTTAAATCAGTGGGAGATAAGGTGTGCAGTTGTGCGAGAAGGAACTGTCTGAGTTGCAAGTAATAAACCGGGTGTATAGTTAATGGGGCAATGCGTTCTGTCAAGGCTGTGTAAGAAGTTTCAAACTTTTTAAGCGCGGTTTGCAAAAAAACTACTGGACAAAAACATGTGGAATTTACATATAAGGTCCTATGAATGATAATTATTTTCTGTTAATCTGTATATTTGTGTTTTGTTTTTAATATCTTGCATTTTATTACTCTGTCAGGGTTATTCAAAGAGATCTGAATGGCTGCCGAAAGGTAACCGAACGCTGAAAATCAGCGTTCGGTTACCTTTCTTGGCCATTCGGCTATTCAGAGAGCAGGCAATTTGCCAAATCCTGGTGAATTGCCTGCACATACGGTGCCTGTTCGGTGCCTGTTCGAGGGCAGTGAAATCCCCATAGAGAAGCAATGCTTCGGCTATTCAGAGAGCAAAAACCAGCAGTGAAAGGTTCCCGAAATGCCCTGTCATTCGGTGGTTTCATGCGGCAGATTTATTCAGGCGAATACCATCGGCTTTAATGTTAAAAATATTCCCGTTTTAATTCAATATCTAATAAACCGTTCATTATAAAATTCTGCAGTAAAGAATCTCTTTATTTATCGATTTTTTAGGATATTTTAAGCATTTTTCGGGATTTTTTTAAAAAAAGAAATCCGATCTTTTAACCACTTGGCTGCTATGGACGCGCTCAGCGCAAGTGGTTCTCCTGTGCTATGGACGCGCTGAGCGCGTCCATGCACAGGAGGCAGCAATCCGCCGGATTCCGGCGGATTGCTGCGCCCCCCCCCCCCCGGTGCGGGCTGACATCTTGGATGTCAGCCCAGCACTCGGGACCCCGGCGGAGCTATTAGATGTCACCGCGGCGGCGCGATGACATCTAATTCAGGCGCCCCCCCGCATGTGCGGAGGAGGCGCCTGAAAGGGAGGGGGGAGGTCCTTCGGACCGCTCTTCCTCCCTATTGCCAGGGGGCAGGGGGTTAATACAGGCACCGTTTGTAAGGGCACAGCCTGCCCTTCCAAACGGTGGCTGTGATTAACCCCTGGGGAGCCGGATCACGAATCGGTGCTGAAAAGCGCCGGATCGTGATCCTCTCCTGGAGCTGGCCGACATCTTGGATGTCGGCCAAGCCTCCAGGAACTTCCCCTGAGAACTGGCGTCATCGTGCGTATGCACGATGACGCCAGTCCTGGAGTTAACCCCTAGCTGCCACCAATGGTGGAGATAGGGGGTTCCAATGAACCCCCTATCTCCCGATCCGTGGCAGCTAGGGGTTAATATTTGATATTGTTGGATCGGCCAGAGCATGGCCGTTCCAACGATACCAAACATGAAAATGAAAAATGTTTTTTAAAAAAAATAAAAATATTTTAAAAACAAATTCTAAAATAAATAAACAATTTTGTTTTGTTTTTTGGTTTTGTTAATGCAGCAATATTGTTCCCATTTCAATTATAATGTGCACAATAATATTGCACTAACGATTTTTGTATGCAGTGCGTTTGTTAAAAAAAGCGAAATTTTCCCCAAAACAAAATGTAACGAGACCCCATTTCTAATTTTTTTAACAAGCGCACCCCATACAAAATATAACCGCAAAGGATCGCATGTTAACATGTGAAAAAAAACACTTTACACGTTGTAAATTATTGAAAATTCAAATTTTATTGCATTTTTTGTTATAATATACAGACATGACATAACGTATACATATAATAATGACATATTATGAATCTGCCGAGTCTGCCGGAAAGAACGATATATAATATGGCTGGGTCATATATCAAAATATGGCTACAAAACGCGGTTAAACATGATGAGCGAAAGCGGTAAAAATGACCTCAGCACAGAGGTGTGAAAATCTTCAAAGCGAAAGGGTTAATTTTTTTTTTTTTAACTTTACTTATTTTTTTCTGTAACAGCCCTTTTCAAACATTCAAGTGAACTATTTTTTTAATTTATTCACTCCATTCGTCTGCGGTGTCAGGTTTTTCCGGCGACTGCGCTGCGTGTGATTGGCTTCTGCTCGGGTTTTTCGGCAGGTTAATCCACATGTTTTTGCGGGTTTTGGTGTGCATTCGCCCTCGTTTTGCAGTGAGTTTTCAGCGGGTTTGCGGCGACCTTTCCCTGCAAATCGGGGACTCTGTGGTGCTTGCTGAATTCACCGCAGAGTGGCCGAAATGAGATCGCCAAATCGAACCGAATTGAAGAGAACGAAAAGTCACCGAACGTGCAGTAGCTTTTCAATTCTCTTTGAATAACCCTGTGTATTTCTGTAACAACTGTAACAATTCAATGTTCTTGAACCAGGGGCGGATCCAGAGACTAGTCTCGGGAGGGGCACTGACAGAAAATAAGGTGTTTTAGCAGAGAGTCCGACTCACGAGAATTTACAGAGGGCCCGGCTCACAGGAGCTTACAATCTAGAGGAGCAGAGGGCCCGGCTCATAGGAGCTTACAATCTAGAGGAGCAGAGGGCCCGGCTCATAGGAGCTTACAATCTAGAGGAGCAGAGGGCCCGGCTCACGGAGTTTACAATCTAGAAAAGCAGAGGGCACCCAGGAGCTTACAATCTAGAGGAGCAGAGGGCACCCAGGAGCTTACAATCTAGAGGAGCAGAGGGCACCCAGGAGCTTACAATCTAGAGGAGCAGAGGGCACCCAGGAGTTTACAATCTAGAGGAGCAGAGAGCCCCCAGCTCACACATGGATTTGCCCCCAGCTCATGGATTTGCCCCAGCTCATGGATTTACCCCCAGCTCATGGATTTGCCCAGGTCATGGATTTGCCCCTAGGTCATGGATTTGCCCCCAGCTCATGGATTTGCCCAGCTCATGGATTTGCCCCCAGGTCATGGATTTGCCCAGCTCATGGATTTGCCCCCAGGTCATGGATTTGCCCAGCTCATGGATTTGCCCCAGGTCATGGATTTGCCCCCAGCTCATGGATTTGCCCCCTGCTCATGGATTTGCCCCCTGCTCATGGATTTGCCCCCTGCTCATGGATTTGCCCCCAGCTCATGGATTTGCCCCCAGCTCATGGATTTGCCCCCTGCTCATGGATTTGCCCCCTGCTCATGGATTTGCCCCAGCTCATGGATTTACCCCCAGCTCATGGATTTACCCCCAGCTCATGGATTTGCCCAGCTCATGGATTTACCCCCAGCTCATGGATTTACCCCCAGCTCATGGATTTACCCCCAGCTCATGGATTTACCCCCAGCTCATGGATTTACCCCCAGCTCATGGATTTACCCCCAGCTCATGATTTTGCCCAGCTCATGGATTACCCCCAGCTCATGGATTTACCCCCAGCTCATGGATTTGCCCAGCTCATGGATTTACCCCCAGCTCATGGATTTAACCCCCAGCTCATGGATTTGCCCCCCAGCTCATGGATTTGCCCCCAGCTCATGGATTTGCCCAGCTCATGGATTTACCCCAGCTCATGGATTTGCCCAGCTCATGGATTTACCCCAGCTCATGGATTTGCCCAGCTCTCACCTGGATATTGCTCCAGGCCTCCAGCTCCGGTGTTCAGGGGACCCAGATGCCGCCGGGCAGCGCAGGAGCGCCTGCCCGGTCCTGAAGAGTGCGTCCTTGTAAAGGGAGGCGGCTGCGTGCGTGCGCGCGCAGGTCACGCGGTCCGGCCAGTCAGGTGGTACAAGAGACTCAGTACCACCTGATTAGCCGGACCACGTGACCGGCTGCGCCTGCACGCAGCCGCATCCCCTTTAAAGGACGCACTCTTCAGGACCGGGCAGGCGCTCCTGCGCTGCCCGGCAGCATCTGGGTCCCCGGCTCAAATCTCGGGGGGGGCAATTGCCCCGTTGCCCCCCCCCTGGATCCGCCCCTGTCTTGAACCCAGGGCATACTTGAAAACGAGAGAATTCTCAATGTATCCTTCCTGGTAAAAATCCTTTATAAATAAATAATAAAACGATCTGTTACAGAAAAAAAGAAAAGAAACGCTAAATTCCGAAAAACGAAAAATGAAAAAAATTCCGAAAAATGCCTAAAAAAATATCCTAAATAAATAAAGAGACTTTTTGTTGCGAATTAAAAGAATACACAGTTTATTAGATATTGAATAAAAATGGGATTTTTTTTTTACATTGAAACCTATGGGATTCGCCTGAATAAACCTGAATGAAAACACCGAACAGCAGGGCACTTCGGCAACTTTTCACTGCTGTTCTGTGTTTTCTGAATAGATTAACCATTGCTTCTCTATAGGGGATTTCACTGCCATCGAACAGGCACTATATTTCACTGGCAATTCGCAAAACTTTGGTGAATTGCCTGCTTTTTGAGAAGCTGAATGGCCCGAAATTGTACCGTTTGGTGTAATTTTGGGGCCAGTTCGGCTGTCTCTGATTTAACCCTGTATGTTTCAGCTGCAAAACTGAGGTCATGTGACTTCCTGAATATTCTGAATGAGCAGGTTTTTCCATCAATGGTTTTTTTCTTCTCTGATGGCACAGCGGGCATATTCCAAGATAACAATGCCCGGATTTGACTTTTTATTGGCCAGGCAGTGTACTTTGGCAGTTTTAAGGTGGTGATCACCTTGCTGGGGCAACTTTTCTGAAACACTGCTGGGAACAACGGGACAAAATTTTAGGTAAGGTGCAATTTCCCACCGGTATAAAAACCACCATGCCCATGATGAACATTACACAAACTAACCACAACAAACTCCGGCAGCAATAAGCAGTGAATTTGCTGGATTTTAAACATAGTCAACCTCCCGAAGTTTGGCGAAGTTAAACCACTGGTCTTTCTGTGTGTCATTGTTAATTTATAAATATGTGCAAATACTTCAGGACTTGCTTGTAAGGTCCAGAGCAGTAGTTCCCAGCCCTGTGCTGAAGTACCCTTACCAGGCCAGGACCCAAATCACAACCAGGATGTTAAGTACAGCCTTAGAAACAGGCATCTATCTACTGGCGAATTTATACCCCTCCCGACGTCAATTACGTCATCGCGCCATGCCCTTTAACCCCTTAGAGACCGCAGACGTACCATGTACGTCACGGCCGCGGGTCTCTTTTAGACCCGCTGACGTACATGGTACGTCCTGCGGTCTTTTGAGCGCTGGAAGCGATCGGATCGCTTCCAGCAGCTCAAACGCCATTGCAGGCTGCCTGGGAGTCCAGGCATCCATGCAATGGTGGTTAGAAGTGCCGGGGCACCTTGTGATCGCTCCCCGGGTGCCCCGCACTTCTAGAGAGCGCTGAAAGCGATCGGATCGCTTCCAGCAGCTCCAGGGCCATTGCACGCTGCCTGGGAGTCCAGGCATCCGTGCAATGGCGGACAGAAGTGCCGGGCCCCTTGTGATCGCTCCCCGGGAGCGATCAACATCCGGTTTGACTGGAAAGATGCCCCGCACTTCTACAGAGCGCTGGAAGCAATCGGTATCGCTTCCAGCTGCTCTGAGTATAGTGCAGGGATGCCTCGACATCGAGGCATCCTTGCAATATGTTTACCTGCTGCAGGTCCGTTCAGTGATCGCTCCCCCCGAGCGATCACTTCCGGTAGCGGCAGGAAGTACTGAGTGCCACGAGGTATCGTGGCACTCAGTACAAAAAAGATCACATGAGTGATCAGGTGCTCTGCTGGGTGCCTCGAGGGATCAAGGCACCCAACAGACTAAAAAAAAAGTGTAAAAAAAGAAAAATAAATGAATAAAAATGAAGAAAATAAAATAAAATAAATGTGACAGCCAAGATGGCGCTGCCCTTCTAAGGGCAGGGTCATCTTGGGGCTGTGTGGGATGTTCCTAGCCTGCCGCATCAGAGAGGCAGGCTAGCAACATCCAATCAGAAGTTATAAAAAAATCTAAATAAAATTTCTAATTTGTCAGGTCAGGTCAATATTTTGTAAATATTGGCCGTGACCTCTGTGATTCTCCCTCCCTCTCCTCACTTGTGTTTTGGTGAGCGAGAGAGAGAGATCAGATTTGACAGGTTAGAGATTTTAGGTAGATTTAGTGAGATTAGAAAAATTGAGGCACATTTAGAGAGATTTTAGGGAGATTTAGAACAATTGAGGCAGGTTTAGAGGGATTTAGAGAGATTTAGGTGCTTATTTGTATTTTCTTGTGAAACCCAACGGTTCTTCTAAGAACCAATAATCCGCTTATATATATAATAATTATAAAATTTTATAATCTATTATATATAATGTCTGAGAGGGCGTACAGCGCCGAGGAGGCATATGCCATCCTGGCGTCAGAATCTGAGGCATCTGCGTCGGACTCAGACCCAGATTTTGACCCCGCTAACTGCTCAGAGACCTCGCTAAATACATCATCTACGCTGGCTGATGTATCTCCTAGTAATGTTTCTGATGCAGATCCTGGGCCACCACCTGCCAACAGGAGACGCACAGCTCCAGCTGAGGAGTGGGTAGTGCCTCATCGCCAGATATCCCTCCTTTCACGGCAAATCCTGGCATCAATATTGATGTTGCAGGATTTACCGCCACAGTTTTTGCAGGTGTTTATGGGGGATGATTTGTTGGGCCACATCGTGGCCCAATCAAATCTGTATGCCCATCAGCATTGTGCTGCGAAGCCAAACTCCTACTTGGCAAGGCAGCAATGGACCCCGCTAGATGTGCCAGAATTTCTGAAATTCTGGGCACTTACTATGCTGATGGGCATCATAAAGAAGCCCTCAATTCGCTCCTACTGGAGCAATAGCCCCATCTGCTCTACCCCCAATCAATGTCACGTAGAAGGTATGAAAACATTTTGCGTTTCATGCAATTCAGTGACAACAGCCTGTTCCCTCCTAGAGAGCATCCCCAGTTTGACAGGCTGTATAAAATCTGCCCCCTGATTACCCACTTCGCCGCCAGGTTTGCAGAGGCTTATACACCTGGAAGGAATATCTGCGTGGATGAATCCCTAATGAAATACAAGGGAAGGCTGGGATTCAAGCAGTATATTCCTTCCAAACGCTCCAGGTATGGAGTGAAGGTGTATAAGCTCTGTGACAGCGAGAGTGGGTATACTCAGGCCTTCCGGGTGTACGAGGGAAAGGATAGTAGCCTTGACCCTCCAGGTTGCCCAGAACACATGGGAACCAGTGGCAAGATTGTGTGGGACCTACTTTTTCCCCTGATGAACAAAGGGTACCACTTGTATCTTGATAATTTTTATACGAGTGTCCCTTTGTTCAAGCTGCTGTATTGTTTTGATACAGCAGCATGCGGTACTGTTCGCAAGAACCGCGTAGGTTTCCCAGCACAGCTTGTCCGCACCCGGCTAAAAAGGGGGGAGACCTCAGCTCTGCGCCAAGAGGAGCTGTTGGCGGTCAAGTACAGAGACAAGAAGGATGTATATCTTCTATCCACCATCCACACTGAGAGGTCTGTGGAGGTCTCTGTACGTGGCAGAGCTGAGCGCATCAGGAAGCCAGTGTGCATC
The DNA here is from genome assembly GCA_009667805.1 of Leptobrachium leishanense. Classification (NCBI taxonomy): domain Eukaryota; kingdom Metazoa; phylum Chordata; class Amphibia; order Anura; family Megophryidae; genus Leptobrachium; species Leptobrachium leishanense. The sequence goes on from CM019065.1 coordinate 70,113,926, forward strand.
AAAGCCTATAACCGGCATATGGGTGGGGTTGATCTGGCAGATCAGCTGCTCCAGCCCTACCAGATTATGCGGAAGTCAAGGGCCTGGTACAAAAAGGTTGCAATTTACCTGATGCAAATTCCAACCCACAATGCCTTTTTGCTCTGCAAAAAGGCAAACCCCGGAGTGACGCTGTCCTTTTTACAGTTTCAGCTCCAGGTCATTTCGGGGTTTTTGTACCAGGATGCACCTGCTCCCCGGGCGGTGATGGGGGACAGAGTTGGGGCTACATATTTTATTTATAAAATACCCCCTACTGAGGGCAAACAGAAACCCCAAAAAGATGCAGGGTATGTTTCAAGAGGGGGCAGAGGAGAGACACAATCTTTTACTGCCCAGAATGCCCTGGACAACCCGGTCTGTGTCTTGGGGACTGTTTCAAGCTATATCACACTGTGCGTGATTTTTCCTTTCTATTTTTTCTCACACTCCAGTTAGTTAGTTCAGTTTAGTTTTTTTTTTCTTTTACTGCACCAGACTTTTACATTTTATTCGTACATTTTTATGTTCTACAATTGGTGCTGTATTTTGCCAAAATCTTTGCACACCTATGCATGGGGGGCATGGGTGTACTCAGGAGACCTTGCAGAAAACAACCTGGAGAGTTTTCATGCAGTAACAAACAACAGTGTCTCCTAAATCACAGTCCAAATCTAATGTGGGGGTAAAAATCTGAAAATTGAAAAATTACCGCCACACACCTTCTCAAATGTTTTGGGCTAAAACCGTTGCATCCATGGCATCAAAGCACTCCATATGCAATACCTTGGGGTGTCAACATAACAAATAAACAATTTTCTGGCAATAATTCAAACTGGGGTATGCGGTAGACCCAAAACCAAAGATAGGCCTAGCTGAAGAAATAATCTCAATTTCAACTCCAATGACAAAGTCATAAAAATTGTATTTGAACCTTCCCAAAATCCTGGCAAACCTATGCATGGGGGGCATGGGTGTACTCAGGAGACCTTGCAGAAAACAACCTGGAGAGTTTTCATGCAGTAACAAACAACAGTGTCTCCTAAATCACAGTCCAAAACTGATGTGGGTGTGAAAATGAAAAATGACCACCAAACAGTATCCAATTTGTTTGGAGCAAACGGTTGCATCCATGGCATAAAAACACTCCATTTACAATACTTTGGGGTGTTAGCTTACCAAATATATGCACGTTCATAAAACTGGGGTATGTAAAAAGGCCCCTAAAAAGAAGATAAGCAAAGAAGATACTGTATGTCAAATTAGAAAATTGACAAGCACATGTCAAAAGATTGGCGTAGCACCCCAAAACAACAGAACAAATCTATATATGGGTGGTATCACTTTACTCAGAATATGTTGCTGAACATATTTTGGGGTGTTTTTTGGCAGTAACCCATAACTGGATTTGACAATTCATGCCTAAAGTACAATGTGTGTGAAAAAATAACACAAAAAGTGACTACCTGAAAGTTTTACATAGAGCTAGTGCATGGAAAGTGTTAAAATACAACTCTTTGAAGCACCCTAGGGTGTTCCCTTTCTAAAAATATATGGTTTGATGGGGGTAAATTACTTTGGCCGGCTTCAAAAATGTGACAAATAGGACATGGGTGCATGATGACGAAATGTGAAAATTCCAAGTTGGAAAAATGAAATGCGCACCCCCCAAATAAGGCCTATTAGCCCCCAAATGACCCGACATACCTATACATGGGTGGTATCAATTTACTCAGAAGATGTTGCTGAACATATTTTGGGGTGCTTTTTGGCAGTAAACCTTAAAGTTCACAGTACATGTATTCTTAAATTGCGTTAAAAAAAAAAAAAAAAATCACCAAAACTTTTTTTTTTCTCAAACTTTGGCATAGATTTGTGGTAAAATGGTTTGCATGGAAAGAGTCAAAATACCCCAAGTTTAATACCTTGATTTGTGTACTTTAAAAAAATATGTATATGTGGAGAGTTATTCAGGAATTAGTGACAGATATCAGTGTTACAATGTCACTATCACTAGTTTTGAAAATAAACTCTTTGGAAATGGCAAAGTGCTACTTGCACTTATTGTTGCATAAAATAAGGAAAAAAGCGAGGAATATGTAAACATTGGGTATTGCTAAACCAGAACTAAATTTAGAAACTACTAAGGAATTAAATTTTTTTGACGGTTGTTGATACATAAGAAATTTTGGGGGTCAAAGTTCGAAAAAGTGGTGTTTTTTCAATTTTTTTGTAATATTTCACAATGTTTTTTATAGTAAATTATATGAAATGATGAAAAAAATGGTATCTTTATAAAGTCCATTTAATGACGAGAAAAACAGTGTAAAATATGTGTGGGTTGCATAAACGAGTAAGAGGAAAATTTGTCCTAAACACTAACAGCGCAGAAACGTAAAAACAGCAGCGGTCACTAAAGGACGGATTTGTGTAAAACTGCCCGGTCACTAAGGGGTTAAAGCGATGCCTGTTCTTAACCCCTTGAGTGCCAGATCGCGATCCGGCGCCATATCGCAATCTAGCGCCGGTGGGGCAACCATCTTGGATGGCGGCTCCACCTCCGCGTCCCCCCTCGCTACCGGACGTCATCGCACATGGTCATTTCAAATATTCACAAATTTTACAAAAACAAAATTGATTTTGAGTTGTCGGAAAAAAGGATTTTTTTAAAAAAAATTCAAATAATTCACACTTAAAAGGTATATGTTTTGTAGCCAGTCAGTCCAAATTTCAAGATGGTATCTCAATGGTATCATGCAAAAATTTAATTATCTTGTTGGCAATGACGAGGTTTTAAATTGACTTAGCCCCAAAAAATAGACAAAAATTTCTATCCCTAATGATAAATAACCTCTTTTTTCTTGGCTAACATGTTGGATGCTTTTGTACATAGTCTATTTAAAGCAGAGCGTGTAATATATATACACCAATCGACTGGGTACAGCACTCACCACAACCACAGAACTTGCCTGGTGCAAAAAATCTAAAATATCTATAGGTTCACAATACAAGATGAACTCCAGGACTCATAAGTAAAAATAAAAAATATTTATTGTAGGATTCGCATATTAAACCCACATTTTGGCTCCTGCTGAGCCTTTGATAAAGGCAGAAACGTGGGTTTAATACGTGAACGCTTCAATAAAGATTTTTATTTTTACATATGAGTCCTGGAGTTCGTCCTATATTGTGAATAATATATATATATATATATTAGAAAGCAGTTAATGTTACTGTCTGTTTTTGTAGCAAAGGTTAATGTAGGTTTTTGGATTGAAGGGTTAATTCAAGGCTGCAGGGATTGAGGGCTGTAGTCAAAACAGTTGCATTGTGAAGGGTTAATTGAGGGCTGTAGTCAGTAAGGGTTAAATGGTTAGGTCATGGCTGCAGAGCCCATGGTTACTTTAGAGTTGCATTGTGAAGGGTTAATTGAGGGATGCAGTAGGTAAGGGTTAAATGGTTAGGTCTTGGCTGCAGGGCACATGGTTTATTTATTTATTTATTTATAAAGGATTTTACCAGGAAGGATACATTGAGATTTCTCTCGTTTTCAAGTATGTCCTGGGTTCAAGAACATTGAAGTGTTACAGTTATAGAAATACAAAGTAATAAAATGCAAGATATTAAAAAAACAACACAAATATACAGATTAAGGCTGGGGTCAGACGAGCGTGATTTCTACGGACTGTACGTCCGTGCACACGGACGTACGTCAGTACGGAAGACGCAGTAGTGGCCACACAGTCCGTTTATTCACTGACGTACAGTATATTTTGACGGATGTAGGAGGGAAAATAAATTAAAAAGCGAAACCATTTTGTCCGTGAAAAAAATGCTGGACGTATAAATGCAGTCCATCTGACCACGTTCCATCACTCACACACAAAGCTATGCAGACGTTGCGGACGCAGCGCACTTTGTGCGGCCGTTCTAGGGGATGTACGTTCTTGCCTGCCTTGCGTCCGTGGCCCGCGGCCGTTGTGCGTCCGCAGTTCAGTGCGGACGTACTTCATGTGTCGGGCTCCAATGGGCTTTCTGTCATGCTATCACAGACGTACTTTTAGGCGCAATCACGGACGTGAACACTACGCTCGTCTGACCCCAGCCTAACAGAAAATAAATATGTAGGAAATCTATTCAGTGTGTTACATGTTTACAGGTGCATTCTGTATTGAGGTATGTTAATAGGGAGCTCTTGAGTGACATAAGACTGGGGGAAGATTTGATGGTGTCTGGGAGGTTATTCCATAATTGTGGTGCTCTGTAGGAAAATGAGGACCGAGACACTTTCTTTTTGTATTGTGGTATTGCAAGTAAGGTGCTGGTCCTGGATCGGAGGTTATAGGATGAGGGAGCTGCTGGGGGAAGCAGTCTATTCAGATAGGGTGGCAGCTTCCCAGAAATGCTCTTAAACACCAGGCTGGAAAGGTGAAGGGTGCGTTTAGACTTCAGCGATGGCCAGTTTAGCTCTTTTAACATGTCACAATGGTGGGTCATGTAGTTACATTGTAATGCAAAGCGGCAGAATGAGTTATACAATGTAGTAAGTTTCTGAAGGTGTGTTTGCGGGGCGGCTGCATACACTACATCTCCATAATTAATAGCTGGCATAAGCATTTGTTGTACAATCTGCTTTCTTACGTCGGGGCTCAGGCAGGATTTGTTTCTGTACAGGGCACCTAGTTTTGGGTAAAGTTTAGATGAGAGTTTTTCTATGTGGGGGTCAAAGGATAGATTAGGGTCCAACCACATACCTAGATATTTGAGAGAAGTGACTGTGGTCAGCGTGCCATTTGATTTTGTCCCAACACATAGATGGGGATTTTGCAATTTGTGTAGTTTAGGTTTTGTTCCAAAGAGCATTGTTACAGTTTTGTCAGTATTTAAAAAAAGTTTGTTGTGTTTGATCCACTTTTCTATCTCTGTGAATCGTTCTTGCAGCATGGCCTCCAGCTGAGGGAGATTTGGTTTGCTGGTATAGATTACGGTGTCATCTGCGTATGTATAGTTGAGGCTTTGCAGACGTTGGGCAGATCATTTATGAATATTGTGAATAGCAGGGGGCATAGTATTGAGCCTTGGGGTACACCGCAAGTGACTGGGAGGGGGAGGGAGGAGCTGCCAGAAATGGACACATATTGTGATCGGTCGGATACATATGATTGAAACCAGGTTAGCGTGCGATCACCAATGCCAGAGTTTTTACGTTTTTTGTAACAAGATGCCATAGTCTGTGTCAAAGGCCTTTGCAAAATCAAGGAAGATGGCTCCAGTTAGGTCTCCTTGTTCCAGCCCAGCTTGGATATCATTGCAGACTTTTAAAAGGGTGGTTGTAGTTGAGTGATTTGGACGAAAGCCTGATTGATCCGGGGTTAAGTAGTTCCAATATTGATAATAATCACGTAATTGTGTGTAGACGCATTTTTCCAAAATTTTTGACATTACAGGGAGCAACGATATAGGATGGTAGTTGGATACCAAAGTACTGTCACCACTTTTATGGATAGGTACCACTCTCGCAGTCTTCCAGAGTTTGGGTATGTATCCAGTCGCCAGTGATTCATTGATTAGGGTTGCGACAGGATTTGCAATTGCTGGCGCACTGATTTTCAGCAGCATTGCTGGTATTTGATCAGGTCCAGACTGGTATTTCATTTTTTGCTTACGGAGAAGTTTAGTTACGACACTGACAGGCACTGGTCTAAAACTGAATTCCTGTCTGATACAGGGACTTTGCACAGTTGGAGGGGCCTGACCTGCATGAGGCCTCTCTGATTGAATGTCATTTCCTAGCTTGGCAATCAAAGTGGTGACGCATCCAACAAAATAATCATTAAAGGCATTTGCTACATCTAGGGGGTGTTGCAGGGTTTGGTTGTTTACTTTGACAGCAGCTGGCCGGGAGTGGACTGGGGGTGCTTGTATGTTACTTATGGTTCTCCAAAAGTTTCTAGGGTTTGATATGTTATTGCTTAGATTTTCATTGAAGTAATGGGCTTTAGCCATTTTTGTTTGTTTTGTGCACTCATTCCAGCATTTTCTGTATTCGTAGTGATCGTTCATGGAACCAGTACTCTTGAAATTTGACCACAGTGAATCTCTTACGCTGGTACATTAGTGTAAGATCAGCTGTAACCCAGGGGAGATGGGTCCCTTTTACTCGCACTTTATGCAGCGGGGCATGGGAATTCCAGACTTGCAGGAGCTCAGACTGAAAGTATTCAACTGCACAGTCTAGGTCTGGGATTAGGTTTAGTCTGTACCAGGGGAGCTGTTTGAGATCACTTAGGAAGGATTCAAGAATACATTTCTTGAAAGACCTGGTGGTTATTACCTTTGGGGGAGATTTCATGGCCTTTATTTTGCGCTCGCAGTATATTAGACAATGGTCACTAAAGCTATTAGCAAGAACGTCTGCCTCCTGTATTCTATCAGGAGATGAGGAGAGAATCCAGTCCAGCAAGGTATGGTTAGGGCTTTTCATATTAATGCGAGTGGGGGAGGAGATTAATTGAGTTAGCTGCAAAGTTTTAAACAGTGAGCAGTGTTTATTGTTTTTAGAATTTAGCCAATCTGTATTAAAATCGCCGAGGACCAGCAGTTCACTTTTTTGGTTTTGGGCAAGTAGGTTATTAAAGATTTGAGATATGGTTACATTAGGGTTGCATTTTGCGGGGTTATTTGAGGGCTGCAGTCAATAAGGGCCAGTGGCAACTCTAAGAACAATATATGGGGTCACATAAGATACCATCAAAACTGGGGGGGCACTAATAATTTCACCACTAAATCATAACACTGAAAAAAGCTATATAAGTATATATATCTATACCTAAGATTTCGAAATCGCAGAGTAAAGTGGAGCAATGATACCTTTATGTTGTACTAACCTGATACTTAAATTCAAGATTTTATTTGCTGCAATTCAGCGGTTTTTGCCAACGCCCGATAACTGCTTCAGTGACTCCAATTTTCACAAATTATGGTGACCATTCGCTAAATAGGGAATACAGCATATTTTCGGCGAAATTGATTCCCTGAAATGTGACAAAAAGCAAAGGATCTAAATATGAATAGACCCTTGAGATTCTAACTACCATAATAACCCCTAAAATGCCATTAAAGCAGGGAAATACAATAAAAATATAAACAGAGTGGCATGTAGCCTACCCGTTAACCCCTAAAATGCCATTAATCAAGGGACAGCAAAAAAAAATAATACACAATGTAATAGTCTGACCCAGGGGCGTAACTACCAGGGGTGCAGAGGGTGCGACCGCACCTGGGCCCTTGAGTCTGGGGGGGGCCCAAACTCGCCTGCCTGGGGGCTTGCCTATAATATATAATTATTTTAATTTATTTTATACTTATTTGTGAACTATACTTTGGAGCTCTGTGATTTACACTGATACACAATGCACATTACTGTGAGTTTTATTGCTGTGGAGCTCTGAGATACACATAGTGCAAATTACATAAAAAATGGGATGGACTGAAGAGGTCATAGTGAACCTGGAAAAAAATGTGATACTGTCTGGAGTCAACATTGTGGACCAGGAGGGGACCAATGCATGTTAACAGGAGGGGGTATGTTTTTGCCTAGGGTAGGGGGGCAGTTATGGTTCCTGCAGGTTCTTGCTGTGGATTATGTGCCTGCTCAAACACCCCAGCGTTCACTGTGAGCAGGGCTGCCATCAGAAATCCTGGGGCCCAGGGGTCAAGTCCTGGGAAAAAAAGTGAGGGAACTCACCCACGAATTCCACAACCCCCATTACCTTAAGAAAATATATATATAGATCACGAGTATAGCCGGACGAGCCGGTGATATCATTTTTATTGGGTTAACTTTACATTTAAAAGACAAGCTTTCAAGAGTGTAAACTGGAAACTATACTGATCAGTGAAAGGTATCACTACGTACAGGTATACTCGTGATTGTGGCAACTGGACTAACGCATTTTATATATAATATATATATCCAGACACAGGCCCCCCAGAATAATATACACAGTGCTGAACCCCCAGAATAATATACACAGCGCTGAGCCCCCAGAATAATATACACAGCACTGAGCCCCCAGAATAATATACACAGCGCTGAGCCCCCAGAATAATATACACAGCGCTGAGCCCCCAGAATAATATACACAGCGCTGAGCCTCCAGAATAATATACACAGCACTGAGCCTCCAGAATAATATACACAGCACTGAGCCCCCAGAATAATATACACAGCACTGAGCCCCAAGAATAATATACACAGCACTGAGCCCCCAGAATAATATACACAGCACTGAGCCTCCAGAATAATATACCCAGCACTGAACCCCCAGAATAACATACACAACACTGAGCCCCCAGAATAACATACACAGCACTGAGCCCCCAGAAGAACATACACAGCACTGAGCCCCCAGAATAATATACACAGCACTGAGCCCCCAGAATAATATACACAGCACTGAGCCTCCAGGATAATATACACAGCACTGAGCCTCCAGGATAATATACACAGCACTGAGCCCCAACAATAACATAATAACATGCACAGCACAGAGCCCCCATAATAATATACACAGCACTGAACCCCAAGAATAATATACACAGCACTGAACCCCAAGAATAATATGCACAGCACTGGTTATATGGATATATTTTCCCCAGTTCACATGGATATAATTGCCCCAGCTCTCATGGATATAATTGCCCCCAGCTCTCATGGATATAATTGCCCCCAGGTCTCATGGATATAATTGCCCCCAGGTCTCATGGATAATGCCCCCAGGTCTCATGGATAATGCCCCCAACTCTCATGGATAATGCCCCCAACTCTCATGGATAATGCCCCCAGCTCTCATGGATAATGCCCCCAGCTCTCATGGATAATGCCCCCAGCTCTCATGGATACTGCCCCCTGGTCTCAAGGATATTACCCCCTTGGTCTCATGGATATTACCCCCTGGTCTCATGGATATTACCCCCTGGTCTCATGGATATTACCCCTGGTCTCATGGATATTGCCCCCAGGTCTCATGGATACTGCCCCCTGGTCTCATGGATACTGCCCCCTGGTCTCATGGATACTGCCCCCTGGTCTCATGGATACTGCCCCCTGGTCTCATGGATACTGCCCCTGGTCTCATGGATACTGCCCCCTGGTCTCATGGATACTGCCCCCTGGTCTCATGGATACTGCCCCCTGTCTCATGGATACTGCCCCCTGGTCTCATGGATAGTGCCCCCTGGTCTCATGGATACTGCCCCTGGTCTCATGATACTGCCCCCTGGTCTCATGGATACTGCCCCCTGGTCTCATGGATACTGCCCCTGGTCTCATGGATACTGCCCCCTGGTCTCATGGATACTGCCCCCTGGTCTCATGGATACTGCCCCCTGGTCTCATGGATAGTGCCCCCTGGTCTCATGGATAGTGCCCCCTGGTCTCATGGATACTGCCCCTGGTCTCATGGATACTGCCCCTGGTCTCATGGATACTGCCCCTGGTCTCATCGATATTGCCCCTGGTCTCATGGATACTGCCCCGGGCCTGGTCTCATGGATACTGCCCCCTGGTCTCATGGATACTGCCCCCTGGTCTCAAGGATATTACCCCCTTGGTCTCATGGATATTACCCCCTGGTCTCATGGATATTACCCCCTGGTCTCATGGATATTACCCCTGGTCTCATGGATATTGCCCCCAGGTCTCATGGATACTGCCCCTGGTCTCATGGATACTGCCCCCTGGTCTCATGGATACTGCCCCTGGTCTCATGGATACTGCCCCCTGGTCTCATGGATACTGCCCCCTGGTCTCATGGATACTGCCCCCTGGTCTCATGGATACTGCCCCCTGGTCTCATGGATACTGCCCCTGGTCTCATGGATACTGCCCCCTGGTCTCATGGATACTGCCCCCTGGTCTCATGGATACTACCCCCTGGTCTCATGGATACTGCCCCCTGGTCTCATGGATATTGCCCCCTGGTCTCATGGATACTGCCCCTGGTCTCATGGATACTGCCCCCTGGTCTCATGGATACTGCCCCCTGGTCTCATGGATACTGCCCCCTGGTCTCATGGATACTGCCCCTGGTCTCATGGATACTGCCCCCTGGTCTCATGGATAGTGCCCCCTGGTCTCATGGATAGTGCCCCCTGGTCTCATGGATACTGCCCCTGGTCTCATGGATACTGCCCCTGGTCTCATGGATACTGCCCCTGGTCTCATGGATACTGCCCCTGGTCTCATCGATATTGCCCCTGGTCTCATGGATACTGCCCCGGGCCTGGTCTCATGGATACTGCCCCCTGGTCTCATGGATACTGCCCCCTGGTCTCAAGGATATTACCCCTTGGTCTCATGGATATTACCCCCTGGTCTCATGGATATTACCCCCTGGTCTCATGGATATTACCCCTGGTCTCATGGATATTGCCCCCAGGTCTCATGGATACTGCCCCCTGGTCTCATGGATACTGCCCCCTGGTCTCATGGATACTGCCCCCTGGTCTCATGGATACTGCCCCCTGGTCTCATGGATACTGCCCCCTGGTCTCATGGATACTGCCCCCTGGTCTCATGGATACTGCCCCCTGGTCTCATGGATACTGCCCCTGGTCTCATGGATACTGCCCCCTGGTCTCATGGATACTGCCCCCTGGTCTCATGGATACTGCCCCCTGGTCTCATGGATACTGCCCCCTGGTCTCATGGATAGTGCCCCCTGGTCTCATGGATACTGCCCCTGGTCTCATGGATACTGCCCCCTGGTCTCATGGATACTGCCCCCTGGTCTCATGGATACTGCCCCCTGGTCTCATGGATACTGCCCCTGGTCTCATGGATACTGCCCCCTGGTCTCATGGATAGTGCCCCCTGGTCTCATGGATAGTGCCCCCTGGTCTCATGGATACTGCCCCTGGTCTCATGGATACTGCCCCTGGTCTCATGGATACTGCCCCTGGTCTCATGGATACTGCCCCTGGTCTCATCGATATTGCCCCTGGTCTCATCGATATTGCCCCTGGTCTCATGGATACTGCCCCGGGCCTGGTCTCATGGATACTGCCCCTGTTCTCATGGATACTGCCCCTGGTCTCATGGATACTGCCCCTGGTCTCATGGATTACTGCCCCTGGTCTCATGGATACTGCCCCTGGTCTCATGGATACTGCCCCTGGTCTCATGGATACTGCCCCTGGTCTCATGGATACTGCCCCTGGTCTCATGGATACTGCCCCTGGTCTCATGGATACTGCCCCTGGTCTCATGGATACTGCCCCTGGTCTCATGGATACTGCCCCTGGTCTCATCGATAGTGCCCCTGGTCTCATCGATAGTGCCCCTGGTCTCATCGATAGTGCCCCTGGTCTCATCGATAGTGCCCCTGGTCTCATCGATAGTGCCCCTGGTCTCATCGATAGTGCCCCTGGTCTCATCGATAGTGCCCCTGGTCTCATGGATACTGCCCCTGGTCTCATGGATACTGCCCCGGGCCTGGTCTCATGGATACTGCCCCTGGTCTCATGGATACTGCCCCTGGTCTCATGGATACTGCCCCTGGTCTCATGGATACTGCCCCTGGTCTCATGGATACTGCCCCTGGTCTCATGGATACTGCCCCTGGTCTCATGGATACTGCCCCTGGTCTCATGGATACTGCCCCTGGTCTCATGGATACTGCCCCTGGTCTCATGGATACTGCCCCTGGTCTCATGGATACTGCCCCTGGTCTCATGGATACTGCCCCTGGTCTCATGGATACTGCCCCTGGTCTCATGGATAGTGCCCCTGGTCTCATGGATAGTGCCCCTGGTCTCATGGATAGTGCCCCTGGTCTCATGGATACTGCCCCTGGTCTCATGGATACTGCCCCTGGTCTCATGGATACTGCCCCGGGCCTGGTCTCATGGATACTGCCCCTGGTCTCATGGATACTGCCCCTGGTCTCATGGATAGTGCCCCTGGTCTCATGGATAGTGCCCCTGGTCTCATGGATAGTGCCCCTGGTCTCATGGATAGTGCCCCTGGTCTCATGGATAGTGCCCCTGGTCTCATGGATACTGCCCCCAGCCCAGCTCACCTCTGCTGCTGCTGCCGCACATTGCCGGCGGCCACGTGTTTCCTGCTTCAGCGCCCGCTGGCAGGAAGTGCAGCCGCTCGCCTGGGATCTATGAAACAGCCAGGCGAGCGGCTCCACTTCTGGTCACCGGCCGTTATAATAGGAAGCACGCGGCCGCCGGCAATGTGCGGCGGCCGCCTGCTAAAGCGTTCGGGCTCGGGCCACAGCAGGAACGCTGCGTTCCCGCAGCATTCCCGCTGTGGGAGAAGTGCGGGAACGCCGTTCCCGCGCGTTCCCGCTCGACTCGAGCCCTGCTGGGGCCCCTTACTGAAGCTCTGATCGGGGCCCCACCGCAGACGTATTATTTTTGTATTTAAAAAATCTATAACATTACTCACACAAATACACATGGAGATCACACCCCATACATGCTGCGCAGTCACAGCACACACACACCCCATACATGCTGCGCAGCAACAGCACACACACACACCCCATACATGCTGCGCAGTCACAGCACACACACACCCCATACATTCTGCGCAGTAACAGCACACCCCATACATGCTGCGCAGTAACAGCACACCTCATACATGCTGCGCAGTAACAGCACACCTCATACATGCTGCGCAGTAACAGCACACCTCATACATGCTGCGCAGTAACAGCACACCTCATACATGCTGCGCAGTAACAGCACACACACCCCATACATGCTGCGCAGTAACAGCACACACACACACACACACCCCATACATGCTGCGCAGTAACAGCATACACACCCCATACATGCTGCGCAGTCACAGCACACCCCATACATGCTGCGCAGTAACAGCACACCCCATACATGCTGCGCAGTAACAGCACACACATACCCCATACACGCTGCGCAGTCAAAGCACGCATACCCCATACATGCTGCGCAGTCACAGCACACACACACACCATACATGCTACGCAGTAACAGCACACACACACCCCATACATGCTACGCAGTAACAGCACACATACCCCATACATGCTGCGAAGTAACAGCACACATACCTGATACATCCTGCGCAGTCACAGCACACCCCATACATGCTGCGCAGTAACAGCAAACACACACCCCATGCATGCTGCGCAGTCACAGCACACACACACACCCCATACATGCTGCACAGTAACAGCACACACACACACCCCATACATGCTGCGCAGTAACAGCACACACACACACCCATACATGCTGCGCAGTAACAGCACACACACACACACACACACACCCCATACATGCTGCGCAGTAACAGCATACACACCCCATACATGCTGCGCAGTCACAGCACACCCCATACATGCTGCGCAGTCACAGCACACCCCATACATGCTGCGCAGTAACAGCACACACATACCCCATACACGCTGCGCAGTCAAAGCACGCATACCCCATACATGCTGCGCAGTCACAGCACACACACACACCATACATGCTACGCAGTAACAGCACACACACACCCCATACATGCTGTGCAGTAACAGCACACATACCCCATACATGCTGCGAAGTAACAGCACACATACCTCATACATCCTGCGCAGTCACAGCACACCCCATACATGCTGCGCAGTAACAGCAAACACACACCCCATACATGCTGCGCAGTCACAGCACACACACACACCCCATACATGCTGCACAGTAACAGCACACACACACCCCATACATGCTGCGCAGTCACAGCACACACACACCCCACACATGCTCCACAGTCACAGCACACACATACACCACACAGGCTGCACACACACACACACACCACAGGCTACACACACACACACACCACACAGGCTGCACATACACCACACAGGCTGCACAAACATACACCACACACACACCACACAGGCTGCACATACATAATGAAGGCCTCCTCATTAAAGGGACACTCTAGGCAACATGACCACCTAAGCTATTTTAGGTGGTCATGATGCCCGGAGTATTCCCTTGCCTGTCCCTCCTGCCTCCGCTCAGCCGATCGTCAGGAAAGGCTGAAAACAGCTGAGAGAGGCGGAGGACTTTACTCCGCCCTCCCAGCTGTCAGTCAGCAGAGCGGGAATCATATTTCCCGCTTCTGCCGACTTTTGCCGAGTAGGAGATGTCATTGCGCTTTCAGCGCGATGACGTCTCCAACTCACCGCAGAAGCTGGCGGCTCCCTCGGAGGGTTAGTGTGGATATGCCCCAGCTCATGGATATGCCCCCCAGCTCATGGATACTGCCCCAGCTCATGGATACTGCCCCAGCTCATGGATATGCCCCAGCTCATGGATATGCCCCAGCTCATGGATAATGGCCCAGCACATGGATACTGCCCCAGCTCATGGATTTGCCCCAGCAGCTCATGGATATGCCCCAGCAGCTCATGGATATGCCCCAGCTCATGAATACTGCCCCAACTCATGGATATGCCCCAGCTCATGGATAATGGCCCAGCACATGGATACTGCCCCAGCTCATGGATATGCCCCAGCTCATGGATATGCCCCAGCTCATGGATATGCCCCAGCTCATGGATAATGGCCCAGCACATGTCTCAGCTCACCTCCTCCTGCGCCGCGTGTTCGCTCCCTCTGAGCGTCCGGCGGCGCGCAGCTTGGGCGATCGCCTGAGGGAGCCACGTGACCAGCCGCGATTGGCTGGTGACGTGTTTCCTCCAGGCGAGCGCCGAAGCTGCATGCTTTTGCAAAGTATTTTACCAGGAAGGATACATTGAGATTTCACTAATTTTCAAGTATGTCCTGGGTAGGCAGGGCCTAGGCTTTCACTTTCCAGGGGGCAGCAAAAAACCTCACCACTAAATAGGTTACTTACAGAGCACCGAAATGACACCAACATTTTGGTGTTCTGTAGTTCCCTGCACTTAGGAGAATAAAATTTCCCCACCCTGCAGTGAATTCACCATTCACCGCAGGGTCCCCAAAGTGCATGGAGTCGGCCGCTGAATGCTGCCACCGCAAACCCGTGGCCTGCTGTTTTCAAAAGAACTACTGAACGAAAATGTCTGGAATTTACATATAAGATCCTATGATTGATAATAAAAAGTTCTGTTACAGAAAAAAGAAAAACCGCTAATAAAAAAGAGGGGTGGAAATTTTGCCCAAAAAAATCTGAAAAATGACTAAAAAGGTACTAAAAAAAAAAAATCAATAAATAAAGACTTTTTACTGCAGATTAAAATAATAAATGATTTATAAGATATTACATAAAAACGGGAATATTTTTAACATTGAAACTTATGGGGTTCGCCTGAATAAACCTGCTGATTGAAACCACCGAACATCAGGGCATTTCACTGCCATTTCTCTGAGTCTCAGTACCACATGACTGGCTGAACCACGTGAAACGCACGCGCGCAGCTGCCCGCCCTTTCGTTAACACAGACTCTATTCTGGACTGAACACCCACCGGGAAGGGAATCAAAGCTACAGTGCACCCTCTGACAGTGGCACCCCACTGCTGACAAGATGGCTCCACAGCATAATTGCTGTGTGCTCATATACACTCGGTTTGCTGGGAGTTTTATTGCAGTGGATTCTGATGCACTCATACACACCACACATTGCATTGCTGGGAGTTTTATTGCAGTGGATTCTGATGCACTCATACACACCGCACATTGCATTGCTGGGAGTTTTATTTCAGTGGATTCTGATGCACTCATACACACCGCACATTGCATTGCTGGGAGTTTTATTGCTGTGGATTCTGTGATACACACTGCATATTACTGTGAGTTTTATTGCCCTGGAGCTCTGGGATACGCTCATACACACTGCACATTACTGTGAGTTTTATTGCTGTGCAGTTCTGTGATATGCTCATACACAGTGCACATTTCTGTGGGTTTTATTGCTGTGCAGCTCTGATATGCTCATACACAGTGCCCATTTCTGTGGGTTTTATTGCTGTGCAGCTCTGTGATACGCTCATATGCAGCGCAAGTTTCTGTGGATTTTATTGTTCAACCAATTAGAGCGGCTGTGATCCAGTATACTTGACATGCGTGGCTGTTCTTTGTAAAAATGCTTGAATTTAAACATTTCATAATTTTCTTTATCTCATTAGATACATTTGAAATGGTATACAAAATATACAAGTAGGCACTTGGTATCCACTTTTACTATAAAGAGAGGAAAAGGCGGAGCTCTAAGAGGAAAAGGCGGAGCTTTAAGATGAAGGGTGGGGATTAACCAGGAAGAGGTGTGCCCTTGACAGGAAGGGGTGCCTCAAATTTAAATTGGGGGGTGCACGAGTTTAGTCAGGCCTAAGGCAGCAGAAACCCAAAATACACCACTGAACTAGACATAGCTAAGTTTGGCAGTGAACCTTCACGGGCCCCCTGGAGGCACTGGGCCCCATACACCAGTAGTACCTGTACCCCCCTGATGGTGGCCCTGACTGTGAGATATATTGCTGTGGATTCTGTACCTGCTCATACACCCCAGTGCTTCCTGTGAGTTTTATTGCTGTGGAGCTCTGTGATATGCTCATACACACCGCACATTACAGGGAGTTTTATTGCTGTGGCGTTCTGTAATGTGAAGTGTGTCAAGATTATCGGGGGGGGGGTGCTTTCAATATGGTGGTGACCTATTTAATGACCTAATTAAAGTAAGTTGAACTAATTAATATAAATGGCGTATCTTTTATATTTCAGGGAAAAAAAGTAAAAATATGGATCTTTTTGGGGGTTGGAAGGGGTGATGGGGGGCCCTTCATGGATTCTCACACCGGGGCCCTCAGGTTTCTAGTTACGCCACTGGTCTGACCATTAACCATGTCACTGCTGAGCCATTTCCACCCTGTGAAAAAAAAGTTACTTTTTTATTTTATTATTTATGATTTTGTATTGACACCGAATATGGTCATGTTGTGTATCATTGGAAAGGCCAGACTCTTTTCCAATGACACCTCGATCGGACGATGCACAGGGCTGGAGAGATGTGGTGGAGGGGGGGGGCTGGATGCTGATCCTTGGTGGGGGGCAAGAAATAACCTTATTGTCCCCTAGAGACGCCCCTGGTAAGGGTTAAGTAGTTGGGGCTATGAATGAAAAGGTTATTAAGAGCTCTGCTCTGGCACATTGTCATGCTCCTTGCTGGGTTTCACACATTGAGGCTGAGTGAACAGCTGTCCCTTTAACAGTGGGAGGAGCCAGATCTCAGCAGGGTCAGGCTTTCAGCCCCATGTCCTGCCCTGCGGAAGTGTGTATGTGCACGAGAGCCCGGGGGGAACCACATTCTACAGGAACCAACTTTATCATGAGAGTGGACTGCTCCATAACACCCATTACTAAACCATTAAAACACATGGTCCAGGGCTGGTTCGGAAGGCGCGTGCTGTAAGTGTAAATACTGCCAGGCACCCCCACACAATGCCCTGAGAGCTGCGCACGTGATACATGTCATGTGACTTGCCCTATCCTTTGCATTACAGCGGAGGAAGAAGCAGCGCCCTGTGACGGGAGCGGCGCTACCTGCAGACAGAACACCGGGTGAGTGCGGGCTGTGTGCTCTGCCTGTGATCACGGCGCTGTGCTGGCATGGTGTCACTCTGCCAGGACTGTACAGGTGCAGTGCGGGGGATGCTCAGCCTGGAACCCTCGACCTTCTGAGTCCATGTGCTGCCCTACACATCCCCTCTGCGCTTCTCTGCACTGTGCTCCTGCCTCAATTTGATGCGCTGTGCCCCCTGCTCTGCGCTGTGCCCCCTGCTCTGCGCTGTGCCCCCTGGACCACTCTTGACCAGCGCTGTGCCCCCTGGACCACTCTTGACCAGCGCTGTGCCCCCTGGACCACTCTTGACCAGCGCTGTGCCCCCTGGACCACTCTTGACCAGCGCTGTGCCCCCTGGACCACTCTTGACCAGCGCTGTGCCCCCTGGACCACTCTTGACCAGCGCTGTGCCCCCTGGACCACTCTTGACCAGCGCTGTGCCCCCTGGACCACTCTTGACCAGCGCTGTGCCCCCTGGACCACTCTTGACCAGCGCTGTGCCCCCTGGACCACTCTTGACCAGCGCTGTGCCACATGCACTGTTCTACCCTGCGCCATGACCCCCTGTACTGCTCTACCCTGTGCCTGCTCTGTGCTGTGCCCTCTGTGCGCTGTGCCCTTGCCTCACTCTGCCCAATGATGGTCCCTGTGCACTGCTCAGACCTGCGACGTGCCCCCTGCAACACTGTCCCATGCCACTGTGTTCTGGCCTGTGTCTGCCATTTAGTGCAGCACAGGGGTGCATTGCTGTTACACACCTACACGCACACACCCAGATCATATGAAAACCCTTTTTATAGAGTATGTTGTGCCGTCACACCTCTATTCCTTGGCCTTTACTTTACTTTATGATGTTGACATGTCCCCAAGAACAGGAAATCCTGAGCGGTGTTTAAATTCCCCGTCCTCCATCCATTCTGGAAAATAAATAACTTCAGTTTTATTTACACTGTTTTTATTTCATTGTCCTCTGCAGGTGAAGGAAGTCCATGCATCTTTGTTGATGCACATACGCTGCTCCCGGGCTGACCATAGACTGCAGTGTGTGTTTCCTCCATGGAGGTCTGGATCTTCATTCTCGCTGGATTTCTCCTCCAGCCTGCACTCACCGCCCCGCCAAATATCGTCCTGATCTTCGCTGATGACCTGGGCTATGGTGACTTGGGGTGTTATGGACACCCTACCTCCCTCACCCCAAATCTTGACTGGATGGCGTCCAATGGGCTGAGGTTTAAGGATTTCTACAGCGCGGCTCCGCTCTGCTCCCCCTCCAGGTATAGCGCAGTGTACACCTGTCACATTTTACATCACTTAAAAGGCCACTGCAATAAAAAAATACCCCCAACCCATAAATATCTGTGCAGATGGTGCCGGCCACACCTGCCCAATTATGTGTGTTTGTATATATGTGCATATGCTCCTTCCTAGTTACCGTCACTCCTGGGCTTCTTTAAAACTAAACCTTTTTATTTCTCAATTTAAAAAAATGTCACAGAACGTCTCAGTTCCCAAGGAAACTTTTTATAGAACTTTTGGGTGATTGGAATTACTTTTCTCTTGGCGCACGCTGCACCTTCCCAACCGCTCAGGGCTTCCGTAATGCAGAAGTCCCTGCAGCTACTTTACACAATTTGCGTACCTATATAAAATTTGTACATCGCACTGAGCATGCGTGCTTTCTATAGCGCCAGCGGGGGTCTGTGGATCGGAGCTGCTCGTGCAGAGTCATTGGTCGCATGTCTCCATACACACCCTCTTTCAGGCAGTCTGATAGCTGGTGATGTCAGTATGCTGAAAGTGGTCAGGATGAGAAGAGTGTCCCTTTAAATACGTTGTTAGGTACAAGGGATCAGCGGTGTCCTTGTGTATATCCCAAAAACACGTGGTAAAGCACTTTGGGGAATAATACACCCCCTTATTCATTCCCAAAATGAATTCTTACCACCGCGAGTCTGCTTACTCCGGGGAGCTCCAGACCTGGTCCCTCACGGGAAACCCCAAGGGAGGCCTCTGCAGGATGTCAAGTAAAGTTACTGGTAACATTAAAATATAGCATAGAACATAAAATCAATAATGCAACGCCTTTCGGCTAACATTTATATTTTGGGACTATGCATCCCATGATGCCTAGTCTACTCAAAATGAAAGCCTTATGGGAAATGTAGTTTCAAAACATCTGAGGTAGCCACGGTTGCTTTATGGAAAAAGGTGCTCAACACATTGTCACGGTTCTGTCTGCCGAACAGTTTGTGAATGTACCACACTCAACATCTATATCAGGGTTGTCAAAACGCACGCACTTTGACATCCCTGATCTAAATCGTGCTACATCAACGCAGCAAGACGTTCCTGCTAACCCAGGGTCCAGTTACTTCTCCTTACTGGTAAAGGAACGCTTTAGCTGGGGATCTCAAACTCCAGCCCTGCCCCAGGTGTTGACGGCCAGCAATTCCCCTAACTCTTTGAAAGCAGCAGATGGCCAGGGAATCATGGGAGTTGTAGTTCAGCAACATGAGGGGCATGGTTTTAGATCCCTGCTCTACGCCAAAAACAGACCCCCGCCTCTGCCCCTCTTGGTTTTTATCCCAAAGGTCATGGAACCAGATTCCTTATCTGTTTTCCTCTATGCTTTTACTTTAAAATGGATTATTTCACTTACCCGGTCTAACTCCGTTTGGCCCAGTCCCTTTTTCCCGTTTCTGGAAGCAGCTATTCCAGTCAATCTGTATGGGGTGATTGAATCCTGTTACCGCCACGTCCCCCCCAGCACTTGAGAAGCCACGCCCCCATAATGAGGTACACCTGAGAAGCCCCCCCCATAATGAGGTACACCTGAGAAGCCCCCACATAAAGAGGTACACCTGAGAAGCCCCCACATAAAGAGGTACACCTGAGAAGCCCCCACATAAAGAGGTACAACTGAAAAGCCCTCTCTACCCATGCCCCCCCATAACAAGGTACACTTGAAGCCCTCTACCCACACACCCCCCATAACAAGGTACACCTGAGAAGCCCTCTACCCACACGCCCCCCATAACAAGGTACACCTGAGAAGCCCTCTTTTAGGACTTTTCTCCTCAATATCCATTTAAACATGTTCTGATCACTGGCCCGAGCTGGGTTTTTACTTGGATAATTTATCTCCTTCCCATCTCTAAAGTTGGGGGGTGGTATTACTTGGCAGTGACGCACCAGAACCTCCTTGCTCGTAGGTGACACATAGAGGGAGAGTCTGATCTGCCGGGTGTATTTTGGTGCAGAAAGGTTAAATGTAATAAACATGCATTGCACGTTGTTGTTTGGAGAGAGGAGCACAGCATGGAGGGAAAAAATTAAAGCAACAAGGAGGCTTCATCCTACCTCTGGATCTAAACCTGCTCATTCCATTGTGTCTTTTCCATCTCCTCCTCTTATACTGCTCTATTATAGACAATAATAAATAGAATTAAAGGGTCTCCGTCTTGCGTAGTATTGCATATTCACCCACGATGGAGTTGGGTTGATGGAAACTTGCAATAGTAGGTACCCTGTCTTTTTTAAATGGTAGACCATGTTAACTTTCCTTGTGTTCAGGTGAGTAAAGGTGGACTTCAGATATTTATAAAGTATTTTACCAGGAAGGGTACATTTGATATTTTTCTTGTTTTCAAATCAGAACAGGTCCACACTCCAAGGAGACGTCTTGCAATGAATCAGACACAATCAATGCAGAAGCGTCTGAGATCCCCTTCATAATAATAATAATATTTTATTTCCAGAAGGGGTCACTACCTTAAGATGCGTATTCCAGTATGTGTGTCTGCGTTATCACTTAACCAGTTGTTATATTTCGCTGCTCTATTATAACCTGATACTTGTTTCATCTTCTGTTTCAGAGCGAGTCTTCTGACTGGCCGATATCCAACTCGGTCTGGAGTGTTTCCAGGGGTGTTTTATCCTGGATCTCGAGGTGGCCTTCCGCTCGGTGAGGTGACCATCGCAGAGATTCTTCAGTCACAAGGATATGAAACTGCTATGGTGGGAAAGTGGCATCTTGGACTTGGCGCGAATGGCACATTTCTGCCCACACGACACGGATTCCAGCAATTTCTGGGAGTTCCCTATTCCCACGACCAGGTGACAGAACACATAAGATTTCTAGTTCCCGTGGTCCCCACTTTTCCCGAGCTGCCCCTACATATGAAACTCTCACTTTCCTCTGCCTTCGTCTTTCAAGATGTCTCAAGTACATGACTTTCTCCCACTCTGCCCCGATGCACCCCATAAAATCTCATAATTGCAACATAATTTTCTAAACTTTCCATAAAAGTCCAGGTTAAACGGTGACCCCTCGGCAGCCGATTTAGACACAGAGAGGGATCTTATCCATGGCCATGGGGTAGGAAATAATAATTCAACCCTCTACCTTTTGCCGTAGCAAACACGAAGAAAAATTTTATAAACCGCTATAAAATTTTACAAGGATAATTTATGACCTTAACATTGGAAAAACGTCTCTTAAACGTGCACGTGTTGTGCCCAGCTGCACTTTGACGGCAATTACCCTCCCCCCAATCAGGGCATGGATATCCCATTGGTCTTAATGATTTGATTTCAGTATCCCATTCCTTGATGAGATATCCCAGATGTGCTCCTCACGTTACAGTGCGTGGGCACTGCCATCTCCCCCCCCCCCTCTTTTTTTTTTTCTTTCATGGGAATAGCTGTGGGCTGTCACCCTGGGTGACTGGCCATCAGTTTCATTGAGTGGCTTGTCAGGTTTTTTTTTGTGTGGAGGGTGGGCCTGTAGGGTGGCTATCTGTACCTCTGTGGCATACTAGACAGCGGGTCTTGCCATCGATGTAATGGGAAGTCACTTGGTTATTTCCAGGGTCTGGTCGTATTAAAATAAGTGTAGGATCTTGCCAAGATTCTTGGCCTCCACGTACCACTTGGTACTACTTCTCACTTAAGCCAAAACCCACTCACGTTTCATATTTAATTTATTAATGCGATCTATATTGGGCTGAGTTCTAGGGAAAACCGTAAGCTTAAAAGAATGTTTGACTTCACAAGGAAGATGACTGAACTCATACTTTTTTTTTTTTTTTTTTTGAGAGACCAAAGGGAACTCTGTTCCTCCTGCAAAAATAGTGGAGGAACTTACATTTGCTGCTCCATCTTCTCACAGCCTCCATGCGTGTCGTCTCGCTCCTCCTGGAGTGTAAGCTCTTGAGCAGGGTGTTCTCAGTGTGTCTAACTTGGTTGTTTTTTTTTTTTGTCCTACCCATTTACAGCGCTACAGAATTTGTTGGTGCTTTTATAGATCTAATTTAGGAACTGCATTCCTCCTCTTTGCTTTGACCTCTGGGTTCTTTTCATTTACACCAGATCTTTTATCTTTTCCTGTGTAATGGTTTTGTTTTTGTCGTCGTGTTCCGCAGGGTCCCTGCCACAACCTCACCTGTTTCC
This sequence comes from Leptobrachium leishanense, assembly GCA_009667805.1. NCBI lineage: Eukaryota > Metazoa > Chordata > Amphibia > Anura > Megophryidae > Leptobrachium > Leptobrachium leishanense. Next base: position 70,136,987 of record CM019065.1, read on the forward strand.
CACCAAACACATCCTGCTACGGCACGTGTGATCTCGGAGAGACTCTACTCCCTGTATTCCTGAACGAGAAGATCCTCCAGCAGCCGGTGAACTTCACGGGGCTCGTCCCCAGGTACATGGAATTCAGCAAATCCTTCATCCGCAAAGCCGTAGACAGCCGGAAGCCTTTCTTCTTGTACTATGCTTCCCACGTGAGTGAACGCAAAATTAATGGCGAGGTTCAGTATCGGGCAGTGCGTTTATTCTTTTGTATGCTGATTTGTTTTTTTCTATTCAGTATTTTAATCAACTGAATAGGGAAGGGGGCATTTATCAAAAAATAATTCCAGCATACGGCAGTATTCATCAATTGGGTTTTATTCCATCACCAGAAGTAGAACGACGTTTTGACCTGCAACCAGGTCTTTGTCAAGTCTACTCTTCATATCCATATAACATCTTAAATAGTCTCACACCGTAGATGATTAACCATCTAGGTCAGGTGTCAGCAACCTTGGCTCCCTGAGGTTTGGGAACTACATTTCCCTTGGGGCTCAGTCAGTCTAATGTGTGACTGAGCATCCAGGGAAATGTAGTTCCCAAAACACCAGGGAGCCAAGGTTGCTGACACCTGATCTAGGTAATCAATCATTATTTAAAACAAGCAGTGTTGCCCATATATTCAACGCACCACCGGTGTTTGCAATGATTGTGTCCCTGGCTCAATCATTGCTACTAAAACCAATTGCTACCATGTCTCATTATCAGTGCAAATTTTTCCGGTAGAATTTATTAAATGCTACATTGGAAAAATGTGTACTGATAATTTAATACCTGACATATGTATAGATAATAGCGAGACATGGTTAATAATTATTAACCTGACACTTTTATTGGACAATTCCCACAGTCCGACGTATGAAAAGCCCTATTGCCACCATTGGCTGTAACCTGTATTACTTAATTATAGAAAGGGTGCATAATCAGTCTGTATTAAACCCTGGGGGGGACATCGTTCTACTTCTGGTGATGGAATAAAATCCCAACTGAATACAGTCGTATGCTGGATTTTTTTTTAATATTTGACTGTCCTTGGAGTGAGGACTTTCTGGTGGCAGCTCTAAGGTGGGTGCTAACCATCATGACATACTTGATGGGGAAGGGGCAATAGCTGTGTGGCATGTACCATTGGTGTGTGTTACACATCATTTGGGCATTTAACCTCACTGATCTAGCATAGAAAGATCTCTGCAACAGTATATGCGCTACCATTTAATCTGGCCACCTTCTCGTGTATCACAGCCTCTCTGGTTAATCGCTACTGCAACAAGGGATCACTGAAGAGGGCATTATTTTAATGAGAGAAACGAGATCCGTGTACTGGCATCGCAGTGGACCGTTGCCCCTTGGTTGATATATTAAAGCTGTGTGTATGGTCCTTTAAAGTAGGGCTGGTTGTTGTGGTTTTTTTTGTTTGTTTTTTTTTAATATATATTTTTTGATTATTTAAATTGGCGGTCAACCTTAATGTTACTATTATGAAAATTGAGTCTTTTTTTACTTATTTTTTTTTTTTTTTATATTTTATTTTGTAATGTCTATTCGAGCATTGTCGGAGCAGGGTCGGCAGGTTTGCCAGGCGAATGTCAGCTCGGCTCTGCTGGTGCTCAGAGGTATTGCAGGGCGTCTTGACAAATTAATAAAATGCTACTGCTTTGTAGGGTGCAAACGCTGATCTCAGGCTGGCCATCAACAAGTAGCGCTAATAAAGGCACTCCTAAGGTGGTTTATTGGGATGGAAGCCAGGGGTCGACTATTGGACCCCCACATGTTTTGAAACTGCATCTCCTTTATGCTCAGGTACTCACTAGACTGACTGACTGACTGAACCTCATGGAAACGTAGTCCCAAAACATCTGCAGGACCAGGGTTGCTGCCCCCCCCCCCCGATGTGAGTTGTAGCAACATTTTGGCCAGGTCACTCCTCTTTTTCCTCTTTTCACACCCTGTTGATACTCGGCTGCCATTTTTAAACATATCCAGATTCCTGAAATCGCCCTGATGTTGGTATTGTATTTAAAAGCACACACTGTCCTGCAACAAAATAAATGCTTAGGAAAACTTTTATTTTTATTATGAATGACTTGACACGATTGCTGATCCCATTTAATTTTGTATACTGTACATTGGATGCATATACTATTTAAGGCGGTTTTCAATTCTTCTCCCCACAGCACACACATTACCCGCAGTTTGCAAGCGCTGCATACACCGGCTCTTCTCCAAGGGGGCGTTTTGGAGATGCTCTCCGGGAATTTGATGGATCAGTAGGGGAGCTCTTGGGGACTGTGTTTGATGCAGGAGTTCTGGATAACACCTTTTTCTTCTTCACGTCAGACAATGGGTCAGTTTTTCTTTCCCTATAATTTTTAAAAAAAAAATTTCTTCGTCTTTGTGCCTTTTAAATTTGATAACCAAATATTCAATATTTTAATGTTTTGCCTTTTTTTACGTGAACCAGGCTCAACCACCCCACTCAATATCCCAGAATTCTCTGGCTGTGTATGACATTCAGGAATTGTAGGCTATTGATATCTGAGGAGCTGGAGTTTGAGGTTCCTGATGTAGAGGATCTGTATGGATTATGAAACATGTCAATTTTCATCCGTACATGGCAAACTACTGGAAAGGAAATTCTAGACGTTTTACCCTCCTCTATATAAAGTGTAAGTTGTTGTTTGATTTTATTTTTGTCTCCCCAGGCCTGAGACCATGCGTATGGAACGGGGAGGTAGTTCTGGTCTCCTGAAGTGTGGAAAAGGTACAACCTATGAGGGTGGCATGAGAGAACCCGCAATAGCTTACTGGGAAGGAAAGCTAAAACCAGGTATTGTAAATGGCTTTTCATGTATATTTCTGACATTACCGATCTATATCGCTCACAACAAAAATGCAGAAGAAAAAGCCTGTTGTCTTTGCACCAGAGAGATGCCAAAAATGTAGAGCAATATACCCAGTAATAGCGACTCCATATTGGTAAAATTGAGTGCGAGCTATTTGCAGCTCACTATAAAGCTGGGTTCACACCAAAGCAGTTTTAGACGCCCGTATCGCGCAAACATAAACGCGCATTGCAGCGTGTTCACGCTGCAGTCTATGGCTGCAATACACCCCAAAGAAGCTCCTGTACTCTTTGGGCGTAGGGTGTTCCTACGCGCTGTGAAAAGCCCAGGTGTGAACGGGTCCCATAGGAAATCATGGGATTTCTGTGTTTCGGCGTCTTACAGAGCGCTGTAAAACGCTGAGGTGTGAAAGGGGCCTTAATGTCTGTATTCTGACCAAATTGCTGTAGCAGCAGCTCAAGTTTTTAATTGTTAGGACTTTGGAAATGATTGACACTCCAATAGGACGCCGTGGAGAGTAGCCCACCACTGCATGCGCTCTTGATTTGTGTGTCTCCCCCCCCCCCCCCCCCCCTCCCCCAGACTTTTGGAAAATCTTTTTTATTCTGAAGACTGTATCAAGCTGATAATGGAGAGGTATGTTGGAATAGCTTGCTGAGCCATTGGTTTCTTGGGAATTGCACATTGGCTGTATAAAGAACTGTCTGGTTCACACAGCTTTTACGATGGGTGCAATGCTCGCCACTTCCCGCACTTATCATCCGCTATACTATAGATCAGTGGTCCCAACCCTGGTCTTCAATAATCCCTAACAGGCTAGACTTTAAGGATTATCTTGAGGAAATGTAGACTGAATCCTGCAATCCCTGAGCGCAAATCATAACACCTGTGCCGAGCTTCACATATCTGGCAAACCTGACCTGTTAGGACTGAAGGAGCGGATTTAAGAACCATGGATATAGATTCAGCGGAAGACCACAATGTAGATCTACAGGGTTATTCAGAGAGCGTGAAAAGGAGAATGACTGGAGAATGGAAAATTCTAGGACAAAATAGCCAAACCTGAAAAATTCTCCCATTCATCTCACTTTCCAAATTAGCTATTTTGACCTAGAATTTTCACTTCTCCAGTCATTCTCCTGCTTTTCACCGCTCTGAATAACCCCTGAAAGTTTCCATTCTGCTGGACCTACCTCTTTCTCAAACCCTTTGACTCAAGCTTGTGTTTTGTGTATTTTTGTTCTGAAAAAGGAGAAAGAAAGAAAACAAAAAATCAGTTTATTGTCCATTTCATTTTTTGTTTTTCTTTTACCTGACCACCTCACTGTTCGCTGTTCCCCCTTTTCTCATGCGTTCCAGTCCGTAACTAATATTTAAGGTATTGTCCTGTAGGTGTAACTTCAGAGATGGCAAGTACTCTGGATATCCTGCCCACAGTAGTGGCATTGACTGGCGCCCCTTTTCCCAATGTAACGCTTGATGGATACGACCTGAGCCAGCTGCTTCTTTACAGGCATAAAGTAAGTGCCTCCCTGCAATCGGTTTGTACTCCCACCTATGCATTATCTAAGCACATGGTACAAGGAGTGGGAATTTTCCAGGATCTGCTTTTGCAAACAAAGCTCGATAAAGAAAAAATACTCCCGCATATGGCATTAAATTCTGGCTTTATTCCATCCGCATAGCCAGGGCCGGCCCAAACCACTGTGCTGCCTGGAGCAAAGGATGAAATGCTGCCCCCCCCCCCCACAAAAAAAACACTTGACATGTATGAGCTCCACAGCAATAAAACTCACAGTAATGTGCGGTGTGTGTGTGTGTGTATGAGCATATCACATACACACACTGCCACGCACGCATATGCTGCCGCACGCATATGCTGCCGCACGCACATACGCACAGGCTGCCAAATGCACACTGTCAAAGACAGATGCTGCCATATACAGTTAAAAACAATGAAATGATCATGATCGTGTTTAACTCTAGAGCTGAAATAGGGGTTATACAATTATGGCCTAAATTATAGGGGGACTTATTGTTAAGGCAGGTTGAAAGGGCATCCTTTGGGTAATTTAATATTGGGGCAAATGTGTGGGGTGGTAAGAGTTAAGAGGGTCCTTTTACTTAAGCAGAGCAGAGTTAATTTATGCACGTTGGGTTTAAAGGGTAATGGGGTGTTAAAGTTAGGGGCATAAACACAAAGTAAATGGAACTTACCCTTTCCCTGTAAAGCTGTCAGTTTGTAGTGGTCAGTACAGCATACGAGGGGTTAAAATACAGCTTCTCTTCGCTGTATGGCTGTCTCCTGAGCAGCCTGTGTGTGTGTTCAGCAGGGCAGGACGACACCCAAGCCTAAAGCAAAGGCCTCCTCATAACCCCAGTGTGTTTTAATTTTCATGGGGGGGAGGGGGCATTCCTCCCTCTGCATACATTGCAGGGAGGGGGGCTTCAAAACGGAGCCTGTCTCTCTCTCTGCCACAGTGTCAGAGAGTGATTCTGAACTGAGGGGAGAGAATATCAGCTCCTGCACCCAGCCACATCACAGCATGTGGAAAGCAGGAGGGCACAGACTTGCACAGATTTTGTGCCATCCTGCAGGGTGCAGTGATTTACTGCTACAGCTGTCAGGACACTCACTGACATTCATAGCTCCCCTCTATACTTACCCAGTAGTCTTCCCTGGATGGGCAGAGGGTCTCCTTTGCTGCCCAGTCGGGATGGGGAGGAGCCAGCCAGCTTACTCTATTGGAATTCTTCAGCTCGGCAGACAGAGATTGCTCCTGCAGGGATGGAGGTCCCCTGCACTCACACACAGGTCCCCTGCACTCACACACAGGTCCCCTGCACTCACACAAAAGGTCAGTAGCCAGAACAACAGTTACAGCGTGTAGTAAAGGGATGTAGTCCCCCGCGTCTACGTGTCACGTGACTCACATGACTCGCTGGTGGGGGCGGCGCCAAGCAGCGTGCCGTTCCCAGCTGTATGCTATGCATATGGGAAGCATGCTGCAGCGCTGGGGATGACTATCGCGGACAGACATGCTGCGGAATCGGATTCCTTGCTCCACAGCCTGCTGGAGGGCCGTGCCTTGTCCAGGTCGGGTGTTCCACGCCACGGCCCTTGACAGGGGGGTAAAATGCTGCCCCTGAAAAGGGCCGCCTGGCGCCGGTGCTCCACCCTGCTCCATGGACGGGCCGGCCCTGCGCATAGCAGAACGTTTCGACCTGCAACCAAGTCTACTAAACATGTCTCTACACCTTCTTAAATACATCATAGGTAATTAACCATCATTAAAAACAGGTGTTATACATATTCATCATCATTGTAACTCCTGACACAAACCTAAAGTATGAGGGTACTACACGTGCAATTCTACACATGTAAGTATACTTCTTAAAATGTCCCTGTGGGCTGATATATCGCTATATGTAGGAGAGACCACACACAAAATAATCGTATTTTAAAACATAAATCTGATATCAGGACCAAAAAGTGGAGCTTCCAGTACCGTGCCACTTCGTGGAATTTGGTCATGGTGTTTCACATCTGAGATTTCAAGTAGTGGAAGGTATCCCTAAATTTCCCGGGGGGGGGGGGAGATATATGAGAGAGCGACAATGCTGAAAAGGGAAGAACTTTATTGGATTTACCATTTTTTTTTTTAAATGCGATTGCCCAATTACTCTAGGGAAAAAATAATTGAGCTGTTTTCTAATGGATTATCCCTTTCTGTAATTGTATGCACTATATTTTGTAACACTCGCTAATATTATCCTATGACCCACAGAGCCCGCGCAACATATTTCATTACTATCCTACATCTATTGACCCTGAAAGAGGTACCTTTGCTTTACGGTTTGGAAAATACAAGGCGCACTTCTTCACACAAGGTAAGCCTATATTGTCGTGAGATGACATGCTGATTGTTGTCGTTGCGTTGCCGGGCAAAAGGCACTAAAGGTCATCCTATGTGATTTCCTCCCAAAGGTGCCCCGGCCAGTGAGAACACCCCAGACCCCGACTGTCACATCACAGCGCTGTTGAAAGTCCATGACCCACCTCTGCTGTTTGACTTGGATACCGACCCTGCTGAGAACTACAACTTGTTTAAAGAAGGTGTACCCGCAGATTTGGAACCGGTGCTTGATGCCATTCTGCAGGAGCGAGTCCGATTTCTAAAAGCCATGGAATACGCAGAAAGTCAGATGCACTTGGGGATAGACCCCTCACTGAGGCCTTGCTGTAACCCGGAATGTACCCCCAAACCCAGCTGCTGCCATTGTGAAATTTAAACGTTCATCTCTGCTGTAAGCCTGGAATGCCCTGCGGGTGTTTGATAAACATTTATTGATAATTGTTGTTGAAAACCCCCAACTGAACCAAGTTAAACCATCCTGATTTCTACTGTGCAGCTTCTACCTCCATGGTTTTTAAATACTGAGACAATGGGGTGTTTCTCCAAAAGGATGCACTAGTTTCAGTAATACCCTATGCATTAAACGCAGGTGACCGTAGTGCACCTGTTTGAAGAAACACAGTGCTGTCTCTGCTTTCTGCGTGGTTTCTTATGCCCAGGGTGTTGGTGCGGAGACCTTGTGCTGTGGTTGGGAAATATCATTACGCCATAGTGAGACTTTATTTGTCCCTGCCCGTCCACAATTATTCTGTAGGCTTTTTTTGAACATCAAATACCCCCCCCCCCCTATACAAACAGAACTGGATATACCTGCTCTTTATCATAGTTTACCAATAGCTGTTGAGAAATCACATGTTTCTGATGTAAAACCATTCCAGTCAACGTACCCTGTTTGAGGGTTTGTTGTCATCTTCTCCCCCTACCACTTTTTTTGTGAATGCAGCTTATGATTTTTGCTCTTGACATAAACCGCTCTACAACTACACTAACCAATGACCCTGTCACTGCCAACTCCAGTGGGTATTACTCTAGAATTAGGGATGCACCGATACCACTTTTTTAAGACTTGGTACCGATACTTTTAAAAGTACTCACCGATACCGAGTACCGATACTTTTCTTTAATGTCATGTGACGCTTTCCAATAAGAACAGACCATATAAAAATGCCCCCAGCTCACATGTATATCCCCCCCGATATATATAATATATAATTTCATATTAATTATTATATATTGCCCCCAGCTCACGGACCCCCCCCCCCCCCACGACGATACTTACCTTCCTGAGCGACGCCGGGAATGTCTCCGCGTGCGCTCGTTGGAAAGACCCCAGCCGCGACCACTTGGGACCATGTGATTGCGGCTGGGGTCTTTCCAACGAGCGCACGCGCGGAAACTTTCCCGGCGTCGCTCAGGAAGGTAAGTATGAACACAGTGAGAAGCTGCAGGGCCTGTCCGAATGCCGATAGGCCCTGCAGCTGCTCTCATCGGCATTCGGACAGGCCCTGCAGCTGCTCACTGTGTTCATACTTGCCTTGCTGAGCGACGCCGGGAAAGTTTCCGCGCGTGCGCTCGTTGGAAAGACCCCAGCCGCGATCACGTGGTCGTGGCTAGGGTCCTTCCAACGAGCGCACGCGCGGAGACATTCCCGGCGTCGCTCAGTAAGGTAAGTATGCCAGAGAGCTCCAGGGGCGGCTGTCCGAATGCCGATAGAGCATTCGGACAGCCGCCGCAGCCCCTCGGATGCCGGCTCAATGCCGGCTTCCGGTATCGGGAAAAATATCGGGGGTACTGCAGGAGTACCAAGTGCAACCCTATCCTTCTTAGCATCTGTATTTATTTTTTTACTAGCAGGGTTATCCAAAGAGATCCGAATTGCTGGAGAAAGGTAACCGAATGCTGAAAATCAGAGTTCGGTTACCTTTCCTGGCCATTCGACTATCCAGAGAGCAGGCAATTCACCAAATCCTAGCGAATTGCCTGCACATACGGTGCCTGTTCGAGGGCAGTGAAATCCCCATAGAGAAGTACTGCTTCGGCTATTCAGAGAACACAAACCAGCAGTGAAAGGTTCCCGAAATGCCCTGCCATTCGGTGGTTTAATTCGGCAAGTTAATTCAGGAGAATCCCATAGACTTCAATGTTAAAAATATTCCCGTTTTAATTCAATATCTAATAAACCGTTCATTATAAAATTCTGCAGCAAAAAGTCTCCTTATTTATAGATTTTTTTTAGGATACTTTAAGCATTTTTCTGTTTTTTTTTTTTTTTTTTTTTTTTTTTGTAACAGCCCTCTTTTATCATTCCCTGGACCTCCTGTGAAAATTTCAGACAAACAGCGTTTCATTTTCCCAGATTCATACAAATGGTTTTTCTAATTTATTCACTGCCTCCTCTACGTCACAGCTGCTTCGGCTCTGTGTGATTCGGCTCCTGTTCGGCTTCTTCAAAGGTTAATCCAGATGTTTTTGCTTGTTTTCAGCGTGCATTCGGTTAGTGTTCGTCAGGTGTTCGGCAGCTTTTCCCTGCAATTCGGGGACCCTGTGGTGCTTGCTGAATACACCGCATGGTCACCGAAATGGGATCGGCAAAAGGAACCGAATTGAAGAGAAGAAAAGTCACCGAATGTGCGGTGACTTTTCGAATCTCTTTGGATAACCCTGTAGGACTGCAACTAACAATTATTCTCATAATCGATTTTAGTTGGCCTATTTTTTTATTTCATAAAATTCCTTTTATGTAACCACAACCCCCTCCCCCTTTTTTCATAAGTAATTTGTGTAGTGTACGTACATATGCAAATTGCATATCTTGCGTACTTTTCACACAGGTATGCGAGTGCTTGGTCACAGGGATGGGTTGATGCTGCATGCGCAGCTTAAGCCTATGTTTGATTTATTAAATGAATGCGGCTACAAGCACTTGGTCATAGATGATGTCAGCATGAAATCAGGGTTAATAAGATAAAGTGGTCAGGGCGCATAGTGTCCCTTAAGAATTTTGGGAACAAACCGAGTGGGAGGTGGAAGGGAGTGACTTTGCTAAAGTGACGACCTTAGTGTGAGAGGGATTGGGTATGGACAAAAGATTAAGATCTGAGTGTGGGAGTGAGTTTGGAGAAAGGGACCAGACCAAAGAGGGTGTGGCAGGGAGGGTGGGGTGGTGGCACAGGACTCAAGCTTCAATAAAGGATAAAACGCAGGCATACAGCTTCACCCAGTGGCCGTATCCTTTTTGTTGGTGTTCGTGTTCTGCTACTGTTGTAAACGGAATAAAAACGAACTGGTTGTGTCTGACATAACCCTAGAACTAAATTATACCTGGTAAAGCAGCGGCACGTCTTCTCCAATCAGCTCCGAATCTGAGGTTATTTACATTTAACTCAGTCTGACTCTAATCGATTTAGTTGTTTCAGCCCTACTTTTTACATAGTAGACTGTTCGCTTCTCCTACAAACTTTGACATAGCTCTTCAGGGTCCTGCTCTTTCATGGTTTTCATGATGTTGTTTTTTTTTCCTTTCAGGATTCACTTTTAAAATGACTCTGATGTTCAAAGTCCTTAGCAACGCAATCCCTCCTTACATGACTTTGTTACTCCACAAGCAGGTCTCTTCTAGATCACTCCGGTCAGCAACTAGATCACTCCAGGTTAGCAGGTGCCCTTCACCTGTCCTGTCTCCACCCACACTTGACTCCAAGATTTCTCAAAGGCAGCTCTGGTTTTGTGGAATGACCTACCTTGCCCTGTCAGGCTTTCCCCTAATCTTTGGGACCTCAAGAAATCCCTTAATACCCTACTCTTCAGATTAGCATATGATGACCTTGCTGATACTGACATCATAAATGATAACCCTTCCATGTACTCTTTCTGTAACACTAGTGACCCTGACCACCATTAAAACTCCCCTTGTCTTCATCTACCCCAACTCTTCTAGACTGTAAGCTCATCTGAGCAGAACCCTCTACTCCTGTGTTTGTCTTTAACCCCCTTAAGGGCGCCACCCACACGTCCTTAAGGGGTGGTTTTCACCGGCGAGGCATACTGGTTCACCTCACTGACAGGTGCTGTCGCGCAGCACGGATTCAGGCCCTGTGCACATCATTGGCTGCAGGGGACGGCTTGATTTCAGGCCATCTCTGTGCAGCCAATGCCACGACCCGAGGCAGCCCCTTTGAAGACAGCGGGGTGTACATGTATGCCCTTTCATCTTAAAAGCTCATCGCCAAGACCGCATGGAATGTCCTGCGGCAGGAAGGGGTTAATCTTGTCTCATTCCCATTGGTTATTGTACAGCATTGTGGAAACTGTTGGTGCTATCACTGCATCCAATCTTCCTCGTTAATGGGAATAAATTCTTGCTGACAGCACTAATGCAGTTCAGACTTGCTTTCTAGTTGTGGACTTGTGGGTTCGGTTATAGACGTCCTATAGATGGTAGTGTTTTGTGTATATTCCTACCTCTCTAACATGAGCATTGTAACTTAAAGGACTGTTCTTAAAGTGCTGTATTCTGTGTGTAGCTTTAAGCGTTGGTATTGCAGCGCTGACCAACGTTTCACAAAACTAAAATCCAAAGTGTGACTGGAGATGCTAAACAGTGCATTAATCCATTTGTGCTACTTTGAATGAACTCCGATGGGACACGTACTATTTTATGTAAAAAAAATACGTGTGACATCTTCAGTAGAGTGTCAAGTGACTCCCGATTGTACGCGTTGTTGCATGTTTAAACTCCAGCAAACCAGTAATAAACCTATTTATTCCAGAGTCTTCATCTGTACATAGCCAGAGCGTGCACACGTCAATCATATCCCTCTGCCTACATTGGGCAGACTGACTAATTCGACACATCTTGAACCCCCTTCACTACACAGTGATTTTTATTTTTTTTCCCCAAAAATACACTGTCAGGATTTTAATAAATTTTTAATTATACAATAAGAAATATTTGAATATTTCCAATTTGGGAGGCAGATGTCACAATCTGCTGACCAAATGGAGTTACTGCAGTTCAGCTCTTTGCGCAGGATCAGCTGGGGGAAATGTCCAAACAGTGTTGGCACCATGGGCATCATGTCAACATTGCTAAAACTTTGGAAACTCCTTCTGGAATGTAAATACAAACAAAATTAATTTGCAATGTTACAGCAGGGCCCCAGATCGTGTTAAGTGTCAAAACAAAGCATTCCATGAGATATTGAAGTACAAATGATATGTCTTGAGGTATGTCCTAACCAAAATAAGACCTCTTAGAGTACCTGGAATGATGCTATTGTGTTCTCGTTGTCCTCTGCTGCCACATTGAACATAAAGCTTCCTGCAGACACTAAAGATTCTGATTCCTCTATCCTGGGTTTCCTCAAGTGTCGTCTCCCTTTGGATTATTTCAGAGCTCCTACTGGAAATCGCTGGGCCTGAGCGACTAATGCTTGGACTATGTCTCGTCTCTTCTAATATGTTTTCAAATCCCTGAAACCTTTGTACAGAACGCCAAATATCTGTGAGCAAATGCAGTAACGATAAATTAATTCAACATACTGTGATATTCTTCAACCTTTTTCATCTGAGTGTGTGAATGTCTGGGGAAAAATGTAAAGTATATATTCTGGATTGCATTCTGCAGATTTTTTTCTATTCTTGTGTAATAAAGGTATTTCTTTAAAATTCACGTGTGTGTTTAGTCGTCCCCCTTTTGTGACAATTTGAAATTTGTCCTCCCTTCTGGGCTACTCCATATACAGGGAAACGGGAAATATTTGCATATTCTAGGCAAAATAAGTTGAGCTAAAAACGCTAGCTATGTAAAAATGTTTCAAAGTCATGAATTTTGGCATTTTTGAGATTCGGGTTTATCTTTGGGTAGTTGTATCCATAAATTTATGGGTAGAGGGGGGGGGGGGTTAGTAGAAACCACTGCTTATAGTGCAGCCATCAGTTGTCAATATTTACCTGTAAATTTTTTTTTAAAAAATCTTTTTTACTGCTGGATGGACTGTGCCCAGTGAGCGGGTGTCAACGGCAGCAGGGCATACTAGTATGCCCGGCTGCTGCAGTGGGTCCCTCCTGGCCCCCTGATGTGACACGAATCATTGGCTGCTGGGGGATGCCATGAGTTCAGGCCGTCCAGCGAATGATGTGCTCCACCTAGTGGGCAGGTTTGACTCAGCCCATACACGCCAGCGGTCCATGGTATGCTGCTCCATGGCGTTGTATCCCACTTGCCATGGGGAAAGCTTTGTACGCCCCACAGAACCCACGACATCGGACATACAGAGAGTCCGTCGGAATTTGTGACTAAGGCTGGGGTCAGACGAGCACAGTTATCACGTCTCTGTTGCCGCACATTTGTACGTCCGTGGCAGCATAGCATTCTGACCAATGGAGCCCCACACACGAAGTACGTCCACACGGAAGTGCGGATGCGGCAAACGGACCCATGTTAGGCAAGGCTGGCTGGGTGGAGTAGAGGTAACATCACTGCACTGTGTGGAGAGAGCCTGTGGAGACATGGGTTTGATCCCAGCAAGAGCTCCTCTCCAGTAAGTGTCCTTGGGCAAGACACCTAACGGTACATACTCGCCACACAGGACATACTTGAAAACGAGAGAAATTTCTATCTTTTCTGGTAAAATCCTTTCTCAAAAGAATGTAAAACCGCTATAACGGACGTGCGGAGTGTGCCATGTCCACATAGCTTTGTGTGTGAGTGATGGAACGCAGTCAGACGGACTGCATTTATACGTCCAGCATTTTTGACGGACAAAATGATTTTTCATTTCCCATCTACATCCGTCAAAAATAACGTGCACGGACGCACAGTCCGTACAAAATGTGCTCGTCTGACCCTAGCCTTAAAAGTAATACCATCGAGGCATTAGGGTTGGGGTCAGCAACCTTGGTCCTCCCAGATGTTTCGGAACTACATTTCCCATGAGCCTCAACCAACCTAATGAGTGGGTGCGCGTTCTGGGAGATGCGTGTGCAGTGAGAGCCATGGGCTGGGCTGGGAATGTGGTATTTCACAAGCTTCTTCCTGAAAAACTGATCAAGAGCTGCTCACCAGATCTTCAAATGGGGAAAGTTCCCTCCTCCCCACTCGGAGTGCTGAATCAGCCCATCAAGAATCCTGTGGGGGGGGGGGGCGTTGGGATCGGACACTCAGGCCACTATGACCCTTCATATTACATTGAATGGCCACAGTGCTTAGGGTGCCCCTTTTTACACCACCTAAATCTAATATAGAAAAAAGGGGGGGGGCACTCACTTATTGAAAAGACCTTGAAAACCAAACAGTACCAGCGCGCACACACAGGATCCGTTTAATGTGTCTTTTTATTGGGGCTCACACTTCAGAACGCCAGCGACATTACAGCCTCTCGGTTTTTATACCCCCATGTGTGCTGGTACCCTTTTCTCTTCCTAGTCTTCATTTTTGGATGTGGCAGAATCCAGGTACAGTTGCGTGGAGTTAATCTGCTTGTTTTCTGTGAGTGCCGTCTGATTTTTGTCTCGTGGTTTTTGCCAAGACCAAACTTCCAGGTGCCACACAGGCTGGGTGGCTCAATTACCACAAGTATCAGTAAGGTTATAAAAAAAACTACTGGACAGGGCACCCTGGCAGTGCCCAATGGGAGCTTTTTATCGGACAAGTGCCACAAACAGATTTTCTATGCAGGTAAAGAACTGGCCAAGGATCTCACTCTGCGCCTCCACATGTTTCTGAACTGCAACTCCCATGATCCTGTGGCCATCTATTGCATGCAAAGAATTCTAGGCAATCAGATTCTATGGGCCATAGTTTAAGGTTCCTGCATTAACAATTTCAATCACAAGATAAGAGAACTACGCTCACACGGCCAGTAGCAGCCATTACCCAGCAATAGATCTGCTCTTTATGTTTGGTGGGTAGAAGCGATGTCACCTATTAAATTAGACGAAAAAGAAGACATGTTGATTTTATTGTTTTTCATCATTATTCAGGACTTCAAGATCTTTGGGGGTAAAAGCAGCCCAGTCCAATGGCTCTCAGTGCCACTACTGGATTGGCTGAGAGTGTCCAGACCCCTGTGGTCAGGTGACATGTTGCGTCCTGCAGGGACGAGAGAAAGACCAGTGCTGGATTCCGTTGACTTTTTAAAGGAAGGGTTAAAACAGGATGGGAGGTGCAGGATGGGTTATATTTAACCCCTGTGGTCACATAGATTTCCTGCACATATACAGGGTTATTCAAAGAGAATTGAAAAGTCACTGCATGTTCGGTGACTTTTCGTTCTCTTCAATTCAGGGCGATTTGGCGATCCCATTTCGGCGACCCTGTGGTGTATTCAGCAAGCACCACAGGGCCGTCGAAGCGCAGGGAAAAGCTGCCGCAAACCCAACGAAAAGTCACCGCAAAAACCTGGCGAATGCACACCGAAACCCGCAAAAAATCTGGATTAACCCACCAAAGACGCCGGAAAAACCCGAGCAGGAGCCGATCACAGGCAGTGAAGCCTCCGGAAAAAGCTGACACCGCAGACGAATGAAGTGAATAAATTAGCAAAACAGTTTGCATGAATGATTGAAAAGTGAAACGCTGTTTGCAAAGAAACTACTGAGCGAAAATGTCTGAAATTTGCATATGAGGTCCAAGGAATGATAATAAAAAGGGCTGTTACAGGAAAAACAAGTAAACTTTAACCCTTTCGCTGTGGTGAGCGCGTCCTCCCTTTGCGGCCAGCAATCGGCCGGATTCCGGCCGATCGCTGTGCCCTCTGGTGCGGGCTGACATCCTCGATGTCAGCCCAGCACCCGGAACCACCGCCGGCACAATTAGATGTCATCGCGGCGGCGCGATGACATCTAATTCAGGCGCCCCCCGCGCGTGTGCGTAGGAGGCGCCTGAAAGGAAGGGGGGGAGGTCCGTCGGACCTCTCTCCCGATCGCCGGGTGCAGAGGGTTAATCCAGGCACCGTTTGGAAGGGCACAGCCTGCCCTTCCTAACGGTACCTGGCATTAACCCCATGGGGGCCGGATCACGAATTGGCGCCGAAAAACATCTTGGATGTCGGCCAAGCCTCCGGGAACTCCCCCTGAGGACTGGCGTCATTGTGCATAGCATAGCACGATGACGCCAGTCCTGGAGTTAACCCCTAACTGCCACCAATGGAACCCACTATCATTGGAACCCCCTATCTCCCGATCCGTGGCAGCTAGGGGTTAATGTTTGGTACTGTTGGATCGGCCAGAGCATGGCCGTTCAAACGATACCAAACATGACCATGAAAAAGTTTTTTAAAAAAATAAAAATTAAAAATAAAAATAAAAAAATATTTTAAAAAAAATAAACAATTTTTTTCTTTTTTTGGTTCGTTAATGCAGCAATATTGTTCCCATTTCAATTATAATGTGAACAATGATGCTGCAATAACGATTTTTGTATGCGGTGCGTTTGTTAAAAATCGCGTAATGTATCGAGACCCCATTTCTAATTTTTGTAACAAGCGCACCCCATACAAAATATAACCGCAATTGCTCGCATGTTAAAGTGTGAAAAAAAAACACTTTACACGTTGTAAATTATTGAAAATTCACATTTTATTGCATTTTTTGTTATAATATACAGACAGGTCATGACGTATACATATAATAATGACATATTATGAATCTACCGAGTCTGACGGAAAGAACGATATATAATATGTCTGGGTCATATACTAAAATAAGCCTTCAAAACACGGTTAAACAAGATGAGCAAAACAGGTAAAAATGAGCTCAGCACAGAGGCGGAAAACACCTCAACAGCGAAAGGGTAAAAAAAATTAAAAAAAATAAATCCAGAAAAATGCTTAAAATATCCTAAAAAAATCTATAGATAAAGAGACTCTTTACTGGCGAATTTTATAATGAACGATTTATTAGATATTGAATTAAAACGGGAATATTTTTAACATTGAAGACTATGGGATTCTCCTGAATAAATGAAACCACCGAATGGCAGGGCATTAGGGGAACCTTTCACTGCTGTTTTGTGTTCTCTGAATAGCCGAAGCAGTGCTTTTTCATGGGGTTTTCACTGCCCTCGAACAGGCACCGAACAGGCACCGTATGTGCAGGCAATTCGCCAGGATTTGGTGAATTGCCTGCTCTCTGGATATCCGAATGGCCAGGAAAGGTAACCGAACGCTGATTTTCAGCGTTCGGTTACCTTTCTCCAGCCATTCGGATCTCTTTGAATAACCCTGATAGTCACATTTATGTGTCACATGACTGCGCTTCTGCATTCCGTTTTGCTCTGTGTCCTACTGCGGAATTTTCCCTGTTGCCATGTGATGTCATAACGGTCTCCAGGACATCTCTCCAAGTCTGGTCAGCAAACATCACATTCTTACTCGAAGCGATCACGTGTTAACCATGAAGCTGTATCTGGTTTTCCTAATTTCGAGCGTTTCTGTCTGGCTATCTGAGAATTCTGCTCCTGGATGTGAGTATATATATATATGTAATATGGGTCCCCTCCCCCCCACACACTATACTCTTAAACGAATTTACCTACTTTATCCCAAGTGAATTTATAATACTTTCCTGTTTTATTTTGGGTTATTTTTTCATTGAATCCTCAGCCTGAGAATGTATATTTACAATGAAGGCCTCGATTTAATCCTGTAGGTTTTATTAACTTTTATTTTTTTTACAAATACACATTATTATTATTTTTTTTTTAATATGGAGTGATTTTTTTTTTGAGCATATTCGATTATAAATGAAAGCCAAAATGAGACCATCAGGGCTATTCAAAGAGATTCGAAAAGTCACCGCACGTTCGGTGACTTTTCGTTCTCTTCAATTCGGTGCAAATCGGCTTTCCCAATTCGGCCACCCTGCGGTGTATTCAGCAAGCACCACAGGGCTGTCAAAGTGCAGGGAAAGGCTGACGAAAACCCGCCGAAAACCTGGCGAATGCACGCCGAAAACCCGCAAAAACATCTGGATTAACCCGTCGAAGACGCCGGAAAAACCTGAGCAGGAGCCGATCACACGCAGCGAAGCCGCCGGGAAAAGCCGAGACCGCAGAAGAAGGCAGTGAATAAATTAGGAAAGCAGTTTGCATGAATGATTCAAAAATGAAACGCTGTTTGCAAAGAAACTACTGAGCGAAAATGTCTGAAATTTGCATATGAGGTCCAGGGAATGATAATAAAGAGGGCTGTTACAGAAAAAATAAGTAAACTTTAAAAAAAAAAAATGCTTAAAATATCCTAAAAAATCTATACATAAAGAGACTTTTTACTGCAGAATATAATAATAAACAGTTTATTAGATATTGAATTAAAACGGGAATATTTTTAACATTGAAGCCTATGGTATTCGCCTGAATAAACCTGCCGAATTAAACCACCGAACAGCAGGGCATTTCGGCAACTTTTTCCTGCTGTTCGGTGTTCTCTGAATAGACGAAGCACTGCTTCTCTATGAGAAATTCACTGCAGGCAATTCGCCAGGATTTGGCGAACTGCCTGCTCTCTGGATAGCCGAATGGCGAAGAAAGGTAACCGAACGCTGAAAATCAGCGTTCGGTTACCTTTCTCCAGCCATTCGCATCTCTTTGAATAACCCTGTAAGTTTTGGGGAAAAAGGGCAGGTAAAACACAAAAAAAAAGCACTTATGCGGCCGATACAGGACGTGATAACGGAAGGCAATACATTGTGTGTATATTTTTTTACATTTTGGTTTAATGTTTTGTTTTTTTAACTTTTGATAATGAACTATTGATTATTGCTATAAAATTGGCACTGATATGATGTCATCATTAATATACTGTACATGGCACCGGCCGTAGTTGGTATCATATCAGTTATGGCTACTGAGTATGTGTATGTGAAAATCCAGTGTTTAAATGAGGGTTTCCGTGTGAGTTTTTTCTGTTTCCCTGCCTGAACAGATATTCATCAGCCCCTTCCAGCTCTTGATATATCTTCTACTATCGACATTATAAAAAAAAAAAAAGAATTTCATCACTAAAGCTGAAATTTCCATTATTGAGTATAGGGGCGATTGTCAATAATTGAGCCAATATTTTAACGGGAATCATAATCCTGGTATACTATTACTGAAAAGTATCTTCCAGGGTTATTCAAAGAGATCCGAATTGCTGGCGAAAGGTAACCGAACAGTGAAATTCAGCGTACGGTTACCTTTCCTGGCCATTCGGCTATTCAGAGTGCAGGCAGTTCGCCAAATCCTGGCGAATTGCCTGCACATACGGTGCCTGTTCGGTGCCTGTTCGAGGGCAGTGAAATCCCCATGAAAAAGCACTGCTTCGTCTATTCAGAGAACACAAACAGCAGTGAAAAGTTGCCGAATTGCCCTGCCATTCGGTGGTTTAATTCGACAGGTTTATTCAGGCGAATCCCATAGGCTTCAATGTTAAAAATATTCCCGTTTTAATTCAATATCTAATAAACCGTTTATTATAATAAAAAGTTTCTTTATCTTTAGATTTTTTTAGGATCCTTTAGGCATTTTTCCGTATTTTTTTGCGAAATGTTTTTTCCCGTTTTTTATTTTTTTTATGGTTTTTCTTTTTCTGTAACAGCCCTATTTATTATCATTCATTGGACCTCATATGTAAATTTCAGACATTTTCGTTCTGTAGTTTCTTTGCAAACAGCGTTTCACTTTTCAAACATTCAAGCGTACATTCAAACGTTTTTTGTTCACTCCATTCGTCTGCGGTGTCGGCCTTTTCCGGTGGCTGCTCTGCGCTGTGATCGGCAGCTGCTCGGGTTTCTCCGGTGTGTTCGGCAGGGTTAATCCAGATGTTTTTGCGGGTTTCGGTGTGCCTTCGCCGGGTTTTGCGGTGATTGTTCGCCAGGTTTTCGGTGGCTTTTCCCTGCACTACGACGGCCCTGTGTGCTTGCTGAATACACCGCAGGGTCACCAACATGGGATCGCCAAATCGCGCCAAATTGAAGAGAATGAAAGTTACGAAACGTTCGGTGACTTTTCGAGTCTCTTTGAATAACCCTGCTAATTTCAAATCAAAATTAGGTAAATTTCAGGGATCAAATCGAGCACTATATTCATATATTTATTACTATTTTATTTATTATGCAATTCAGCAGCACCACACTCACACTTGTCCTTCTATTTTAGCTTGCGGAAATCGTCCTTTGGCGCAGAATGGAGACTCCCGTGTAGTTGGGGGGAAGGATGCACTACCTGGAAATTGGCCTTGGATGGTCAGTATCCAGGAACCTTATGAAGATGGTTACAGTCACCTATGCGGAGGAATCATCCTGAACAAAGTGTGGGTTCTGACGGCAGCCCATTGCTTCAAGAACAGGGGCAGGTAAGAGCTTCATACATATGTTTTGCACAAATCCACCGACAATTACTTCGTGAAATTCAATCAAGTAATATAACGGCTAACAATAGCAGACACAACATTGTTCTCAATACACTTTTGCTTTCTCGTGCAAATCTTTTTTAATAATACATTTTTCATCTAAATTTTGTGTGTACAATTGTGTGATGGCGAGGAGAATTTTAAGTGAATTGGCCTTGACCATTTCTTAAAACCTTGAACCAATATACAGGGTTATTGAAGAGAAAGGTGAAACTCGAGAATTTTTGGAGAAGTGAAAATTCTAGGTCAAAATAGCTGTTTTGGAAAGTGAGATAAATGGGAGAATTTTTCTGGTTTGGCTATTTTGACCTAGAATTTCCACTTCTCCAAAAGTTCTCCAGAGTTTCACCTTTCTCTGAATAACCCTGATAGTCTTAGTCCTGTACCTGGGGTGCCTTGTCCTGGTTGATCCCAGAATTTTATTCTGAAACTTTGACATGCTTAAAGGGAACTGAACTGTGAAGGAATTATTTGCTGATTCTGGCAGTTCGTTTAGATGTCAATTTAGCTGCAATTTATAGACCAAAAAAATTCTACTGCTCGATTCAAAACATTTTTAATGAAAAGTTAAACTCTCCAACATTATGTGTGTGTGTATATATATATATATATATATATATATATATATATACACACACACACACCAGCACTCGGACTTCCCAAAAAATGCTTATCGCCTTGGTGCCATATCCTTGTACATAACCATGTATTGATACATATAATTCTCCAAATTCCGGCTGGGTGGAGTAGGGTAACATCACTGCTCTATGACTGTGGAGACCGTGGAGACACAGCTACGATACCCAGCAAGAGCACCTCTCCAGTAAGTCTCCTCGGGCAAGACACCTAACGGCAGAGGCGTAACTAGAAACCTCAGGGCCCAGGTGCAGGAACCATGACACCCCCCCCCCCAGGCAAAAACATATTTTGTCCCCTCCCGTCAACGTGCATTGGTCCCCTCCAGGTCCACAATAGTTACACACATAAATACTTGTAACTGTATCTCACAGAGCTCCACAGCAATAAACCTCACAGTAATGTGCGCTGTGTATGAGCGTATCACAGAGCTCCACAGCAATAAAACGCACAGTAATGTGCAGTGTGTATGAACACATCACAGAGCTTCACAGCAATAAAACTCACAGTAATGTGCAGTGTGTATGAGTGTAAATCACAGAGGTTTACAGCAACAAAACTCACAGTAATATGTGGTAAGTAGGGAGGGTATCACAGAGCTCCAAAGTAAAACTCACAAATAAGTATAAAATAAATAAATAAATAAAATAATAATAATAATAAATATATATATAATATAGGCAAGCCCCCAGGTCCAGGGAGGCAAGTGTGGGCCCCCCTGGACTCAGGGGCCCGGGTGCGTTTGCACCCTCTGCACCCCTGGTAGTTACGCCCCTGCCTAATGGTACATACTCGCCACCCAGAACATACCTAAAAACGAGATAAATCTGGTAAAATCCTTTTTGAAAGAAAAAAAAAATGCGATGGTTTTGATGACAAACAAAATTACTTTTATTTCATCGTTAAAACCAACTGACGTTTTGTTTGTAGGAGCATTTATCAATGTTACAGTCATGTTCTGCTTCCACATCATATAATATAATAACCTGTATAATGTGAGTGCTGTTTTAATTTTATTATATAATGTGGAGGTAGAAGATGTACCTTTGCTAAATGCACCCAGAGCCGAAACATTGGTGTTTTTGTTTAAGAAGATACAATAATTTATGATTGGAATGATATGTAGCTAATATGTTTATGTTATTTATTTAAAGAAATGTTAGTTATAACAGGATACAGTCTTTAGTCTTTTATTTTAACGGTATGTGAATGGCATCGCATTTCTATTCTTTTCAGTGTTTATCAAGGTGTCATTTTGATGTTTTTCCTGTAATGTTAAACTACTTTATAATATATGCTCTTCACGGAGCCGGGCCCTCTCGAACTCATTTCAGTGTTGGTGTAATACAAATAAAAACGTAGTAATAATAATACATTTTAAGTAAATATTTGAGAGGAGCTTCCTTCCCATTATATCTCATATCGTTAGCACACAAGCACATGTTTTCTTACCCCCATCCATGGGCAATTCAAAGCAGTAAAAACATTCCATTTATAAGGAAGTTACATGGCAACAATTTAAAGTTTCGTTTAGCACATGTGAAAACATACAAAAAATAATTCCTGGCTGAAGAGAAGAGCCTTACAAAATGCCAATACATGTGCTTTTCCCGCTATTGTGGTTTGTTGTGTTATTTATTGTGTGTACATTGGTGAAAAGTGATTTTAAAATAAAAATAATGTGTTATTAAAGTTTATTTTTTCAAGTTAATTCTCAATCTTGCGTGCTTGCAGAGATTATTTACTTTTGCCTCCCTATCACAATGTCTCTAATATTCTGGATTCTTGTCCACTTGTTCAGTACCTTCTTCTCCTGGAGACTTGTGGTTGGAGCCACTCAGCTTTCACGTTTGGGATCCGTGGCTCAGATTCGTACTATAAAAGAGAAAGTTGAGCACGCTAAATACATCAAAGAGAATGAGGCCAACGACATAGCATTGATAATGATGAACAAAGCCATCTCTTTTAATAATTACACCCAGCCGGCATGTCTTCCGGCAAAACCAGCAGATGTGACCAAAATGACCGAGTGCTTCATCGCAGGTTGGGGTGTCACCTCGCAAGAGTGTAAGCGAACATAATATTTTCTTATTTTTTTAATTTAAAATATATATTTCAATGTTAACTTTCAAAGTTCCTGGGACGTATTGTGGGACAGATTGATTTCACTGACTGCACCAGATCTCCTACTAATGCCAGATTAATTCATAATCAAAGTATTATCTAGTGTACCGGCTGGGTGGAGCTGCTCTATAACCGTGGAGACATAGGTTCGAATCCCGCCCAGAGCACCTCTCCAGTAAGTGTCCTTGGGCAAGACACCTAACAGTACATACTCGCCGCCCAGGACATACTTGAAAACAAGAGAAATTTCAATGTATCCTTCCTGATAACATACTTTATAGTAAAAAACCAAACAAATACCAGGTCCTGATCCTGAGGACGGGCAGTAGCATAAATGGCCTGGACTTTGGTGGGTCCCTGGTCAGGTCACATAAGGTTTTAACTCAATAGGGCATTACCAAATCAGATGCTATCACCCAAAAAGGACAGCCATAACGGAAATGCCAAGGAAGTCTCTGCATGAGAGATACAACTGCGACAGCCGTTTCGACCTTGTAAGACCTTGGCAGGACAGTATAACTCATAGTTCTGTAGGTATCACAAGAAAGGGGTCCACGTCTACACTAATAGTGAACAAAAACAAGTGAGAGCAGTGAGAAAAGGCAACAGCATAAGCATCCTGCCCTTTGGTGCCCCAAATAGGATTATCTAGTAATCATAGTATCACTGATGGAGTTAAGTGATGCTTTACAACACTGGTTCCCAATCGCGGTCCTCTAGTACCCCCAACAGGTCAGGTTTGCACAGCACAGGTGATATGATTTGCTGCTCAGTGATTGCAGGATTCAGTCTGGATTTCCTCAAGGGAATCCTTAACCCCCTGTTAGGGGTACTCGAGGACCGCAGTTGGGAACCATTGCTTTACAATATAACCCTTTCCAGTGGTCCGCTATCCTTGGGATACAATACATGACCTGATGAAACATGGAAGACTTGTACTCATACCCCAATGGGAAAAATGTGTTCTTCCAAATTAATTCAATGGCTTCAAAACAGAGCAAATATATATAAAAAAGAAAATAATGAGAATGATGGAGCACAATGGAGAAGGTGCACTGGCTGACACCGCCTAAATCAGCTAGAGGCTACTGGAAGGTGCCAGTGGCAAGGAACCTCAGGCAGCACAGCAACTTCGTCACCTCTGGGACAGATATCCGTGCCATTAATCTGGCGCTTGCGCTCACAATGTTAAGCATAGGACGTGCAAAGTACAGTAAGCTCGCGCAAGGTTCGCGCAGGTTCACACGCTTTACACGATTCCACGCGGTTGTAGTACTGAGTATGTAATTCGGAAGTTGGCGCAAACGGTTTTACCCCATGCGTAAAAAATTACTTATGCCGGCGCTAACGTTAGCGTCAAGATTGTAATGTGGCCCGCTATCTCCGTTTCTTCCCAATTCAAACTCAACACCATATTCCAAGGATGGATGTTTTTGTTTGTTGTTTATTTTTTGTTGTTGCTATGTAAATATTCTTTTTAGCAGTTTAATCAGATGTGTATTGTTTGCGTACTTTGCTTTTTCAGCCTCCGAAACGACTGATATTCTCCAAGAAGCCAAAGTGGAATTAATTTCTAATAAGCGTTGCAACAGCTTGAACTTCTACAATGGTGCTATAGGTGTCTTCAACTTGTGCGCCGGCTATGAGCAGGGCGGCATCGACAGCTGTCAGGTATTTCATCAGATTTGTTTTTTGTTTGTTTGTTTGTTTTTAAGGTTTCCATTTTAAGGGTTGTGACATTGTACTTTGTAGTTTTGTAATCATTCTGAATTGTAGGGGGGGGGGTTGCGTGCGATAATTCCTCACTTTTTAGCTTGAAATTTCGCAACTATGTACATATTTATCATACAATAATGCTCTTATATCTGTCGCTCATCATAGATGAAGGAGACATTGGACCTGCAAAAATAAATCATTTAGATTGCGACGGTTTATTTTTACTGAATCTAAGCAACTGGTATCATTAATTGTTCAAGTCGCTCACCGTTATTATACAGCACGGCTCAGCAACCTTGGCCCTCCCGATGTTTGGTGCTCCCATAATGCTCTGATACTCATTAAATTGGCTCAGCCTTATGGGAAATGTAGTTCCAAAACATCTGGAATGCCAAGGATGCTGTACCCTGTTGTCCCGTCTCCAGTGTGCATGAAGTGTGTTTATTCAGCCATTAGACTTTTTTAATACCTGATGCACTTGAAAAATATTCTTATGGGATGCCTGGCTTTACCCACACAGGGTGACAGCGGAGGACCGTTGATGTGCAGAAGATTGGGAGCACCACTATTTTCTGTTGTCGGAGTGACCAGTTGGGGATCAGGCTGCGCCCAGAAGGAAAGCCCTGGAGTCTACACCAACACCCAATATTTTCTGGACTGGATCCTCGGCAAAATCTACAAAGAGAGCGCATCCAAGATGGTGAAAAGGGAGGAAAATAGCATGAGGAAAGCACGCTATCCCTCCTTCAGATTTGTTTAAGTTGGAATATTTACCACCATCTCACCGACAACAAAAAGCAAAAATTAAATTTACCATATGGTAATCTCAAGTGTTTTAGAGAGATTTTTTGTTCTCTGGTGTAATTTACTGTAGATATACTGTATTATAGACATTTTAGATGAGTCTTTAAAGGGACATTTGAGTCACTGTGATCACTCAATCAGGGTTATCCAAAGAGATTCGAAAAGTCACCGCACGTTCGGTGACTTTTCGTTCTCTTCAATTCGGTTCCTTTTGCCGATTGCATTTCGGTGACCCTGCGGTGTATTCAGCAAGCACCACAGGGCCCCCGAATTGCAGGGAAAAGCTGCCGAAAACCTGACGAAAACTAACCGAATGCATGCTGAAAACAAGCAAAAACATCTGGATTAACCTTCGAAGGAGCCGAACAGGAGCCGAACAGGAGCCGAACAGGAGCCGAATCACACAGAGCCGAAGCAGCTGTGACGTAGAGGAGGCAGTGAATAAATTAGAAAAACCATTTGTATGAATGTGGGAAAATGAAACGCTGTTTGCAAAGAAACTACTGAGCGAAAATGTCTGAAATTTTCACAGGAGGTCCAGGGAATGATAATAAAGAGAGCTGTTACAAAAAAAATAAGCAAACTGAAAAAAAAAAAAAAAAAATCGGACTTTTTAAAAAAAAAAATCTGAAAAATGCTTAAAGTATCCTAAAAAATCAATGAATAAAGAGACTTTTTGCTGCAGAATTTTATAATGAACGGTTTATTAGATATTGGATTAAAACGGGAATATTTTTAACATTGAAGCCTATGGGATTCTCCTGAATAAATTTGCCGAATTAAACCACTGAATGGCAGGGCATTAGGGGAACCTTTCACTGCTGGTTTGGTGTTCTCTGAATAGCCGAAGCAGTGCTTTTTTATGGGGATTTCTCTGCCCTCGAACAGGCACCGAACAGGCACCGAACAGGCACCGTATGTGCAGGCAATTCGCCAGTATTTGGCGAATTGCCTGCTCTCTGGATAGCCGAATGGCCAGGAAAGGTAACCGAACGCTGATTTTCAGCGTTCGGTTACCTTTCTCAAGCAATTCGGATCTCTTTGGATAACCCTGAATGTTATTTGAGTTGTTACATTGCCCTGAGTATACCTTCACTGCTCTCCTCCACTCTAAGAGGATCTCGGAAGGCTGATTCAACCCTCTGAAAACAGGACCTGAGCTCTGATATCAGATTCGTGGCAATCAGGACTTTTGGGAACCAGCACCCTTGTGCTCTCCTTGTGCTCAGCATTGAGAGACATTCGATTGACTGCCATTCCATGGTCATGCGACATGCTGCAGCTTACAGGAAGTCGCCGTATGTCACATCTGAGGCAACTCTGTGTCAGAATGAAGGACATTTTTTTTAAGAAAAAAAAATCTAAAGGGGTAAAATGTAAGTGGGGGTGGGGGGTTAATGTTTAACCCCTCTGTTCTCCCTTCTATTTTAACCCTAGAGTGTCCATTTAAGCAAATCAAAATGATATTCTTAGGTTGCCATTATCAAATATGGATCAGGCTGTGATAAGAGTCCTAGATCTGTGGTGAAATTTCCCAAAGGGATTATTCAGAGAGCACCAAAATGTCACCGACATTTCAGTGCTCTCTCGTTCCCTGCACTTCAGTATCCACTGCAGGGTCCCCGAACTGTAGGAAAAAGGGACAGCGAAACCACCGATTTTTTTTAATCTTTTTTTTTCTTTAAATCAGCAAAACCGCCAAAATGATCGGATCCGATAATTTCGACGGGTCCCGGCGCAAACCCGCCGAACGTATCTGGAAAAATCCGACAATCCACCGGAAAAAGCCGAAAACCCCCCCAAAAAAAACGATTGAAAGTATCAAATTTGAAATGCTGTTTGCAAAAGAAACTACTGGAAGAAAATGTCTGGAATTAACATATAAGGTCTTATGAATAATAATAAAAAGGTTTGTTACAGAAAAAAAAAGCTATTTAAAAAAAAAAAAAAATAGGGAAAATTTTTTTTGACGGAAAATAGAAACATAGAGACATAGAAAAATGTCGGCAGATAAGAACCTTTCGACCCATCTAGTCTGCCCAATTACATGGATACTTTACCTGGATTTATCTTTTGTTTAGGATAGCCTTATGCCTAACCCATGCCTGCTTAAATTCAATTACTGTTTTGGCCTCTACCACTTCTACTGGAAGACTGTTCCATGTATCCACCACCCTCTCAGTAAAATAATGCTTTCTGATGTTACTTTTAAACCTTTGCCCCTCTAATCTAAGACTATGTCCTCTTGTTTTGCTACTTTGTTTCCGTTTAAATATACTCCCTTCCTCTACCTTGTGGATTCCCTTTACGTATTTAAATGTTTCTATCATATCTCCTCTGTCTCGTCTTTTTTCCAAGCTGTACATGTTAAGATCATTAAGCCTTTCCTGGTAACTTTTCTCCTTCAAGGCGTACACCATTTTAGTAGCCCTTCTCTGAACTCTCTCTAAGATGTCTATATCCTTCTGGAGATACGGTCTCCAGTGCTGCACACAGTACTCCAAGTGAGGTCTCACCAGTGCTCTGTACAGTGGCATGAGCACTTCCCTTTTCCTACTGCTAATACCTCTCCCTACACAACCAAGCATTCTGCTAGCATTTCCTGCTGCTCTATTACATTGACTACTTACCCTTAGATCCTCTGAAACAATAACCCCTAAATCCCTGTCCTCAGATGTTGAGGTTAGGACTGTATCAAATATTCTATATTCAGCCCTTGGGTTTTTACGTCCCAGGTGCATTATCTTGCACTTATCCACATTAAAACTCAATTGCCACAGCTCCGACCATTTTTTAGTTTACCTAAATCATTTGTCATTTGGCTGATCCCTCCAGGAACGTCCACCCTGTTGCAAATCTTTGTGTCATCAGCAAAAAGACATACTTTTCCATTAATACCTTCTGCAATATCACTAATAAAAATATTAAAGAGAATGGGTCCAAGTACTGACCCCTGAGGTACCCCACTGGTAACAAGACCTTGTGCCGAATAAACTCCATTTACCACAACCCTCTGTTGCCTGTCACTCAGCCACTGCCTAATCCATTCAACAATATTGGAATCCAAGCTCAAAGATTGCAATTTATTGATAAGCCTTCTATGCGGAACAGTATCAAAAGCCTTACTGAAATCTAAATAAGCAATGTCTACTGCACCACCTGTGTCTATTATTTTTGTTACCCAATCAAAAAAAATCAGTAAGATTAGTTTGGCATGATCTCCCTGAGGTAAACCCATGTTGTTTCTGATCCTGTAATCTATGTGTTTTTAGATGTTCAACAATCCTTTCCTTTAACATGGTTTCCATTAATTTCCCCACTACTGACGTAAGACTAACTGGCCTATAGTTCCCAGATTCCTCCCTACTACCCTTCTTGTTGTGAATGGGCACAACATTTTCTAATTTCCAGTCTTCTGGGACGACTCCCGTTAGCAAGGATTGGTTAAATAAATCTGTTAACGGTTTTGCTATTACATCACTGAGCTCTTTTAATAATTTAGGGTGGATCCCATCAGGCCCCATTGACTTATTTGTCTTTACTTTAGACAGCTGCTGTAGAACCTCCTCCTCTGTAAACTCATATGTAAATGTCTCGTTAGTGTTTCCTCCTAACTGAGGTCCCTTTCCTTCCTTTTCTTCTGCAAAGACTGAACAAAAATATTCATTGAGGCAGTCAGCGAGACTTTTATCCTCTTCTACATACCTTCCTTCCTTTGTTTTTAATCTAACTAATCCTTGTTTTACTTTTCTTTTCTCGTTTATGTATCTAAAAAATGTTTTGTCCCCCTTTTTTACTGACTGAGCTATTTTCTCTTCTGCGTATGCTTTGGAAGCTCTTATAAATTGCTTTGCCTCTTTCTGCCTAATCTTATAGGTTTGCCTATCTTCACTCTGAGTTTTTTTATAATTATTGAATGCTGTCTTTTTGTTCTTCACTATTTTGGCCACTTCTGCAGAGTACCACAGTGGTTTCTTCCCTTTTTTGTTTGTGCTAACAAGCCGAATGCAATTGCCTGTGGCCTTCAATAATGCTTCCTTTAAATAATCCCATTTCTCCTGGACTCCCTTTAAACTCCTCCATTCTGATAATGACTCCTTCACACAAAATCTCATTTTAGAAAAATCTGTTTTTTTAAAGTCTAAAACTTTTGTTTTTGTGTGGTGCGGCTCCATCCCTGTTCTTATATTAAACCATACTGACTGGTGAACACTAGACATGTGCATTCGTTTTAGTACTAAAACGATTTAGTCCGAATTTTGGGATAATTTAGTTTTCGTATGACTCAAGAGAAACGAAACTGCTCAGTACAAAAAACGAAAGAAACTAAAATAAAATGCACTACATTTTAGTTTCAGTCCTTTTTGTGATATTACTTTGATGAGTGAAGGAGACCAGCAATGAAGAGAGCGCAACATCGCAACATCCGAAGTTCTGCACCCTCCACATGCCAATGCAGTAGGATGTTCTATACAGAGAGGGGCATTAATTAATGCAGGAGGATGTTCTATACAGAGAGGGACATTAATTAATTCAGGAGAATGTTCTATGTATTATACAGAGAGGGGTATTAATTAATGCAGGTGGATGTTGTATACATTATACAGAGAGGGGTATTAATTAATGCAGGAGGATGTTCTAAACATTATACAGAGAGGAGCCTTTTTTTTTTTTAGCCCTTTAAATCCAGTGGCTGTGAGCGCTGAGATTGGCTGCTTGTTAAATTATCTCTCAGTGCAATCAGGGTTATTCAGAGAGCGGTGAAAAGCAGGAGAATGACTGGAGAATGAAAAATTCTAGGTCAAGATAGCCAAACCAGAAAAATTCTCCCTTTCATCTCACTTTCCAAATCGGCTATTTTGACCTAGAATTTTTCATTCTCCAGTCATTCTCCTGCTTTTCACACTCTCTGAATAACCGTGAATGTATCAGGCTCAGTTGTTACAGTAACTGACTGTAACAGCACTCAGAGTTTCAGTAAAACAGGAAATAATATTGTTCTAACCGCTTATATATAAAAATATTATTTACTAGTTTTATTGAAACTCTGAGCGCTGTGATGAGCAGCAGTCAGTTACTGTAACAGCTTTGCCTGACACGGGGCAGTATTACAATGTTGGTGCTAACTTAACCAGAGCTGTTGTAAACTGAAAACCTCCATAGGCTATAATGGCTCTGGGAAGTTTACAACAGCTCTGGTTATGTTAGCACCAACTATGTAATATGGCCCACATTGTGCTGAGAGTGAGAGATACTGTAACAAGCAGCGATCTCAGCCCTCTGAGGAGCCACTACAATAGTAATTGTATCCACTGGTTTTCGGCTGAATGAAATTAGTTTTCATACTAAAGAACTGAAAACGAATTTCTTTAGCAACTAAATAAAGTGCATTTTAGTACTAATCTTTTAGTTCAAAACGAAATTTTGTGCTGTGCACATGTCTAGTGAACACTAGATCCCAAATTTTCACCTACAACAACGTCTGATACCAAACCTCCATTTGTGAGTATTAAATCCAATATGGCCTCTTTACGGGTCGGCTCCTCAACTACTTGTGTTAGAGATAATCCCAGTAGGGAGTTTAGAATATTTGTACTCCTGGTGCACACAGCTGTTTTGGTTTTCCAGTTCACATCAGGAAGATTAAAGTCCCCCATGATAATAACTTCCCCCTTCATTGCCATTTTGGCTATTTCCTCAAACAGCAGATTATCTAGCACTTCTACTTGTCCAGGGGGTCTATAGATCACACCTACACGAGCTACTGTATGATTGCCAAATGTTAGCGTAACCCAAACTGACTCTATATTCACCTCGCTCACTTTTATTTGGTTCGTTTTTATGTTGGTTTTCACATACAGGGCCACTCCTCCTCCTTTCCTACCTTCTCTGTCTTTTCTATATAAAGAGTACCCCGGTATTGTTATGTCCCAGTTATTTTTCTCACTGAACCATGTCTCAGTAACCGCCACTAAATCTACTTTTTCAGCTGCCATCATTGCCTCCAGTTCATTGATTTTATTGACTAAACTGTGAGCATTTATAGACACGACTCTGAGCTTGTCATGTTTTTCCCCGCATGTTGTTTGCACCCTCTGATTTAGTTTTGGGGGAAATTCAGGCAGATTGATTTTTACCCTTTTGTCCCCCCCTCCTAGTTTAAATATTTATTTGTGAAACCTTTGAACTTCTCACTGAGAACATATGTTCCCCTATGAGTAAGATGCAAACCATCTTTTTTATACAGTTCCTTTCTGCTCCAATTAGAGCTATCATGGGACACAAAGCGAAATCCTTGCTCCCGACACCATTCCTGAAGCCACATATTAAATTCCCTATTGCGCATCTGCCTATCCTGAATGTTATGCACAGGCAAAACTTCAGAGAATGACACAGTGGACGCAATCTGCTGTATTTCACCTCCAAGAACAAAAATCTTCCTTAATCTCAGAAACCTCATTGCTAACCAAGTCATTTGTTCCTAGATGGACTAGAACATCCACTTCCCCTTGCTGCTTTGCTTGTTTGACAATATTGAGAATACGTCTCTTGTCTCTACGAGCAGTAGCCCCAGGAAGACATCTCACCAAACCACTACTCTCCAGCTCAACACCTCTTATGATAGAATCACCCAGCAACAATTGCCTTCTATCATGTCCCACCTTTTCCTTTTTGTTCTTGGTTGCAGTCCTGCATACCTTAGGCATAGGGAATGGTGGTTCCTCAACTGGTGTCTGAGCCTACTTCCGTCTCACCACTACTCTGAAAGTGCCTCAAAAAAATTAAGAAGAGCCACAGACTGTGGGACATGCCTTCTATCCACAACTCTAAGTCTACCAGATCCTACAGTAGTCCATCTGCCGCTCCTAGGAGGCCTCTGTGGCAGTGGCTTTGTAACAGTCATAGCCTGAGTTTGTCTAACAGATAATTTACAAATCTCAGACTTCAAACAGGCAATTTCCTGCTGCAATAAAGAGAGCTGCCTACATATCAGGCACACTCCAAACCTCCAAAAATTGGATCTAAAAACGCCTAAAAAATCCAAACTTTTTCCTGCAGATTAAAAGAATAAATTTTTCAACATTGAAGCCTATGGGGTTCGCCTGATTAAACCTGCCTAATGAAACCACCAAACATCAGGGCATTTCAGCAACTTTTCTCTGCTGTTCGGTGTTCTGTGAATAGATTAACTATTGCTTCTGTATGGGGATTTCACTGCCGTCGAACAGGCACCGTATTTTGGCTAGGGTCAGACGAACGCAGTGCGAACGCGCATGCAGCCGCACTTAATCACGGCCGTAGTAGCAGCAAATGACGGCCAATGACGGGCAATATACGAAGTACAGCCGCGCGAAAGTCCGGCCGCGCAACGCAAGCGGCAAACAAACGCATTTTTTCGAGAACGTGAAACCGCTAGTACTGCTGTACAGAGTGCGCTGCGTCCGCTAGCGGCGTGTGTGCGTGATCAGGAGACGTCAGATGCTGCTAATGTCCGGCCTACATAATGTCCAGACGCAAAAAGTGTTTTATTGATGATTCGTACAGAATCACGGATGAAAATGCGCATCATATGACCGCTATCGCGTATTCCGTGAAAAAATACGTCCATTCGTTCGAACGCACTTTTTCACGGACAACATGAAAAATGCGTTTGTCTGACCCTAGCCTTAGCTGGCAGTTATTTGGCGAACTGACTGCTTTCTGAATAGCAGAATGTCCCCAAAAATGGACCGTGCGGGGAAATTCCCTGTTCGGTGCATTTTCGGAGCAAGTTCAGATCTCTGAATAACCCTGTAAGAGAGTATATGGAACAAGAGAGAAGAAAGCTGTCAATACATCAGGCTTTCCCGATGTGTCATATTTATATGGCCATTTACAATAACCTTACCATCCTTAGGCCCCTATTACATACCTAACGCTAACGGTAGCGCTCACCTGCGTGAGCACCAGGGCAGCCATCAGAAATGATGGGGCCCCTTACTAAACCTCACGATGGGGCCCCCCCCAGGGCCCCCCCCCTCAACCTCTAACAGCTTTTCTCCCCCTTCAAAAAAAAGGACATAACATAGCACCACAGCAATAAAACTCCCTGTAATGTGCAGTGTGTATTAGCTTATCACAGTATCCACAGCAATAAAACTCACAGTAATGAGCGGTGTGTCTGAACATATCACAGAATCCACAGCAATAAATCTCACAGAAACGGGCTGTGTATGATGGCCTTTGGTCTGGGTCTGGGCCTGGGCCCTGGGACTGGGCCTTGGGGTCTGGTCCCTGAGGTCTGGGCCCTGGGGTCTAGCCTGGGCCCTGGTCTCTGGGTCTGGTCCCTGGGCCTTGGGTCTGGGTCCTAGGGTCTGGGCCCTGGGTCTAGGCCTTGGGGTCTGGGCCCTAGGGGTCTGGTCTTGGGGTCTGGGCCCTGGGTATGGGGTCTGGACCCTAGGGTCTGGGCCCTGGGTCTGTATTTGGGCTTTGGGGTCTGGGCCTGGGTCTGGGCCTAGGGGTCTGGGCCCTGGGTTTGGGCCTGGGTTTGGGCTAGGGGTCTGGGCCCTGGGTCTGGGCCTAGGGGTCTGGGCCCTGGGGTCTGGGCCCTGGGGTCCGGGCCTAGGGTCTGGGCCCAGGGGTCTGGGCCCTGGGTTTGGGCCTAGGGTCTGGGTCTGGGCCCTGGGTTTGGGCCTAGGGTCTGGGTCTGGGCCCTGGGTCTGGGCCCTAGGGTCTGGGCCCTGGGTCTGGGCCTTAGGGTTTGGGCCTAGGGGGTCTGGGCCCAGGGTCTGGGCCTAGGGGGTCTGGGCCCAGGGTCTGGGCCCAGGGTCTGGGCCTTGGGTCCTGGGTTTGGCCTAGGGGTCTGGGCCCTGGGTCTGGGCCCTGGGGTCTGGGCCCAGGGGGTCTGGGCCCTGGTGTCTGGGCCCTGGGTCTGGGCCTTGGGGTCTGGGCCCTGGGTTTGGGCCTAGGGGGTTTGGGCCCAGGGGTCTGGCCTTGGGTCCTGGGCCTAGGGGTCTGGGCCCTGGGTCTGGGCCCAGGGGGTCTGGGCCCTGGGTTTGGGCTTAGGGGTCTGGGCCCTGGGTCTGGCCCTGGGTTTGGCCTAGGGGGTCTGGGTCTGGGCCTTGGGTCCTGGGTTTGGGCCTAGGGGTCTGGGCCCTGGGTTTGGGCCTAGGGGGTCTGGGCCTGGGTCTGGGCCTGGGTCTGGCCTTGGGTCTGGGCCTTAGGGTTTGGGCCCAGGGGTCTGGGCCTAGGGGGTCTGGGCCCAGGGTCTGGGCCTTGGGTCCTGGGTTTTGGGCCAGGGTCTGGGCCCTGGGTCTGGGCCCAGGGGTCTGGGCCAGGGTCTGGGCCCAGGGTCTGGGCCCTAGTGTCTGGGCCCTGGGTCTGGGCCCTGGTTTGGGCTTAGGGGTCTGGGCCTTAGGGTTTGGGTCCTGGGTTTGGGCCTAGGGGACTGGGCCCTGGGTCTGGGCCTTGGGTCCTGGGTTTGGGCCTAGGGGTCTGGGCCCTGGGGTCTGGGCCTTGGTCCTGGGTTGGGCCTAGGGTCTGGGCCCTGGTTTGGGCCTAGGGTCTGGGCCCTGGGTCTGGGCCCAGGGGTCTGGGCCCTGGGTCTGGGCCTTGGGTCCTGGTTTGGGCCTAGGGGTCTGGGCCCTGGGTCCTGGGTTTGGGCCTAGGGGTCTGGGCCCTGGGTTTGGGCCTAGGGTCTGGGCCCTGGGTTTGGGCCTAGGGGTCTGGGCCCTGGGTCTGGGCCCAGGGGTCTGGGCCCAGGGTCTGGGCCCTAGTGTCTGGGCCCTGGGTTTGGGCTTGGGGTCTGGGCCCTGGGTTTGGGCTTAGGGGTCTGGGCCCTGGGTCTGGGCCCTGGGTTTGGGCCTAGGGGGTCTGGGCCCAGGGTCTGGGCCTAGGGGTCTGGGCCTAGGGGGTCTGGGCCAGGGTCTGGGCCTTGGGTCCTGGGTTTGGGCCTAGGGGTCTGGGGTCTGGGCCCTGGGGTCTGGGCCAGGGGGTCTAGGCCCTGGTGTCTGGGCCCTGGGTCTGGGCCTTGGGGTCTGGGCCCTGGGTTTGGGCCTAGGGGGTTTGGGCCCAGGGTCTGGGCCTTGGGTCCTGGGTTTGGGCCTAGGGGTCTGGGCCCTGGGTCTGGGCCTTGGGTCCTGGGTTTGGGCCTAGGGGTCTGGGCCCTGGGTTTGGCCTAGGGGGTCTGGCCCTGGGTCTGGGCCCTGGGTCTGGGCCTTGGGTCTGGGCCTTAGGGTTTGGGCCCAGGGTCTGGGCCTAGGGGGTCTGGGCCCAGGGTCTGGGCCTTGGGTCCTGGGTTTGGGCCTAGGGGTCTGGGCCCTGGGTCTGGCCCAGGGGTCTGGGCTAGGGTCTGGGCCCTGGGTCTGGCCTTGGGGTCTGGGCCCTGGGTTTGGGCTTAGGGGTCTGGGCCCTGGGTCTGGGCCTGGGTTGGGCCTAGGGGTCTGGGCCCAGGGTCTGGGCCTTGGGTCCTGGGTTTGGGCCTAGGGGCCTGGGCCCTGGGTCTGGCCTTGGGTCCTGGGTTTGGGCCTAGGGTCTGGGCCCTGGGTTTGGGCCTAGGGGGTTTGGGCCCTGGGCCCTAGTGTCTGGGCCCTGGGTCGGGGTCTGGACCCTAGGGTCTGGGCCCTGGGTCTGTATTTGGGCTTTGGGGTCTGGGCCAGGGTTTGGGCCTAGGGGTCTGGGTCTGGGCCTGGGTCCTGGGTTTGGCCTAGGGGTCTGGGCCCTGGGTTTGGGCCTAGGGGGTCTGGGCCCTGGGTCTGGGCCCTGGGTCTGGGCCTTGGGGTCTGGCCTTAGGGTTTGGGCCCAGGGGTCTGGGCCTAGGGGTCTGGGCCCAGGGTCTGGGCCTTGGGTCCTGGTTTGGCCTAGGGGTCTGGGCCCTGGGTCTGGGCCCAGGGGTCTGGGCCCAGGGGTCTGGCCCTAGTGGTCTGGGCCCTGGGTCTGGGCCCTGGGTTTGGGCTTAGGGGTCTGGCCTTAGGGTTTGGGTCCTGGGTTTGGGCCTAGGGGACTGGGCCCTGGGTCTGGGCCTTGGGTCCTGGGTTTGGGCCTAGGGGTCTGGGCCCTGGGTCTGGGCCTTGGGTCCTGGGTTTGGGCCTAGGGGTCTGGGCCCTGGGTTTGGGCCTAGGGGTCTGGGCCCTGGGTCTGGGCCCAGGGGGTCTGGGCCCTGGGTCTGGGCCTTGGGTCCTGGGTTTGGGCCTAGGGGTCTGGGCCCTGGGTCCTGGGTTTGGGCCTAGGGGTCTGGGCCCTGGGTTTGGGCCTAGGGGTCTGGGCCCTGGGTTTGGGCCTAGGGGTCTGGGCCCTGGGTCTGGGCCCAGGGGTCTGGGCCCAGGGTCTGGGCCCTAGTGTCTGGGCCCTGGGTTTGGGCCTGGGTCTGGCCCTGGGTTTGGGCTTAGGGGTCTGGGCCCTGGGTCTGGGCCCTGGGTTTGGGCCTAGGGGGTCTGGGCCCAGGGTCTGGGCTAGGGGGTCTGGGCCTAGGGGGTCTGGGCCCAGGGTCTGGGCCTGGGTCCTGGGTTTGGGCCTAGGGGTCTGGGGTCTGGGCCCTGGGGTCTGGGCCCAGGGGGTCTAGGCCCTGGTGTCTGGGCCCTGGGTCTGGGCCTTGGGGTCTGGGCCCTGGGTTTGGGCCTAGGGGGTTTGGGCCCAGGGGTCTGGCCTTGGGTCCTGGGTTTGGGCCTAGGGTCTGGGCCCTGGGTCTGGGCCTTGGGTCCTGGGTTTGGGCCTAGGGTCTGGGCCCTGGGTTTGGGCCTAGGGGGTCTTGGGCCCTGGGTCTGGGCCCTGGGTCTGGGCCTTGGGTCTGGGCCTTAGGGTTTGGGCCCAGGGTCTGGGCCTAGGGGTCTGGCCCAGGGTCTGGGCCTTGGGTCCTGGGTTTGGGCCTAGGGGTCTGGGCCCTGGGTCTGGGCCCAGGGGGTCTGGCCTAGGGTCTGGGCCCTGGGTCTGGGCCTTGGGGTCTGGGCCCTGGGTTTGGGCTTAGGGGTCTGGGCCCTGGGTCTGGCCCTGGGTTGGGCCTAGGGGTCTGGGCCCAGGGTCTGGGCCTTGGGTCCTGGGTTTGGGCCTAGGGGCCTGGGCCCTGGGTCTGGGCCTTGGGTCCTGGGTTTGGGCCTAGGGGTCTGGGCCCTGGGTTTGGGCCTAGGGGGTTTGGGCCCTGGGCCCTAGTGTCTGGGCCCTGGGTCTGGGGTCTGGACCCTAGGGTCTGGGCCCTGGGTCTGTATTTGGGCTTTGGGGTCTGGGCCCAGGGTTTGGGCCTAGGGGTCTGGGTCTGGGTCTGGGTTTGGGCCTAGGGTCTGGGCCTGGGTTTGGGCCTAGGGGTCTGGGCCCTGGGTCTTAGGGTCTGGGCCCTAGGGTCTGGGCCCTGGGTTTGGGCCTAGGGGTCTGGCCCTGGGTCTGGGCCTTAGGGTTTGGGCCTAGGGGTCTGAGCCCAGGGTCTTAGGTCTGGGCCCTGGCTCACCACTCGCTGTCTTCTATCTTCTTTTCTTCTGTCTTCAGCTCTTCTTTTCTTCACCTTTTCTTTAATCTTCTTCTCTTCTTTTCTTCGTCTTCTTCCTGGTCCCTCCAGCTCCAGCGCGCAGCTCCACTGAGTGGAGGGGCGGAGCCAAAGCAACGTGCTTGGGAGGCCCCTCACACGCTGCTTGGCCCCGCCCAGCCAGGAAGTGAAGCTGCCAGGAGCCGGAGGAGACACAGTGTCTCAGTCTCCTCCGGCTCCTGCAGCAGCAGCAGGGACACAGCTCCGGATTCGGACTCATCGAGTCCGATACCGGAGCTGTTAAAGGGCGACGCCGCTGCCGTCGGGGGCCCGGGATCCGCCCCCCAGGCACCGGCGGCCCGGGCCCCCACCGGGCCCGGGCCCCTTACGGCAGTAATGGGCGTAATGCCCTGATGGCGGCCCTGGTGAGCACTACCGTTAGCTGCGGTATTAGCAGGCTATTAAGATCCAAACGCAAACGGGTTAAAAAACCTGTTTGCGTTTGGTACCTTGTGCTTCTCAGCGCGAGGTCACTGCACTTTGCGCTCCCTATACTTAACATGGGAAGCGCAAAGTGTTAATCAGTGCTGGAATTACAATGTGCATAGTAAGGAGTAAGGCTAGGGTCAGACGAACGCATTTTTCGCGCGACCGTGGAAAGTGCGGTCGAACGACGGACATATTTTTTCACGGAATACGCGATAGCGGTCATACGATGCGCCTTTTCGTCCGTGATTTTGTACGGATCATCAATAAAACACTTTTTGTGTCTCGACGTTATGTTGGCCGGACATTAGCAGCGTCTGATGTCTCCTAATCACGCACACACGCCGCTAGCGGACGCAGCGCACTCTGTACGTCAGTAGTAGCGGTTTGACGTTCTCGAAAAAATGCGTTCGTTTGCCACTTGCGTTGCGCGGACGAACTTTCGTGCGGCCGTACTTCGTGTGTTCCCCGGCATTGGACGTCATTTGCTGCTAGCACGGCCGTGATTTTGTGCGGCTAAACGCACGTTAAAGCTGCGTTCGTCTGACCCTAGCCTAAATGTTGAATCACACACACACACTTTGCAGTAAAAGTGTTGGCATAACCATGGCAATGTTTTGAAATCATTAAAAAAAGTGTTAATCAAACTAGTTCAATATTGGAGTCATTATGTTTAACCTGTCCTAACCTAACCTGGTGACCTAATATTTAGCACACTGTGTCATGGCAGACAAGTGTATAGAAAAAGATAGATGCCATGCACTCAGCCAAAAGTCTTATTTCAGGATGTCCTGCGGTGCTAGAGAGCCAAACCTCCACGTATAAACCATAGAAAGAAGGAACATCAGGCCTTTTCAATGATACAAAACATAATCAGGTAGTATGGAAAAATAAAATAAATACAAAATTTTCTCTTTTTTTTTTAATCTAAACCACGCTGTCAGCTATGAGCCCCAAGGCAGTGAGGATTAGAAATGATTCCAACCATGGGTAGTAACCTGAGCGAGCCACTGGGACTCTAACCTAGGCTCTCGCTGTCCTCTTGGAGCCAGGTCTCCTGGCCTTGTGGCCTCTTCCATGGCCCCCTGTCTCCTTAGGGTTGCCAGGGTGTGCCGTGAAAGCCACGACTCCCTGGGCAGTTCCTTCATCCTCCCCTCCTTTTTATTGTTGAAAAGGCCTCCCGCCATGTTTTGTTTTGCTTCGCTCCCTCTGCCTCACTTGCCCCTCCTTTCCGATGTATTTCTTTGAACCCAACTTTGGCAGGACCTGCGTGGCCATCTTTTCTCATTGTTATTCTATACTGCTGATGTGCTTTCAAAATAAAAAAAATAAATGCAAAAGAAAAAAAACTAAAAGTAAAGGATTCCAGCAATGTGGTTTTCAGTAACTCCCACATTTCACGCTGATCCTGAGTGGATTACTGTTGGTACGACCCACTACTGCCTTAATGCCCTCTCCCTATCTGCCATGTATCTTTGTACCCTATGTCTACCCATCATTTTTTCTCACTGCCCCCTCATTATCTATCCTGTGCCTGCCTGACCCCATACCTACCCATCAATTTACCTCACAGTCTATCTCAGTATCTATCATTGTGCCTCCCTGCACCCTATGTCTACCCATCACCTTGTCTCAAAGCCCCCCATATAGCTCAGTTATTTCCTCACTTACCGTTTTCT
The DNA here is from genome assembly GCA_009667805.1 of Leptobrachium leishanense. Classification (NCBI taxonomy): domain Eukaryota; kingdom Metazoa; phylum Chordata; class Amphibia; order Anura; family Megophryidae; genus Leptobrachium; species Leptobrachium leishanense. The sequence continues at coordinate 70,177,052 of CM019065.1, forward strand.
TTTTTTATGATGTAAAAAAATATCTTAAAAGGGATATTCCAGTGGTTTTTCTAGCAATGGTTTATTTAGAACTACATCTTCCATGAGGCTCAGCCAACATAATGAGTGGCTGAGCATTATGGGAGAAGTAGTTTCAAAACATCTGGAAGACCAAGGTTGTTAACTGCTGAACAAGAATCAACAGGAGAAGTCAAAAACAAGCCCCAGGTCAGTCCAGGTTTCAGAGATTCAGGAAAGGGTAGACAATACAAAGTGACAGCAGACGTGACATTGACTTTTACTGCCCTCACATGGCCAAGTGTTTTGGGAAACACTGTTGTAAATGCACTTTGAAATGCAGCATAAAACACATTAACGTGCTATCGCAACCCTCTAAGATAAAGGAGAGATATGAAGGCTGGCGTCAGACGAGCGTCTAGGAGAGCGGAAGGAACGTCCGTGAGAGTGGATGTTCCTTCCACTCGATGCCCATCTGGCCACTCCTATGGAGGATCGCGCTTTGCAGCCCTGTCAACGCACGTCTAGAATTTTGACAGGGGGGCTTTGTACACAGACATTTGTAGCGCGTGGATTTGGTGCACACTACAGCGTGTGACCGGCCCCGTTGTAGCGTCACAGCGCTGTGACAGACAGATGCCGGTAGGCACGTCAGTACAGGCGCACCTAGTGCGTTCGTCTGACACGGCCGAAACGGTAGTGAAATAAAAGGGGCGATTTGAAGAGCGCACTCTTTAAACTATCTTCCAGCGTCCATCACTAGCACTGTCAAGTATTAAAAAGGTACTGGATCACGTCCGAAATAATTATTTTGCCTCTTGATAACTAAATAATAAGACCCCCCCATTATTCATTATGGAGTTGATAAAAGTGCAGAATTGAACTATAAAGCGAATAAAGGGAATGGACTATTTAATTTATAAAGACAGATTTTAAAAATGTGCTTTTTTTAACCTTAAAAAAGGTACCTAAGAATGGATGTGATTGGTTTGCTCAGGATCAATGTATAGAGCTCTCTGTTGACCCGTTCATTACAAGACTTTACAAATGGCTCAAGGTCATCCACCAAGAATGGAGGAACAAAGATTTTGTGAGCAGCAAAGATGACAGTTTCTTTTACTGTAAGAACAATAAAAATATGGAATTCTCTGTGTAATGAGGTTATTTAATGTTTAGATGCCTTTTGTGCCAAGTCATGCTCTAGATCAGCGGCCAAATTATGATCCTTGCGGTCAAATGAGGGCGCTAGGGAGGAAAAACTGTGCCTGCAGTTTTCCCCCTAGCGTGCTTGTTTTACCGCTAGATCACAATGCAGGCGCTAAAAGTCCATAGGACTCCGTTGAAGCGAACGCCAACGGTCACATGACCAGCCGGATCTCGCCTTGAGAGACTTTTTCCCCCAGTCTCTCCCTGCACCTGCCGGACTGAGGAGGTGGACAGAGCTGCGGTCCTTGCCGTGGGACAGGAGGTGAGTATCTTGATTTTTTTGGGGGGGTTTCTGGATGGTGCTAACGGATTCTGCAGAAGTGGAATCCGTTAACACCAGGTTCTGGCTCTGGTTAACTTTTTGTTACCCGCATCTGGACGTTAATCAGCGTTAGGACTTTGTAATCCTAACGCCGATTAACACTTTGCGCTCCCCATGTTAAGTATAGGGAGCGCAAAGTACAGTAACATCACACTGAAAAGCGCAAGATACCAAACGCAAACGGGTTACTTATCCTGTTAGCGTTTGGATTGTAATATGTGTAAACTACTTTGGCTAGCGTTAACGCTCATGCAGGTGAGCGCTATCGTTAGCACCAAGTATGTAATTTGGCCCCAGGTGTGGGCAACTACGGTCCTCTAGATGTTTTGAAACTACATTTCCCATGATGCTCGGCTGCTCATTAGGTTTGCAGAGCCTCAAGGGAAATATAGTTCCAAAACAATTGGAGGGCCAGGGGTGGTGAGCCCTGATTTATAGGAATATTTAATATTACGTCATGTTGTTGCCCTGTTCTGGGATACTTGTAATTCATAGAAATCCTGGTGTAATTTGTTTCTGATAAACATTTTATAAATATCTATCAGAAACAAATTACACCAGGATTTGTATTAATTACAAGTATCCCAGCACAGGGCAACAATATGAGCCTACCAGTCTACCTCATGACTGAAAAGCAGTTTGAGCAGTTATGGTTCGCTACACAGCAGCCTGTGGCTTCATTTTTGGATAAGACTCACCCTCACTAGAGATGCCTTGATGTTTGGCGGGTGAGCTTACACTCTTAATGGCCATTAACAGAAACCAAAGCCTCTAATTGTGTTTTGTTTCACATGGTATAATGGGAATAAGCGCAGATGACATATATTTTTTCTTATGTTTTATACATGTTCCTGGGCTGCATACATCTGGTGGTTGCATCCGCCCCATCGGGGAATAGGCGCGACCCCACCCCTCCTGTACTTAATTACAAGTATCCAAGGACAGGGCAACAAAATGGCATATGCTAATAATAGATATTCCTATAAATCAGGGGTCAGCAACCCTGGCCCTCCAAATGTTTTGGAACTATATTTCCCTTGAGGCTCTGCAAACCTAATGAGCAGCCGAGCATCACGGGAAATGTAGTTTCAAAACATCTGGAGGGCTGTAGTTGCCCACACACGCTCTAGATGAGTGGTTCCCAACCCTGCTCCTCAAGTCCCCCTAACAGGTCAAGTTTTAAGGATTACCTTGGGGAGAAGCAGACTGAATCCTGCAATCACTGAGCAGCAAATCATATCACCTGTGCTGTGCTTCACATATCTGGAAAACCTGTCCAGTCGGGGGACCTGAGAACCAGGGTTGGAAACCAATTATCAAGATGCATATAACAATGAAAAATGTAAATGCGTTCCTTTCTAATACGCAGAGAAACTAGTCCCAGCAAATCAAGGAAGTCGTTTATTTTTATAATATATGTCATTAACATGTTGCTATAGTAATAGCCAAGAATCACTTTAAAGAGAGGTTGTGTACATGGTAGAAAGGGGCGAATGTTGGAGACCAAAAGGACCTTATCTGTTATTCTGACATGGTATGCTTTAATCTGGTCATTACACAAGATGCCGAAGCCGTCTGTCTGTATAAGTAATGCAAGCTGGTGTCTATATTAGCATTTTTAGACTCCAATTAACGTGAGTGTCCCCATCTGCTTATACTGCTCCATGCTATTTAACATCGACTGCATGTGGCTGTATATTGGGTTTAGATATTGGCTTTCATCCCAAAACCTTGCTCAGGCTTAATACAACTGAGGTGATATCTGCCTTTGGCCTGGAAGAACTACAAAGCAACCCTCCTCTTGCAATTATTACACTGTTTCACTGTTAGTAATGACGGATGCTATCTTCCAAGAGAACAGGAATGCAGCCAAAGTGGTTTGGGTCCATCTGTTAAAGTTTGATCCCATCTGCAGTGTCTCATGTGAAGCAGCCTTCAGGTTAACATAAATCACAGAAGGAAATGCTAGTTAAAGCTTCCGAATGACTGTCAGATTCCAGTAAATGTCCTCTTTTTGTGCTTGTAGAAGCATTAGAAATGAGTAAAACTAATATGTTCTAAAATGGATACATTTTTTAAACACTGCCAGTAAATATACACTCAATACTGCTTCAATATATACTTCTCATTACTCTTGGATATTGGGGTTTACAGTTATTGTAAACAAAGTTTGTATAGTGTTTTATTATTCTATTTTAATTATTTGAAAGAGTCACATCTAGAGATGGAAAGGCCTGGAAAACAGTTTTTTCCCCCCATTTTTGTCCAAAGCCAATTTTTGAGGGTTTTCCTGAAAAATTTAATAAAAACAAGAGTGTGGAATACGTTCTTTTACAGTGATAAATAATATGTCTAAAGACATGGAATTCTATCTATATAACATGAAAACCTTAATGAAAGACTGAGACTTTATGTAACGTCTTAAATCTTTGCAAGTTCTCTCAGCTGAAGACTAGCAAATCCTAAAATACATTCCTGCACTACTCAATGCAATGCTCAGACAACAAAAATATGCTTCCATACTGTCACTAGCCTCCCTGATATACAGTTGTGTGAAAAAGTGTTGGCCCCCTTCCTGATTTTTTATTATTTTGCATGTTTCTCACACTTTAATGTTTCAGATCAAACAAATTTAAATATTAGTCAAAGATAACAAGTAAACACAAAATGCAGTTTTTAAATGAAGGTTTTTATTATTAAGAGAAAACAAAATCCAAACCCACATGGCCCTGTGTGAAAAAGTGTTTGCCCCCTGTTAGAAACATAACTTAACTGTGGTTTATAACACCTGAGTTCAATTTCTCTAGCCACAGCCAGGCCTGATTACTGCCACACCTGTTCGCAATCAAGAAATCACTTAAATAAGACCTGACCAACAAAGTTTGAGACAGGAAAGACTATAGTGCTCCCTAATAGGGATGAGCTGTTCGGTTCGATTCGAACATCGCCTGTTCACATGTTTGCGAACTACGAACATTTCCGCGTGTTCACCCACAAATGGACCACAATGCACTTTTTCCACTGGCCTGAAGCTTGTAATTGGCTACAGCCTGCACCTGACCACAGTCTAGGTGCAAGACAGGTGCAAGACTTTGCCAATTGTCACGGTGGCCCCCGCACCCCCCCCGGCGCCTGGCAGCAGCTTCCTCGCTGCTCGCTGGCCAGGCGCCGAGTGATATTGCGGTCGCTTCCGCACACGTGGGACGCCGGGGGGCGGGGCCTGGCGGGGAGACGCGGACCCGCCGGGTTTAAAGCCCAGACTCACAGAGACGCCGATGCCCTGACGTGGTAGTTACTTCCCGCAGAGCTCTTGTATATTTTGGCAAACTAACGATTCTGTGTATGACCCTTGGCATTGGCAAACTAACGATTCTGTGTATGACCCTTGGCATTGGCAAACTAACGATTCTGTGTATGACCCTTGGCATTGGCAAACTAACGATTCTGTGCATGACCCTTGGCATTGGCAAACTAACGATTCTGTGCATGACCCTTGGCATTGGCAAACTAACGATTCTGTGCATGACCCTTGGCATTGGCAAACTAACGATTCTGTGTATGACCCCTGGCATTGGCGAACGAACCATTCTGTGCGTAACCCCTGGTATTGGCATTAACTCTTCTATTTCTGGAATTGAGGTCAGTCTGTGTGGCACCCTAAGCACACATCAGACTACCCTTGTGTTGTTAGGGTCTTGGGAAGAGCTAATTATTCTAAGTCCTTGTGTATCATTCTATGTCCGTCTAGTCGTGCCGACCAATCTAAGGATCGGAAGGGTAGAGAGTGTCCTGCGTCTAGGGACCACTAGTCAGATAAGCAGAGGGATCCGTGACGTCTCTCTTGTATGTGCTCTGTACTGCCATTCTAGTAGTCTGTCTAGTCGTGCCGACCACTCTAAGGATCGGAAGGGTAGAGAGTGTCCTGCGTATAGGGACCACCATTCTAGTATCAGGGGGATCCGTGACATTACGTCAGGGCCAATGGATCCCGCAGACCTCTCTAATCAGTTGACACGTATTGCAGCCAGACAAGAAGAGCAGGACCATAGAATGGACCAGATTGCTCTTGCCCTGCAAACCCTGTTAAATCGATCCAGTTCTGGAACTGCAAGCCCTCCAGACCCAGTAGTGCCTAGGGTCAGTTCGGCCGCTCCCGAGGGATGTAGGCTCAGTATGAAGGCACCCGTACGCTATGATGGAACACCAAACTTATGCCGGGGCTTTCTGACCCAACTCGAGATCTTGTTCGAGAACAATCCAGGGTCCTGTATGTCCGATAAAGCCAAAGTAGGCTATCTGATTAATCATCTAACCGAAAAAGCTTTATTATGGGCCACGCCCTTGTGGAGAATAAGAAACCCATCATTTATGACTATGAGGGTTTTACCTCCGAGTTAAAGCGTACCTTCGATCCCTCTAGAAGGGCTACCAATGCGGGTAGATCCCTGTTTCACATCAAACAGGGTAATAGGAGGGTCTCCGACTATGCCATAGAGTTTAAGACTTTGTCTTCTGAGGTACACTGGCCGAACAACGTTTTAACCCTAGCCTTTACCGAAGGCCTGAACGAGGCTTTTATGTTTGAGTTGGCTCCCTTAAAATTACCAGAACATCTGGATCATTTGGTTGATTTCTGCATTGCCATGGACGATCAAATCAGGGAAAGGAGACACCCCAGAGATAGACCCAGACGGGTCCTGCCTCCTTTGCCCCTAGTACCCAGACACACCACTACATCAGGCAACCCGGAGACCGCAAAGACTGATGTACCGGCCGTTGAACCCATGCAGATAGGAAAAACGGGTATTTCAGAGGCAGAAAGAGCTCACAGAAAAGAAAGGGGGCTCTGCTTTTATTGTGCCGGGGCAGATCATTTCCGCCTTCAATGTCCTCAGAGACCCAGGGGTAGCAGGGGTGAGACTAACAAATCAGGTCAAAGAAACAGCCAATACCCAGGTTATCGGTTCTCTGTATGCCTCCTTTGTGGACGATGAAAAAAAAAAAAACCCGGATTCTGGTACCCATCTCCCTCACCTGGGAGGGGGTTCACCTCGAGACTGAGGCATTCCTAGACTCTGGAGCCTCAGGTAATTTTATGGACAGATGTTTTGCCGCCAAAAACCTCTTACCTCTGGTTCTAAAGGAGAGGCCTCTAATGGTGGAAGCCATAGACGGAAAACCCCTGTCATGTCCCCATATCACTCACGACACTATTGATGTATGCATGACTACGGGAGTTCTGCACCGTGAAACCATACGATTCCAGATTATCGACTCTCCCTCATGTCCTGTCGTTCTTGGGTTCTTGGGTTCCCATGGTTAATAGAGCATAACCCGGTGATTGATTGGGCCCAGCGAGATATAAAGTGTTGGGGTCCTAGTTGCCAGTCAAAGTGCCTGGGCAGGGTTAATGTGATTGGTAGCCTCAATATTGCTACAGCACCTCCTTTGTCCACCGAAGTCCCTGAATGTTATATGGCGCTAAAGGAGGTGTTCTCTAAAACCAGGACTGAGGTCCTACCACCGCATCGTCCTTATGACTGTGCTATAGAGTTGCTCCCTGGTACTATGCCTCCTAGAGGACACGTATACCCTTTGTCACAAAAGGAAAACGACATTATGGAGGAATATATAAGGGAGAATCTAGAGCGAGGATTTATCAGACGATCCTCCTCTCCGGCAGGAGCAGGTTTCTTTTTCGTTTCCAAAAAAGAGGGTGACCTGCGACCTTGCATCGATTATAGAGGTTTGAATAGGATTACCATAAGAAATGCATATCCAATACCTCTTATAACAGAATTGTTCGACCGATTAAAAGGGGCCCGTATTTATACGAAGCTTGATTTACGCGGAGCGTACAACCTGGTCAGGGTTAAGAAGGGGCATGAATGGAAAACGGCTTTTAATACACGTAGCGGGCATTATGAATACCTAGTGATGCCCTTTGGATTATGTAACGCGCCAGCCGTTTTTCAGGACCTCATAAACGACACCCTACGGGACTTTCTGCAAACGTTCGTTATAGTATATCTGGACGACATCCTGATATACTCTCCTGATAAGGACACCCATCACGTCCATGTGCAACAAGTGTTGAAGAGATTATTGAGGGCTGGGTTATATTGTAAACTAGAGAAATGCTTATTCGACATAGAGACAGTGCACTTCCTTGGGTATATAATAACCCCTGAGGGTTTCCAAATGGATCCTACAAAACTCTCAGCGATTCTTGACTGGCCTTTACCCCAAGGGCTTAAAGCCATCCAGAGGTTTCTGGGGTTTACTAATTACTACCGGAGGTTCATTAAAAACTTTTCGGCCTTGGTAGCTCCCCTCACGGCTATGACTAAAAAAGGGGTGGCGAATCAGAAATGGACACCCCAGGCCAGTCAAGCCTTTGAGGCACTTAAACAGGCTTTCACAACTGCCCCTGTTCTCCGACATCCAGATCCAGCTCTGCCTTTCCAGGTTGAAGTTGACGCCTCCGAGCTAGGTCTTGGTGCAGTCTTGTCCCAAAGGGAGGCACCCGACAAACCCTTGCATCCATGCGGCTTCTATTCCCGAAAGTTGTCCCCGGCAGAGAGGAACTATGATATCGGAAATAGAGAGTTGTTAGCAGCCTTGACGGAATGGAGATACTTATTGGAGGGGTCTAGGGACCCCATTGTCATCATAACCGATCATAAGAATCTTACGTACATTGGAGACGCTAAACGGTTAAATGCCAGACAAGCGAGATGGTCGTTGTTTCTTTCAAGCTTTAATTTCGTCCTCACATATAGACCTGGGTCAAGAAACATTAAAGCAGACGCATTGTCAAGACAATACGAATCCTACGAACATAACATCCAAGATCAGCATCCCATTGTACCCCAGGAAAGAATTATAGCCCTTACCACGATTAGTGTCTCGTCTCCTCTGATGTTAAGATTGCAGACCGCCCAGGGTACAGCTCCTGGGGGGAGACCTCCTGCGAAACTCTTTGTACCTGAGAACGAAAGAGAAGAAGTACTGAAACTTTATCATGATAACAAAACCTCTGGGCATATGGGGATCACCAAAACAGTGTCTAGTATACGTAAACTCCTCTGGTGGCCCACGGTGCGCCGTGATGTTAAAGATTACATAACCGTGTGCGAGGTGTGCACAAAACATAAAAGTCCCAAAACAGCGCCCATTGGTTTACTCCAGCCTCTGCCAATCCCCGAACGACCATGGTCGCATTTAGCTATGGATTTTATAGTAGAGTTACCCGAGTCAAAAGGGAATACTGTAATACTCACGGTCATTGATCGATTCTCCAAAATGGGTCACTATGTTCCTCTTCGGAAACTTCCTTCGGCAGCCGAACTGGTGCCCATTTTCATTACCAATGTGGTCCGCATACACGGTGTTCCTCTTGGGATTGTCTCTGATAGGGGGACCCAATTCGTCTCCAGATTCTGGAAAGGGTTTTGCAAGAATGTGGGGATAGACCTATCCTTCTCTTCGGCCTATCACCCCCAGACCAACGGAGCAGCAGAACGAGCCAATCAAAATATAGAGAAATATCTCAGGTGCTTTATATCCGAACGACAAGATAACTGGTCAGACCTGATACCGTGGGCAGAGTATGCCTTGAACAGTGCAGTGAGCGAAGCCACAGGACATTCCCCTTTCTTCACTGTTTACGGTTTTGATCCTCCCGTGCTCCCTGCTACGTTTCCTGATACCGCGATTCCTGCTCTGGATGAGCATTTAGCGTCATTGAAAGAAACTTGGGGAAGGGTTAAAAGGGCACTGGAGGATAGCAGTGGTATCCAGAAGATCAAGGCCGACAGACACAGGAGGCCGGCACCCGTGTATCAAGTTGGGGACAGGGTTTGGCTTTCTTCACGGAACATCAAGCTCTTAGTACCCTCTATGAAACTGGCACCCAGATACATAGGGCCCTATAAGATTCTGCGGCGAATCAATCCGGTCTCCTATGCTTTGGCACTGCCCTCCCATATCAGGATACACAATGTGTTCCACGTGAGCCTTTTAAAACCACTCTTGTGTAATCGGTACACCAGGGCCCGTGTCCCTCCTCCTCCGGTCTCTGTGGAGGGCGAGGAGGAGTTTGAAGTTAAGGCCATTCTGGACGCCAGGGTTTCTAGGGGGGTCCTTCAGTACTTAGTGGACTGGGTGGGCTACGGTCCGGAGGACCGCTCTTGGCTTCCGGCTACTGAGGTTCATGCCCCTCGCTTGGTGAAGGCCTTCTATTTGGCTCATCCCTGTGCCCCTGGGGGTCGTCCAGTGGCCGCCCGTAGAGGGGGGGGTTCTGTCACGGTGGCCCCCGCACCCCCCCGGCGCCTGGCAGCAGCTTCCTCGCTGCTCGCTGGCCAGGCGCCGAGTGATATTGCGGTCGCTTCCGCACACGTGGGACGCCGGGGGGCGGGGCCTGGCGGGGAGACGCGGACCTGCCGGGTTTAAGCCCAGACTCACAGAGACGCCGATGCCCTGACGTGGTAGTTACTTCCCGCAGAGCTCTTGTATATTTTGGCAAACTAACGATTCTGTGTTGACCCTTGGCATTGGCAAACTAACGATTCTGTGTATGACCCTTGGCATTGGCAAACTAACGATTCTGTGTATGACCCTTGGCATTGGCAAACTAACGATTCTGTGCATGACCCTTGGCATTGGCAAACTAACGATTCTGTGCATGACCCTTGGCATTGGCAAACTAACGATTCTGTGTATGACCCCTGGCATTGGCGAACGAACCATTCTGTGCGTAACCCCTGGTATTGGCATTAACTCTTCTATTTCTGGTATTGAGGTCAGTCTGTGTGGCACCCTAAGCACACATCAGACTACCCCTTGTGTTGTTAGGGTCTTGGGAAGAGCTAATTATTCTAAGTCCTTGTGTATCATTCTATGTCCGTCTAGTCGTGCCGACCAATCTAAGGATCGGAAGGGTAGAGAGTGTCCTGCGTCTAGGGACCACTAGTCAGATAAGCAGAGGGATCCGTGACGTCTCTCTTGTATGTGCTCTGTGCTGCCATTCTAGTAGTCTGTCTAGTCGTGCCGACCACTCTAAGGATCGGAAGGGTAGAGAGTGTCCTGCGTATAGGGACCACCATTCTAGTATCAGGGGGATCCGTGACACCAATCACGGCTCAGAGTTCTAATTGGGCAAATTTTGCCCAATCATGGGCTTACAGAGCTAAATCCCACAGCACACTATATAAGGCGTCCCTTGCAGCCCCAGCACGTGTTTTTTGAGAGGAGATTGTTCTGTTAACGTGTGATCTCACTGCCAGTCTGCCACCAGCTATTGGGGGGTTCTCACTTCTACAAAATATCTGGGAATTGTTCTAATCTGTGTGTTCTCACTGCCAGCAACTATTTTGGGGGTCAGTCATTTCTACAAAATATCTGGGAATTGTTGTAATCTGTGTGTTCTCACTCCCAGCAACTATTTTGGGGGTCAGTAATTTATACAAAATATCAGGGAATTGTTCTAATCTGTGTGTTCTCACTCCTAGCAACTATTTTGGGGGTCAGTAATTTCTACAAGATATCTGGGAATTGTTCTAATCTGTGTGTTCTCACTGACCCCCATCAGGTGGTTTTACTGATTTATAGGAGGTTTCTGGGAATTGTAATCCGTGTCTTCTCATTGCCAGCTATCAGGGGGTCCCACATACTTCTAGCAGATTTCTGCGAATTGTAATCTGTGTCTTGTCACACTGCCACCCATCAGGGGATCTCACTGATTTATAGGAGGTTTCTGGGAATTGTAATCTGTGTCTTGTCACTGGCTGCCAGCTATCAGTGTGTCTCACTGAGTTATACCAGAGTTCTGGAAATCTTTAATCTTTATACCAGAGTTGAATCAGAGTTCTGCATATCTCCAATTTTTATAACAGAGTTGAATCAGAGTTCTGTATATCTTTAATCTATATATCACTCACCATGTCAGAAAGACCAAAAAGGACAGGCAGACGCTCCCAGACACAGATAAGAGGGCAAGCAGCCTCTGTGTCGGGAGGCTGTGCCTCTGGTCATCGTGGACGTGGTGCATCCTCTGCAGGGGCACGCTTGTCCTTTCTAACTGGTGCTGGCCATCTTAAGCAGCAGCAACATACAGAGGATTTGGTGGATTGGCTAACCAGGCCATCCTCATCCTCCGAGTCCTCTGCCAGCCAGGCTTGTAGTGCTTTACAGTCCACCTCAGCTGCCAAAGCATTTAATGCAGCCTCCATGTCCACAGCTACTCCTGCTGTAGCGTCACTATCACACACGGAGGAGTCAGCTGAATTGTTTGACTACAATGACAGTGACATGCTGCTTGAGGATGCGCAGCAACTACAGTGCTTTGATTAAATCTCTGAGGTTGAGGAAGGGAATATAATCAACCTAGAGGAAGGGGGTGCCAGTGATGACACACAAATAACTGCCACTCATGTTGCCCCAGCAGCATACTGCCAAGTTGGCTCCAGTGACGAAGAGATAGGGGGTGATGACAATGATGATGAGGTCGCTGACTCCACCTGGGTGCCTGATCGAACAGAGGAGTCAAGTGAGGAGGAGGCACATCAAACATGAGGCACAACGTCCTCTATGACCAACCGTAGCACTAGCCAGTCCAAGGCATCAGATGTCAGAGCTGCTCAGGTGCAGAGCGCTGTTGTCTCAAAGAACACATCCAGGAACTCTGCTGTCTGGGAGTTCTTTAAGAAATGTGCAGCAGACCGCACCGTTGCTATTTGTAATCTATGTAAGATGAGGATCAAGCGTGGGAAAGGCACCGGACGCTTGGGTACCACGTGCTTGAGGCGACATATGACCACCTGCCACGCATCCCGTTGGTGCAAAACTTTGCATAGGTCCTCCTCCTTACCTGTCTCTACCCCCACTATATGTCCTGCCATATCATTGACTCCAACCTCCATTGACAGGGATGATGCTACAGTAATGGATGTACCAGGTCCTTCCTCACAATGTGACAGCATATCAACTGAAGATTTACGCAGTCAGATTATGTTGCCCCAGCTGCTGCAGTGTAAGAAGAAAAATAATCCCAACCATTCCCAAGCACAGCGTCTAAATGCCAGCTTAGCAAAATTACTCGCATTACAGCTGCTGCCTTTCCAGCTGGTGGACTCTGCTTCCTTCCGTGAATTTGCTAAATGTGCTGTACCACAATGGCAGGTTCCAAAACGGCATTTATTTTCACGGAAGGCCATTCCAGCACTATACCAGCACATGGAAGAAAATGTTATGGAGTCATTGGGAAAGGCAGTCAGCAGCAAGGTGCACGTGACTTTAGACACGTGGTCCAGCAAGCATTGACAGGGCCGTTACATTTCCTTCACGGCGCACTGGGTAACTCTGATTGCAGCTGGAAGGGATCCAAGACGGGGTTCTGTGCTGGAGCTTGTTCATCCACCACGCCTCCAGAAAGCTGCTTGTATGAGGTCTGTCTGCTCCACCACCACCTCTCCCTCTTCCTCCTCCTTCTCTGTCTCTGGCGAAGTGGCAGTTAAACTGACGCGTGACAGGGGCTACGCAATGGCTCAAGCAAAAAGATGCCATACTGTGCTTGAGCTGGTTTGTTTAGGGGACAGGAGTAGGGATGAGCCGAACACTCCCTGAGTTCGGTTCGGAGCCGAACCCGAACTTTCCAAATGTTCGTATCTGAACCCGAACTCGAACTCAATACAAGTCAATGGGGCTGAAAATTCGGTTCCGAGAGGGCATATATGCTAGATATTTGCCATAAAAGGTGTATGGGGGTCCGGGTAGTGCCCTGGGGGACAGGAAACAAGGACAAAAAGTAAAAAAAAAGTTTTTAAAGGGACAGTGAGTTTTCCATGAAATAAGGGTTAAAAATAAAAACGAAAAATTCCTTCAAATATCGTGCCTAGGAGGTCCCCATAACCTGCCCGTGAAGTGGCGGATTTCTAGAAATATGTAAAAATCAAAAAATGACATTTCAAATGACGGTAAATGCTTTTCCTTTAATCTATCCATAAACAACTGCTTGGGGCGGCAGTGTGTATGAAAAGAGGAGCCATTTTCGGACACGCAGAAAAAGTTTACTGATTTTTTGGCGTGAAAAGCAGGAGAATGACTGGAGAATGGAAAATTCTAGACCATATAGCCGATTTGGAAAGTGAGATAAATGGGAGAATTTTTCTGGTTTGGCTATTTTGACCTAGAATTTTCTCTTCAGTCATTCTCCTGAGTTTCACCTTTCTCTGAATAACCCTGTCAGGGTTATTCAGAGAGCGGTGAAGAGCAGGAGAATGACTGGAGAATGGAAAATTCTAGGTCAAAATAGCCAAATCAGAAAAATTCTCCCATTTAGGCTAGGGTCAGACTAACGAATTTTTAACGTGCGTTTAGGCGCACTTGATCACGGCCGCACTAGCAGCAAATGACGGCCAATATACGAAGTACCGTCGCAAGAAAGTCCGGCTGCGCAACGCAAGTGGAAAATGAACGCATTTTTTCGAGAATGCAGAACCGCTAGTACGGACGTACAGAGTGCGCTGCGTCCACTAGCGGCGTGTGTGCGTGATTTGGAGACGTCAGACCCTGCTCATGTCCGGCCAACATAAAGTCCAAACACCCAAAGTTTCCTGGTTTGGATCCGTAAAAAATCACGCACAAAAATGCACATCATGTGACGGTTTTCGCGCATTCCGTGAAAAAATACGGCAATGCGTTCGGACGCACTTTTTGACGGTCGCTGCGAAAAATGCGTTAGTCTGACCCTAGCCTTAGCTGACTTTCCAAATCGGCTATTTGGTCCAGATTGTTCTCTTTTCCTGCCATTCTCCTGGTTTTCACCTTTCTGTGAACAACCCTGAGAGAGAGGGGAAAGCCAGAAGAACTGGCAGGAGAAGAGAACAATCTTTCTAGACCAAATAGCCAATTTGGAAAGTGAGTTAAATGGGAGAATTTTTCTGGTTTGGCTATTTTGACCTAGAATTTTCACTTCTCCAGTTATTCTCCTGCTTTTCACCGCTCTCTGAATAACCCTGTGAATGTTTAATCCCGAGGTGAAAAATAACATTGCTTTAGATGTTATTTTGAATTTTTTTCAAACACCAGTTAAATGCAGCATATTAGGACGTTTTAGGAGGGAAATTAATTCTCAAATCTCAATCAAAAGCAGACACCACCCCACCCCCTCAGTACCTCAGTATAGTGTGCAATGTATCAAATTGATTACCAGACTAAAAATGTAACCGGAATCTGCTAGGTTCACTCAGGACGAGGCCGGACCGGACACAAGCAAGGATTGTCTGAACACGAGTCTCTTCAGGAAAGGCAAACTTTATTGGGATATCACAACAGATGCTCAAACAGGATTCAATCGCAAACAATGAGCCCCGAGTCCCTCGTGACATCCAATCTTATACCCCAAATACATAATTAGGTACATCCCAATTAGCCCACCTCCCGATGACACTATCCCACCCCACGTGGGATAATACCTCCCTTAACCTAATACAAAGACATTCCATTACTTGGCCTTAAATTGGCAAACTTTATGTTAGTTTTAGTGAGTCATGATTAGTTGCTTTTCCCATTCCGGGCTGCGCCCTTCTCCCTTGCGCCTACAATCACTTGTTACAGCTAACACCTGGTCTGATCTCTATACTCCTTTGTCTCTCAGCGGGCCTCAACGACCTTGGTGAATCTACGCCTCTTTCTGCCCTTCCGTCCCAGGAACAGCCTAGACCTTTCTCAAACTTCTAATTACTTTTTCTGCTAATCTAACACATTCTTAAATTTCTACGTAGGCCTCATTCTAGTTTCAACTAAAGCTTGCCTAGTTATTTTCAAGTGAACCAATATTCTGAACAAGATCATCGCCTGGCTTATAATGGCGGCCATCTTCCAGCCTATTCCCACTTCGAAAACACCTGGTGTTATGCCCGTTTGTGAACAGAAGTCATTTAGAGTTGAGAATCTTTCCACGTATACATTAGTTTTTAATTCAATATCTAATAAACCGTTGCTTATAATATTCTGCAGTAAAGAGTCTCTTTATTTCTATGTAACGGGTTTTTGCTTAGTCCCACAAATACCCCTGTGGTCCTTTACATCAGTTACCTTCAAGCGCTCTGCAAGCCGATCCGGAGTCTCCGCTACCTGGGAGTTGGGGTACATGACTGCGGCAGTGCCTCCACCCAACTGGACATCCAGGCTTTGGGTGTGAGATCCAGTTGGGAACATATTTTAACAAGCAATAAATCAACACAGAGCTGTCTTTTATAGAACTTTGTATTGCACAGCAAAACGCTATGCAAAAATAAATGTAACGGTCTAAATAAATATAATGCAGTGGAATAAGTAAATAACGCAAGAGTCAGTATGAGTTTACCCACAAACAATACTGAAGCCCACCCTAGTCTTTTCCCTAATGGTACCATAGGTGGGTGGTGCACATTGTTGGGTCCTAGAATAATTGTAATCCACTTTGTTTGTAATATGCTGGGATGTTCCAGGGATCAGATAAGTCATAGACTGCTGCTTTAGTAACCAGTGTCAGAATGCCTTGTTGTAAAACCAAGGGGAGAGGTCTCAGCTTACCACTCCACAGTCTGCAATCAGATTTTGTCCAGGAAGGGGAGAAGCTGCTCCACTGGGATTCCTTCTTTCTGCAGAACAATCACTGCCAGGAACAGTTCTGTTCTTTGATCTGGATACAGAGTCTGCTGGGAGCCTTTATGCAGGATGCTTCAGCACTGGACCCAATACCACAAATCTCAGCCACCATCATCTTCCAGCTTCCTCTCTCTTGCTTCCTCTCTTGCAGCCCTGCCTCCACACACAAAACCATAGAGCCACACAGTCTTGAATCTCAGAGCAAACAGAAGGTCGCCATCTGCTGGTTACTACATAGAAACTGCAGGGTAGTAGAATTACTGTACTCCAGGGGTTACATGTTGCCCTTTAAAAATAACTTGCCTTCCACTGGCAAGTCCTGGACAAGAAGCGATCAAAAAACCAAACCATATAAAACATTTATAAAAGCCTACAATAACAGTGCTAGCTAATACAATGACATCCTAGCTGGCCAACTACGCTAAAACAGAATGATTTTCATTTACGATTTACCATCTGCTGGTTACTACATAGAAACTGCAGGGTAGTAGAATTACTGTACTCCAGGGGTTACATCTAGATTTTTTAGTATTTTTTTAAGCATTTTCTATACTTTTCTCAGAATTTCTTTTTTTTTCGAACTCGAACCGAACACACCCAAAACGTTCGACGTTCGTGAACTTTCAAACTGCCAAAGTTCAGGCCGAACTCCGAACCGTCCGAACCCGAACAGCTCATTCCTAGACAGGAGCCACACCGGGCCAGAAATTCTGTCAGCTCTGCAGGGGCAGGTGCAGAGATGGTTAACACCATGCCAGCTTCAGCTGGGAATGGTCGTCTGTGATAATGGCAGCAACCTTCTCTCCACCCTATGCCTGGGTAAGTTGACGCATGTACCATGCCTAGCACACGTCCTAAATCTGGTGGTACAGCGTTTCCTAACCAGGTACCCAGGGCTGGCAGAGCTTCTCAGCCAGGCCAGAAAAGTCTGCAGCCACTTCAGACGGTCATTCCCAGCAAGTGTTTGCCTGGCAGAAATTCAAAGAGAATTCCACCTACCCACAAACCGTCTGATCTGTGACATGCCCACCAGGTGGAACTCAACATTAGCAATGCTGCACCGTCTGCACAAGCAGCAGAGGGCCATCAATGAGTACCTGTGTGAGTATGGCACAAGGACAGGTTCCGGTCAACTTGGTCCCCCCCCGCAGTGGCTGATGATCAAGGATGCATGCACTGTACTGTCGCCATTTGAGGAGGCAACGAGGATTCCACTAGTGTTCCTGCTGGAGCACACTCTGCGGGTGTCAGGTTCGTGCCAGGAAGGAGCCATGGCACGGCCTCAGTGTGATGTTATATTCCCAAGCGCTGGGGGTGAGTAGGCAGAAAGACACTGGAGACAGTATATGCACAACAAAGCTTGTATTGTGGGATGGTTCACAGCAAACAGTCCAGCATAGAACAGATAGTAACACAGGCAAGTGGATGGTGGGTGTGACAGGATGGAAGTCCACCTGCGGTCCTGCTCTATCTGACTTCCCCCCCTTTGGTGGCGTCCGGCCCGACTACCGAGTGGCACGGCACTCGGCGTCTCGAGCGGCCTGGAGGATGAAATGGCGTTGGTTCGGCGTCTGGAGAGATGGTGTGGTGTTGCCTTGGGGATCCTGTTCCTGGGTTGAGTGGTGATGCAGGAGACCGCTGAGTGTCTCCTGCAATAGTGATTGTAGCTCTGAAATGAAGACACCAGACGCGGCTGTATGCTTTAAAACAGTGAATTGAATTTTATGGGTTTCAACAGGGTCATTTATACAACTTCACACAAACAGATTACCATCTCCCCCACCCACACAACCAGCACTGATTGGCTCCTTTCCCAGCCTCCTGTTCCCTATCAGGTCCCTTTCAGCCATCCCATTGTCCAGAGATTAGGCAGATGAGGTCTTGGAAAAGCCTCCAATCAGATGGCTTGCTGTATCCTCTATCTTGCCCTTTCAGGCTCCCCCATTGTTCAGGGGATTAGGCAGATGAGGTCTTGGAAAAGCCTCCAATCCTCTGGCCCGCTGCATCCTCCATCTTGGGGCATGAGATCCTTTGTTCTGTGAAACCATGCTGGGATGAGCAAAATGGCGACGGGGAAAAACACATACAAACGGTTTCTTTCATACTTTTACAGTCACATCATACAGGGTACATTTTCATTACATTACACCAATAAAACCACATCTAGCAATAAAATAAGAGGTCCATAGGCTCACATGCAAAACCAAAACGAAAACAGGAAAAATGGTCTTTAAAAAAAGGTTCAGTCTTTAGTCATGTGGCTCGCTGAAAAAAGCTCTCATGTCCGTTCTGTGACAGTGGGCCACGTAGTCTCTTGCTAGTTCCTCTTGAGGGGAAGCAGGAGCCTTTGGTAACAGTACCTGATACAAGGTCTTCCTCCAGGAGAGAGCTTGAGGACCGGAAGCCACTTGAGAGTCTTTGGACCCACTGGATAGTGGGCAACGCAGTGGATCTTCCAGCAAGCAGGAACCATGTAATGCAGACACAGCAAGGATGGAATACCTGGTGTACATGGCAGAGCGGAATATACAGGAAACATACAATAACGAGAGGGAGTTCTCAGGACCTCTGACATCAGGAAGGCATAACACAAAATGAAAGAGCAAAGGGGAGGAGGGTGTGGTCTGGTTTTATGCAGAATCCTCAGGTTCAGACACAGGAGTTAACCCTTAGGTGGGAAGCAGGTATAGAGAGCTAGTGACCCAGGCTGGCCACAGCAGGCTCTCAGGGCTAAGGCATGACAGCGGGGAATTATAGATGTGGCACTAGAGGCAGAGCAGCAGGAGGAAGAGGAGGACTTCCCTAGCTCTCAAGGACCCAGTCTTTACGCAGACAGCATTCCTGTGGGTCCTCATATCAGACAGGAGGAGGATGAGGAGGAGGAGGAATATTTAAGTAGTGGGGGCATTGAAGGTGGGGATTCCTCAAGGGAGGGTTTTGTGTGCACAGAAACCCAAGGACTAGTACGTGGCTGGGAGGAGGAAGTGCACGATGGGGTCACCCTCCTCATTGACCAGGAAGACTCGGAAGCTAATGTCACCTCCAACCTACGCTGCATGGGCTCCCTTATCCTGCAAAGCCTGGTAAAGGACCCCAGGATTCGTGCTATCAAGGAGAGGGATCATTGCTGGTTGGCAGGCCTTCTTGATCCACGATACAAGGGTAAAGTTGCAGAGCTCATCCTGCCTGCACAGAAGGGGGACAGGATGAAAAAACTTGAGGATGCTCTAAAGCGACACTTGTGTAACACCTTTCCAGGCACTGGTAGGTTACCAAGTGATGACACAGGTGCTTCTGAGGATGCGGATGATCAGAGGAAGAGCGGTGAAAAGGACCGCTTGACTGATGCCTTTTCCAATTTTTTTAGTCCACGATGCCCAGGGACGTCAAATGTAGGCACCCATTGCCAGCGTCTTCACCGTGTGGTGCAGGACTACCTAGGGGCAAGGGCAGACCTGGATACCTTTCCAGCAGATGATCCACTGGCTTACTGGGTGTTGAGATTGGATCACTGGCCAGAACTTAGCCAATATGCTATGCCGCTACTAGGTTGCCCTTCATCCAGCGTGCTTTCTGAAAGGACGTTCAGTGCCGCTGGAGGTTTTGTCACAGACAAAAGAGTGCGTCTGTCCACCGACTCTGTAGACCGGCTGACATTTATAAAAATGAATCAGTCCTGGATCAGCAGCTATCAATCCCCTGATGCTGACGTAACTGAATAGATCGGGGATCTCTTCTGCATTCACAAAACCTCCACCACTGCACTCTTCCACAATACCACAAAGGGGTTACGGTGTGAAGGCACTTGCTGTCACCAAAGGCACAATATTTGGGTGCACTGCCGCCTGTACCAGATTCATATCATTTTAATATTGGACCACAGGGTCCAACCCTGCACTCTTCCACAATACCACAGAGGGGTTACTTACAGTGTGAAAGCACTTGCTGCCACCAAAGGCACAATATTTGGGTGCACTGACGCCTTTACCAGATTCATATCTTTTTAATATAGGACCGCATGGTCCAACCCTGCACTCTTCCACAATACCACAAAAGGGTTACTTACAGTGTGAAAGCACTTGCTGCCACCAAAGGCACAATATTTGGGTGCACTGACGCCTTTACCAGATTCATATCTTTTTAATATAGGACCGCATGGTCCAACCCTGCACTCTTCCACAATACCACAAAAGGGTTATGGTGTGAAGGCACTTGCTGCCACCAAAGGCACAATATTTGGGTGCACTAACGCCTGTACCAGATTCATATCATTTTAATATTGGACCACAGGGTCCAACCCTGCACTCTTCCACAATACCACAGAGGGGTTACTTACAGTGTGAAGGCACTTTCTGCCACCAAAGGCACAATATTTGGGTCCCCCTACGCTTTTACCAGATTCATATCTTTTTAATATTGGACCGCAGGGTCCAACCCTGCACTCTTCCACAATACCACAGAGGGGTTACGGTGCGACGGCACTGTTGCCGACACTAAAGGCCCAATTTTAAAGCACCTATTGTTACTTTCATCCAAAGCCTGCATAAGTTTCACCATAATTTAGCCAAAAAATCACTAAACTTGTTCTGTGTGTCCTAAAACTTCTTTTCATACAGGCTGCCACTCCAAGCAGTTGTTTATGAATAGATTAAAGGAAAACCGTTTACAGTCATTTGAAATGTCATTTTTTTGTTTTTAAATGTTTCTATACATCCTACAAATCTGCCACTTCACGGACAGGTTATGGGGACCTCCTAGGCACGATATTTGATGGAATTTTTCGTTTTTATTTTTAACCATTATTTCATGGAAAACTCACTGTTCCTTTAAAAACATTTTTTGAAAAACTTTTTGTCCTTGTTTCCTGTCCCCCAAGGCACTACCCGGACCCCCATACACCTTTTATGGCAAATATCTTGCATATATGCCCTCTTGGAGGGCACTCTAAAAATCAAACTTTTGAGTCCCATTGACTTGCATTGAGTTCGGTTCGTGTTCGAGTTTGAACTCGAACGTTTGAAATTGTTCGAGTTCGAATGCGAACCGAACACGGGGGTGCTCGGCTCATCACTACTTCCTAACCTAGGGAGCCACCCATTTTTGGTCGTCTCCTAGGTTAGTCTCCCACGAAGGGGGGAGATATGTGATGTGCCTCACTTTGAACTTGAGGTACATGGGCCTAGAGATGTATTTGGGAGGTGCAGGCCTTATGTTCTATATTATTTCCCTACCATCTCTTATATTGAAGTTGCCCTGTGCCTGTAAGGTGCAGGGTGTTTGTGTAGTCTGTGTTATGTATGAATAATGTTATTGTCTATCGTTATGGTTAATGTGTATCTCATGCTATCTTCTTGGTTATCTTAGCCTTTTCCAGCATCCCCTCTCAGGAATGTGTTAATATCTGTTGTATGTTTGAGTGGTCTCTTCTTAGTCTGCCATCTCAGGCAAACACTGCCCCCATTATCTGATGCCTTTAGACAGAAATCCTGTGCACCATCCACAACTGTCATTGTCCTGTCTTGTCTAGGAATGTTGGGAAAATGTTTATCCCATTATCTGTCCAAGTCTAATTATGTCTCAAATGCTTTGAAGCAGATGGAGCAATAACATCAGAACTTAAGAACATGGGAAACTCACAACATTTTCTAGGGGAGGAATTATGATGTAGTGCTGTAAGACGACAGAGTGTTATTTTATATTAGCTGCCACGCTACACTGCGGCTGTATACAGTATATTTCACTCAATAAATGTGTTCAGTTGTTGCTGTTCAAAAGGTCCCAGTTCTACAGCATTGTCTTATTTCTAGGGGATGATAGCAAGGCTCTTTACGTGTACCTGTCCTCAGTGATGTATTTTGGCCTAGGCCGACAAGGCCTAGGCCTAGGGCGGCACTTTTGCCAGGGCGGCAAAAAATGCTGCCTTGCCATTCATTGAAACCCGCAGCAGCTGGTTTTAAATCCCTCCATTTAAATCCCTGATCACCGAAGCATCATGGAGCCGCCGAGCGATGCATCTTCCTCGTCGTGCCGCAGCTGTCTCATCACGTGAGCCCTGCGGCGCTGGGAAGAAGTGATCATCAACGTCACTTCCTTCCAGCGCTCCACCAAGCTCAGAGGCAGGCACGGTTTGGGAGCCTGGAGGTCTGAGGCAGGCAGATTGCCCTCCCCTCCCCTTCCACAGTGGTGAAGACTGGGATGTCGGACCCAGAATACCTCGCCGGGCTGATGGGGCACGAGTGGCAGCCGCTGACGAGGAGATATGCATTACCTGCTGCGGTGCAGGGGCAGAGATGCAGCAACACTGGATGGACCACCGAAGCGGGACTCAGCCGGCCCACAGCTTCACCGGAGGGGGTGAGAAATTGATTGAAATGAGGGGGGTAAATGAAATGAGGAGGGTAAATGAAATGAGAAGGAGGGTAAATGAAACAAATGAGAAGGAGAGTAAACGAAATGAGAAGGAGGGGGGTAAATGAAATGAGGAAGGTAAATGAAATGAGAAGGAGGGTAAAAGAAATGAGAAGGAGGGGAAATGAAATGAGAAGGAGGGTAAATGAAATAAGAAGAGGGTAAATGAAACAAATGAGAAGGAGAGTAAACGAAATGAGGAGGGTAAATGAAATGAGGAGGGTAATGAAATGAGAAGGAGGGTAAATGAAATGAGAAGGAGGGTAAATGAAATGAGAAGGAGGGTAAACGAAATGAGAAGGAGGGGGTAAATGAAATGAGAAGGTGGGGGGAAATTAAATGAGAAGGGGGAGGGTAAATGAAATGAGGAGGGTAAACGAAATGAGGAGGGTAAATGAAATGAGAAGACGGGTAAACGCAGGGCTGGATTAAGAGTATCATGGGCATGGTGCTGAAGATTTTATTGGGCCTTTTTATAGATAATGAGGTAACAATTGGTCCACGATGCTTTCTCGTTTGGAAAGTCAGGTGACGCACTGTCACGCTATGCCAACGTCAGAGCGACTGGGAAACCAGACTGGTGACTCTGATGTGCTATGATGCACAGCATGACTTACAGTTCGCCAGGCCTCCTCCAGACATGGCCCATAGGCACTGGTGGGGCATGCTATACCGTGCTGCGGCGTTTAGACACATTGTGGGGATGGCATAGTACACCCCGTGGTGTTAAGAAAACACAGAAAAATAAGCTTAAACGAAACAAGAGAAACTCACAGTAATGTGCGGTGTGCATGAGCGAAATGAGTGCTAACAGGTTCCGCGGTGCTTTACAAGAATTAGATGACACACAAGAGACCTATCGATACAAAGGGAACGAGGCTGTGCTCCTGGGACAATATGGCAAATGCAGCCGAAGTACAAGACACAGTGAGAAAAGAACACTGTGATATAAGATACAA
This sequence comes from Leptobrachium leishanense, assembly GCA_009667805.1. NCBI lineage: Eukaryota > Metazoa > Chordata > Amphibia > Anura > Megophryidae > Leptobrachium > Leptobrachium leishanense. The sequence goes on from CM019065.1 coordinate 70,200,596, forward strand.
TGTGTTACTGTAATTTCCATACACAGGCATTAGAACACATACAGATATTGTTTTTATATTCTGTGTAAACTGCATTGCTAATAATCTCATTGTGATCACTGCAAATCCCAACAAGCAGGAGATGATCTGAACATTTTATTAACTTTATCCCATATTAACTTGGTTCTTTGTGCCACAAAGGCCATTTCTGCATGTGTGACATTGCATAATATAAGGGACACCATCTAGAGATTAGAACCTTTCATCCCAGCAATATCTCACTGAAGTGTAAATGAATACACAAAATACTAGAAAATCTGTTTTAATATTTTAACAATCTTTAACCCTTTCACTGCGGTCGGCGTGTGGGGGGTGTCCTCATGTGTCACTGCTGTTTGTGGAAGACGTCCCCCACACGTTGTCTGTTCTCACAACCCTCCCTCCTTATACTTACCTCTCTGTCCAGAGTCCTGCGGTGGTCCTTTGGACCCCTCTCCCTCCCGATCGGGAGAAGTTAGAGAAAAAAAGAGTCATCACTGGGAAAGTCAGTCTGACCTTTCCAGCGATGCCTCTCTTTGACCCCTTAGGTGCCAGTCCGTGATCTATCGCCAATCCGCGCTGAATCTTGGAGGTGGCTGACATCTTGAATGTCAGCTAAGTCTCTGGGGCCTCCCCCGTCCACTGACATCTTCGAGTATTTTATTAAGGCAGCACTATTGTTCACTTATCAAGTCCAACAAATTCTGGTGTGACAATAACCGCATTTGCACATTTTGTAGCTGTGCCACCTCTCTTATGCGGGTGTTTTTATTATTATTTATTGTTTTTGGAAATTAGTATATTGCATGATTTTCTGTCTAGTCTTTAGAGGTTATCCAACAATCACCGAATCTTGCCACCATGATTTTCACAATTCGGTGCAATTTCGGGGCAGTTTGTCTATTCAATAAACTGTGAATTTGCCAAATACAAGCAAACTGAATGTCAAATTGCGGTGCAGTTCGCCACATTTCTGCAGTCTTCAGCGGCAGCAACATTTTTCCATAGAGAAATAATGGTTACTCTATTCACAGAACAAACTGCACCAAAGCGGATACAGAAAAAAGGACAAACGTTAAATTTTTTTTTGCAAAAATCAGCAAAAATTTTTGGGCAAAAAAATACCAAAAAAAATTCTTAAAAGATCCTAAAAAATCTAACAATAAAGAATCTTTTTACTGCAGAATATTATAATAAACGATTTATTAGATATTGAATTAAAACGGGAATATTTTTAACATTGAAGCCTATAGGATTCGCCTGAATAAATCTGCCGCATGAAACCACCGAACAGCAGGGCAATTCGGCAACTTTTCACTGCTGGTTTTTGTTCTCTGAATAGACGAAGCCATGGGGATTTTACTGCACACGAACAGGCACCGAACAGGCACCGTATGTTCAGGCAATTTGCCAACATGTCGCGAATTGCCTGCTTTCTGAATAGTAGGGATGCACCGATACTAGTATCGATATCGGTGCCTATACTGCCGTTTGCACGAGTACTTGGTACTCGTGCAAACGGCCCGATACATCCTGCCGATACCGGAAGCTGGCGCTGGGCCGGCTTGCCGGTATCCACGGTGCTGGGGAAGCTGGCCACGTGCATGAAAAGCACGCGGCCAGCATTCCCCTCCGGCGCGCCGCATACTCACCCATCCTGAAGGTCCAGTCGCATGGCAGTGATGCATTCACGCGGCCACTGGGCACTCCTGTGACGCTGCCTCTCAGCTGGAGGCAGCGTCACAGATGCCCCCGGCGGCCACGTGATCGCATCACTGCCATGCGACCGGACCTTCAGGATGGGTGAGTATGCGGCGCACCGGAGGGGAACGCTGGCCGCGTGATTTTCATGCACGCGGCCAGCTTCCCCAGCGTTCGAGCTGGGGCAATATCCATGTGAGCTGGGGGCAAATCCATGTGAGCTGGGGCAAATCCATGAGTGCTGGGGGCAAATCCATGAGTGCTGGGGGCAAATCCATGAGAGTTGGGTTCAAATCCATGAGAGCTGGGGGCAAATCCATGAGTGCTGGGGGCAAATCCATGAGATCTGGGGCAATATCCATGAGAGATGAGAGCTGGGGCAATATCCAAGAGAGCTCTGGGCAAGCTACATGTGAGCTGTGGGCAATCGCCATGTGAGCTGGAGGCAAGTTACATGTGAGCTTGGGGGCAAGCTACATGTGAGCTGGGGGTATTCTGTATATATATATATCTCGGGGGATATATACATGTGAGCTGGGGGCATTTTTATATGAGGTCTGTTCTTATTGAAAAGCGGTGACATGACATAAAATAAAAGTATCGGTACTCGGTATCGGTGAGTACTTTTAAAAAGTATCGGTACTCATACTCGGTCTTAAAAAGGTGGTATCGGTGCATCCCTACTGAATAGCCAAATGGCCAAGAAAGGTAACCGAATGCTGATTTTCAGCGTTCGGTTACCTTTCGGCAGCCATTCGGATCTCTTTGAATAACCCTGATAGTGACAGTGTGCCTTCAACAGAATGTGCTTAGAAACATTTTATTAATATGTTTATATTTTATATACTATATACATATTTTTTAAAATACATTTTTGAGTAGAAAAATGTGCTTTTAATTTTATTATATATAGATACAGTATATGTAACAAATGTTGATAGTGTGCCTTCAACATAATATTTATAGGAATAATTATATATCTTTTTATACTATATAAAATATTAACATATATTTTACAATGCTATATATGTGTGTGTATATATATATATATATATAATATACAGTATATATATATACACACATATGTGTAAAACGAGCAGTGATAGTGTGATATCAACATAATGTGCATAGAAATAATTTTTTTAGATGTATTGTGATATTCTATGTAGCGCTACTCCTGCGAGAGTCGCTGAATTTGACGGGCCTTCTGGCTCACTCCAGTGATTACCCACCTCCACCTTCGGTGCCAAGTAATACCAGGACAAGATTACTTTAAATAAAAAGGGGTTTATTAGGACTAACGAGCAAACCCTTTGTAGGACAAAGTAATCAACAGTCTAACAGTATTGAAAGAGTTAACTCAGCATCACTATTCGACACAATGAATGAACGAGACAGCAATCTTTACCATACTTCGTTGCAGTTAGATTATCAACAATAATCAACGTAACCGATATCAACAACCTATCTAAACCTTGTACCTTCTATCTAACCACTGGCCAGTGGATATTACACAAGCGTGCAAGACTGCTAGCGTTAGGGCCCTTGACTTCTATCGTTGGGTACCTTTAACCATGAAACCATATTTGCAGGGCTCGAGTCGAGCGGGAACGCGCAGGAACGGCGTTCCCGCACTTTTTCCACAGCGGGAACGCTGCGGGAACGCAGCGTTCCCGCTGTGGCCCGAGCCCGAACGCCGCCGCCGCACATTGCCGGCGGCCGGCGTGCTTCCTGTTACAACGGCCAGCTGACAGGAGGTGGAGCCGCTCGCCTGGCTGTTTCATAGTTCCCAGGCGAGCGGCTGCACTTCCTGTCAGCGGCCGCTGCAGCAGGAAGCACGCGGCCGCTGGCAATGTGGAGCAGCAGCAAAGGTGAGCGGGGGGCAGTATCCATAAGACCAGGGGGGCAGCAGCATCCATGAGACCAGGGGGGCAGCAGCATCCATGAGACCAGGGGGGCAGCAGCATCCATGAGACCAGGGGGGCAGCAGCATCCATGAGACCAGGGGGGCAGCAGCATCCATGAGACCAGGGGGGCAGCAGCATCCATGAGACCAGGGGGGCAGCAGCATCCATGAGACCAGGGGGCAGCAGTATCCATGAGACGGGGGGCAGCAGCATCCATGAGACCAGGGGGGCAGCAGCATCCATGAGACCAGGGGGGCAGCAGCATCCATGAGACCAGGGGGGCAGCAGCATCCATGAGACCAGGGGGGCAGCAGCATCCATGAGACCAGGGGGGCAGCAGCATCCATGAGACCAGGGGGGCAGCAGCATCCATGAGACCAGGGGGGCAGCAGCATCCATGAGACCAGGGGGGCAGCAGCATCCATGAGACCAGGGGGGCAGCAGCATCCATGAGACCAGGGGGGCAGCAGCATCCATGAGACCAGGGGGCAGCAGTATCCATGAGACCAGGGGGCAGCAGCATCCATGAGACCAGGGGGGCAGCAGCATCCATGAGACCAGGGGGGCAGCAGTATCCATGAGACCAGGGGGCAGCAGCATCCATGAGACCAGGGGGGCAGCAGCATCCATGAGACCAGGGGGGCAGCAGCATCCATGAGACCAGGGGGGCAGCAGCATCCATGAGACCAGGGGGGCAGCAGCATCCATGAGACCAGGGGGGCAGCAGCATCCATGAGACCAGGGGGGCAGCAGCATCCATGAGACCAGGGGGGCAGCAGCATCCATGAGACCAGGGGGGCAGCAGCATTCATGAGACCAGGGGGCAGCAGCATCCATGAGACCAGGGGGCAGCAGCATCCATGAGACCAGGGGGGCAGCAGCATCCATGAGACCAAGGGGGCAGCAGCATCCATGAGACCAGGGGGGCAGCAGCATCCATGAGACCAGGGGGGCAGCAGCATCCATGAGACCAGGGGGGCAGCAGCATCCATGAGACCAGGGGGGCAATATCCATGAGACCAGGGGGGCAATATCCATGAGACCTGGGGGCAGCATCCATGAGACCAGGGGGGCAGCAGCATCCATGAGACCAGGGGGGCAGCAGCATCCATGAGACCAGGGGGGCAGCAGCATCCATGAGACCAGGGGGGCAGCAGCATCCATGAGACCAGGGGGGCAGCAGCATCCATGAGACCAGGGGGCAGCAGCATCCATGAGACCAGGGGGGCAGCAGCATCCATGAGACCAGGGGGGCAGCAGCATCCATGAGACCAGGGGGGCAGTATCCATGAGACCAGGGGGGCAATATCCATGAGACCTGGGGGCAATATCCATGAGACCTGGGGGCAATATCCATGAGACCAGGGGGCAATATCCATGAGACCTGGGGGCAATATCCATGAGACCTGGGGGCAATATCCATGAGACCAGGGGGCAATATCCATGAGACCTGGGGCATTATCCATGAGACCTGGGGCATTATCCATGAGAGCGGCTGGCATTATCCATGAGAGCTGGGGGGGCATTATCCATATGAGCTGGGGCAATTATATCCATGTGAACTGGGGAAAATATATCCATATAACCAGTGCTGTGTATATTATTCTTGGGGTTCAGTGCTGTGTATGTTATTCTGGGGGCTCAGTGCTGTGTATGTTATTCTGGGGGTTCAGTGTTGTGTATGTTATTCTGGGGGCACAATGTTGTGTATATTATTCTGGGGGTTCAGCGCTGTGTATATTATTCTGGGGGTCTGTGCCTGGAGAGAGATATATATATATATATATATATATATAATGCGTTAGTCCAGTTGCCACAATCACGAGTATACCTGTACATAGTGATACCTTTCACTGATCAGTATAGTTTCCAGTTTACACTCTTGAAAGCTTGTCTTTTAAATGTAAAGTTAACCCAATAAAAATGGTATCACCGGCACGCGCTGCTATACTCGAGATTTTATATATATATATATATATATTTTTTTTTTCTTCAGGTAATGGGGGTTGTGGAATTCGTGGGTGAGTTCCCTCACTTTTTTTCCCAGGACTTGACCCCTGCATATTTGTATTCCACAAAGTGAGAAAGAAATCTTCGCAAAGTGTCACAGAACAACAAGATTTGTAACTGCAGCGATCCTCCTTTTAGCTGCAACTGCGCGGGCAGTAGAACTAGGCCAGACAATAAAGTTAGCAATATCAACTCACGCAGGATGGCCGAATACCTCTCTCCGTTTGATACGCTCACCCCTTCCTTGCTGGACGGTAGCTCGATCGCTATCTCCTAGTGCAAGGAATTACTCAAGGACAGCCGGATTTCTTCACCGCTGGATGCACGAGGACAGCTGGATTTCTTCTCCGCTGAATGTACTCGGTCGCTCCCTCTGTCACTGGAACACAAGCGAAGGCAGACGGACGGATCCCTTCTTAACTGGATGCGCAAGGACAGCCAGATGCACAATCCGCTGGTACTGGCAACACGTGAGGGCAACTGGATCTCTCCTTCGCTGAACGCACGAGGGCAGCTGCATGCACAATCTGCAGCACAAGACCATTGACATCAACAGTCTTGCTCTCTCTCCCTTCTCCTTGCTCTGCACGTGCACTTCCACCCTTGGAAAAATGCCCCTTCCCTTAGGCACTGCTGGGAGGTGCAGTTTTCTTCCTGACAAATTGCATAGGCCCTCTGTAATTGAAACTACATGTTGCAGAATCCTTTGCATCTTCCTGTCTTAAACAACTTCCTTTGCCAGTGAAGAGAAAGGGAAAAAGGGAGGGGTGAAAGTACTCCACAGCTGTGACAGGCTGCATGTCTCTGTCCAAGCCTGGGACACAGCGAAAAACAATCGTACACACACAGTTCAAGTAGCCTGCGCTACATCTATATATTGTGATAAGATTTGCAATGGCATGCATATTCCCCTATGTTTAATTAATTTAATTATAAAGTAAGAAATATTTGAGCTTGTATTTCTTACTGTAAATAACAACCTATTTTTGGCCAGTAGATGGCGCCGTGTACTGCCAAATTGAGTTAGAGGTTTGAGTGGCTGTTCTATTTTCTTCCTTTTCTCCCTGCATCGGCTGCTGAAAGCCTGATAGTTCAGAGCTTTCAGCAGCTGATTTTACTGCTTTAGCTCTTTGGGCAGTGTGCCGACAGGGCTAAAACTTTGGCGGCACCTTCTGCAGCCCAAAAGCAAACAAAATTCATTTGCTTTTGGACTGCAGATCAGCAGATCGAGATATCTCGATATCGGGGCACCAGATGGTGCCTTTCAAGCCCGAGATATCTTGATATCGGTAGTGAAGGGGTTAAATTGATCCTTGCTGCAAAGTTTCCCCACCTGTTCCTTATGAAGTCCTTAAATGTGTTTTTTTTTAAAGTTTTTGTTTTAAAGGACCTTTTTATTATCTAGACATATTGTAATACATTTTTATTGGTTTAAACTCCTATTAGGAGAATAGGAGAGTTCCTTTTCTTTTTTTGGGGGCGGGGGTTCCAGTTTGGTGGCTTTCGCCAAGGCCACTTCAGCACTTTTTGGTGGTCTTTGGTGACGTTCAACTTTTTCATGCGACTCAATCCATTGATGCACTATGGTGACCATTCGCTAAAGAGTCAATTCACAAAAATTTCAGCAAAATGGAATTGCTGAAACAGGCCAACGTGAAAAGCACAGAAATTTCACTGAATGTTGTGCTTTGTAAATAAACCCTCTAGTATGGCTGTACAAAACCTCAACATATTTACGAGACCCCATTTCAGACATGGCCACGTAATAGGGGCTCTGATTTACAGTACCAGGTGGAGCCAAGCATACCTTTGATTGGAGAGCTGCCTGTGCCCTCTTCCTGCCTGGTGCCTCTGTATCGCATAGGCAGCCAGTGCAGTGAGAGGGGGCGGAGCCAGTGTGCTGGCATTTGCTTCTCCGTGTGCAGAGTGACAGAGGCTGCAGCACACTGTGATCAGGACACGGGGCTGGCCTGTGGGCGGGGCCAAGTGCACTCATGAAGAGCAGACCATGTCAGAAGCGGCCTGCAGCCTGTCGGCTGGTTATCCTCTTGGCTGTGGGCCTATTTTCCTGTAGGGGCCTGGAGCGGCCGCTCCATCCGCCCCTACGTTAATCCAGCCCTGGGTAAACGAAATGAGGAGGGGGTAAATGAAATGATAAGGAGGGGGTAAATGAAATGAGAAGGGGTGGGTAAATGAAACGAGAAGGGGGTAAATGAAACGAGAAGGAGGGTAAATGAAATGAGAAGGGGGTAAATGAAATGAGAAGGGGGTAAATGAAATGAGGTGGGGGTAAATGAAATGAGAAGGAGGGTAAATGAAATGAGAAGAAGGGGGAATGGAATTAAAAGGGGGTAAATGAGATGAAAAGCAGTGGGTAAATTAAATTAAAAGCATTACAGTGCAAATTACTGAGAGTTATATTGCTGTACAGACAGCTCTGTGATGCGCTCATACACAGTGTACATTTCTGTGGGTTTTATTGCTGTGGAGCACTGTGATGCGCTCATACACACTGCAAAATTTCTGTGGGTTTCATTGCTGTGGAGCTCTGTGGTACATTCATACACACTGCATATTACTGAGTTTTACTGCTGTGGAGCTCTGTGCTACGCACATACACATCGCACTTTACTTTGAGTTTTATTGCTGTGCAGCTCTGCACATTTCTGTGGATTTTATTGTTCAACCAATTAGACCAACCTAAGTTAACCAATTAGAGCGGCTGTGATCCAGTATACTTGACATGCATGGCTGATCTTTTTAAAAATGATTGAATTTAAACATTTCATAATTTTATTTGATTATCTCTTAAAATAATAGATACAACATTTGAAATGATATACAAAATGTACAACTAGACACTTGGTATCCACTTTTAATACAGAGAGGAAGAGGCGGAGTTCTAAGGAAAATGTGGAGCATAAATAGGGTGGGACTTTAACAAGAAGGGGTGTGGCCTTAACAGGAAGGGGTGTGTCAAATTTAAATTAGGGGGTGCCCGAGTTTAGTCAGGCCTAGGGCAGCACAAAACCTAAATAGACCACTGCCTGTCCTTAAACTTCATCTAGGGACTGGAAAAAGGCACGAAAAGCCTGGTGGGGAGAGCACGGGGGTCTGACAAGGAAGCAACATTAATAGATGTGAGTCGGGCTACTGAGATCTGTTACAACAAACATGAAGACTAATTTTGGCCAGGGTTTGTGACTAAGTGGCTACTACAAAAGACTAGAATACCCCATTTTGGATACCCTGAGTTTTCTACTTTTGAAACTGGTATGCCACCCATGATGGGGTAATTTTCATACCTGGGCTGCAATTCCCTCTCAATCTGGCAAATTTAAATTTGTAAAGCCTGAATTTGGCAAACCCTGTGTTTGACTCTGTAAGTTTTCAAAACATCCAAAACCCTCTACATGGGGGTACTGTCATAGGTTATTCCTTACCCCCCATGTGCCCCCCACCAGGGATCAGCATCCAGCTTCCGACCCCCAAATCTTTGGACCGCTGTATCTCTGGCCCCTTGCGATGTATGTGGACAATTGAGGTGTCATTGGAAAGGGTATAGTCTGGCCTTTCTAATGATTCCCATCATGACCATATTCAGTGTAAATACAAAATCATAAATAATAAAATAAGGACATAACATTTTTTTCATTGGGCAGAAATGGCTCAGCAGTTACAGGGATAATGGTCAGACTATATATTACATTGTGTATTACTTTCTTTTTTGTCTTGGTTTAGTTATATATTAAGGGTTAATGGGCAGGCTTCATCCCTCACAGTATACATTTTATTTTTTCGTTTATTAATGGCATTTTAGGGGTTAATGGGTAGGCTACATTCCTCACAGTGTATATTTCACCTTTTCTCTTGATTAATGGCATTTTAGGAGTTAATGGAAAGGCTACATGACCCACAGTGTATTCATTTCATGTTTTCCCTTGATTAATGGCATTTCAGGGGTTAATGGGTAGGCTACATGCCTCACAGTATATTCATTTCATGTTTTCCCTTTATTAATGGCATTTTAGGTGTTAATGGGTAGGCTAAATGCCGCACTGTTTATTATTTTTTGTATTTGTATTTCTCTGGTTTTATGGCATTTTAGGGGTTATCATGGAAGTTATTCATCTTTAGATCCTTTGCTTTTTGTCACATTTCGGGAAATCAATTTAGCCGAAAATATGGTGAATTCCCTATTTAGCAAACAGTCACCGCTATTTGCAAAAATTGGAGTCGCTGAAGCAGTTATCATACATCGGCAAAAACTGCCGAATTGTGACAAATAAAATATTGAATTGATGTATCATTGCTTCACATTACTCTGGGATTTTGGAATCTTATTTATATATACTTAGTTTTTTTCGGTGGTATTATTTAGTAGCGAAAATTATTAGTGCTCCCCCCCCTGTTTTGACTGGTATCTTATGTGCCCCACCTATATATTGTTTCTAGAGTCGCCACTGGGTACCTTTGAACTCATGAGACATTGCTGACCACAAATTTGCACGTTTTAGGTCAGTGAAAAGTCAAGTGAGCATGATATCATCAGCAAAAGTGCAGTTTTTGTGTGATAAATGCAAAACACAAACTTAGGGCCATATTACAAAGTTGGTGCTAACTTAACCAGAGCTGTTGTTAACTTAACAGCTCCATAGGCTATAATGGCTCTGGTAAGTTTACAACAGCTCTGGTTAAGTTAGTACCAGCTATGTAATAACAACTCCATAGACTATGGGCTCTAAGTTTAAAACAGCTCTGGTTAAGTTAGCACCAACTTTGTAATATTGCCCTTAGTTTGTCCAGGGTTTGTAACCTAAGTGGCTACTATAAAAGACTAGACATACCCCACTTCGAATACCCTGGGTTGTCTACTTTGAAAATGGTATGCTATGATGGGATGTGTTTCATACCTGGGATGCTATACCCTCTAAATGTCAACATAGGGCCAGCAAACCAATCTGGAAAATTTCAATTTGTAAATCCTGAAATGGGCAAACTCTATATTTGGCCCTGTAACTTTCCAAAAAAATTGAAAAACCTCTACATAGGGGAACTCGTGAGACATTGCTGAACAAAATACATGTATTTTATTACAGTAAAACCTAAGCATACTATGTCAAAATACTTAAAATACAATGCAGAACTTTGAAAATAACAAAATTTCCTATTTCCTCACAGTTTCGATTTTTTTATCTTATTAAAATATATTATATATATAAATCTTTGATGGAAAATGGAAGCCCTATTTCACCTGAACAAAATGATATATTATAATAATATGAAAGAGGTAAATTATGGTTGAACAGACTTACAGGTGTATCTCAATAAATTAGAAAATCATGGAAAAGTTCATTTATTTCAGTAATTCAACTAAAATTGTGAAACTTGTTTATTAAATAAATTCAATGCTCACAGACTGAAGTAGTTTAAGTCTTTGGTTCTTTTAATTGTGATGATTTGGCTCACATTTAACAAAAACTCACCAATTCACTCTCAACAAATTAGAATATGTTGACATGCCAATCAGCTAATCAACTCCAAACACCTGCAAAGGTTTCCTGAGCCGTCAAAATGGTCTCTCAGTTTGGTTCACTAGGCTACACAATCATGAGAAAGACGGCTGATCTGACAGTTGTCCAGAAGACAATCATTGACGCCCTTCATAGGGAGGGTAAGCCACAAACATTCATTACCAAAGAAGCTGACTGTTCACAGAGTGCTGTATCCAAGCATGTTAACAGAAAGTTGAGTGGAAGGAAAAAGTGTGGAAGAAAAAGATGCACAACCAACCGAGAGAGAACCGCAGCCTTGAGAGACTTGTCAATCAAAATCGATTCAATAATTTGGGTGAACTTCACAAGGAATGGACTGAGGCTGGGGTCAAGGCATCAAGAGCCACCACACACAGACGTGTCAAAGAATTTGGTTACAGTCGTCCTATTCCTCTTGTTAAGCCACTCCTGAAACACAATCAATGTCAGAGGCGTCTTACCTGGGCTAAGGAGAAGAACTGGACTGTTGCCCAGTGGTCCAAACACCTCTTTTCAGATGAGAGCAAGTTTTGTATTTCATTTGAATATTTGTATTTCATAGTGAATTGGTGGGTTTTTGTTAAATGTGAGCCAAATCATCACAATTAACAATTCAGTCGGTGAGCATTGAATTTATTTAATACACAAGTTTCACAATTTGAGTTGAATTAATGAAATAAATGAACTTTTCCATCACATTCTAATTTATTGAGATGCAGCTGTACAGCTGAAATTCTATGTTTAGTTGTGTTCAGAACTTGTAACATTGCCTCTATCCTTAAGGGGTTAATAATTAACTTAATAATGTCAATATATATATATTTTTTGAGAAAGTATTTTACTAGGAAGGATACATTGAGATTTCTCTCGTTTTCAAGTATGTCCTGGGTGGCGAGTCTGTACCGTTATGTGTCTTGCCCAAGGACACTTACTGGAGAGGTGCTCTTGCTGGGATCGAAACCATGTCTCCACAGGCTCTCTCCACGCAGAGCAGTGATGTTACTTCTACTCCACCCAGCCGGTACCAAATATTGCATTGGTTAGCATAGCCATATCTGATTGAAACATTTCATCCATTTTTACAATGTTCAGCATCAATATTTTGTGGGACTGTATTAAGTCCTCAACTTGGCCTTCCCGAGGAATACTGTCTCTATTGCTAGTTTGACGTCCTTGTTCCTGACGCTATAAATGACAGGATTTGACATAGGTATCATCACTGCATAAATCAGGGTAGCGACGGTTCCATTCTCTGTGGAATATTTGGATTTAGGGCTCAAATAAACATAAATGGCTGTTCCAAAAAACAAAGCTACCGACGTGATATGAGAAACACACGTTGAAAAAGCTTTTTTACGTCCTTCTAAAATATTTATCTTTAAAATGGCCAAGAAAATGGAAAAATAGGACACAAAGATGACCAACACTGCGGGCATTATAATTGATGATGTAAAAATGAACAGAATAATTTCGTTGACTGTCGTATCTGTACAAGAGATCTTCAGTAAAGGAGGAAAGTCACATGCAAAATGATGGAGGACGTTCGAAGAACAAAATGAAAGACTAAATGTGCAACATGTTTCAATAACTGAATGGAGGAAACCTACAGTATAAACTGCACAAAGGAGTCCGAGGCATGTCTTCTGCTGCATGACCATGTTGTAGTTTAATGGGTTACAGATTGCGACATAGCGATCATAGGCCATTACAGCTAAAAGGCAACACTCGCTACTTCCAAGGACACAGAATATAAAGAGTTGAATGGCGCAGCCAACATACGAAATGGTCTTCTTCTCAGAGAGAATGTTAACTATCATTTGTGGAGCAATATCTGAAGAATAGCAGAGATCTAAGAAGGAAAGGCTGCAGATAAAGAAGTACATTGGGGTGTGCATTTGGGAATTATGATAAACGAGAAAAATGATTCCTGCATTTCCGAAAATGGTAAAGAGATAAATAAATAGAAACAGTAAGAATAAGGCTACTTCTAGATTCATCCTTATAGAGAATCCCAAAAGTATAAATTCCTGTACTCTGGAGTTGTTGGTGTACTTTGACAATTCCATGACTGCTACCTGCAGAAAAAAAACAGAAAACACGTTGATCACAGAATGCATGTGCTGTAGATGACATCACTTATTAAAGGTAAACGGAGACAACAGCAACACATTAAAGTGAACTTTGCCACAGCTGCCCATGTGACTCATTTTAAATGGAATTAAACTTTGTTGATACATCACCGATACAAAGGATGGTCCCAGACAAGGAGACTATGAGAAGGTAGTGTAAACAATACGTTCCATCAATGATGATGTGCAAGTGAATGTTATGATGTACAATTATTTGGTCCCAATCTAAGGAGACCAACAATTAATTGGTGATAAATTAGAGCTTATATGCATACGGGAAGTATGCCGCTATGATTAATTCAAATGAGCACCTACGGTATAGATGAAAGAGAACTCTAATAAATTGTAATAGTATAATCTAACAACCACTCATTCAGACGTGTTGAACCTTAAGGGGAATTACTCCGTTAATATACATCACACGGTCAACATATTTTATAAATTCGGGGGGTAATCCCAGGGAATGAATGAAGTGAGGAAGGTTCTATGGGGTATAGTTGCGTCTCAGGAGGTAGAGACCCACATAAGGGTTGCTTATTAGTTTATTGTCCATAATTTAATAAATAATAACAATAAATTGAGAGATTTGACTGCCCTGAATATTATGCCATAATTTTGAGATAAAAAAAACCTTCAACTTGAGTTTGACATTTGTCAGCTCTGTTACGCTTGGTTAAATGTGATATGGCATATATAATTATTTTGCTATAGTAATGCTTTTTTAAGTTTTTTTCTAAATCTAAATGTATGCTATCAACGTAAATATGACTGTAATTCAACAAAAGAAGAATCCCAAATAATACACAACATAATTACTTTTTAATCGTCACTCTATGAAATTAACCCAAACAACCGTGTTTATTTAATTTAGTTGTTTACTCAAATGTTAAATAAGTGAGCAAGGAAGTGAGTCCTGGTCTAGCTACAATAGAAATTCTATTGATGAGTACTGTAGATACTTGAGTATACCGCTAGATTTTGGTGACAAAAATTTACCTTAAAATTGGAGGGGTCGCGTTATATTCGAGACATCTGCATCGTGTGTAAAAAACAAGTCTCCCAAGTCTCCCAGAAGTTATGGTAGTCTCGCTGAAGTGAATGTGGGCTCCCTGATGTTTGCAAACACTTCAGGAACTCCCGGATTCAGGAGAGATGGGATCCATCACGGCCAGAGGGCACGGTGGGTTTAAGCCAAACTTTCACCTCGCTCACCTCCGCCGGCCATCTAATCGCTAGTAAAGAAGACCGGTGGCTTCATACTTAGTAACAACTGCAATCATTCTGGAGCAGAACACCCTAGCCTGAGGGGTAGCCTGACTGTGATAAGAGAACCTGGAAGGATTTTAATTGTTTACCGGTACAGTAAAATTTTGTTCCTCGTGTTATATTCGAGTCTTGTGTATTCTCTCTTTTCCATAATTAATCTCTATCCATCGTGTTATATTCGGGTCGCGCTATACTCAAGTATCTACGGTAATTTATATAAATACTATGTGGTTATTGGATTTCTGTTTTTAAAGGAAGACAATTCAATATGTACATAGACTAGATATGGGGCTATATTACGAAGTTAGTGCTAACTTAGCCAGAGCAGATGTAAACTTACAGGGTTATCCAAAGAGATTCGAAAAGTCACTGCACGTTCGGTGACTTTTCGCTCTCTTCAATTCGGTTCCTTTTGCCGATTGCATTTCGGTGACCCTGCAGTGTATTCAGCAAGCACCACAAGGCCCCCGAATTGCAGGGAAAAGCTGCCGTAAACCCACTGAAAACTAACCGCAAAACCCACCGAATGCACGCCGAAAACAAGCAAAAACATCTGGATTAACCTTCGAAAAACCCGAGCAGGAGCCGATCACACGCAGGGAAGCAGCCGAACAGGAGCTGAATCACACAGAGCCGAAGCAGCTGAGACGCAGAGGAGGCAGTGAATAAATTAGCAAAACCGTTTGTATGAATCTGGGAAAATGAAACGCTGTTTGCAAAGAAACTACTGAGCGAAAATGTCTGAAATTTGCATATGAGGTCCAGGGAATGATAATAAAGAGGGCTGTTACAGAAAAAAGAAGTAAACTTAAAAAAATTCCAAAAAAAATCGGACTTTTAAAAAAAAAAAAAAAATTCCGAAAAATGCTTAAAGTATCCTAAAAAATCTATAAATAAAGAGACTTTTTGCTGCAGAATTTTATAATGAACGGTTTATTAGATATTGAATTAAAACGGGAATATTTTTAACATTGAAGTCTATGGGATTCTCCTGAATAAATTTGCCGAATTAAACCACCGAATGGCAGGGCATTAGGGGAACCTTAAACTGCTGGTTTGTGTTCTCTGAATAGCCGAAGCAGTGCTTTTTCATGGGGTTTTCACTGCCCTCGAACAGGCACCGAACAGGCACCGTATGTGCAGGCAATTCGCCAGGATTTGGCAAATTACCTGCTCTCTGGATAGCCGAATGGCCAGGAAAGGTAACCGAACGCTGATTTTCAGCGTTCGGTTACCTTTCTCAAGCAATTCGGATCTCTTTGGATAACCCTGTCAGTAACTCCATTGACTATAATGGCTCTGGTAAGTTTACATCAGCCCTTGTTAAGTTACCACCAGCTTTGTAATACTGCCCACAGATTTCACAGACTGATACATGTGACAGTGTAAATATATATAAACGGAAGGCAGGCACTCATGGGTAGTCAGAATTTTGACTTTATTTCAATCAATGTTTAGTTCCCAATGCGGACCAACTCGTTGATATGTGTCTGCCTTCCATGCCATGTATTTGTTAGGTTGACGACTTACCGAGTCATAAGCAAACCTTATAGATTTATTCTTTGGTTGGCAAAGAGGTACAGTTAATTACACAAGATACATGTGGAATATAATAGACAAATAGGAATAGAGACATGCAGACACAGAAAGAGGTGAATATATTTACAAAGATATATAAAGGACAAAATAATTGAATCTGTAGCTTGGAAATCCAGTCATAAAATGTGCAGTTACTTTCCGAAACCCTTGCAGTACCTGATCCGCCGACAGGACTTCTTCAACGCTACTGTATGTCTACAATATATACTGTATTTAGTATGATGGAGGTTTTCAGAATGTTTATAAATATGCAATAATTTTATCAAACCTTGAGCTGTTTATGGTCATTCTATTTTTTTTCTTTTTAAGGACCCTATACTCACATCTACATCAACGGGTTAAAAATCTGGTGACATGAATGAAAGGTGCTTGTCATCTGAACATTGTCTAAATAGATGCCACTTGAATTTCAATCTGCTTTTAAGAGCAGTAGCCCCACTAGGTTTACTGTAGTTATTATATCGAAATACTCTCTGTGGTATAATTAACAAAAATGAAAATAATTAACAGAAGGTGCAGATGCAGAAAACAATTCCCCAGACAGAGCATGAAGAATTATTAATGAGAAAACAAACACTCTCAAGCGTGACTCTGTTACTTATTATCTTCAGACAGAACAAGACAAACTGGGGGGCTTATTCTGGCCAAGCCAGTAAAAGGGGCAATAAATCCAAAAATCAGCAGGAGCAGCTAAGCGTTAGTGGCTCCCTATTACCTGCTTAATTACAAGCCAGCTGCTTTGTTAGCGGCTCGGTGTTATATGGAGGCAAAAATGAATATGAGCATGCATGGCCTTTGGTATGTTTTCCTGAAGTCCACAGGACTCCATGAAGACTTGCCACTCCATGAAGATTGTGTAGAACCAATGGAAGGACACTGAATAATAGACATGTGCATTCGTTTTAGTACTAAAACGATTTAGTCCGAATTTTGGGATAATTTAGTTTTCATATGACTCAAGAGAAACGAAACTGCTCAGTACAAAAAACGAAAGAAACTAAAATAAAATGCACTACATTTTAGTTTCAGTCCTTTTTGTGATATTACATTGATGAGTGAAGGAGACCAGCAATGAAGAGCGCAACATCGCAACATCCGAAGTTCTGCACCCTCCACATGCCAATGCAGTAGGATGTTCTATACAGAGAGGGGCATTAATTAATGCAGGAGGATGTTCTATACAGAGAGGGACATTAATTAATTCAGGAGAATGTTCTATGTATTATACAGAGAGGGGTATTAATTAATGCAGGTGGATGTTGTATACATTATACAGAGAGGGGTATTAATTAATGCAGGAGGATGTTCTAAACATTATACAGAGAGGAGCCTTTTTTTTTTTAGCCCTTTAAATCCAGTGGCTGTGAGCGCTGAGATTGGCTGCTTGTTAAATTATCTCTCAGTGCAATCAGGGTTATTCAGAGAGCGGTGAAAAGCAGGAGAATGACTGGAGAATGAAAAATTCTAGGTCAAGATAGCCAAACCAGAAAAATTCTCCCTTTCATCTCACTTTCCAAATCGGCTATTTTGACCTAGAATTTTTCATTCTCCAGTCATTCTCCTGCTTTTCACGCTCTCTGAATAACCGTGAATGTATCAGGCTCAGTTGTTACAGTAACTGACTGTAACAGCACTCAGAGTTTCAGTAAAACAAGGAAATAATATTGTTCTAACCGCTTATATATAAAAATATTATTTACTAGTTTTATTGAAACTCTGAGCGCTGTGATGAGCAGCAGTCAGTTACTGTAACAGCTTTGCCTGACACGGGGCAGTATTACAATGTTGGTGCTAACTTAACCAGAGCTGTTGTAAACTGAAAACCTCCATAGGCTATAATGGCTCTGGGAAGTTTACAACAGCTCTGGTTATGTTAGCACCAACTATGTAATATGGCCCACATTGTGCTGAGAGTGAGAGATACTGTAACAAGCAGCGATCTCAGCCCTCTGAGGAGCCACTACAATAGTAATTGTATCCACTGGTTTTCGGCTGAATGAAATTAGTTTTCATACTAAAGAACTGAAAACGAATTTCTTTAGCAACTAAATAAAGTGCATTTTAGTACTAATCTTTTAGTTCAAAACGAAATTTTGTGCTGTGCACATGTCTACTGAATAACTGTTTGATAGAAACATAGAAACATAGAAAAATGTCAGCAGATAAGAACCTTTCGGCCCATCTAGTCTGCCCAATTACATGGATACTTTACCTGGATTTATCTTTTGTTTAGGATAGCCTTATGCCTATCCCATGCTTGCTTAAATTCAATTACTGTTTTGGCCTCTACCACTTCTACTGGAAGGCTGTTCCATGTATCCACCACCCTCTCAGTAAAATAATTCTTCCTGATGTTACGTTTAAACCTTTGCCCCTCTAATCTAAGACTATCAGGGTTATCCAAAGAGATCCAAATTGCTTGAGAAAGGTAACCGAACACTGAAAATCAGCGTTCGGTTGCCTTTCCTGGCCATTCGGCTATCCAGAGAGCAGGCAATTCGCCAAATCCTGGTGAATTGCCTGCACATACGGTGCCTGTTCGGTTCCTGTTCGAGGGCAGTGAAATCCCCATGAGAATGCACTGCTTCGGCTATTCAGAGAACACAAACCAGCAGTGAAAGGTTCCCCTAATGCTCTGCCATTCGGTGGTTTAATTCGGCAAATTTATTCAGGAGAATCCCATAGACTTCAATGTTAAAAATATTCCCGTTTTAATTCAACATCTAATAAACCGTTCATTATAAAATTCTGCAGTAAAGAGTCTCTTTATTCATTGATTTTTTAGGATACTTTAAGCATTTTTCATATTTTTTTTTTTTTTTTTTTTTAAAAAGTCCAATTTTTTTTTTTTTTTTTTCAGTTTACTTATATTTTTTGTAACAGCCCTCTTTATTATCATTCCCTGGACCTCCTGTGAAAATTTCAGACATTTTCGCTCAGTAGTTTCTTTGCAAACAGCGTTTCATTTTCACAGATTCATACAAATGGTTTTTCTAATTTATTCACTGCCTCCTCTACGTCACAGCTGCTTCGGCTCTGTGTGATTCGGCTCCTGTTCGGCTCCTGTTCGGCTTTTTCGAAGGTTAATCCAGATGTTTTTGCTTGTTTTCAGCATGCATTCGGTTAGTTTTCGTCAGGTTTGCGGCAGCTTTTCCCTGCAATTCGGGGACCCTGTGCTGTTTGCTGAATACACCGCAGGGTCACCGAAATGCAATCGGCAAAAGGAACCGAATTGAAGAGAACGAAAAGTCACCGAACGTGCGGTGACTTTTCGAATCTCTTTGGATAACCCTGCTTGTCTTCTTATTTTACTACTTTGTTTCCTTTTAAATATACTCCCTTCCTCTACCTTGTGGATTCCCTTTACGTATTTAAATGTTTCTATCATATCTCCTCTGTCTCGTCTTTTTTCCAAGCTGTACATGTTAAGATCATTAAGCCTTTCCTGGTAACTTTTCTCCTTCAAGCCGTACACCATTTTAGTAGCCCTTCTCTGAACTCTCTCTAAGATGTCTATATCCTTCTGGAGATACGGTCTCCAGTACTGCACACAGTACTCCAAGTGAGGTCTCACCAGTGCTCTGTACAGTGGCATGAGCACTTCCCTTTTCCTACTGCTAATACCTCTCCCTACACAACCAAGCATTCTGCTAGCATTTCCTGCTGCTCTATTACATTGACTACTTACCCTTAGATCCTCTGAAATAATAACCCCTAAATCCCTTTCCTCAGATGTTGAGGTTAGGACTGTATCAAATATTCTATATTCAGCCATTGGGTTTTTACGTCCCAGGTGCATTATCTTGCACTTATCCACATTAAAACTCAATTGCCACAACTCCGACCATTTTTTTAGTTTACCTAAATCATTTGTCATTTGGCTGATCCCTCCAGGAACGTCAACCCTGTGGCAAATCTTTGTGTCATCAGCAAAAAGACATACTTTTCCATTAATACCTTCTGCAATATCACTAATAAAAATATTAAAGAGAATGGGTCCAAGTACTGACCCCTGAGGTACCCCACTGGTAACAAGACCTTGCGCCGAATAAACTCCATTTACCACAACCCTCTGTTGTCTGTCACTCAGCCACTGCCTAATCCATTCAACAATATTGGAATCCAAGATCAAAGATTGGAATTTATTGATAAGCCTTCTATGCGGAACAGTATCAAAAGCCTTACTGAAATCTAAATAAGCAATGTCTACTGCACCACCTGTGTCTATTATTTTTGTTACCCAATCAAAAAAATCAATAAGATTAGTTTGGCATGATCTCCCTGAGGTAAACCCATGTTGTTTCTGATCCTGTAATCTATGTGTTTTTAGATGTTCAACAATCCTTTCCTTTAACATGGTTTCCATTACTTTCCCCACTACTGACGTAAGACTAACTGGCCTATAGTTCCCCGATTCCTCCCTACTACCCTTCTTGTAAATGGGCACAACATTTGCTAATTTCCAGTCTTCTGGGACGACTCCCATTAACAAGGATTGGTTAAATAAATCTGTTAACGGTTTTGCCATTACATCACTGAGCTCTTTTAATAATTTAGGGTGGATCCCATCAGGCCCCATTGACTTATTTGTCTTTACTTTAGACAGCTGCTGTAGAACCTCCTCCTCTGTAAACTCATATGTAAATGTCTCTTTAGTGTTCTCTCCTAACTGAGGTCCCTTTCCTTCCTTTTCTTCTGCAAAGACTGAACAAAAATATTCATTGAGGCAGTCAGCGAGACTTTTATCCTCTTCTACGTACCTTCCTTCCTTTGTTTTTAATCTAACTAATCCTTGTTTTACTTTTCTTTTCTCGTTTATGTATCTAAAAAATGTTTTGTCCCCCTTTTTTACTGACTGAGCTATTTTCTCTTCTGCGTGTGCTTTGGAAGCTCTTATAAATTGCTTTGCCTCTTTCTGCCTAATTTTATAGGTTTGCCTATCTTCTTCACTCTGAGGTTTTTTATAATTATTGAATGCTATCTTTTTGTTCTTCACTATTTTGGCCACTTCTGTAGAGTACCACAGTGGTTTCTTCCATTTTTTGTTTTTGCTAACAAGCCGAATGCAATTTCCTGTGGCCTTCAATAATGCTTCCTTTAAATAATCCCATTTCTCCTGGACTCCCTTTAAACTCCTCCAGTCTGATAATGACTCCTTCACACAAAATCTCATTTTAGAAAAATCTGTTTTTTTAAAGCCTAAAACTTTTGTTTTTGTGTGGTGCGGCTCCATCCCTGTTCTTATATTAAACCACACTGACTGGTGATCACTAGATCCCAAATTTTCACCTACAACAACGTCTGATACCAAACCTCCATTTGTGAGTATTAAATCCAATATGGCCTCTTTACGGGTCGGCTCCTCAACTACTTGTGTTAGAGATAATCCCAGTAAGGAGTTTAGAATATTTGTACTCCTGGTGCACCCAGCTATTTTGGTTTTCCAGTTCACATCAGGAAGATTAAAGTCCCCCATGATAATAACTTCCCCCTTCATTGCCATTTTGGCTATTTCCTCAACCAGCAGATTATCTAGCTCTTCTACTTGTCCAGGGGGTCTATAGATCACACCTACACGAGCTACTGTATGATTGCCAAATGTTAGCGTAACCCAAACTGACTCTATGTTCACCTCGCTCACTTTTATTTCGTTCGTTTTTATGTGGTTTTTCACATACAGGGCCACTCCTCCTCCTTTCCTACCTTCTCTGTCTTTTCTATATAAAGAGTACCCCGGTATTGTTATGTCCCAGTTATTTTTCTCACTGAACCATGTCTCAGTAACCGCCACTAAATCTACTTTTTCAGCTGCCATCATTGCCTCCAGTTCATTGATTTTATTGACTAAACTGCGAGCATTTATAGACACGACTCTGAGCTTGTCATTTTTTACCTCGCATGTTGCTTGCACCCTCCGATTTAGTTTTGGGGGACAATCGGGCAGATTGTTTTTTACCCTTTTGTCCCCCCCTCCTAGTTTAAATATTCCTTTGTGAAACCTTTGAACTTCTCACTGAGAACATATGTTCCCCTATGAGTAAGATGCAATCCATCTTTTTTATACAGGAGTTATAACAGTAATAAAAGATGGGATGCAGATGGTAAATAAAAAAAGGGGGGGTTTATTAGTTTACAAGTTTAAAAAAAGACAAAAAAAACCAAGACTTGTAAACTAATAAACCCCCCTTTTTTTATTTACCATCTGCATCCCATCTTTTATTACTGTTACCATTTATCCTGCCTTTCTCCATACAAGAAGACTGTTTGCTGCTGAATAAGACTGTCTGCTGCTGAAAGAGGTGCAGGTACCCACCATAGCAGGACCATATGCCCACAAGTTGAGCCTGGATTTTAAGGCTCCAGCATTGGTGAGTTTGCCTTTGATCATTACTTACCTCCTTTAACCTTTGGCTGCAAATTGCGCTATGAGGATGTCTTTTCTTTATATTTGAAACGACTGAGCAATCAGTAAGAGGAAAGGCGATGGACACCCCAGGACACCCTAGAGTAACTCTAAAGAAGGGCAGAGGCCACCCGTGATTAGGCCCAAGGCACTCCACACCAGAGCCGGTACAAGAGGCTCTACTCACTGTAAGTGTCCCCTTGTCATTGGGCACTTAACCCTGTACCAATCAATATTGCACCATTTTTCTTTTCTCTTCTTGTTCCCCTCTACCCCTCTCCCCCTTCTTCCCATTTTTGGGAAACTGGGAGCCTTTATAGGACCTAGGCGAGGACAATATTCCAGGACTTTACTCAAAACTTCTGGATTACCCCAACGGAGACCTTACTGGACCGTCTTTCACTTCAACATACGGTCCAAATTTACTTCTCTTTCCACAAACAAACTGGGAAACCAAGGACTTTTTAGAGACTCCCTTTATTTGCACTTTATATGCAATTGCACTTTATATGCACTTTTAAGTGATTTTTTTGCACTTTTTTGATTACACAAGGACAGTTATTCCATTTCATGGTTGCATGAGGACAGATATTGTTACTATCATATAGTACAGAACGCAATTGTCTCAACCTACATATTATCACCTCATCCAGCTTTTCTCTAGCACCTTAGTGGTCATTTCGACCGTGCACCCACTGGACCAATAGGAATATTGTATCCATTCAGATCGAATATATATAGACCCCAACATATATAGATCACTCTCAGAAGAGACTGTGCCACTAGGACCCCCTTTCTTTTCGCCTCATCCTTCACCTGCCCTGATGCTGCCACTAATCACTACAACACTACGCTTATCTCTGCTCTAGACACTCTTGCTCCTCTTCGACTCTGTAAGGCCCCACGCCACCAGCTTCAGCCCTGGCATACCCTCCAGACTCGCTACCTGCAAAGATGCTCCCGCACCACAGAGCGTGCCTGGAGGAAATCCCGCTCTGAAGCTGATTTTGTTCACTTCAAGTTTATTCTCCGGTCATACACCTCTGCCCTCCACTTGGCCAAACAATCCTTCTTCTCATCTCTTATATCTACGCTGTCCTCCAACCCTAAACTGCTCTGGTCCACCTTCAACACACTCCTCTACCCACCTGCACCTCCCCCCTCAGCTGCCTTCAGCGCTCAAGACCTGGCAGACTACTTCCTCAGTAAAACTCTAACTATCAGAAGCAACATCCCAACACAAGATAGTTATCTGCCACCTCCACTCCCACAGGTCCCCTCTGCCACCCTCTGCCGCTTCCTCCCAGCCACTGAGGAGGAAGTCAATTCCTTATTGTCCTCCTCACATCTCACCACGTGCCCGCTCGACCCCATTCCCTCACATATAATTCCTCCCCTCTCCTCCTCCCTCACCCCTGCTCTCACACACATCTTCAACCTATCTCTCTCCACTGGCTCCTTTCCATCCGCCTTCAAACACGCGCTAGTTACCCCTTTACTAAAGAAACCATCCCTAGACCCCAACTCTCCATCCAACTACCGCCCTGTATCCCTGCTTCAAAGCTCTTAGAAAAACTAGTCTTCAACCGCCTCTCCCTCTTCCTGTCCTCCAATTCCCTACTTGACCCCCTGCAATCTGGCTTCCGTCCCCTACACTCAACTGAAACTGCCCTCACCAAAGTCACCAACGACCTCCTAACTGCTAAAAAACACGGCCACTATTCTAGTCTCATCCTGCTTGACCTCTCGGCTGCTTTTGACACTGTTGACCACCCCCTCCTTCTACAGACCCTCAACTCTCTGGGTCTCGGTGACACTGCACTTGCTTGGGTTGACTCCTATTTATCCAACAGGTCCTTCTGTGTGTCCTTTGCTGGTAACTCCTCCTCTTCATTGCCTCTATCTGTTGGTGTACCTCAAGGCTCTGTCCTTGGTCCTCTGCTCTTTTCCATCTACACCTCCTCCCTGGGCAAAATCATCAACAGCTTTGGCTTTAATTACCACCTCTACGCTGATGACACTCAGATCTACCTCTCTACCCCTGATCTCTCTCCCCCTGTCCTTTCAAAAGTCAGTGACTGTTTATCTGGCATCTCCTCCTGGATGGCCTCCCACCACCTAAAGATCAACATGTCAAAGACTGAGCTCCTACTTATTCCTCCCTCCAATGCCTCCCCACCTCCTGACTTCTCTATCACGGTGGAGGGTATCACCATCTCCCCATCAAACCAAGTTCGCTGTCTTGGAGTTACACTTGACTCTGCTCTTTCCTTCATCCCCCTCATCCAGTCTCTTTCCTCCTCCTGCCGATACCAACTGCGTAATATTTCCAGAATTCGGCCATTTCTTACCGCTGTCACCACAAAACAACTCATACACGCCCTGGTAATCTCTCGACTCGACTATTGCAATAATCTCTTATCTGGCCTCCCTCTGTCCCGCCTCTCCCCCCTACAATCCATCCTGAATGCCTCCGCCAGGCTAATTCACCTCACCCGCCGCTCTGTCTCTGCCGCTCCCCTCTGCGAGTCCCTTCACTGGCTCCCCATCCACTGCAGAATTAAGTTCAAAATCCTTATCCTTACCTCCAAAACCCTCACTAACTCAGCGCCCCACTACCTGTCCTCACTAATCACCAAATACACCCCAGCCCGCTCCCTAAGGTCAAACAGTGACCTGCGCCTAGCATCTCCCCGCATCACCTCTTCCCATGATAGACAGCAGGATTTCTCACGCGCAGCCCCCACTCTCTGGAACGCTCTCCCTCGTACTGTCAGACTTTCCCCTAACTTCTCTTCCTTCAAACGCTCCCTTAAAACATTCCTATTTAGGGAAGCCTACCACCCAACTCACTGACACAACCATCAATCACTCTCACCTTACAGTCCTCTCCTCCTGTTTCCAACCCCAACCCTCCTAGATTGTGAGTTCAATGTATTGTAACCCTGTCTATACTGTGCTTATTGTACAGCGCTGCGGAATATGCTGGCGCTTTATAAATAAAGAATAATAATAATAATAATACAGTTCCTTTCTGCTCCAATTAGAGCTATCATGGGACACAAAGCCAAATCCTTGCTCCCGACACCATTCCCGAAGCCACAAATTGAATTCCCTATTGCGCATCTGCCTATCTTGAATGTTATGCACAGGCAAAACTTCAGAGAATGACACAGTGGACGCAATCTGCTGTATTTCACCTCCAAGAACACAAAAATCTTCCTTAATCTCAGAAACCTCATTGCTAGCCAAGTCATTTGTCCCTAGATGGACTAGAACGTCCACTTCCCCTTGTTGCTTTGCTTGTTTGACAATATTGAGAATACGTCTCTTGTCTCTACGAGCAGTAGCCCCAGGAAGACATCTCACCAAACCACTACTCTCCAGCTCAACACCTCTTATGATAGAATCACCCAGCAACAATTGCCTTCTATCAAGTCCCACCTTTTCATTTTTGTCCTTGGTTGCAGTGCTGCATACCTTAGGCATAGTGGATGGTGGTTCCTCAACTATGGTGTCTGAGCCTACATCCGTCTTACCACTACACTCTGAAAGTGCCTCAAAAGAATTAAGAAGAGCCACAGATTGCCTTCGATCCACAACTCTAAGTCTACCAGATCCTACAGTAGTCCATCTGCCGCTCCTAGGAGGCCTCTGTGGCAGTGGCTTTGTAACAGTCATAGCCTGAGTTTCTCTAACAGATAATTTACAAATCTCAGACTTCAAACAGGCAATTTCCTGCTGCAATAAAGAGAGCACACTCCAAACCTCCAAAAATTGGATCTAAAAACAAATGCATGACAGCTCTTACACTGGACCAAGCCTGCCATTATAAAATAATGGATTTAAAACCAGCAAATCTTACCTTAGTTGGGTTTCTACCTCCTGTCAAACCTCAGACTACCTCCAGAGTATCTTCAGAAGATCTCCTCTAAGTGTTCACTTTGAAGGCTTCACTTAGAAGGCTTGACAAGCTCAATTAGCAAGCTAATATATCCCCAACCTTTATATAGTCACCTAAGTACACCTCCCCCAGCAAGGAGTGGACAAGCTAAACCTGTAGCAAATACCACCCATTCGTGTCCTTCTTATTGCTGTGAGAGGTGAGAGATTAGTGGTATGCAGATTAAAAAAATAGAATCAAATACTGAAAAGTGTTGATATAAGGCTCTTTGAACACAAATTATACAGGATAGTGCTCTCCCCTTGATCCACAAAATGAATACAAGAGACGGCTAGAGAATCGTGTGAATTGTAGTTCAGAAACATCTGAGGGGCCTGAGTTCGACAGCCCTGTTCTATCGTACTGGTTTCAGCTAAACCTTATTTTATTTCCAGGGCCGGATATACATCTCAGCAGCCTATAGGCACAGAACAAATTTTTTTTTCGGGGAAAACTGAAAAAAATTACAGTTTAAAAAACTGAAAAAGAATTTCTCTCCGTTCTCACATAAAAAACGGGGCAGAATCTGTTGCCTTAAAATGAAGCAAAAATGGAGCAGAATGTTGGAGCTCGGGTTAACCCTAACACAAGCACATATTCTAACCTAACCGTAATTTCTAAGCCTAACCCTTATTTATAACCATAGCTATGGAAAATGATGCTCTGTTTTGGCCTGGAGTAACCAAAGTTTCAGGCATCGAAAACAATCGTGGCTGACAGTCTTATACAAGACGTGACTTTTTTAACCACTTCATTTTTTGATGCTGCTTTGTTTTCAGCATTTTTTCAACAGGATATCAAAATTTGCTTTGCTTTGAAACAAAAATGGGGGGGGGGTTGTTTGTTTGGTATTTGTTTACATTTTACATGGTCATGTTTGGTATCAGTAGAAAGGACAGACTACGACCTGTCCAATGACACCTAATGTGAACTTTGAAGCATAAAGTATGGAGATACAGGGGTCCAAAGCACCTCCACTCTCCTCACAGCAGAGCTTGTGCTTTAGATGAGCCAATGTGTAACAACACATTGCAGCATCGACTTCACATTTGCTCCTGGCGTGGGAAATGAGAAGATGAGTTAGCGCAGTGGCATTGTTTGATTTATAAGTAAAAGCACATAGAGAAAAAAAGTAAATTTTGCATTTAATTTTTTTATTTTTACACATTACATGGTGGTTATCGTTAGAAAGGTCAGACTCTGACCTTTCCACTGGCACCTCACTTGTCCTTGTGCGGTGTAAAAAGTAGAGCTCCAAAGTCCCACTGCATCTCCTCACTGCAGTGCCGCAGTCTACAGTAGGTTGTCAACGAAATATAGGCTTTATTGACATAGCACTGAAATTTCAGTGAAATATTTTCACTTTGGTGCATTTTGGCGCAGTTCAGCGATTCCATTTCGCTATTTCACTATTTAGCGAAGAGTGACCCTAGTGAGCCAAAGATGGAGTCACCGAATCCCCACGAAAAAAGTTTGAGAATTTTGCTGAAGAGCACCGAAGAGCGCCAAAGTGGCCTTGGCAAATTATACCGAACTGCAAAAAAAAAATAATAACGGAACTCTCCTATTCTCCTTATAGATTTTTAAACCAATAAAAATGTATTAAAA
Source organism: Leptobrachium leishanense (assembly GCA_009667805.1). Classification (NCBI taxonomy): domain Eukaryota; kingdom Metazoa; phylum Chordata; class Amphibia; order Anura; family Megophryidae; genus Leptobrachium; species Leptobrachium leishanense. Next base: position 70,228,714 of record CM019065.1, read on the forward strand.
TGTGTCTAAATAATAAAAAAGGTCCTTTAACCCTTTCGCTGCTGAGGCTTTGCCCGCCCCTGTGCTGAGGTCATTTTTACCGGTTTTGCTCATCATGTTTAAACGTGTTTTGAAGGCTTATTTTAGTATATGACCCAGACATATTATATATCGTTCTTTCCGTCAGACTCGGCAGATTCATAATATGTCATTATTATAAGTATACGTCATGACCTGTCTGTATATTATAACAAAAAATGCAATAAAATATGTATTTTCAATAATTTACTAGGTGTAAAGTGTTTTTTTTCACATTTTAACATGCGAGCAATTGCGGTTATATTTTGTATGGGGTGCGCTTGTTAAAAAAATTAGAGATGGGGTCTCGTTACATTTGTTTTTGGGGAAAATTACACTATTTTTAACAAACGCACCGCATACAAAAATCGTTAGTGCAGCATCATTGTTCACATTATAATTGAAATGGGAACAATATTGCTGCATTAACAAACCAAAAAAAGAAAAAAAAAGTGTTTATTTTTTTTTTATATTTTTTTTTTAAAATTTTGTTTTATTTTTATTTTTCATTTTTTTTTTTTTTACAACATTTTTCACAGTAGTGTTTGGTATCGTTGGAACGGCCATGCTCTGGCCGATCCAACCATACCAAAATTTAACCCCTAGCTGCCACGGATCGGGAGATAGGGAGTTCATTGGAACTCCCTATCTCCACTGTTGGTGGCAGTTAGGGGTTAAGTCCAGGACTGGCGTCATCGTGCTACGCACGATGACGCCAGTCCTCAGGGGGAGTTCCCGGAGGCTTGGCCGACATCCAAGATGTCGGCCAGCTCCGGGAAAGGATCGCGAACCGGCGCTTTTCAGCGCCAATTCGCGATACAGCTCCCCAGGGGTTAATGCCAGGCACCATTTGGAAGGGCAGGCTGTGCCCTTCCAAATGATGCCTGGGTTAACCCCCGCAGAGTCGCCAATCGGGAGGGAGAGAGGTCCAAAGGACCTCCCCCCCTCCCTTTCAGGCGCCTCCTCCGCACATGCGGGGGGGGCGCCTGAATTAGGTGTCATCGCGCTGCCGCGATGACACCTAATACCAGCGGCTGCGGCTCCGGATGCGCGGCTGACATCCAGGATGTCAGCCCGCACCGGAGGGGCCAGCGATCGGCCGGAACTCAGCCGAACGCTGACCCCAATGGGAGGACGCGCTCAGCGCGTCCTCCGCATACCAGCGGTAATGCGGAGGACGCGCTGAGCGCGTCCTCCGCATTGAAGTGGTTAAAAAAATAGTAAAAGGTCTGTTACAGAATTGGAAAAAAATACCTTTTATAAAAATTTGAAAACAAAAATTTCATTTAACAATTTAAAAACTACAAGAAGGTCTTCTAAAAAGTAAAAAATAAAAAGGCTTTTTGCTGAAAATGAAAAAAATAAATGGTGTTTTTACAAAAAAATTAACAGTTATATTACTTTCATTACATCTTACGGGATTTGTCTGTTTAAACATGTCGAACTGAAACACTGAAAATCAGGGCATTTCACTGACACTTCGGTGTTCTGTAAATAGACAAAACATTAATTCTCTGAGACGATGTTGTTGCCTCTGAAGACTGCCGAAGATTGCCGAACTGTGGCAAACTGCACCGTATTTCACCTGTATTTGGTGAATTGACGGCTTAGTGAATGGTCGAACTGCCCAGAAATTGCACAGAACGGTGAAATTTACTGGTCGGTGCAATTCGGTGGCAAGTTTGGAGGTTAGTAAATAACCTCTAATGTGTTGTACCATCACCTCCACACTTGTTGGCAAAACTTGGTTTGTTATCATCGAAAAAGGCCATAATCTGGCCATTCCAATGATACGTTATATGTCCATCTAGCTGTAGGGCTCCAGAGATACAGGGGTCTAAATGATTGTTTGTTTTTTAGCACTTTTTTTTTTTACAGAGCAAGTCACCCCCTTGTGGCAGGCGCCTGTAAGCACATGCCTATTATGCCTAATTATACATCTGGCCCTGTTTATATCAGTATACCTTGTACCTTCTTCTATGAACAAAAACTCAGCAGAGGCCAGGCAGGCCTATGGTTATAAAACGGAATATTCCCTGAATTTTGTAATATACCACTTCAGACAGGTTCATTGCCTTCAAACCCAAAACATGCATTTCTCATTGCTCATTATATCACCCATCTGACTACAAAGCTACCAGACTGTGTTTTGGCAAGTGTCGCTTAATATTTTAAAGACCTTCGGTATTTGATTTGGCAAGTATACAGACTTTACACAAAAAATAAAGGCCTTCTGTGCTAAACATAGATATCTTAAAAATAAGGAAATTAAAAACGGGGTATTTCCATGGCATATTTAGTTTTTGTATATTCTTCTATTGTTAACCCTTTCACTGCCAAGCACCTTTTGTTAAAAAAAAATATCATTACACTTATTGGAAAAAGGTAATGTATAATTAAACATAAATGTAGGTTTAAATAGCAAGCTTGCAAAAAGATTGCTATGCTGAGATTGTTAAAAGGTTCAAGTAATGTTAATTGGCTCATTTTGCGCTTTTACATTTCTTTGTTTTTCCTACACAGAAATATTGCTGGGATGAAATGTTCTAAACTGTAATTGGTGTCCCTTATCTTGCACATTTTAAAATTGGGTTTTGCTTTAGCAGCATATGCTGATGATACTCAGATCTACTTCTTCACCCCTGATCTCTCTCCTATGGTCAATTCTAAAGGCAGTGACTGTTTATCTGGCATGTCCTCCTGAAAGGCCTCTCACCACCTAAATATTAACATGTTGAAGACTGAGCTCCTAATTCCTCCCTTTAATGCCTCCCCACCTCCAGACTTCTCTATCACCGCCATTGGCATCACTATTTCTCCACCAAGCCAGGTTCGCTGTCGCTGAGTTACACTTGACTCCTCTCTGTCCTTCATCTCCCACATCCAATCTCTCTCTTCCTCCTGTCGCAACCAGTTGTCCTATATTTCCAAAATTCACCCATTCCTTACTGCTGATACCACCAAACAACTCATCCACGCCCTTGTAATCTCCCGATTTGTCTACTGTAATAATCTTCCAGCTGGCCTCCCTCTCTCCCACCTCTCCCCCCTACAGTCCATCCTAAATGCCTCTGCCAGGCTTATTCACCTCACCCGTCACACTGTCTCTGCTGCTCCTCTCTGTGAGTCCCTTCACTGGCTCCCCCATTCAATTAAATTCAAAATCCTTACCCTGACCTACAAAGCCCTCACTAACTCAGCTCCCCACTACCTGTCCTCACTAATCACCAAATACACGCCAGCCCGCTCCCTAAGATCAAACAGTGACCTGCGTCTAGCTTCTCCCCGCATCACCTCTTCCCATGATAGACTGCAGGATTTCTCACACACAGCCCCCATCCTCTGGAACGCTCTCCCTCGTACAGTCAGACTTTCCCCTAGTTTCCCTTCCTTCAAACGCTCCCTTAAGACATTCCTGTACTGGAAACCAACCACCCAACTCACTAATACACTTCCCCAACCAGTCCATCACTCTCACCTTGCAGTCCTCTCCTGTTTTTCACCCTCCAACCTTTCTAGATTGTAAATTTCCCCCAGGAATAGGGCCCTCATTTCCTCCTTTGTTGGTTTGTCAAATGTTGTTCGGTCTTAGTGCATTGTAACACTGTCTATACTGTTCCCATTTTTCAGCGCTGCAGAATATGTTAGCGCTATAGAAATAGTGTCAAACACAGTGAATGTGATGCCGATAGATAATAAAATGGTGAGATCTCCTGCTTATGGGAATTTGTAGTGATCACAATGAGATTAGCATTGCAGCTTCCACAAAATACCAATAGATTATAAAAATAATAACTGTATGATAATGCCTGTGTATGGTGATTACATAGCACTAACAACTTGTATATGTACTGTACCAATATTATCAATCATTATAATCCCCTGAATCTTATCTCTGTACAGTAGTGAGTGACCTGCAGCTCTCCCTGCATTCTGACCTCACCCTGGCTGTTATAAAGCAGCAGTAAAGTTTGTTGAACTTTTTGTTACATTCAAGGAGTGGTTCTGTGGTGCTGCCCCTTGTAGCTTCTTTAGAGTAATAAAGGGTGAAAGTAATGAGATATGACTTAAAATTGCATTTATATATGCTCATTTGTATTGAAACAAATGCAAAATCAAGTAATACATGTTTTGGTAGTGAAAGGGTTAGTGTCAAGGCCTTTGATTTGATTTATCAGTTGCAGTTTCCTCTGGGGGGGGGGGGCATGGATCATAAGATAGAAAAGTGTTAAAATAATGCATTTTTTCCCAAGCCTTTTTTGCAGTTTTCATAAAAAATATACATGCATGTCAAAGTTTTGTTACCGTTCATTAGTGAGATTAGCACATTATTGTATCCTCAAAGGTTTAAAGTGGTTATTCAGAGAGAGTCGATCTGGCCCCGAGATGTCATCAAACAGGAAATTTCCCCGTACGGTGACATTTCGGGGCCATTCGGCTATTCAGAGAGTAGGCAGGTCGCCAAACTTTGGCGAATTGCCTGCATGTACGGTGCTGTTCGACGGAAGTGAAATCCCCCATAGAGAAGCAATGGTTGATCTATTCAGAGACACCGAACAGCAGAGAAAAGTTACCGAAGTGACCTACTGTTCGGTGTTTTCATTCGGCAGGTTTATTCAGGTGAACCCTATAGGCTTCAATGTTAAAAATATTCCCGTTTTTATTAAATGTCTAATAAACCGTTTATTATTTTAATCTGCAGCAAAAAGTCTCTTTATTTATTGATTTTTTTTGGGATCTTTTAGGCATTTTTCAAGATTTTTTCGGCTAAATTTTTTTCAGACTTTTTTAAAATAGTGTCTTTTTTTTCTGTAACAGACCTTTTTATCATCATTCATTGGATCTTATATGTAAATGCCAGGCATTTTCGTTTAGTAGTTGTTCTGCAAACAGCATTTAAATTTTGACACTTTAAGGCTAGGGTCAGATGAGCGCATTTTGTACGGACGTACTTACTGACTGACAATAAGGTAGTGGCCAAACAGTCCGTTTTTTTCACTGACGTATTTTTTGACTGATGTAGCAGGGAAAATAAATTAAAATGAAAAAACATTCTGTCCGTCAAAAATGCTGGACGTATAAATGCAGTCCATCTGACCTCGTTTCATCACTCACATACAAAGCTACACGGACGTTGCGGACGTGGCGCACTCCGCACGTCCGTACTAGCAGTATTACGTTCTTGCCTAACCTGCGTCCATTTACAGCGTCCGTCAGCCCCCGCACTTCTGTGCGGACATACTTCGTGTGTGGGGCTCCATTTAACACAATTGTATGCTATCACGGACGTACTTATGTGCGGCAACACGGACGTTAACACTGCGCTCGTCTGACCCCAGCCTCAATCGTATTGTTTTGGGGGATGTTTTTTCCCCCATCCGGCAGCTTGTCGACTTTCTCCTACGGCTTTGCTCGGTGGCTTGTCAGCTGCCTTTGGCAGCCCTCCAGCGTGTTTGCGGCGGATGTTCGGCGGGTTTGCGCTGGGTTTGCAGCAGCGGCCGGTGGGTCTGTGGCGGGTTGGCATTTGCGGCCATTTTCCTTCACTTCGTGGACCCTGCAGTTCATGCTGAATTCACCGCAGGGTGGGGAACTTTGATTCCCCGAAGTGCAGGGAAGTGTGGGGAAAGAGAGAGCACCGAAATGTTGGTGACATTTTGGTGCTCTCTGAATAACCCCCTAAGTAAAAGTATATTAATTGTTCCTACTGTCATAGTGGAGCTAGAATTTGCTTTCAGTTGCGTAACGCTCATCCGAGTTGTTCTTTTACTCAGATCATTGCAGACTTCTATAAGGACGCCTTTGGTGCCATCTAGAGTACATATATATGAGTGTCAGAAGATAAACAGGGTGCTGGTTTGTTTAATGTCTACTTTTTTATAATTTAATCATTTCTCAAAGTATAAATAATTTTAAGTATTATGAATCAATTACAGACTAAACGTGGAAATTATTATGATATGTGAAGTAGAAACACGTTGGAGTTGCAGCACCAATCATTATATTTTAGGAGTTTTTCAAGCAAACTGGTTGAAATTGTTATTATTATTATTATTAGTCTTTATTTATAAAGCGCCAGCATATTCCGCAGCGCTGTACAATAGGCACAGTATAGACAGGGTTACAATACATTGAACAACATTTGACAAACAGTACAGGAGGCGATGAGGGCCCTATTCCCGTAGGAACTCACAATCTAGAAGGGTTGGGGTTGGAAACAGGAGGAGAGGACTGTAAGGTGAGAGTGATTGATGGTTGCGTCAGTGAGTTGGGTGGTAGGCTTCCCTAAATAGGAACGTTTTAAGGGAGCGTTTGAAGGAAGAGAAGTTAGGGGAAAGTCTGACAGTACGAGGGAGAGCGTTCCAGAGAGTGGGGGCTGCGCGTGAGAAATCCTGCAGTCTATCATGGGAAGAGGTGATGCGGGGAGAAGCTAGGTGCAAGTCTCTGTTTGACCTTAGGGAGCGGGCTGGGGTGTATTTGGTGATTAGTGAGGACAGGTAGTGGGGAGCTGAGTTAGTGAGGGTTTTGTAGGTAAGGATAAGGATTTTTAACTTAATTCTGCAGTGCATGGGGAGCCAGTGAAGGGACACGCAGAGGGGAGCGGCAGAGACAAAGCGACGGGTGAGGTGAATTAGCCTGGCGGAGGCATTCAGGATGGATTGTAGGGGGGGGAGAGGCGGGACAGAGGGAGGCCAGATAAGAGATTATTGCAATAGTCGAGTCGGGAGATTACCAGGGCGTGTATGAGTTGTTTTGTGGTGACAGCGGTAAGAAATGGCCGAATTCTGGAAATATTACGCAGTTGGTATCAGCAGGAGGAGGAAAGAGACTTGATGTGGGGGATGAAGGAAAGAGCAGAGTCAAGTGTAACTCCAAGACAGCGAACTTGGTTTGATGGGGAGATGGTGATACCCTCCACCGTGATAGAGAAGTCAGGAGGTGGGGAGGCATTGGAGGGAGGAATAAGTAGGAGTTCAGTCTTTGACATGTTGATCTTTAGGTGGTGGGAGGCCATCCAGGAGGAGATGCCAGATAAACAGTCACTGACTTTTGAAAGGACAGGGGGAGAGAGATCAGGGGTAGAGAGGTAGATCTGAGTGTCATCAGCGTAGAGGTGGTAATTAAAGCCAAAGCTGTTGATGATTTTGCCAAGGGAGGAGGTGTAGATGGAAAAGAGCAGAGGACCAAGGACAGAGCCTTGAGGTACACCAACAGATAGAGGCAATGAAGAGGAGGAGTTACCAGCAAAGGACACGCAGAAGGACCTGTTGGATAAATAGGTGTCAACCCAAGCGAGTGCAGTGTCACCGAGACCCAGAGAGTTGAGGGTCTGTAGAAGGAGGGGGTGGTCAACAGTGTTAAAAGCAGCCAAGAGGTCAAGCAGGATGAGAATAGAATAGTGGCCATGTTTTTTAGCAGTTAGGAGGTCGTTGGTGACTTTGGTGAGGGCAGTTTCAGTTGAGTGTAGGGGACGGAAGCCAGATTGCAGGGGGTCAAGTAGGGAATTGGAGGACAGTAAGAGGGAGAGGCGGTTGAAGACTAGTTTTTCTAAGAGCTTAGAGGTAAAGGGAAGCAGGGATACAGGGCGGTAGTTGGATAGAGAGTTGGGATCGAGGGATGGTTTCTTTAGTAAAGGGGTAACTAGCGCATGTTTGAAGGCGGATGGAAAGGAGCCAGTGGAGAGAGATAGGTTGAAGATGTGTGTGAGAGCAGGGGTGAGGGAGGAGGAGAGGGGAGCAATTAGATGTGAGGGAATGGGGTCGAGCGGGCACGTGGTGAGATGTGAGGAGGACAATAAGGAAATGACTTCCTCTTCAGTGGCTGGGAGGAAGCAGCAGAGGGTGGCAGAGGGGACCTCTGGGAGTGGAGGTGGCAGATAACTATCTTGTGTTGGGATGTTGCTTCTGATAGTTAGAGTTTTACTGAGGAAGTAGTCTGCCAGGTCTTGAGCACTGAAGGCAGCTGAGGGGGGAGGTGCAGGTGGGTAGAGGAGAGTGTTGAAGGTGGACCAGAGCCGTTTAGGGTTGGAGGACAGCGTAGATATAAGAGATGAGAAGAAGGATTGTTTGGCCAAGTGAAGGGGAGAGGTGTATGACCGGAGAATAAACTTGAAGTGAACAAAATCGGCTTCAGAGCGGGATTTCCTCCAGGCACGCTCTGCAGTGCGGGAGCATCTTTGCAGGTAGCGAGTCTGGAGGGTGTGCCAGGGCTGAAGTTGGCGGCGTGGGGCCTTACAGACTCGAAGAGGAGCAAGAGTGTCTAGAGCAGAGATAAGAGTAGTGTTGTAGTGATTAGTGGCAGCATCAGGGCAGGTGAAGGATGAGGTGTGAGGGAGGTGGTGAAGTAGATTGGAGAATTGATGGGGGTCCACAGCATGTAGATTTCTGTGAGTGTGTGTGCGGGGTGGGGGAGCAGGGTGTTTAGGAAGTCCAGATAGGTTGAAAGAGAGAAGGTGGTGGTCAGAGATGGGGAAAGGGCGACAGTTGAACTCAGAAATGGAGCAGAGGTTGGAAAAGACAAGGTCAATAGCGTGACCATCGCAGTGGGTAGGGAGGAGGGAGGATTGTGTGAGTCCAAGGGAGCACGTGAGTGAAAGACGTTTGGAGGCAGCAGGGGCGGAAGGATCAATGGGAATGTTGAAGTCCCCGAGAATTAGGCATGGGAGATTAGAAGACAGGAAGTGAGAAAGCCATGTAGCAAAGTGGTCAAAGAACTGGGGACTGCCACCCTGAGAGCCAGAGGAGAGAACAGGCGGATGCAGTGTGTCTCGAAGGAGGAGAAGGAGAGGGATGGGGGTGGATGGAGATGCTGGTAGGTGCAGGTGGGAGAGAGCAGGATTCCGACCCCACCACCATTTCTCTCACCCGGTCTGGGGGTATGGCTCAAGTGTAGACCGCCATGTGAGAGAGCAGCAACGGAGGCCGTGTCAGAGGGAGTTAGCCAGGTTTCAGTTAAAGCTAGGAGGTTGAAGGAGTTTGAAAGGAAGAGGTCATGGATGGCTGTGAGTTTGTTGCACACAGAACGAGCGTTCCAGAGGGTGCAGGAGAAAGACAGGCGCTGAGGGTTTATGGGAATGAGGTTGCTGGGCTTGCAGGGAGGTGATTTATAGACATGTGCACAGCACAAAATTTCGTTTTGAACTAATGCATTAGTCCTAAAATGCAATTTATTTAGTTACTAAAGAAATTCGTTTTCAGTTCTTTAGTATGAAAACTAATTTCATTCATGCGAAAACCAATGGATACAATTACTATTGTATGCGGCTCCTCAGAGGGCTGAGATCGCTGCTTGTTACAGTATCTCTCACTCTCAGCACAATGTGGGCCATATTACATAGTCGGTGCTAACTTAACCAGAGCTGTTTAAACTTCCCAGAGCCATTATAGCCTATGGAGGTTTTCAGTTTACAACAGCTCTGGTTAAGTTATTACCAACATTGTAATACTGCCCCTTGTCAGGCAAAGCTTTTACAGTAACCTACTGCTGCTCATCACAGCGCTCAGAGTTTCAGTAAAACTTGTAAATAATATTTTTATATATAAGAGGTTAGAACAATATTATTTCCTTGTTTTACTGAAACTCTGAGCGCTGTTACAGTCAGTTACTGTAACAACTGAGCCTGATACATTGTACTGAGAGATAATGTAACAAGCAGCCGATCTCAGCGCTCACAGCCACTGGATTTAAGGGCTGAAAAAAAGGATCCTCTCTGTATAATGTTTAGAACATCTTCCTGCATTAATTAATACCCCTCTCTGTATAATGTATACAACATCCACCTGCATTAATACCCCTCTCTGTATATATATAGAACATCCTCCTGAATTAATTAATGTCCCTCTCTGTATAGAACATCCTCCTCAATTTATACCTTTCTCTGTATAATGTATATAACATCCTCCTGCATTAATACCCCTCTCTGTATAATGTATAGAACATCCTCCTGCATTATTAGTGCCCATCGCTGTATAGAACATCCTACTGCATTGGGATGTGGGGGTGCAGAACTTCGGATGTGCGATGTTGTGCTCTTCATTGCTGGTCTCCTTCACTCATCAATGTAATATCACAAAAAGGACTGAAACTAAAATGTAGTGCTTTTTATTTTAGTTTCTTTCGTTTTTTGTACTGAGCAGTTTCGTTTCTCTTGAGTCATACTAAAACTAAATTATCCCAAAATTCTGACTAAATCGTTTTAGTACTAAAACGAATGCACATGTCTAGTGATTTATGTGCGATGGAGATAGGATGAGAGGGAAGTATTGGATGTGTTGTGGGGCCAGGGTTAGGGGATATATCACCTGCATAGAGTAACAGCAGGAGGGTGAGAAAGAGAAGGTGGGAATGGGATTTGTGTAAGTGGGAGTGATTGGCAGCACGAGAGTTAGAGGGAGACCATGTTCTGAGGAAACAAAAGAGCTCATGCGAGGCCATCATGAGGGAGGGAGAGATGCAGATAGTGTAGGTGTCGGTGGTAGAGGGGCAGGAGTTCCATTTAAGGAGAACGGTAGAAGTAAAGAGTAGAAGTGTGAGAGAAAGCATGATATAGACGTGTGTTTACCCAGAGTAAAAAGTGGGTCTTGCAGTTCCTTCCTCCAGGAAATCAACTCTAAACTTCCACTTAAGAAGGCCACAAGAGCCAAGGCTCACTGGAGCCAGTCTTAGCTGTTATATAGGGCAGACTGATTGCATTCAGGCAGTTAAAAGGTAAACACCTGATGCTGGATGGGCTGTGTCAATAGGGCAGGAGATTCACATGCTAATTAGCAAAGCAAATGGTGGAGAAAGGAGACAAAAATAAATAGAAAAAGACCAAGGTAACGTTACAATGTGGGTGCCTGCAAATACTGGGTGATAGAGTCTTACCAGCAAAAGTATGCAGGGGATCAGTTGAGATGTGGGTGTCTGTAGATACTGGGTGATAGAGTCTTACCAGCAAAGTATGCAGGGGATCAGTTGAGATGTGGGTGTCTGTGGATACTGGGTGATAGCGTCTTACCAGCAAAAGTATGCAGGGGATCAGTTGAGATGTGGGTGTCTGTGGATACTGGGTGATAGAGTCTTACCAGCAAAAGTATGCATGGGATCAGTTGAGATGTGGGTGTCTGTGGATACTGGGTGATAGAGTCTTACCAGCAAAAGTATGCAGGGGATCAGTTGAGATGTGGGTGACTGTGGATACTGGGTGATAGAGTCTTACCAGCAAAAGTATGCAGGGGATCAGTTGAGATGTGGGTGACTGTGGATACTGGGTGATAGAGTCTTACCTGTGGAGAGAGGAGACACAGGAATTAGGGATCATGATGGTGGATGGCATAGGGCATCATGGATAAAACTCCAGGAAATCAACTCTAAACTTCCACTTAAGAAGGCCAGTTAGGGATGTCACAAGAGCCATATCGTTATACGTTACTGGTTTTCTCCAATTCTTCCTCTCACTTGGGCTTCTCTGAATTGCATTTAAGCGTTGGTGCCCTGGACTGGTCATCTACACCAGCAAAGTTTGCAGTGATATTGGTAACAGGTAGAGAACCCCTGTTAACCTAATAGGGTAAAAGTCACCAAAAAAATTTAAATACAAGAAACCTGAGTGATTGTTATTCTGATACTTTAATGTTTGCTCAGGGTTAATGTATTTTCAGTTCATCCAAACCGCACGGTCTTATCATTGTGAAGTTTAATCATGCAATGGTAAAGATAATAATTATCTGTGTACGAAACACAATGAAATGGAAAGCTTTCCTAGTAATTTGATTAGTGCTGCTTGCTGGGTTATAAAGACATTTTGAGATCCACTTTGTACCTTCCGAGGAGAGACCCTTCAGGCTATCTTCAAAGGCAAGCTAACATTTGTATTATGCAAGAAAAAAAGTCAGATTATCTAAAATCAATGTACTGGGGTCTTACAATATGCAGGAAGAAAAGCATTAAGAAAAAAAAGATTCAGTGGAAGTCTGCATCCGCGCCTTGGGAACAAAAGAACAAATCATGGGCTAAACAGAATGTCTTCCAATTAACATCTTAATTCTATAATCCAAAAGAAATTAATCAATATTTGTTTTGCTTTCCTAGACATCTGGTGGAATAAGAAAAAGGTTTCTCGTTACTGAGTGAAAATAGCGGCTCAGTTTGCGTCCCCTTCACCTCATAAATCAAAAGCTGATGGTGAAATGGAATTAAAAGGCTATAAAACATATGGGGCCTGATTCCAACCGAGCTGTTAAAGCTAACAGCTCCAGCTGCTATCACAACCTGATGCAAGCTTAGAGGGGTGTCAGCTATACCCTCCTGATGAGGCCTAACAAGGCCGAAACGATCGTCGGGGGTTGCTGCACCTCTCGCGTAGGGATGACGTCCTTGGCAATCAGTACTGGCCACCTTGATTGGGTGAGAGCAGGCTGATTTGTAATGGCACAATCAAGCTAAATCATAAGACCTGAGCGGCCCCAATGTAGACAGGCCACTAGTGCCATTGCTCATCCTCAGGACCCTCTTTTTCTCCCTGCTGCAAGCTCTGCTTGTGGCTTGGACATTGCCAGACCTGCCACATCACACGGTCTGGCAGTGAGACTCATGTTTTTTCCCTCAGACCTCCCAATCATCCGGCAGCCCTTTGCTATCACCATGTTTTAGGAGGCCTCAGAGAAAAGAACGCCAAGAGTGCCGTTAAACAGGACTTAAAGAGTTAAAAAAGGGCTGTTGAAACACATACCAAATGCTGCAAGCAGCGCTGATTTCTTGCTTGTCAGAGATGTCTGGGCTCCTTGCCACACATGGGCTGGCTTGACACCCCTCATTTGGAGATGACGTGAATGACATCATCGTCACACCTCCTCTGTGGTCACACCCCACCTCACCTGGAATAGGCCTGACAAATATTTTGCTTCCTCTAGCCACAAGCAGGGAAAGACTGGGTCCATATAGCTCCCAGTGTTCTTCCACCGCCCCTGCGCAAGCAAAGATACTAAAGCTCACACAGAGCATGCTCCAAGGTCACACTTGGCTCCATGGAGTTCTATGCACTGATGAAGCTGAAACCAGCGATGGCACACTGAGCCGCTGCCTGTATCAATTAGCATCTTCCTTTTAATACCACTCGGTTGTAAGAGAGCTAGTACCAGGGAACAACTAAGGGTAATTGGATAGTGCTGATTTTTGCCTTTAGCGGCTAGCTGTTACCGACTCGGTCAGAATCAGGCCGATAATGTTTGATGCTCTTGATAAAACATGCCGGCTGACTACAATGGTATCCCATCCATAAGACACATAACACTGCAGGAATGAGGAAAAAACCACCAGGTTACTGGCAGCCAACTGCAAAGATCACATCCCTCTGTATATAATCACATCATAGCTAAACAATGAAGTTAAAAAGCAAATGTATACAGGGTTATTATGATCATGATTAAAGCTGTGTTTTCTCTTAACCTACTAGGGTTTTAGGAAATAGGTACCAAATAAGATCAATGCTCATGGTTCATCGTCTTGGACGTTTTACACAGCTTCTCTCACATAATATGGAAAAAGGAAAGATGCAGGGTCTTCTCCTGGTCCCATTCTACTAATTTACTACTTCTTCTCGTCCTCTTGGCCACATTTGACACTGTCATTAATTCTCTGCTTTTACAAATCTTTTGTGGCATTGGTCTTAGGCTGCTGCTCTTTTCTCATTTTTATCCAATCTTTACCACCGGACAGTCACAGGTTCCTTTTTTGCAGCAAATCCCCAACCCCCAAAAAAAATGATAGTGTAATTTCACTGTATGAACCTTTGATTCACTCTTGGACGTCCCTATAAACGGCTTTGAAAGGGCCAAAATAGGGATGGCTTGGCGACTGCGTAAGAGTATCTCCAAAACGTCAAGTCTTGTGCGGTGTTCCCAGTATGTATTGGTTAGTACCTACCAAAAGAGGTGCAAGGAATCATCTGCAGCTAATATCTTGCTGCCAGATACCACAGGACATGTTCAGAGGTCTTGTGGAGTCTATTCCTCGACAGATCAGAGCTGTTTTGGAAGCACAAAGGGGACCTACACGATATTAAGTAGGTAGGTTTCATGTTGTGTATTCTGTGTATTAGATTCTGTACATATAATAACAAATGTCCAATAACCTACATACCTATAGTATGTTTGCTGAACTTAATAATGTCAATATTGTGTTGATTAGCATAGCCATATCTCATTGAAACATTTCATCCACTTTTACAATATTTTTGGGACTGTTTTAAGTCCTCAACTTGGCCTTCCCGAGGAATACTGTCTCTATTGCTAGTTTGACGTCCTTGTTCCTGACGCTATAAATGACAGGATTTGACATAGGTATCATCACTGCATAAATCAGGGTAGCTACAGTTCCATTCTCTGTGGAATATTTGGATTTAGGGCTCAAATAAACATAAACACCTGTCCCAAAAAACAAAGCTACCGACGTGATGTGAGAAACACACGTTGAAAAAGCTTTTTTACGTCCTTCTAAAATATTTATCTTTAAAATGGCCAAGAAAATGGAAAAATAGGACACAAAGATGACCAACACTGCGGGCATTATAATTGATGATGTAAAAATGAACAGAATAATTTCGTTGACTGTCGTATCTGTACAAGAGATCTTCAGTAAAGGAGGAAAGTCACATGCAAAATGATGGAGGACGTTTGAAGAACAAAATGAAAGACTAAATGTGCAACATGTTTCAATAACTGAATGGAGGAAACCCACAGTATAAACTGCACAAAGGAGTCCGAGGCATGTCTTCTGCTGCATCACCATGCTGTAGTTTAATGGGTTACAGATTGCGACGTAACGATCATAGGCCATTACAGCTAGAAGGCAACACTCGCTACTTCCAAGGGCACAGAATATAAAGAGTTGAATGGCGCAGCCAACATACGAAATGGTCTTCTTCTCAGAGAGAATGTTAACTATCATTTGTGGAGCAATATCTGAAGAATAGCAGAGGTCCACGAAGGAAAGGCTGCAGATAAAGAAGTACATTGGGGTGTGCATTTGGGAATTGTGGTAAACGAGAAAAATGATTCCTGCGTTTCCGAAAATGGTAAAGAGATAAATAAATAGAAACAGTAAGAATAAGACTATGTCTAGATTAGTTCCTGTAAAGAATCCCAATAGTACAAATTCCTGTACTCTGGAGTTGTTGGTGTACGTTGACAATTCCATGACTGCTACCTGCAGAAATAAAAAAAACATGTACATGATGATCAAAGAATGTATTAGGTGTAAATCACTCAATAAGGGAAAATAAAACAACATCTACAGATTAAAGTGAACCTGGATGCCTCGTCCATGTGACTCATTTTAATTGGAAGTAAATGTTGTTCATACATTGTGTTGGCCAAACAACTTATAAGTAAATATATAGATTTTGTATAAATCCCAGCCAGCACACTGCCCTGTCACTCAAATCATTTTCAAGAACATCTTTAAAAATTCCAATTGATTACATTGTTTGTAAACATGCAATAATTTTACCAAGCCTTGAGCTGTTTATGAGCATTGTATTTTATATACATTGCAATTTTATTTTGTTAGTTATTCTTTGAAAGAACCCTATACTCACAGGTGCATCAACGGGTTAAAAATCTGGAGACATGAATGAGAGGTGATTGTCATCTGATCATTGTCAAAATAGCTGCCACCCGAGTTTCTTTCAGTTTTTAAGAGTAGTAGCCCCACTAGGTATATTGTAGTTATTATCTCTAAATACCCTCTGTGGTATAATTAACAAAATTGAAAATAATTAAAAGAAGGTGCAGATGCAGAAAACTATTCCCCAGACCATGAAGAATTATTAATGAGAAAACAAACACTGTTAACCAAACTCTCTCAAGCATGACTCTGTCTTGTTCTGTCTGAAGATAATAAGTAACAAAGTGGGGGGCTTATTCTGGCCAAGGCAGTAAAAGGGGCAATAAATAAAAAAATTGGCATGAGCTGCTAGGCTTTAGTGGCTCCCAATTATCTATTAATTACGAGCCAGCTGCTATGTTAGCGGCTTGGCGTTATATAACAAAAAGGAATATGAGCAGTGGCACCATGCATGGCCTTGGGTATGCTTTCCTGGAGTCCACAGGACTCCCTTGAAGACTTGCGGAAGATTGTGTAGAGCCAATTAAAAGACAATGAAATGATATTTGATCTCAATGTCCTTCTTACTGCAGTGAGAGGAGGTGACAGTTTGTGCACTAACAGTTATTTTTTGTGGTGTTAAGTGATTTTATAGCTGCAAAATCACTTAACACCAGCTCTTTGCAGCCAGTAATTTGTCTCTGTTTGCAGCTGAAAATGGGAATAATGTACAATTCTAAGTAATCACTCGTTATTCACCATCTCCTGCTAACGTTGCTCTTTCTATACAGTGTAGAAAGTGTATATGTACAGTAACCTGTTTTAGAAGCTGTTGCAGCTTGGATTAGAATGGGAGCTGTTACCACAAAAGAGTGAGGCCATTACTCTTAAAGACTCACCTGCAAATGTTAGCAATCCCTGTGGAACAGGCTGCTGTATCCTTTACCATATGTATATTAATACTTGCCAAATTATTCATCAATCTTAATGTAATGTAAAAAGAAAGCAATTAAACAAACAAAGGCCCCTGTTCAGTAACAGGGAGCCACTAAGAGAAAATATTGGCGCAAACCAATAAATCTAATTTTGCTGAGAAACACCATCTCCAGAATAGAAGAACAAGCTAGGATGGAATAGATCATTCTTCTACTCCCAGAAACAAATTAACACCTTGTATACAAGATTTTAATTTACAGTAGGAGCATGCGATGCCCGTGTTGCAACCCACGTTTGGTGCAAAA
Organism: Leptobrachium leishanense; assembly: GCA_009667805.1. NCBI lineage: Eukaryota > Metazoa > Chordata > Amphibia > Anura > Megophryidae > Leptobrachium > Leptobrachium leishanense. The sequence continues at coordinate 70,245,594 of CM019065.1, forward strand.
ACAGTTACTCTAAGTTATGAGGAAAGGCTAACAAGCTTAAACCTGTTTAGTTTAAAGAAACAGCGCCTTATAGTGAAGTGGAATCAGGCTGGAAGATGGTTGCCATTATGAGCCAGGCAGCCATCTTGTTCAGAATATTGGTTCACTTGAAACTAACTAGGTAGATTTAGAATGAAGCTTACATAGAATCTTAGGAATTTGTTGTACTAACAGAGAAGCAATTAAAATAAGGGAAGATCCGGCCTGCTCTTGGCACAGAGAGACAGGATGACAAATGGACACATGAAGGTCACTAAGGCCTGCAGAGAGACAAAGAGAGCGTAGAAACCAGACCATGTCTTATCTGAAATAAACAAGCACAGCCACAAGGGAGGTGGGCACGGCCCGGATTGAGTGCGGCAGCAAATCACAAACTGTCAGACCAACATGAAGTTTGCCAATTTACGATCAATGTATGGAATGCCTTTGTACTAACAATGGGAGGTATTAACCCACGTGGGGTGGAAAAAAGTGTCACCGGGAGGTGGGCTAATTGGGATGTACCTAATTATGTATTCGGGGTATAAAACCCCTCGTCGGGGTGAGAACGGGGCTCACTCTTTGCGATTTAATCCTGTGTGAGCATTGTGTGACGTCACTAATAAAGTTTGCCTTTCCTGAAGAGACTCGTGTTCAGACAATCCTTGTTCGTGTCCGGTCCGGCTCCGTCCTGAGTGAACCTAGCAGATTCCGGTTACATTTCTTGGGGGCTCGATAGCCGGGATACGGGCCCTTGCCGGCACAACAATGGCTGCCGAACACTGTAGCGATTGACTGCAGGTGCAAGTGATCCCGCTGGTTGGGCGTCCGTTGAAGGTGAGCTGACATCTGCAGGCACTAAGCAGGATTTCCTGTTCAGTGGACCTCGTCTCGTCCCAAACGGACCCCCGGCCCGGGAAGCTGGGACACCACCGAGTCCGAGGAAACAGCGAGCAGTGCGGCGATAGGTAAAGTGTCTTCTATGTTTGTATGTCTAATGGAGATACCGGTATAAAGGGAAATGTCTGACAAAAGGTCAGATAAGGAGACCCGCGGCCATGGTCTCATTGGCATACCGAGCCCGCCGCCGAAAGCACGGACAAGCAAAGGAGCCAGAGTGGCTAGCGCGTGTCTGGACTCGGGGGATCGGATGCCAACCAAAGGGTAGTTCTGTAAGAGAGGGAGAAAGTAGCCACGTGGAGTTGCATAGTCATAGTTAGTGTTTGTAAACAGAGCTTCACCACGTGGACCAGGAAAGGAGGAGGGATTTCTGTGACTGGGCTGAGAGCCCTGAGTCAGTGCTAGTGTGTTCGTCGTGTAGAGAAGAGGGCTCATTGGGGCCAGCGGTAGCTGCAGAGATAGTGGTGCCGGGTGGGTAGATTATCCATAGGCAAACTGGAATTGCAGACGGGAGTATAGTTATAGAACGGGGTGCACATAGTCACAAGCAGACAAGAGTAGGATTCAATAGACGGGGTATAAGGAGCCAAAAGGAGGGACGGTGTGCCCTCGGCTAGTAGAAAGAGTTGAATTGTTTATGTATTGTTTTGTGCTGAAAGTATCTGGTACAGTACGTGTTGTGAGTGATCTGAGTGCTGTGAGTGATTGAGCGCCTACTCGCCTAGCGAGAAAGCAAACTTGAGAGTGGACTCCCAAAGTACGTTTCCAGCTCAGGCGACTGCAGTCTGGCTACTGACGGAGGAAGCGGGTCAGACACATATGAATTGTTGACTGAAGTACCAGACAGTAAATTCTAAGTGTTTTTGCTAAAAAGTGATATTTGCATTGTGAAAAGGTTACTACTTTTTAAAGAGTAACAATGGGTAACGGGCCATCCACACCCAGTAAGGTAAAGAAGGGTGAGACACCCTTAGAGTATATGGTGCGGAATTTTGAAGTGCTATATGCAACGCATGATTATGGCACAGAGTTAACTAAGGAGAAACTAACATTAATGTGTACAATTGTGTGGCCACTGTTAGTTCCAGAGTGGCCAGAGCAGGGGTCAATGGACCCGGAGCTAATACAGAGAGTGCATTCCCAAGTCACCGGGAAATGCGGACATCCTGAGCAGTATCCGTATATAGATATATGGAGATACTGTGTGAAAGATAAAAGTCATTTTATAATGATGGCGTTACAAAATAAGAAACAGGAACCCCCAAATAATGAAGATAAAGGGAAACCGGTGTTGATAGAACAGCCGGAGGAGATTGATTCTTTGCCCCTGCCCTATCCATCATATTATGGGGCAGCCAGAGAAGCTTTGAGAGCCGCGGTTGTGCGGGCAGAGAGGGGGGAGCAGGCAGCTGCTATTTCTCGGCCGGCTCCCTTCGCTCCGCCACGCGGTATTGCAGAAGAAGACCAGGGGGCAGCGGGTGGAGGGGACAGAGAGGCCCTGCCAGGAAAAATTGAGATGCCCGATGGGAGCGTATGTAAACTAGTATCCCAGGAGGATAGCGATAATGAAGGTGAAGATGAGAAACTAGGGGCCACCACTCGCGCAGCGAATAAAATATATAAACCCCGGAACCATATCAGCACAATCCCAATACAAGTAAGATGCAAATGCCCCTACGGGAAGTGCCAGGCCCTACACTGGAGGGTGGGGCACCGGGTCCAGTGCAATACACATATGTCCCATTCACGACAACGGATCTCTTTAATTGGAAAACACACACACCACTGTATTCCACTAATCCCGCAACAGTAGCCAGCATGATAGAGTCCGTTATGCTTACACATAACCCCACATGGGCAGATTGTCAGCAACTAATGTTGACAATGTTTACCACTGAGGAAAGAGCCCGAATAAATAGTAGAGCGCAGAAGATTTTACTTGCCCAAGCTGTAGAAGATGCTAAGCCCCAGCCAGAAGCGTGGGCAGAGGAACATTACCCCAAAACAGATCCCAAATGGCCATACAATACCCCTGCAGGTATTGCTCACTTACAGACATACCGGACAGCAGTGATAATGGGTGTTAAAGCGGGAGGGAAGAAGCCCACAAACATGGGGAAGATAGCAGATGTTGTACAGGAGACTAAAGAATCCCCAAGCGCGTTTTTAGAAAGGTTGCTGGATGCGTACAGGATGTATAGTCCTATTGACCCTGAGGCAGTAGAAAACCAGAGATTAATTAATTCTTCTTTTGTGGGTCAGTCACACAGCAAATTGCACCCCCTATGGGGAATGAAGTTGATATTATGGGAGCAATGGGGGTGTCCGCTAAGTACCCCTTCCTTGCTTCTCGAAAATGCAGTGTGGGTGGGCATAATGTTGAACATGAATTTTTGTATATGCCCGAATGTCCCATCCAGCTCCTGGGGCGGGATATCCTCTGCAAATTTCAAGCCCAAATTACGTTCCTTCCCGGGGGACATGCTCAATTAGACCTGCCTGAGAGTGGCAGCTCTGCTCGGCAGTACAACCCAGCCAGCCAGGAGCCCCAATCTGTAAAAATTGCAGTGATTATGCCGAGAGAGGAAGAATGGCGCACAGCACCAACCCCGCCGGCAAGCCCGGACCCGCACACACTACTTCTCGAAATTCCTGGGGTGTGGGCGGAGGAAAACCCACCCGGACTAGCTGTAAATATTCCCCCAGTGTACATCGATTTAAAACCTGGTGCAACGCCTGTGGCTTTAAGACAATATCATATCCCACAAAAAGTCAAGCAGAACACACCCCTGTTGCCAGTACTGAAAGAGGGCACACAAGAGTACCGCCCGGTCCAAGATTTACGAGCTGTCAACGAAGCCACAGTAACCCTACACCCTGTGGTTCCCAATCCATACAATTTGCTGGCATTAATTCCCGGAGATACAAAATATTACACGGCGCTTGATTTAAAAGACGCTTTCTTTTGCATCCGTCTGGCTCCAGCAAGCCAGCCCCTTTTTGCATTTCAGTGGAAGGAATCTACCACGGGAGCGCGCCATCAAATGACCTGGACACGCCTCCCTCAAGGTTTCAAAAACTCGCCCACGATTTTCGGATGCGCACTCAGCCAAGACCTCCTCTCCTTCAATGCTCAGCCAGACAAAGTTGTTTTATTGCAATATGTTGATGATTTATTACTGGCTTCCCCAACAGAAAAAGACTGTTTATCTGCCACAAAAGAACCGCTACATCTATTATGCCAAGCAGGATACAGAGTATCAAGAAAGAAAGCACAAATATGCAAACAGAGTGTAAAGTATTTAGGTTTCCAATTAACAGGTACCAAGCGTGCATTGGGGGCTGAAAGAAAAGAAGCAGTATGCCGAATACCCCAACCAAAGACCAGGAGACAAGTCCGTGAGTTTCTAGGAGCTGCAGGCTTCTGCCGCCTGTGGATCCCCAATTTCGCAGACATTGCCGAACCCCTTCATCAGGCCACAAAGGGGGGTGAACAAGACCCCTTTCTCTGGGAGGAAGAGCAAACAGCAGCATTCCTAAAATTAAAGACTCTGCTAATGGAAGCTCCAGCACTGGGATTTCCAGATCACAGCAAGCCCTTCCAGCTGTACGTGCATGAACACAATCAAACAGCAACAGGAGTGCTAATTCAAAGTTTTGGCTCTTGGCTAAGGCCTGTGGCCTATCTCTCCAAACAACTTGACCCTGTGGCCTGTGGCCTACCCCCATGCCTGAAAGCCGTGGCAGCCACCGCAATGCTGATAGCAGAAGCAGACAAGCTGACCCTTGGACAGGTTCTTCATGTCAAGGTGCCCCATACTGTCAAAGCCCTGCTGGTTGTGAAAGGAAGCTACTGGTTCAGCAACAGCCGGATGACAAAGTACCAAGCAATGATGTGTGAAAATCCACGGGTTCATTTGGACCTCATCGCTACCTTGAACCCTGCTACTCTACTGCCTGACTGCGAAGAGGATCCAGATCATGAATATCTCCAAGTCATGGAAGAAGTGTTCAGTAGCAGGCCAGATTTGAAAGACGTACCCCTAGACAAATACGATCTACAGCTATTCACTGATGGTAGCAGTTACATGGATGATGGGAAGAAAGTCTCCGGCTATGCAGTAGTCTCAGCAGAAGAAATTATTGAAGCAAATCCTCTACCAGGCCATACATCTGCACAACTGGCTGAAATAACGGCCCTAACCAGAGCTCTAGAAATCTCCAAAGGCAAGAGGGTGAATATCTACACTGATTCCAAGTACGCCTTCATGACAGTCCATGCCCATGGTGCACTCTACAAAGAAAGAGGCCTACTTACTTCATCAGGACAACAAATCAAGTATGCAGCTGAAATCGCGGCTCTCCTAGAAGCTGTATGGAAACCAAGCGCTGTCAGTATCATGCACTGTCGTGGCCACCAGAAAGGTCATGATGAAATTCCAAAAGGCAACAGGCACACTGACCAGGCCACAAAAGCAGCTCCAAAACCATTGCTAACAAGCGATCAAGCCAAAGTCCTGCTCTGCAAGCAAGAGCCTCAACCTCCCATGCCAAACTATGAAGTCTACATGAATTGGAGAAAATTTGAACCCAAAGGCGAGTTCATTGAAATTATATTGCACAAGTGGCAAGATGATTACGAACTATTAGAACTCAATCATGATTATATCCAATGGCTTTTCCCAACCCAGTCTCAAGGCTGAAATTTCTACTCCATTCCTCTGAATCCTCAAGAGACACGCCTAATGATTAACACCTCAGAGGTTCAGCAAAGACTACGCAGAGCATACAAAATGATGCTGAAATTCTTCACGTAAAAGTAATGGGGGAGTGTGAAGAAGACACAAAAGTAACCGAAGTTGAACGAGCAGAAAATTTCGCCGAACGTTACGAAAATTTGACAACCAACCCTCATAATAATCTACGGATTACACGAATACTGCTAAGCCTGGGAGAATTGGGAGCAGAAGAATACCAAGCCCCGTTGGTGAGGTTCTTCCTCAAGGAGATCCTTATCAAAAATAAGCTGCCAAGAATGAAGAAAAGTGCAATGAACTTTTTCAAACCAGCAGTAAGAGATTCCCAAGACAGACAAGATCTGCTGTTCTTCGCATGGCGATACTATTTCCTGAAAGAAGAATTTGTCTGGGGAAACCATGGAGAATTGGCACGATACAAAGCGAAACCAGTGGTGGCTGCACTCTTCCCGGCGCCACTGAGTGAATGGACACATGTATATTCAGAGAAAGAAAAGAAATGGGTGTCAGGAGAACAAGGTGAATATGGAGAAGACAGGTGGTTCCAGCTGAAGAATGGACAAATAGTCCTCCCAGCAACATTGGCTCCTGAAATTGTAAGAACACTCCATGCAAGTACCCATGGAGGGAGAGAAATGATGGAACAGCAACTAGAGCCACATTTTTATGTACCCGGACTTTCAGTGGTCTGCAAAGCAATAGCCCAGCAGTGCGTGACATGTGCCAAAAATAACCCGAGAACAGGCCCGTCTCAACCTCCAGGGAAGCAGCCAATCGGACTATCCCCAATGGCATCGCTACAAATAGACTTCACAGTGCTGCCGCCCTGCAAAGGATACAAATATTTACTGGTAATGGTGTGCACTCTGACAGGATGAGTGGAAGCTTTCCCAACCAGAACTGAAAAGACTGTGGAGGTGGTGAAGAGTCTGATGAAAGAAATAATACCACGCTATGGACTTCCACTCGAGATAGGGTCGGACAATGGCCCTGCATTTATACAGAACTGTTTACAACAGCTTGCCCGTCTGTTGGGCATCACCTGGAAGCTACATACTGCCTACAGGCCCCAAAGCTCGGGAAAAGTCGAGAGAATGAACCGCACCCTAAAGACTTTGATGTCCAAATTGTGCCAGGAGACGTCGCTAGGCTGGTTGGATGTGCTGCCGATAGTCCTTTTGCACATTAGGTGCCGGCCAACCCCCCAATTGAAGCTAAGTCCGTACGAACTTATGTTCGGACGGCCTACCCCTCTGATTACTGGGCTAAGGGGGGACCTTCGGGCATTGGGAGAAACTATATAAACAACGAATGGTGCAGCGCCACACAACATGCATCCACCACCGGGGTGCCCAGATAGCCAATCTCAGGATATAGTGGTTTCCCCTATACCATTGCACACAATAATGAAATCAGTAACCTGGATCGGCGCAAATACTGCTCTCTGGGTCCTGGAGTCTCGTATATATATATAATAAAGAGAGAGACAATAATAGTGCAACACTGTTATATACAATGTACTATGAATGTATGTGGTGTAGACCCCACTTACAAGTGTAGAGCCGTACACTGGCTCTAAGTGGGTCCAGACATGCGGGTAATTGTCTTCAGTTTCTTAGGTGACCCCCACCTTACAGCAAAGTTTTTCCTTTTTCTTTATCCGAAGTTTAAACGGTAGAAAGGAAAACAGGAAGAGAAATCCTTGTGTAGATCCACAAATTAAGGTCACAATATTATGTACAGTTGGAGTTGTACTCACATTCTGTGGAGCTCACATAGCTCATGGATATATGCCCATAGGTTTTTTTGGTAGGAGAAAAACCCAGAAGAAAAACCACCGATGTTTGCAGGAATCAATGAAGCAGGATTCAGGATAGGAGATGAAAAAAAATAAAATTTATTTAAAATATAATTAAAATCACCACCAGAACGCGTTTCGCCGCATCAAGTAGCTGATGAAGCCGCTACTTGATGCGGCGAAACGCGTTCTGGTGGTGATTTTAATTATATTTTAAATAAATTTTATTTTTTTTCATCTCCTATCCTGATTCCTGCTTCATTGATTCCTGCAAACATCGGTGGTTTTTCTTCTGGCTTTTTCTCCTACCAAAAAAACCTATGGGCATATATCCATGAGCTATGTGAGCTCCACAGAATGTGAGTACAACTCCAACTGTACATAATATTGTGACCTTAATTTGTGGATCTACACAAGGATTTCTCTTCCTGTTTTCCTTTCTACCGTTTAAACTTCGGATAAAGAAAAAGGAAAAACTTTGCTGTAAGGTGGGGGTCACCTAAGAAACTGAAGACAATTACCCGCATGTCTGGACCCACTTAGAGCCAGTGTACGGCTCTACACTTGTAAGTGGGGTCTACACCACATACATTCATAGTACATTGTATATAACAGTGTTGCACTATTATTGTCTCTCTCTTTATTATATATATATACGAGACTCCAGGACCCCAGAGAGCAGTATTTGCGCCGATCCAGGTTACTGATTTCATTATTGGGAGAAACTAAACTAAATTATCAGGTTGTCTTGTTAGGTAAATCAATGCAGAAACTGAATACTTGGGTGGGAGATAATATACCTCATTTTTTGTATCCCCCACTCCACAAGTATTTTCCAGGTGATTCAGTATGGGTGAAAGAGTGGAAAAATGACCCACTAGGCCCAAAGTGGAGAGGTCCTTACCTTGTCCTGTTATCAACCCCTACAGCAGTAAAGGTTGCCGAGGTGGTCCCGTGGATACATCACTCCAGACTAAAAGTAGCTGCAGCCAGTCCTGAACCAGCATGGAAGGTCGTCGCCAACGAGACCAATCCACTGAGGCTAAAGCTGACCAAGACCACAGCCGTGAGCACCTAAATGATCCAATTGAAAACACCCAAATGATTCCACAAGTGGGTGTCTTGATGGACACAGGTCCTGACCATCCACCAACGGGGGATACCCCAAGGGTGCTTTTTAGGGGCCCGGCCCCCACCCTTGATCATCCGAAAATGTCTTTTATTTTTGAAATACCGGTGGGGAGGGATTGGGTTTATGTGACTGTGAAAAGAATTGCCCAAGGGATTCTGACATTTGGGGCATTTATGGTGCTGATTTTGTACCTTGCAAACTTGATCTATGTACTCTCGCATGGAGCATGCCCCAGGTGTCCAAGCACTGCCAAGAAAGTGGATATCTCCCATATCTGGAATGGTATGCACCCGGTGATGGAGAATCGTACCATGTGGAGACAAAAACGAGAGGCGACATCTGAGATTTTGCCGAGAGGACATTTACTCGTGCAATTCAAATATGATTATGCTAAAAAGTCTGGGCAAACCGCATGCTGGGTGTGTAGTAGGTTGCACCCAGAGACAATCCACATCCCATTTGCCTCTGTTCCCATGAATTTGAGCATGTTTGCATCAGGGAATGTCACAATACACTCTTTTGATGCACCAAGGGAAAAGCCAGAGTCATTCAGTCCTGGGTACCCCATAATAGGGTCAGTATACCCACCAGAGTGGTGCTTCCAACTAGGACCAGACAGAGACACACATAGTGAGGGTGGGGGGTGCTACTCAAGCAAGTTTAACTGGACATCATACATCTACACATTCAACACTAAGGAACAGTCAAATTTTCTATACATACGATGTGGAAAACTTACAAGTGAGCAAGAGGCAGTGATTGCAAAGGTGACAAATGGAAGGCAGAGTGCACAGGATATGATGAAACGGCTGAGACAACTGATGATAGAAATAGCAAAGGGTACACTACATTTGACACCATTCATATTAGGAGAAGGGTACCAGGTGTGTTGCGGAAAGGTGTGTTACACATGGGTGCCACCAACGATAACGGGAATGTGTTATCAGGCTAAATTGATCCCAATCCAGAGAGTACGGGGAGAAGACACTAATACAGACACAGAACTCCACCCTAGGTACCCACTGGTGTTTGAAAGACAGAAGAGAGAGATGGTCAGAAAGGTGGATCGCATATGGTCATGGCTGCCAGCATGGACTGAATGGGGACGAGAATTGATGGTAAGATTGAATAGTTATGTCAGTCTGATGGATGAAATTCTGAATAAGACCAGTATGGATATTCAGTTGCTGAATCTAGAAGTGCGTGAGGTACGAAAGGTGCAGATGATACATGATATGGCACTGGAACAGATCAGTGCGGCGTTGAATGGATTGTGTGAAATGACAATGCACTATGAATGTTGCACCTTCATCAGGAACACCACACACGATGTCCCGGATTTTTTCCAGGTGATCCAGGATCACCAAGAGACGGTAGCACAGTTGCAGAACACAGCAAGGAGAATTGCTGCTGAAGGCTGGAATCCACTTCGTGGGTTCGGAGCAATCGGAGAGTGGTTTGGATCCATCCTGAGATTTATCTCACAGATCGGATCCATGATTCTGATGATAGTGGTGATCCTGGTTGTAGGGATACTGACGTACCGCAGAGGGCTATGTCTATGGCCACTATGCAAGAGAGCACTGACACTCACACAGACACAAAAGATACCACTGATAATTTCACAAGACATGTTCCCAACGAAAATAGGTCCCCTAAAGTATAAGGAGTTTCAGAATAATACTAGTGGGGTGTGATGGCTACAAGCATCAGGAAGAAGTCCTGAGGCTTGAGCCAAGGGGGGAATGAAGTGGAATCAGGCTGGAAGATGGTTGCCATTATGAGTCAGGCAGCCATCTTGTTCAGAATATTGGTTCACTTGAAACTAACTAGGTAGATTTAGAATGAAGCTTACATAGAATCTTAGGAATTTGTTGTACTAACAGAGAAGCAATTAAAATAAGGGAAGATCCGGCCTGCTCTTGGCACAGAGAGACAGGATGACAAATGGACACATGAAGGTCACTAAGGCCTGCAGAGAGACAAAGAGAGCGTAGAAACCAGACCATGTCTTATCTGAAATAAACAAGCACAGCCACAAGGGAGGTGGGCACGGCCCGGATTGAGTGCGGCAGCAAATCACAAACTGTCAGACCAACATGAAGTTTGCCAATTTACGATCAATGTATGGAATGCCTTTGTACTAACAATGGGAGGTATTAACCCACGTGGGGTGGAATAAAGTGTCACCGGGAGGTGGGCTAATTGTCATGTACCTAATTATGTATTCGGGGTATAAAACCCCTCGTCGGGGTGAGAACGGGGCTCACTCTTTGCGATTTAATCCTGTGTGAGCATTGTGTGACGTCACTAATAAAGTTTGCCTTTCCTGAAGAGACTCGTGTTCAGACAATCCTTGTTCGTGTCCGGTCCGGCTCCATCCTGAGTGAACCTAGCAGATTCCGGTTACAATAGGGGATCTGATAACTTTATATAAAGATATGTGTGGCCATTATAAACCATTGCCTGGAAACCTATTCATTAACAGGACTATACACAGGACACGAGGTCACCCATTTAGACTGGACGAAAGGAAATTCAGCCTAAAGCATAGGACGGGTTATTTTACGATGAGAACAATAAAGTCGTGGAATTCTCTGCCTGTTGAGGTGGTTGGGTCAGAGACTGTACAGACTTTTAAAGGGCGGCTTGATGATTTCCTGCAAAAACAAAATATTAAGGGTTATAATATGTATATATAAAAGCAAAATGCCACTCGTGCAATATCACAATATCTCCAGAACCGTAATGGCTACAAACTTGAAACTTGGCTCGTATGTTCCTCTCGGCTTCTAGTTGCTCACTATGAAAAGATTTTTCGAAATGGTCATGAGAGCATCAGTGTTAACACGCTCTGATACTAAGGAGTTATACTCCCCCTCCCCACCTGAAAATAAATCTGTTCCAACTACCACTTGCCTCACATCACATTATCTCAGTTCATAGTGGCAGGCGTTGCACTGCTTCACTCAGGAGCGTCTGGGGATCCTTCCTTACAGCACTAAACGTCGCTACCTCACCAACATGTCCACACCTTCCACCTATGCGTCACATGTACTACGTGGAATGGCAGAAACGTGGACTCCCCCATGTTCATACTATGCAAGTAATTAGCCCGGCTACATGGACAAAAAACCATGGGTTGCTGGTGGGATTAAAGGGCTTAAGCCCATCTATTTTATTGTTTATTATTATTATTATTATTATCATCCCTTATGTGTTTCAATCACCAACCACCACTAAGCAGACTGATTGTGAATCTAATATCTCCTGCATAGCCCGACGTTTTGTCGCAAAGCATGGGTATCCAGGTAGTATTTAATATGTGGGTAAAAGCTGCTTGATTCAAGGAGAAATCTGATGCCATTCTGGGGTCAAGAAGGATTTTTTTTCCAGTATGTCGCATATTGGCGAGCGTTTCAGACTGGGTTTTTTGCATTCTTTTGGATCAACGGCAGTGGTTGGTGTGTGGAGGACTGAACTCGATGGATGTCTTTTTTTCGGCCTATGTAACTATCAGGGTTATTCAAAGAGAATCGAAAAGTTACCGTACGTTCGGTAACTTTTCGTTCCCTGCACTTCGGGGCAATTCGGCAATTCTATTTCACCGACCCTGTGGTGTATTCAGCAAGCACTACAGGGCCCCAGTAGTGCAGGGATAACTCGGCGCAAACCCGCTGAACACTCACCAAACACTCACCAAAACCCGCAGAAACACCTGGATTAACAACCGAACATGCCGGAGAAACCCGACTAGCCACCGATCACAGCGCGAAGCAGCCGCCGGATAAAGCCGTCAACGTAGACGAAGGTGAAAATAAAAAAACAACCAGTACGCTTGTGTAGCGCTGCTTTAAAGACCGTATTCTGGTGCATTGAATTATTGCTGCCAGTAGAGGGAGACAGAGTGGAGACATTGTGGACTATGCTGGACAAAAACGAACTCCATCTCCTAGAAACCTTTGCAAGGGGAACAGGAAGGGAGGTGTGCTGGCCAGGAAAGACATCAGCAGCCTCGTGCAAGGCATGGTCAGAGTGAGCAGAGCAGTGGAAGGTGGAGGACGCATGTTGGAGCTGTCAGGGATCACAACCAGGTCGGAGTGCAGATGCTGTCTTACTGGTGCTGGAGATCGGGACAGAAATCGTGCTGTGACCTACCTACACAGCGCTGAGAGATTTGGAGGACAAGCTGGTTCCGGCAGGACCCCGCATTAGGAGGCTGCGCTGATTGATTGGGAGTGCAGGCGGCGGATCGATGGTTCCAGTTGCAGAGATTCGGCAAGCGGGGAGCAGATTCGTTGACACAGAGTTCCAGTACACAGCGGAGAAAGATCCTTTGGTCGAGGCATCGAGTGCTGGACAGTTCGTTCAACGGATGGGTGAGAGGCCTCCAGGCCCACAGTTCTGAAACAGAAACGCACGCTTGTTATTGCTTCAATTTACAGGGCCCCAACGGTGACTAGTCGAAGATTGTTTTTTTCATTCACTGGCCAGTCGAACCCAGTACCCGGGTACCTTAGACAACACACACACATATATATTTTGAGCTATTTTACGGGACTTACACTCCAGAACTGAGGGGGTTAACCGTTCTTTTCCGCCGCTTGTTTTTCCCGCGTGACGCATCCTGTAAATTCATTAAACGCGCATTTATATTTTATGACCCTTTATTCTTTAGTAAAGTATATAAAACTTGAAAATCCACAACAGTGCTGGTGTGTAATAATTCCTAGTGCGGTGAGACTATCCCGAGGTTTTTTCAGCGGCTCCTCCGGGGGTGAGCGCTACACTTGAAAGTTTGAAAATTTAAACGCTGTTGGCAAAACAAACTACTGAATGAAAATGTCTGGAATTTACACATAAGATCCAATGAATGATAATAAAAAGATCTGTTACAGAAAAAAGAAAAAATGATTTAAAAAAAAATGGAAAAAAGTTTGCAAAAAAATTCCCAAAAATGCCTACAAGATCCTAAAAAAATCTGAAAATAAAGAGACTTTTTACAGCAGAATAAAATAATAAACGGTTTATTAGATATTGAATTAAAACAGGAATATTTTTAACATTGAAGCCTATGGGATTCGCCTGAATAAACCTGTCGAATGAAACCAGCGAACAGCAGGGAATTTCGGCAACTTTTCACTGCTGTTCAGTGTTCTCTGAATAGACAAAGCATTGCTTCTTTATGGGGGATTTCACTGCCCTCGAACAGGCAACGTATGTGCAGGCAATTCGCCAGTATGTGGCGAATTGCCTGCTCTCTGAATAGCCGAATGGCCCCGAAATGGAACCGTACACTAAATTTCAGTGTCCAGTTACATTTCGGGGGCCAGATCGACTCTCTTTGAATAACCCTGTATGTAACAGAATAGCGATTTCCTTCACGAAGATAACTTCTCAGGTTGTTATGTATAACAGCTCAAAAGTTGTCTTACAAGGTTAGTCAAAGAGAGCCATATTTCCCCGTACAGTGCAATTTTGTGGCCATTCGGCTATTCAAAAAGCTAGCAGTTTGCAAATATTAGCGAATTGCCAGCAAAATACCGTGATCTTTGGCAGCAGTGAACTCCCCACAGAGAAGTATTGGTTAATCTATTCAGAGAACAATGAAAAGCACTGAAATGTCAGAGAAATGCCCTGATGTTCGGTGGCTTCATTCGACAGGTTTATTCAGACAAATCCCATAGGTTTCAATGTTAAAAATATTCCCGTTTTTATTCAATATATTCTAATAAACTGTTTATTCTTTTAATCTGAAGCAAAAAGTCTCTTTACTTATGTATATTTTAGGATCTTTAAGGCATTTTCGGGATGTTTTTGTCAATATTCTTTATCCATTTTTTTTCAAATAGCGTTTTTTTTTCTGTAACAGACCTTTTTATTATCATTCATAGGGCCTTATATGTTAATTCCAGACATTTTCATTCAGTAGTTTTTTGCAAACAGTGTTTCAGTTTTGACACTTTCAATCATTTTGTTATTTCCCCTGTCCGTCGGCTCTTCGGCTTTTCCCGGCGGCTGGTCGGCGCTACGTACAGCAGATTGTTGGCTTTTTCCAGATGTGTTCGGCGGTTCCAAGTGATCCGATACTTCGTATCATATCGGCTGCATTTTTTGGCAGATTTTCATTTTTTTTCGGCAGATGTGCGGTGGTTTTGCAGCAGATTTTCGAGTCCCTCACCTGCACTCCGGGGACCCTGCGGTGAATACTGAATTCACTGCAGGATCTGGAAATTTGATTCCCCGAAGTGCGGGGAACAAGAGAGCACCATAATATCAGCGACATTTCAGTGCTTTGTGAATAACCCCTTAGATTTCATTCAGACAGGTGAATGACATGCAGTATTTGCTCTCCTGGGGCTCACACGCTCATTTTAGGGACCATGCTTGCTGGTCTCATACTGTGGAAGTGACAGCTCAGGGCTCCTGTGTCTGAAGAGCAGTGTAAAATAAATAAATAAGAGTGAATGAAAGAAGCAGGGCAGGTTATCAGGCCATTGGGTACAGTGTATAATATAGGCTGAGCTGCGATACAGTCTTGGTCTCCCATGGTGCAGTGGTTCAGCTTGAGAAATCACGCTGGGGCTGGGAGGGAGATGGACACAGCCCTGCCACTACACCTGTACTCATTCACATCCTCTCATGAAGGCAGAGGAAGGGAGAACCCCGTCTGAATTTAATTTCACAGACCCATTGGTCAGGGTTTGTGCCCAGATAATTTTATTTGATTTAGTAATTAATAAATATTTAAAATAAACGATTAAATGGGCGCTGCACGCCTCCTGGCCACTTTTGCTTATTTACTGTAGGAGGTCAGGATGAGAGGAGTATGTCCTCCCCTTATGGCAGTGTTTTCTTATTTGAATAAATGCAAAGAACAGCGGTTGTATGAGCAATACGTACATGGACGGTTTATTTTCTTTTGAATTCATCAAATCTTTGCATGGAGATTCTCATTTCCATTTTAGAAATTTAATAAAAGGTGCACCTCGTGACACAGAGCAGAATATAAGCATGGGATACTTAGCTACGGCCAATTGTAAACATGTAGGGCTCTATTACATTCTTCACGCAAAAATGCACGGTAAACGCGTGAATTTTTCTGCGAAGCGTTAAACGTTAATGTGTGTAAATTAACGCTGGTATTACAATCCTCGCGCATTATTTCATCCGTCAAAAAAATAACGCGCGGAAAAAAGACATGCAAAAGTTGGTGTGCGGACTGTTTTTTCACGCGATTCAGCCAATCAAAATTAAGAACCTTAATTGTCTCCCGTTAAGTTTTTGCGCCTGTCAAAGTCAATCTGCGCATATATGCTGCATCAAAAAAAAACGCACAACTTCTCAAATTTATTGTTTGGGTATGCATAGAATGTGTAACTATACTTTGCTGCGTATTTTTTTTTGGGCTGGTGTATTTGGTTTCGACCAGGTTGATAGAATTTGCCATTAACACCAGCTTTTCAAAGACGTTAAAATTATGCGCGCAAACGTTGTCGTTAAATTTTCCGCATAGATTGTAATACCATCCGCATACCAGCGCACAAACGCATATGCGCTCACAATGTTAAGTATAGGACGAGCGCAGTACAGTACGCTCGCGCAGCGTTCGCGCAGGTTCCCCCGCGGTAGATGTTAACGCGCATTTTTTGCGCTGACATTGTAATATGACGTTCAGCGCAAAGGGTTTTGCCCCTTGCATTAATGCGTTAACATTTACGCGAAGAATGTAATAGAGCCCGTAGTGATTTAGCCCCCAGGAACTCTACTTGGCTAGGGAGCTTTTATTTATAAATATGTATTTAAATTAAATTTAACTTAAGTGATTATTCAGAAAGCACCAAAATGTCAACAAATAAAGAGACTTTTTACTGCAGATTAAAATTATAAACGCTTTATTAGATATTGGATAAAACCAGGAATATTTTTAACATTGAAGCCTATGGGGTTCTCCTGAATAAACCTGCCGAACGAAACCACCGAACATCAGGTCACTTCGGCAACTTTTCTCTGCTGTTCGCTGTTCTCTGAATAGATTAACCATTGCTACTCTATGGGGAGTTTCACTGCCTTTGGACAGGCACCGTACTTGCTGGCAATTCGTCAAAATTTGGCAAACTTCCTGCTCTCTGAATAGCCAAATGGCCCTGAAATGGCACCATATAGGGAAATTCCCTGATCAGCTGTCTCTGAATAACCCCTTTAATGTTCATTTAACACAATTTTTTTTTCTTCAGATTTTCTACATTCCTCTCCAATCCCATTTGTCTTTTTTTAATCCCTTAGTGTCCCTCAAATAATTCCAATCCAATGTCCCTGTTTCCACCAATATCCTGATCACAGAATTATTTTGACATGGAGGCCACCTCTGCTTAACAATCAACAATTGTAAGCTCTTGAGCAGGGTCCTTCCCTCCTACTGTTCGGTGTGTGTAAAGTGTATGTATAATAATTTTTCTGTCATAGACATAGACATTTATATTAATGATACATTTATTAAGTAAGTTTAACAGCATTAAACTCATTTTGTAGACGTAGATTGATAGAGATCTTAAGTGCTGTAAAAAAACATAAATATTATTATAGATTTGGCTTAACATAGCCATAATGTGGATGACCTCTGGACTCACGGAGAGTCATCAATCAGATGGCAGAAGAGTAAAACCAAAGTGGGGAAATCTCTGGGGAACCATGCATGAAGTACTGCCCCCTCCCTCTGGGCATTAATAGGTTAATGTAAAGTGTCTATGAAAAAGGGCTTGCTCAATTTATTTATTTATAAAGGATTTTACCAAGAAGGATACATTGAGATTTCTCTCGTTTTCAAGTATGTCCTGGGTTCAAGAACATTGAAGTGTTACAGTTATAGAAATACAAAGTAATACAATGCAAGATATTAAAAAAAAACACAAATATACAGATTAACAGAAAATAAATATGTAGGAAATAGTCATTATGTTACATGTTTACAGGTGCATTCTGTATTGAGTTATTATTATTATTATTATTCTTTATTTATAAAGCGCCAGCATATTCCGCAGCGCTGTACAATAGGCACAGTATAGACAGGGTTACAATACATTGAACAACATTTGACAAACAGTACAGGAGGAGATGAGGGCCCTATTCCTGTAGGAACTCACAATCTAGGAGGGTTGGGGTTGGAAACAGAAGGAGAGGACTGTAAGGTGAGAGTGATTGATGGTTGCGTCAGTGAGTTGGGTGGTAGGCTTCCCTAAATGAGTTATGTTAGTAAAGAGCTCTTGAGTGACTTAAGACTGGGGGAAGATTTGATGGTGTCTGGGAGGTTATTCCATAATTGTAGTGCTCTGTAGGAAAATGAGGATCGAGCCACTGTCTTTTTGTATTGTGGTATTGCAAGTAAGGTGCTGGTCCTGGATCGGAGGTTATAGGATGAGGGAGCTGCTGGGGGAAGCAGTCTATTCAGATAGGGTGGCAGCTTCCCAGAAAAGCTCTTAAACACCAGGCTGGAAAGGTGAAGGGTGCGTTTAGACTCCAGCGATGGCCAGTTTAGCTCTTTTAATATGTCACAATGGTGGGTCATGTAGTTACATTGTAATGCAAAGCGGCAGAATGAGTTATATAATGTAGTAAGTTTCTCAAGATGTGTTAGCGGGGCGGCCGCGTACACTACATCTCCGTATTCAATAGGCGGCATAAGCATTTGTTGTACAATCTGCTTTCTTACCGCGGGGCTCAGGCAGGATTTGTTTCTGTACAGGGCGCCTAGTTTGGGGTAAAGTTTAGATGAGAGTTTTTCTATGTGGGGGCCAAAGGATAGATTAGGGTCCAACCACATACCTAGATATTTGAGAGAAGTGACTGTGGTCAGCGTGCCATTTGATTTTGTCCCAACACATAAGCGGGGATTTTGCAATTTTTGTAGTTTAGGTTTTGTTCCAAAGAGCATCGTTACAGTTTTGTCATTATTTAACAAAAGTTTGTTGTGTTTGATCCACGTTTCTACCTCTGTGAATTGTTCTTGCAGCACGACTTCCAGCTGCCGGAGATTTGGTTTGCTGCTATAGATTACAGTGTCGTCTGCGTACATATGTACAGTTGAGGTTTTGCAGACGTTGGGCAGATCTTTTATGAATATTGTGAATAGCAGGGGGCCTAGTATTGAGCCTTGGGGTACACCGCAAGTGACAGGGAGGGGGAGGGAGGAGCTGCCAGAAATTGACGCATATTGTGATCGGTCGGATACATATGATTGAAACCAGGTTAGCGTGCGATTACCAATGCCATAGTTTTTAAGTTTTTCTAACAAGATGCCGTGGTCTACTGTGTCAAAGGCCTTGGCAAAATCAAGGAAGATGGCTCCAGTTAGGTTTCCTTGTTCCATCCCAGCTTGGATATCATTGCAGACTTTTAAAAGGGCAGTTGTAGTTGAGTGATTTGGACGAAAGCCTGATTGATCTGGGGTTAAGTAGTTCCAATATTGATAATAATCACGTAATTGTGTGTAGACGCATTTATCCAAAATTTTGGACATTACAGGGAGCAACGATATCGGATGGTAGTTTGATACCAAAGTACTGTCACCACTTTTATGGATAGGTACCACTCTCGCAGTCTTCCAGAGTTTGGGTATCTATCCAGTCGCCAGTGATTCATTGATTAGGGTTGCGACAGGATTTGCAATTGCCGGTGCACTGATTTTCAGCAGCATTGCTGCTATTTGATCAGGTCCAGACTGGTATTTAATTTTTTGCTTACGGAGAAGTTTAGTTACGACACTGACAGGCACTGGTCTAAAACTGAATTCCTGTCTGATACAGGGACTTTGCACAGTTGGAGGGGCCTGACCTGCATGAGGCCTCTCTGATTGCATGTCATTTCCTAGCTTGGCAATCAAAGTGGTGGCGCATCCAACAAAATAACCATTAAAGGCATTTGCTACATCTAGGGGGTGTTGCAGGGTTTGGTTGTTTACTTTGACAGCAGCCGGCTGGGAGTGGACTGGGGGTGCTTGTATGTTACTTATGGTTCTCCAAAATTTTCTAGGGTTTGATATGTTATTGTTTAGATTTTCATTGAAGTAACGGGCTTTAGCCATTTTTGTTTGTTTTGTGCACTCATTCCGGCATTTTCTGTATTCGTAGTGATCGTTCATGGAACCAGTACTCTTGAAATTTGACCACAGTGAATCTCTAAGCTGGTACATTAGTGTAAGATCAGCTGTAACCCAGGGGAGATGGGTCCCTTTTACTCGCACTTTATGCAGCGGGGCATGGGAATTCCAGACTTGCAGGAGCTCAGACTGAAAGTATTCAGCTGCACAGTCAAGGTCTGGGATTAGGTTTAATTTAAGGGGGATTGATTAGAAATACACATGTAGACAGACAAACATGTACAAACAGACATAAAAACAGATTAGTACTAAAGAACTAGGCAAATTTCACCTTGGAGATGGACAGTCTATTATTTGCTAAATCTTTGATTGCAGTTAGCACTTAAAATTATATCAAATGTGTTGATTTCTTCCTCTTTGACCAGTCTCTGGTTCTCTTCATTTCGAGATTCCATATTCATCATGTTTCTGAGATGATTTCTATCATCATAATTCTTTTCCACTTTCCTGGTGTTCTTTATATGATGTATTCAGATGGTAGTTATCCAACTATGCCATCTTTTTAAAGTGCTCCTATTATGGGCAAAATAAGTTTTGCCCATTTGACAGATCAACCCTTCCTTTTTATAGATCAGCTTTCGTTCACTGATCTATATAATTGAAAAAAGGGAGATGTTTGATTTTTAAGATTCCCCTTCTTCCAAGGGCCAGGGCCACTGTGAACAGGGAGTCGATTTAAAGGACAGCCCCCGCTCAGTCACTGTGCTATGCTGGCTGTCACTCAGCTCATGACCGTGCGGCGGGTTGTTGTTGTTTAGGACAACTTAAAGCAGTCCCGCCCACTTGGTCTCCCCTCACATGGGGCAATAAAATCTTTGAATGCAAATATTTCCCTTTTTTAAGTGATAAAGGTCCGCTTGGCCACTGTGCCTGTACTCAATCACATGCTCTCATGGAGGTAATGAGGGAGCTGGAAGCAGAGGGAGCAGAGAATGGTGGGAATTGTATGCGCACGTTGTAAGAGAAGTGTTTACAGGACAAAACCATGTCTGAATTTAGACTTACAGACACATTGGTCTGGGTACAGTATGTGCTCAGACATATATTTATTTTTTATTCAGTATTTAATAATGATTTAAAAATAAACCATCAAATAGACAATCTACACACCCTGACTATCTTTGCTTATTTAGGTGGTTAGGGTGAGAGGCGTGTGTCCTCCCACTGCTGCTCTGATTGCTTGTGTAAGCAAAGGGATTTCCTCTGCCTAAACTACTGTCAATCAGCGACGGGGTTTGATTCCCTTGGCTGTCGGGCCTTTTGGGAACTGTTGACATCACCATGCTTTGGCGTGCCGCCGTTAGTGCGTTTGATGGAGATTCTCCCAGTAGAGAACCCTTTCGTAGAGTTTGTAGCTGTCTCCTTTGTAAATTGATGGTGCTGCCCGCACCCAAGGTGAGCACATAGCAGTGATCTGCCCAGCTGGTGTCATGCAGAGTTATTCTTTTTTTCATGCGCGCACGAGTTATTTTAACCCTTAGCGTGCGCACAAGATAGCTGCTTCTTGCGCATGCAGAGATTGCCCTCCGAGCCTTCCTGGCTATGTAGTGGGGCTGCAAGCTTACTTCACCGGCTGCAGATTTGCTCCTCCCTGACCAGGGTTTTAAATCATTAAGTAATCAACAGAGCAGTGTTTTATAACGAGATGGTCCATGGCCCAGCATGATAATGCTCCTGCTTTGTAAAGAGAAGGCTGAGACTTCAAATCTTATCAGGACCTGTGGTTTTTTTTTATCCCCCTTTACCTGTGCCTTTATTTTACCTTCTAAAGCAAGCAAAATAATAATGATGTTATAATAAAAAATAGCATCATTATTATTGTGCTTGTTTTGAGAGGTAAAACAAAGGCAAAGGTAAATGTGAAAAAAAAATACATGTAAAACTAATAAACAAATAAATAATTAAAATATATTTTTTGTTCTAAGGCAGAGAAAATTTTCACATCTACAGTGAACAATACTCACCTTCTCATATCCCATGCAGGGTGCATGGGCATTATTTTATTCATATATTGTTCATATATGCAACGCGCCAAAAATACAAGCAGACACAACACAATACACATTTAGGTGTTTTTAATTTTGGTGAAAATTATGTATTTTCTTAGAAAAATGCAATATGAGGGTCTCCATTTATGATTCTTTTTCTTTAAAGAATAACCCATAGAATATTTACTCACAAAGGTTTGGATGATAAAATAGGGAAAAATTAATTTACACATAGAAACATACTGTAGAAAATGTCGGCAGATAAGAACCTTTCGGCCCATCTAGTCTGCCCAATTACATGGATACTTTACCTGGATTTATCTTTTGTTTAGAATAGCCTTATGCCTATCCCATGCCTGCTTAAATTCAATTACTGTTTTGGCCTCTACCACTTCTACTGGAAGACTGTTCCATGTATCCACCACCCTCTCAGTAAAATAATGCTTCCTGATGTTACTTTTAAGTCTTTGCCCCTCTAATCTAAGACTATGTCCTCTTGTTTTGCTACTTTGTTTCCTTTTAAATATACTCCCTTCCTCTACCTTGTGGATTCCCTTTACGTATTTAAATGTTTCTATCATATCTCCTCTGTCTCGTCTTTTTTCCAAGCTAGACATGTTAAGATCATTAAGCCTTTCCTCGTAACTTTTTTCATACTGTTATTGATTGAATCCGAACTGAATTTTAAATTGTTTTGTGATTTGTTTGATATAGCATTCTTGCATGACACGAGAAGTGATTGTAGATGTGAGAGGATGGGTAGTCTTATCTCCCATTCTGATTCCAACACTAATTCCTTGGGCTCTGGGATGGAACAATATACATATGTTTACTAGGAACTTGTGCTGTTTAATATACACCACATCCTTGGCCAGCACAGGTTGGCTGCCATTACAAAAAAATGTAAACGTAATAATTTGTTGCATTGATTAGCATAGCCATATCTCAGTGAAACATTTCATCCATTTTTATAATATTCAGCATCTTTTGTTGGATCATACTAAGGCTGGCCGTCCACTGGATCCGTTTTCGTGCGGTGGTGCGATCATCAGATATCCGTCTGGTCGTCCGACCGATACGACAACATGCAAGTGAATGGACCATCGTCCATTGCAGCCGACGGCCGACGGCAGACTTCCAGTGACGGTGGAAGATGCCATCAGATGTGCAATGCCTTCCATTTGAGGGGAAAATCGCAGACATCTGACAGATCCCTGGAGAGAAGATGGATGTGGACAAGCTTATCAGGGGAGTGATTTGGATTGATTTTGATCTGGAAAGGTCAAAGGAAGTGGCAGATGGAGGCTGCAGGTTATTTTAACATGTTCTGCCTTCCCACCTGCTTACTGACTTAACAAAATATATAAATATATATATGCAGACACTGGGGTTACCAAGTTGGCCATGTTTCACTTATTCAAGCTGATGGGCATTGCATAAAACGTGCCACCCTGCAACATGTAGAATCCATACACTGCAGGTAAATAAAAAAGGAATACCAGGTGACCAATCACTACCATGAAACTGCATATCCCATAGGTTTTAAATGTAATTTTTTTAAAACCATATTTTTTTCTTCTGAACAATTTTTATAATTATTTTTTTTTAAAAAGGACTGTGTGTTTCTAAAAGCAGGATGTTCTGGTTTTATATACAAAACCAGTTCATTCTGGTTTTGGCAGCCTCTGCACTCCACCTCTGTCTGATTTTGATCTGGATCATCTGTGGTCGCACGACAGATCGCACGACAGATCGCATGCAGTGGACGACCCTAGTCTGACCTGGTCGGACGACTGACATCGTCCATGGTCTGACAAAAAAGTCGGTCGTCCGACTACGGATCCAGTGGACGCCCAGCCTAAATCCTCAAATCCTCAGCCTTCCTGAGAAATACAGTCTCTATTGCTAGTTTGACGTCCTTATTCCTTATGCTGTAAATGACAGGATTTGACATAGGTATCACCACTGCATAAATCAGGGTAGCCACAGTTCCATTCTCTGTGGAATATTTAGATTTAGGGCTCAAATAAACATAAAAAATTGTTCCAAAACACAAAGCTACCGACGTGATATGAGAAGCACAAGTTGAAAAGGCTTTTTTACTTCCTTCTAAAATGTTTATCTTTAAAATGGCCAAGAAAATGGATAAATAGGACATGACGATGACCAACACTGCGGGCATTACAATTAATGATGTAAAAATAAACAGAATAATTTCGTTGACTGTCGTATCTGTACAAGAGATCTTCAGTAAAGGAGGAAAGTCACATGCAAAATGATGGAGGACGTTCGAAGAACAAAATGAAAGACTAAATGTGCAACATGTTTCAATAACTGAATGGAGGAAACCTACAGTATAAACTGCACAAAGGAGTTCGAGGCATGTCTTCTGCTGCATGACCATGTTGTAGTTTAATGGGTTACAGATTGCGACATAGCGATCATAGGCCATTACAGCTAAAAGGCAACACTCGCTACTTCCAAGGGCACAGAATATAAAGAGTTGAATGGCGCAGCCAACATACGAAATGGTCTTCTTCTCTGAGAGAATGTTAACTATCATTTGTGGAGCAATATCTGAAGAATAGCAGAGATCTAAGAAGGAAAGGCTGCAGATAAAGAAGTACATTGGGGTGTGCATTTGGGAATTGTGGTAAACGAGAAAAATTATTCCTGCATTTCCGAAAATGGTAAAGAGATAAATAAATAGAAACAGTAAGAATAAGACTATGTCTAGATTAAATCTTGTAGAGAATCCCATTAGTATAAATTCCTGTACTCTGGAGTTGTTGGTGTACTTTGACAAATCCATGACTGCTACCTGCAGAAAAAACCAAACCAAAAAAAGTTGACCAAAGAGTGTATGAGGTGTACATAATATCATTTATTAGAGGAAAAATAAAACAAGAGCAACACCTTAAAGTAAACCTGGACACCCCTGTGGCTTATTTTGAATGCCTTGGACAAGACACCTAACGGTACAGACTCGCCACCCAGGACATACTTGAAAAACGACAGAAATCTCAATGTATCCTTCCTGGTAAAATACTTTCTCAGAAAAAAAAAATGATACATTGCGCTTTTCAAACAGTGTAAAAATAAATATGTTATATATTATTATATATTATATAATATAAATGTATTAATCCATAGTACCCATACTGCACTGTGACCTGTCATTCAAATCTTTGGTATAGCCTGAAGGCCTGCCGGTGGAAACTATTGCCCATTTGTTTCCATCCTTTCTGCTCCCTATGTTGCAAACTTTAAATTCCATCCAAAAGGGGACCCCCGTTTCACCCTTACTCTCTGCTGCCATCTCCATTATCCCTTAACCCAATAAATCCACTGGACTGCACTATTTACTGCCTAATTTCGCTAATTAATTGCTATACCTGATTACTTTCCAAAATCTTAGCGGAAAGATTAAACATTTTTCCAAAACAAATTCATCTTGACCAAGTGAGCTTTGTACCCATCAGGGAAGCACGTGAGGGCACTTCACAAGCTTTTGCTGTTTTTCTTGCTACAAAGTCTCATAATGCACATCTTCTCTTGCTGTCTATAGATGCGGAGAAGGTGATAGACTGGGTGAATTGGCAATTTTTATTTGTCACATCAGATGCCTTGGGCCTCCCCAGTACCTCTGCCTTCTTGGTATGGGTTACCACTCAATAGGATTCTCCAACTGCACGTGTATAGAAAAAAACAGTGCCCCATCACCACATTTTGTTGTGAGAAATGGCATCAGGCAGGGATGCCACTCTCACCTCTATATTTTGTCCTTTCACTAAAGCCTCTGCTGGTATCTGTTAGATCTAATGGAGACAGCCCCGGTCTAAAAGGACACACAGCAGATAATAAAGTTTCAGTGTATGCGGATGATTTGTTGCTCTTTCTTACTCAGCCTCACCATTTCCTGTCAACTGATGTTAAAGAATTTGAGAAATACAAAGCCCTAACAGGCCTTAACATCAAGTTTGCTAAATCTGAGTTTCTCAATGTTAATGTTCCTCTGCTATACAAAACTTCGCTCAAATTTCCCTTCCAATGGTGCATGGCTAAAATGAAATACCTGAACTGATAATATTTGGCTTTCTGCTAATATTGCTGACCATTTTGACTTTTGCCCACTGTTGCTATCTTTTCAGGATGACTTGGGTATGCCGGTGAGTAAACATATTTCCTAGATGGGAAGAATATGGGTTCTTAAAAGGAGTATAATGCTGCTGTTATTTTATGTTCTTTAAATAGTCCCTATTGACATACCCATCAATTATTTCCTTTGTCCAGCTTTTTTTTTTTTTTTTTGTTTAATATCTTTTTATTTTGTTTACACAGGAATACTTTCCAAGCACAGGAATTCACAGTACACCAAAGTTATACAAGACCGTACAGTTTTCAATATACTACGGTGTATACATATATAATAAACATTTAACACGACCATGTATCTTAATATGTTAAAATCCTATATTAGAAAAAGGTCGTCGGGGATGGGTACGAAACTGGGACTCAAGGGTAAAAAGGGGGTATAACAGGGGATAAAACAATGCAGTACATGCCTATCTCACGATGTTGATATTTCGGGTCCAGAGCATAGAAGTCTAATAAACAAAACACACGATTCAATATTACACCTACGTCTTAGCATTTCTAATATAGTACTATAAAGTATATGGCATTTAGATATCATGTCGACAACAAATTCTCACTGGTGACTCTGCGGGACATCTGGTGATTTTGATTTCCTTTTGGCTAAAAAATCTGACCACCAATACCATAAAGCGAAGTACTTATCATATTTGTTTTCTAGAGATAAGCACTGTTCCTCCATTTCACAGACCCCCATCCACCGCCCATATCCATTCTGTAACAGTAGGTGGGTCTGTAGATCGCCATTTTTTAGGGATTTGGGCTTTTGCCACATTGAATAGTTGCATTGCTAACGATTTTCTATAGGTAAGGGATGAAAGGGGGACCAAATGAAAAAGTGCCACTTGGGGAGATGGTAGAAGTGCCAGATCAGTGTTTCATTTATTATTCAGAAGATGGAATCCCAATAGGTTTTAATAAGTGGACAAGTCCACCAGATATGTAAGAGAGTACCTGGTGACAGGGTACATCTCCAGCATTGGCCAGTGGTAGTTGGAAAGATTTTGTGTAGCCTAGTCGGTGTTAGGTACCACCTGGATAGGAACTTATAATGGGACTGTTGTATGTGTAAACTTCTAGAGGCATGTGCCGCAGTCTGAAAAATTTTGCCCCAGTCATCCTCCGATATGGGTTCTATAAGTTCATTATTCCATTTCTTGGCATAAGTCAGCAATGTTGAGGTGGAAGCATCTAATAATGTGCCGTATATCATAGATAGTATGTGTGGAAGGTGTGGGTCTGTGACACAAAGAGTTTCAAACGGAGATTCGTCTCTCCGTAATCCACTCAACTCTCCTATTGACTGCAGGAAATGATTTATTTGGCTATATCGAAAATGTTCTAGAGGTGTATGTTTGTCCCCTTTCTATAATACGTCTATATTTAAAAATCCGGAGTCATCAATACAGTCATTCAGTGGTAGATAAGGGCCCTCGATCGTCTGTGGTAGGAAGCCATGATGCATTCCCTCTGGAAAAAGCAGGTTGTGTGTGACTGGCATTAATGGGGAGGGATGTGGGGAAGGACCAGTGTCTTCCTCAGTCTCCGCCATTTAAGGAGGGTAGGTGTCACTAAAGGATGGTAGGAGTGTAGAAGAAATTTTAGGGGAACTGATTGCCACGGCAGGGTGGTTATGGGAACTTTCAGGGTTCTCTGTTGTAAATGTACCCATAATTTATGGGGAGGTGACATAGACCAGTCGGCTATTTTCAGGAAAAGTGCAGCCGTATGGTATAGTTCCAGGTCTGGTAATCCTAAACCCCCTCTATTGCGATGTCGTGTCATATCAGTATAAGGTATACGGGATGTATATCGTTCCATATATATTTAAGAAAAGTGGATTTAAGCTGGCGATGAAATGAAGGTGGTACCTCTATCGGCACTGATTGGTAAATATACAAGAACCGTGGGAGGATATTAATTTTTAAGATGTTAATCCTTCCCAGCCAGGAGACATTAGGAAGGCGACATCGTTTTAGGTCTTGTTCTACTCTTCGCAATAGCGGTTCATAGTTGGCATTATACAATTTGGATAAGTCTTTTGCGAGGGTAATCCCCAAGTACCGGAGCGAGTCAGTTCTCCATTTAAAGGGGAATCTCTTTGTCACCTCGCATCTCTCCCGGCACCCCCCACTCCCATCACCTCACATTTAGCTCGATTGATCTGGAAATTAGATAGTCTACCGTAGACGTCAAGTTCACCCATAAGATGTCCTAGCGATATCATCGGGTCTGTAAGGGTTAGGAGAATGTCATCGACAAACGCTGCCACTTTATAATGGTGGAATGGCAAAGGAAAGCCCGTAATTAGAGGGTGATCCCTTATTCGTTGAAGGAGAGGTTCCAGGGTCAACACAAATAGGAGGGGCAACAATGGGCATCCTTGTCGTGTACCATTACGTATAAGCAAATCCTGTGACTATGTTCCATTTACTCTCAGGGAAGCCCTCGGGTTACTGTAGAGGGACCGGATCCACATCAACCACCTCGGTCCAAAGCCTAAGAAGGACATAGTTTCAATGAGAAACGACCAATCCACTCGGTCGAAGACTTTTTCTGCATCGATGGGGAGAAAGAGGGTAGGGGTGTTAGTATTGCATGCCATATGTACCAGAGCTATAGCTCTCTGTGTGTTGTCCCTTGCCTCTCTGGTAGGGATAAATCCCGCTTGATCTGGGTGTACAAGATTAGTAATCAATGGATTAAGACGGGTTGCCATCATTTTAGCCATTAGTTTCACGTCTGCATTCAATAAAGAAATCGGCCTATAGTTTGTGACCTGGGTGTGGTCTTTATCGGGTTTGGGGATGAGAGCTATATGGG
Source organism: Leptobrachium leishanense (assembly GCA_009667805.1). Lineage (NCBI taxonomy): Eukaryota > Metazoa > Chordata > Amphibia > Anura > Megophryidae > Leptobrachium > Leptobrachium leishanense. Next base: position 70,274,320 of record CM019065.1, read on the forward strand.
CTCTTAGTGTGGAGGGGTCTAAACTAATATCATCGTCAAGGGAGCTAATAATAGTAAGGAGACGAGGACTCAGAAAGGGAAGGAACGTTCTATAATATGCTATAGTAAAACCATCCGGTCCCAGGCTTTTACCAGTGGCAGTGGACCGGAGTGCCTCAGAAAGTTCTTTTCGTGTGAAAGGTGCATCTAGGGTTTTAGCCACCTCCGGTGTCAAAAATGAGTGTAGAGACTCCTTTAAGTAAGTACATATGTCTACTTTAGGAGGAGGTGAATCTCTCAAGCAGTAAAGGGAGGAAAAATATTTATGGAATGCAGCTGTGATATCGCTAGTGAGGTGGTGGATTTTACCTTCCTCTCCTTGTATCTTTGGAATGTACGTGGTCTGGTGTCTCTGTTTCAGAGCGTTGGCCAGTAGTCGCCCGCATTTATTACCCTGTGTGTAGTAGATTCGTTTGGTCAGTAGTAGCGAGCGCATTGTTTGTTGTGAAAGGAGAGAAGTCAGTTTTGCTCTCTGTTCAGTTAGTTCTTTAAAAGTGTCAAGAGAGTGTCATGTTTTATGTAAAGTTTCCAGAGTGTGGATGCTGTGAACCAGGTCCCCCACCGCCGCCATCCTCTCCCTCTTACGCTGCGCCCCTATTTGAATGAGTTTACCGCTAAGTACACATTTATGTGCCTCCCAGAGCAATGGTGGTGTTATCTCCGGCGTGGTATTGTCTACAAAATATTGGGTGATGGTGTCTTGGATCTCCTGATGTATTAGAACATCGCGTAACAACGATTCATTTAAGCGCCAAGAGCATTGCAGAGAAGGAATGGAATCGATATCAATACCATTTGAGACCGAGGCATGGTCGGACCAGGTGATGGGGGCAATCGTCGCAGTTTGTAAACATTGCAGGTGATGATGGGAAAGGAGGAAGGTGTCAAGTCGAGAATACGATTTCGCCACTGAAGAATAAAATGTATAATCTTTGGTGAATGGGTGAAGAGTCTTCCACCCATCCACCAATTGGTGCTGATGAAGTATTTGTAAAAATCTGCGGCGCAGTGAGGGGTATACATGTGGGGAGTTAGAAATTCCCTCTCTAGAAGAATCTAGGGGGACATTAAAGTCGCCTCCACAGATCAAAATGCCCTCAGTAAAGCCATCAAGTTTCGCCAAGGTAGATCGTAATGTTCCACATTGTCCCTTATTCGGGAGATATATGTTAGCCATAGTGATACATCGGTTACCCTGGGTACCCTTGATAAATAATAGCGACCGTTAGGGTCATTAAGCTGGTGTGTGCAAGTGAATGGAATATGTCGGGCAATAATGATAGCTACTCCCCTAGATTTAGATTCTGTGTAGTTACTGTAAAAACATTGGGGGTAGCGGCGCGACGTTAACGAAGGTGCCGCATTGTCCCTGAAGTGGGTCTCCTGGAGAAACAATACGTCTCCTTTCTGTCTGTGGAAATCAGTCAACGCCATACGTTTTTTCTGCGGAATGTTCAACCCTTGTACATTCCATGACAAGAATAGTAATTTAACCATTTAAATAAATCATGTGGGTGAAAAACAGTATATCTGCATCAGACGTATCTATAAGATCATATAAGTAATCTAAAACCGTGTGTTGGGGAAATTGTGTGAGAACACCGAAAATCGTGAGAAAAGATTGGAGAACACTGCATCTTAAACATAGAAACATACATGTTAACAAAGAAGAACAGGTTTGTACCGGGTGACGATGTAAAACCCGCGATCCAAAAAAGTATCGTCCAGGTTTTAAAAACATTGTCTTTTCCAAAAAATGGAGACAACAAAAAGAAAATACCACCGCAGCTGGGGGGGGGGTGTCAGAAAGCGGTCAAAAAACAGTTTGGGCTTTGCAACAAGAGAGGGGTCGCGTGGCCTGGAACCATATCCAATATCTGGAGCAAGCAAGGGAGAACCATTGCACTAAGTGCTTGGTAGGGACTGTAAATCTAGACAAAGATCCCGACAAGTAGATGGTAATGACGAGGTCTATGGATGGTATATAGTGTAGGGGCAGTCATAATAGAATCCAAAATGGCACCTATGACAGGGAATGAGCAGACAACGTGGAGAGAAGTGAATGGGAGTACACGGGTCGGCAGAAGCAATCAATAATCAATCTGGAGCTTTTTGTGAAGGAGTAGACAGTTGAGATCTATTAAGTCCACGGCTCCTCTTCAGTGGTGTTTGCCATCGCGGGCGTAGAGGTTGGGGGAGCGGGGGTGCCAGATCTAGGCTCGTGCCTCCATACCACTCCGGAATAGACACCCCTTCCAGGCCCAGTGCACATAATAAGGGTGGTAGGTCCCCTGCTCCAGAGATCACAAATTGGGAACCGTCTAGTGTCGTCTGTAGGGTAAACGGGTACCCCATCTATACTTTACTTGGCGTTCCCTCAGGATATCCGTTATCGGTTTTAAAATGCGTCTAGCTTGTAACATGGTCCAGGAGAGGTCCGGATAAACTTGTAAGATATTTCCCTCCATATCCAGAACCTCTCGATTACGGGGAGCGTGTAGTACGTCTTCTTTCTGATGATAATAATGGAATCTACAGATGACATCTCTGGGTGCAGCAGTGGGGGCCCCTCGAGGTTTCAAGGATCTGTGAGCCCTATCAAAATGTATTGGGGCCTCTGGAGAGCGTCTCAGTAAGGCGTTAAAAATGGGTCACAAGGTGTCAAAGAGTATCTCCCGAGCGTCGTGGGGTTCAGGTAAACCTCTAATGCGTAGATTATTGCGGCATCTCCGGTTGTCCTGATCATCAAGAGTAAGGTGTAGTCTTTGAAGGTGTAGAGTGTGAGACATCATACCTGTTTCCAGATGTAATAGACGATCCTCCAGCAGCTCTCGTTCCTCTTCCAGGACCTGTACTCTGGACCCCACATGCCTTATATCCGCTCCTACAGATTCTAGCCTCGTTGTAAAGGATGTTTCTAATTTTTGCAGCATGGTCTCTAGATCTTCCCTTGTTGGCAGGGTGCGTAGGATGTCCTTCACTGACTCCTCCGAGTCCACCGATAGCGAGGGGCTGCTAGCCGGGGAAGGCGTGTGGGGGGCTGTAGAAATCGGCGCCATTTTGGGACCATGTGGCGGCTTGCTTGCAGGCGGCATGTCCGCGAAATACTGGACGATATCGCCGCGTTTTTGTGTGTTGGAGGGTCCCTTCAGGGTTGGGGCAGTTTGTGTCCTCTTTTTAGTGGCCATGGTACCTTAAATTAGTGCGGTTCTCCCCTTATGAGCACGGTTCTGGCCGGAGCTCCTCTACAATGCAGCCGTCTTCATCGGCGTTCAGGCCACGCCCCCTTTGTTCAGCTTTTATACTCTAAGTTTGAACAAATTCGCCCCAGAGTTTTGTACACTACTTTAATATGCCCTAAGATAGCAGGTGGTATAGCTATGCTTGACCAAAAACCATAGTACATGTCGTCCCACCGCCTCCAAATTTCTCACTGGATCTCTAATGACCCCTCCAAAATTTGGTTGGACGGAGAGGCAGCTCTCTCACCCTTACCAATCTGGACTTTGCCATGGCTTTCAAAATGCTCTCTCCCAAACTAAATTTTTCAGCATCCATTCCCAGGATCTTCATCACAACTGTAGTATAGTTATTGATACCCATTATCTCCTCCGACTTCCCCTTTCCCGATTTTACCAGTTGTTACAAACCTTTGCCTACCTCAGGGAAAATTGCCCCCTCTCTGCTGTCGTTTTACCACTTTTGATCTTGTGACAGTTTATCATTTGACTGAGCCATTGAAGGGCCCCATTTAGCAGACTTAGTACACAAAAGATCCCTAACCTTCACCAACCATTTTAATACAATTCAAATACTCCATTGTCTATGCTCTCTCTGAGGCAGCCATACTCTATACAAAACACACACTGACTTTGAGATGTTGTGCACACTGCTGCTCCACCTTGCTGATGGAGTGTTGGTCCACTATAGATTCCATGCAGATGGGAGAGGGAGCTCAACAGACTTATCGCTAAGGAAAAATGGGATAAAATCTGCACCATGACTCACACTCTTCCTTCATAGTCAAGTACAAAAAACTCTCCTTCACGATACGATCATTTTGGTATCATTTTGATCTCTTTCCAAGACAGCCTTTTACGGTGAAGGAGGCAATGCTTCCTGCTGGAGCTGCAACAATACTGTGGAGCTGCAACAATACTGAGTGAACATCTCTCCATATATGATGATCTTGTTCACGTATATTCCCTTTCTGGAATATGGTGCTAAATGTCCTCCAATACATAGCTGAAGTTGACTGGCATTTTGAACCACTGAAATTCCTCCTCCTCCATGTCCCACTATCAGTAAACCTCGAAGAAATCTGTAGCGAGCCTGTCATGGAACCAGATTCCTTATTTTTCCCCCCTATGCTTTTACCTAAAATGGATAGTCCACTCTCCCTGTCTAACTCACATAGTTACTTTGGCCCAGCCCCATTTCCTCCTTAGCAAAGCCTGCGTTCCTTCAGTCTACCACAGAAGCATGTGAGGGAAGATCCTGTTCTGTACTGGGTGATTGCATCCTATTTTTACCTTCCCCCCATAATAAAGCATACCAAGAGAAGCCCTCTCTACCCACAAGACAACTTTTATTTGCTATTACTTTACCAATAAAGTGAAGAAAATACAAAGGACTTTGCGTGCTTTCAAAAGGGGATGAGTTCAAGCTATCTGACTTCTATCATATCCTGCATGTGACCCTGAGGTTCCAGAATAGAGCCAGTGAATATGCATGGCATTATCTGTTATTTCTCTTCACTGGAAAACAGAGGTTGTACCTACTAAGCAAGGGTGGATATCCAAAGTTGAAAATATTCTTCATCAAGGGGAGATCATGATATCCTTAGGAAATAAAATGCAGACGTATGTGGAAAGTTGTTGAGGTGGAGGCTTGGGTGGAGGGATGGCATGGTAGAGGAAGTTTCTTGAACAACTCTCTCTTCCCCTTTTTCACTTTAATCCACTTAGAGCGTTCCCTCCTCTCTTTGCTCTTTAATACACATTTTCTTTCTCAACTTGTTTCTCCTTCTGCAATCTTCTTTTTCTATTCTTATAGCTCCTAAGATCTGTCTTATACCCCTTTGAAAACCTCCTTCCTCCCGTTTATACGTTTTTTTCTTTCTTTATTCTTTTCTACTTCACCTTCCCCACCATCTATTTTCTCTCCCATCCTTCCCCTTCAACATCTTTAATACAAACAACAGTATTGAAGGTGATGATATTTTGGATTTTTATTTTGGATTATTATTCTACCTACCATGATATGTGTTTTATGTTATTTGTAACAATGACTTAACACTTGTTATGCTTTGTAATATAACAATGCTTATATGTAGGCTTGTGCACCTTTTTTTTTTTCTGTTCGGTTCGTTCGGATTTTGTAAATTTTCGTTTCGGCTCGTTTCTGCCGATTTCCGTTTCGGTTCGGTTCGTTTTTCGTATCGACTTTTTTTCGTGATTTCAGAAATTTTCGTGTTTTTTGGAACATCTGTTCTCCTCGTTTCAAAGTGTCTATTCGTTTTGACGTAAACTAATGTTTTTTCGGATACGATAATTATACGATACGATAATTCTGCCGATACGATAATTCTGCCATTGAGATTTCTCATGTTTTACAAGAAGGATATATTGAGATTTCTCATGTTTTACAAGAAGGATACATTGAGATTTCTCTGGTTTTACAAGAAGGTTACATTGAAATTTCTCATGTTTTACAAGAAGGATACATTGAGATTTCTCATGTTTTACAAGAAGGATACATTGAGATTTCTCTGGTTTTCCAGGAAGGATACACTGAGATGGGAATGATACAAAATTTAATTACAGAATCAGCGATATAAATACGATGTCTGAAATTACTGAAATGGAACCGAAATCAGGAATGGAGCCGAAATCACAAATTGAACGAAAATGAATTTAGATTTTACACATTTCTACTCCATTCGAAAATTCCGAAAAGTTTTCGTTTTGGCTCGAAAAAGATTTCAGATCTGCCGTTTTCGGATCTGAAACTTTTCGGAAAATCGGCCGAATTCGAATGCACGAATCAGGAAATTTCGTGAAAATTCCGAAATTCCAAAACCCGACACACACATCCCTACTTATATGAAAGCTGTTCAGTTCTGAATCTATATTTCCTTCCCCCCCTTCCTTTCTGTACCCCATACTTTCCTTCCATAAAAATTTTCAATGGAAAGAATAAAACTTTTGACATAGTAGTGTCCTTAAAGCACTGTGTCGATGAGCAGTGATTAATGAGAGCAAGTGAGCAACCCATTTGTGCAATTGTTCGATCTTCTGCAGCCCTTTCTTTAACTATGAACTGTTTTTGCTCTCCAGAATGCATCGACCAGCTTCAGAGCAGGGCCTGTTCCCAGATCTAGATAAATTGTGGATTAAGATAACTCTTCAAGTGATGAGATCTATCAAGAAGCTCAAACTTGAAAAATGTGAAATTCAGTAAAAATCATCACCAAAACTCAACACATTGACAAGAGTCCTGTGGGCTCTGCCATTATGAGGTATCGGTGATACACTTTGCATGACAGTCCAGCCGAAAAATGAGATCCTCCAGGATACAAAGAAACCCAACTTCGGAAACAATTGCTAGAACAAAAAGCAGAAATGAATAGAAAAAATTAGAGGGTTAAAAAAAGCATCCACACAAGCTCTGATCTAGTGAGGCTCTTGGGTACGAAGAGACAATTCCCAAAAATAAATAAGGTTTATTTAATCTAAATTGGATTGTGAGGCATGTAGAGAGGAATCGCAAACACATCATCAATGGCCATCCCAATGAGTCAAACTACATGGTCTATCAAGCTTGTAAGAGTATGGGTGAGTGGTTGTGGACACTCCTGAACTCCTACGTACTCCTACGTACTGTCATCCATTCTTACTGAGGATATGACATCATGCAGGTGTCCCAGGTAATGAATCAATCACCTTGCCAGCACAGGCCTCTGAATTTAGTTTTTCATTATTGCTGAAATAAGCACAGTTCCTTGATATCTCCTTGTTAAATGGATCAGATTGTACCACATTATCTATATTGTCCCTGCAAACCCGCCATGTGACTTTTAATGCCATTTGCAATATTATTAACTGTATGAGAGGTGAAGGATTTAATTCTAATTCATCTGCCGTCTATCAATCCATTAAATTCCTATGCCGATAATGTTTTAATCATTGCAATGAGTATAGCTATGGATGGTCCATATGGCCCATAAAACTGTATAGAGCTCTAATAATCCAGTATACAAATGATTCCGATATTGACAAACCCAGAGCACATGTAGCTGCTGAAAAAAAAAAATTGTGCTCATATCATGACACAGATCAAGAAAGAAATATAATACTTATATGGAATGGAGGACAGAGATGGCTCCTTCCCTCCCTTGGTACTCTCAAACAAAGAGCAGAAACAAAAAAACCACAGTGGTGCAGATCATAAAAAGTTAAACGGTCAAAATAATTACAGATAGGAGAGACACTCACATCCTATCGAGCTATATTAAATCTCGATTCCCAACTCTACTGTAGGTTATATCGCCTCCGGCCAAATAAAGAGTGGTGCTGCCCTTCTTTCTCTCGCCCGGGTTACCTTAGTAAAACATAAGGACAGAAAGATGGCGCTCCCATAGCATAATACACAACAGTATAATCCTGTAGGTATAATCAATGGTTAAACTCACCAACTGGGGAGCCTTCCTATGTTTAAGGCTCATTTGATTAGCATGCAGCACATTTATTGGGTATGTTCCCTGACCCTCCATGGTCCCAGTTCCTTTTGTGGATACCAGGTCTCAGGTGAATAAAGAAGAATTGACAGCAAATAAAAGGTTGAAAATGTAAACTCGAATTTATTAACCAAAAAAGGTTTAATTCAGGTTTTTTACTTTCTTTGTATACTAGATTATTATAGCTCTATTTATAGCTCTTATCTATTAACAGGGTTATTCAGAGAGCGTGAAAAGCAGGAGAATGCCTGGAGAATGAAAAATTCTAGGTCAAAATAGCCAAACCAGAAAAATTCTCCCTTTCATCTCACTTTCCAAATCGGCTATTTTGACCTAGAATTTTTCATTCTCCAGTCATTCTCCTGCTTTTCACGCTCTCTGAATAACCCTGATAGTTTCATATGGACCATCCACATCTATCCTCTCTGTATGTTTCAAGACACAGATTTTGGATTTTTTTTTGTGTTACTGTTGTCCATCAAGGCTGCATTCATATTGTAGTTTAATGTTATTTTTTAGATTTTATAAGGTTTTGCGCTCCCAATTTTACTACTACATGCCTGCACTTTATATCTAAAGATATTTTAAGACTGAGCCATTAAGTAACAGCCCCACTTGCTAATGATAACAATTGCAGTCTTACTTCAGCCGCAATGCAAATCCCCATGTGGCTCGGCTGTTGCGGCTTCATACTGTAAATCAAGGGTGAGAAACCTTGGCCCTCCAGATGTTTTGGAACTGCATCTCCCATGATGCTCAGTCACTCAATAGGTTGGAGGAGGCTTATGGAAATGTAGTTCCAAAACAGCTGCCTGGCCAAGGTTGCTGAACTCTGCTATAAATTAACGCTCCCTATTCACTGTATAGGACATACTAATGTGCAGGAAGCCAGAGAATAACAAGCTTTTCCACGGTTGCCCATTATTGTCACTTACAGCCGGTAATATCAACAAAACTACTGACTGCAAGTAACTGGAATTAACAGGGTTATCCAAAGAGATTCGAAAAGTCACCGCACGTTCGGTGACTTTTCGTTCTCTTCAATTCGGTTCCTTTTGCCGATTGCATTTCGGTGACCCTGGGTGTATTCAGCAAACACCACAGGGTCCCCGAATTGCAGGGAAAAGCTGCCGTAAACCCACCGAAAACTAACCGAATGCACGCTGAAAACAAGCAAAAACATCTGGATTAACCTTTGAAAAAGACGAACAGGAGCCGAACAGGAGCCGAATCACACAGAGCCGAAGCAGCTGTGACGTAGAGGAGGCAGTGAATAAATTAGAAAAACCATTTGTATGAATCTGGGAAAAAGAAACGCTGTTTGCAAAGAAACTACTGAGCGAAAATGTCTGAAATTTTCACAGGAGGTCCAGGGAATAATAATAAAGAGGGCTGATACAAAAAAAATAAGTAAACTGAAAAAAAAAAAAAAAAAAAATCGGACTTTTAATAAAAATAAAAAAAAAACAGAAAAATGCTTAAAGTATCCTAAAAAATCTATAAATAAAGAGACTTTTTGCTGCAGAATTTTAGAATGAACGGTTTATTAGATATTGAATTAAAACGGGAATATTTTTAACATTGAAGTCTATGGGATTCTCCTGAATAAATTTGCCGAATTAAACCCCCGAATGGCAGGGCATTAGGGGAACCTTTCACTGCTGGTTTTCGTTCTCTGAATAGACGAAGCAGTGCTTTATCATGGGGATTTCACTGCCCTCGAACAGGCACCGAACAGGCACCGTATGTGCAGGCAATTCGCCAGGATTTGGCGAATTGCCTGCTCTCTGGATAGCCGAATGGCCAGGAAAGGTAACCGAACGCTGATTTCCAGCATTCGGTTACCTTTCTCAAGCAATTCGGAGCTCTTTGGATAACCCTGTTTGTGTTTTTATTTTGAGTAAATTATTTTACTTTAACGTCTTCACTACCATATGATTTTCCAAAAAAACATTGTCAGAAACCAGTGTTTTTTTGAAGAATCATTTTTAATAATTTTTTATTAATTATACTGAAGGAAATATTGAAAAATACACCCAATGATTTTCTTTTACTGTAATAACATGTTTGGCCAGTAGATGGTGCAAAATTGAATTACAGTTGCAGTGAGTGTTTCACTGCTATAATGTATCAGCTTGCTAAATGCCGATGTCCGACATTCATTTTTGCTGATTTTACACACTTTTATCTCTTTGCGCATTATGCCCACAGGGCCGACACTTTGGGGGGCACCTTCTGCAGCGCAAAAGCAAACAAAATGAATTTCCAGCAAACTAATTTCATTTGCTTTTGGGCTGTATAACAACACATCGAGCAATCTCGATATCGGGGGACACCAGGTGGTGCCTTTGAAACCCGAGATATCTCGATATTGGTAGTGAAGGGGTTAAAGAGATTTTGGTTCCCCTAGTCCTTAACACGCCATTTTTTGAATTCACTGCAGAATACTTGCAAATTCTTCAGTAGCTTTCAAACGATTGGAGTGATCTTGCTACACAATACTATAGTAGCCATCAAAATTCTTAGCAACCCAGTAACTGTAGCAATGTCTCTTTCAAGAATCAACTAGATCCCACTTACCTCCGGTGAGATGCACAGGGCAGAATTCTCAATGTTAGGTGACGTTATGGTAGTGTGTTAAAAAGTCAGAATCTACATTGAGGCCCTCCTTCATGGTGTTAAAATATGTGATCATTTTTATTTTGAATGTTTGCGTTCCTGTTCATGCAAAAAAGTGAGACAGATGTAATTTGCATGTCTTACCCAGAGTTCCTTGCTGTATACGGGGAATGTAGCACAGGAGCTCTGGGATGCAGTTCTTTGAATTGCTGTGATGTGCAAATGGCTTTTGCAATAATAAACTATATACAGCATATACATATACATATATAACAAACCAGAAAGAGAGCACACCAAACAACATGTTCAAACAGTACAGAAGAAAGTACAACAGCAGCTAGATTCATTTAAACAGGAGATTTTACCAGGTTTAACCCTTTAAATGCCTACAAACAATTATTATCCCCTTCAAAAACACTATAGTTCTTAACCCTTTAATGTCGAGCTCTGTTGAAAAATGGTGGAAGTTTAGTTTGCAATGGATGGCCATGGATTGCGTAAGCCTGCCAACAGCGACAATGTGTTCCACCCTTGGCAGGTCCTATTATATATATATATGTATATATATATATTATAAAAAGCAAGATGAGGTGTATTTTATGAAGCTGCAACATGAAACAATATCAGGGTTATTCCCCCGAAATGTAACCGGACACTGAAATTCACAGGGTTATTCAAAGAGATTTGAAAAGTCACCGCACGTTCGGTGACTTTTCTTTCTCTTCAATATGATTCCTTTTGCCAATCCCATTTTGGTGACCCTGCGGTGTATTCAGCAAACACCACAGGGTCCCCGAATTGCAGGGAAAAGTCACCGCAAACCTGACGAAAACTAACCGCAAAACCCACCGAATGCACACCGAAAACAAGCAAAAACATCTGGATTAACCTTTGAAAAACCCGAGCAGGAGCCGATCACACGCAGGGAAGCAGCCGAACAGGAGCTGAATCACACAGAGCAGAAGCAGCTGAGAAGCAGAGGAGGCAGTGAATAAATTAGCAAAACCGTTTGTATGAATCTGTGAAAATGAAACGCTGTTTGCAAAGAAACTACTGAGCGAAAATGTCTGAAATTTACACAGGAGGTCCAGGGAATGATAATAAAGAGGGCTGTTACAGAAAAAATAAGTAAACTTAAATTTTTTTTTTAAAAATCGGACTTTTAAAAAAAAAAAAAAAAAAGGAAAAATGCTTAAACTATCCTAAAAAATCTATAAATAAAGAGACTTTTTGCTGCAGAATTTTATAATGAATGGTTTATTAGATATTGAATTAAAACGGGAATATTTTTAACATTGAAGCCTATGGGATTCGCCTGAATAAATTTGCCGAATTAAACCACCGAATGGCAGGACATTAGGGGAACCTTTCACTGCTGGTTTGTGTTCTCTGAATAGCCGAAGCAGTGCTTTTTCATGGGGATTTCACTGCCCTCGAACAGGCACCGAACAGGCACCGTATGTGCAGGCAATTCGCCAGGATTTGGCGAATTGCCTGCTCTCTGGCCGAATGGCCAGGAAAGACAACCGAACGCTGATTTTCAGCGTTCGGTTACCTTTCTCAAGCAACTCGGATCTCTTTGGATAACCCTGTCAGTGTACGGTGCCATTCGGCTATGCAGAGAACAGGCAATTTGCCAAATTCTGGCGAATTGCCTGCACGTACGGTGACTGTTCGAGGGCAGTGAATTCGTCATAGAGAAGCAATGCTTCGTCTATTCAGAGAACACCGAACAGCAGGAAAAAGTTTCCGAAATGCCCTGCTGTTCGGTGGTTTCATTCGACAGGTTTATTCAGGAGAATCCCATAGGCTCCAATGTTAAAAATATTCCTGTTTTAATTAAATATCTAATAAACCGTTTATCATTTTAATTTATTCTGCTGTAAAGAGTCTCTCTATTTTTAGAATTTTAAGGATCTTTTAGGCATTTTTTTTTTTTTGTCAAAATATATTTTCCTTCCTTTTTTTAAATTGTATTTTCATTTTTCTGTAACAGACCTTTTTATTATCATTCATTGGATCTTATATGTAAATTCCAGACATTTTTCGTTCAGTAGTTTTTGTGCAAACAGCGTTTCAAATTTCAAACTTTCAAGCGAACTGCTTGTTTTTTTTTTCACCCCGTTCGTCTGCTTGTCGGCTTTTTCTGGTGGCTGCTTAGTGATCGACGACTGCTCGGATTTTTCCGGCGTGTTCGGCTTGGTTTCGGTGAGTATTCCCTGCACTACGGGGGCCCTGTGGTGCTTGCTGAATACACCGCAGGGTCGGAGAACTAGGAATCACCAACTCACCCTGAAGTGCAGGGAACGAATAGTCACCGGACGTGCGTTGACTTTTTGGATCTCTTTGGATAACCCTGTATATAATAAGAGTTTTATAAAGTGATAAGCAGCCGACTTGTGAAGGTCAAAAAAATTTGGAATATGATACACGGAGAGATTGAGAGACAGGCAGAAAGAAAATTTCAAATATTTAAAAAGTATATACATGGCTGTTGCCTAATTGCAAAACTTTGCCAAAAATAGTTGAATCTGAAGCTTAACTGTCTTGTGATAAAACTTGCAGTTCCTTTCCGATCCTCCTGATACCAAGCCAGTACTTTGTCAATACTATAGCCCTTGCAGGATCAGCTGACAGGCTTTTCCCAACACTGCAATATATAAATGATGTATCTAGAAGGATGGAGATGATTCCAGTGTTTGCAAACGTGTAGTAATTATAACAAAGCTTGAGATGTTTATAATCATGGTATGTCCACAGAGATTTTATTTAATATTGTTAGCGATTCTTATAAAGGAAGCCATACTCACGGATAAACCCAAAGGTTAAAAATCTGGTGACACGAATGAGAAGTGATTGTCGTCTGATCATTGTCAAAATAAATGTCATCTGAGTTTGATCCTGTATTTTAAGAGTTGCAGCTCCAGTAGGAGTATTGCAGTCATTAGCACTAAATACTCTCTGTGGTATAATTAATTTAAAATAATAATTGAAAGAAGGACCAGCTGCAAAAAACAAGCAATTTTCCAAAGCTTTAAGAATTACTATAGAGAAAATAAACTAATTAATAACACTGTTAACCAAACTCACTCAATCCTGATTCCGTTATTTATTTTCTTCACGCAGCACAAGACAAGCTGGGGGCCGTATTCTGGCCTAGCCGGTAACAGGTGCACAAAGACCAAAGACTGTCACGAGCTGTTAAGTGGCTACCTATTATCTTATTGAGCCAAACAAGAAAAAATATTTGTGCTCAATCTCTATATTTACAGGCGGCTGCAAACCTAAACATTGCCATCATTTGCAAACAGAAGAAAAAATAAAATATCAGCATACTATTCCTGTCTTATATGAAACAAGGAGGTTTTTGGTTCCATTTTTTTGCCAAAATATGCTAGGCTCCCCTGCCATAGTGTTAAAAGCAAACCAGTTAGGAGAGTCTCTAACTGGGGTCATGCTGGGGCTGTGGAAGAACACTGGGAACTAAATAGTTCCATGGTCTGTTGGTCAGACAGTTCTTCTGCTTATGGCCAGAAGAAGCTGTGGTTCTCGACCTTCTGCACCACAAGACCAGAGAAGAGTGAAAAGTTAAGGTATTTAATTTTATGTGTTAAGTGAGTTAGCAAATAGCAAAATCACTTAACAGCAGGGTATTTTCCAGTAGGGTAACTTCCAGAAAGCAGCTGTTAAATGCTTAAATTTGTCAATAGAAAATTGAGGACAATTAATGCAATGAATAGGAACACTGTGGTCCTATTCATTGCAATAATTGTCCTCAATTTTCTATTGACATATTTAAGTGGTCAGGTATAGATATTCTAGCCAAAGATTGGAGAGGAGGGAATTATATAGGTACCCTGGCTAAAAAAGAAATGGAATGGATCTACAGATTGGGCACATGGAGAAATGGGGGCCTTAATGTTGATTTAGACATTAAGGGTTGCCTTTAATTCATTTTTATTAATTTTATAAATTTTATATTAATGATTTATATATCAAATATTTTATCTATTTCATGATTTTAGTATGTTTACCCAATCTGCGATCCTTCCTTTTTTGGGGTTATTGTGTAATAGAAATAAAGATTGAATCTTGTATGTGACGGCTTTCTTTTTTGTTATTTCTTTAGTTTTTTATGTCTTTGAGGTGTTATAGTCCTATTCTCCCTATATGGGGGAATCAGTGTTTATGGACTGGGACTTGTTCTTCCATCTGATGATTGCATAGGAAGCTGCCAGCACCCGATGGAGTACTCGTGGACTTCCGGGTGTACTTGCATCATCACCGCCAGACCGGCGCCAAAAGAAGAGGAAGACGCGATACGTCACTTCCGGGTATACGAGAATGCGTCGGAATGCACGCCGGCAAATGGAACCGGAAGTAGCGAATCCCACGGCGTTTGGAGAATATAAAAGTGGTGGCCATGTTTTGGGAGGTCAGACCTTTTATTTTTAATGTTTCTATCCCTGAGGAAGTGTATTTTATTCACGAAATGCGTTGGATCTTATTGTACCCAATAAATTCTGCTTTTACATTGAAGAGTCTCTCTGGTGTTCCTGTGGTGGCGGGAGTCTTGGAGTCGGGTCCGATATGCGGATGTGGGGTAACAACCATCGATGTTGATGTTTATATGCCTAAATGTATATAAATGCTGTGAGTGCGATTCAAAGGGGCATCTCATATTGTATACATTGATATAATGTAGTATGAAAATTTTCTGTGTCATTATCCCTTAGATTCCATACTTTTATTATATTGCAAAGTTGTCAAAATGCCCTGATGCGCAGTGGTTTCGTTTGCCAGGTTACCCCTTAGTGACTGTTACGTCTTCGGCCCCTGCGGTGCTTCCTGGGGGTCAGGGCGCCTGTGTCACGGTTCCCAGATCCCACCACGCAGTACTTAACACCCAACACTCCACAAAACCCAGAAGCTACCAACAGTGTAGCTGTGAATGATCCCTATCTGTCTGGTCCTTAGAATTGGCCAGGTAAACTAGCTAGACAGAAAAGGGTTAACAATACGGAGAGGAGTCAGCCGAGCCAGAATCAGGAATACAGAGTTCAGAATGGTCAAATGGAATAGCCGGGTCGGTATCAGAGCAGTAGCGTAGTACAAGCAAATAGTCTAGGGCAACAGAAGGCAGAATGGTCAGAACACAAGCAGAGGTCAGTAACAGGTTATATCAATATAGCAGTCAGGTACAAGGAGCTCAGAATGGATAACCACGATCTGGCAACTTCTGAAACTATACTGAGGGTTTTAAAGACCTTCACCAGACCACGCCCCCACTCAAGCCATACCTCATGCAATCACCTCCCTGCCTGTCTCCATTTAAACCGGGCAGTGGTCAGCGAGCAGCATCAGACTTGCTGTCCTCAAGCATACAGGTAGGGCTGGAAGCCCCCAACGTTACAGTATCCCCCTCTCCACGAGCAGACGCCGGATGCTCAAAAGAGGACAACAAGAAAAATGACAAGAAAATAGTCAATGGGTCTTGTAGGCACGTAGAGCCCTCGCGTACACCAGTCACCAAAGTCCCCTGAGGTCCCAATCAGAGTCGTCATCCTCCTCAAGACGCCCCCGTCTATGAGGGTGGGAGCCAAAACTGGGTCCAGGTTTGAAGACACTGGCACCAGTCCTTTTGCGCCTCCTACCCCTGGTACAGGACGCGGAATGGACAGCAACAGTGTCCTCTCTGCACTGTGGCAACATGAACACGGCACCAGTGGTACGGATCTGCGGGTCAGTGACCCCGGCACGGCTCTGCTGCGACTTAGTCATGGCGGCAACAGCACGGATCTGTGGGTCAGGGACCTTGGCACGGCTCTGCGGCGACTGGACTGGAACCACTGGGCTTGAAGACACCGGGACAGCTGGGCTCGAAGACGCCGGGACAGCTGCGCTCGAAGACACCGGGACAGCTGCGCTCGAAGACGCCGGGACAGCTGGGCTCGGTGGGGCAGCGCCCTTGGTGTGGACCGGTTGGGTAGCACCCTTGGCAAGGACAGGAGGGGCAGCGCCTTTAGCACGACTCTGTGGTGACTTGGACATGGCAGCAACAGCCAGCTCGGGTGAACGTGGCTTGGCAACAGCCGGCTCGGGTGAGCGTGGCTTGGCAACAGCCGGCTCGGGTGAGCGTGGCTTGGCAACAGCCGGCTCGGGTGCGCGTCGCTTGGCAACAGCCGGCTCGGGTGAGCGTGGCTTGGCAACAGCCGGCTCGGGTGAGCGTGGCTTGGCAACAGCCGGCTCGGGTGCGCGTCGCTTGGCAACAGCCGGCTCAGGTGAGCGTGGCTTGGCAACAGCCGGCTCGGGTGAGCGTGGCTTGGCAACAGCCGGCTCGGGTGAGCGTGGCTTGGCAGCTACCGGCTCGGGTGAGCGTGGCTTGGCAGCTACCGGTTCAGGTGAGCGTGACTTGGCAGCTACCGGCTCGGGTGAGCGTGGCTTGGCAGCTACCGGCTCGGGTGAGCATGGCTTGGCAGCTACCGGCTCTGCAACAATCTTGATCTCACAGTGCTTTGCAACCACCTTGGCTTGGCACTGTGGAGTGGTGACCTTGGCTTGGCACTGTCTCTTGAACTGCTGTGCAGTGGACTGGCTCTCAAACTGGTTAACGGCGGACCAGATCTCGCACTGTGAGGCAGTGGACTTGATTTGTGCGTGCTGCAGGACAGCACTCTTGACTGGAACTGCTAGCTTAGGCACAGTAGACATGGACAGGACTTGAAGCTGACAAACAGCAGACTCAGATTCTTTGTGCTGCTGAGCAGCCACCTTAGATTGTTCATGCTGCAGGGCAGCACTCTTGACTTCCCACTGCTGGGCATTACACCTGGTCTCTCCCTGTTGGGCAGTGGATTTTGGAGCCTGGTAAGGCTGGAACATGGAGGGTAACTTCTGGGGGCGCAATTGACAGTCCATTCTTTTATGCAGGAAAGAACCGCAATAAAAGCATAAGCCCTGAGTCTTCCTCCATACCCTTTCCTCCAGGGTCAGGGGTCCTGTCACGGGATGGCCCAGCACCCTCAGCCAGGGGCGGTGCAGTGACAGTGGGGACATGGACACTTGGGTGTGGTGGCACGCACCCTGTTTACCAGTTTGTTTTTAGATATGACATTGTGTGGTGTTAATAAAGTGTTCCCCGTTGGTTTATGGTGTAATGACTTTTCCCTTTGTTTGCCTTGCTCGCCGCCATTTTCCGATTCGTGTGGCGCAGTTGGATTCTCGTTTCGGAAAATGGCCGATTCGAACCATCCGGTTCGAATCGTAAAATGGCCGATTCGGACCATCCGGTCCGAATTGGTGACTCCCTGAAGGCCAAGGGCCAATGGGTCCTGGGAGGGCGGGCAAGGAGTCCCATTGTATTCTAATTGTGTGCAGAGGTAATAAATGCTTGGACTGTAAATAAAAAAGCCAGATTCTGCAGTACATTCAGCTCTGACTGGTGTGTCTTTATTCTCCGCCGTATTTTCGGATCTGAGTGTCCCCCGCGGCCTCAGAGTACGGTGCCCACTCGGATACGATCCGAATCGAGCGCTCTGACCCTGCATCGAGTATCAGGGCAGAGGCGCTGCTCAGGAAGATTCGATCGGAGGAAGACGGAGATCCGAACCGAACGGCCCCGCCGGGAACCGCGCTTCGGCATTGCGGTAAGACCCGAACTCTCCACTGGTCCCGCCAGATCCGAACCTCCCTCCCATATCGATCCGAAGCCCTCCAGTTCCGATCCGACCCGCCATTCCTTCCCGACTCGAAACCTTCGCCGCCCAAGATCCGAAGAGACACCCGCCCCCGGATCGGAAACGTTTCCCGCATAAGATCCGAAACGTTTCCCCATAAGATCCGAATCTTTCTCCGCGGCTGCTAGAGCCGATTCCCACAGGCGTCCCACACCCGCCAGGTCAGGGAACCAGTTGCTCGGGACGCTGAGTGCTGCGCGCCTCAGTGGTCGGACTGGTTCCAGGCAGGGGTCCCCTCCACCGCCCGCTAACCCTACCCTAGGGTCACGCCAGGCCGCACGAGACGCCGAGTGGGCGCCACTCGGTAGTCGGGCCAGCGGTAAGCGACGGGGTCACGCAGATAGAGCACACCCGCAGGCGGAACAACATCTCCATTCCGTCATAGGTCCTCTGGAACCTTTAACTGGAACTGGAACAGGCTCCTTTGGGAAGACGTCCCTAGGAGGTTGCAGCAAACTTGCATACAGGATATCCAGGTGCTGAGTAATGAGCTTGTTAGCCCCTCTCAGGATCTCCAGCACCTCTAGAATTACTGCTCGCTCACTATGTACTGGCTGCCTCATTATGTGTACCTGGGATGTCTGAACGACAGGGGGCACAGGTATAGCAGGCGGGGGTGCAACCCCAACTGGTTCCAGGTGTGCAGTACGATTCAGGATAGTTTGTAAGGCAATGGCAAAACTGATCCATCCTATGATCCTGCTCATCCTGTCTGGATACAAAGGTAGCCAAGTGCTGTGTTAAATCTGCGGGATCCATATTGGCCAGATCGTAATGTCACGGTTCCCAGATCCCACCACGCAGTACTTAACACCCAACACTCCACAAAACCCAGAAGCTACCAACAGTGTAGCTGTGAATGATCCCTATCTGTCTGGTCCTTAGAATTGGCCAGGTAAACTAGCTAGACAGAAAAGGGTTAACAATACGGAGAGGAGTCAGCCGAGCCAGAATCAGGAATACAGAGTTCAGAATGGTCAAATGGAATAGCCGGGTCGGTATCAGAGCAGTAGCGTAGTACAAGCAAATAGTCTAGGGCAACAGAAGGCAGAATGGTCAGAACACAAGCAGAGGTCAGTAACAGGTTAAATCAATATAGCAGTCAGGTACAAGGAGCTCAGAATGGATAACCACGATCTGGCAACTTCTGAAACTATACTGAGGGTTTTTAAAGACCTTCACCAGACCACGCCCCCCACTCAAGCCACACCTCATGCAATCACCTCCCTGCCTGTCTCCATTTAAACCGGGCAGTGGTCAGCGAGCAGCATCAGACTTGCTGTCCTCAAGCACACAGGTAGGGCTGGAAGCCCCCAACGTTACAGCCTGGTGGCATAGCTGGCTGGCCGGTTGCCAGTAGTTAAAGCTGGCAGATCGGCATCTGAGGGGGCGGGGCTTGGCATAATAATGAGGCGCCACCAGCCTTTAAAGCAGAGTGAGAGGATCTGCTCCTTGCCCTGACGTGGAGTAAAGTTCCTGCATCGCCTGCTTTTGCATATTGCTCTCTGATTACTGTTACCAAATTATTGCTTGTATGAGGACCCTGAATTGTTGGCTGACCCGGCTATCCTATTGACCATTCTCTCGCTTTATCCCCTTTGTATTTTGTCTGTGTGGTATTCAGGATTCTGGTTTATGTTTGAACCGCCCTAAGGTCTCTGTTGTTTGTTTATCTGGTGTGAGTCCTAATCGCAAGGTGTCCAGTTGTGTCTATTCTGTCAGTTTATGAGACAAAATCATTGCTCTAATTTCCTGATGTATTTACCTCCTGCTTGCAGCCTTAACTCATAGTCCATTGATTGTGCGACTACCCTGCATGCTGCACTACTCACCTACCTCGCTAAATATCTGTGTATACCAACTCACTATACAGAATCCAATCTCTGATTGTAGGCCTGCCCTGCAGGCTGCTGAACTCAGTGAGTTCCTATTCTGTATGCTTGTGAACAAATTTAGGGTTGTTGCCTCTGCTGTATGTGCTTCATGTACCACGTCCATTGATAGCAGCAAACTGTATTATATCTAAGACCACGTTGTTCTTGAATCACGTCATTGTATCTGTTTACATAGAATTTTTGTGTTTGCACTGAGCGGTCTTTTGGTCTCAAAAACAATTATTATTATATTATTATACTTTATTTATATAGCGCCATCATATTCTGCAGCACTGAACAATGGATATGATATAGACAGGGTTACAATACATTGAGACTGAACAACATTTGATAAACTGATACATGAGGAAACGAGGGCCCTGTTCCCGTGGGAACTCACAATCTAGAAGGGTTGGGGGTGGAAACAAGAGGAGAGGACTGCAATGTGAGAGTGATGGACTGGTTGGGGCAGTGAGGTGTGTTAGTGAGTTGGGTGGCAGACTTCCCTGTATAGGAATGTCTTATACGTGATGGAGAGATGTAGATAGTGGAGGGGTTGGTGGTACAGAGGTAGGAGTTCCATTTTAGGATGAATGCAGAGTAAAAGAGTAGAAGAGACAGGGAGTGCATTGTGCAGTAGTATGTGGACCTTGCACTTCCCTAATTCCAGCAGAGGGGAGGGGGAGCTGGTGGCCAGAAAAACACTGCAGAACTTGCATGGGAGAGACCAGAAGGCTGGTGTTACGTCCTCGGTCCCTGCTGCGCTCCCTGGGGGGGGTCAGGGCATATTTCTGTGCCACTGGATGGTCAAGTGCCTGCATTCCATGATGGCCGATCGGCGTCTGAGGGGGTGGGGCCTGGTGTGGTCACGAGGATCCATCGGGTTTAAAGCAGGGCGCGAGGAGTTGCCTCGTTGCCCTGAAATGGAGTTTATTTCCCGCATTGCCTGATTGCTATTTGAGACTTATCTGATTTGTTACCGACCCATTTCTGTCTGAGGACCTTGATTATGTATTTCGACCCGGCATGCTAATTGCCGATTCTCTGGTTTTTCCCCTTTGTGTTTGTTCGAGTCAATGTTACGATTCGTATATGCATGTATGAGACCTGCCCGTCTCCTTGAAGAATCTTACTCACGCTTCTGGCCTCTGATAGCTGCCCGTACCGACCTAAGACATACTCACAAGGCACCTTACTGTGGGTTTGACTATCATGCTGTAAGCTCTGCATATACTACGTACGATCTGAAACCTGTACGATCAGAAAGACTTACAAAAATAAGGTTTTTCCCTGAGGTTACTGCCCTGCAGTCTGCACAACTCATATGCCGTGGTAAACCTTTATATACGAACGAACTCAAGAATCCTGCTACTGTTACGATTTTGTATACTGGGCAAAAGTCCAGGCAATATGGGGACTCCGGCAAGGTATCCAAAAGAGGCAATCCAAGTAACACGGTCAGAGTTCAGGCATGGGTCGAGGCGGACAGCAGGCAAGAGAGTATTCAAAGTCCAAAGCAGAAGGTCATACACGGGATATCCAATAACATAGGGTATGGTTGAGTTTGGCAGGGTCTTTGGGACAGGTCTGGTAGGAGATGTGCGCACAGCACGCTGGTTCAAGGGAACTGAGGGACTTCAGTCAAGGCAGAAGCACTCCATCTAAATCAAATGGCACGCTGACCACAGTCACTTCTCTCAAATATCTAGGTATGTGGTTAGACCCAAATTTATCCTTTGGGCCCCACATCGAAAAACTCTCATTTTTTAAACTTTACCCCAAACTAGGTGCCCTGTACAGAAACAAATCCTGCCTGAGCCCCGCGGTAAGAAAGCAGATTGTACAACAAATGCTTATGCCGGCTATTGATTACGGAGATGTAGTGTAAGCAGCGGCCCCGCAAACACACCTTCAGAAACTTACCACATTGTATAACTCATTCTGCCGCTTTGCGTTACAATGTAACTACATGACCGACCATTGTGACATGTTAAAAGAGCTAAACTGGCCGTCGCTGGAATCCAGACGCACCCTTCATCTTTCCAACCTGGTGTTTAAGAGATTTTCTGGGAAGCTACCACCCTACCTGAATAGGCTGATTCCCCTAGCAGTACCCTCATCCTTTAACCTCCGTTCCAGCACCTGCACCTTACTTGCAATACCATAATACAAAAAAAAGTGGCTCGGTCCTCCACCTGGTCATGCTTGGTATTGTTGGAAATGCCATGATCAGGCCAAACAACTTGGCAGCTAGGGGGTTAACTGGCCAACTGACATCATTGCACATATGGAGATGACGGCAGTGGGTTGGGGTGACCACTGAGGCTTGGATGACAGCCAAGATGTTAGCCACTTCCGGGAGTGGATCGCGATCCAGCACCTAAAGGGATAAAGAGAGAAACTGCTGGAAAGGGCAGACTCTGCCCTCTCCGGCGGTGCCTCTCTTTTTTTCTACATTGAGCCATTGAGGAGGGAGAGGCGTCCAAAGGACCTTGCCCCCCTCCCCTTTCAAATTCCCCCCTGCATGCACCAGGGGTAGCCTGAAAATGACATCATCGCGATGGCTTGGGCCCATATAACCACTGAGAAGCCAGACTGACGTGGGACCCAGGCCAGAAAGGTGAGTATAAAAGAGAGTATAGTATATCTCTGCAATGGCACCATTGAGCTAAACTCTTATGAAAACTGAGAAGGGACTCACTCTAAAACACATCGGGCACTATCGCGTGTCCCTCACCAAAACCGGGATGCAAAGGGGAAAAATTTGCATTTGCTAGTATCCCCTTTGCATCCCGGTTTCACCAGCAGATTGCGAGGTAGGCGCAGAGTCCAGCAGCCTGCCCCGTAGCAATTGCTAAGCTTGCAGATGCTTCAGGCATCGCTAAAGCGCTGTCCCAAGCATCCCCTCCATGGTGTACTGTCCATATGCTCCAGCAGCCAGAAATGGCAGATTGTTCCGCCATTCTCACCGCAGGATAAAAAGTGAGTATTATATTTTTGGGGGGTTTTCAGTTGCAGGTAATGGATTTTGCAGAAGCGGAATCAGTTAGCTACAGCTCTGAGCTGGTGGTAACTTTGTTCGTTAGCACCAGCTCTTAGTAATTAGCGTTAGGACCAAGTGATCTTAACGCTAGTTACTCTGTGCTTGCACTTTGCGCTCCCCATGTTAAGTATAAGGAGCGCAAAGTACAGTAAGCTCGTGGTAAAGATCACAAATTAACGCACGCTAACAGGTTTTTTAGTCAGTTAGTGATTCAAAGGTGATCTGGGCGTAGCGTTATTACCTCTATTAAGCTAACGCTCACACTTGTGTTAGCTTGAAGGAGGTGATAGGGCCCATCATGGACTAAGCAGAATGTCTTCCAATTAGCAACTTATTTCTATTATCAAGGAGAAATGAATCAATATTTGTTTAGATTTCCTAGACATCTTTATTGGGACAGTTAAATTAAGGAAAAAGTTTCTCAACTTTCTCAGTGAAGCTAACAGCATATTTGGCATCCTGCTCCTCCTTTTAAATCAGAACAGGAGCATGAAATGGAACTAACAGGTGACAAAACATATAGGGCTTCTTCCAACGGAAACGTTAAGTTAACTACTTCAGCCAGACATTGGGACAGGTTACTGTAAATTAAGTTTTTTTTTACTATAAATGTATTAGGTAAGTGGCATGTATAGATACAGTTGCTTAGAACAACATACAGTAAATAAACATATCCATATGGTATTACATTATTATCGCTCCAAATTGTATACACTGATATTTCGTGAAAGACATTCATAAACAATGTAAATTATATAATTCATAATCCCTTAAATAGTATTGCGATACCTACTTTTTTATATTATTTTAAGTTAAACATAAAATAAGACCTTAGATTTATGACTATATAAAACCAAGATATCATTGGTTTAAAGAAGGTGAAAGAGATATTTATTCCAGTCTTCAACAACATAGAGGTCCCTATCTGCCTCTCCAATTTTACCAATGCTGGAGAGTCAGATTGATATTTTCAAGAAAGAATAGGGGGGTTCCTAGTGGCGCAATGGATATTACTGATATACTCCTAATGTAATATGCCACAAAACAGTATCAATGGTTAGTTGCATATACCGTACACATTACAAGTTTGGTACAAAGTGCAAATG